>CM063457.1:22814500-25314500 GCA_032191425.1 Lymantria dispar
TCGCTCGACGAACCGACTGGGGAAGAAAGGTTCTCGAGTGGCGACCACGTATCGGACGATGCAGTGTAGGGCAACCAACTCTAGGTGGACCGACGATCTGGTGAAAGTTGGGGCGTCGTTGGATACAGACGGCACAGGACCGCACTGTATGAGGTAACATGAGGGAGACCTACGTCCAGCAGTCGACGCTGATTGGATGAAATAATGATGATGACAATGATGAATTTACCATGAGCTTAAGAGCGTTATCGGTAATCGGCACTTCTCGCATTTTAGGTTTTTTGCTACGGTCCGATATCGACGCACACTAATGTACTACACACACGCGAGTTCATAGAATGACCAGTCTTGAGCCTTGGCGCTTATAATAATCAATATCTAATATATTCTTCGGAGAAGTAGATTTTCAAAAATCAACATGATGTAAATTTTAAAATTTTTAATTAAAAATCAAATCTCATAACAGTAAAACGGTTAAAATTGTATTTTTAATATGCAAAGTACAGGAAATAGTAAAATATAGGCACAGAGTATAACTTACAAGGAGACCCTCAGACGTGTGGGTCGGGGATTTCCATGATTTTTGGTGGGGTGGTAGAGGGGGCACGAGGGTATCACAACTACCAAATATTAGGGTCAACTGGGCCCTCGTTAAAAAGATTTTAAGGGTCAAAGTTGGATGAGTAATTTATGTACTAGAAAAAATTCAAAAGTCGAATCGCCAACAAGCGGTAATCTCGTGGTAACGTGCTCGCCGGCGGGAACTCTGGTCTCGGGTTCGAGACTCGACAACTTATTTTTTTTAAATTATCACATTATTGTGTAATAATTAAAAAAAAAATAAAAAACCCCAATCGACGTCCCTATCCCGGGACGTCGGTCGCCGTCACACGGTCAGGCTCTCTGCCGGTGACACACTAAAGTCCCCGGTCCGGTCACCCGCGGACTCGCCTAGGGCGGCGTGAGGCGCGGATACTCGTATTTGCGCCGCCCGAGTCGCCGGTGGCGGAACGTGTGACCAAAGATTGATCACACACGAGCCGGCGTCTCCTTTCGTGAGATGACAGCCTCACAGAAGGCGGTGACCGCGTTCCAGTTCCTGACGCTGCTGAGCATCTCCCTAGTGATGGTCGGCAGGGTCCGGTCGGCACCGGTGATTGCAACGAGTTCACGGCGCTGCTCTGCCCACGAGGCACACACCTCGAGCCTATGCTGCGCCGTGCTCACGTCGCAATCGCAGTGGTAGCAGGATGGTGGTGTGCTCTCCCTCCTAACGAGCTTGCGCAGGTACTTGGCTATCGTGACCCATCAATACCTGCACCAGTCGGAAGGAATGTACCCCGTGCTGCCGACCCAACCACCCCATCAGCACCAGCTGAAAGGACTCGACGGTCCTGATACCGTATTGAGGCTTCTCCAGTCCGATTGCCCAACGAGCAATGGCGTCTCGGCGGGCGTCAACCCGCCAGGCGGCAATCACCTTGATTGAGGCTATATGTGGCTCGCGTCTCTAATACTCGCAGGTAAAGCTCGGCGAGTACCTCCGCCTGCAGGTCCCACCGGAGAGTTCCGGCCAAGAGGCACGCTGCCTTCGTGGCTGCCGTGCAGTAGTCGAGTATGGCCCTAGTCGCCTTGGCCATGGATGTCTAACAAGTCCAGTCAGAGATTTAAATCTACCCACTACAGAAATTAGTTATTAAATTTTGATCCACATTTTGCTACATATTTATTGCTAGTACAAGAAGAAAATGATTCTCTATGAAAAAATTATATTGTGTATGGTTAGTAATGATTAAACATTAAATTTGAGTTAGCTGATAATCTTCAGAAGATGAGGCTGCATTTATGCAGCCTCATCTTCTGCATCTTCGGCATCTTCGATGAGGCTGCATTTATGCAGCCTCATCTTCCGTTCGGATTTTTGATGTGAAATATCTATAGGCGGGGTGAACCTGATCGTCGCGTGGCATTAAAAGCGGCGTTAACGCCACGCTTTGCGGTAACGACTTCAAAATAATTTTGATGTTTCACGTCTGCCAGGCGTCCTGAGTGACGGCTCACTTCTCTTTTCGTTTACTCTTTTGAAACTATAAGTACCTTACAGTTTTGTCATGTGTTCTCAAAGGCCGACTTTACACCACCTGCATACGGCCTATCATGATCTATGCCAGCGTGGTGTTCGCGCACGTAAAGCCACACAGGATCCGCAGGCTACAGACACTACAAAATCGTTTCATGCGCCGAGCTACGGGAGCACCGTGGTTCATACGAAACGTCGATCTCCACATCGACCTCGAACTGCCGACCATCAAGCAGTTTATGAAACTGTGCTCTCAGAGCTACTTTGACTCTGCCATGACACACCCCAACCAACTAGTGGTTGGGGCGGCTTCCTATAGACCCTCCAAAATCTCATCCATCCGACGTCCTCGACGAAGAGGACGACAATATCACACTCGCTCAACAAAGAGCCTACACGGCCCGCGAGGCCTTAACAAATAAATATCCGCGGTTCCGCCCTCGCCGTCTAGGTGCGAAACCGCGCCACGCAAAAGTCACGACTAAAAACGTAGGCACGCCCACTTTGCCTCCAGCGACGCCCCAAGCCGAGGTCCGTTCCCCACAGGGGGAGCCCTTGGGCTATGTCGCTTAGCATACTTTTCTCCGGGTTGAGAGCCCTCAGCGCTCACCCATAGTCCGCGTTAAGCTGTCAAGGCCATCTGCGGCCAACAGCTGTACACACACAAAAAAAAAAAAAAAATAGTGTTCTCTTTTTCCTTGCCTTGTAACCGATTTTGTTCCCAAGATACAATCTGCTTTTTCGACCCATCACATAAAACGTAAAAAGATTAATATATTCTTTATAGAGATCGCATGAAAGTAATTAAAAGAATTAGGTAGTAATAAATACTTACGAATCAAAACCGATCAGTCGCAGTATACGCTTAAGTTCGTATTGTCGTCTTTTACGCTGTGAGCTCGAGCGACGTGACCCTGCTCCGTTGAGCGCCAAGGCGCGACTGGCTTTTGAACAATTATGCCGTTCAATTTATAGTAATATTTAAAATTTAATTACGAGGGTGACTAATCGTATTTCAATTTGGTTTTTTTTTTTACTGCTTCTACAATAGTCGAACAAATAGTGGATATTTTTTTAAATATTCCAAGGTTAGTAGTAGTAACGTAGTGTAGGTAGTTTTTTGCCTTTTTTATAGATAGTGGGTACGGAACCCTTCGTGCGCGACTCCGACTCGCACTTAGCCGGTTTTTTATTATTTGTTTTTAGTACATTATTTGTCTGTTGCAGAGGCTTCAACAAGAGGTGGTACTAGAAATAATAGCAAGTTAGAAGGCGAGAACACGGTACCTGTGACCCGCCCGCAATGTATAAGTCTACTTTATAGGTTATGGATTTGCCCGCCGTCCTTCCCACCATTCCGAACGGTTTAGAAAGTGACAGAAAAGATACATAGCATGAAAATATGATTCCAAAAGAAACATATTACGTCATTATAATCTTTTCTTTCGATAAAATCGAGTTAAACGTAACTTGAAGAACCTTTTTATCTATTTTATATACCCAACTTCGGAATACCTTTATTTCTCTGCATGAATGATTACGTTCGTTTGTAACACCTGTTTCCAGATAAAATTGCTTATTTACTATGTGATGACGGAGTGGTAATACATTTCATTACCCGCTTTCTTGCCCGTGGGTGTCGTAAAAGACGACAAAAGGATATTGCATATAACATCTACGTAAGATACCAACACGTCTGATGTCGAGAGGTGAGGGTACCCCAAAAGGGTATTCCGTCAGGGCGGCACTGAGGACAAGGAATTCGGCGCTGGTGGTCGGCACATTGACGAAGGCGACGTGGGTACGGGTGGGTTATGAGCCCGCGTGCCGTCCTTTCGTCGCCCCGGACGAGATGGATCACGCGTGCGCTTACCATAGTCCACCCATAAAAAATACCCGTCTGACCAGCGTGGTATAGTGAGTTAGTTTCTTTTTAGTTAGTTTTTTTTTCAGTGGGACGTATATGAGCTGTTATGGTAATGAATAATTAATTCATAGTTATTAAATAAAAGCATTTAAAGAGCTGGAAGTGTATACATTTGATACTAGCTACTGCTCGCGACTTCGTCCGCGTGGTATCTAACGCTAACTTTAACCTAAGACTTTGTTTACGTGGATGGTGAAAATATTTTTTTAATAATACTTTTTTGGTCACACATGATTTTTGCGAAAATTTAGCCGTTTACGCAGCGGAAGCTCTCAAAAAGAAAAAAAAACGATTTCAATATATTCTTCATTGGTGCTCCGCTCTTGTGGGGCTTAGCGTGATGATATATAGCCTATAGCCTTCCTCGATAAATGGGCTATCTAACACAGAAAGAATTATTCAAATTGGACCAGTAGTTCCCGAGATTAGCGTTTTCAAACAAACAAAAAATTCTTCAACTTTTTATATTAGTATAAATATAAATGCATGTATGTATATCGTTTGATTTTATTTGTATTTCGAAACGAAATATATATTTATTTAATATTTATGTTTAATAATGATATCGGTCTTATGGACATAACATTGTAAAAGAAAATAATACCGGATAGAAATTTCCTTTTTCGACGTTTGCTTCCGTTGGGTGTTTATTTATGGTATGTAACATAACAGAATACATGTTTATTATGAAACGATAAATCATTGTTATGAAACCTTTTCCTATGGTGTGGAATGCAAGGCGTTTCCGAGACATTTATATTGTTTAATGTCATATTATATTAACATTTTCTTGTTTTACTTGACATATATTTTTAGTACCTAAAACCAATCTAATGTTACAAAATGACACTATTTGTAGTACATATTGATGTGAAAACTTCTATAGACAGGTTTGGATGGGTATAAATTCATGTACAGTTGAAACTCGATTAACCGGACTAATTGTCGCCGTTAGGCATTTGGATAATCGAATATATGAAAAACATGTGGTTTTGTGGCATATGTAGTATGCGTACATATTTTAAAGCGTTTATTTAAAAGACGAATACATATCCCGCGGGGCACGCACGTCAGAGCTGAGTAACAATTACTAACTAAAACAAATAAAACAATAATGAAACGCGTGGGGCCCACGCAGCGCGGACACGACATCCCATTTCAAACACGTTCATGTTTGCATAAATTCGATTTGTAGGTACAATACATAGGTCGCGGTTGGTAGTCCGGATAATCGCAAATTTGTATAACTGAGGGACGGATAATAGAGTTTCTACTGTATGTCGTCCTCGCCATCATCGCGTTCACATGATGTTTAAATGCTAACACTATATTTGTATATTTGTTTAAATGCTAACACTGTATTATGTACAGGGTGTATCAGGTTATGGGACAACTGGTCAAAAGAGAGCAAGGCAATGTTGGTAGAAACCCATGAAAAAAATTTGAACGAAAACTTACGTTAAGGAATTAGAGACATGTAAAGTTTTCAATTTTTTCATCGCTTTTTCTTGTAAATCTGATTGAAATGTAAAAAGTCAATGATACTTAATACGCAACATACTCATACTTTGTTAAATGTTCATTAGAAATTAAATCAATGATTACATTCACGTAAGCAAGACAAACTTCGCTTTAAAACAGCTGATCGGCCTATGACCGTTGACCGCTCGCCGTTGTACCTACGATGTCATTGTAACATTTGCGCAATTCTAGATATGAATGAATGAAATTATACAGTCGAAGGTTTACATGCTTACATATATTCTGTCTGTAGATGCCTACATAATACATAACATTTAAGGCGTAGACTCTTAGACACATTTTTTTAAAATCACTATAACTTTTATGTTATATTGTTTTTAGTGTAATGTACATTCTAATTACGATCTATGACCGTTAAACTACAACATACTCGAACAGTTGCCCCATAACCTGATACACTCTGTATATGCCGGTTGAGGCCTAAACCAGATAAACTTAAAAAAGAGTTACAAGTTTTTATTTAAGTTATGTTATATTAAATAATATGAGCATCCAAATTTAACAACTGTTTGTTCATTGTTTTAAGTTTTCATTTTTGTCGCCAGTCTTCATGCCTGCTTTGTGTTCTATTTTTCAAACATATTTTAAAGTTTAAACTTTAATATAAATAAGCATTTCATTTGCTGACATAACAAAAACTGATTGTTTTCGCCAAGGACACCGAAATTTTAGATAACACCTAAAAACAGTTCATGTGACCTATAATATTAATTACCGATTAATTTTATGTGCCATTCAACAAATAATATTTATGATTCAATTACCTTAGGTGGTGCCCGGACCGGGGATTCTAATCCGTCAGGCGTAGAGAGGCTGACCGCGCGACGGCGACCGATGTCCCGGGTCAAGGAAGTCGACAGGTGTGGGTACCCGAAAGATTATTCCGTCGGGCCGACCACTGAGGACAAGGAGCTCGGAACTGGTGGTCGGCCTAATGGCGAAGGCAACGTGGCTATAGGTGGATTATGGGCCCGCGCGTCGTCCTTTCGTCACCCCGCATGGAATGGACGGCGTGTGTGTTTACCATAGCCCACAAAAAAAAAGGAGTGCAAGCTCGAGTATGTTCTTGGACTACAGAACAACTACAGTGAGCTTTCGATGACATGGATAAAAAAGCGTGGACATAAACGAATTTTAATTATGGTTACGATGAAACTAAACCAAATTTCATTATTGTTATTTGTGTCATATTAGTATTATTTTATAATGCTAACAATTAAAAGATTTAAGAAAAATGCATAAAATTGTTTCGTAATAGAACCATATTTCTTGGAGAAAATTGCTGTTTTACACATGAAGGTCATGTATCCCGCACTGCAGGCACCTATCCTCCTCATTATTTCCATGGTGGGGCAAATATCCATACATGTAGGCATTTATCCTCAAAAAAAGGGGTCCACAAAAAGCTCCATTTTGCAAAATCTCTAATTGATAGATCAGAAAAAACAAATAATATTTCAAAACAAATGATTAAGTTATCTACATGCATAGAACTTATTTATATAAAATTTATATTTTTAAAATTAGAAAGCTTTTTCAAAAAGTGAGGCATCCATCCCGGTTTTACCCTACACCACACCTATCTTTACCATGAGTGTCGTAAAAACTGAAAGAAAATAAGAAAAATGGTAAACTTATAACACCAAGGGTGGTCATTACGGCATATCCTTTCCAACAATGCATGTGAATAGATTGACGAATGGATAACAATTTAACATTTATATGAAAAATCAAATCAAAGAGAACACAGCATTTATATTATTATTATGTCAATTGAATTTCAAAGAAAGTAAGCACATAATACGATTATTTACTTACACACTAGAATGAATAAAATATCATTTCATATATTCAAATGTCTAGCAGAAAAACAAATCTCTTTTCTTTATCTAATATGCGTAAACACGGTAAAGGAATTTAAACAACGTCTGACTAATGTGCCTGTCTATAACACACGTCGGCGTATAAATTCCTGATAGAATGTTAGCAATTATGTGTTTTTGTAAATGTAGATAACAATTTGGAGCATTTCTCAGTATAATCAAGTTCGGGTGACGGGACCGGGGATTAGTCCATCACCCACAGAGAGGGTGAACCGCGCGACGGCGATCAACGTCTCGTATTCCGTCTGGTCGACCACTGAAGACAAGGAACTCGGCTCCGGTAGTTGGCAAAGGTTGGCGGTTCACCTAGTTCGTCCTATATTGCATCGTGCCATACGTGATAGCCACTCGAGAACATTTCTTTCCCAGTGATTAGCCAAGCGATGTGGCTTGCCCATGACCACTTCAGCATGCTAATTCTTCGTACTATTATAAGTCGGTTACACCCTTTATTATACGGATTGCCGTATTTCGGATTCTATGTCGCAGAGAGATCCCGAGCATAGCCCGCTCCATAGAACGCTGAGCGACATTAAGCTTGGTTATGCGGCTTACATTTAGAGACCACGTTCCTATGGAACGTACCGTAAGTCATCACTAGTAGCACACACTGTTCGTAAACCTGTGTTTTCAGACACTGAGGTATGTTGGCTGAGATGATCCTCTTAAGTTTCCCGAATGTTGCCCAGCCGAGTTGCATTCATCGGCTGACCTCTTTCTCGAAATTCAATCTCCCTAATTGAACTGTTTGTCCAAAGTAAACATAATGATCGACAACTTCGAGAAAGAGGAGTCTGAGATCGCTCATAACCACGGCTGACGAAGGAATCCCCGCGTGTCGGTTGTGAGCGCGCTTTTATACTGCTCCATTAAACAATTTCTTCTCTACAACAACAACATCATATTAAATATAATTTTACATAATTGCGCAAAATGCCAGCACACAGAAATCACGCATTATTCTTTCTCTCCACTATTTGTTATAATATTATTAAAGCTTGTGCACTTGCCATAACAACCAATCGGTCACAATAACGATAGATGTTTTTCGGAGATGAAGCTTTTCTTGTGGATGTGAATTCGTTATATGTACCCTGCCTCTCCACAATAAATGCAACATTTTTACTCAATGCAGCGTACTACAGTTTGGATCTTTTATTTTAAAAACCAAAAAACAATACTATTTACATAAAAATTCGCTATAGATGAAGTCGCCCATACAGCTAATATACTGCGTTAAATATGTATATTTTTAAAATAATAATTTAAAAAAGATATTACTAACTTGTTCCACAAAATTGTACATGGCATAAACTGTGAGATAAAAGCTTTTCTGTGTCATAGTTCACGGCATTTGTGAGAAATATTGGATTGATCTAGTGTGACTATGTGTATTTCTATTTTTGATGCATGTTATATGAAGATTATTACGGCGAATAAGTCTTGAACTTTTTATCAGAAAAGACTTGATTTTCCACTTAACTCAAACATATTTTTTTCTGACAGATATCTCATATTTGAATTGAATTATTATTATTGTTATTCTATGTATTTTCCTGAGAAAATTCGTAATAAAAAGCTGAATTAAAATGACAACACGTTTAACTTCTGATCAAAAGTGATAGGCTAAATTATAATATGTGCATATATGACCTCGATGTCTAAATATCCAATACCAAGTGCCCCAAGCTCGATTTCCACACAGCACAATTCTTATGATGCGCAATCTGGACACACGGTAGTGTATGAAGTCAAGTTTCAGGAGAACATTCCCACCATGTGTAATATTCACACGAAACATTTCGAACCACTTTTAATTCCTTCATAACTGAAAAACTATTCAATATAAATGCACCAAACATGGTATAAATATTGAAATCCACTAGGTAAGCTCTTATAATTGGCACGCGGTCGCAGCCTTCTGCGAGGCAGTGATCTCGCAGAAGGAAGCGGCGGGTCGCGCACGCGAGGAGCACAGCCTCGACGAAGCGACCCGCCGCCAGCGACTGGGGCGGCGCAGGCGGGACTACCTGCATGCCATGCCGCCCTAGCCGGGGCCGCGGGTGACGTGACCGGGGATTAGTCCGTCACCCGCCGAGAGGCCGACCGCGTGAGGAAAGACCGACGTCCTCCCCGAGGGGGGGACGTCGGTCGATGGGAGGGTACCCCGGGTAGGGGGTATTCCGTCGGACCGACCACTGATGACAAGTAACCCTGCTCCAGTGGTCGGCCCAACGACGAAAGCGACGTGGTGTTCGGGTGGGTTGCGGGTGTTGCGTGCTTAAACCCCTCTGTCGCCCCGGACGGAGTGGTGCGGAGGCACGCCGACCGCAGCCCTGCCCAAAAAAAAAAAAATATCTGTTACGACATCAACAGCCAAAAAGAGGGGGCGGGGGTGTAGTGAATTGAATTCTTACGACGTCGCGTAATGAATATGTTTGTGATAAAATAAGTTAAGAAATCATCATCATTTCGGCTCATATACGTCCCACTGCTGAGCCTTAACCTCTTCCAAAACAGAAGGGAAACTGACCTTACTCTACCATGCTGGTCAGACATTTTGGTACAGGGTTTTGTTTCGAGTTTTCCATCTCTTGCATAGTTGTCATATGCGTAATATATACCTTAGTCGTCTTTTACGACACCCACCGATATGAGAGAAGGTGGTGAATTGTATTCTTACTCCGTCACCACAGTTAAATATATAATTAACATTAATCCATCTGAGTTTTGACGAAAACTAAACGCACTGTATAATATAAAACATGTGGCAATAAAATGCAAAATGAATTTGTTCCTCATGAATTTAAATGCATTGCAAGCGAGACGTTGTTTATTTCATGACTGTTTACATTCATTCCCCGCATTCCTTTATCTGTCCACATATATACGTAGAATTGAATAGAACTTCTGAAACTGACAGACCTTATTTCAACCTCCTGAACTAATAAGATAACTTACTAATCTCAAAAAAGAATGACAGATTTTTAAATTTACGTATTTTTACGTATTTACGTGCCAAGAAAAAAGTTGGTTACAAGGAAAAAATTCGTAAGATATAGTAAGGATTTAATGGGTATATGTACTCTTCTTCTTCTTTTTTGTCTTGGCAATCAGCTACAAACACGAGCCATTTTTGCCGTGTCGAGTTATAATTATCTTTTCAAGTTCTCAGTGTCTTCGTGTCAGTAATAGTCTATTAGTAAGTCAAAGTGTCGCCCTCAACAGTGTAATAGCCACTGTAGAGGGTTATCTTCTGAGAATTTTGGTGGAAATACAAAGGTATGTATAGCAGTTTTATATCATATTCACTACACCTCAGTAGTTCGGTCGCTATATATTACATAAAATGCCATCAAGATTATTTAACATAACACGTTAAAACACTAAGATATTGAATATAATACAAGAACACCACATAACACTTCAGATTCCCGCCAAAAACTCCGTATATGTACTCAATAGGGTATCATGCTTAGGTTTGATCCCGGTAGCCCGTTCAATTGGCGGTGAGTAGTGTTCCGGTACACAACAATACGGTAGTTCGTTCCTTAGGCTAACACGGCTTGGAGAGAACGTGTCTTCATTTCGTACATTTAACAGTATTCTTTTATTTGCATCATGTAATTGATTTATACTTAAATATTCGACCAGATATTGTGTTTTTTTTTTTCTTGGGGTGGGCTGCGGTCGGCGCACTCCTCGCACCACTCCGTCCGGGGCGACAGAGGGGCGTAAGCATGCACAACCGCAACCCACCCGAACACCACGTCGCCTTCGTCGTTGGGCCGACCACCGGAGCAGGGTTACTTGTCATCAGCGGTCGGCCTAACGGGATACCCCCTATTTGGGGTATCCTCCCATCGACCGACGTCCCCCCCCCTCGGGGAAGTCCCTCACACGGTCGACCTTTCGGCGGGTGACGGACTAACTCCCCGGTCACGTCACCCGCGGCCTCGGCTAGGGCGGCATGGCATGCAGGTTGTCCCGCCTGCGCCGCCCCAGTCGCTGGCGGCGGGTCGCTTCGTCGAGGCTGTGCTCCTCGCGTGCGCGACCCGCCACCTCCTTCTGCGATCACTGCCTCGCAGAAGGCTGCGACCGCGTCCCAATTCCCGACGCTGCCGACCATCGCCCTGGCGATAGTCGAGCGTGTGCGCGCCGTGTCCTCGTCGCAATCGCATTGGTGGCAGGACGGTGTACCCTTCCTCCTAACGACCTTGTGCAGGTATTTGGCAAAGCACTCATGCCCCGTCAACACCTGCACTAGTCGGAAGGAGAGCACCCCGTGCCGTCTTTCCAACCACTGCATCAGCACCGGCCGGAAGGCCTCCACGATTCGCACCCCGAACTGAGGCCTCTGTCGCCCCGGACGGAGTGGTGCGAGAAGCGCGCCGACCGCAACCCACCCCCAAAAAAAAAAATCAGTGTATTATGATGGATAATTTCCATACTATTGTAGAGGAGGCTTGAGCCCAGTAATAAAATGTCTTTGAGTTGAAATACTGACCTCGGTCTATCAGTATAGGTCCTTACTTTAAGCGTATACGTCCGCTTTTTTTTTTAGGAGTGGGTCATGGTCGGCGCACGTCCCCATGATCCCCCCCGTGGTACGTCGCCTTCATCGTTGGGCCGACCACCGGTGCAGAGTTCCTATATTCAGTAGTCGGCCTGACGGAATACTCCGGTCGCGAGGTACCCTCTCCTCTCGACGTGCCCTTCTCGGGACGTCGGTCGCCGTCGCACACAGCTTCTCTGCGGATGACGGATTAACTGCCAGGTCCAGTCACCCGCGGCCTCGGCTAGGGTGACATCAGACGCAGGTATTCGCGCCTGCGCCGCCCTAAGCGTATACGTTCACTAGGTATATGTTGCATGTAAAGGCAATGATAGGAAAACAACTATGAAAATATTATTCCATGAAAATAAACAGTTTATTTACATTGTAATTACTTAGGCCCTAAACATGGTATCTTCAAATAAAATACGTTCGTTAAAATTCGACCCTTCAGGTTAGGCGAATTGTGAAGACATTAAACACACAGTATATCATCCTAATTCAATAAAATTCTACCCGGAGATGTTTCAGGGTCTCTGAGAGTCAGCTTAACTTAATAATAAAAGGTCGGTCCTTATAACTTGCTACTGTAAAAACGTAATACTTTACGCTTGATTTTTGTACCAACGAACAAAAAATACAGTATGTAAATATACTCAAGCCTTATCTCAAAGGGATAATCAGAAGCCATGGATTTTCACTTTCCATTTTGAAGAACTGGCATTTGCTAATATTATATTGCTTTGACCTATACAAACTTTAAGTAAGAAAAACTAGTGCTTATTAACAAATTATGTTAATAAACGTACATACAACAACTACTCCTCAAAATTCCTGATAACCTTAAAACTAAAACAAAGTACTAAAGAGCTTGAAATATGAGATTAAAAAACATAGATAAACCGTTTAATACTAAAATAAATCCGTACTAAAACCGTATAATACAAGTACCTATGGTGATATACTGATACATATATTTTACCCGTTTTGTCAATAAGAGTAAATGCGTACGGCAATGGTCTGCATAATTAAATATTGTAAAGAAATGCACAAAATCCAGAATTATGCAATTTTTCACTTAGTAAGAAAATAATCTCTTTTTTTGGGCATAGTGGTCAACACACACGCTGTCTATTTCGACCGGGGAGAGGCTGGAGTGGCACGCGACCACATAATCCACCACTTCGACATTGGGCCAACCAGTCGATCGAGTTCCTTATCGGCCGTGGCCAGCCCGGCGGGATAGTCTTTCGGGTACCGTTCATCCCCGATATCCGGATCGTCGTCCTCACGCGTCCAGCCTCTTTGCAGGTGACGGACTTTTCCCCGGGTCAGTCTCCCACAGTCTCAGCTATCGCCGGCGGTGGATCGTGTCGCCATAAAGGTGTACCCCGCGCGCATGATCCGCCGCCTCTTTCCATGATGTGACTGTCGAACAGCGTCAGGTCGGAACCGATGATTGCAATCAGTTCACGGCGCTGCTCTACCCACGTAGCCTACACCCCGTGAGTGTGCTGCGCTCTCTCCTCGCCACAATTGCAGTGGTAGCAAGACAGTATGCTCTCTCTCCTTACGACCGTGTGCAGGTTCTTGGCGAAGCAACCGTGCCCCGTCAATACCTGCACCAGTGGGAAGGAAAGCACCCCGTATCGATGATCCAACCACTCCATAAGTACCGGCCGGAAGGCGAAGACGGTCCGAAGACTATACCGAGACCTACCAGTCCCGCCAGGCGGACATCTCGCTAAGCGAAACAGCCGCGCCTCGCCCGCGTCTTCGACACCCGCCGGTAAAGTTTGTGCCTGGCCAACAGGCACGCTATCAAGCTCACCTTCAACAGACAAAATAACCATATTCTTAAACCAGCTTCCAAAAATTCAATTCACTATGGATGTCAAACAACTTTATAGCTTTCTTAGTTATTTTGATTATTCGTAAAACCAATAACACCTTGAAGCATCGATGTATCTTATGACATATTGAACGGACAGTGGCGTTGTGTGGTGGGTGCTGGGGGAGCCATGGCCCCGACCGCCATAGGAAAGGGGGCGGCGGATAAGGAACAGAACCAAAATATTACAATGCATGATTGAGAAAAAATACTTATTTCAAATCAAATCCGCAATGTTACGCAAAGAGAGGACGATAACCGCCCGACAGCGGCGCGTGAATCTTGGGAAGATTCACAATCGAACCAATAAATGACTGCGAGTAGGTTACTCACTCGGTTCAATCAAACAAAACAATAACGCTACAATTCATTACGCGAAGACTTTGGATGATGGGAAGCAAATACACTGTAAAGAAGTAAAAGTAAATAATTTTGTTACTGTAAATACTTAAAAAGTATTTATTAACTTATTGTTTTTTTTTAAATTAATAAAAATACATATTTTTATTTCTTCGAGAACATCATCGAACAAGTATACAGGATTAAAAATAAATGAAATAGAAAAAAAATTCTTTTCAAGATTGATTGTTGATTGTCAATGTTTCCGTTGTTCGTGATAAATACATATGTTATACCTACTTCCATATATTTTACCATGTTATTTAAACCTAGTCTAGTCAATAAAATGACATTAGCAGTAATACTGCTACAGTAGCTATTGCAATTATTTGGTCACCTGTAAATTGTGACCTATTAACCTCATATTGCATAGGTTCCCTTAATCGCACAGTTGACTTTTACTTGAATAATTTAGATGTCTTATTTTTTGTGAGGGAAATTTGAAACTCTAAAGTTGGTAAAATCTAACGATTTAAAACTTTAGAATAGATGATTTGAATAGATCTAAAAAGTAAGGTGGAAGTAAGTTTCTCTGTGTTGTTGTTACTTACTTTTTTTAGGTTACCATGGTTATCTTTTTTGGGTGGGCTATGGTGGTGGTGAAGAAAGGGCAGCGTGCGGTCCCATAATCCACCGTATTCCTTCCTCATCGCCATTGGACTGATCACCTGTATCCCGTTCCTTGTCGTCAGTGGCCAGCCCGGCGGGATAGTCTTTCAGGTACCCTCTCTCCCTAACGTCCCTCCAGCGACTTTGGTCGCCCTCACGCGGTCAGCCTCTCTGCGGGTGAAGGAATATTCCCCGTGGCCTCGGCTAAGACCATCAGGCGCAGCTACTCGCGCCTGCGCAGCCTAAGTTACCGGCGGTGGATCGTGTCACCGTAGAGGATTTCCTTACGCACACGCTCAGCCGCCTCCTTCCGTGGGATTACCTACTACCTCACAGAAGGCGGCAACCGCGTCCCAGTTTCTGACGCTGTCGAGCATCTCCCTGGCGATGGTTGGCAGCGTCAGGTCGGCATCAATGACTGCGACGTGTTCACGGCGCTGCACTGCCCACGCGGCGTACACCTCGAGCGTGTGCTGCGCCGTGTCCTCGTCGCAATCGCAGTGGTGGCAGGGCGGTATGCTCTCCCTCCTCACGACTGTGTGCAGATACTTAGCGATGCAACCCTGCCCCGTCAATACTTGCACCAGTCGGAAGGAAAGCACCCCGTGCCGCAGACCCAACCACTCCATCAGCACCGGCCGGTAGGCCTCGACGGTCCAAACATCGTACCGAGGCCTCTCCAGTCGGACTGCCCAATGGGCAATGATATCGCGGCGGGCGACGGCCCACCAGACGGCCAGCTCTTTCATCGAGACTATGCCGCCTCCCTATCGCATTTAGAACATCTGCCGGTAGTGTCCGGTGAGCTTTTACGCCTCCAGGTATCACGGGGAGTCCCGTCCAATAGGCACCGCTGCCTCCGTCGCCACCGTGCGGTAACCGCGTATGGCCATGGCCTTCTGTGAACACTACAAGAGAGCCTAGTTTACCATGGTACGAGTATCTCTACTTGTGTATTTTTAATAAAAAAGGTATGTAAATAGGTACCTAATATGTCGGTGTCGAAACTTTTTGAGAATTGACAATAAACGTTTCGTGTTTTAGAGCATTTTCATCACGAAGGAAGAAAATGTTTGGCAGGGCGCCCTAAAATTTCTTTCCTTCATGGTCTTCATTAAATTACTAGAGAATTTGAATAAATAGTAATTAAAAACTAAACATTATTTTATGACCAGTAAATAATCATTTTCCGTGTGGAGGAGTAAGAACTCACCTAATCCACTAGATCAATGGACCTAGTGGATTAGGTAGAGAGAAGCTATAGAATATAATGCTTAAACTTTAAATGACTTATAATTAAAATAGGGGGCGGCGAATTTTTGGTGGGCCCCGGGTAGCGAAAGGCCTCGCTACACCACTGTGAATGGACCACGCGTGCGCTTACCATAGCCCACCCATAAAAAAAAAACGCCACTGTGAACGAAGACTCTCATCATCCCGCTTCACAATTACCTACCGTGTGTCTTTGTTTCAGAGAGCAAGAGGAATCTATGGCGATGAACACCTGGCTGCAGCATGTCAAGCGGGTTTTACGTACAAATAAGCTTCCTCATCTCCGTCGCAGCGACCGGATGCAACCACATACAATCGAACGCCTTCCTGCAATAGTACATTATGTCAAAGAAGTCACTGACATTTTTTTTTTTAAGACAACACAGGGTGCAGGGCAGTGCAGGGGCACTAAGGAAATAATCCTTGTATCGCGAGGGACTTTACAAACATATTATTAATGGACACGAATTACATCCAAACTCAGAAAAACCATTTGCGGATCGCACAAAGTGTTGTCCTGCGTGGGATTCAAACCCACGACACTGGCTTGGTAGATCGGTATATTAGCCACAACGCCATCTATGCAGTCCAAATGCCTACTTCCTGAAACGGGCTTCCATAAAAACTTTTTTTTAGCCACTGAAGAGCATTACTAAATTTTTACCACGTGTCAAATGCCAGATCCTGTTAAAAATAAAACCAACTAGACCACCACAAGACTGCAAGACACAGTGAACACTTATTGTGGAGATTTGACCCACAATAATGTTAAAAATTATTTTACAATCAAAAACCTTTTAGTATGTTAAAGTAAACCGCCTTTAAAAGTTAATAATTTAACATCATGCCATCTGAGTTTTCTTGCTGTATCTTTCTCAGTTTAGGTTTAAATTGTCATAATAATAACTACAAATTTAATGTTTAATAATTATTAACCATAAAGAATATATTTTTTTCATATAAATAATTTTCTTCTATAAATAATTTTATACTAATAATAATACTGGCAATAAATTTGTACCAAAATGTGTATCAAAATTTTATAACTATAGTCCACAAAATATAGCTTGATCTCTGTGACAGATATCAACGAAACCAACGAAGTAAGTTTGAACGAGCGACATGTTTACAATTTCATTTTGTATCAAATATATTTTCATTCTTTTCGTGCCAGTTTTATTACGACTGAATTGTAACATATTATAAATATAAAATATTAATATTCATGCCTGAAATGTACCTCGTAAGTACTGAAATACCTAGTAAACATTTTATACATAAATGACGCTTACTAACGTACAAGGTCATACTGGACTGAAAATAAAAAAGAGATGGGACAGTCGATATACGTAAATCGATAACCGATCTTTATTAAATTATTCATAAAAGAAATAAACCCAATACAGTACCTATATAAAACTTTCAACATATTTTTAACAATTAAAGCAGACAGTTGTTTATAATTATAAAATGCATAAATTGAATTAATTAAACATTAAAAAACTACCTTTTGTCTCAGAGTAAATGATAGTATTATATACGCATTATTGTCAATAAACTAGACATATTTATATACTAAACAGTCGTAATTGATTGATTGATCTAACGACTGTCCCTATTTTGACAAAAAATGATAGATGTTCTTGCAGGAACGCTCCAGTGATGACGATAATAGTGACCTAGACTTTGATTGTCTTGACCTTTTGAATAATTAAAAGAGTCAAAAAACAGTTTTGTTTGAAATAAATTCAAAAAGATTATCATTAATTGTATTTTAATTATAATATAAAATCACAATTATATCAATAAAGAGTTTTATCGATAAAAAACTACGGGCTTTATCGTAAGCGTGACAGCACTAGGGACAACTGTCACAGAGATCATCCTATATTTTATGGACTATAATTTCTGTAGCGGGTAGATATAAATATCTGTAATATAAGCCATCGTGGCTTGTGACCATGAACGCTGTAAAGTGTTCGAAACGTTTAAATAAAAGAAAGTAGATTAATCAGACGAAATTTAAAATCTTTAAAAACAATTTTTAAAGCCAAATTGGCAAGCTAAAAGTTGGTTATCCTGAACAGAGCCAGGCGGTACTTCACACCGAGACAGCGTCTTGTGCTACACAAAGCACAAGTTCGTCCTCATGTGGAGTACTGTTCACATCTCTGAACGATTGCGCCCAAATATCAGCTAGACCCACTTGACTCCCTCCAAAGGCATGCTGTTCGAATCGTCGGGTATCCCAATCTTACGGACGGATTGGAGTCGCTGGAGCGGCGGTGAGACTTTGGGTGACTCTGTGTACTCTACCGACTCTTTCACGGGGAGTGCTCCGAGGAACTGTTTGACTTGGTACCACCGTCACCGTTTTACCAACGTACTACTCGACATCGTAGCAGGGTTCATCCATTTTCCCTGGAAACGTTGTGGTCTTTAACTGTACGTTTCCAGCGATCATTTTTCCCACGTACGTGCAAGCTCTGGAATGAACTACCTGCTGCTGTGTTTTCCGAGCGCTGTGACATGTCCTTCTTTAAACGAGGTTTAAGAAGTGTATGTTGTTCACGGTAGGCAACGGCCTGCCTATGCCCCTGGTATTGCAAAGTTCCATGTGCGGTATTATCACTTACAATCAGGTATGCTGCTTGTTCATTTGCTACCGTTGGCAATAATAAAAAAGATAAATTAAACTGGAAATCAAAAATCAAATACAACGCGATAAAATCTGTAAAATAGTTTTAACATCATAGCGTAAACATCAGAACTCCTCGTCTCTTCTTTATTTTTGTGGAGTGTATAACTGTTAGCTGCAGATGGCTTTGACAGCTTGACGTGGACTATGGATGAGTGCTGAGGGCCCTCATCCTCTAGCAACTGTCCTCCACTCGTTTGAGACCGTCTATTTATACCCGTTTTTGGCTATGAAACCACTCAAACGTGATGCAGCTACTAAAGTGATACAGTTGAAAATTATATTCTATCAAAACTAATTAGTTTATAAAGCTGACAGCAGTAAATTTAGAAACAAAATATATATATATATAATTACCATTGCCCGAAATTAATTATTTTACTTGCACATGTAAACGTTTGCAGAACGAAATGTAACGCGAAATGTCTACAATATTCTTTCTCGTTAAAATTAATGAGAAAATAAATTCATACAGATACCCAACAAATTCGCCCGAAGCACTTAGATTAAAAGAAAGACCGCCCTCATGAAATTATAATTTAATTTTTCTCGATTGTATTCTTTCTGTTGCGAAATCGCATTTTGAATGCATAAGTATGCTGATTGTTAAAGAATTCATGATTTGTTTCTATGAAGATAACTCTTACGTTAACCTTTTATGTCGTAATCATACAGTACATATTCACATGATCAAATTGAATTATAATTTACTATGCTTTAATTTATATGACTATTTCTAGACTTGTTTAGAATAAAACATATAT
This sequence comes from Lymantria dispar, assembly GCA_032191425.1. Lineage (NCBI taxonomy): Eukaryota > Metazoa > Arthropoda > Insecta > Lepidoptera > Erebidae > Lymantria > Lymantria dispar. Next base: position 22,834,121 of record CM063457.1, read on the forward strand.
CATACATTTAACCAAATAAAAAAAAATAATTAATCATTATATTTTAACCTGGCCGATAAAATAGAGGTTAAAACTTATTAATTTATGATGATATAAAATGTTGAGGAATTCATCTGTTATAAAAACCTTCTGTTCTGCTGATAACTGTAATGTAATTCATAACAGTTCTTCTATCTGCTCTGTTTGATAACTTATATTTCTCAGCCCCAAATCACAAAATCATTGTTTACTAAAATTATGTCGGTAATAAAGGCTTAATAGTAATAAAAATAACCGCAGAACAGCTTGTAGCGTGTTGAATGTGAGTGGCGACACTGCGGTCCTGAATGCCCCAGAGAGTCGGCCAGAGCCTCGCATCCAGCTGGCCTTTACTGGCTAGCTGGAGTGGAAAACCGAAGAGTGCCCGCAGGATTCTCAACTCTGGCTTGCCTTAAACAGTCGCCAGAACTATATGCTCGGGGGTAGAAGTGTTATTTTCAAGGGCATAACTACGGGGCAACCAGTGCGGGTTTCCGGTTATCGGGGACTTGCGATGGTGAAACCGGCGCTGCACCACTCGACACCCCAAGCCACTTACACCAATGTTGCCCCCTGTTGCCTTTATGGCCTGCGTGTCTGTGGCGATCGTTTAGGGGGGCCCATTCAGTAAGTTGTCACCGTCTGCCAAAGTTCAAGAAAAATAAGGTATTGAAAGCAGACGACAGTTTTTAAGTCAATAGTTTTTAATTAAACCAGTCCATCAAACCTCCAACCCCATAAACAGATATTAGATACCATCATCACATAATAGTTTTACACCTACCGTTAGCAGTCCACGAGTGTTATGTGCAGACGTGGAGTGTCATCGATAGACATTCATCTCATTTTTAGATTATATTTCTCCAAAGGTCTCTGCATGTTGGATCCATGATCCTATGTAAGCCTTTCAAAGGACCGGGTATCTTTCCTTAAAAGATATCCGTGAAACTCGGAGATACATAATAATAATAATTTCTCAGCCCATATGCTTTGCATTGTTGGGCACGTGACTTTTCCCTGTGAGGGAAATTAGACTACTACACCATGCTGCTCAATCGGGTTGACTAGGTTTTCATTACAAGTTTTTCTTTTTTGCAATAACATTTCTAGTTATTATGGTGAATTGTATTTATAAAATTTGTTTGCGAATGACAAATTATTGACACATGTGGTCCCACTCACACCTTGGATACCCACACCTTGGAAATACGTTTTAATCATCCTGCCGACTAAAAGAACATGGGCTGATGGATTACAATCAAATTCTCACTCGAAATCCTCTGTAGTGAATAATATTCATTCGCTCCTAAACGAGTTTTTATTTCCTATTTTTATATAAATAACCTAGCATGTTAATTGTGGCCATGAACGCTAAAGATCTCTCGTATCGAGGACCAGTTGTCGGTCCAATGACGAAGGGGAATACGATGGTCTACGGGGCCTCGCGCGGAATCATCAAAATCGATTCATAATTGGGGAAATGATCGCGTAACATACGTACAAATTAAACGAAGCTTAAGTAGAGCACTTTGTTCACGGTAAGCAACGGCCTAGCTGTGCCACTGATATAGTAAAAGTCCATGCGCAGCAGCATCACTTACCATCAGTTGTGCTGTTTGCTCGTTTGCTACCATCAACAATAATAAAAGTAACACGAAGCATTCAGGACAGCGAACAGTTGTGAAAACTTAAAACTATAAACAAATAGTTATTATTTTTGTACATTCAAATTAATTGCAACTACACAGAAGGCGTTGTGGTTATGATACCGATGCACCGTGCCGGCGTCGCGGGTTCGAATCCCACGCAAGACAACATTTTGTATGATGCCTAAATTGTTGTTCTGAATCTAGATGTAATTTATGTTTATCAGTTATACGTTTGTAAAGTCTCCCACAACACAAGGATTATATCCTTAATGCAGGGTGCTGTCTTAAAAAAAACATCTTAAAATAAGATTTATTAATTACTTTTTGCCTTTGTCTGGTTTTAACATTTATCGGCACAGATATAGTGGCATGATATAGCTACAGACGTAAGTTAACTTTAACACGTCACGTGACAGACGTCCCTACCTTTCCCCGTCCCAACCTTTCTTTAGAAGTTTTCACTTCAGAAACCATACAGTCGAATGGAGGCAACCAGTAAGAGAATCCATTCGGTGACTTGGTGCGTCACCATCTGCCATATTTCCATATAATGCAGATGGCAAATTAAAAAACAATCGTTTTAAGTTAAACTAGTCCATCGAACCACTATCACCAGATATTAGATATCATAATCACATAATAGTTCTACACCTTTCTTTTTTTTTTTTTGGTTCGACTACGGTCAGCGCATGCGTCCGCTCCATCCGGGGTGACGAAAGGGTGGCGCACGGCCCTATAACCCACCGTATCTCCTCTTCTTCGCCATTGGGCCGACCAGCGGTACCGAGTTCTTTGTCCTCCATGGCCAGCCCGGAATAGTTTTACACCTGCCGTTGACAGTCCACGAGTGTTATGTGCCGACGTAGTGTCATCGGTAGAGGTCTCATTTTTTGATTAAATTTCTCTGAAGGCTTCTTTCTGCGTGTTGGATCCATATCTCTCATGTAAGCTTTAATAAAGACCGGGTATTTTCCCTTGGAAAATCCTTTGAAAACGGAGATACAATAAATTAATAATTCCATTTATTTCAAACTAATGTCAACATAAATTTAATATTTATGTCGTACAAATTATAAATGAAAATATTAAAATTTGTAATTGTATATTACATGACATAGTCATTCTTTATTGCCAGGCTCCAATCCGCTTGCTAAGGGTTGGAAGTCGTAGTAAAGTGTGTATAAGTTACCCAAGAGAACGCTGCTGCGTGTTCGACTGGCGATCCATCATCCGATTTTTTTAAACACATCGATAATTAAAGGATGGCGATAACTGACTGTATTTTTTAACCATCGCCATGGAAATATTCGTTATAATTATTAGTTTCAGTTCCAGCAGCTTCAATTTTGTTAAATTACAATGAAGAAGTTTTAGCCACAGAGCGAGTGCTGTCTCTATTAACGCTCTGAAACAATTCAAAGTAACTATAAACAAAGAGAAAGTTAGTCCATAGAACACGCTTACTTTTAGCAAGTATTTCATGTTTACACATAGTTTAGTAACAGACTCTTTGAGAAATATTTATCTATATTGTACGAAGGTATTTACCGAGAAATTTCCCCCATTTTTTTTTTTGTGGGTGGGCCGCGGTCGGGGCGCCTCCGCACCACACCGTCCGGGGCGACAGAGGGGCTTAAGTACGCAACTCCCGCGACCCACCCGAAAACCACGTCGCCTTCGTCGTTGGGCCGACCACTGGAGCAGCGTTAACTTGTCGTCAGTGGTCGGCCCGACGGAATACCCCCTATTGGGGTACCCTCCCATCGACCGACGTCCCCCCCTCGGGGGGGACGTCGGTCTTTCCTCACGCGGTCGGCCTCTCGGCGGGTGACGGCCTAATCCCCGGTCACGTCACCCGCGGCCTCGGCTAGGGCGGCATGAGGCGCAGATAGTTGCGCCTGCGCCGCCCCAGTCGCCGGAGGCGGATCTCCTCATTGAGGCTGCGCTCCTCACGCAGGCGATCCGAGAAATTTCCCCCATAAGACTGTATGAATAATATAAGTGAATTCTTTTGAGTATTCTTTGCGTCTATAATGCTAAAAAATTATAAAAAAAAATATTTTAAATATTTTTCATTAAATAAATAAAGTGTTTTTCCATGGATGGCATTGTCAAAATTGGATCAATTTAAAAGGGGACCACATGGAAAGCACCAGCTTTAAAATAAAAAAAAAGAATCATGAAAATCCTTTTACCCAGTCGTATTTCTGAGGTAACAAATCATCATCATCATCTTGCTCTTATCCCAATTACTTGGGGTCGACGCAATATGTCATCTGTTTTGACATATTGCAAAAAGTATCGTCCATCGAAAGTATCGTCATATTGTAAAAAGTCAACCCTCCTTGGGAATGTAGTCGTTGACCCAAATGGTACCAGATGGAGTTGGTCCGGGTCAATCTAGGGCTCTTAGTCGTCTTTTACGACACCCACGAGCAAAGCAAGGGTTGGTAGTATTCGAAGCCGCTACCACACAGCACTGTTCTGAGGTAACAAATATTAAAAAAAAAACATTCGAATTGAGAACCTCCTTCTTTTTTGAAGTCGATTAAAAAAAAGCGAACCCATACAGTAGTCGCATATGATGTTATGCTACTATCTAACATGTTATGCTACTATGAAATTGAAATTAAATATATTTGAAGTCAATCTATTCGTCATATTACATACGACCGGGGAAAAGTCCGTCATCCGCAGATAGACTAACCACATGAGGGCGATGAAGGGGAGGGATCGTACCCGAAAAATTATCCCTCCGGGCTGACCATGGATTACAAGGAATCCGGTACCAGTGGACGGCCCAATAGCGAAGGGGTGGGCATACGGTGGGTTATGGGGCCGCACGTTGACCTTGCGTCCCCCCAGACGAAGTGGACGGTGTGTGTGCTGGTTATAGACTGCCCAAAAAAAAAAAGGGTTGGATTTTTTGTCTCTTTCGCAAAACCTTAAAAGAACTTTCAATTCTTGACAAAGCTTTAGAAAACTTATATTTTTTATTAAATTAATAAAATTAAAGGTTAACAATCACTTGTCCTCTTACAAGATTTTGAACACTCCTTTAAAGTTACGAACACTTCTTTGAAAGTTATTTTCTCTTATAAGGGCTCTTTATATTTTCTAACTAATATTAATAAATTACTATTGAAAACAAAGAATACGGATTAAAATATAGCTTTCAAATTTCTAATTTCACTTAGATTAAGAGTCTATATATCTATATAAGTTATGTAAAAGCCATTTCACGTCACGGCACTTGTATTCCTTATATTTTTGTACGCTGCAGAAACATGGACCTTGCGGGAAATAGAGAAGAAGAAAATAGACGCTCTAGAGATGTGGTGCTGGAGGAGAATGCTTGGAGTATCGTGGACAGAATTCCGTACTAACGAATCTATACTTCAAGAACTCGGCATCAAGCAGCGCTTATCGTCTAAGGTACAATCCCGTATCCTTACCTTTTTGGGTCACGTATGCCACCGAGGTGAGGTGGCTATTGAGCGACTTGGGATCCAGGGAAGGGTTGAGGGTATCAGGCCACGAGGAAGATCGCCTATGAGATGGACTGACCAGATAAAAGTGGCAGTACATGGTTCATCATCGCTAAATGAATGCACGATGAAAGCGCCCATCAGAGAGGAATGGCGGCGTGTTGTGAAGCTTGCCACCAACACCTGAAACGATGACCACGACCGCTCTGTCAAGAGTGATACCGACAAAGAAGAAGAAGAAAAGCCATTATATGTAAGTATTAAATTAAATCAAAGAGATTAATCTTGCTTAAATTGTTACTCTCTTAAAGAGATGATGGCCTAAACGTAATATACTATGTATTTGTATATAGTTCGTAATGTCATTTTAAAATGGTTTATATTTACGTAATTCTTATAAATATAATATTTGAAAGACCGAATTAGGTACAAATATTGACTTACTCCAATAGAAAAAATTGCCGCCTTAGATTAATTAAATTATTAAGGATCCGAGGTCTACCTCGGATCTGTACCCGTGAGGAGCGAAACAAGTGGCATAATAAGAAAAAAAAGATTCAAAGACACTATGAGCAAATTCAATAAAATATAACCGCATTGAAACATCTTTATTAGCACAAAAAACACTAATATGTAGTCTTATATTTACCATTTTTCCCGACTCGAAATCATAGACAAAATAGACATCGTTGAAATATTGCGTTGACACCGTAAATTGAAAATGGTATAGACAGCTAAATGTATTAACAAATTCGTTCTTGATCAAATCCAAATCACATCTAGTTTATAGACCAAACTGCTACCTGATAGGTTATAGACCAACTGGCGGGCGATCCACCCAGGCTGCTACAGGCTAGGGCTCTTGCAGAAGTCTACCAACTCTGCACTGCGGCGCAGGCCAGAGGCGAACATATCACCACAAGGGGACTAAGTAGGGCAAGAGAAGTGGCCCGAAGGACAGTTATCCGCCGCTGGAGGGAGGAATTGGAGTCCCCCGTAGCAGGGCGGGAGACTGTAGAGGCGATTGCGCCCCACCTCCACCGCTGGATGACACGAAGGCACGGCACCCTGACCTTCCGGATGACGCAGGTACTTACCGGACATCGTCTTCGATAAGTACCTGCATAGAATCGGACGTGAAGAGGCCCCCGGATGCCACGAGTGTGGCGCGCCAAATGATGATGCGTGTCCAAACCCTGGAGGTATGTCCCGCCTGGGGGCCTTAGCGCCGCGACCTGTCGGCGGTTATAGGACCGGACCTGTCGTTGCTGAGCATCACATCAAAGATGCTTTACAGCGACAGGTGCTGGTCGTCGATGGCCCCTTTCTGCGAGGAGGTCATCGCTCGGAAGGAGGCTGCGGAGCGGGAACGTGAGGTACTTGCGTCCGCTAACTCGCTCCGTAGGCGGCGGCCAGGGAGAGGGAGGCGCCGATACGCGCATCTCCTCCCACCACCTTGAACGACGACGGGACGTGGCCCTAAGGCCTTGCGTAGGAGTGCCGGGGATCGAGTGTCACTAGACGATCTCTCCGGCACTCCGTAAAAGCGCGGAAGGGACCGCTGTTGGTTTTACTGGGTATTCCGGTTGCATTGGTGACCGGCGAGTTCCACACACCCCCCTCGTCTGTTACCGGCGAGGGGTAGTGCGTAAATTGCATTTACACAGCGTTAAAAAAACCCAACTGCTATCTGCTTTTAAGCTACTTTGGATAAATACCTAAAAGTGATCCATTCACTCATCAGCCTATAGACATCCACTGTTGGACAGGCCTCCCCACGAAAATGCCACTTGGAACAGTCCTGTGACAATTGAATCCAACGGTTCCCTGCTACTTTTAAGATGTCGTCAGTCCTCCTAATAGGGGATCGTCCTACGCTGCGTCGTCCGATTCGTGGTCGCTACTCGAGAACCTTTCTTCCTCAACCGTTGTCGGTTTGACGAGCGATGTAGCTTGCCCATTGCCATTTTAACGCGCTAATTCTGCGGGCTATGTCGGTTACACCGATTCTGGATTTATCACGTAGGCAAATACCGAGCATAGCCCTCTCCATGGTAAGTTAAGCGACTTAGAGCCTTTTTCTGAGGCCAACATTTAGAGACCACGTTTTAGTGCCGCATGCCATCGCTGGTAACACACACTGGTTATAAACTTTTGCAGAACAGACAATGCGGAATATTGGACAGGAAGATCCTCTAAGTTTCTCAAACGCTGCTCAGCCTAGTTGGATTGGCGGGCCGACCACTGGCGACAAGTAACCCTGCTCCGGTGGTCGGTCCAACGACGAAGGTGACGTGGTGTTCGGGTGGGTTGCGGGTGTGCGTGCTTACGCCCCTCTGTCGCCCTGGACGGAGTGGTGCAAGGAGTGCGCCGACCGCAACCCACCCCAAAAAAAAGCCTAATTGGATTCATTGGCTGACCTCTTTCTCGAAGTTGGATCTACCATATCTTACCATAAAGTGAGCCATACTACGTCTAAAAGCTGATCCTACTGCGCAGAGTAGAGAAAAAAATCATGCGACACGACTCCATCGCTTATATTGGATCTCTCAAAGTCAATCGCTATTCGGCAGGACGAAGACAGAAAATCGGAGAATTCGAAGTGGAACCTAGCAAACTCATAAACACCAACTACGATCTACAACCCGCCTGCCAAACGTTGCGATTATGATACTATCTATCTTTTTATGGGGGCAACCTATGTTAAATTGCGAGCATCAACAGATTCATAGAAAATAATGGCAGTTTATCCTAGAGAAAATTTAACACACATCTAAATGCAGCGATAGTTTATACGCATATATTAAAAACAAAGCTTATCATTCATTCTTTCACTCATTCATCCATTTAGCCAATCATTCATTTACTGTCACGTACCTATTTCCATCACAAAAAAAAACCTTTTCCCATCATCCATTACTGTCAAAATGACTGAGCGAAAGAAATATTAACACGATTGGGATTTCGTGACATTATAATTTAATTCAGTGTTGAAAATAATAGTATTACAGAAATAAAGAATTTTGAAATAAAGAAATCCATAAAATAATTATATTTTATTTTTTATGAACAAGTAAACAGATATACATATTTTTTGTGCGTTCTACAAAATAAATGATAATTCTGATTGCAAAATAATGTGGAATGTTGGCAACATTCCACATTATTGCATAGCTATTCTAAATTAAAATAAGAAAGATTTTCTAAAATTCATTATAATTATGCTGAATTTTATCTCCGTTAGTTCACTTTGAACTAAAAAGTAACTCAAAGTTTAGCTTTTTGAGTTAAATCTCTGTCTGTCAGCTTTCTTCTGGGAAACTTAAAACACTGAATGGGTTCACCTACCCGCCTGCTAAGCGTAGTGACTTTAGTATTATTCTCCTTGTATATCAATAGGTTGACTGACAGAAACAGCGAAGAACTGAAGTTGTACGCACGCGATGTCCGTCCGCTACGCGAATGCCTGCTTTAATGCTCTGCCTTTATAGGCAAATGAGCGTCGCTCTGCTACAACTTTGGATAATATTGGAATCGAATGGCCTCAGATTAAAATTGTGACCTAAGTGCACAAATGCCAGTCATCTAAGTGCCGACGTTTCGTGTCAAGTGTTATGAGTTCAATTCCGACACGGGTCAAATATGTATTTGTGCAATCCAAAAAATTGTGTACTTAATATGGATGTAATTTAAATCTATTATGTCTATATTTGTATTGTCTCCCGCAACACAAGGATTTATTCCTTAGAGCAGCTTGTTGTCTTTAAAGAAAATTAAATAATTGGTAAATAATTGACAATATAACAGCATTATGTTCCAATTTTACTACATATCGCAAAAATACCTTAATATTTATCCTCTTTAGAGATTAAAAGATCCTAATACTAGCTATCATCATCATCATTGCCGTTCATATACGTCCCACTGTTGAACTCAAGCCTCCTTTACAACGCTAATCAAACAGGTTTGTATAGGGTTTTATTTCGAAATTTCCTTCACTTGCATAGATGTTATATGCATATTATATCCCTTAGTCATCTTTTTAAGACATCCACGAGCAAGATAGGGTGTGGTGAATTGTATTCTTACTTCGTCACCGCACGGAAAATACTAGATATAAAAACGTCTAATAAGTTACGTGACAAAATCTGCTCGTATTAACCTACATAATATGTCAAATGCCTACTAAATAATGTCAAATGGCCTCTTTCATTTTCCCCGCATTCTAACAATAAGTTGATACTAATATAATAAATTTTAATGTTACGCGAGTATTACACATTGTAAATAAAACTACGGATTTTAGCGTGTTTATATATACAGTATTAATGGTCACGGGCGGACTAAGACATCTTAGTGCTCGAAAGTGCTCGAAACGCTGGGCAATCAAAAATCAAATACAAATGTGATAAAAGCCGTAGTTTAATTTACAATGTTACTATTATTATAAGAAACGAATATTATTTTATTTATTATCGCAACTTAACCACTCAAATGATCGTCTTGAAATTTGGAATATACATTGTCGGCAATATGGAGAAAGCTATACAGTGCATTTCATTGAGGATAGATGTATTGTTCTTGAGGGATAAAAAATATTTCCAAAATACGTATTATACTTTTTTTAACTTTATTAATAAGCCATAATGAAGCCCGCAAAATTTTAAACATCATGGTAAGTCTATATTCATAGTACAGAGCAAAGTAAAACAGTAACAAAATGTTTTCTAATAAAATATTTTCTAATAACTTGTATTTCTATAAATATTTAAAGTATCCTGGCAATTAAATTATCTGGGCACGTACAAAGTTCTACGCAGTAAATTATATAATTTGACAGTATTGTGATAGCGTGCCATAATTCATAATGTATAATAAAAAGAGCCAGCAAGAGCCTAAAAAGATTTTCTGTAATTGATTTTCATAAAAATATCATAATAATATGAATCGCTACCACAAAATATGAATTATGAAACGTATATTCTTATTTTTTGGAAGGATAGTACCTATGCTGGAAATAAAAAAGCGGTATTATATATAATCTGGTAATATCATCATTTCAGGTCATATACGTCCCACTGTTGGGCTCGAGCCTCCTCCACAATAAGAGGGAAATTGACCTTACTATACCATGCTGGTCAGACAGATTGGTGTAGGGTTTTATTTTGCGTTTCCCTTCTCTTGCATAGATGTTATATTATGCGAATTATATTCCTTAATCGTGATTTAAGACATTCACGGCCAATACAGGGAGTGGTAAATTATATTCTTACTCCGTCACCACACGGATATCTGGATCTGGTAATATACAATTAACAAATAAAAACCATTTTAATATCTATCGTATTTAAACGGAAAAAGAGCTGATTGTAAAGTGTTCCTAATCTTATTAAAAACCAGCAACCCGCCCTCGCTTCGTTTCGGTTTCAGTCGCCTTACCCGCATAGTTCCCGTTTCCGTGGGAATGCCGGGATAAAATATAGCATAAGTTACTCCTTATATCGACAGATACCTGGTAGTAAAATATTATCAAAATCGCAACATGCTTTTTCATGTACAAAAGCATGTACAAAATTAGTATAGCTTCGAAACAAAAAACAGTAAATAAATCAGAGCTCCCGAGCGCAGGAAAAACCAGCTCTGCCATATTCCATCAGGTATGACTATGACTTTTTTGAAGTGAAACTTCTTAAGAATCGTTGTGTTTTCAAACTCGAAACATAAACACGTAAATGTATAGGAGGAGTTCAGCCGGCGAGAGAATGAGATAAAGGAAAAGGAAGTTTGACTTCTGACATGCATACTTTGTACGCACGCTGTTTTTTTTTTATAATTAGTACTTTTACTGAGTTATGTGAAAAAAATCTGACTAATCTCTTAAATTAACGATTTAAAAATATATGCAAATTGTGGAGGCAATGAAAAGAGTAGAATAAGTTTTGTCTGTGTTATGTAAATGCATTTCCACTGCTTTAAAATATTTTTCATGTTAACTAATAGCAATCCATTACACTAGCGTGTGTGTTACAATTTTAATTTAGTGAGGGGAAAATTTTCTGTGTGGTGACAGAGTAAGATTCAAGACGGATAAAACGGCGGTCAAATTCGTGGAGACTCGAGCCCAACAGTGGGACGTATGTGAGCTGCGATGATGATGAGGAGAAAATTCTCTTCTTAGATGGAACAGCTTACTTTTAAGCTAAATTACATTATAATAGTAGGCACTTCAACATCATCATCCTTCTTTTATTTCAATATACTATATATGGACACGGTTATGCTTGAACGGAATGTCAGTCGAATGCCGTCCTATTGTGGAGGAGGCCCGATCCCAACATTGAAACTAATATGGGCTGCGATGATGATGATGAATGTAAGATTGCCGTTACAACACAAAAAGCAACTCAAATTAAACTTCCACAAAATTGTGATGCATAAAATCATTCAAAAACACACGTGGATATTGTGCAGTAATATTGCGAAGAAATATGAAATAGTATTCCTGAGATAGAATGGCGATTGGATAAGTTTTCACTGAGGAGCACTTTGTATTTGTTATACCTGCAACGATATATTGCAAACATTGAGAACTGTAAGAATTATAGCATGTACGAATGCTTGTGTCGATATTGTATTATCTTGAGTATAAGAAATGTTAACCTTAAAAGAGTTTGAATTTTACTTGTAATTCGTGTCATTTTCCTATGATTCTATTATTTATTCCATAACTTTGAATTAATCTAAACAGCTTTCTAGTTCAAATAAATTCGGCTAAATAATAATCTTCCATGGAGCAAATATTTTACGACAGACAATAAGAATAGTGTAGTAGTGACATCTGTCAGGATATGTAGGACGTAGGTATGTAATTAAGAGCATAAACTGTGAACTTTTATAAAGACACCAACTTACTTGCTTCTACCACTATTTTAGGAGAATACTATTGACAGGTGTTTGTCAACAGCCGCGGGCCGGTCCGTCCGGGGTAGCACCACACTCTCGTAGAAAATCGACGTACGAGTAATAGCAATTTGTTACTGCGCTTCGTTCGGTGAGCGAGAGAGCCAGCAGCCCAACTTTCTGAAGGTGTTTGCGTGTGGTGGGTTTAGTGCCTTTAGTATCACCGAACCTCATTGCACGCATTCACACTCCCTTCACTTTCTTCGCGGTAGGCCTTGCAAAGGTCCATGAGCGGCAGCAACATTTACACCGTTTGCAATAAAAAAAACTATTTAATGCCTTAATTCTCGTGGGTGTTAAAATATACAGGGTGGAAGTGGACCACTCCCGAAAACAAAGACAGATGACACAGTACTATACTACGAAAACGCGGCTTGTCGCACAGTAGGTATTTATCGCGAGACGAGCGACGGCCGATAGGCGATGACGTATTACGTAGAAGGTACGGTCAATGCCCTAAGAATCAAATGATATTGCGTATTGAATATATTGCGTTTTTTCTCATCCAAGTAAAGTGGTGTATTTTTTTATGAAATTATCGTTCTATGGCATTGTCCTAATAAGATGCAATGTGAAAAACTAAAAAAACGTTGTGAAAAAAAAGAACGAAAATATCCGAATCGAATTTTTTTAGCCTATCATCACAAGTAAGACTAGTACTGTCACCTGTCTTTGTTTTCGGGAGCGGTCCACTTCCACCCTGTATAAGTATATACATATATACCTTCACTTTTGAATAAAGCAGTTGCTCACTAGACACAGCATTGTTTCATTACATTATACAGTGGTAAAAGTTAGATTACAATGTCACTTCAGCTATCCCGTTATTCCAATAGTTTATAGTACGTGTGATTGAGTATGGAACACGCACGACCACCATTGAAATTAAGTTTGGAAGGCAGCTCCGTTGTGTGGAGGACAACGCGTGAAAAGGTTGGAAAACGCTTTTTCATTGTTCTTAAAAGCATACAGAATGTATAAGGAAGAAGTTGGTGTGCAAGTCTGATACTGATCAATCTTATTAGAGAGGATTCGATGTGTGTGGGATATTCGATAACGACGTACAAAAGGATGACGTCACATTGCTGATTACACAGATTGAACACATCACATAGTTTGATGAATGTTTTGGTGTGAAGCAAAATAAAACCTTGGCCAGCTGCATTTTTTTATGAGAAATCAAGAAAGCGGTTAGTCTATGGATCAATATTTGATAGCATTGAAATTAACGAAAATTTATGAATCAAAATATTTGAAGCAAAAATTAATTAATTTGGAACACAAATTTATGAATGTTTGTGGTATAATATGAAGTATTGTTGTGGCAGATCGTTTATTAGGAATGGACGATCTAAATTTGAATAAGGTAATTAATATTTGCCAAGACCTTGAGGTGTCCAAAGATAGCAATCGCATATTGAAGACGCGTCGTACATTAGGAACAGCGGGTTCAGTGCCTGTGCAGGTGCTACGCCCGAATGCCGTCGGCATGCGCAGAGGTGTTGGGCGTAGCGGCTGGCGAGCGCGCAGGCAGCGCCGTGGCCCTCGTGTGGAGATGAGTGTGTTCAGTCTAGGTATTCGCCACCAATTTTTCAGTATTATATATATGAAAATCGTGGTTATTATACTAGAATATGCAAACAGAACTGTGTTTTTAAACTAAAAAAAGAACGAAACTTAAGAGGTTACACAATTTCCAGAAAGTTTATTCATTGTGTTCTGTCGTTACATCCACTGAAAGAAACTTCGCATAGAAATGAACAAATAGCATGCACAGTCACTAGCAAAAGAAAGAAATAAAACAGGCTGGCTATTGTCATTGAAACAAAAGCGTCCGGGTTCATTCGAGTAGAGTAAAATTACTTCTTACAATATAGTTTTTAAGGTTGCTATTTGTTAGAAAGCTTGTTCAGTTGCAATTTTGACAGTTGTTAACGGGATTTCCACTGTGCCAGCCTGTATACGGACATAGTAATATCTATAAAGTGCGTGTGAAATATGTAAACTAATAAAAGGATTCTTCAAGTGCATTGTGTAATCTGCACAATTTAATTTCATTACAATTTTTGATGCTAATTTTTTCGAGCACACGGTCGTTAGGAGGGAGAATACACCGTCCTGCCACCACTGCGATTGCGACGAGGACACGGCGCAGCATACGCTCGAAGTCTGTGCCACCTGGGCAGAGCAGCGTCGTGAACTCGTCGCAATCATCGGTGCCGACCTGACGCTGCCGACCATCGTCAGGGCGACGCTCGACAGGGTCAAAAACTGGGACGTGGTCGCAGCCTTTTGCGAGGCAATAGTCTCGCGGAAGGAGGCGGCGGATCGCGCGCGCGAGGAGAGCAGTCTCGACGAAGCGGTCTGTCGCCGGTGACTGGGGCAGCGTAGGCGCGATTACCTGCGCCTCGTGCCGCCCAAGCTGAGGCCGCGGGTGACGTGACCGGGGAATTAGTCCGTCATCCGCCGAGAGGCCGACCGCGTGAGGAAAGACCGACGTCCTCCCCTAGAGGCGGACGTCAGTCGGTACCATAAATGTCTGTGGAATGCCGAAAGAAATGAAATTCAGAATGAAAATTAATTTTTACAAAAAATATTTGATTTTAAGACAAAATTATATTAATCAGATGTTTATGCGAGTATTATATATCGGAAATAAAACTAGTTTACGGCTTTTATCGCGATTGTATTAGATTTATGATTGCCCGACGACGTTTCGAACACTGTACAGTAGTCATGGTCGCGGGCGGACTAAAATGTCTGACGTCCAAACAAGTCAACGTTATTACAGATATTTATAATTTATCTACCCGCGTTTTACTGTAAGGCAAAACAAAGTAAGCCGCCTTTAAAATTAAAATTAATATTAATTTGTTCTTTAATTGGTTTGTTTTAACTGAGCAATATCATAGACTTTACGCAATATTTTTAACATTTTAAGTCTTTGCAACGTTTTACAACACAAAATGTGCAAAGTTGTTGTGAGGAGCTGATATAAAGCACGGAAGAGCCACTGATGTCACCCGGTACGTAGATTACACACAATCGGTCTCTCGGCAATTGGCAAAACAGTCGCACCGCAAGTTTTAAATCACCAAAGCCAAACGCAAACGCACCCGGAAAGTTGAGCATTCGATTCTCTTTCTCAGCAAACGAATGCAGTAACAAATTTCCATTACTCAAAGGTATATTTTCTGCAAGAGTGTGGCACCGTACCGGACCGGCGGCGGCGGCAGGCCTTTTACTGCAGACAGAAAATTGTCAAAAGTATAGTCCTACAAAAATAAAAATACTGAAATTGACCATTGACAATTTAAATGATCATAATAAATACATTGATTATTGGAATTTAAACAGCCAACATCGCATATATTTAGTATGCATAAGCGTAATTCATCATTTACCATCGAGTACATTTATCACTTACCAGCACCTTATTATATGTTATGAGAAGCTTTGCTATAGGAATATTTTGCATTGTGCAACCATTGCCTTCTTTACAAAACAGAGACGAATAATTAAAAAGGCAATTATATTCCAAAGTAGTTAACTTTAACTAAACTAGTTAGACATTTTCTTTTAATTGCCAACCACTTTATATTCATGACTAAAAATGAGTACTTCATAATTGGGTTTTAGTTTCGCATTACGGTTATTTTATTGTGTATGTTACTTCAAAAAGTGTAGTATTTGACATTTGTTTTTAATATAGGTAAATATATTTTCGGAATACACGGTCAGCAATGGAATATATTCATCATATAAAATTCACAGTTGTGGACAATGAGTGCCAATATTTAAGTAATGTTTAAATATTGTAAATATTATAAAAAATGTATTGCCATTGATTCCGTGTGGTGACGGAGTAAGAATACAATTCACCACCCCTCTCTTAGCCGTGGGTGTCGTAAGAGTCGACTAAAGGATGTATTTTGCGTGTGATATCTATGCAAGAGAAGGAAAACTCGAAACAAAACGCTATACCAACCCGTCTCACCATCGTGGTATAGTAAGAACATTTCCCTCCCATAGTGGAGGAGGCCCGAACCCAACAGTGGGAGGTATATGGGCTGAAATGATGATGAATGAAATGATGATTGTCGTTGATTGTAATTGCGTTGTACAATCATTAATTCCGTTACCCTATAGATAAAAATAACTCTGTAAATTAGTATTATAGTATAAAACGGATAGGTGGACTGACGACATTCTCAAAGTCGCAGGGAACCGTTGTATGCAAGTGGCGCAGGACCATTCCGAGTGGCATTCTCGTGGGGAGGTCTATGTCCAGCAGTGGACGTCTGTAGGCTGATGGATGGATGGATAAAACGGATAATCACACGACACATTCATATTACTAAAGCTTACATAATTAATAATAGGTCTTTACTTATGTAATTGCCGTTCTGCAGTACTGGCCATTTCAAATCAAAATAATTTTTGTTTAGCTGAGAATTCTAATTTCAAATTAATTTTGATAACTTTTTGGCGGGAAAGAAATTCAATACCCGAGAGGCAGTACAAAATGCCTTTGAAGAATTTGTTGCCTCCCGTCCAGCTGATTTCTTTAAGAAAGGCATCAATAAATTGCCGCTGCATTGGCAAAGATGCATTGATTGCATGGGTGATTACTTCGATTAATACAAATAAAAAATACATGAAAAAAAATCGTTTAATTTTTTTCATACATAACGGCAATTTCATAGGTAAAGACCTAATATTAACATTAACATACAAACATTTTTATTTAATCAACACAATTACTACATGTAAAATTAATGGCAAGTTATCTGAAAAATACAATACACATGCAAATGGTTGAGAAAAACGTCCGCCGATAATGGAACACGATCTCGAGACATGTTTAACAAGCATTTGCGGGTATAAAGCTCTTACTAGGCTTTGCGAAAGTCGGTGCTATGTGACGTATAATGATTACAATCCGAATCGAAAATTCCTTAAGTGCAATTGGTTTATTTTACTGAAATAATTTGAAATCAAGAAATCTGTATGTATTCTATTATTTTGTTCATGTTTTACTAGTTTTGGTGCTGCTTCATCGAAACCGTACGAAATAGCCATGGAGGCAAATTACCCATCGCATATCTTGCCACCTATGAAACAGACCACCTACTACTATACTGTCTACGGTCTGATGGATGGAATCACATCTATACCAATAAATAAAATTGGAGTGTCTGTTTGTAATGTCAAAATAATAGGCTTTTTTCATGCTCACATGGTTATTTGCACGACACCTATGCCTAAAATAGCAATTAAAAAATTTTTGTCTGTCTGTCTGTCTGTTTGTTCCGGGTAATCTTCAAAACGGTGGACCGATTTCAAAAATTCTTTCACCAATGGAAAGCTATAATATCAGGGCGTAAACTAGGCTATATTTTATCCCGGTATACCGGCAACGGGAACTACGCGGGTAAAACGACTATAACCTATAACCGAAGCGAAGCGAGGGCGGGTTGCTAGTGTAAAATACATTACAATCTAAAGACATCGAACCTTATCATCAACCGAACGCAGTAACGTCCCTTACCTCCCGATATACACTGAATATGTTTGAAATCCAGAATGACGTAATAGTCTCTAAACGTGAATCAATTCATCATCATTCCAGCTCATATACGTTACACTGCTGGGCTCGAGTCATCTTCACAATAAGAGAGAAAATAACTTACTATATTGATCAGACGGGAATATCTGTGTTAAATTAGCCTTACATTTATTTTTATGTGACAGCAACGGACGCAGTAAGTAACAATGTGAAGCCGATCATGGAAGAAATCAATGGTTCTGCCACCATCACTGGTTTCAAACGACCATTTCATTGTTCTGCTTCAAGCCGCAGTATTATAAGTTCAGGGGCTAGTGTTAAAGCGCATTCTGAATCGGGAATGCAGAAATACCCAACCTAAGAACGCAAATCCGTAATAAGCTTTTTCAATAGTTGTAGAGATGAAATATGATTGGTAATCGGTAACCTACCGTGCGTTTGCTCTAACGAGGAGTGAATAATGAGCCCTTAATTTATTTCAACATATAGACTAGTTTAAAACAAGTGCTCTCCTGTTTTACAGTATTAGAACGTAAGTTACTTTAAGTTATGGCCAACTTTTCAAATTAATCCAATTTTACTTAAGTTTTCAACCAAACTTGTACTCATGGCTGATTATTATCAAAGTTGGTTTTGTTAGTTTGAATTTGGATACAGAGTTTGTTCAGTTTACGGTTCGCATCACGAATACTTAAATCGGATCAACTTAACCTAGTAGACTATGAAACGATTTGAAAAATAAAAACAGATTTACTTTTAAAAAGTATTGTCTTGCGTGAGAATTGAACTCGTAATACTGGGCATGTTACGCCAGTATGTCACCACTAGCGTAGTGCATTAGTGGTAGCTATGCAGTCGAAGTTTTAGTCCGTCACAAGTATAGATACAAAATAAAAAAAATAAGAATGAAATTTAAAAATATATTGAAACTAGCAGACCCGGCCACGCGTTGCTGTGGCTAATGTTTTTATTATATTACATTTTATTAAACTATTTAAGTGGAACTGTAGGAGAACATCTGTCATGGAGGTCGTCATATTTTTTTACAAATGGCATCTATGTAAAAAAGCAAGTTAAAATCGTATATGACACGTTTGTAGGTTTGACATAGCAGCGCCATTTATTAATTAATTACTCAATCCAGTCAACAGATATCGCCATCTGTTAAAATCGTTTGGAGTTAACAGATAATTGTGAATGTCAAATAATATACAAATAATTCGCAATAAAATAATATTGCGACTATAAATTAAGATGTAAGCTATCCTATCTTAATTGCATATTATATCTCTTATTCGTCTAGTACGACACCCACGGGCAAGATAGGGGTGGTGAATTGTATTCTTACTCCGTCACCACAAGGAGAAGGGTCACCGTATTCCATTCCAATTAGTGTTGCACAAATGCAAAACCAAGACGAGACTTGGACTGGTCTTGGTCTTGGTCTTGCAACATCACACCTGGTCTCGTCTTGGTCTTGGTCTTGCGCACCCGAGTCTTGGTCTTGGTCTTGGTCTTGCGCACCCGAGTCTTGGTATTGCAGCAAGAGTCTCGCAAAGTTTTGCAGTTAGAATAACGTAACAGTAATTTATCATGGCAATGAAAAATCCAACTAAATTAATCAAATATCCTATCCTATCTATCCATCTGCTAGCCTATAGTTTACTATTGAATACAATACTTACCACTGGAGAAAATTACTCTTCTATTCCCCTGGTGTTCCATTAGACAGCGTTACTACTCTTATGACAGGACTTTCGACCCTATTTTCTTAAGACGTCACCACACGAGGCAGTTGATACAATAAATTTTATGTCATTTTATAATCAATGCGATATTTTACAATTAATGCGATTGTTTATATTCCCCTTCAAGTTAAGTGGTATGTATCTATTGTATTTCCAGTTTAGTTACTGATACTCTGGATACTTGAAAAAACCTGTTGCTCTATTGCCTATATAAATACTTTGGCCGCTGGATCCATGTAGCTCTTAATATACTATTTATTCAAGAACATATAAAACTGATTTAAAATTTTATGGTTTTAATACTTGTAAAATGTATGATATTCGTCGTCATCGTCACAGCTCATAAAAGTGCCACTGCTGGGCTTAAGCTTCCTTCCAGTAAGAGGAAAATTTATCTACTATACCACGCTGGTCAGACATGTTGGTACAGGGTTTTCTTTCTAGTTTCACTTCTCTTGCACATATGTTATATACACAGGGTGTATCAGGTTATGGGACAACTGTTCATGTATGTTGTAGTTCAACAGTCATAGATCATAATTAGAATGTATATTACACAAAAACAATATAACGTAAAAGTTATAGTGATTACAAAAATGTGTGTCTAAGAGTTTATGCCTTAAATTTTATGCATTATGTAGGTATGTACAGACAGGATATATGTAAGCATGTAAAATTTCGACAGTATAAATAGGTATTAGATTTGCGCGAACCTTTCAATGGTTACGTAGGTACAAAGGCGACTCATCAACGGTCATCGGCCGATCAGCTGATTTATGTTAAAGCGAAGTTTGTCTTGCTTATGCAAACGTAATCATTGATTTATTCAAATTCTAATGAACATTTAACAAAATACGAATATGTTGTAGATTAAGTATCATTCCTTTATACATTTTAATCAATTTACACGAAAAAACGATGACAAAATTGAGAACTTACACGTCTCTCAATTCATTAACGAATCGATATTTTTATTTCAATTTTTTTTCATGGGTTCCTAACACCATTGCCCGATCCGATTTGATACGACATCCACGGGTAAGAGAGTGGTGAATTATATTCGTACTCTGTCTTTTTTTTTGTGTGTGTGTAGCTGTTGGTCGCAGATGACCTTGACAGCTTAACGCGGTCAATGGGTGAACGCTGATGGCTCTCAACCCGGTAAGTAAGTTAAGCGAACATCGCCCGAGGGCTCCCCCCTGTGGGGAACGGACCTCGGCTCGGGGCGTCGCTGAGAGCAAAGTGGGCGTGGCCAAGTTTAGGTTAATGACTTTTACGCGGCGCGGTTTTCGACCTCGACGGCGAGGCCAATACCGCGGAGTTTTATCTGTTATCGCTGCGCGAGCTGTGTAGGTCCTTTCTTGGGCGATCATAATAGCGTCATCTTCTTCTTCAAGAAGATGACGAGGACGTCGGACCGCGGATATTTTTGAGGGGACGTAGTTTACCGCCCCAACCACTAGTGGATTGGGGTGAGTCGTGGCAGAGGCAAAATAGCGCTGGGAGCAACGCTTCATGTACTGCCTGATGGTGATCGTACTCTGTCCCTACATGGACATTTATATAGATTAATTGTAGGCATATTTCTATGTCCAACAGTGAACGTCGTTGGGCTAATGAATAAACGGATATATAAATATGTATAATGGGCAAGAGCACTCTCGTGATTACGGTATTTTTGTCCTTAAGCCTTTCCGAAGAGTAATTCTGAAAAGCCAACACCAACATTGGGAATCGATTGGCCAATAGATGGATATCTAAAGACTGATTTGACTTGCCGTGTAGTGACGGAGTAAGAATATAATTTATCACCCCCTATTTTACCCGTGACTGCGAACCCACGACTAAGGGCTATAATATATAACATCGGTGCAAGAGAAGGAAAACTTGACATATATGACCTGTAACAACACGGCCGATCACCGTGGCGATTCCTCTCCGGCCACGGCCGATTCTCCTCCTGTTATGTAGAAGACACGAGCTCAACCGTATATAAGCTGAAATGGTGATTTGAATTAAATGCAAGACCGCGAGACTCTTGCAGGCCCAGTCTTGGTCTTGCTCAAGTCTTGCAGGGCCAGTCTTGTTCTTGGTCTTGCAAAAATTAAGCGGTCTTGGTCTTGGTCTCGGTCTCGCATTTCTCGCAAGACCAAGACCAAGACCGCAAGACCAAGACTTTTTTGGGCAACACTAATTCCAATCGCAATTGGACCGACCACTGGTACCGATTCCTTGACATCTGTGGCGGATCCGGTGGATTACCCTTTCGGGTACCGTTCCCTTCGAAACTGCCTTGGTGCCGGAGCGTAAGACGGTCTTTAGACACCTTACCTATATAGGCCCGTATATGGCCCGAAATGAATGAACGATGAACCTAGCCTGCCAAAAAAGGTGTCTAAAGATAACCAAACAGCATGAGTGCACTCGTGTGTTTAATATATGAATTTGGCCGCATTCGTGTCAAAGTAAATTTTTCAATATGTATAATAAGTTTTATAAATAATTAACATTAAAATAACTGAATGATAAAAATAACCTTCCATTATGGAAATAATTCGCCTGGGAAAAACAAGATTTGCTTACTTAATAAAATCATTTGAATTAAAATTTTTAAATCACATAAATTCGCTGTTTTTTTTTCCTGTCTACTATTACCTAGCTAGATACCTATTTTGACCTTTGTAGGTCATCTAGAAGTGGGTTAGATTTGAAGATATATGAATCAGTCATGTCATAGAATATTACGATTTTTAGACGTTAAACACAGCTTCTGTAATATACATAACCGTCTATTATATTACGTAAGCTAAGCCGTG
Organism: Lymantria dispar; assembly: GCA_032191425.1. Lineage (NCBI taxonomy): Eukaryota > Metazoa > Arthropoda > Insecta > Lepidoptera > Erebidae > Lymantria > Lymantria dispar. The sequence goes on from CM063457.1 coordinate 22,856,369, forward strand.
TTTATAAAATTTGCCAGCACAGGTGCGAGAACCAACACCCAATACCGCCCTAGCCCTGACCGCGGGTGATAGAACCGGGGAGAAGTCTGTCACCCGCGGAGAGGCTACCCCCGCAATGACGACGCCTCGATGGCAAATATATTACCGAAGTGACGACATGTGATGGAACCTGAAAAGGTAACCCTCGGGACAGGCTAATGGCCGTCTTCAATAGAGGTCTGGATCGGGTGCCAGTAACCTGCTTACATGGCGATAAAGAGGTACGTATATAGCAGGTTATAGAGTTACACGCCATCATGGATTTGACGAAATGTAAATAGACCATATATTAAAAATGCATACGTCATTTGTGCTTATAATAGTTTCACCCAGACCATTCGATTACATAATAAGCCAGTCCATTCCACAATGGTATACTCCAATTGTTCCTAATTATAAGCCACAAGGAATATAAATTTATATTGCTTCAATTTTCGACAAATTCAGATTATTTCATTGTTATATTACATATTATTCCATTCTGTATTTCTATGTGTAATTTATTTCCATTGACATTCAAACGTCTATATGCTTTGAAACATTTATTGTTAGCCAGCCCTGCTGTATGTAATTTTGGGTCGGCAATATCATAGATCTACACAAGGTTGTTCTTTATTATACAGTACTCGAAATAAAGTAATCAGTTTATAGCCAAAATTGCTTCTACATTATATGTTAGTAATACAGTTAATCAAAAAAAGTAAGCCGTCACTCAGGACGCCTGGCAGATGTGAAACTTCGATATTATTTTCTACAAGTATATATGATTTATTCATATATACTTGTAGAAAATAGATTACGACAGGAACTAATATGTAAAGTATTGAATAAAATAATACGATTTCTACTATTATTTAAAATATTACAAAGAAATGATATTAGTTCACCGCCCAGTCGCTTACGACCTAACATAGCGTCGCTACGTCTCCCTCACACACTTCTACGTAGTTCCACAGAAAAATGAATAAGATAGAACGGCCATGTGGGCGGGGCAAGCGTGCCACAATTACGATCAAACGGTCTTAATATTGACGAAATTCGTTTTACCGGCTCTTAGTTGCGCTCATATAGTGACCTTGAACGAAGCTCCGACAAAAAAGAGAAATATGCCGTCTTGCGCTGTTACAACGTGTCGAAAACGAAGTCAGTTGCGTAGTTATAGTCTAAGAAGGCATTTCTTTTCATCATTAAGTCCATAAACTAATTAATTCAGTGATATTTCGTAATTTTATGAGAGTATTATGTCGTTTACAACAATCAATTATTAAATCGCAAAAAGAGCCAAACATTATGCATCGTCTGCCGTACATGGATATCACCTTTTATTAGTCCAGCAACCGCGCAATGTACTGCGTTCAATGCGATATCACTAAGAACCGACTTACTAGCGTGGTAGTATATGTTTTCATTCAAAACATTGACGTTGATCCACGCATATCGATAGTGTTGTCCAACATACTATAAGTTATCGATTTTAATAATTACCTATGTGTTAATTTTATCATATAAATAAATATTTTAACACTTTTAATTTAGTAATCGTTTTATTTAGTTATATTAACAATATTTAAATAGGTATTTAAAAATCAATTATTCCGATATACATTACCTACTTAATTTATCTTGTATATCTATAGTACATTCTTGTATATTTTCCGTGTGGTGACGGAGTAAGAATATAATTCACCACTCCCAATCTTGCCCGTGGATGTCGTAAAAGACGACTATGGGATATAATATCCGCATAACATCTGTGCAAGAGAGGGAAAACTTGAAATAAAACCCTATACCAACATGTCTGACCCGCATAGTATAGTAGGTCAAATTCCCTCTCATTGTGGAGGAGGCCCGAGCTCAACAGTGGGACGTATGTGGGCTGCGATGATGATGATGATGATCTATTGTACAAACTTCATAGTGCTCATTAGTACTTACTCTTTAGTATTTAATAAAATAGAAATAACAAAATAATAGTAATAAAATATCTATGTTCGGGACCAATCACATATATATTATTTGAAATTTAATATTTTATGGTAAATATTTTAATTTTAGATGCCCATGAAATTCAAGTATTAGAAAACTATGGATTAAGGCAGCTATACTCTAAGTGTGTTCCGCGGAACCCTAGGGTTCCGTGATACCTCTGTCGGGGTTCCGCAAGAATTTAGAAATAAAAAAATCAAAACACCTCTCTCTGGTCGCTCCGCGGCTGTGCGGACTCCGCGGCCGCGCGGAGACAAAACGCTATGAATGTTATTTATTTATTTATTTGTATTTGTATAAGCTTGTGTTACATTAGCTGGTACAATATCTCATAAGTTTGGTCTCAACAATTTTATACTTGTACAACGCGTTCGCTCTAAGTTTGCCGGTCTGTGGAATGCGCGTACCCTCCCCCACGTGACAACAAAACTTATAATGTGTCATAGTTTTACCCAAATATCTAACGTACACAATTTTTATTGTTACAATTAAATAAAAAATTTCGAACGTCATACACTCATACCTATCGCCAGCGGCAAACTTAAAACGAGCGGGTAGTATACTTGTAAGCGCTCAGTCTCTTTGATAAAAGCCGCCTCTGAATTAGACGCTATAGTTGTCAACTAGCGACTTTCGTCTCTAACTTCAAAGGATAAAGTCGATATTGTTTACAACGCTATTTTTAAATTTCTGTTTTTATTTTTGCTTTTTGTTTATCAAAGGTGCCGACTCGAGTATTTTCGAGAATATTTGAGATCGAGTCTAGGACTAAGTATAAAAGCGGCGATCGCGCGTTGGCGTCGTCAGTTGATGATTAGCGTTCGGAGCGATAAGTTACTACCTACTTACAAGCTCGCTAGCGAGAAACTAGTGTTCATTGTTTTACTGCCTGCTGTATTCTGTTGTCTCAGTTTTATACATTTCTTCCCTGTAGGTTCTAAATTTAGTCTCTTATACGCAGTAACGATTGTGCATTATTTAAACCCCACTATCCTGACTTGTAACATTATAAATAAAGAAGAATGGAACGTTGGCTTAAAGGTGTTAAACGTGTTCCAACAACATCTTCTAATGACGCTGAATGTTCAAAAGCAATGCGCGCGGAGAATTTAGCAATCACCGATCCAGAAGATGATGCCACGAGTGCCACGATGTCAAGCTCGACGGTTTCAAAGACGAAAAAAAGGAAGTATGATGAATCTTATATCAGTTTCGGATTTGTTGATTCCAACGGCTCACCTCTCTGCATGCTCTGTAGTAAACTGCTTCCTAATAGTTCCATGGCACCTGCCAAATTGCGTCGACATTTAGAAACCGTACACCCCGAGACTAAAGACAAGAATAAAGAATTTTTTGTTCGCAAAAAAGATCAGTTATTAGAAAGTCAAAAAAATATGATGCATGTAACACAAACTACCAACGAAAAGGCCACGGAGGCATCATACTTAGTTAGCTATCGCATTGCACAAGCAGGTGAAGCGCACACTATCGCTGAGAAATTAATAAAACCATGTGTATTAGACATAACAAAATGTATGCTTGATGAAAAATCTGCAAAGCATCTTTCTACTGTTCCGCTATCAAACGATACTGTTTCACGACGAATCCATGATCTGGCAAGCTACGTCAAACAAGAACTAGTTACACGTCTACAAAATACACGATTCGCTTTGCAAATGGACGAGTCGACTGATGTCGCTGGTTTGGCTATCCTGCTGGTTATTGTGAGATATCCATATAAAAGTTCTTTTGAAGAAGACATGCTTATGTGTTCATCGCTGCTTACAAACACTACCGGGGAAGAAATTTTTAATAAAATAAATATATTTTTTGAAGAACATAATCTCAGTTGGAACAATTGCATTGACATTTGTACAGATGGAGCCAAGGCGATGACAGGTAAAACAGCAGGAGCAGTGTCACGAATGAAAAATAAAGCGCCTAATTGTAGTTCCAGTCATTGTATTCTGCATAGACAAGCACTTGCGATGAAGCAAATGCCGTCTAATCTAAAATTAGTTATGGATGAAGCGGTAAAAATAATTAATTTTATCAAATCACGACCACTACAATCCCGATTGTTCTCATTATTGTGTGAAGATTATGGCAGCAAACATAAAACACTGCTGCTCCATACAGAAGTGCGATGGCTGTCTCGGGGAAAAACTTTAACAAGGCTATTTGAACTTAGAGCCGAGTTACAAATGTTTCTTTCAGCAGATACTTCTTTTAATTTGAAGGACCGTTTGTATGATAAAACTTGGTTGTTCCGATTGTCTTTTATGGCGGATATCTTTCAAAAACTTAACGAATTAAATTTATCGTTGCAAGGTAAACAGACAACAGTGTTTCAGTCCTATAATAAAATAACTGCTTTTAAAAGAAAATTAGATTTTTGGATCATTTGCATTGGTAAGAAAGAAATAGAAAGTTTTACGTTACTCAGTGAGTTTGTTAGCGAAAACGACTCAGAAATGTTTGAAGATAATGTGTTTGAAGAATTGGTCCAATATCTCAGTTCGATGCACGCATCTTTTGAAAAGTATTTTCCCGCAGAACACAATACAAAAATTAAAGTGAACTCCTGGATTCATAATCCTTTTTTACCCAACTTGGAAAAGCCTGAAAACATGTCAAATGAGATATATGAATCTCTTTTAGAAATATCATCAGACACAAGTATGGAGTCATTGTTCAAAACGACGCCTCTAAATGATTTTTGGTGCAGAATCCAAGATGAATATGCAATGCTTGGCCAAATGGCTCTGGATATTCTTCTCCCGTTCCCAACTACATATTTGTGCGAAACAGGATTCTCTACCTACGCAGCCACGAAAACAAAATATCGCAATAGACTGGACGCCGAAGCTGATATGAGACTCCAAAGCTGATATGAGACTCCAACTTTCTTCCATCAAACCTGATATCAAGCAATTGATGAAAAATAAAAAACAGTTTCATACCTCCCACTAGTTAGATTTTTTCTTTTTTAATGTTTTCTATTATTGTCCTTACCAAGTGGTTGAAGTAAATAATAATTAGTAACTGATACATTGTACTTTTATTATGCTGATTAATATAGAATACACTTATAAAAATAATTGTTTTATTGTAGGGTTCCATCAAGTATTTTGCTTCCCAAAAGGGTTCCGTCATTTAAAAAGTTTGAGAACCACTGGATTAGGGCAACTGGTAGTTAACTAAATATCAACTAAATCGAGCACAATTTGTTCACAACATTTTGTAGAGTACTAAAAATAATGGTAAAGTGATCAAATGTTATTGTATTTCATTTTTATTGCAAAACTAAATGTTTAATTAAGTAGGTATTTAGTTGTCGTACAAAATAATTGTTCTATTCTTCCTTAAGATGGAACAATTTATGATAAGAATGAATTTCTTGAGACTGGTTATTCATTACTAGTTATTATATGTGTTGATTTCTAACTTTTCATAAGTGTTGAATTTTTATTACAAGAAATGTTGACATGATAGTCATCATCTCGGCTCACATACGTTCCACTGCTGGGCCCGAGCCTCCTCCGCAATAATAGGCAAATTTACCTTACTATACTATAGTAGTCAGACAGGTTAGTATAGGGTTTTCTTTTGAGTTTTTCTTCTCTTGCATAGATGTTATATGCTTACTATATCTCTTAGTCGTCTCAATATATTAGGATGGGACATCCGCGGCTAAGATACGGAGCGGTGATTGGTATTCTTATTCCGTCACAACACGGATAATGTTAGTATATTTTTGTTTACAATAAACAAAAATGTACTAACAAGTAGCAGTATATAAAAAAAAAAAGAACTGTTTTGTTTTTTAAGTTAAATAATAACACCAATAAAAATAAACCGAATTTCAATAAACAATAATATTTTAACATATTTTAAGAATGATATCTGATGCTTACGCGAGCATTGTAAATAAAACTACTTATACGGATTATATCGCGTTTGTATTTGATTTAGAATTGCTCGACGTTTCGAATACTTTACAGCATTCAGGGTCACGGGCGGTCTAAGATGTCTGACGTCCAAACAAGTCAACGTTATTATAAACGTCCATGCCCCCGTCGCAGAGACCGTGTGAAAGCGCCCACAGTTGGAGCGCCTCCCTGCAGTACTACCTTATGTGAAAGGAGTCACTGACAAGATTGGCTTCATCCTGAAATGGGCTTCCATAAAAACTTATTTTAAGCCACTCAAGAGGATTAGTCAATTCGTACCACCTGTCAAGTGCCAGATCCCTCTACAAGATGCAGGAGTTTATAAACTTGACTGTGGTCTCTTTTTAATACATTTTAATTGTATCTTGTGTACTAGTGTGTACCATATATGGGAACAATATAATATACAAATCGCTACTCGCTTACGTAATTAATTAAAGCACTTAAATTTTCTGTCACCTATACAGAGTGTAGTGAGGAGTATTTTATTTGCATGATTTTACTTTTAAATTACTGACTTGCATTACAAATAACGTCAACACATCACACAAGTGCTTAATTTAAAGACATTAATATTTTTGTTTCGATAAAACAGGCTAAATAAATATCGTGTAGTATATCGACCATGGCAAGCACTAGCGTACATGTGCTTTTTTATATGTGAGCATACGTTGCCTACAGAACTTAGTTATAGTTTGTGTACCAACTGCAACTTCGAAATTGATGTGTGTGTGTTATGTTAGTGTGTGAAATTATTGTAAGCATAGGCCTTGCATATGTGTTGACATTAGCGGGAGGGAGTAATTATGCCACGCTGGTTTTCGAACAAAATCAGGGTAATAGCCTTTCTAAAGTATTAATATTTCTGTGCGTAGTTCAAATCAAAAGTATCGGTTATGAAAGTATGATCTAGCTAACAGAAATAACGACATCTATCGAGCTAAGACTAAATCTCAGCTACAAAATATATTTTATAAAGAAATCTCTAATCCTGTATTGATGATGATGATAATGAGACAAGCTATTTAAATTATTTTATCGTCATTGGTCCTTGTTAAATTAACAAATTTTAAATGAAATCCGACTGTTGAAAGTGAGTCAAGATCCAATTCCTAGGAGTCTGTAACACAAACAAATAAATATACATCTGAAACTAATAAAACACCTATAAAAAGCGATTGTCCAGTTTTCGTACATGAAAGTACTGTAAGTAGGTATGGTATACTTATGTTGGAAAGTTAGAGAATTATACATTATTTTATAGAACATACATTATTTTATAGAAGTATATATGCATAAAAGAACAGATTACGACAGGAACTAAGATAGCACATTAATAAAAATAATATTACGATTTTTTTTCCAAGAAAATTATGATTTTTATTCAATAAACATTTATTTTCATTATAGGTAACAATTTACTTTTAGCGCACTAGATGGCGTTGTACAAATTTTAAATCGCACTATGGTTTCGTTACAAAAATGTACACATATGTATCCGAATTTTTATTTGTATTTAATTAAAATGGTGTCCCGAAGCGTGGCGTTAACGCCACGCGACAATCGGGATCACCCTCGCCTATAGATGTTTTACATCAAAAATTATTTAACTATTGTAAATCAGGAGCCCAAGATGTTAAAAGCGAATTTACTTGAGCGCGTACCTTTTGAATTTTTAAGATTAGACGCTAAAAATAAAACTGCTAATGTATGCCTAATTACTGGTGGGGGAAACGTTTGCTGTTTTCCAAAAATATAAAAAAGAACAGAAAATTACTCTAATATATCGGGTATTAATAGTGTATGCACTCCACGTTCTTCCGACAACGCAGGAATATTAATGTTCCGTTTTTCATGGTGGGAACGGTTGAAGCTTAAAAATGGTAAAAAAATTGCGAAAATGTTCAATTAACCCAAAACAGCTCCAATTCAAAAGAAGGACCATTTGGGCGCGATCAAAAATCGCAGCCGATTTTTGGCAATGCAAAAAACAATTGTGACGTTAAAATACTAGAACGCGTCAGATTAATATGCCAACGGTCAACAGCTTGATGGTGGATTCTCATGGTGACCCATAATCAGTATAATCAGTACAATAAATATAAAATATTATACAAAAAATATTTAAAAAGGTTGTGGTATAATGGAAAAATATATTAAAAATCCGGCTCCTGGAAAATATGAAACAAGAATACATGTATATCTGAAATTGTTCATGTCTGAATTGGAAAATCTTATGGTCTAACTAATTTTACAAATAAAAAAGAGGTGGTGAGAACGATAATCCTATACAGCCTCCATACGGAACATTAAATTCACATACAGCTCTTCATTCAGCAATTTCCTTGTTATTTTAAATATACTGTTTGTAAATGTACTTTTTAACTTTTATTGTAAAGTGTAGCGTATTTTGCCTAACGAAATTTTGTATTTTCACCGTTTGTAACATATTATGGTGTTGGTCATGCGCACAGAAGGATCTACTTGCGGTAGCTGCGTGGAGCGGGTCTCTCCCTTCCCTCCATAGTGGTTGAGGCGAGTGATAGCTGCTCTAGTAGTTAACTCGTGATCGGGTGCCGCTTGTGGGATCTGGTCCAGCCATAATCGTTTGAATTATATTAAGTGTCTTGCGGTTCGAAGGGCATCACACTGGAGCTAGTTCTTACAAAACATGTACACAATTGTATATCTAGTAAGAAGAAAAAAAAAATTAAAAATAATAGACAAGCCCGCGGAGTTTCTAGCCGGATCTTCTCAGTAGCGGTCGCGTTCCGATCCGGTGGTAGTATATTTTTTTTTGGAAATTGTAAACCTGACAATATGTAAGTGCCCTCTCGGGGTTTATGCATAATAAATAATTTGAATTTGAATACACATATCAAATGAAGTAAGACAACTAAAAATAAAAATTGACGGCGAAAACGACTTTAATCTATTTTGTCATTGCGATCCTAGAAATTAATCTCGTCGAACAATAGGAAAAACGAAACCTTTGTTCATAACCACTTCGACACGTCCCCATTACCTTCAATAATTTTAGACAAAAATCAAGTGGGCAGTAAAAATTAAATATTACGTTTTTATAGGCATCGGTAATAAGGGAACATCACAGGACTTTATTATAAGTTTAGTTCGGTTCGCGGCCCACAGAGCCCCTGTAATACCTCTTCAAAGAACTTTATTAAATTAGGATAATATAATGTTTTCTTTTGACGCGGGTACTCTTTTTGTAACTTTCCCAGTTGAATTTTAGTGACCCACAAAATATAACTTTGGTGGACAAGATCTTTTTTTTGTTATAACAAATATTATATAGGTACCTAATAAGATTTAAAAATGCGAGACGCTTTTGTGAAGATTTTATTACAGTTAACATGTATATGTGTGTATGTGTATGTATTAATCAGTTACAAGTAGCAATGTACAATCCTAATCCATACTAACTCTAGTTTTATAAGTCATAGCTTGTATTGCTACTTAACTTTTCAAGCTGAGACTTAAAAATAAATCCAAAAAGACCACCCCAAGACTGCAAGATACCATGAACACTTATTGTATAGATTTGACCCACCCTTGTAGCGGGTATATAAGCATGTCGCCCTAGCCGAGGCCGCGGGTGACGTGACCGGGGATTAGCCCGTCACCCGCTGAGAAGCCGACCGCGTGAGGAAAGACCGTCGGGCCGACCACTGATGACAAGTAACCCTGCTCCGATGGTCGGCCCAACGACGAAGATGACGTGCACGTGGGTGGGTTGCGGGTGTGCGGTGCTTACGCCCCTCTGTCGCCCCGGACGGAGTGGTGCGAGGAGCGCGCCCACCGCAAACCACCCCAAAAAAAAAAAGGGGGGTCTTAGATAAATACAAAATCTCTGTAATGACGATGACTTGTTGGAGTGAGACATCTTAGTCCGCTCGTGACCATGAACGCTGCAAAGTGTTCGAAACGTCGCACAATCAAAAATCAAATACAAACGCGATAAAATCCGTAGTTTTATTTAAACTGAATTAAGTTTCAATATAAACAATATGTATATATTTAATCATCATCTCTCAGCCCATATGAGTCCCATTGTTGGGCTCGGGCTTTCTTCACTATGGAAGGAAAATTCACCTACTATACCGCACAGGTCAGAAGTGTTGGTATAGGGATTTATGTAGAGTTTTCCTTTTCTGGCATAGATATAAATTACATAACATATCCCTTGGTCGTCTTTTACGACACCTACGGGTAAGAGAGAGGGGATGGTGAATCGTATTCTTAGATAATATCTAAGTGTCTCTTAGAATGATACCTAAATATCGAGAAAATAAAAACAAAGTAGCTAGTAAAACTTAATAATATTTAGATATTTAAAATACCCTAATAAAACCATTTTATTTGATAGCCAACATGAAACGGGTAAAAAAGTTATTATTACAAGAATATAAAGTCTAAAAGGCACCTTATCAAATTTACATTGACTTGGCGCCCATAATAACTAGCGGACGATAAAGTCGTTTCTAACCATAACTCTTTCGTAGAATGATAATAAGTATTTTAGAAATTATGAGGCCATATGTGAACGTACCTACAAATAGGTATGACTTTTTTTGGGGTAGATTACGGTCGGCGAACTCCTCGCTCCACTCCGTCCGGGGCGACAGAGAGGCGTAAACACGCATACCCGTAACCCACCCGTATAGCACGTCGCCTTCGGCGTTGGGCCGACCACATACATGATAAGAACAAACCAAATTAGTGATTCAGTTTAGTTTCGGTAGTAATTAAAATCAGTCCGGAAGGGGACGTCGAAATGAGAAGGTACTCCCTCGGGGTATTTCGTCGGGTCGACCACTGAAGACAAGAAACTCGGCTCCGGTGGTCGGCCCAACGACGAAGGCGACGTGCTGTGGGTAGGTTACGAGGCCGCACGTCGCTTCACACCCGTTCTTCAACGGATTTCCGTATTTCAGATTATATCTCGCAGAGAAATCCTAAAAGCCATCTGAATATGATTTTTAAAATATAACGACTAGTGTCAGAGATTAACTAATTCAGTTGGAATAACCCTCGCATATAAAAAACACAAAATTAATTGCACGATTTATGCCCGTTATCAATCGTCGACAGTAGTAGTATTTCTTTCTGAGAATTCCTTTGAGTGGAAGCGAGTGTAATGGCAAAGATAATATGTTTCGTTCCCAGAATATAGTGCCAACATTAATATTTGTCACAAGGAAATTGCTCACAAATGACACAAATATAACTTATATTTTAGATTTACGTATTTGGTCTAGAGGTTCTTAAGCATGCGGCCCCTGACTAAGGATCCGCTTTTAGCTTATTTTGTCGGGCAAAGCACAAAAGTTTACCTCTGTAGAAACGAAAAAAGGCCTTCAAATAAAAAAAAACTGTAGTGATAGCATAATGGTCTAAAGATAATCCCATTTGCAATACAAAAACGATTATTCTTTGTTTAATCTAGCCTAATCTAATCTAGACCTTCAACTGCATGTCAACTCTCTCCGCCATGGCGATTTAGTACTCGGAGCACTCATGTCTTAAAAATGTATACAGAACATAGACGTTATGAATTCATGGTATCTCACTCTTCCAAACACATTTAGTGATCCTGGATAAGGACTGCTATATTAAGCGTAGTAAAGGTTATCTATACTTCTGTTTCGTGTGGTGACGGAGTAAGAATATTATTCACCACTCCCTATCTTGCCCGTGGATGTCATGTAGGCTAAGGGATATATTTGCATATAACATCTGTGCAAGAAAAGCAAAACTCGAAATAGAACCCTATACCCACATGTCTGATCAACGTGGTATAGTAGGTCAAATTCCCTCCCATTGTTGAGGAGGCCCGAGCCCAACAATGGGACGTATGTGGGTTGCGATGATAATGACAATACTTCTTCTTCTTCTTCTATACTTATAAAACACAAAAATGTTCCTATCAATTATAGACTGAAACTGTCCTTCGATATTACCAGATTTTGTTAGAAATGCAATAATCTGAAGATAATTTTAGACCACTAAAGCAAGGCATTAAGGCACCAGGTGGCGCTGCAATCGATTTCAAGGATGTCTATTTTATTTTAATTGTATTTTATACCGGACAACTTCTCTTGAACTAGTATAAAATAAAATCATACAGAGACTTCATTAACTCATATCGAATTATAACTTTTTTATTGCCTTTTAGTGTCAATTGCCGACTAATGTAATTGTCGTGGCCAACTACACTCCTTCTAGTTGAAGGTACCACAACCGAGCTACATTCTTCTCTTGTGGCGATCTCAGAAGACCATGGCACTCAGTGTCATCCGTGGATACCGCATAGTGACGACAAAGATCGTCTGGCAACGTCTTGTCATTATTAAGGATGTGGAAGGAAACGCGCATATCGCCACCACCGCCAATGCAATCTAAAGACGCAAGCGCCGACTTAGAAACTCTACAAAAATATCCCTATACTAGCTTATTACTGTTGAATTTTGTTACAATTTTATTTCTCTCAGATTCATTCCGCACACACTCCACTAAAAAGTAATGCACATCTCAAATTTAATAGTGTTAAAATTGACAATGTGTAAGTGCCCTCGCGGATTTTATACGTAATAAATGAATGAGTAAATAAATTTTAATTTTCAATATTCGTTACAGTATAATAAACTCATTTGCAAAAAAAACGGGCGGTTTTGATTTTCATTCATATTTAAAAAGATACAATACCAAAAAGGTTTCAATCGTTTGTACACGTTACTGGCCGGTTTTAAAAATGCTGTGGTATTTAAAAAAGTACGTTCTAAATTCAATTTTTCATTTGATGTTCATTTTTACAGAAAACCCCTTTTTATCCTACATTTTTGGCGCGAAGTTCCAGAAGTTAACATCGACTTTCATAACTTTTATTCAATTTTTATCGATTAATTTCATATCCTTGACTGTCAAAGCTTTATTTAATGCTGTTTGGCTGTATCAAAAATGGTAGATAAAGTGGTAAAAGCTACCAAAATTATCGCGCTGCTTGAAGAGGGTTGCAGCCAATGTTTCGTGGCTAGGAGGCTAAATGTTAGTCACTCGACAGTCCAAAGGACCTGGCAGCGATATCAGGAGACTGGTTCCGTCGAGAGAAGGCCTGGTTCTGGAAGAAAACCATGTACCCAACCACGGGATGATCGTTTTCTTGTGAGTCGCGCATTGAGAAATCGCAAATCTTCGTATGTGGATCTTAAGAACAACCTCCAAGAAGTAAGAAATGTGCATATTAGTCTATGGACGGTCAGGAGGAGGCTTCTCGCTGCCAATATACGCAGTCACCGCCCGGCCCGCGGCCCCAAATTACTCCGTGAGCACAGAGTTCACAGGCTTAGGTTCGCTAGAAATTGTGAATCATGGACTCAAGACGATTGGAATAGGGTTTTGTTCTCTGATGAAGCCAGGATATCTCTGTTCGGTGAAGATCGACGTCGGCGAGTGCTAAGAAGACAAGGAGAACGCTTTGCAGAGGCATGTTTCGAAGAAATCACACCTTATGGTGGGGGCTCTGTTATGTTTTGGGCAGGAATAAATTCAATGGATCGTACAGAGTTAGTCTTCATTGAAAACGGCTCACTGACTGGGCATCGATACATAACGGAAGTTCTAATTTCTCATGCACAACCCGCATTGGCCGCTCTAGGTGAAGACTCGATTTTTATGGACGACAATGCTCGCGCCCACCGATCCCGCGATGTTAATGCGTATGTGCAAGAGGTCGGCATTCGTCGTTTGGATTGGCCAGCTCGAAGTCCCGACCTCAATCCCATAGAGCATGTCTGGGACGTTCTGAAACGGCGTGTGAGATCAGTACACCCGGCTCCGCAGACCATCAGAGAGCTGAAGAATGTGATTACTGCGGAGTGGGAACGTATTCCGCAAGCAAGTATCCGGGATATACTCGCTAGCATGCCCAGACGAATTCAAGCTGTGATTTTAGCTAGAGGGGGTCACACTCGATACTAAACATTTATCTGCTTTTACTTTATTAAAGAAAAACAAACAAAAAAACTTTTTTATTTTTACTTCATGAGCATATGCACTACTAGCGAATATACACTACTAGCGAGGTTTAGCATTATTTCCCATAAATTGTATCTAAATTTTATGAAATACTGATGAAAACGATTATTTTCTTATTAATTTAGCAAATTGTGTGGATAAAACTACCTATAATTATCCAACAAAGAAATATTAACATTTGAAATGGTTCATTGCTTAGGTGCCCGTTTTTTTTGCAAATGAGTGTATAATCATTTTCAACTCTACTCTATTTATATAAACTATAAAAATATATACTTGGAAACTGTAAACGAAGTGAGACCGTAAACGAGTTGTAAATATTAATTAATTTCAAAGTTGTTTCAAGCAATGTGTATTTTGCTCTGGGATTGACCCATTTCCTTTAATCTCAAGAGTTGTTTATAGTACTTATGGCTGACAAATATTTACCTAATATACGAACAGCGTAGTGGTTGAACTGGTCACCCTGCCACAGTGATCCACAGATTACAGCTATTTATTTATTTCATTTTAGATACTTCATTTTCCCGTATGGTGTTGAATTGAAAATATAACTAGAAGGTCCGTATGATTTTTTTCCGTATGATGACGGAGTAAGAAAACAATTCACCACCCCCTCTTTTATCTGTGGGTGTCTTAAAAGACGACTGAGGGAATAAATACGCATATATCATCTATGGAAAATAAGGAAACCTCTAAATTTAACCCTATACTGCTGCAGACCACGGGCACACTGCCTCCATCCGCGTATAGCCCTGACCACCACAGCCCTCTGTGGGCGCCACAAAAGGGCCCTGAGACAGACACACTGTCGGCACATTTTTTTTTTCATGGGTGGGCTATGGTAAGCGCACGCGCGGTCCTGTCCGTCCGGGGCGATGAAAGGACGGCGCGCGGGCCCATAACCCACCCGTACCCAACACTGTCGGCACATAACGCTCGATTGTTATTAGTTCAATACTACCAAGTTATTGTTAAAATTATAACGTTTATCGGCATCTATCATCAGATGCCGACATTTATATTTCTGAATGTCATTTATTTTTTCAGGTGAGAACTGCTGCCCACACCTAGTGAAACCTTAACCGACATTTAATACTCTCACGCTAAAATTAGAAGTCACCATTATTGTATTCATATCATTTTGGAATGAATGTAAATGGAAATCTGTGTCGCGTGTTTAATATTCAATCTACCTTGAACACTTTGCGCAGCTTTCTCTGTTTACCTCTGTCAGAAATGACTTCTACGCGAATATAATCACTGCAAAAAGCTATACTATTTTAATAATAATAAGTTATTCAACAAATGTATACTGCACTATGTTAAAAGAAAAATATACATCTCAACTGTTAAATAAATGCTTTGCTATAAAATATCCTGCTTCGGGCAAAAGTTAATTTTACTTTGATACTTGAAAGTTTTCATCAGCAATTTATTAAAAGACTCGCTAGTCGAGATAATCGTAAACCTCTAAGCCAGTCTCTCTTTACTTTAGAAAATTTTGCTTTAATTTTCTTACTAAGTTCTTCATTGAGAAACTAGCTAGTTTGCAACTGGTGACTGTGGGGCTACAAATTAATATTAATCTTCTTGATTTTCAATTTAATTACTTATTATTACTTCGTGCGGTGAATTAGTCTGAATACAATTCAATGGTGGATGTTTTGGCATCGCTTTATCGTATTTATCTGTCAGTGTTATCATAAAAGACGAGAAGGTCCAAGGGAGTGGGCAGCGGCGCGCTTTTGGTAAACTTACAGCGCCAACGATTGCCAACGTACCTGCCAAGTATGATAGTTAAATATTCATCTTAGCCCTTGTAACGTCCATGTCTGATAGCGAACGTCGATTAGCTGATAAGTGAAAGTATTTATAAAGGACTATCAACCCGCCTCTTATTTATTGGTATAGATAACCTTTCATATAAATTTTGTGAAGAACCAGTAATTTTAATATACATATATTTTTATATAAAGGTAAAAATTTTACAGGTAATTGTTAGCTATAACTTCTTCTATATAAGAGAGTAACGCTTTACTTACTCCATCATTAGTATGCTTACTAAAATGTTAAAAGCTTCCAAATCTTTTAATAATATTGTTCGTCCAAAAACACGATTACGTCATTAACTCAATTTAACTCAAAATCAGGCGTACATCTCATTTGCATGTTTCATTGGCCGACAATTTAATTTCCTCGAATCCTATTGCAGCATTAATTTTGCTCTGTGTAAAATGGTTTGCTATTCTAAATTGTACAACGCAAATAACACTCCAGTGATGTTTTCATAGGCAAATATATAGATTAAAACATTCCAATGACAATAACACTGTTTAATTAACCGCTTAATATCATACTTTTTATTTATAAATTAGAAACCCGCTCTCGCTTCGCTTTGTTTTCAATCGTTTTACGCGTAATTCCTGTTCTCGTGGGAATACCGGGATAAAATATAGCCTATGTTACTCCCTGATATTATAGCTTATCATTGATGAAAGAATTTTTGAAATCGGTTCTATGGTTTTAGCGTGAAAGCGTAAAGCTTGTTTCAGACTACGCTATAATATAATAGCATATAGCTCATAGCACAACAATATCGCGCACCATACATGAAATATAGTACAGTACAGTGTGAACATGTCCTTAACAATGTATGGTGCGCGATATTGTTGTGCTATGAGCTATATACTATATGCTATTATATTATAGCGTAGTCTGAAACCGGCATAACAAACAAACTTTCGCATTTATAATATTAGTAAGGATAAGGAAGTTTAAGAACACTAACCGTGTGATGACGGAGTAAGAATACAATTCACTACACCTAGTGGGTGTCGCAAAAGACTACTAAGGGATATTCATTCATCACAGCTTATGTAGGTCCCGCTACTGGGCACCCTCCTTCGCCTAGGGAGGGAAATTGGCCTACTATACCAAACTGGTCAAAAATCCTACCCTCAAAAAACCTAGGGTTTTATTTCGAGTTTAATTTCTTCATTTTTTTTACGACATCCATGGGCAAGATAGCAACAGGCGGTGACCTGTATTCTTATTTAAGAACTAAAGGATATAATACGCATATAATATCTATGCAAGGAAAGGAAACCTCGAAATAAAATCCTTTATCAATTCGTTTGATCAGCGTGGTATAGTAGATCATAATATTATTGTGCAGGACGCTCGAGCTCAACAGTGGGACGTATACCAGCTGATAGATGATGATAATGAAGAAATGAAATGATGTACTGCTCACAGGCAGGCGCGCGAATATATCAAAATTATACGTTTTAAATTAGAACCACTCTCTTTTGACAATTTTAACGTATTATATTAATACGTCCAGCAAAACTTTGTACGCCTTTTTACGAAAATTACGCGGATGGACAATTATGGAATTTGGCATATCTATACCAATAAATAAAATTGGAGTGTCTGTTTGTAATGTCAAAATAATAGGCTTTTTTCATGCTCACACGGTTATTTACACGACACCTATGCCTAAAATAGCGATTAAACATTTTTTGTCTGTCTGTCTGTTTGTTCCGGGTAATCTTCAAAACGGCTGGACCGATTTCAAAAATTCTTTCACCAATGGAAAGCTATAATATCAGGGCGTAAACTAGGCTATATTTTATCCCGATATTCCCACGGGAACGGGAACTACGCGGGTAAAACTACTATAACCTATAACCGAAGCGAAGCGAGGGCGGATTGCTAGTAAATAAATAAAAACATGACATACACTACTATGCAACCAACACACACATACAGATATATACTTTTGTTTATGATTAAAGTTTCTGGTCGAACTGAATGTCAAACAATAACAATTATGATGATAATGTCCTTATACATTGGTATATGCTGACCCAACAGACGTTGTTCTGTTTAAATAAGCGCTACCTACAAGGTCCAATAGGGAATATGCACGAAACTCCAAAATGAACAAATTATTTTTATTTGTAATCTTTATTGCTTAAAAAACGTACCTATACAATTATTTTTTAATTTTATCATTATTTAATAATTAAATTTAATTATCAAAAAGTGCCTTTTTTGAGATTCGCGCGCAAAATTTCTGAAACGTACCGCATTGGTTGAAGTACTATGATGTCACGTTTTGAACACGTGACACCCGAGTCTTCTAGTTAGGGCTGTCTATATTAAAAAAAATAGTTTTTCGATATATCGATATTTTTAAATATATCAATATCGGAGTTCGATATAACGAAAAAATATCGATATTTCGATATTTTCCCCATGACCACTCTTTAACTTCGTTCATTACGGGGTTGTCGTGCCGAGCTTTTTTTATCAAATTCTAGGAGTAAGTGATAACTGATCGTCAGTTTCATGCCAGCGCTTCTACAGTAGATTAAGTATACGGTGATTTTGTAGAATAAATACTTTAGAAGAAAAGATAAAACACCAAATTTATTCAAATAAATATCGACTCTCGATACGTACTTTTTATTTTCGTCCAAAAAAAGTTCAGTATTAAGTATCGATATTTTTAAATAATAATATCTATATTTTGACATATCGATATTTTATCAACAGCCCTCCTTGAACATTGGATAGGAGGAGAACCTTGTGATATCAAGTTGCTGTTTGTATGTTTCTAGTGATTATTTTTAGGGATGTGAAAAAATAATCGATTTTCATAAATTCAATTTTTACAAAAAAATAATCGATTAATAATTGATTTTTACAATCGATTATCAAAATAATTATTATTATTATTATTTATTTATTTAAAGAAATTGTTTATAACAAAGTGATTTATAAACTAGGAGTTACAACTAAACTTATATAAAACAATTATTGGTTGAAGTTCTGATAATAAAAGTCGATTATTAATCGATTTTTTATTATTCGAAATTCGATCAAAATTCATCATACTATGTTAGAAAATAAAGCTCACATTTCCTACAAAAAAGTCATCATAATCATGTTGGGAGAAAAAAATCGATTATTTTAGAACCGATTTTTTTTTAATTAATCGATTATTTTAGAATCGATTTCTTTTTAATTAATCGATTATTTTATAATCGATTTTTTTTAATTAATCGATTATTTTATCATCGATTTATTTTAAAGAACAAAAAATCGATTATTATAAAATCGATTTTTTTAATTAATCGATTACTTTACAATCGATTTTTTTTTAATTACTCCATTATTTTATAATCGATTTATTTTAAAGAACAAAAAATCGATAATTACAAAATCAATTTTTTCCCTCCAAGTCACATCCCTTATTATTTTGTATTGTTACCCAGTTATCTATACCAATAAATAAAATTGGAGTGTCTGTTTGTAATGTCAAAATAATAGGCTTTTTTCATGCTCACACGGTTATTTGCACGACACCTATGCCTAAAATAGCAATTAAAAAATTTTTGTCTGTCTGTCTGTCTGTTTGTTCCGGGTAATCTTCAAAACGGCTGGACTGATTTCAAAAATTCTTTCACCAATGGAAAGCTATAATATCAGGGCGTAAACTAGGCTATATTTTATCCCGGTATTCCCACGGGAACGAGAACTACGCGGGTAAAACGACTATAACCTATAACCGAAGCGAAGCGAGGGCGGGTTGCTAGTTTCATAATAAGTTATTAGTTTTCTGTGTTCAAGTATTAATCTTGTGTATAAGTCTTATTACAATGACTGAAACCAGTTTCGTCAAAGTATAGGAGTTTTAGAGTGGTAGGACCACACTGTCGACAGTTATCTGTCTACAGCCGCGGGCCGGTCCATCCGGGGTAGTACCCCACCCTCGCAGAAAATCGACGGCTGAGTTGTAGCAATTTGTTACTGCGCTTCGTTCGGTGAGCGAGAAAGCCGGAAGCCCAACTTTCTGAGGGTGTTTGCGTGTGGAGCGTGTGGCCTTGTAAAGGTCCATGAGCGGCACCAACACTTACCATCAGGTGTACTGTTTGCTCATTTGCACCCGTTTGCAATAAAAAAAAAAGGTATAGTCAGATAATCTTCCTAAAATAGACGTGTATATATGATGACAACATATTTCGCGTCTAATTCAGATTTAATATCTGTTAAACTCGGAGGAATAAAAGCTGCAAGGTAAATGAGATATAATAATATATTTAATAATCGTAATAATAATAAAAAAATCGATATTTATATCGATATATCGTTATTTTTCCGATATAGCGAACCCCGATATTGATACATTGTAAAATATCGATATGTCGAAAAACAATATTTATAAAAATATCTACAGCCCTAATTGGCAGCCTTACTAGCGTGGTAGTATACGTTTTCATTCAAAACATTGACGTCGATCCACGCGTATCGATAGTGCTGTCCAACATACTATAAGTTATCGATTTCAATAATTAGCTATGGGTTAATTTTATCATATAAATAAATATTTTTAACACTTTTAATTTAGTGATCGTTTTATATAATTATATTAACAATATTTAAATAGGTATTTAAAAACCAATTATTTTGGTATACATTACCTACTTAATTTATCTTGTATATCTATAGTACATTCTTGTATATTTTCCGCGTGGTGACGGAGTAAGAATACAATTCACCAGTCCCTATCTTGCCCGTGGATGTCGTAAAATACGACTATGGTATATAATATGCGCATAACATCTGTGCAAGAGAGGGAAAACTTGAAATGAAACCCTATACCAACGCGTCTGACCAGCATGGTTTAGTAGGTCAAATTGTCTCCCATTGTGGAGGAGGCCTGAGGTCAACAGTGGGTCGTATGTGGGCTGCGATGATGATGATCTATAGTACAAACTTCATAGTGCTCTTTAGTAATTAATAAAATAGAAATAACAAAATAATAGTAATAAAATATCTATGTTCGGGGCCAATCTCCAAAGATAATTTTATTAATATATATATATATATATATATATATTAATAAAATTATCTTTGAACAAAAGATCTTACATTTAAAACTATGGATTAAGGCAACTGGTAGTTAACTAAATACCAACTAAATCTAGCACAATTTGTTCACAACATTTTGTAGAATACTAAAAATAATGGTAAAGTGATCAAATGTTATTGTATTTCATTTTTATTGGAAAGCTAAATGTTTAATTAAGTAGGTATTCAATTGTCGTACAAAATAATTGTTCTATTCTTCCTTAAGATGGAATAATTTATGACAAGAATGAATTTCTTGAGACTGGTCATTCATTACTAGTTATTATCATTATAAGTGTTGATTTCTAACTTTTCGTAAGTGTTGAATTTTTATTCCAAGCAAAGTCGACATGATAGTCATCATCTCGGCTTATATACGTTCCACTGCTGCGCTTGAGCCTCCTCCGCAATTAAAGGCAAATTTACCTTACTATACTGTAGTAATCAGACAGGTTAGAATAGGGTTTTGTTTTGAGTTTTTTTTCTCTTGCATAGATGTTATATGCTTACTATATCTCTTAGTCGTCTCAATATATTAGGATGGGACATCCGCGGGTAAGATACGGAGTGGTGATTGGTATTCTTATTCCGTCACCACACGGACAATGTTAGTACATTTTTGTTTACAATAAACAAAAATGTACTAACAAGTAGCAGTACCAGTATATCTAAAAAATAAATAACGGTTTTGTTTATTGAGTTAAATAATAACAACAATAAAAATAAACCGAATTTCAATAAAAAATAATATTTTAACATATTTTAAGAATGATATCTGATGCTTACGCGAGCACTACACATTGTAAATAAAACTACTTATACGGGTTATATCACGTTTGTATTTGATTTAGGATTGCCCGATGTTTCGAATACTTTACAGCATTCCTGGCCACGGGCGGTCTAAGATGTCTGACGTCCAAACAAGTCAACGTTATTACAGACGTCCATGGTCCCCGTCGTAGAGACCGTCTGAAACCATCCACAGTTGAGCGCCTCCCTGCAGTACTACCTTATGTGAAAGGAGTCACTGACAAGATTGGCTTCATCCTGAAACGGGCTTCCATAAAAACTCTAAAAAACTCTAAATATTTTAAACCACTCAAGAGGATTAGTCAATTCTTGCCACCTGTCAAGTGCCAGATCCCTCTACAAGATGCAGGAGTTTATAAACTTGACTGTGGTCTCTTTTTAATACATTTTAATTGTATCTTGTGTACTGGTGTGTACCATATATGGGAACAATATAATATACAAATCGCTACTCGCTTACGTAATTAATTATAGCACTTAAATTTTCTGTCACCTATACAGAGTGTAGTGAGGAGTATTTTATTTGCATGATTTTACTATTAAATTACTGACTTGCATTACAAATAACTTCAACACATCACACAAGTGCTTAATTTAAAGACATTAATATTTTTGTTTCGATAAAACAGGCTAAATAAATATCGTGTAGTATATCGATCATGGCAAGCACTAGCGTACATGTGCTTTTTTATATGTGAGTATACGTTGCCTACAGAACTTAGTTATAATTTGTGTACCAACTGCAGCTTCGAGATTGATGTGTGTGTGTTATGTTAGTGTGTAAAATTATTGTAAGCATAGACCTTGCATATGTGTTAACATTAGCTGGAGGGGGCAGTTATGCCACACTGGTTTTCGAACAAAATCAGCCGAATGGCCTTTCTAAAGTATTAATATTTCTGTGGTCGACTCGGTTTGATAGGACATTCGTTGTAGCGTTGCGTAATTCGAATCATTTAATTCGAATAACTCCAATAAGACTATTGACTCGTTCATTCGAATTGGCGTTGACCGAAACCAAATCAATTCGTTAACTCGTAGGTGGGAGCTCGTAGCGCAGGCGGCCGCGACGGCGCGGCGCGGCGATCAGTCGACTCGGTTTGATAGGACATTCGTTGATTTGTTTTCTATTCGTTGATTCGTTTTCTGTCCCTCGCGCGATTTAATGTTTTCTTGCTTTTGTTGACTGCTCGTTTACGTAATTAAAAATAATAGGTATTAATTATGAGTATACCTGAGACGTATAAAAACTTTTTTTTTAAAGTTGATTTATCGGGTAATTTCTAATTAGAATCAGACTTTATTTAAAAAAAAGTATTTTTTTTATATATGATTTTATTATTACTTTTTGTTATTTAGTATGCTAATTTTAATCATAACAATAAAAGAGTATTGTCATTACCTACGTGGTTAAAAGTCAATATTATATACCTATAAGTCCCCTTTCCGTAACCAAATACCGAGCACACTGCTGTAACTCAAAATTTCGACTCATTCGTAATGAAAAAACCGATCTGCAAAAAAAACTCGCTGGAATAATAATGTAAACGAATTATAACTCGCCAACTCGGCTTCACAGGCGGATGACTTGACATATGAGTACGAATTTGACTATAATGCTGACGTGACGATTCGAATCAATTCGAATTGCGATTCGAATCAATAGTAATTTTAATTCGATTGATTCGAATTGAAAAAAAAGCAATTCGTCTCATCGCTGGTCCAGCTGTTTAGAAGGAGTTCAGTGACATACACACGACACACAATAAATTTATATATAAAGATTAGTAAAATACAGCTTGCTCAATATCTGGGAGCACGTCAGTGCCTCCACCAAGTCGAGCAAAAACGCAACACTGCCGTAACACCCTTTTCATAATTAAAAACGAAAATTGTATAGCGGAAAATAAATTTAAACTATATTATGTTTGAATTTCGACCACTCAGCGATCGCTAGTTGTATTAAAAGTGTGTTTTAATAATAATGTATAGAATGATAACGTATAGAAGGATAGTGTCAATACTTCTGTGGGATAGTGAAGTGGACTGTATTTATTATTTGTAATTTGGCTGGTAGGTTAGCCTTAGTGGAAGTTTCAGGCGTTTCCCCAGGGTCGGACAAATCCCGCAAAAAAAAATGAGTACGACTCACCGTTCCTCTGCAACGGCCGGCTTCCCTGGTAATTCTTGAGATGCTGAAGGTCGCTTGGACGTCCACAACACACGGTGTCGATAAAATCCCGGTATTTCGAATTTTTAATAACGCACGGTCAAACGATCTTGTAGGTAGATCAACGCGGCGACAACTGACTTTTACATTTTTCGCCACTAGAGCGCAGCACAAGTTGGTGTCTTTAGCGACAATAGGCCTGCCAATTTTGAGGCGGGAATACTTGGTACCACCAAATCGCACATTAGTTCAGTGGCAGCACCCAGCTTCCCCACAGGAAATGTCCAACCACGGGTTCGATACTTAACAACTTCGAAAATTCGAAACATTAATCTAAAAATATTAATGGCGCGCAGACGATTACACACGTACACACGCACACCACTATACAAATTATGAAATCAAATTTTGTTTTTATTAACATAAATCGTCGAAATACTTTTAAAGTAATGTTAAAAACCTTTTTAAGTTTTTCAAATGTGTTATGACACCATTTGAATGTACAAACCGTCATAATTACCTATTTATTTTTTAAGAGTTGCATACGTACGTGCAGTACAATGACTTGTACATTACGGAACGGTTCCGGCGTAAGCTCCATTAGGCTCCAATTGAAATGCTTCACTTTTTGTGCGCAAACTTACCTTCTGTACGTTATTATTCTAAGGGTTTAAGTGTAAGTGTAGTCTTATGTGACCTCGGTTTTGAGTCTTGTACCGAGCGAAATTTCATAGTGTTTTACTGTACATATAGACTAGCTACCTGGTAGTAAAATATTATCAAAATTGGTCCACCGGGTAATATTCTTCTCCGGAATAAACAGATAGACAAAAAAAATTAATACTGTTTTGTAGGCATAGGTATGCAAATAATCGTGTGACTATGAATCTACTCTTTTTCCATTACAAATAGACACTTCAATCTTATTTATTGACTAGCAACCCGCCCTCGCTTCGCTTCGGTTTCTGTCGCCTTATCCCCGTAGTTCCCGTTCCCGTGGGAATACCGGAATAAAATATAGCCTAGTTTACTCCCTGATATTATAGCTTTCCATTGGTGAAAGAATTTTTTAAATCAGTCCAGCCCTTTTGAAGATTACCCGGAACAAACAGACAGACAGACAGACAAAAAAAATATAAAGTGATTTTTAGCCATTTGTATAGTGCAAATAACCGTGTGAGCATGAAAAAGGCCTATTATGTTGACATTACAAACAGACACTCCAATTTTATTTATTGTTATAGATATATGTAGATCATGGAAACCATTCTATAGATTTTGATGTTTGACAGACTAATTCCGAATTAGAGAAGGCGTGAAGAATGCGGGTAGATGTTATCATGTTGATTGGTTAAGTCTTTAGCTGTATCTAATTACTCACTATGCCAGCAATCCGACCCAGCTATTACACCCACAACCAGTCAGTATTCGGTAGGGCTGTTGATAATATATCGATATATCGATATTATTATTTAAAATATCGATACTTATAAACGATATTTTTTTGGACGATACATCGCTAGTTCGATACTAAAAAGTAAATATCGAACCTCGATATTTATTTGGATAAATTTGGTGTTTTATCTTTTTTTGTAAAATATGCATT
Organism: Lymantria dispar; assembly: GCA_032191425.1. NCBI lineage: Eukaryota > Metazoa > Arthropoda > Insecta > Lepidoptera > Erebidae > Lymantria > Lymantria dispar. Next base: position 22,881,909 of record CM063457.1, read on the forward strand.
CTACAAAATAACCGTAAATTTGATCTACTGTAAAAATGATGGCATGAAATTGACGATAAGTTAACATCTACAGCTCATCACGGCAACCTTGCAATGAACGCGAAACTAAAAAGTGGTCAGGCGCAAAAATATCGATATATCGATATTTTTTTCGATATATCGAACCCCGATATTGATATATTTAGAAATATCGATATATCGAAAAAACGATATTTTTAAAAATATCAACAGCCCTAGTATTCGGTCAAGTGCACTTAAAAAAAAACTGTTTCTAATTGTATAATTTCTTAATGTTTTTAAATTTTCATTTACTTTGGTTATCTACTTTATTTTGGACGGGATGAAAGTAATGTTGTATGAAATGTTTTCAGTATGAATGCTGATGAACTTTAAGAGAAAAAGAAGACCGAAGAAAAGATAAATGGATAACGTTAGGTAAGTATGACAGGAAATGTAGGTACTCTAAATATTGCGTCTACCCCAAGTAATTGGGATAAGAGCGGAGTGATAATAATGATGATAGTTATCTATATATTATAATACGCGAAGCAAAAACTTTGTACCCCTTTTACGAAAATTACGTGGATGGACAAGTATAAAATTTGGCACAGTTGGAGTATATAATGAGGAGAAGTGCATAAAACTAAAATTTTATATAATAATGTATTAGAAATACATTAAATTCATTAAAAAAGCATTACGCACACTACAACGCAATCGCTACACACACACACACACACACACACGCACACGCATACGCACACGCACACGCACACACACACACACACACACGCACACATTTATTTATTTATTTATTTTAAAGGAAACTGACAGCTAAAAGAATTACATTGATGACTTAAATAGCAACATAAAGCCATTTATGAGTCTCCACATATAACAATTTCTTAATTCTTTTTATTTTCTTAAACACAAGTCTTTCAATACTTAAAAATAATAATATTTGAGTAACAAAATAACAAGTAGGTACTTAAAGCTAACTCCATACAACAAAATAATTCCTTGTAACTTGTTAACACACTACGATACAAAAACTGAACTGCAAAATAGTAATTCTAAATACAAAAAACGAGAAATAAAATCTACTAATAATGATGTACTAAATTAATATAAAAAAAAATCAGAGATTTATTAAAATAAGTCTGTTCCTCAGTGAAGGTATGCTTGTGTTAAAGATATCTATGTCGTTACTACGCATTATTTGGTTAAAACTTTGACAAGAACGATCTCTCTCTCTAAAGTCGGTCCCTCATATCTGAGGATCGTGGTTAGCATCGGAGCTACATCTGGAGCGGATGATCTGCCTCCACCGGTCTCGATCCAGCGCGTCTCTCACGACCGCATAGAATTTGGAGGATGATGAGTCTTTCACTTGATCAGTCCATCTAGTTGGTGAACGACCACGCGATCTCTTGCCTTCGGTGTTCCCAACGACAAGAACGATACAGAAAACTATTTTGGCGATAATTCGTGGCAGCCCGATTAGATGAGAAGAAGGGAGCCGAACGCAACGAATGACTAGGGCAATATACACTCATTTGCAAAAAAAACGGGCGGTTTTGATTTTCATTCATATTTAAAAAGATACAATACCAAAAAGGTTTCAATCGTTTGTACACGTTACTGGCCGGTTTTAAAAATGCTGTGGTATTTAAAAAAGTACGTTCTAAATTCAATTTTTCATTTGATGTTCATTTTTACAGAAAACCCCTTTTTATCCTACATTTTTGGCGCGAAGTTCCAGAAGTTAACATCGACTTTCATAACTTTTATTCAATTTTTATCGATTAATTTCATATCCTTGACTGTCAAAGCTTTATTTAATGCTATTTGGCTGTATCAAAAATGGTAGATAAAGTGGTAAAAGCTACCAAAATTATCGCGCTGCTTGAAGAGGGTTGCAGCCAATGTTTCGTGGCTAGGAGGCTAAATGTTAGTCGCTCGACAGTCCAAAGGACCTGGCAGCGATATCAGGAGACTGGTTCCGTCGAGAGAAGGCCTGGTTCTGGAAGAAAACCATGTACCCAACCACGGGATGATCGTTTTCTTGTGAGTCGCGCATTGAGAAATCGCAAATCTTCGTATGTGGATCTTAAGAACAACCTCCAAGAAGTAAGAAATGTGCATATTAGTCTATGGACGGTCAGGAGGAGGCTTCTCGCTGCCAATATACGCAGTCACCGCCCGGCCCGCGGCCCCAAATTACTCCGTGAGCACAGAGTTCACAGGCTTAGGTTCGCTAGAAATTGTGGATCATGGACTCAAGACGATTGGAATAGGGTTTTGTTCTCTGATGAAGCCAGGATATCTCTGTTCGGTGAAGATCGACGTCGGCGAGTGCTAAGAAGACAAGGAGAACGCTTTGCAGAGGCATGTTTCGAAGAAATCACACCTTATGGTGGGGGCTCTGTTATGTTTTGGGCAGGAATAAATTCAATGGATCGTACAGAGTTAGTCTTCATTGAAAACGGCTCACTGACTGGGCATCGATACATAACGGAAGTTCTAATTTCTCATGCACAACCCGCATTGGCCGCTCTAGGTGAAGACTCGATTTTTATGGATGACAATGCTCGCGCCCACCGATCCCGCGATGTTAATGCGTATGTGCAAGAGGTCGGCATTCGTCGTTTGGATTGGCCAGCTCGAAGTCCCGACCTCAATCCCATAGAGCATGTCTGGGACGTTCTGAAACGGTGTGTGAGATCAGTACACCCGGCTCCGCAGACCATCAGAGAGCTGAAGAATGTGATTACTGCGGAGTGGGAACGTATTCCGCAAGCAAGTATCCGGGATATACTCGCTAGCATGCCCAGACGAATTCAAGCTGTGATTTTAGCTAGAGGGGGTCACACTCGATACTAAACATTTATCTGCTTTTACTTTATTAAAGAAAAACAAACAAAAAAACTTTTTTATTTTTACTTCATGAGCATATGTACTACTAGCGAATATACACTACTAGCGAGGTTTAGCATTATTTCCCATAAATTGTATCTAAATTTTATGAAATACTGATGAAAACGATTATTTTCTTATTAATTTAGCAAATTGTGTGGATAAAACTACCTATAATTATCAAACAAAGAAATATTAACATTTGAAATGGTTCATTGCTTAGGTGCCCGTTTTTTTTGCAAATGAGTTTATATTTAATTTAAGTAGAAGCTCTGGACAGTCAAAAGACGTGGATGTTACAATTCGTGTTAGAAATAATATATCAGCAATTTGACGACGTTTTTCTAATTTTAAGAAGTGATGTTTTTGACAGGACATATTATAATCACAAAAAAAGTGAGTTCGTGCGCTAGTTAAGGTATCTGATAAATTCTTTTTGCACTCTTTCAATCCTTTTGATGTAAATGTCATATCTTGGATTCCATATTTGTGAGGCATATTCCAAATGAGGTCTTACGTAAGAAGAGAAGAGTATTTTTATTGTTTTGGCTTGCTTAAAATCTTTAGACATCCTCATAATAAAACCAAGACTTTTGGAAGCCTTTTTGACTATAAATGCAATATGCTTATCAAAAATTAGCTTTGAATCGTGTAAAATGCCCAAATCCCTAACTTCATCAACTTTGAGCAAAATTTGATTTTTTTAAAAGTAGTCGAATAATATAGGATATTTTTTTCTTGTATAAGTAATACTGGAACACTTACTAGGGTTAAGTTCAAGTTGATTCTCAGCGCAATAGACATCTAATCTATAAAGATCCTCTTGCAATGCTTGAGCATCATTAATACTTTTAAGTTTAAATATCTTCATATCGTCGGCCAAATTTAAAATTTGGGCATTTAGAAAACAGCTTTCAATGTCTGATATAAAGATAAGAAACAGAAGAGGACCGAGTAGCGAACCTTGCGGTACATCACTCGGAACACTCATCCATTTAGACATATAGTTACCGAGGACAACAGCTTGACTTCTATTATCAATATACGAAGCAAACCATCGGAGCAAGTCACCATGAATACCTGCACTTTCTAATTTCGCTATTCGCTAGTCGCCTTCGTCGTTGGGCCGACCACCGGTGCAGAGTTCCTTGACTTCAATGGTCGACCCGACAAAATAGCCCGAGGGAGTATCCTCTCTCATTGACGTCCCCCCGGGACGCCGATCGCCGTCGCGAGGCTAACCTCTCCGCGGGTGCCGAACTAAATCCCCGGTCCGGTCACCCGCAGCCTCTGCTAGGGCGGCATCAGGCGAAAAATATATTCCTTAGTAGTCTCTTACAACATCATAGGCAAGAAAGATGTATCTTACTTCATCGGCATACGGAAATCCTTACTAATATTATAAATGCGAAAGTAAGTTTGTTTGTTTGTTTGTTACGCTTTCACGCTTAAACCACCGAACCGATTTGGAAAATTATTTCACCAATGGAAAGCTATCAGGGAGTAACATAGGCTATATTATATCCCGGCATACCTACTGGAACGGGAACTACGCGGGTAAAGCGACTGAAACCGAAGCGAAGCGACGGCGGGTTGCTAGTTTCTATAAATAAACGAAGCGGTAATGTTTTCCAGCGACGTTTTTAATACTACGTAATTGATGCTTATTTTATTGGTCGAGTACGGAATTTCTGTACAAAACTTCTTCTATACGAATTATTAATTTACAACTCTCAAATGGAGCAGCGACTGATTGACATTATTTATTCGTTTTAAATAAAACTACTTTACGGATTTTATAGCGTTTGTATTTGATTTTTGATTACCCGACGTTTCGAACACTTTACAGCGTTCATGATCACGGGTGGACTAAGATGTCTCACGTCCAACAAGTCATCGTTACTGCAGAAAATTTAAATTTAAAATACAAACGCGATAAAATCCGTAAAGTCTTGTTAACAAAAGATTTAATTAAAATCCTTACTGATTTTTAAATCCTTATCTATCGGTATGACAATTTCAATATACCTACTGCACGTATAATTTGAGCTCAAAAGAAAATATATCGAGGCTAAGAAATGGGACAACTAAAAGTCGTCGATAAATAATGTGCATTGGTCTGAGATCGACATAACTTATCGGATCAGGCGGGTCACAGACTATAAAAAATGAGATAACTACATATAAAACTAAAGTTGCCGTCGTTTCACACTGCGTATTAATAATGCGAAATATACTACACATTTTTTTCTTAGATCATATTTTTATTAGTTTTTATTTTATTTTTTAAAATACACCACCCTGCACTGAGGAAATAATCCTTGTGTTGTAGGGGATTTTCATCATCATCATTATCATCATCTCAGCCCATACACGTCCCACTGCTGGGCTCGGATCTCCTCTACTGTGGGAGGGAAATTGACCTACTATGCCACGTTACTTAGACGTGTTGGTATTTTTTTTTTTTTTTTTTTTATGAGTGGGCTACGGTAAGCGCACGCGCGGTCCAGTCCGTCCGGGGCGATGAAAGGACGGCGCGCGGGCCCATAACCCACCCGTACCCATGTCACCTCGTTGTTGGGCCGACCACCGGAGCAGATGTGACTTGTTGTCAGTGGCCGGCCGACGGAATACCCTTTCGGGTACCCTAACCTCTCGACGTCCTGGGACGTCAGTCGCCGTCGCGCGGTCAGCCTCTCTGCGGGTGACGGACAATTCCCCGGTCCAATCACCCGCGGCCTCGGCTAGGGCGGCATTAGGCGCAAATACTCGCGCCTGCGCTGCCCGAGTCGCCGGCGGCGGAACGTGTCGCCGAATATGAGCTCTACTCGCACACGATCCGCCGCCTCCTTCCGTGAGATTACGGCCTCACAGAAGGCGGCGACCGCGTCCCAGTTCCTGACGCTGACGAGCATCTCCCTGGCGATGGTCGGCAGCGCCAGGTCGGCACCGATAATTGCGACGAGTTCACGGCGATCCCCCTCCCATGCAGCACACTCCTCGAGCGTGTGCTGCGCCGTGTCCTCGTCGCAACTGCAGTGGTGGCAGGACGGTGTGCTCTCCCTCCTGACAATCTTGTGCAGGTACTTCCCGAAGCAACCGTGCCCCGTCAGCACCTACACCAGTCGGAAGGAAAGCACCCCGTGCGTCCGCTCCAACCACTCCATCGGCACCGGCCGGAAGGCCTCGACGGTCCTGACACCGTACCGAGGACTCTCCAGCCGGACTGCCCAACGGGCAATGACTTCTCGGCGGGCGTTGACCCGCCAGGCGGTGATCTCTTTGATGGAGACCGTGCCGCCGCGGGCGCGCGTCTCCGACACCCGCCGATAAATTTCGGCGAGCATCTCCGCCTCCAGGTCCCACGGGGGAATTCCGGCCAGGAGGCACGCTGCCTCCGTCGCCACCGTGCGGTAACCCCGTATGGCCCTGATCGCCATGACCCTCTGTGGTCGCCACAGGAGGGCCCTAAGACGAACGGTCAGGGACCCCGCCCACACCGGTGCGCCGTACAGGGCCATCGACCGGATCACCCCCACGTACAGCTGTCGGCACGTAGCGCTGGGTCCGCCCACATTCGGTATCAGCCGCGAAAGGGCGGACGCCGCGCCGACAAGCCGGGGAACAAGTCGATGGAGATGCTCCCGGAACCAAAAATGCCCGTCGAGCACCAGGCCCAAGTACTTCATGTGGGCCTGGATGCTGATGGTGACCGACTTCACGGTGATCGAAGCGCCGGCGGGAGGCCCGGCGGTACGGAGGCCATGGAACAAAAGGGCCTCCGTCTTTTCCAGGGCTACCCTCAACCCCAGCGCTTCGATCCGCCTGACAATCTCCTCGGTGCCGAGAGTTGCCAGGCGTGCCATTGACACAATGCGAAACTCTTACTACAATAGCTAGACAAGTTTGTTTTATTGGTATTGGTAGAAAACGATAGAATAGCTGATGGTAAATGATACTGCCACACATGGACCTTTCTAGGCTGCCTACCGTGAAGAAAGTGGAGAGAGTGTGAATGCGTATATTGAGTCTACAAGCAATAGTCCGCAGGAATATGGGCTGCCGGCTCACCGAATAAAGTACAGTAACAAATTGCTACCATTCAAACGTCGATTTTCTACGAGAGTGTGGTACTATCCAAGCCAGACCAGTGTGCCTACTCTTGAATCTCGATTCCAATCCTAAATCCAATCGCAGCTCGAATTTGAGCAAATTTGGCACTCTTGAAAGCGACACTAGCGCCCGATTGGAATTAAATTCGGTGGAACGTTTCTAAACTGAATGAATTCTACTTTCGTCGATTAAGACAAATATTTGCTACTACCGACGTGATTTTGACGTAGTTTAAAATCGTTAATGTTGCACAATTTCAAGAAAGCGTCTTTGTGGTGATCGAGTTCGATAACGTTATTAATTTAAAGTAAGAAAACATGGCAAATTTGGTGAAAATAACAACGACGAACGCGAAAAATTCAATCTCGATTTGTTCAAAAGTACCAAATATAAGTTTGGTGAGATTGGAATCGAATCGGATTCGAAATTATAATTAATTTCAAGAGTAGGCCCACAGATCGCGGCTATAGACGACTATCGGTAGTTTAATCCTGCCACATAACAAAATAATGCAAAAAATCCAACACATTTTTATAGGTCGTATACATATATCCCTTTGTTAGAGAATTCCACAATGAGATCTACTACACTAGCTAGACGATTTTAGACCTTATTTCGAGTTTTTACAACAACAAAAATGTATGTATGTACTTAGTATGCACGTAAGAAATTATCTATACTTCTTTGGCGTAACAGGACAAAAATCTTTCTAAAAATTTTATCCTTCGCGTTATCCTACGTTTTTAGAAACGACACTAATAATAAAAAAAATGTATTGAAAGTTTTGTTATAACGCATTATCTAGTTGATATTTGCGACAGTACGCGTGCGCATCATATAAAATGTTGACTAGCTAACTTCAGGGTGTTCGTTTTTCTTTTTTTTTGTGAGAAAAGACCCACGTCCTCCCCGAGGGGGGTCGGTAGATGGGAAGGTACCCCTCAAGGGAGTATTCCGTCGGGCCGGCCACTGATGTCAAGTCACCCTGCTCCCGTGGTCGGCCCAACGACGAAGGCGACTTGTCACGGGTGGGTTACGGGTGTGCGTGCTTACGCCCCTCTATCGCCCCGGACGGAGTGATACGAGGAGTGCACCGACCGTAACCCACCCCCAAAAAAAAAGGGTGTTGGTTTTTCATGACGGTGTGCGTGCGCAACAATTTTATGCCATAATTTTGTCTAACGCACCAAAAGATGTATAACTTCAAAAAAAAATATCTGCCTCTATATTCTAACAGATATATGTATAAAATAACGTCAAAGCTCTAAGGATCTAACTAGATTTGCTCTTCTATCCCTAACCTACGTAATTGAATTACTTAGTCAAACCCAAGCATCTCATTCTGGCATCTGCGAACATAAGTTAAACGAAACTATTTAAACCAAAGCGACTATTGCCTTCAGTCAAGAAGTAAAGATGCAAATGCCTTAAGGAAAATACGCCAATATCGGAACACGATCTTGAAATATGTTGAGCAAGTATTTGCGTCTAGAAGGCTCTTACTGGGATTTATGAAAGTAGGGTGCTTCCCTCGAATCTGAGGATAATGATCACAATCCGACCCGAAATCTTGACAATCCAGTAGCTTCATGTTACTAAAACACATTTATCAAATATATTTTACGTGTCGTGATATATTTAAAACAATGGCTTTTAAAACTTAATTTGTTAACTATTATTACAGGCATCTCAGGATTTTTATTTGCCTCTTGTCCACTTTTTTGCCACTTGATCTTGATTGATAGAGTAAGAATTCACCATCCCCTGTCTTACCTGTGGGTGTCGTAAAAGACGACTAAGGTATATAATACACATATAACATCTATACAAGAGAAGGAGAAGTAGAAAACACTAAACTCTAAACTAACCGGTCCGACCAGCGTAGGTCAATTTCCCCCTTTTTTGGAAGCGGCTTGAGCCCTACAGTGAGTAGCTCATGAACTGAGTTGCCGCTTGGTAGCGGCGAAAATATACAATAGGCCGAAACTCCTTTCCGTGCCGTGAACATAGTTTAAGGTGATTAAGGGACTAATATCAGCACCTGTTTGACCGAGGCGATATGATCATGAAACGACGAAACCTATAATAATAAATTTCCAGGAAAAAAGAAACCATTAAGATTATAACCTAGACACTTTTTACTAATTTGCAAACTGCCAACGACATCGCTCCATAACAATTATTAAAGTTAATTAATACTTTATTCAGACTTTGGCAATGAGGTGCCTTGAAAATAAGTTTTAAGTGAAAATTTAACGTCCATTTTCTCACTAACATTGCTTTATACAATACCAGTAAGGGACACAAAAGCGAGTCTGATTGCGGGCCTCATTTGCATGTTTCATTGACCGACAATTAAGTTTTCACAGTCCCTCTGGAGGTGTTAATTTATTTATCATTTTTTATTACGAACTCACAATCCACCTGTATAACTACCGTCTAAATTATAAATTATAATGAGCTTGATATAATATTAATGCAAAAGAATGCCAACTCGAAACAAAATCTTATATACCAATCTGTCTGACCAGCATGGTATAGTAAGGTCAATTGCCCTCCTATTGTGGAGGAGGCTCGGGCCCAGCAGGGTAATATATAAGATGAGATGAAATTATAAATTACTATGAACTTGCAATCCACCTGGATGGCTACTGTAATGATGATGACTCTATACATTTAACGCAACAATTCAGCGGTATCATTAAGTAACTATGTTTCTACTAAATCAGATAAAGGCAAAAGCGAACGCCTACGAGTTAACCAACATTAAACATTTATTATCAAAAATAAAAAACGAAGACGAAAAAGATTATGGCGATCACAGTAAACTTTCCATTATTCTCCGCGGACTTTTGACTAAGAATGCTTCAAAGTAAATAACTCCAAAATATCATAAATAAGTCCCTTGCGAAATCTCTGGCTTGCGATCTAAGGAATTAAAATTTAGAAGCATCTTAATTATGCCAAGATTACTTCAAAGGGTGGTGAGATTAATTTGTTGCGATTTCTAAAGAGAATCTTAATTAATTCATTTCATTTGATAATTGATAAAATATTTATGTATTAAATGAGTTCATAAATCGCTATTTATAAATGTTGATGTATTATCATCTCAGCCCATACACCTCCAACTATTGGGCTCGGGTTTCCTCCACTATGGTAGGGAAATTGACCTACCATACGCTGGTCAGACGTGTTTTTTTTTTTTATGGGTGGGCTATGGCAAGCGCACGCGCGACGTCGGTCGCCGTCGCGCGGTCAGCCTCTCAGTGGGTGACGGACAATTCCCCGGTCCGATCACCCGCGGCCTCGGCTAGGGCGGCATTAGGCGCAGATACTCGCGCCTGCGCCGCGCGAGTCGCCGGCGGCGGAACGTGTCGCCGAATAGAAGCTCTACTCGCACACGATCCGCCACCTCCTTCCGTGAGATTGTGTGTTGACAGGGTAAGAATACAATTCACCACCACCTTAGCTGCTAAAAGATGACTAACACCTAATTGAATACTTCTTGATCATCACAGTTCATATACATCTCACTACTGGGCTCGAGCCTCCTCTGGACGCTGGTCAGACGGGTTGGCATAAGGTTTTATTCCCAGTTTTTCTTCTCTTGCAGATATGTGATGAATGAAAGACTGATTCCGCTAAACTGAAAGGCAATTACAAAGTTAAGTGATTAAAATATTGATGTGAATCATCTATAGGCGAGGGTGAACCTGCTCGTCAGCGTGGCGTAAACAGCTCGTGGCGTTACGACGTCACCCTATATGATGGAATATACGAGGGTGAACCTGAGTTCTTACTCCGTCCGTCCGCTCCGTCTTCGGAGCGACGCGATGTTGTGCGCTATCTCTCTCGCCGCACTGAATTCGCATACCTATAGTGTATATTAATGAAAATAAATATTTATTGAATAAATATCATCATTTTCTGGAAAAAAAATCGTAATATTTAATTTTATGCGTATATACTTGTACAAAATAATTTCGATGTTTCACATCTGCCAGGCGCCCTGAGCGACGGCTACCCTTTTTTTTACTATTTTAATTTTATTAATACTCAGTTTTGTTTAAACATCGCTCCTTTGTATTTCGATATCAACAATATCATGACAATGGAATGAATAAACTTAGGCATATTGCTTAGTGGTAGTGCACAAAGTGACAATAAATGATTCTCCATGTAGTGTTGAAGTAACAATAGAATAGTTATCATCGTCTTTTAAAATGAGTATCGTAGGAATCCATTAAAACATAATGATTTCTGATGTTTACGCGAGTATTATACATTTTAAATAAAACTACTTTACGGATTTTATCGCGTTTGTATTTGATTTTTGATTACCCGACGTTTCGAACACTTTACAGCGTTCATGATCACGGGTGGACTAAGATGTCTCACGTCCAACAAGTCATCGTTACTGCAGAAAATTTATAATTATCTACCCGATACAGAAATTAGTTATTAAATATTGACCCACATTTTGATACAAAATTTATTGCCAGTGTAAGAAGAAAAATGATTCTATATGAAAAAATTATATTGTTTATGGTTAGTAATAATTTTAAAAACTAACTAATAATCTAGTATACTACCACCGGATCGGAACACGGTTACACTGAGAAAGATCCGGCAAGAAAACTCAGGTAACATGATGCTAAATTAAAGTTAATTTAAGAAAACTCAGGTAACATGATGCTAAATTAAAGTAAATTGCCAAGAGCAATAAAAAATGAGCGTACATCTTTAGAGTATTGATAGACGCACTACTAATATAAACTCAACCTCTTTATAACGTTGGACTAACAGACATTTTGCAAAAGTAGATAAATTACATCTCTACCTGCATCCACCCTTAATACGATGAAATACATGTACATGCCAAAAAATACTGAGCATTGAGAATTAAAAACAACAGCACAAATACTACGTTAAAAAATAAATCCTGTTACAAAGGCCTTACAAACATACAATTAACGCACGCAAATTAAACCCAAACTCGAAATTTTGCATCACACAAAGAATTCCATTAGAACAGAATCCACTAAAATCGGCAAGCTAAGTCACTACACTGACTGCTACGCCATCTATATATAGCACTAAAAATAAACGTGTTGATTATTAGCGCCATCTGCATTTTAAAGTATCATCATTCGCACTTCGGACCTCGCAACAGAATTGCAGCTATTATATATGTTAAGGTAGTTCAAATTACTCTTCATAGATGGCGCTGTTTAAAAGACTTCTATTTACTCCGAATAATATATCCAATAACATTTTTGAACATGATATTTAGCTATGTAGATATTATACTATATTTAAACTGTTCAACTACACTTCATAAGAAATTAATGAAAAGATATATTATACAAAAATAATTTAGCGCCATCTACTCGATAATATCAGAACTGCGTGGTTTACGAAACTGTTCAGCAAGTGCACGAAAAATCACACAAAAATAACAGTCCTCTTAAGTACGCCTTTAATAAAAATCTTCAGCCTTCAACTCACATATGTTTGACATCGATTAGGCAGGGATCTGTTCCATAATAAAAAGAAATTGACCATGCCGGGGAATCGGGTTGGTACTGAATTTTATTTCAAGTTTTTTTCTCTTACCGCTTACATCACTTATGGACTTAACGCGGACATTTGTGTCAAAGTATTCGTAACGTTAAAGAGACCAATTTGTATGAATTAAGAACAGTGCCCCTATCGTCCTATGTTTACTGGGTACACTCAATTCTCTGAACCAAGCAGTTACTCGTGCAAAAAATATGTCTCTCGTGGTGTGTGGTCTCTTACAAACAGCAAATCCGATGAAAAGATTAACACTCAAAATGCAGCTCAAAAATAGATTATCCTGTTTAATTTAACAGTCGACAAATAGTAAAAAAAGATCTGTTGAAGTGGTTTGGACATGTAGAAAGAATGAGTGAAGAGAGGTTGACGAAGCAAGTATAAGTATAATTAATATACACATAAAGCAAGTGTAAGGGGGCGGTTACAAGAGGAAAACCGCGCCGTATGTTGTAAATGTCATGACCTTTACCATACATGATGGTAAGGTCTGTATATAAAGGTCATGTTAAGAGTACGCGTAACCGTAGAGAATGCATGAAGACTGATGAGTCTGAATGAAGCCATGGAAGTATGTCAGGATCGTGGCTTGTGGCCATCCGTAGTCTCTGCCTACCCTCTGGGAAGCAAGCGTGAGTATGTATCTATGTATTTAACAGTCTTTATAATATCGTCTGTTTGCAATATAATATAATATAATAATATTGTATGTTTTTTGGGACTAATCCCACCACACATTCCCACCACTGTAACTCCTGTAAGCCAGGATCCACAATGGTCTCCGTATAAGACACTGAGGTTTGACCCTCAGGAAGTCCCGGGAATCGCTTTTAATTGTCTTGGGACCCGCAACAAATTTAATTAGAAAAGAAAACAGGAGGAGTTGGAAAGATTCCACTTCCCTCCTATGCAAAGCGGGAGACATGAAGCAAAGTTGGCTGATAAGCCAGTAAATAAGAGTTTGTACAACTACGTGAAACGCAGCGGTACAGCACCACGGATTGGACAAAGCTTAATGGACCTATTTGTGAGCTTTAGGTTTGATTACAGTAATAGGTATGGCAAAAACGCCTAAACGCACGGAAATTTTCTCGAGTTGCTACAAGATCCGAATAGTATACTACCCCAGACGTGACATGCATATTATCTAACATGACGTTCCGCTCGTTGCGCCAGAGAACGCACTCCCAAAGGATGTGATGAGCTGTTTGTTCAAAATTGGAGTTTGAGGTCAACATGACATTGACAAAATGGTGAATCTACTAGTGTAAAATAGAATAATTTACTTCTAAAATTCCCATGGCAAACTAAATTTTGTGGAAATCATTGTAGGTAAATGTTTATGAGATTTTGAATATATTATAAAATAATTCCACGTCCGCTCCGTGTAGAATAAAAATAAAATTCATCACTTCCTTACCCATAGGTATAAGGTATAGGTAGGTATTATCTTGCCCGTGGATGTCGTAAAAGACGACTAAGGGATATAAAACTCAAATAACATCTGTGCAAGAGAGAAAGGAAACCATTTTTCTTAATTAAAGAGACGAGTAAGCCATGTTTATAACGACTTTAAAACAAATATATCGAGCTATAACAATAGTGTTTGCATTGGTGTTCAGCAGCCACTTATAACTAACAGACCAACGAGGTCGAACCATATAAACATATACACATAGATATGCTGATATAATTAGGCAGCGTTATTATGTCTTGCAGTTGCACTAACCTAATTTGAGAGAACATAATAGCGAGTAATAACGTACAAGACGTGTACTATTGATATTAATGTTCCTCCCTGCAATTCTGTTTTGACAACATACTGGAATACTGAATTAATATTCTCAGAGATGTCATTCAATTTGATGATTAATTTCCAAGCAGTGTAGAACCAGACGTCCAGTACGCGCGGTAGGGTACAAAACATTTGGACAACTTTTGCTACAAAGCTATTTTGCAAATACTAATAACCTTAAAGTTCCATTTTTCATTCCCTTTTAGCTCATATACGTCCCATTGTTGGTCTCGTGCCTCCTTCACAATAGCAGAAAAATTTTCCTACTATACCACGATGGTCAGACGTATTGATAAAGGGTTTTATTTCGAATTTGCCTTCTCATTCATAGATATTATATGCATAGCCCTTAGTCGTCTCTTACGACACTCACTAGTAAGAAAGGGAGTGATGAATTGTATTCTTACTTCAAGATCTATACAATGACATAAAATGTCATTAGAATTGGAATGTAAATTTAGCCATCGCCGTCAAGACTGACAATAGCTAGCAGTTGGGAAGTTTTCCAATCGCATTCAAACAGCGTGCTATCGAATCTCGGTGTTATTATTATTCTGTTTTTTAATTTTTTTCGTTATTTGAGTTTTTTATTACTATACATATATCTATACCAATAAATAAAATTGGAGTGTCTGTTTTTAATGTCAAAATAATAGGCTTTTTTCATGCTCACACGGTTACTTACACGACACGACACCTATGCCTAAAATACAGATTAAAAATTTTTGTCTCTCTGTTTGTTCCGGGTAATCTTCAAAACGGCTGGACCGATTTCAAAAATTCTTTCACCAATGGAAAGCTATAATATCAGGGCGTAAACTAGGCTATATTTTATCCCGGTATTCCTACGGGAACGGGGACTACGTGGGTAAAACGACTAAAACCGAAGCGAAGCGAGGGCGGGTTGCTAGTCCTAAATATGTTCGTTAAAAATACCATTTATTTACAAAAAAAAATATACCGAGCAAAATTCGATCAACCAGAAATAATTATTTATATTATATCGACATTGACAGCCATTTTATGTATATATTCGAGCCCTGTTTGTGTGTTATACTACAGTAGGTACATAGTTTGGTTAGAATGAAAAATTATTCAACATATCTAGCACGAATAACCTTCGTCTCTACTGTCAACCTTTTGCCCTTCACCCTTGCGAGTACAGCGCGAGCAGACGTCATACTTTTAAAACAAAGACCTATCCAAAATCAAGTAGAGAATCCTTTATAAATGTCAAGTAAATATTGTTTTAAATTCTCAATTTTTACTTGAGATTTTATAAAGTCGTTTTATAATAATAATTATATGTATATCTTGTAGTATTTTAATTAAAATGCAACTTTTTTGTTAAATTTTAGTTTTAGTCTGGTTACACCCTATACGCCCCTTCGAAATCACGGAAGGATGCTATAGGTACGGACCTATAACATAACATTTTAACCATAATTTGACTTCAACTACAATTATTGATTCCCATTTATAATTATTTCTGATGTTTACGCGAGTATTACACATTATAAATAAAGCTATTTTTACGGATTTTATCGTGTCCGCCCGTAACCATGATCGCTGTAGTGTTCGAAACGTAGGGCAATCAAAAATCAAATACAATCGCGATATAATCTGTAAAAATAATTTTATTTATAATTTCTTTTCTTGATTTATTTCATCAAAATTTATCTACTCTACTTTCCATTTGGAAACGGCATAAAATTTTGGGTATCGTCAAAGAATAGGGATACCATCATCTGAGCCCTTACAAGTCCCACTATTGCGCTCGAGTTTCTTCTACAATGGAAGGTAAATTATCCTATTATACCACGCTGGTCAGACGCGTTGGCATAGGGTTTTATATCGAGATTTCCTTCTTTTGCAAAGATGTCATCTGCATATCATATCACCACACATAAAATTAAGGACTATATTATGTAGATAATAAGTTTGAAAGTTTTATGGTATAAGTTTTTGCGCCAGTGACGGAAAAGTTAAGGAGTGAACGGCTGACATGGTATGAACATATGATGAGGCGGGATGAACGTACCTAATGTTGTGAGAAAAGTTTTGGGTATGAGTGTTGAAGGCTTTAGGGATAAAGGGAGACCGAGGAAAAGATGGATTGACTGCGTGAGGCATGACATGGATAATCTGGGAGTGACTGCAGAGATGACGTCTGATAGGACCGTATGGATGAAGATGACATATTTTGCGTCGACCCCGAGAAATGGGGATAAATGATGATGAAGATGATGATGATGATATAATGCAGATCATATCTATGCAAGAGAAGAATAATTAGAAATGAAATGCTATTTAACAACAAAATGGTATAGCAAATCAAATAGATAAAATTGAAGACCTCATCATTTAATGTCACATTGCTGGGCTCGGGCCTCCTCCGCAATGGGAGGCAAATTGACCTACTATGCCGCCCTGGTCAGACATGTTGGTATAGGGCTTATGTCAAGTATAGACTATTATATTATGTACATATAATAGTTTCGATCCCCAGACAGAATAATTTTATTATAATATAGGTACGTCGCCGTAATCATTTGAGCCGTCGCATTCATTTGAGGCGGCGGATCGCCTGCGCGAGGAGCGCAGCCTCGATGAGGCGATCCGCCGCCGGCGGCTGGGGCAGCGTAGGCGCGAATACCTGCGCCTCATGCCGCCCTAGCCGAGGCCACGGGTGACGTGACCGGGGAATTAGTCCGTCACCCGCCGAGAGGCCGACCGCGTGAGGCAAGACCGACGTCCTCCCCGAGGGGGGGACGTCGGTCGATGGGAGGGTACCCCAAATAAGGGGTATTCCGTCAGGCCGACCACTGATGACAAGTAACCCTGCTCCGGTGGTCGGCCCAACGACGAAGGCGAGGTGCATCGTGGGTGGGTAGCGGGTGTGCGTGCTTACGCCCCTCTGTCGCCCCGGACGGAGTGGTGCGAGAAGAGCGCCGACCGCAACATATCCCCAAAAAAAATGCATTCATTTTCTAGTGCGCAACTTATTCTCTTTCCTATTTTTTTTTAACATGAGGAGGAAGGATGTTATTAAAAAAAAGAAAATAATCCTTTGAACAAAAGCGTCAGCATATAATATGTACGTGATACAGAAATACAGAAAAATGTAGAAAAACAGAAATAGTTAAGTATAAGACAAAGAGTGGAACAACAATGGAAAAGTACTAAATTACGAATCAATATGTTACAAATATTATGATTTTCTACAGTATCCTACACTTTCGAGGATTTTCTTGGCAATTACTTCGCATTGAGCCAAAAATTCAGTTAACGCTAATAAGGTGCACCCGATTCATCATTTTAGGTCATATACGTCCCACTGTTGGATTCGAGCCTCCTCCACAATAGGAGGGAAATTTACCTCACTATGGCTGGTCAGACAGGTTGGCATAGGGTTTTGTTTCGAGTTTAACTTCTCTTGCATAAATTTTATGTGTGAATTATATCCCTTAGTCGTCTTTTACGACATCCACGGGCAATATAGGGAGTGGTGATTTGTATTACACCACATTTACTCGTACATTGAAAAATAATACATATATCATGCAATGTGTGGTGTATACTCGTATGTATAATTGTATCCACCAGCTGTAGGTGTGGCGTCACCTTTAAAGACCTCTTTAGAAATAAAGACGTAAGAATGTAAAAACATTATATATAATCCTAATTGAAATATTTTTTGTAATTGTTAATAGGGTACAAAAACATATACTCGATTTCACCAGCGGCCTTTAAAAGTAATGCAAATGACAAATAACATAAAGCATTAATTGTTATTATGAGACATTGATAAAATGATAAGTAAAATTGGAAATTTTTAATAACCGCCTACACAATTCATCATCATCATCTTGCTCTTATCCCAATTACTTGGGGTCGACGCAATATGTCATCTGTTTTGACATATTGCAAAAAGTTTCGGCAATGACTTTTATGACCGGCCGCCTGCCTGACGTCAACCCTCCTTGGGAATGTAATCGTTGACCCAAATGGTACCAGATGGAGTTGGTCCGGGTCAATCTAGGGCTCTTAGTCGTCTTTTACGACACCCACGAGCAAAGCAAGGGTTGGTAGTATTCGAAGCCGCTACCACACAGCTACCGCCTACACAATTAAAATAATAAAAAAGTATTAATTGTCACTTAACGATGGTACTCACACGCGTGAAGCACTTAATGAAGTAATCATATGCCATAACATCATTTTGGAAAAGAGCTGATACTTTTACACTGCTGGACCGATATTAAGCAAATATAGCTAAGAACCGCCGCAAGGAAAGTGGCTTTCAAATGAAAAAAATCGCGTCGAAATCGGTGCATCTATCTGTTTGACACCTACGATGCCACACACAGACTCATACATACACACCGAGATAGATTGGCATCGAGGCCAGACTTATAACTCTCCTCTTTTTGCGTCAGAGGTTAAAAATACAAACTACTTTAACTAAACGGGTGAAAACAAATACCTAAAAATTCGTTATATACGACTACCGATTTAATGTCCTAGTTTTATACCAAAGTTTTGGAAATTAAGGCGCACATGAACCATTGTTGTCTGTCAATTTCAAAGTTTCCAAATTCTATAAAAATGAGGATGGCATCGTAAAAGTACTGGAATACTTTTATGTGGATGAAATAATAGGAGAAAACGGCGGTGTAAAAAGAATACTATTGTACTAAAAAGAAATATTTGGTACGAAAACAAGCTAACGGTTCTTGAACAACATATAATTTAGATCAAAGTCATTAAAAAGAAAAAGGTAATTCAAAGAAATAGTAATGTAATGAAGCATTCCAAAGCCATCTTATTTGCAATGCCCCGGCACCTCGGAGGCAAAATTCAAATACATACTTGTAACTGTCCTAGATGCATCAAATTACATTTTGTTTACGACTGCTGTAAAGAGATGCCTTCAACTCTCTTTAGAGGTACCGTTTTATTATACCCGACTTCATTAACTTAGCTTAATACACACTAACTTGCTTAATAGACTCTTTGTAGCTGGCACAAAATGATATTTGATTAGGATTTATAATAGGAATTTTTATGTTGCAAATAATTACTCATGTCAGTAGTAATAGCAAAAAACAGCTAACACGTTACCCGTCATAAAAATCCATAACTTCGATTGCCGAAGATAAGTGGAGATAAGATATATCCTGTCTTACAAAACTAAAAACAATAACAGAAAAAAAAATTGGCAAAGTGCGAGTCGGACTCGCGCACGAAGGGTTCCGTACCATTGACTAGGTAAACAACTGCTTCCCTATTGCCATTATCGATATTGAGCAAAAAAATCAAGTTTGTTGTATGGGAGGGAATATCTAAGGGAGCCCCTTAGATATTTATTTTATTTTATTTTTAGTATTTGTTGTTATAGCGGCAATAGAAATACATCATCTGTGAAAATTTCAACTGTCTAACTATCACCGTTCTGGAGATACAGCCTGGTGACAGACGGACGGACGGACAGCGAAGTCTCAGTAATAGGGTCCCGTTTTTACCCTTTGGGTACGGAACCCTAAAAAAGAGCGTGTGTACAAAATACGCATATCAGAAGTGAAACTATTTTGGTGCAGCGTATTTTTTGTCAATATAAAAAAAAAGATAATAAAAAAAATAAAAATAAATAAAAAATATTGGACGCTACTTGTTGCTGACGCTCGCACTGGCCTGTAACAGGTATAAATACGCGCATGCGTTCGAGTGCCACGCTCCACGTTACAGCCCCCGCCGACGGGGAAGGAAGACGTGTCGCGTTAAAGCCATAAACGTGGGAGTGCCCACTTTGCCAGCGACCGCCCGAGCCGAGGTCCGTACCCCACAGGGGGTGCCCTCGGGATCGGTCGCTTAACTTTAAACGGGTTGAGAGCCCTCAGCGCTCACCCACCAGTCCGGGTAAAGTTGTCACAGCCATCTGAGGCTAACAACTAAGCCACACAAAAAAAAAAAAGAGTGCCACGCTTTCACTCTCGCTCTGTCTCTTTCTATTCCCGTAGCGTTAAACGTTTAACGCAACCTTGTTGGAAGTCGATTTAGAAGTTTCACTTCAATAACGCTTCATGGTTCATGGCAAACAAACGGACATACAGGTTTGAATCAGACAAGTAATAACTGTCACTGCACACTGTCATATCATCATCATCATCTCAGCTCATATACATACGTCGCACTGCGGCGCACGAGCCTCCTCCACAATGGGAGGAAAATTATTTACTTATACCTCGCTGGACAAACGTGTTGTTATAGGGTTTTAATTCTGCGAACCGTGTGCGGGAGGAAAGACTCCACGCGGACACAGTCCTCCGCCGGCGACTGGGGCGGCGCAGGCACGAGTACCTGCGCCTGATGCCGCCCTAGCAGAGGCTGCGGGTGATGTAGTCCGGGCACTCGCGGAGAGGTTAGCCTCGCGACGGCGATCGGCGTCTCAGTGCGTCAAGTCACCCTGCTCCGGTAGTCGGTCCAACGATGAAGGCGACGTGTCGCGGGTGGGTTACGGGTGTGCGTGCTTACGCCCCTCTGTCACCCCGGACGGAGTGGTGCGAAGAGTGCGCCGAGCGTAACCCACACCAAAAAAAAAATAGTGTTTTAATTCGGGTTTCCCTTTTCTTGCACAGATTGTATTTGCATATTATTAATCCCTTAGTCGTCTTTACGACACCCATGGGCAAGAAATATCGTGATGATTATTCTTACTCCATTCCACACGGCAAACTGTACACTTTAACTACGACCAATTATAATGACCTTACTTGTTCACTTCCATTAGTTCCACTTCATATTTACCAAAAAAACAATGAAGAATTGTCAGTTCATCCGTCACCACAGCCTTAGACATTTTCATTTGACTGCACTGTTTATATAGCAGTCTAAGTAGTAACCCTAGTAACGTATGTTGCGTGGTCGATCCCCACGCCGCAGAGTTCTTTGTGCGATCCACAAATAAATATCAATATCATCAGGTTATGGACGTCTACTGTTGAATATAAACTTCACAATAGGGGAAATACTGGCACCGGGTTGAGAGCCCTCAGCGCTCACACATAATTCTGCTCTTATTTCTGCTCCACCCTAGGTCGACTGGCAGAAAATGCCTAAAGCATTAAGTCCGCCTTGTACCTTTTTTGTGTGCAAATGTTTTAAATAAATAAATAAATAATCCGGGCTAAGCTGTGAAAGCCATCTGCGGCTAACAGCTATACACAAACACACAAAAAAAAAGGAAATACATACTGGCATAATTACCATGCTTGTGCACACGAGTTGGCGATTGCAGTCGGTATTACAAGTTTCCCTGGCGCCTGCTGTTTATTCTCCTGGTGATTACACATCCGATTTGAAGGGCTCCCCATAGAAAGGTGAGGGTTGGTGACATCGTATTTTTGACCTGTCGTCAAATGGAAAATAACATATATATTCCTTAAGGAACAAGGTCACTTTTCGGCAGTTATTAGAATATTTATTTATTTTTAACACCCGACGCAAAAATGACGGGGTGTTATAAATTTAACGTATCTGTATACAACATATCTGTATGTGTGTCTGTCCGTCATAGCTCCCGAATGAATGTACCTATTTTGATTTTATTTATTTTGTTTGAATGTTGATTTAGTCGGGAGTGTTCTTAGCTATGTTTGATAAAAAACGGTTCAAGATGGCCGCCACCACAAAATTGCTTATTACATATTTTTTCACAACACTCTCAATATAGGTATTAAATAAAAAAGCTTGACTAGTAGAATAATGTACACTATATTGAAAGGGAACGAGAAATATTGACTACCGGAATGAAAACTAAAAACTTGGAAATTATTAGTTTTGTTGTGTTCATGTCAGAGGTTACTTAATTTTTTTAATCTTGTATTTATTAAATTTAATATTGTTAGGGTACAAGCTACTCATAATAAGTTCGATGTTCTATACTGAAAGTTGTCTACAAAAAAAAATGCCAGACAGCATTTGAAACTATGTTCGAATAGAACAAATATTACGGTGTACGGCAGCTTACGCCTTTAGTGTATCGTACGCACAACTTATTATAACTACTAATAAATTTACTTAAGATGCTCTGTCTAGACGCTACACAATTTACATGCGTATAACAAACCATTGTCTGATTGAAAATTCCTAAACCGCGAACAAAATGGTAGAGAGTCATATGATTCCTCTCCATATGCTCCTTGGCTAACTTGATTGAATTATACCAAGAAATAAACTAGATATTACCTACTCTATTTCTGTACAGATAAATAAAACTGAAGTGTTTGTAATAACAGTTTTTTTTTATTCATATCCTTACTAATATTATAAATGCGAAAGTAAGTTTGTTTGTTTATTTGTTTGTTTGTTACGCTTTCACGCTTAAACCACCCAACCGATTTCAAAAATTCTTTCACCAATGGAAAGCTATAATATCAGGAAGTAACATAGGCTATATTTTATCCCGGTATTCCCACGGGAACGGGAACTACGCGGGTAAGTTGACTGAAACCGAAGCGAAGCGAGGGCAGATTGCTAGTAATATAAACATATAAACGTACGTATGTATAAACACATAACGTATATAAATAGTATAAACGGTACCTACTTACGATCAAAAATACACATGTATTTTGTTGCAAAAATATCTGCAATTAACAGCGGCATTGATTTGGTGTACTAAAAATCTAAGAAATTGTCAAATAAATAAATAAGCTTACCTACCAGTGTAGGACGGCCCCCCCATCAGGTGGACCGACGACCTGGTGAAAGTTGCTGGGCGTCGTTAGATGCAGGCGACACAGGACAGCACTTTGCGGCGTAACATGAGGGAGGCCTACGTCCAGCAGTGGATGACGAAAGGCTTAAACGATGATGAATGATGAAGCTTACCTATCTTTAGAATAAGGAAGATGTAGAGGAAATAAAATTATTTTTTTAGTTCCAAAAGTTAATAAGTTAACTGCAGCAAATTATTTAGAAAGAGTAACAAAATAACAGTTTTGTGAGACAAGTCGTTGGTGACCACAGTACGACGCAGTCTCTTCTAAAACTACCAATCATTTCTAAAAGATTTCAGGCAAAATTTCGATGTAAAAATATTCTAATACAACATCGATACATCGATGACAAACATCGATGTGTCGTTTGCATCCCTAATCACAAGTGGACCATGAACTCCTAAAAGTGTTCGAAACGTCGTTTCGGGTAATCAAAAATCAAATACAAACGCGCTAAAAGCCGTATAAATAGTTTTATTTATAATATGTAATACTCGCGTAAACATCAGAAATCATTATTTAAAATACGAGTACAATTGTAGACACTGAACTCTTGATAACTGCACTGTATCAAGGAATTATTGACAAAATGTATAAATAATAGCATAATTCGTTCTGACATTTATGATGTGTGTTATTAGAGCAGGCTACAATTTCCAAGTTTGATCGGTTGTCTCAACCGGTGTAGGCATGCCACCCACTGTGATTGATGGTGTAGCATAACAACGGCTAGAGGCATTTTGTATCCTTCCATTTATTATTCAGCATTTGTTATAAAGAAATATTGTGTGATGAAGTTTATATAAAAACGTTAATATCGAGTATGAAATCTATAAAAAATATAAAATAAATAAAATGGAAGTGTCTGTTTGTAAAAAATATTTTTTTTTTTTATAATCGCACATGTGTACACCTATGCCTAAAAAACCGTTTAAATATTTTTTCTGTCTGTCTGTCTGTCTTTCTATTGCTCCCAGGTAATCTTCAAAACTTCTTTTACTTGTACTATCAGATTGCTGCTGTCTGTATAAGGAGTAATTTATGCTATATTTTATCCCGGCATTCTCACGGGCATTCGAACGAGACTATCGCGAATGAAACCGTGAGAATTTCCTACTTTTCAAATATTAAACTAGCTGATCTAATCCTTGAAATCGATCACAGATTACTAAAGGATTCTAATGCAATGTTGCCTATTGCCTTTCTAATTAAAACGGTTCGGAGAACTATGAGTTGGATATTTTCAAAATATAAACTTTAGCTTACATTTTTATATATATAGACACTATGAAATAAAAAAATTCGAATACTATCTTACCTAAGATTACTAATAGGTGTCGTAAAAAACGACTAGTCTTTACATTGACCGAGTTCAATCCCATCTGATGCTGTCTGGTGAACAATAACAAAGAGGATTGACATTATTTCTTGTTTTTTTTTAAAGACAACACCCTGCACTAAGGAAATAACCCTTGTTTTGCGGAGGACTTTACCAACATATAACTAAACATACACAAATTGCATCCAGACTCAAAACAACAATTTGAAGATCGCACAAAGTGTTATCCTGCGTAGGATTCGAACCCACGCTGGCATGGTAGTTCCGTATCTTAACCACTACGCCATAAGTGCATTAGGCAGCTACTGGACGATGATAGAAAAGTATTTTTGTTGCATGTTGATTGAGAATGGCATAGGTGACAGCGATCCATGGAGGCGAAGCAATGAAAACAAAATCTAAGAAAAACAAAATCTAAGAAAATCAAGAGTAAATCAGAATCACTTCAGCTCTTATACGTCCCACTGTTCGGCTCGAGCCTCCTCCACAGTAGGAGGGAAATTGACCTTACTATACCATGCTGGTCAAACATGTTGGTACAAGGTTTTATTTCGAGTTTTCCTTCTCTTGCACATACGTTACATGCATATTATAATCCTTTAGTCATCTTTTACGACACCCACGGGCAAGAGAGGGAGTGGTGAATTGTATTCTTACTCCGTCACCGCACGGAAAAATAAATCAGAATAAGAATCGAAAATTAGTACTCATAAATTTGATTGGTCAGAGAGGTTGGTACCCACAGGGTTTTATTAGAGTTTATCTTTTTTTGCATAGTTTTTATCTGAAATAATCCGTTAGTCCTGCTTTAAGACATCCAGGAGCAAAGAAAGGCCGGCTGAATTATTATTTTAATGGTATTACAGGAGGATGGTTATTTAGCAATTTAACAAAAAAATATTTAGTATCATCTCTCTAATACATGCTCTAAGTTTCAGGAAATTTAAATCATTTATTAAGATAGAGCACTTACATATTGTCAAGTTAACAAAATTAAATTAAATTATTCAAAATAATAAACTACCACCGGATCGGCAAGCGTCCGCTACTGAGAAAATTCGGCAAGAAACTCAACGGGCTTGTCTATTATTTTTAATTTTTTTTCTTCTTACTGGATATAACATTGTGTACAACATGTTTTGTAAGAACTAGCTCCAGTGTGATGCCCTTCAAACCACAAGACACAATATAATTCAAACGATTATGGCTGGACCAGATCCCACAAGCGTCAACAAGAATAAAATTAAAATGAGATTACCCAAGATATTATGTACTTATTTTTTTTATTCATAAATAAAGATGTTATGCTCGAACGTGGATAAAAACACAATTGAATTGAGAATTGCTTAAATTTTTGGAATTTGTAGCAATTTGTAGCAAATGCAAGTTAAATGAATAATTCGAATTAATTCCTATTTAATAAAATTAATGTTAGTACGTTCCTATTATTAACAAAAAAATATACGTATATTAAAATAGGGGGGTGTTGCTATAACTACGAATTCAAAAACAAAAGGGGTGTTACCCTATTAATCAAATAACACCCCTGGGGTTTCTAGAATATCAAGTTTGAAGTAAATTGCGAATTTACATAAACATGATCGAGACTAAGATTTCATTCAAGATGTGGTACGTTCATGACGGTGTAAGATCACCTCGTCCGTATAGTGATGGATTATAAGGTTAAATATAAAAAAAAATCTTGCCCCTGGATATAAAAGACGAACGACGACGACGTGCGACGTCGTAAAAGACGATCAAGGGATATCCATACTAATATTATAAATGCGAAAGTAAGGATGTTTGTTTGTTTGTAACGCTTTCATGCTTAAACCACCGAACCGATTTCAAAAATTCTTTCACCAATGGAAAGCTATATTATCAGGGAGTAACATAGGCTATATTTTATCCCGGTATTCCCACAGGAACGGGAACTACGCGGGTTTAAGCGACTGAAACTGAAGCGAAGCGAGGGCGGGTTGCTAGTAATAGATATATAACATATGTGCAAGAGAAAGAAAACTCGAAATAAAACACTATACCAATATGTCTGACCAGCACACCAGTAGGTCAATTTCCCTCCTATTTGGGAGGAGGCTCGAGCCCAACAGTGGGACGTGTATGAGCTGAGACGAGACGAGATGATTGTAAAATTTATTGGCTATAGTTTTATCGTCATCGATGTCGACGGCAATCCTCCATGGCAATGCAATTTACCACTGAAGACAAGGAACTCGGCTGACGTCAAGTCACCCTGCTCCGATGGTCGGCCAAACGACGAAGGCGACGTGCTATATGGGTGGGTTACGGGGCCGCGCGCCGCCCCTCTGTTGCCCCGGACGGAGCCGGGCGCCGGGTGAGCTGATCATAGCCCACATCCAAAAAAAATGGCAATGCAATTGATGACCAGATAGTCTAGTACAGATCTACAAGCACTTGGTTGTCTTTTACGACACCCATAAGCAATCTAAAGAATGGTAGTATTCGTAGCCGCTACCACATACAATATTTTACACATTTCTATATTTGTTTATATTAAATTTCACGAATCTTGACATAATACTAACTAATGTTATGAATGAAAATATGAGTAAATTTGTTTTTTGCGCATTCTCGATTTATTTAACCAACCGACTATCATGAATTTTCAACGCAAGTTGTTAGGGAGGTATTAAGAAATACCTTTTTTTTTGGGGAGTGGGTTACGGAGTGAGTCGGCGCACTCCTCGCTCCGCTCCGTACGGGGAACAGAGGGGCGTAAGCACGCACGCCCGCAACCCACCCGTATAGCACGTCGCCTTCGTCGTTAGGTCGACCACTGGCGCAGAGTTCCTTGACTTCAGTGGTCAACTCGACGGAATACCCCAAGGGAATACCCTCTCCCGTCGACGTCTCCTACTGGGACGCCGATCGCCGTCGCGAGGCTAACATCTCCACGGGTGTCCGGACTAAATCCCCGGTCCAGTCACCCGCAGCCTCTGGCTAGGGCGGTATTAGGCGCCTTACGGTTCTTTTTTTTTTCTTTTTAATTTGGCAATTTTATCTACACTGACTTGAATATAAGGATTAAACTATATATTATCATGTGCCTTATAAGATCCACAGTAAATTATCGAGTTACATCTATAATATGAATTATGTATGCTATTCAATGGCTTTTGCTGTCATTTTTTCAGAAAACCGCTCAATAGGCAATAAAGTATAGAGATAACTGCTATTTGCGAGTCAGCAATAAAGCAAAATTTCGAGACAAAGTCTCTCTGGTCAGCTATGTAATTGATTTTAAAATTGATGAAGCTATGTATACATAACCAAAACTGGTTTTAATAATAATCATCTATTGAGCCATACTCTGGCAAGCTTATAACTTGAAGTGCCCGCAGCCTAAACAGCGTATTTTGATGACCCAGTTCACCGGCCCTTAATATCGAAGAATTAAATCCTCTTTACTTATACCGCCTACTTAGTTTTTGGTATTATATACTAGCTGTGCCAGTATTTTCGATTTCGTGGATTACATGTTTAATGAATTCTATGACATTGATGATAATATCGTATCAACCTCATAACGATAACAATTTTGTTATCTCAGCAGTTGCCATAAGCACAGAAATTTCTCAGAATTCTCTACGTACGACGACTCATTCGTTTTAAACGGGCATGCCAAATCGCCATAGTAATTCGTGCTCATAGCGCACGCCTATATGGGTTAATAATAATTAAGTACAGAATCATCATCATCTCAGCCCACATACGTCCCACTGTTGGGCCCGTGCCTCCTCCACTATGGGAGGGAAATTGACCTACTGTACTACGCTGGTCAGGGCTGGCGTGTTGGCATAGGGTTTTGTTTCGAGTTTTACTTCTCTTGCATAAATGTTGTATGCATATAATAATCCATCATCTTGAAAGTCGCAGAAAATCATTGGATGAAATTGGCACAGGACAGTTCCAAGTGGCATTCTCGTGAGGCGGTCTATGGATGAAATATGAATTTCAATTAATTTACCCTTTTTTATGGGTGGGCGTTAAGCGCACGCGCGGTCTATTCCGTCCGGGGCGATGAAGGGATGGCGCGCGGGCCCATAACCCACCCGTATCCACGTCACCTCGTTGTTGGGCCGACCACCGGAGCAGAGTGACTTGTCGTCAGTGGTCGGCCCGACGGAATATCTTTTCGGGTACCCTCACCTCTCGACGTCCTAGGACATCGGTCGCCGTCGCGCGGTCAGCCTCTTTGCGGGTGACGGACAATTCCCCGGTCCAATCACCCGGATCCCGGTCCGATCACCCGGCAATTAATTTACCCTGCCAACATATTTAACTTATTTTTTTACGTGAATACCTAACTTATTTGCAAGTTTCTTTATACATAGTTTAGTCGTTTTATTCTTTGTTTAGTCGGTATTGTTGGTAAATATTACAGATTTGTACAAAATAATAAACACAAGGAAGCACTATGATAAACATTAATATATTTTTAGTGTAACAATACTCTTGTGCCCCTCGGGGCCTAAACTGGCATGCCCCTTTTATCCTGTTTGCTACCATTTATAGGAGCATACTCGCTCTATTCGTATTTCTACTCATATTTTTCACAGCGTGCAGTATTATTTATTTTAGCTTACGCCTAAAAAAAACATAAATTGAAACCCATGTAATAATTACCGATAATAAAAAAACAAAAACGAAAAAGGAAGGAAAAAATTAAATATGAAGAAATAAATTTTTCGGCTTTAGAAAATATGCTGATGATACATACATTATATTAAAAAAAATCTTAATTTTGACTCACAGAGCGATCGTCAAAGTTCTAAAAACTTTATTTTCCATTGACTGAGAAAATTACGTTGTAATCCCATATAAATCCAATATAAGATTACAAGAGACATTTGCAGTGAATGAATCAATGTGTATATTATAATGAAATAATATTATATACTAGCTCTGGGTGAGCTGTGAACAGATGTTGTCTGTTCAAATAAAAAAAAGAATTCTCCTTGAAATCGACAGCAGCACCTCTTATCGGGCCCAATTGTAAATCTGAACCAGTCTCGAATCCCCTTGAACACACAAGAGATTTCAGCAACATCGGTCCAGCCGTTTAGGAGGAGTTCAGTGAAATACACACGTACATAAGAAATTTATATATAAAGATATATACCTAAGTATTTTATACTTGGATTATTAGGTTCTTTAACTGTACATTAACATGTAAAGTGGTCAATTAACGGAATGAAAAAACAGGGACATGTCTTATGAAGTTGTAACAAAATCCCACAAAATACATATTATCTAGACTAAATTACTTGAACGAAAGAAAGAACACTAATAATCCTAAGACTCGGTTGCCACCAAAGCGAAAAGGAGAGGTGGCGAGAGATATGTTTGAATAAACCAATCAGATTTCGTTATTAACATCAAACCTTTGAGAAAAAACCCATAGAACAGAGAGTGGGCTTTGAGAAAAATTGTAGCTGAAACTCAAGAAGTAGTTCCGGAAAAGAAAAAGAGAGGGACTGCCTACAAATATAAGAAAATGTCATAAGAAAGAGAGTGGGCTTTAAGAAAATCCGTTGTTGGTATTCAAGAAGTAGAAGCTACCGGTAAGGGAAAAGTAGGAATATCTGCAAAAAGATATCAATCTTTATATATAAATTTCTTGTGTATGTGTGTATGTCACTAAACTCCTCCTAAAGAGCTGGAGCAATGTTGTCGAAATTTTTTGTATGTGTTCAAGGGGATTCGAGAATGGTTTAGATTCACAATTGGACCCGGTAAGTGGCGTTATTTTATTTGAAAAGAACAACGTCTGTTGGGTCAACTAATCTATACCAATAAATAAAATTGGAGTGTCTGTTTGTAATGTCATAATAATAGACCTTTTTTCATGCTCACACGGTTACTTGCACGACATCTATGCCTAAAATAGCAATTAAAAAAATTTTGTCTGTCTGTCTGTCTGTCTGTCTGTCTGTCTGTCTGTCTGTTTGTTCCAGGTAATCTTCAAAACGGCTGGACCGATTTCAAAAATTCTTTCACCAATGGAAAGCTATAATATCAGGGCGTAAAGTAGGCTATATTTTATCCCGGTATTCCCACGGGAACGGGAACTACGCGCGTAAAACCACTATAACCTATAACTGAAGCGAAGCGAGGGCGGGTTGCTAGTATAAATATAAAACAGCAGCCCGCCCCGGGATCGCACGGGTTAGGTTATTAAACAAACATTTCAAAAGTTATAAATTTTTACACACACACTCCCATACATGTCTTCTTTTTTCGTGGGGTAAATAAAAAATAGTAAATTTATGAGGAAAATTCGAATATTAAATATTATTAATCTAATGTTGTTTTTTTGTATATTTTTTTTGTTTCTTTTTTTCTTAATGTTTTATTTTTAATGTTTGTAAAAAGGCCATGTTTACTTTCTCCGCTCCTAAAAATCCATTTATTGAGTTAGAGCTTGCCTGTAAACGATATTTGATGTTAATTTATTTTGTGGCAGCAAAATAAATTGATTTTCAGGGCCTCCGACCCGCGATAGACCAACATACAATTGGTCATGAGTAAATTAATCATTTCGTAAGTCAATCCCTACTAATTCGAAAGTTTGGCCTTGGAAGTTGTTGATAGTTAGGGCGAAAGATGTTTTCACCCGAAATTGAAACCGTTTAAATGGGGTTGGCAGATCAGTTGGAATCATGGGTATCCTCGGTATATGAGCTAGTTGACCAGTTGCTGGGCCGGTGATAATGGTTGCTACAATTACATTGTCCTTCAATTCCTTCAGCAAACCGCTGCGATCACTCGATAATAGATTCTCGCGGACGTGCTAGTGAGGTTGTCTAATTTTCTTTAGCAAGCCGCTGCGAACGTTCGATATTCGACTCTCGTCAAATTCAAGTCCTCAAATTTTGTTGAGCAAGCTTCTGCGAGCGCTCAATACTCGACTCTCTGGCACGTGATTGCTACGCGTAGTCTCATTAACTTGCAAGATATTTTTGATGAGTTTCTGATGAAGATTCGCCATCACGGCGTCTTCGTGATACCCTCGCCTGGGAACTATTTCTAGATAATTGAGATCTAGATCTTTTGGGCATTTTAAAATGAAAAAAAAAAGTAAACTGCCTTTGTACTAAATTATTTGCTTAATAGCTATAAAAATGTAATTGAAAAATTATAAGAACTACTGAGTCGCGTCGTCGTCGTCGCCCGTCGCCCGGCTCCGTCCGAAGCGACAGAGGGGCATAAGCACGCACACCCGCAATCCACCCGTGACACTTCGCCTTCGTCGTTGGGCCGACCACCGGTGCAGGGTGACTTGTCGTCAGTGGTCGGCCCGACGGAATGCCCCTGAGGAGTACCCTCGCCTCGTCCGACGTGCAACTGGGTAGGACGTCAGTCTTTCCTCGCGCGGTCGGCCTTTCGGCGGGTGACGGACTAACTCCCCGGTCCAGTCACCCACGGCCTCGGCTAGGGCGGCATTAGGCGCGGCGCTTTATTTCTTGACATTGACTCCTCTCCCGTACCCCAGTGACACATACATCGCTTATTATGGTGCCGTCTAACCAAGTGGTGTGAGCGGCGACCACGCGACATTTTTCAAATAACTTACATTTTTAAACTCGTGATATCTTTCGAATGGAAAGTCCAAATTGAATAATTCAAAAATTTATATAATTGTATTGAAACAGTCTTAATTATAAAGTCATTTATTTTGATAAGAATTAATAACAAGGTATAAATAAAAGAGCTTTTATAGCGGTGGCAATCGACATATTTTTTTTAAATTTAAATTACTGATTGTGACATAACTATAATAGTTAGACATATGCTGTTGCAATAGTTTTTGTAGTTAATTATATGTTCTGCAAAGTCATAATACATTATTTTGCTCTATAATCAATAGTTGTCGCAGCGCACGCGAAGTAAGGAAGTTTTTTGTAATTTTTTCACACCTTGGGTTACATTATTGGAGTTTTAGTATGAGTCCCTAACTTTATTGAAAATTTAATATAGCCTATGTTTACCGGGAATAGTGTATCTTTCCAACAGTGAAAGAATTTTTAAAATCGGTCAAGTAGTTTCGGAGCATATTCATTTCACACAAATAAACAAACAATCAAATATTCCCTCTTTGCAATATTAGTATAGATAAAAGATTTTTAATATTAAAATGGCTACTATAAAATTTTGACTAGATAATTACGTAATAACTGAAGACAGAAGGTCCCTTTAGTAGGGACTGAATAAATTAACCAACTTGGTATTATATGGATCTCACAATTTTTACGGTAGAAAAACTGAGTGGCGAGACTTGGTTTTTTTTACAATTAAAGTTTTTTATGGCACTTTAACTTTATCGCTAAGTGATTATCGATGACAAGGCCCCTACATAATTGCCAACCTGTTAAATTTATTAGTGACTAGCAATCCGCCCTCGCTTCGCTTCGGTTATAGGTTATAGTCGTTTTACCCGCGTAGCTCCCGTTCCCGTGGGAATACCGGGATAAAATATAGCCTAGTTTACGCCCTGATATTATAGCTTTCCATTGATGAAAGAATTTTTGAAATCGGTCCAGCCGTTTTGAAGATTACCCGGAACAAACAGACAGACAGACAGACAGACACAAAAAATTTTTAATTGCTTTTTTAGGCATAGGTGTCGTGCAAATAACCGTGTGAGCATGAAAAAAGCCTATTATTTTGACATTACAAACAGACACTCCAATTTTATTTATTGGTATAGATAAATTGCCGTGCCACCCCTCTTAATATATTTACACAGGTGTATAAGCCAATTTTGTTTATAATTTAACTTGATAATGAACTATATTATTATTAATCAATGAATTTATACATATCGATTCCAAGTTTAATAGCACTTTTAGACTTTTATCGTGTTTGTTTTTGAATTTGCCCGACGTTTCGAACACTTTGCAGCGTTCATGGTCACGGGCGGACTGACTGATAAAATAAAATGGTGATAAAATCCGTAGTTTTATTTATAAGGTTTATGTATGTTTGGAATAAAAGGAAATCACATAAATGTGATAGAGATATATTCAACACTTTTTTTTTGTGGGTGGGCTGCGGTCGGCGCGCCTCCGCACCACTCCGTCCGGGGTGACAGAGGGGCTTAAGCATGCAACTCCCGCAACTCACCCGAAAACCACGTCGCCTTCGTCGTTGGGCCGACCACCGGAGCAGGGTTACTTGACATCAGTGGTCGGCCCGACGGAATACCCCTATTGGGGTACCCTCCCATCGACCGACGTCCCCCCCTCGGGGAGGACGTCGGTCTTTCCTCACGCGGTCGGCCTCTCGGCGGGTGACGGACTAATCCCCGGTCACGTCACCCGCGGCCTCGGCTAGGGTGGCATGAGGCGCAGGTAGTTGCGCCTACGCCGCCCCAGTCGCCGGCGGCGGATATATTCAACACTAAAAGATATGACGTTTTTACAACTTTAATCGGCTCTCTTGATCATTTTGTTGAATGGCGGATAATACATTTTACCTTTCCATCATCGATATTATTAATGCAATGTGTGTGTCTGTTTGCTATCCTTACATGCATAACTCGTATCTACACAACTGATCGTTCTGAAATTTTGGATATACGTTATCACGGATACAGAAAAAAATAATTTCATTTCATTTCATTTATTATCATAAAAACATTACATAGATATGTGGGAATCTCTGGCTCCTACGCTAGTTGTATACTGTGTTGCAGGAGCCAGTGTCCTCCCCATTATAATAAGACTATCTTTCACCCAGGAAAAAAGGATTGATCTCTACGGATAAAAAAAGAAATATTTACAAAATCACTTGATTTACATTGTTGATTAACAAAATCAAAATAAGCAAAGTGAAGCCGCGGACATAGCTTGAACCATCATTTGCCTGCCCTCATCCCACGCTAAGTGGGGTCGGCACAACATGTTTTTATCTTCCATAGGCACCTGTCATCAGTCATATCTGCCCTCACTACTTTCATACGCATATCTTCATTCACACCATACACCTCCATCTCTTTTTGAGTCTCCCACGCTTCTTACATCCATCAACAAATATATTGATAACCCTCCTCGTCACATGCCTTTCATTCCTCCTCATCACATGTCCATACCAAGACAAACTCGCGCTCCTAATCTCCTCTACCACTGGCGCCACTTTCAGACTTCCCCTAATACATTCATTTCTTAGTTTATCCAACCTTGTAACTCCACACATCCATCTGAACATACGCATCTCAGTAGAATGCAGTCTTCTCTCATTAGTCTTTTTCAATGCCCAACATTCAAAACCAAACATAACGCCAAGTCTAATGCCACTTTTATATATTTTGCCCTTAACTTTAAGGGGCATCCGTGCATCACATATTATGCCCGAGACCTTCCGCCACTTCATCCATCCTGCATTCATTCAACTACATACCTCGTGATCAATGTTGCCATCGTCTTGGAGAAGCGAGTCTAGGTACCTAAAATCGGAGCAAGGTAGGAATAAGGCAATGTGAGAGAATTGGGAAGAGCCACCGAAATTACAAAACAAATGTTCAGTCTTGGTGCGGCTAATTTTAAGGCCTGCTCTTTCCAACCTCTCCTACCATTTCCTCAGTCTGCTCTGTACCCCATCTGCCTCCTCTCTGACGAGGACTTGTCATCTGCAAATAGCATGCATTACAGTGCTTCCTTCTGTATGTCTGATGTCAGAGCATCTATAATCAGGAGGAAGAAGTAAGGGCTCAAAACCAAACCCTGGTGCAAGCTAAACATCAAACTCGTCAGTGACTCCGGCCTCGGACCGGACATTCATGCGCGCGTCTGCTTACAAAGCTTTCACTAATCTTACATACTTCCCTGGCACTCTTCGTTCTTTCAAAGCCCCTCACAGAACTTCCCTGGGAATTCGGTCGTTTGCCTTCTCTAGGTCGATAAATAACATGTGCAGTTTTTTATGCGCACTTTGGTATTTTCCATGAGTTGGCGTAAGGCAAAAATTGCATCCGTGGTTCCCAGTCCTGGTATAAAACCAAACTAGCATACATCGACCTAACACTTACTTCTCCTACAGCGGATATAGTTTAAATCTGTTATATATAATTATATACAGTGTCCCGTAAGTAGGGGACCAACGGGCTAAGATAGTAGGTGAATTTCCCTCTTATCGTGGAGAAGGCTCAAGCCCAGCAGTGGGTCATAGTAGATCACTGACGGAGCCTAAAAATGAGTTCCCACAGTATATACACTCATTTGCAAAAAAAACGGGCACCTAAGCAATGAACCATTTCAAATGTTAATATTTCTTTGTTTGATAATTATAGGTAGTTTTATCCACAAAATTTGCTAAATTAATAAGAAAATAATCGTTTTCATCAGTATTTCATAAAATTTAGATACAATTTATGGGAAATAATGCTAAACCTCGCTAGTAGTGTATATTCGCTAGTAGTGCATATGCTCATGAAGTAAAAATAAAAAAGTTTTTTTGTTTGTTTTTCTTTAATAAAGTAAAAGCAGATAAATGTTTAGTATCGAGTGTGACCCCCTCTAGCTAAAATCACAGCTTGAATTCGTCTGGGCATGCTAGCGAGTATATCCCGGATACTTGCTTGCGGAATACGTTCCCACTCCGCAGTAATCACATTCTTCAGCTCTCTGATGGTCTGCGGAGCCGGGTGTACTGATCTCACACGCCGTTTCAGAACGTCCCAGACATGCTCTATGGGATTGAGGTCGGGACTTCAAGCTGGCCAATCCAAACGACGAATGCCGACCTCTTGCACATACGCATTAACATCGCGGGATCGGTGGGCGCGAGCATTGTCGTCCATAAAAATCGATTCTTCACCTAGAGCGGCCAATGCGGGTTGTGCATGAGAAATTAGAACTTCCGTTATGTATCGATGCCCAGTCAGTGAGCCGTTTTCAATGAAGACTAACTCTGTACGATCCATTGAATTTATTCCTGCCCAAAACATAACAGAGCCCCCACCATAAGGTGTGATTTCTTCGAAACATGCCTCTGCAAAGCGTTCTCCTTGTCTTCTTAGCACTCGCCGACGTCGATCTTCACCGAACAGAGATATCCTGGCTTCATCAGAGAACAAAACCCTATTCCAATCGTCTTGAGTCCATGATTCACAATTTCTAGCGAACCTAAGCCTGTGAACTCTGTGCTCACGGAGTAATTTGGGGCCGCGGGCCGGGCGGTGACTGCGTATATTGGCAGCGAGAAGCCTCCTCCTGACCGTCCATAGACTAATATGCACATTTCTTACTTCTTGGAGGTTGTTCTTAAGATCCACATACGAAGATTTGCGATTTCTCAATGCGCGACTCACAAGAAAACGATCATCCCGTGGTTGGGTACATGGTTTTCTTCCAGAACCAGGCCTTCTCTCGACGGAACCAGTCTCCTGATATCGCTGCCAGGTCCTTTGGACTGTCGAGCGACTAACATTTAGCCTCCTAGCCACGAAACATTGGCTGCAACCCTCTTCAAGCAGCGCGATAATTTTGGTAGCTTTTACCACTTTATCTACCATTTTTGATACAGCCAAACAGCATTAAATAAAGCTTTGACAGTCAAGGATATGAAATTAATCGATAAAAATTGAATAAAAGTTATGAAAGTCGATGTTAACTTCTGGAACTTCGCGCCAAAAATGTAGGATAAAAAGGGGTTTTCTGTAAAAATGAACATCAAATGAAAAATTGAATTTAGAACGTACTTTTTTAAATACCACAGCATTTTTAAAACCGGCCAGTAACGTGTACAAACGATTGAAACCTTTTTGGTATTGTATCTTTTTAAATATGAATGAAAATCAAAACCGCCCGTTTTTTTTGCAAATGAGTTTATATATATATATATATATATATATACACATATATATATATATATATATATATATATATATATATATATATATATATATATATATATATATACATATATATATATATATATATATATATATATATATACATATATATATATATATACAATTTATTGTCCTAGGTCTTATAGTTATGAAGTTGGGATTTTTTTAGTAAATGTGATGAAAATGTCATCTATGTACGCTAAATATTATATTTTACAAAATCCTTTTAACACTCTTTTATTAACTTCACCTGTATGTTTGTTTGTAACGTCCACCTTTGAGCTCGATTTTGCCCTATTTTGAACGATCAGATCTTCTTTAAACTTTGCACACCTATCAAAGACCGATGACAATGCAATAATCCGCTTTTTTTTTTGGGTTGGTTTTTTGGAGGTGGGTTACGATCGGCGCACTCCTCGCCCGCCCCATACGGAGCGACAGAGGGACGTAAGCGCGCCCGCCCGTAACGCACCCGCAGGTGACTTCCGCATACAAATGCGGCACAAAGCGCTTTGTGCCGTTTTCAAAACACATTTTCGTAAGTCGAGCACCCCACGCTTTTTTCACAATAATATTAATATATTTCGTTCATTATTATTTTCTGCCTATATCGAAAATTATTTTACACTTTTTAGTTGAAAGCGTGTTTTTTAGTTTTTTTTAACTATATGTATTTATTTCTAGTTTATTGTTATTTTATATTTAAGGTAGTTAGAATACATAAGTCTTCCTAATTCAACCGATGTTCGGGCGGAATTATTAATTACATGAACATTAAAACATAAAAAAGTGCAAATTTTACATTTAAAGATATTCTAAGTTAAATTTGAGCCAAGCTGATGTAATAAAAATGTATTACGGCCTTCAGGAACTGTATTTTAGAAACATCTACATCCAATACCATTTACATAAAGGTATAATAATGTAGTTTAAAGTAATTAAAAATTGTTAAATTAACACAGGACGCTAAATTCTAGCAATTTTCAGCTAGTCAACCCATTATGTAATTCCGAGAATTTTTGCACAAAATGGCGGTAGAATTCTTTTTCAGACTAATGTTTTTTTTATATGATAATTCGGTGATAGGGATAACGTTTCCAATTAGGATAGGGTTTTATTTCGAATTTGCCAGCTCATGCATACCTAGATGTTGTATGCATATTAGAATTCCTTAGTTGTGTTTTATGGCACCCACTAACAAGAAAGGAGGTGAATTTTATTCTTACTCTATCACCACATGGAGAACTAAACAGAATAATATATTATGGCCTGTATTTTCAATATCAGAGGTATAGAGCTAAGTCCCTGTCTAACAAATTCCATTCCTATCAATTCTATATTCTACCGTAGCGCTATGAAGCCCAGTATTACAATTTTATCATTAGCTTTGAAAATAAAATCTGAAAACGTGTTCTTAAAACATCCATTAATATATTATCATCTATTACTATATTAATATAAATCCCTTAGTGACACATATATAAAAATGCTGAAGGCATTGTTTTCGGTTCATAATGAACGAAGCCTAAGAACTGTATATTTTGGAACCGTTTGACACCTCCAACCTCTAATCAGAAGCCTTAAATGTACTAACAAAATCAGATTTACTACTCACGTTGTGAATGCCTTCCCGCTTTTTATAATAAAGCAATTGAGTTTATGAGGCTTTCAAGAATACAAACTCATCAGATTTATATTTCCATACAACTTCCTAACTTTATTATGTCCAATCATATTAAGGTTGCCTACAAGTCATTCTGTGTAAACAGAACTAAATATTAAAGGTATTTGAGAAGCAAATAGTGTAAAAGATGTTAGAATCATTGACCGAACCCTTGATGACGTTTGGATATTTTATGTCTGGTAAGTTATTAAATCACGCAAAAACTATTGGACAAGATTGCTTGAAATTCGGTATAACAATGATTTATACTCCACAGTAACATAAGATTATTAAAATCCTTAAATCATCCTCATCAGTCTACTCTAATCGTAATTGCTGGGGCTCGACATAATATATACCCTTCTTCCATCTTTCAGATTGCAAAAGTTGGCATTAGTTTTATGTTCGGCCAACTTTCTGATAGCAACCGTCTTTGAGAATGTAATTGTTCACAGGACGGCACCAGGTGGAGTTGACCTAGGTCGAGGTAAAACTCTTAATCGACTTTTAGGACATCCACGGATAGTGTAAGAGCTGGTTGTATTCGGAACCGCCACTACATTACAACTTTTTTAAATAAATAATGCACCAAAAATAAAAAACACTGAATAGTAATTTGACATAGCGCTATCTATGTATATGAATAAGTGGTAATGATACAAAATATTTATTTAAATATTTATACCTACTACAAATCCTGTGTAAGTTCCAAATCGCGTGGGAATGCAGAGATGAAGTATAGCTAAGTTACTCCGTATGTAGACAGCTACGTTGTAGTAAAACATGTCAAAATAGGTCCAGCCATTTTAAAAATTAACTGTCATAAACAGACAAAAAATTAAACTGGTTTTTAGGCATAGGCATCGTGTTAATAATAGTGTGAGCATGAAAAGAACATATTATTTTACATTACAAACAGATTATTCGTATGGGTGAATGAGTAAGAATACAATTCACCACCCTCTCTCTTACCTGGTGTCGTAAAAGATGACTAAGGGATATGATACGTATATAACATCTATGAAAGAAACTGACAATCGCGGTATAGTGGGTTAATTTCCCTTCCATTGTAGAGACCGCCAAAGCTCAACAGTGGGACTTATATGGGCCGAGGTGAAACAGGCACTTCAATATTATTTATATGTATAGACTAGCAACCCGCCCTCGCTTCGCTTCGGTTATAGGTTATAGTCGTTTTACCCGCGTAGTGCCCGTTCCTGTGGGAATACTGGGATAAAATATAGCCTAGTTTACGCCCTGATATTATAACTTCGCATTGGTGAAAGAATTTTTGAAATCGGTCCAGCCGTTTTGAAGATTACCCGGAACAAACAGACAGACAGACAGACAAAAATTTTTTAATTGCTATTTTAGGCATAGGTGTCGTGCAAATAACCGTGTGAGCCTTAAAAAAGCCTATTATTTTGACATTACAAACAGACACTCCAATTTTATTTATTGGTATAGATAACAAATATAAAAATATAGTAGGTATGTTATATTAAAAATCATTACGTTTGTAATAACTAATGGTAATCAATTTCGAGTTGATAGACACAGGATAAAGATGCTATTTCTGTCTCTCTCCTATCCCTCGTTGGATATCAAGCTAATGCGAAAATTATGCACATGGAAAAACATGATTCTCATTATTAATGG
The DNA here is from genome assembly GCA_032191425.1 of Lymantria dispar. Taxonomy (NCBI): domain Eukaryota; kingdom Metazoa; phylum Arthropoda; class Insecta; order Lepidoptera; family Erebidae; genus Lymantria; species Lymantria dispar. Next base: position 22,922,649 of record CM063457.1, read on the forward strand.
AGTAGGGACACATTTTCGCATGGTTGTTTCTGGGTTGTATCAAAGTTGGGTATATATATTATTCATACATGAATAATCAATTTGGATTGTTTATGTTTTGTTACACTGCCCTCATGGCTTCCACGTAAGCTTGCATTTGGTTTTGAGGCCGAGGGTTGTAATTTGGACTTTCAGAGTTATATCAAAATAGAAAAAAAAATCAATAGCAAGCACGAAAAAAGCCCCATCGCCTAATTGTGTAGAATGTGGAAATATAGAAGATGCAGCATATTTTGATGGAATGTGTGCGAAACGAAAATTGTAGAAGATGGATATCTTAACCACTACCCATCTATGCTGTCTTTACAATTTATATTCACCCAATCATCCATCAGCTAACCGATGTGGACCTATTGAAGTCTTCCCAAGGCAGTTCATCCATTTGATGACGGAGTCCGTGTGATGACAGAATAAGAATACAATTCACCACTCTCTATGTTGCCCGTGGATGTCGTAAAAGACGACTAAAGGATATAATACGCATACAACACCTATGCAAAAGAAATAAAACTCGAAATAAAATACTATACCGACCTGACCAGTAGCGTATAGTAAAGTCAATTTCCCTCCTATTGTGGAGGAGGCTCGAGCCCAGCTGTGGGACGTATGTAAGCTGAAATAATGGCCATGATTGATGAAGGCGGGAAAATGCCATGATCACCCTCCTTAACAGGCGAGTTGGTGATCACAGTCAGGGTTACAAATTTTACACGAGAGTGCTGCTCCTGATTACCCTGGTGATCTCTCAGCCGATTTTAACAACACGCATAGGAATTTAAGGTCACAAATTGTATTTTTTAAAAGCTTTTATTTAACTTGTCTTGTTAGTATGTTAGTATGGGACAAATCTTGCTACTTTTAGAACCACTTCCTGTCGTTAGATTAGGTTGAAATTCGGTTTACTTACGTAACTTTGGTAATAATGCAATAATATGGTACCATGAAGCTAGTCTCAAGATGACGTCGGAAGGTGGCTATAGGAACTCCTAAACTAAACAAGATAAAACCGTCGAGTTTGGACTCGTTGGAATAGTCTTGACAAGATTTTCTTCGTTTTAGAGCATTTAAATAAAAGCTTGTTTTTAATTTTTTTTAAGTTAATATTTATTTATGGTTTGGTAGATAATTTCCACAATTTATTTAATAGATAAACTATTATCCATGTATTTCTCAATTAACTATCCAACATATAATACAACTTTTTACATTGCCAACGCTTAACACTGTTAGGTAATTAGCTAACATACATACGTTTTAATTTTTTTTTGTGTTGATATAATTTTAATAGAAAAACATTTAAATATTTTATAATTAATAGTAATAGAAAACTAAGCGGTCTAAAAACTCAAAATAGGAGACAAATACTTATTCAAATAAGCCTCTGCTAGTAGGTAACGTGCCCAGAATGCTGGCAGCATTGCCACGTTGGATGGCAATGCTTAACCTCTGTAATTTTTTTTTTAATTTTGTTTTAATTATTTAATTTATACACGATATGAAGACGTGCAATCAATAGCACATTTTGCATCGTAAATCTTGTAATTTCATACACACCTTAAAGATTAAATATATAGCTGTGTATACATACACTCCGTCACCACACATATTAACATCTGTGTGATGACGGAGTATTCACCACTAAGGGATATAGTATTCACGACTAAGGGATATAATATGCATATAACATCTGTGCAAGAGAAGGCAAACACGAAATAAAACCCTATACCAACGTCTGACCAATATAGTAAGACAATTTTCCTCCTATTGAGGAGGAGACTTGAGCCCAGCAGTGGGACGTCTATGAGCTGAGACGATATTATATAGGTTTTCAAGATTTGTCTATCGGTAGCAACAGGATTCAGCTTGATAGTCATACCCAGCCATAAAGCTAGGATTATCATAAATTTGAAGTTTAATAATAACTGCACAAACCAATACATTTTGCACGGGCAATGATTTTTTATCAAAATATGAGTCAAAATTTAATAACTAATTCTGTAGAGAGTAGAGAAAAATCTCTGTAATAACTATGACGTGTTGAACGTGAGACGCCCTAGTCGTTCCGTGACTATAAACGCTGAAAAGTTTTTTAACCTTGGTAAATTATAAATGCAAGGTGATAAAATCTCTAAGAACAGTTTTATTTCCAATCTATACTAATATATAAAGCTGAAGAGTTTCTTTGTTTACATGAACGCGCTAATCCTAGGAACTACTGGTCCGGTTTGAAAAAAATCTTTCAGTATTAGATAACTCATTTATCGAGGAAGGCTATAGGCTATATATCATCACCCTAAAAAACGGAGCACCAATGAAGAATCTTTCAAAATCGGGGTTGTTTTTTGCCTTTTCAAAGTTGCCGCTGCATAAACAGTTAAAATTTCGCAAATATTGTGTGTGACAGAATCGTATAATTTAAAAATATTTTCACCTTCTACGCAGTTAAAGTTAACATTAACCCAAAGTCCACGCGGACGAAGTCGCGGGCAGAAGCTAATGTGTAATAATCGGTTTAACATCAGGAATCTCGCTGACTTGTTTCAAAATGATCATTGCAAACTTATATATCAGCTACATGTGCCTACAGAATTATGTGTATGCAATACCTATAAGCTTAAAAAGAGTAATACTGCGATATTTGGAGAAAGCTCGACTAGATAACGAAAATCTAAGACACCACCCCGCCGCCGCCGTTATGATAAAACGGGGTATTTTTGAACATCTCTCAATGGCTCACGTAGTTTAGGTACAATCCCTAAATACCTATACAAAGACAAGAACTGCTTCTTGAATATTATTCTAATAATAACTGTTACTGTGTAGAGCACGACGAAAGTGTGCATCATTTCCTTACTGTACCTACTTTCTTACTTGGTGATATACCTTTTGTGGGCTACGGTTAACGCATCCGCCGCCCGACTCCACCCGGGGCGAAAGAGGGGCCGCGCGCGCGGCCCCGTAACCCACCCGCGGCACGTCGCCTTCGTCGTTAGGCCGACCACCGGTACAGGGTGACTTGTCGTCAGTGGTCGGCCCGACGGAATACCCCTTGAGGAGGACCCTCTCCTCGACCGACGTTCCCGAAAAGCGGCGGAACGTCGTCACGCGGTAGAGCTGTCAACGGGTGATGGACTGACTCACCGGTCCAGTCACCCGCGGTCTCGGCTAGTTACATAAGTACCTAAGTACATGACGCTCCTTTCTCATAGAACATATAGATAGATAAATGATCAAATCACCTAAGCCCTTTAGGGCTTCTGTGACATAATAAAACAAAAAAACCGCTCATTTTAATCACCTTTTCTAATCAACTTCACTCATATATGCTTTATTGGTATTATTCCATGTATCAATTTTGAGTTAAGTGTTGCATTAATCCCTTCAAAATTGACAATTTATCTCGTAACTGAAATTTCGTTCAAAAAAGGGCTTTGACACTTAACTTTGTACACGTTATTGAATCAAACGCAATTACACATGCCGCTAAAAAGCAATTTACGAATCCAATATTTAAATTTCGTTCGATAAAAATTACCAGCGCGAACCCAATTTTAATCAGTAAAATCAAAAAAAAATGTTTATATTTTATACTTTAAAAACAGTTTTAGTTGGTAGTATAAAGCTAGTTTTGCCAATAAATCCTATAATAGCCTTGAAGTTATAAAACTTCTGGAATGATTGGATGAATTTTTTCATAAAATATACATATAAACACAGATTATTTGATCTATGTAGGTTGTAGGGATATCATATTTGTAGGAAAAATCAGTATGTCTTCGAAATTTAAATAACAAAAGTGGGCTTTTAAAAACGTATTTTATAAAAAAAATCTTTTTTGTTTACCATTCAATTTTATATTTCTTGCTTTTTTTTTTTCTGGACCGACCACCGGAGCAGGATTACTTGTCGTCAGTGGTCGGCCCGACAGAATACCCCCTAGTGAGGTACCCTCCCATCAACCGACGTCCCCCCCCCCCTCGGAGAGGACGTCGTTCTTTCCTCACGCGCTCGGCCTCTCGGCGGGTGACGGACGGCTACGGCGGGGAACGACGGCCTCGGCTAGTGTAGCATGAGGCGCAGATAGTCGCGCCTACGCCGCCCCAGTCGCCGGTGACGGGTCGCTTCGTCGAGGCTGCGCTCCTCGCGCGCGTGAACCACCGCCTCGCAGAAGGCTGCGACCGCGTTCCAGTTCCTGACGCTGTCGAGCATCGCCCTGGCGATGGTTGGCAGCATCAGGTCGGCACCGATGATTGCGACGAGTTCACGATGCTGCTCTGCCCAGGCGGCATAAACCTCGAGCGAATGCTGCGTCGTGTCCTCGTCGCAATCGCAGTGGTGGCAGGACGGTGTACTCTCCCACCTAGCGACCGTGTACAGGTATTTGGCGAAGCATCCATGCCCCGTCAATACCTGCATCAGTCGGAAGGGGAACACCCCATGCCACCGGTTTAGCCACTGCATCAGCACCGGCTGAAAAGCCCTCCACGGTCCAGACACCGTACCGAGACCTCTCCAGCCAGACCGCCCAACGGACAATGACGTTTCGGCGGGCGTCGACGCGCCAGGCAGTGAGTTCCCTCAAAGAGACCACACCACCCTCCGCTCTCACCCCCGACACCCGCCGATACAAGTCGGCGAGCATTTCCGCCACCAGGTCTCACGGGGGAGTCCCGGCCAACAGGCACACCGCCTCTGTCGCCACCGTGCGGTATCCGCGTATGGCCCTGATCGCCATGGCTCTCTGTGGTCGCCACAAAGGAGCCCTAGTCGGCCGATCAGGAATCCCGCCCACACCGGTGTGTCGTACAGGGCCATCGACCGGATGACCCCCACGTACAGCCGTCGATATGCAGCGCTCGGTCCGCCCACATTCGGCATAAGCCCCCCCGTGGACCGACGACCTGGTGAAAGTTGCTGGGCGTCGTTGCATGCAGGCGGCACAGGACCGCACTTTGTGGCGTAACATGAGGGAGGCCTACGTCCAGCAGTGGACGGCGATAGGCTGAAATGATGATGATGATGAATGGAAGCGAAGTGTAACCAATATTAAGGAACTTTTTTTAATGAAAAATCATTGGTCGTTTCATATCAGATATTAAGGTCAATCGCCTTCAGTAGAGCTATAACCAGAAGGTTAATGGTCAATCTTTTGAAAATATTGGTGGAAAAATAAAGCATTTATAAAGCAATTTAAGATCACATTCGTTACATCCCAGCAATTCCTCCACATCACATGCAATAAAATTCTCTTAAAATTATTTAATATAACACGTTAAAAGAGTAAGATATTATAAAGGACCTATAATTGTACGTGACTGGAATATTCGAGAGTTACTCTCGATTTCCACTCAGCTAATACTGACATGGTGATAATGAATTACCTCAGTAATCTTTTGATTAAAAAACGAAAGTCAATCCACAATTAACGGAGAAATTGGCTAACAAACGTACATATTCGTAGTGATGTCATTTTTGTCAGTTAAAAAAAAATAACCATTAGTCTGTCACCTGTATAGACATTTTGCATGTTATCATACGAGATTCCGAACAGAGTACCTACGTTGTTCGTCCCGAACGCAACCGAACACGATCTTTACTCTAATCGCTCGCTTCGTGCCTCGCCCGCTCGTCGTTTGAATCGAGAATCGGCTAGTCCGGAGGTGACCGCGGGCGGGGCGGCACGTGCGGTGCTCGCCTCGCGACTTATATTGTTTTTGTATTCGCCTTTGTCTTATTCAATCCGTCTACAATCAATACGACATTGGAGTGAAAACATACGGCCTAATCGCTATATACTTTAGAACCGAATACGAGTTCTAGACAGTAATAATATTTAAGAAGTATAGACAAGACATTATTGACAAGTGAAACTGTTATCGTATAACTACTGTTCGTAGGTAGGAGGCCGATTTTGTTTGTGACAATATTTTTTGACTTTTAAAGTGTTAGTGTCATGTGTATTAAAGAAAAGCAAACAAATCAATAATTTGAATGGATGCCTAGCGAGTACCCGAGCTCTTAGCCTACGGTGTGTTATACAGTTGCATATTGATTGGTTTTGTACTGGATACATTGCAACTTTTCATACAATTAAAAGGTAAGTAACCTTAGATTCAAAGAGTTTGTTGATAAATTAAATTGATGATATTTTGCAGATATCTTAATAAGAGTGTACATATTTGTACTGACATCTACAATATCAACTACATATCTATACCAATAAATAAAATTGGAGTGTCTGTTTGTAATGTCAAAATAATAGGCTTTTTTCATGCTCACACGGTTATTTGCACTATACATATGTATGTTTAAAATACACTTTATATTATTTTTGTCTGTCTGTCTGTTTGTTCCGGGTAATCTTCAAAACGGCTGGACCGATTTCAAAAATTCTTTCACCAATGTAAAGCTATAATATCAGGGAGTAACCTAGGCTATATTTTATCCCGGTATTTCTACGGGAACGGGAACTACGCAGGAAAGACTGAAACCGAAGCGAAGCGAGGGCGGGTTGCTGGTATGAAATAAATGGACTCGCTATTTTAAACTAAGATAATTTTAAATATGTTTTAACAGGTTAGGATTATACGGAATTTGAGGGTAACGTCACGATTAATTTTGCATGGATTTTAAAAGTAACCAATTCAAGCGAAATGTAAGGTAGGTGGTATATTAGGTATAACTATAAATACCATCTTCGTACCTTTCCGTGTGGTGACGGAGTAAGAATAGGTACAATTCACAACTCGCTATCTTGCCCGTGGATGTCCTAGAAGTCGACTGCGGGATATAATATGCACATAACATCTGTGCAAGAGAAGGAAAACTCGAAATGAAACCCTACTATCAACATGTCTGACCAACATGGTATAGTAGATCAAATCCCCTCCCATTGTGGAGGAGGCCCGAGCCCAACAGTGGGACGTATGTGGGCTGCGATGATAATAAATACCATCTGTAGATACTTCATCCTCTTCTGACTTATTATTGGATTGTTGAAATAATATTTAAAACTAGCAACCCGCCCTCGCTTCGCTTCGGTTTTAGTGGTTTTACCCGCGTAGTTCCCGTTCCCGTGGGAAGACCGGGATAAAATATAGCCTAGTTTACGCCCTGATATTATAGCTTTCCATTGGTGAAAGAATTTTTGAAATCGGTCCAGCCGTTTTGAAGATTACCCGAAACAAACAGACAGACAGACAAAAATTTATATTATGCTACTAAACGTAGGTATGTTGAATGCAGAAGGCATTGCACCTAAAATTTATATACATACAACGAATACCTATCTACATAATTAAAAGTGATAAGCGGTCGCCAGTAGGTATAAGATACTCGGTGCAAACTAATTAAATCACCTAATATAATATTTAATATCGTCTACAGTGATCGACTCTGAAAACAGCTAGGTATACATACCAACTTTTCTTATATGTACCTCTTAGAATAATAACGTATAGAAGGATAGTGTCGGTACTTTGAACGATCGAAACTTGAATCTAAAAATAACTACATGCGCGCAGACTATTACACACGTACACACGCACACCACTATACAAATTATGAAATCAAATTTTGTTTTTATTAACATAAATCATCGAAATACTTTTAAAATTAAAAACCTTTTTAAGTTTTTCAAATGGGTTATGACACCATTCGAATCCACAAACCGTCATAATTACCTATTTATTTTTTAAAAGTTACGTACGTGCAATACAGTGACCTTGTACATTACGGAACTGTTCCGGCGTAAGCTTCATTAGGCTCCAATTGAAATGCTTCACTTTTTGTGCGCGAACTTACCTTCTATACATTATTATTCTAAGATGTACCTATTCTGTGTTGTTCTAACGTATTTAGGTACAAACACTAGACTTTTGGTAAATGACAGCTAATAATAAATACCTATTAACTAACATTTGTTTTTAAATTTATTTAGTAAAATATTGCGAATTACTTTTTAAAAGAACTAAGTCCTAACAAAAATATTCAGAATATTTTAAATGATTGCTGTACACAAAAAACTTTGCTATCGACCTACTTTTCATTACTATTCCTTTGATTTGCATTGCACTAAGCATGAGTTGGGTGAGGTAATTTGTAATTTAGAAAAGCTAGGTGCATCGTTAATTAAATTTCAATTGGGTTATAAATATCAATGGTATGAATCTGCAAAAAAAAACTACATGTCTATCTCTACAACTTAATTTCTTTCATTCATTTCATATTATACTCTGATTTTAGCAAGTTTGCGCGGTGTCGCCCGCCTAGTTGCTGTTCCCGTAGGAATACCGGGATAAAATATAGCCTAAGTTACTTTTTATATAGACAGCTCCCTGGTAGTGAAATATTATCAAAATCGGTGCAGCCGTTTTGAAGATTACGCGGAATAAACAGACAGACAATTTTTTTAACTGCTTTTTAGGCATAGGTATCGTGCAAATAACTGTGTGCGCATGAAAAAGACGCACTAATTTGACCTTACCTAAGAGACACTCAATTTTATTTATTGGTACTTATATGTATAGGGAAGTATGTCGTAGGTAATCTTTCATATTTGGTTGCAACTGTGTTTATTCATCATCATCTTGCTCTTATCCCAATTACTTGGGGTCGACGCAATATGTCATCTGTTTTGACATATTGCAAAAAGTTTCGGCAATGACTTTTATAACCGGCCGCCGGCCTGACGTCAACCCTCCTTGGGAATGTAATCGTTGACCCAAATGGTACCAGATGGAGTTGGTCCGGGTCAATCTAGGGCTCTTAGTCGTCTTTTACGACACCCACGAGCAAAGCAAGGGTTGGTAGTATTCGAAGCCGTAGCGGCGGCACACAGCACAGGTTGCAACTGTGTTTATTATCGTTTTAAATTATAATGGTGTATCATTTATTGAAATTTAAAATTGAGATACATTTTATCCTGTACACATAGGGTAAGTGCTATTTATCTTTTAAAAGTGACCTTACCTGTAGAATGACAATTTTATATTTGCATTCTACGCAAGCGAGCAATAGTCAACAAGTTGAAATATGTTACGAGGCAATAATTACCAAATTTATATGCATTATCTCAATATTCATAATCTTGTATAAGTATTTCTGATCAAGAAGTGCCAGAAAAAAACTTATTGTATTTGATTAAATATGAATGACCCTAAATCTTCAAGTTATTCATCTTATTATAATTCTTTCGTTTGAAAGACTGGATTACCTGCTCGGCCTCGCATACAAGGGTCAGTTGGTTCTTAAACAATGGGGCAGTAAACGAGAAACGAGTATAAGTAACAGGTAAAAAGAATACTATCAAGCGCCATTTTTGAGTACATATTTTATTTAAACTCTACTCTTTCCCATCGATTTAAAATATTAAGTTCTTGTTTTTGAGTTCTAACCTATATCCTATTGTTAAGAAATATAATAGGAGTGAAATTGTCTAACCATAATTTACTGAGCAAATATCTAAGTTAATTTTGCAAACATTGGTAAACGAGCTAACAGTATACCTGATGGTAAGTGTTGCTGCCGCTCATGGACCTTTGCAAGGTCGCTGCCTACCGTGAAGAAAGTGAAGGGAGTGTGAATGCGTACATTGAGGTTCGGTGATACTAAAAACATCACTAAAACCCATCACACGCAAACACCCTCAGAGGGTTTTTGGCGGGAATCTGAAGTGTCATGTGGTGTTCTTGTATTATATTCAATATCTTAGTGTTTTAACGTGTTATGTTAAATAATCTTGATGGCATTTTATGTAATATATAGCGACAGAACTGCTGAGGTGTAGTGAATATGATATAAAACTGCTATACATACCTTTGTATTTCCACCAAAATTCTCAAAAGATACCCTTAACAGTGGCCATTACACTGTTGAGGGCGACACTTTGACTTACTGACAGACCATTACTGACATGAAGAAACTGAGAACTTGAAAAGATAATTATAACTCGACACTGGCAAAAATGGCTCGTATTTGTAGCTGATTGCCAAGACAAAAAAGAAGAAGAAGAAGAACACCCTCAGAAACTTGGGCTTCCGGATCTCTCGCTCATCAAACGAAGCGCAGTAACAAATTGCTACTACTCGGACGTCGTTTACCTGCGTGAGTACTATCCCGGACGAACTGGCCCGCGGCTGTAGACAGACAACTGTCAACAGTGTGTTCCCATTCCCGTGGGAATACCGGGATAAATTATAGCCTAAGTTACTCCTTATATAGACAACTACCTGGTAGTAAAATATTATCAACATCGGTCCAGGCGTTTTGAAGATTACCTCAAATAAACAGACAGACAAAAAAATTTAAACTGTATTTTAGGCATAGGTGTCGTTCAAATAACCACGTGAGCATGAAAAATAGCCCAGTATTTGAATTTTATTTATTTGTATAGATTTGCTTTCTTACAAAGACGTTATAGTGTAATATATATGTTATATCAATATACCTAATTCTTATAATTACATTCTTCTTTTGTATCAAATTATTAAAATATAATTCTTATTTATTAAATTCTTATTATGTATTTGTATATTTATGTAACTGCTATGTTGTCGCTTAGGCTTTTTGTTCGTTTGATTAATTCGTACGTCATTAAGGTACCCATTGAAAATCAGCGTTGCAGTGTAGCATATTGCACGGTAGCATTATTGCTGAATGGGAACCTCATTGACACTTATCATATTTTGTTTTTCTTCTTTGTGTTGTATTTACAGTTAAGTTAGCTATTATTTTAATTTTCTTATAAAACCTTTATATTTCATCCGACTTACTGTAATATCTAAATTTAAGCGAAGTGTCAATAAAACAGTTTTATCTTTTTAATAATCCCTTAGTCGACACACACGGGCAAGAAAGAGTGTGGTGAATTGTATTCTTACTCCGTCGCCACAGGGAAAATAATGAAAATGTGAAATAATATAAACATTTATTAATATTCATAAATAACAATTTCATCTTCAACATAACCATGATATGAATGAGACAACAACCAGTTTCGCCACCTGGCTACAGTATACACACATAACTAAATCGCAACTTGCTAATACAGGGTCGTTTATTTCATCATTATACGGCCGACTACTTCTCATGCTTTTAAAAGAAACCCGTTTTAGAACTCCCGAGGACAGCAGATGTTCCTGAAAACATTCATGAAATGAATACTCGTAATAAGGACAGATTAGTTGTACACACTACTAGTCTCCAAAAAGTTAGCAAATCATTCATGGGGCAATGTATACGCTTTTACAATAGATTACCTAAAGATATCCGAGACCTGCCTATGAAAAAGTTTAAAAAAGCCATGAAGAATAGACTTTGTAAAAAAGCTTATTATAAAATCTCGGATTATGTAGATGATTGATTGTGAGCAGCTCCTCATTTAGCAATTTCCTTGTTATTTTAAATATACTGTTTGTAAATGCACTTTTAACTTTTATTGTAAAGTGTAAGTGTAGCGTGTTTTGCCTAACGAATTTTTGTATTTTCACCGTTTGTAACATATTGTGGTGTTGGTCATGCTCACATAAGGATCTACTTGCGGTAGCTGCGTGGAGCGGGTCTCTCCCTTCCCTCCATAGTGGTTGAGGGGAGTGATGGCTGCTCTAGTAGTTAACTCGTGATCGGGTGCCGCTTGTGGGATCTGGTCCAGCCATAATCGTTTAAATTATAATAAGTGTCTTGCGGTTCGAAGGGCATCACACTGGAGCTAGTTCTTACAAAACATGTACACAATTATATAACTAGTAAGAAGAAAAAAAAATTTACAATAATGACAAGCCCGCTGAGTTTCTTACCGGATCTTCTCAGTAGCGGTCGCGTTCCGATCCGGTGGTAGTATATTTTTTTGGAAATTGTAAACCTGACAATATGTACTTGCCCGCTCGGGGTTTATGCATAATAAATAATTTGAACAGTGTTTACCGTCTATTTTTAACGTGAAAAGAAAGCATGCTTCATTTTTTCATCATTGCAGTACTTTTCATGCACCGTAGAGTAGAATAGTAATGTAATAATATTCATATTATAGAACATTGGTCAAACTTATTAACAAGGAACCAACAAACTGTATGTTTGGCAGAAGTAACTAATTGTAAAGGTGTGCATTTTGCCTTGAATAAATTTATTTCTATTTCTGTTCTATAGATATTTGTTACGCGTAGTTCCTTTTAAGGGTTATGTACCCAAAGGGTAAAAACGGGACCCTATTACTAAGACTTCGCCGTCTGTCTGTCACCAGGCTGTATCCTAAGAATCGCGATAGCTAGACAGTTGAATTTTTTACAAATTATACAGTTTTGTCGCCGCTGTAATAACAAATACTAAAAACAAAAAAAAATAGATATTTATTTACTCCCATTTAACAAACGCGATTTTTTGCCCCTATAGATAATGGTACGAAATCCTTCGTGCGCAACTCCGACTCGCACTTAGCCGGCTTTTTTGCGCATTAATAAAGATGCTATTGTCTTTTTATAAAATCATTCCCGGTGTGCATTTTCAATGCATGAACAAAAACTAATCAAGTATAATAAACATATAAATAAACAATAATATATCATTTTAAATAAACCTTCTTTAAACATTTTAAATAAATCCTTTATACATCATCATCATCATCTCAGCCCATATACGTCCCACTGTTGGGCTCGGGCCTCCTCCATAATGGAAGGGTAATTGACCTACTATACCACGCTGGTCAGACGTGTTGGTATAGGGTTTTATTTCGAGTTTTCCTTCTCTCTAACGATCATGTGCCTCATGCGAGTAGTTGCGAACGATGACTTGTTGGACTTGAGACATCTTAGTCCACCAGTGACCATGAATGCTGTAAAGTGTTCGAAACGTCGGGTAATCAAAAATCAAATACAAACGCGATAAAATCCGTAAAGTAGTTTTATTTAAAAAACTAATCAAGTATGTAATAACTCATTGTTGCTATTGTGAAAGTTATCATCACAGATCATTTACGTCCCACTGCTGGGCTCGAGCCTAATCCACAATAGGAATGAAATTAAGCTACTAGACCACGCTGGTCAGATATATAGGGTTTCATTTCGACTTATCTCTTGCTTATATGTTGTATGCATATTATATCCCATAGTCGTCGTTTACGATAACCACGGGTGAGAGGGTGGTGAATTGTATTCTTACTCCGTCATAACACGGACAGCTTATATTTAGTACCAGCAACCCACCCTCGCTTCGGTTTCAGTCGTCGTTCCTGCGTAGTTTTCGCTCCCGTGGGAATACCGGGATAAAATATAGCCTAAGTTACTCCGTGATATTATAGCTTTTCATTGATGAAAGAATTTTTGAAATCGGTTTAGCCGTTTTGAAGATTACCCGGACCAGACAGACAAAAAAAATATAAAGTATATTTTAGGCATATGTATAGTGCAAATAACCGTGTGAGCATGAAAAAAGCCTATTTGACATTACAAACAGACACTCCAATTTTATTTACTGGTATAGATTATGTGAAACATATAGAGTAAAAACAAAAAAGTTACTTCGAATGTATTCCACACTTTAAAATTCATTTTCAACGTTACATCTTTTATCCTGATTCAACCCATTGGTATGTCAAAGGGAAACGTAGTCAGAAATTCAAAAGAATCCTTATGAATCATCGTTATGGCTCTTCATTTAAAAAATATTTGATGTTTTAAGAGTCAGTGTTTCCATATTCCTATCTTAATTATTGAAGTTATATAACGAACAGAAGTTTCTAGATAATTATTTCGATTTATACTCCATAATTTCTTAACTAAACTTCCAATCTTAGAATAATAACGTATAGAAGGATAGTGTCAATACTTCGAAGGTTTGAAATTTGAATCTAAAAACACTAATGGCGCGCAGACGATTACACACGTACACACGCACACCACTATACAAATTATGAAATCAAATTTTGTTTTTATTAACATAAATCGTCGAAATACTTTTAAAAGTGACGTTAAAAACCTTTTTAAGTTTTACAAATGTGTTATGACACCATTTGAATGCACAAACCGTCATAATTACCTATTTATTTTTAAGAGTTGCGTACGTACGTGCAGTACAATGACTTGTACATTACGGAACGGTTCCGGCGTAAGCTCCATTAGGCTCCAATTGAAATGCTTCACTTTTTGTGCGCGGACTTACCTTCTATATGTTATTATTCTAAGCTTCCAATACTTAATTGTAATCTGTAATCGGTGTGATGACAGTGGTATTCTTACTCCGTAGGATAGGGAGTGCCCTATCTTACCCATGAGTACTGTAAAAGATGATTAACCAGCGCTGTATAATAAATCAATTTCCCTCCTAATGTGGAGGAGGTCAAAGCCCAACAGTGGGACGTATGTGGGCTGGATGAATGAGTAAATGATGAAATGAATCTTGTTTGAAATTATATTTGAACAAAATCTAAGCATCCATTAAACTTTCATCAAAGAACATGAAAGGATTTTATACCTTGAAAATAGATATTTAAAGTAATAGCTGTAAGTTCAATGAAGTATTACGCAATTCGTATAAAAGGATGACTGCCAACATAATCTAACAAAGAAGAGAGATTAGATGATATTGCAAATCGTTTCCCCCTTTTATGAGAAACCGTATATCATTGTTAGAAAGTAGTATGGAAACTTGAATAAGTGTGCAAGCGCATTACATGACTTTTTATCATTCTTATTCTTTCTATTGTTTATAGATGATTGAATATTTTTACTTTTCCTTGATCATCAATGAACATGAAAGTATATATAACGTCTATTTCATCATCATCTCAACCCATACATGTCCAAATATTGGGCTTCAGCCTTGGAATAATAACGTATAGAAGGATAGTGTTGTACTTGGGCGATCAAAAACGTGAAGCCAAAAGTACTAAATACGTGCAAGCGATTACACACATACACACGCACACCACTATACAGTAGAGTTGCCTTGTACGCATGATCTTGTACACTACAAAAAGGTCCTTAAATGCTTCAAATTTTGTGCACGTAATTACCTTCTATAAGTTAGCTATCAATATACACAAACAAGCTATTTTACAAGCTTTTTATAGTAGACTAGCAACTCGCCCTCGCTTCGGTTTCAGTCGCCTTACCCGCATTGTTCCCGTTCCCGTGGGAATACCGAGATAAAATTTAGCCTAAGTTACTCCTTATATAGACAGCTACCTAGTAGTAAAATATCAAAATCGGTCCAGCCGTTTTAAAGATTACCTCAAACAAACAGACAAAACAATTTTAAACTGTATTTTAGGCATAGGTGTCGTGCAAATAACCGTGTGAGCATGAAAAACGCCCAGTATTTTGAAATTACAAACAGACACTTAAATCTTATTTACATATTTGTATAGATAGTGATCTTAACAGGCCTCGTATGGATGTATTGCAATTTTTCAAACAAGTACCAATTTAAGGGTCGATATTTTAAAGAACTTTAAACACGTGTCCAAGTATTATAAAAACATCTATAACTGCCTATTTACAAAAACAAAAAATATGACCCAACAACACTGGTCCATAATGATTTTTTTACAAAAAAAAAAAGTAATGCTATACTAACCTCTTCTGTAAATTGAAATATATGTAGATGCGAAAGTTAAGGATATAAGTATTTGTACATGCCAAGAAAATTCAATAATTTCTTTAGTCTCATAGCCAAAAAAGGAACGCTTTAAATAAAGCCAAGCCGTACTTCATGTTGAGACAGTAATTTATGCTGCGTAAGGTACTTCTCCGTTCACGACTTGCTACTCTGAACAGGCGCACCCTAACACACCTCGACCCAATCGACTGCCTACATAATAAAAATAAAATTGAAAATTTTAAATAACCCTGAACAAACTAAAATAATAAAAAAAAGTATTACGCTCTCTTCAACAGAAATTATCAATTAATTGTCATTTAACTTAATCGAATAATCATTCGCCGTGTAATGGCGCCATGTAATTTTTGAAAGGGCTGATACTCTTACACTGCTGGACCGATATTAACCAAATATAGCTAAGAACCACCGCAAGGAATCTGGCTTTGAAATGAAAAAAAAAACCGCAAGGAAATCAGTCCTTCCGTTTGAGAGCTACGATGCCACAGACAGACAAACATCGACGTCATACTTATAACACCCCTCTTTTTGCGTCGGGGGGTAATAAGAAAACTTTAGATTGGAATGAATTCATCAATTCACACTCTAAAGCAATGGTTCCCAACTAGTGGTCCGTGGACCACCAGTGGTCCGCAGAAGCTAAAATATGGTCCGCGAATGATTATTTATTACACAACTTATTAGGTGAACAAGGATTTTCTGCTATGTTGGTAATTAAAAACAAGGCGATTTCAGTTTGATTACTACAGTTTAGTTTTATTATACTTACATAGTGATCCCTGCTAATAAGAATAATATAAAAGTGGTCCCTTCTAACAAGAATAATACAAAAGTGGTCATTGACCAAAAAAGTTTGGGAACCCCTGCTATAAAGCAATTTAAATAAATGTTATATGATAAACTAGCAACCCGCCCTCGCTTCGCTTCGGTTATAGGTTATAGTCGTTTTACCCGCGTAGTTCCCGTTCCCGTGGGAATACCGGGATAAAATATAGCCTAGTTTACGCCCTGATATTATAGCTTTCCATTGGTGAAAGAATGTTTGAAATCGGTCCAGCCGTTTTGAAGATTACCCGGAACAAACAGACAGACAGATAGACAGACAGACAGATAGACAGACAGACAAAAAAATTTTAATTGCTATTTTAGGCATAGGTGTCGTGCAAATAACCGTGTGAGCATGAAAAAAGCCTATTATTTTGACATTACAAACAGACACTCCAATTTTATTTATTGGTATAGATAAAACATAACATCAGTGCGATGATCAAATAAGTGAAAATGAGTAATTTTATTATTTTTTTTTATTGCTCTTGGTGGCAAATGAGCAAACTGTACTCGTGATGAGTGATTTTGACGCTTATGGACTTTTGCAAGGCCGGTGCCTACCGTGAAGATATTGAAGGGAGTGTGAATGCGTGCAATGAAGTCCAGTGATTCTAAAGGCAATCACCAAAATCCTCCACAAGCAAACACCCTCAGAAAGTTGGAGAAAGAGTGTAATCCGAACGCACAAGTCCGCGGCTGTAGACAGACAGACTATCGACAATGTGATCTTACGGCATAAAATTTTAATTCTTTTTAACAGACTTCAAAAAAGGAGGAGGTTTCTCAATTCGACCAGAATATATGGTTTTTTATGTTTGTACGCAGATAACTTCGTCGTTTTTAATGATTCTTTTTTTATTGGAAAGGGTATATACTTTCCAAGTGGTACCATGAAAATTTTATCAAAATCAACAAGAATCTAAAAATTTGTCTACATTATTGAAGGCGGTTTCTTATTTTTGCAAAAAATAATTTTGTTGTACGCAATAGACTCATCAAACTCTTCGTCCGTAACTAAATAACTAAATCACCATACTCTCATAGATCATTATATAGCGATGAACAACATAAATATGTACGTACAATCAAATAAACAAACTAGGTACGAGTTGTTCAGCCGGATGCAAGCCACATTGGGGCTATATTCCCACGCAACAATAACATCTACCCACGCTAACTCTTGCGTTAGTACATCAATGCTAAATGACATATATTGTGTCACTTAATTATACAGTGAAAAATTATTGTGATTATAACTTTTGAAGTTTTGACTGCGCAGATGGCGTAGTGCTCAAGACACAGACTTATAGTGCCAGTGTCGCGTGTTCGAACGAATCCCATGTAGACAACAACACCTTGTGCGATCCGCAAATTGTTGTTCTGAGTCTGAATGTAATTTGTGTCTGTTAATTATTAGCGAAAAATATGTTATTAAAAAAGTATATGTATATTTAGTAAAGTCCCCGCAATACAATTTTTATTTCGGTAGAGCTAGGTGTTGTCGTTTTTTTTTAAGTAAATATTCTTTTGCCTCGACTTAAGAGTAACTCGGAACTTTTTTTGTACGGTAGTAACGTATAGCCGTAGCCAGAAACGTTATCATAACTGTAACTATACAATGGAAACTAAACCTTATTACTAATACAGTAAGATATATTCTCCACGCAAACATGGCTAAAGTTATTTCATATTCTCTTCATCTCTTTTATACTAATAAAAGAATATATACATAGATAATTCACTATAAAATAAGAAATATATACTTAGAACGAGAGGAACGAATATGGTTCATATCTCAATATCGTTTGTGAAGTTTACGTTTTGTTCGTACGTGTTCATACGTTATAGTTTTAAGTTTTGACTCGATACGGTTTTTGTGATATCGGCTACATTGATATAGATATCGATATGGTATGATATCTAACACATATCCGATATAAGTTACGTTTTGATATATCGAACTCATCATTAGTAAATATGTAAAATATCCAATCGAATAATAAAATTTACAAGAAGTTTAACTTCAACCGCGAATAAATGTACACGCAATATACCTATTTCTTTTTATTTACTTAACAACTTAAGTAAATCTATACCAATAAATAAAATTGGAGTGTCTGTTTGTAATGTCAAAATAAATGACTTTTTTCATGCTCACACGGTTATTTGCACGACACCTATGCCTAAAATAGCAATTAAAAAATTTTTGTCTGTCTGTTTGTCTGTCTGTCTGTTCCGGGTAATCTTCAAAACGGCTGGACCGATTTCAAAAATTCTTTCACCAATGGAAAGCTATAATATCAGGGCGTAAACTAGGCTATATTTTATTCCGGTATTCCCACGGGAACGGGAACTACACGGGTAAAACGACTATAACCTATAACCGAAGCGAAGCGAGGGCGGGTTGCTAGTAAAAAATAAAATGAGTGTGCTAATAAAGGGTTTTCCATTAGGAAGTATGTTTTTTTAAATATTAAAGACCCCCTCTGACTACTTAGCAACGTTTACAAATCCTTACTAATATTACAAATGCGAAAGTAAGATTGTTTGTTTGTTACGCTTTCACGCTTAAACCACAGAACCGATATAATATGGGCCGATACAACCGAGCCGAACCGATATAACCGAGAATATCAGGGAGTAACATAGGTTATATCTTATCCCGGTATACGTACATATAGCAATATAATAGTTTTTTAACCCGACGCCTACCTAAAGCCAGGGTCGATGTTGGGAGTGTAATTGATAACCAGACGGCATCAGAGGGAGTTGGTAGTTCTTAGCGGTCTTTTAGGGTACGCACGATGTAACAGTTGAATGTAAGAGTGAAAAGGAATATGTTCATAAAGATCTGAATTAATCGATACCGCGCTACGTTTATAAAAATTATGACACTCTCCCACATCGTCGTGGCGAATTTTGCAAAAGGATCTCGGCCTACATGCATACAAAATGAAATTGACGTAAAATTACGTGCCATATAGCGACTACAACCATCGACTTATTAAAGAGGAAATTCAAAGATCACTTTATCTCGAGATATGGGCTCATCAATTGACGGATCTAAGACCTCTGAACTTTTTCTCTGAGGCTTCGTAAAATGGATGATCTTTGTCAACAATCCAGAGAAAATAGAGCAACTTAAAAATAACACTGAACACGAAATTTCGTCCGAAGTGCGTGGTAGAATGATCGAAAATTAGATCCAAAGAATAGTTCGTTACAAGCACGCTGATGGTGGCTATATGCCTGAAGTTCATGAATGACGTATTAACAGCTTTTGATGTGAAACATCTATAGGCAAGGGTAAACCTGATCGTTGGCGTGGCGTATACAGGCCGCGGCGACGCAACGCCACGCTTTATGACGGAATATGCGAGGATAAACATGATCGTTGGCATGGCGTAAACAGACCGCGGCGACGCAACGCCACGCTATTATAATATGACTGCATATATGTATTATACGTAGTAATGTTTGAGTGAGACGGAGCGATGCGATGAATTAATTATAATTGTTGTGTAATATTTTGAATAATAATATAATTCGTAATTTATTTATTTTATTATATTTGGGCAAACAACAGTCGTTACAAATGCATATAACATAAAATAAAATTACTAACTAATAGGACCGATTACAGTTATCCACTTTGTTTATAATATTTATCGTGAACAGACTAGTTATTATGTAACATACATTACTAAGCAGAGAAAAAAAATATAATATTATATTTATACATTATGCCATATCAGTTCCTATCGTAATCTGCTGTTTTATGTATACATACTTATACAAAATAATTTCGATGTTTCACATCTGCCAGGTGTTATGAGCGATGGCTCACTTTTTTGTGATGACAGTGTAAGAATGCAATTCACCACGCATTATCTTACCCGTAGGTGACCTAAAACACCGTTAAGGAATATAATACACATATAAAATCAATGCAAGAGGTGGAAAACTCGAAACAAAATCCTAACTAGTTTGACCAGTTGATATAGAGCAGATCATTTTCCCTCCTGTTGTGGAGGAGTTCGATGCGATGTATATGCCAGCAGTGGGGCATATACGAGCTGAGATGAATGAATGAACGAAAAATGTTATCAGGCTTTCATATACCAGAATCTTGTCATATCTATAAGGCTTTTTTTTAAATTAATGTTTAATAGAAATCTCTACATTTTATACCCCTTACCAATAGTATTTTTTTCTGGATGTTTCTGGTATCTTACATCCTTCTCTGTTTGCTCAAAAATATGTCTGTAAAATTTCATTTTATCTTCTTTAGTTTGAAAGTTTGATAATCATCATAGCTCACGTGTATCTACTGAGCCTCCAGCTTCCACTTTCGAAGAGAAATTTATTTAACTACACTGGCCAAAGAGTTGATATAGGATTTTGTTTCGAGTTTCCGTTTTCTTAATTAAAAGTTAACTATAATGAATTTGAATAACTTTATATGAACTAGCATGATCGAAATACAAAAACTCAAAAGTCAACGACACCAAATCATAAAATTCTTACTACTCTTTGAAGAGTAAATTGAAATTTACTCTGTATCAACTAATTTAATTTGACACATATAGGAAAATGTAATTTATAACACAACTTGATAACGCAATAGAGGAACAATATTGACTCAATTGGTCACGTATTACAATAGAAGCATTGAGCAATTGCGCCGGCGTGTGTGATGCTTACAATATTTAAAATACAGTTACCCAAACTACTTTTATAAAAAGTGTACCAACGTTTAAATTAATTTATGATCTATCATATTCTTTGTAATATAAATAGTAACAATGTTTTACCAAAATATAGAGCTGGATTAACCGGACTAATTACTGTCATTAGGCATTCGGATAATCGAATATAGGAAAAATCTTTGATATTAGTATGTACATAATTTTATGCGTTTATTAAAAGACGAATACATATCCCGCGGGGCACATCTGTCAAAGCGGAGTAACAATTACAAAATAAATAATATCTAACGTTCATACTTGCATAAATTCGATTTGTAGGTACAATAAATAGGTCGCGGTTGGTAGTCCAAATAATCGCAAATCCGTATAACTGAGAGCCGGATAATCGAGTTTGTACTGTACTTTAAATATAAACCCATGTGATAAGAGAATTTTGCCATTGCATATTATATTGGTAATGGTAGGACCACACTGTCGACAGTTATCTGTCTACAGCCGCGGGCCGGTCCGTCCGGGGTAGTACCACGCTCTCGTAGAAAATCGACGTCTGAGTAGTAGCAATTTGTTACTGTGCTTCGTTCGGTGAGCGAGAGAGCCGGAAGCCCAACTTTCTGAGGGTGTTTGCGTGTGGAGGATTTTGGTGGTGCCTTTGGTATCAGCGAGGCTCAATGCACGCATTCACACTCCCTTCACTTTCTTCGCGGTAGGCAGCGGCCTTGTAAAGGTCCATGAGTGGCAGGAACACTTACCATCAGGTGTACTGTTTGCTCGTTTGCCACTGCTTACAATAAAAAAAAAAGCATATTATAATCCCTTAGTGTTCTTCACTACACCCACGGACAAGAAAGGGGGTGGTGAATTGTATTATTACTCCGTCACCACACGGAGTCGATTTATTTAGTCACCAAATTAAAATCCTGTTTTCACCACCACTTTCTTCCCGTGAACCTCGAAAGGGTCGATTAAAGAATGTTAGCAGACGATATCGCTGTAAAAGAAACGTTGCTTAAAATCTTATGCCAACCTCTCTAACATACGTGGTAACCTAGTATTCTTACTCTGGAAGATATTTTTGCTCAACAGTGGAACAAATATGGTATGTAAAAATAACTGAACTAACTTTACACTGATAATATCTTGCCTTATCTAGTAAGAATATAATTAACCACCCCTTCTCTTGCCCATGGGTATCGTAATAGACGACCAAGCGATATATGCAGGTAACATCGATCGAAAATTCGATACAAAACTCTATTCCAGCTCGTCTGACCAGCATCGAATAGTAGGTCAATTTCTCTTTCATTGTGGAGGAGACTTGAGCCCAACAATGGGACTTTGATGATCTGGCCTTTTATGTTAAAGCTACCTATTTGTGATAACCATTTAAATGTTAAATCAACACAATAGGAGTCAATTAATTTAACTATCATGGTTTAAGTGAACGTTTCTTGTTAATTTTATGAACGCAATTAAAATAGTAACGCATACATTTTATGTAACCAATTGTCTTTATAAGTTAAGGCCGCGGCAAAATTTCTAAAGAATCTAAGATATTATGTAAAAATCACTATAAATGACAAGTCCAAAACTTCTGATATGTCATCTTATACCTAAAACAACGGGAAATTACCATAATTGATGTAGAAATAATTACGAACAATGAATAAATATAGTAGAAGGATTCTGTGAGAAATCATTTTGATTTGGTCATTCGTAAGCGGTTCTTCGAATTCAACTTTGATATTGACCGAAGCGAGTTCATTCGCCTTCTATCGTTAACTAAGCGTTTTTACATATAATATACATACATATATAATTATGGTATGTCTCTTTAAAAATAATTTTATTCAATACTAGTAATCTGCCCTCGGTTCGCTTCAGTGTCATTCGTCTTGCCCCTGCATTTTAAATCTTCAAATCCAAAATATTACGATATGCGACTACAGTCGATTCGACTGACACTGTTCGATTCCCTAATTGGGCAAAATTTTATAGGGGTTTCTTGAAAGAATAGTCTAAGTTACTCCTTATACTAATTAATCTGTATAATTTAAGTAAAAAAATAATAATTTAATTAACAAGTGCAAATTAATGTTAATTAAACGAGACATTTTTTTTCAATTAACTCCTTTGTACCTTTTATACAAAATGATGATAATTAATTAAATTCATAAAAGTATACAATTTTTCATCAGTGTTTTCTTAAGCGTTATATTATAACGTAAAACTATCGTCCGTAAACCGATTTCACATTCACATTCAATTTTTTTGTCTGTCTTCTTGCTGCGGGTAATCTTTAAAATGGCTGAACCGATTTTGGTAATATTTTACTACCGGGTTGTCTGGGCTGTCTGTATCTTTCTATACAGATCTGTCTGTATAACTTGGGCTTTACTTTTTTCCATTTATCCCAAGAGAACGGGAACTACACGTGTGAAACCGCGTGAATTTGCTTGTAAAAAATAAAAACACAATTCGAACATCACAGAATTAAATGGACGTAACGCGGATAACTCTTTGTTACGTTAGAAAAGCAAACGCCATACTGCTATTCATCTTTGTGGGCCGATATGCATTCGTCATCTATTATTAGGAGTCGTGTCTGGTTAACTTCACTAAATTGGATCAAGGCGTAATCCAAGTCAATACATCCGTCAAAGAAAAGCTTTGAAAATTTTAATGACGTAATTTCGTGACGAACGTTGTATAAGATCGATAAGTAATTTAATTTCAATCGTCTAGTTGTATCGATCTAGAGAATTTAAATAGCCTATTAAAATTGCGGAGTTTATTTTTTTGTGTTGACGATTCAATCAACTGGCTGAAGATTATTTAACTAATCGTTGTTTTGACAACAAATAAACATTATTCAACACCAGACGCCTTTATTAGACTATACTCGTTCCAACCATTTATTTTACTTTTGACACATGCTTTAGGACGTAACTGTTTCATTATACGCAATTATTAACTTTGAAACGAGTGAACAGAGAAATATATAAACTGCCCAATAATATTTATATATCTTAATTATTACCCACTAAATACATTAATATGCCGTAAATAGCTCTATTCATAAAATTTAAGTGATAATTCATTTCCGTTATAAAAAAAGTTACGTTCTATCGCATCTAGTGACAGGATCAAAAGTATTCGGTGCAAACTAATGAATCGCAAATAATCGATTACACTTATTTGCAGTTAAGTCAGCTGACAACTGAGTTTTGAATTGTTGTAATAGACAACACGTTAAAATTGTATCAGGGAGATATAAAAATCTTCTCATCATACCTATAACATGAAATAAAACAACCAAAATATTTTAATATTATTTTATTATAACGAATCGTCGGATTCTTCATACGAACTCGAATCGTCGCTTGAATCATCTGCAGTGTTTATTATTAACTCTTGTGTAGGTATGTTGTCAAATTCAATTTCCCGATCCCAATCAGAGAATATTATATTTTTTGTCTTGTTGACGACACTCGCCCAGTTTTCAGGCGTCACACTAGCACATGCGTTTTTTAAAAGTTCAAGCATTTTATTTGCTGTGAAAGGAGGAGTTGTATTGTTTCTTGCGGCGTGTCCTTTGACTTGTGCCCAGATCATTTCAATTGGATTATATTGACAGTGGTACGGAGGAATTCTGATTACAACATGCCCATATTCTGCTGCCATTTCGTCGATGACATATCGTTTTGGCTGCTTTTTACTTTTTAATATTTTAAGTAATTCTACTTTTAGTAGGGATTCGTCCACATCTTCCCCATTATCACGAAGCCAGTTTATAATCTCGTGTTTTTTGTTGGCCTGTGTTGGCATTTTATTAATTTGGCGAGAGTGATAGGGTGCATTATCAATAAATATTGTTGATGGCTCTTCAAGTGATGTAAGCATTTCTCTGAACCACTTTTCATACACGTCCTCATGATAGTCTCCTGTTTTTTTTTATTAAAAACGTTAACAGAGCGTCTGTAGCCCTTTGTAGTTCCCGCATGGCAAATGATGAGGCGTTCACCTTGCCCCATTGGCACTGCAGAAGTAGAAGCAGCAGTATCGTCAGTCCAACCTTTTGGTATGGAATGATTGGCATTGAGCCAAGTTTCATCTGTGAAAACGACATTCGACCAGTCTTCTATTTTCTTCGCTTGTCTTAAAAATTCACAGCGAGACAAGGCTATATCACGACGTTCCATTAAAATTTTTCTTTTGTCGGATTTCTTATACAAGAACCCGATTTGGTGCAGCACCTTTGACAAAGAAGATTTTTGACCATGAAACAAGCCACAATTTCGTAGAGACGCTACTAATTTTTTCAAAGTAGGAATCTCTTTGCTTGTGTAATAATTGTATATATGACGACGAATAGCATCAGTATCAAAACTGTCAATTGCTGTCACTTTACGGGGCTGACGTTTTTTCTTAGGCGTAGATAGCTTGTTCTGTTCAATACCACTACTACCATAGGCTTCTTTAGTGATTTTCGCCACCGTTGGAGCACTAATACCTAATGCTGCTGCAACACGGTCTCTAACTTGGGTTACTGGCATAAGGAATCCGCCATTGCGGCTTTCCTTTTCAAAAAATTCACGAAGCCGCAGCACTAACTCTCTGGATTGTCCTTTAAGCACCATACCTTTCTGCATTTTGCAAGTAAAATCTTACTGGGAGGAACGATACGCTCAACTCAATCAAAGTAAGAACAATGAAATCAATACGGTGGAATATAAATACTCAACACAGCGTATGAAAAATATGAAAGAGCACTCAGCGAACAGAAATGTGACTAGCACGGGAGTCTTGTTGCGAGTGACAGACAACACAACAAAATGGCGTCGCCGGCGCGCCGTTCAGTGTTGCCAATTCGGCTTAAAAAAAAGGGGTAGGCTGGATGAGAAAATTAGTGATATACTACCGCAGACGAGGGCGCCATTGTCTCTAAGTAAAGTTTGGAGCAGCGGACCACGCTTAATGGAAAAATGCTTCATAAAGTAGTTATTTTTTATTTTGCAAAGTACAAAGTAAAATATTTTGGGAGGACTGAATTAGTGGGTATGCAAAAATTAATGTGCCCAAATAACAAATATATTTACAGAAGTGAAGTTTTTAAATAATATGAAATATGTATTTAAGCAAAAATAAAATATCCGTGTTAAATCGATTAAAAGTTCTTCCTGACTAAAATCGATTATTACAAAACATAGTATCCGTAATACATTGGTACAACACTAATTGATCAGAATTCGACCTGCCAAAAGTAAAATAAATGGTTGGAACGAGTATAACTACTGTATATTTCTAATATCTACCTATATATTAACAGTGGTAGGACCACACTGTTGACAGTTGTCTATCTACAGCCGCGGGCCGGTCCGTCCGAGGTAGGTATGTGACTTGGAGGGAAAATAATCGATTAATTAAATAATCGGTTTTTTATTTTAAATAAAAATCGATTATAAAATAATCGATTATTTTTCTCCCAACAGTATTATGATAACTTTTTTATGTCCTAATATAGTATGAAACACTGCACGCAGTATTGTGATGACCTTTTTTTTAGGAGATCTGACAGTGGAATAATCGATTAATTTTAATTTAAAAATAATCGATTGTAATCGATTTTTTAGTATATTGATAATCTAATATAAAAATCGATTATTACAAAAAAATAATCGATTATTATAAAAATCGATTGCTTTTCACATCCCTAGTACGAGGTAGTACCATACTCTCGCAGAAAATCAACGAGTAGGAGCAATTTGTTACTGCGCTTCATTCGATGAGCGATAGAGCCGGCAGCCCAACTTTCTGAGGGTGTTTGCATGTGGTGGGTTTTAGGGATGCCTTTAGTATCACCGAACCTCACTGCCCGCATTGACACTCTCTTCACTTTCTTCCCGGTAAGTAGCGGCCTTGCAAAGGTCCACGAGCGGCAGCAACACTTACCATCAGGTGTATTGTCTGCTCGTTTGCCAACGCTTGCAATAAAAAAATTAAAGAAAATGAAAAGGGAATTCATTCGCTCGGGAGAGGATTAATATTATGTCATGTTATGGTACATTCTTCATCATCTTCACAACTCTTATACGGCCCCCAGATGGGCTCGAGCTTCCTCCACGATAGGTGGGAAATTAATTTAATATACCACGCTGGTCAGACGGGTTGGCATAAGATTTTAAGTAGCGTTTCTTTTATGGTTTTTCTGCTAAAAGAATGTAAAGTATTCGACTCTTTCGATAATACCCTTGGGAAGGAAGTGGAAGGTTAAAATAGGATTTTCACCACCACTTGCAGGTGAAAACAGGGTATAAGATTTCATTTCGAGTTTTTCCTTTCTTGGATAGATGGTATCTGCATATTATCCCTTAGTGAGCTTTTACGACACCCACGGGCAAGAAAGGAAGTGGTGAATTGTATTTTTACTTCATCACCACACGGAATATGGTACATTGTATAATCCCAATTGTGAAAGGGTCGAGTTTTTAATCTAAATACTGTAGGCATAATATCAATTTATCCAAGGGAGGATTGTCAAGTGACTTTGACAAACCAAAGGGATATTTTAAGATTAGACCAAATGATATTTGAGGACATTGGCTGCCAACATTGCGTGTGCCATATGTTCATAACAGACGTATGATGCTTCACGTATTCTCCGAAGAACTATTTTAATGCATCTATGATGTTTGACTTAGTAAGAAGAATTAGCACGCTGAAGTGGCAATGGGGCCACATCGCTCGACGAATTGACAACCGCTAGGAAAGAAAGCTTCTCGAGGAGCGATCACTTATCGATAAACGTGGCATAAGACGAACTAGGTGGCCCAACGATCTGGTAAAGGATGTTGGTCGATGTTGACTGCAGGCGGCCCAAGACCACACTTTGTGGCGAAACATGAGGGAAGGCTAGATCCAGAATTGAACGGCAATAGGCTGAATAATGATGGTGGTGTGTTAGACAACTGTTCTGCTCTTATCCCAAATATTAGGGGTCGATTCTATGTGTACTCTTCTTTGATAATACATATTGCAAGATATATTAACAATAATTTTATGACCGGCTACCTGCTTCACGTCAAACCTCTTTAGAAATGTAATTGTTTAGTAGACGGATTGACCCAGATCTATGTAAAGCTCTTAGTCCTCTTTTACGACACCCACGAGCAATTTACGAGTTGGTAAAATACGTAGCCGCTACCACACGGCACTAAAAAGTACTGGTATGTAAATATGAATTAATAAACTAGCGTGGGACTAGGTCGTTCACTTGCGTAGGCGCATCATTGATTTTTAATTCGTAACAGCAAAGCTTAATTGCATTATAGATTAAAAAAAAACATGAATAATATCTCACGCCATCTACAGTACGAACACAAAAAAAAAAAACAACATTGTTCAAAGATCAAATAAAAAGTGATTATTAATAATTACATATTTTCATAAAATATATCTTTGTTTTTGTTTACAAAGTCGCAATAATATCTAACAGACAAGAGTTTTAACATTTATTATATCATCATCCTCTCAGCTTATATACGTCCCACTGCTGGGCTCGAGCTAGGAATGCTCGATGATCATTGATGTTGAAAGCAAAAACATCGATGCTTTAACATCGATATTGCTATATGAAAAATATCTACGTTACGGAATTGATCATCGATGTTAACTCTAGGCCTCACGCACGACCAATGCAACGAAACAAATTATGTCTTCTATGAACGCTGTTAAATCCTCAGGCAGGTAGTTATCTCCACCTGTTGATTGTTCAATAAAACGAGGTAAAACGTAACAATTTCACTGTATTTTATTTTTGGTCAGTTACTAAGCTAAAAATTAAAAAAAATATATCGATGTTCGGTTTTCGATAAATATCGAACATCGATGTTTTTCTAACATTGATCATCCCTAGCTCGAGCCTCCTCCATAATAGAAGAGATATTGACCTACTGAACTGCGCTGCTCAAACTGGTTAGTATAGTTTTTTTTTTTCAAATTTTCCTTCTCTTGCATATATTTTATATGCATATTGCATTCCATAGCCGTCTTTTACCTTACCCACGAAAATGAAAAGGGTGGTACTGTATTCTTACTTCATCACCACACAGGAACCGTTCAATATATGCATGCATAAAACAGTTAATTTTTATAATAACAATTCTTAGTGAATATTTTGTTGTAAGTACAACCACTGTCATTACATACAGGTTATAATGTTTTAGCCAACGATCCAGCTGACCCGAATGGTCAAGGTATAATATTCGGTACGATACATAAAATTTCATTATTATTCAGTTGATATCATTCGCCGACAGTCACGTTCACCTCTATGCGTACAACGCGACTCGACTTTAATAACGTTAACCCATTCATAAGTGGCCAATAAAATTAATGGCAACTGGCCTTATTCGCTCGTTCGCTTAGCTTCTCACGCAAAATCTTCGTTAATATTGTATAGTCCTTTTGTACCGTATCTTTTAATAACAAAATTTTAAAAATATACATGGTTGTCTGTAAAGACCGTTTATGGACGATAATTTTACGTTTCTTTTTATCGCAAACGGTAGCAAACGAGCAAGCAGGTGGTATACCTAATAGTAAGTTCCTGCCGCTCATGGACCTCTGCTAGGCCGCTGCCTATCGTGAGGAAAGTGAAGGGAGTGTGCATGAAACTAAAGACATCACCAAAACCCACTACACGTATACACCCTTAGAAAGATGGGCTTCTGGCTCTCTCGCTCAACAAACGAAGCGTAGTAACAAATTGCTACTGCTCAGACGTTGATTTTCTGCGAGAGTGCGGTACTACCCCGGACGGACCAGCCCGCGACTATAGACAGATAACTGTCAACAGTGTGGTCCTACCGCAAACGCGATAACGTCATAAGAAAACATTGAAAAAATTGCATAATTTCATGCATTGAATTGAATTATTATATCACTGAATTATTAATATTTTGTATAAGTAATTCCAAAAACCGGCTAAGTGCGAGTCGGAGTCGCGCACTAAGGGTTCCCTACCATTATCTATAAAAAAGGCAAAAAAATCGCGTTTATTGTATGGAAGCCCCCCTTAAATATTTATTTTATTTTGTTTTGAGTATTTGTTGTTATAGCGGCAATAGAATGACATAATTTGTAAAAAAATCAACTGTCTGGCTATTAAGGTTCTTGATATACAGCCTGGTAACAGACAGACGAACGGACAGACAGCGAAGACTGAGTAATAGTGTCCCGTTTTTACCCTTTGGGTACGGAACCCTAGAAAGGAGATAATTGAAAATAAAAATTTGCCATTAATAAACATTTATTTGCACTCGTTAATTCAAATATTTTTTTACTTAAATTAGAGATAGATGCGTCACAAGCCGAACGCTTATTCCTATCGTGCCTCTCTATCGCTTTTTCCGTGCTCTCCCTTGCACGCGGCCCAGGCAGAACGTGACAATAAGTCATGCTTTTTCCTGCATACAGCAATCATCGATTTATATAAAGTTTTCACGTCAAAAGCATCATAGACATCAGCACGTGCCTCTTTCGTGTTTCAGAATAAGAACTCTAAAGAGAACCCTTAATACAAGCTCTTGTAATTGAATTTGTCCCATGCTCATCTCAAGTCGGTCGAGATTTGTACGAAATAATTGCTTGCACAATTAACATTCCGGTGAGTACCGCTAACGTAACTTTCTCGAGTGGGCTGGCCTATAATATAATACAACATTACATTAATAGTCACGAATTTCGTGAGCTCTAAGCTAAAAATAAACTTAAATTGTTTTACTTGTTTAATTTTTTTCAAGTTGCAGTAATAATACAGTACTACCGTATTTAAATGAATATAAAATAAATCATGTATTATCTCTTGAGACAAAATAAATCTTCAGATTTCATACCCTTTTGACTTTAAGAATAGAATATGTTGACCCTTATGTTTCTATGGAAGCCCTAAAACCGGTTAAGGGAACACGAAGACAGTGATTCGCCGAGGAGATATAAAATTGCTGTCGCCAACCTACCTGCCAAGCGTGGTGAGATTTATACTCTTTAATAGGTGGCTTTTGTTCAGTCACAGTGGAAATTGGTAGTCTGAGTGAAGAATAATAGATATTCATTACCATACCAGCTCTTAGACGTCCCACTGCTGGGCTCGGGCATCTCCATTATGGGGATGAATAGATATTATAAAAAGAAAATACTAAAACAAGAACGTACAAGGGGTCATTGTTCTAAAGATTATAAAAGGTTCTCTGTCTTGTCATAAACCACTACGTTACTAACATGAACAGGCTAAACGTGCCCAAGTGGCCGATTCGCTGCCATACAGAGCTAATAAGAGCGCTCAGCGATATCGAACCGATGTATTTTTGAACCAATAATGCTTTCGTTTCTCTATCGTAATGTTATGGCTCTCTATGTGATTACTCTGTTGTTTGCCAATGTATAGGTACATTAATATTACAAACAAGAAGTACATTTTATTGTTAAAATGGTTTAGGTTATATATATATATATATATACTTTTTTTGGCGCATTAAGGAAAAATGATGAAGGTACATTTTAAGTTGCGCGCGCACACCGTCACAAATGTCAACTAGATAATCAGTTAAAATAAAACTTTCAATGTATTAAATACCTTTTTCTCTATTATTAGGGTTGTTTTTTCAACAAATGTAGACTAACGCCAAAGAAATACAACTTCTTACGTGCGTGCATATAAGTACACACACACACCTTTTCATCGTGTGTTATCTATACCAATAAATAAAATTGGAGTGTCTGTTTGTAATGTCAAAATAATAGGCTTTTTTCATGCTCACACGGTTATTTGCACGACACCTATGCCTAAAATACAGATTAAAAAAATTTTAGTCTGTCTGTCTGTTTGTTCCGGGTAATCTTCAAAACGGCTGGACCGATTTCAAAAATTCTTTCACCAATGGAAAGCTATAATATCAGGGCGTAAACTAGGCTATATTTTATCCCGGTATTCCCACGGGAACGGGAACTACGCGGGTATAACGACTATAACCTATAACCGAAGCGAAGCGAGGGCGGGTCACTAGTTTTATATAAATAAAAAAATTAACCTGATGTCCAGTAGTGTGGAGTAGAAAATCTGCAATACATTTGCTTATTATCTTTCAAATTCTGGGCAATGTGCGTGTATAAAAAATATTTAAATAGCAATATATATATATTTTTATTCCATTTCAACATGTCTTATGTTCATATCCATGGTTCCGCTTGCATTCGTCGTCACTATTATTATTATCACACATACCAATAAAATTATCCGAATTTAAACTGCACATCCATCCAAGATTTATTTCTACATATGTATATTCATTCCTCGGTTTTACTCAACGAAGCGTTGGTTAAATCTGTGACTCGGAGTACAAGCGATTGAGACGTGGCCACTTCTTTTTTAATAAGGAATGCAAAAAAAATGCAGCACTCGACGGCAAGAAGGCCACCAGTATCCATCCAACTGAAGATGCACCGATAAACGAACTCCGAACCCATTAACGCTGGCTTTAGGACGGCGGCTTCTTTAGGAAAAGTCGAACGGCCTCCAAATTTTACAGTGATAAAAACCTTTCCTAATAGTAACGACGGAATTTTAGCAGCTACAGGAAGTACAAGTCATTGTACAGGGAGTTCTGTATAAATTCTCTAAATACTTCGCGGTTAGATACCCATAAATAGATGCTTCACGTGAAAATGAAAAGTAGCATTTCTTACAAGTAAAAATATTTTGAAGAACAAAGCTGTGATGACATTGAATATCTTGAGAATGGATCGGGTTAGTTATTTATAATTTTAACGCCCACTTCACATTTCTCTGACATTAGTCGTCACAACTTAAGAATTTTCTATTTGGGTATTTTATGAGTGACATAGCTTATCTTCAAAAATTTCAAGATTTTTGTCATATAGCCAACTGCATACTTCTGCAATTAAATGCGAATTACATTATTAATATTGGACCATTGTGTTTTAAATTACGTTGTTATAAATTTTCTTTTAGTTATACCTGCGGGCAACTCTTCTGGATTACATTTTTACTATCAGCTTTTGTATATTGGATTAAGAACACGATATTATCCCATTGTTGCGCGAGTGTCGAAGAAAGTAACGGAGTAGACAAATAATAGCACTATAATAGAATTGTAAATAAAACTACTTTTACGGATTATATCGCGTTTGTATTTGATTTATGATTGCCCGACGTTTCGAACACTTTGCAGCATTCATGGTCACGGGCGGACTAAGGTGTCTCACGTCCAACAAGTAATCGTTATTACAGACATTTACAATTATCTACCCGATACAGAAAATAGTTATAAATTTATTAAATTGTTACCCACATTTTAGTATAAATTTATTGCCAGTGTAAAAAGAAAATGAATCTATATGAAAAAATTATATTGTTTATGGTTAGTAATTATTAATTATTAAATTTGTAGCAATTATTATTACAATTTGTTGATTTAAAACTAACAAAACTAATATACTACCACCGGATCGGAACGCGGCCACACTGAGAAAGATCCGGCAAGAAAACTCAGGGGACATGATGCTAAATTAATATTGATTTTTAATTTTAGATGCGGCTTACTAAAAGATTTTTGATTTATAAAATTATCTTTAACTATTATTATTGTGGGTCAAATCTATACAATAAGTGCTCACAGTATCATGCAGTCTTGTGGTGGTCTCTTTGGATTTATTTTTAATTATGTTTATAACAGGATCCCAGCTTGATGGTAATACCCAGCCATCCTCTCTATTGAAATTTTTGTGTTTTTTGATTTCAATAGCCTCGCGCACCATTCTAGGCAGGTATCGGTGTTCCTTTGCGAGGACTTGAGGTTTATCAACCTTTCTGTATCGGGTAGATAATTGTAAATGTCTGTAATAACGATTACTTGTTGGACGTGAGATACCTTAGTCCGCTCGTGACCATGAATGCTGCAAAGTGTTCGAAACGTCGGGCAATCATAAATCAAATACAAACGCGATATAATCCGTAAAAGTAGTTTTATTTACAATGTGTAGTGCTCGCGTAAACATCAGATATCATTACTATAATAGAACTAATACTCGAAATAAAATTGACATAACTAAACTCAAGAAAACGGAGTAAAATGGACAATGGGTAGTAAGATAAAAAAGAAACAAAATAATGATCATCATCATTTCAGCTCATGTACGTCTCAGAGACAGGCAACTCACCTACACTACGTTACTCAGATATGTTGATATAGGGATTAATTTAAAGCTTTCCTTTTCTTGAATAGATGTTATATTTGTATGTAATCCCTTAGTCGTGTTTTTCGAAAACCACTGCCAGGGAGTGGTGAATTGTATTCTTACTCCGTCACCACACAGAAAAACGAAACCTTACACTCGAAATAAAATGCACCCAACTCGAACCAAATAAAACGGCGTGAATTGGACAATTGTTATTAAAATAAAAAAATAGAAACAAAGAAGAAAACTATCATCATCATTGTAAAGTGTCGTAGGAGAAATATGAAGAAATAAACATAAAAAAATAAACACTTGACTAATACTAAATGAAATCTCAACATCTAAACCCAAATTTACTTAAGTATTATATAATATTGCTTAAAAATACTTTTTTATATTTCGGTCGGCTGACTTCCCACGGTCGCATCTAACATCATGTTGGTAATCAAGTAATCACGAACGTAACCACAGTCATATTATTTCCTAATGTACGTCGCGCCGTATTGAAGGCATCGATCACGCTCCTTAGCCATATAATTGACCTTTCGTGAAAGATTAATTTGCCAATTGTACAAGCTAGTCGCAATTTACGACTATTTATACATCTGTGTATCTAGTTTATATATTTAAAAAAAAATACAGTACCATAATATCAAGTATGGTGACGGACACTCCGTGTGGTGACGGAGTAAGAATACATTTCACCATTCCCTATTTTGCCCGTGGATGTCGTAAAAGACGACTAAGGGATAAAAAATATACATATAACATCTATGCAAGAGAAGGAAATCTCGAAATAAAACCCTATACCAACCTCTTTTTTTTTTTTTCTTGCTGTGGAAATGCATTTACGCACTATCCCCCGCCGGTTACAGACAGGGGAGTGTGTGTGGGACTCGCCGGCCACAGAAGTGACCGAAATACCCACTAAAACCACAGCGGCCCCTTCCGCGCTTTTACGAGGTGCCGGAGAGATCGTCTGATAACATTCTATCACCGACACCCCAACGCTTGGCCGTCTGGCCACGTCCTGTCATCATTCAGGGCGGTGGGAGGAGGAGCGCATAACGGCGTCTCCTCCTCCCTGGTCGCCGCCGGCGGAGCGAGTCTGCGGACGCAAGTGCCTCGCGTGCCCGCTCCGCGGCCTCCTTCCTTGTAATGACAGCCTCACAGAAGGAGGCCATCGACGACCAACAGCTGTCGCTGCCGAGCATCTTCGAGATGATGGTCGACAACGACAGGTCCGCTGTTCCCATGTCCGTTGACAGGACGTGGCGCTGAGGCCCCCAGGCGCGGCATACTTCTAGTGTGTGGCGCGCATCGTCGATTAGCGCGCAACACTCATGGCATCCTGGGGCCTCTTCTCTTCCAATTTTGTGCAGGTACTTACCGAAGACCCCATGTCCGGTAAGCACCTGCACCATCCTAAATGTAAGGCTGCCGTGCCTTCTCCTGAGATACCAACCTGTCTGACCAGCACGGTATAGTAAGGTTAATTTCCCTCCTAATGTGGAGGAGGCTCGAGCCCAACAGTGGAACGTATATGAGCTGAAATGATGATGATGATAATATCAAGTTACCAGAGTCAGATAAATCATAGATGATATAAGCTTTTCTTTCTTACTCAACAAGGCGATAACAAGAAGTAATATGTTACTTACTCCTAACCATTGCTGAAGGCCAAATTGTATTAGCATTTGGCACATTCTCTTTTTTTTTGGTAGGCTATGGTCTGGACACACCCCGCCCAATATGTCCGGGGCAACAAATGGGTGGCGTGTGGCCCCATAACCTACCGTATTCTCTCCCCATCGCCATTGGGCCAACCACTGGTACCGATTCTTTGATATCCGTGGCCGGCCCTCCGCGGGTGGAGGACTAATCACCGGTCCCATATTATGTCCCCACGCCCGGTTAAGAGGCCATCGTTTCAGTCGACGCATTTTGAATTTATGGGTCTAACAATTCCTCCTATTTTCGGCCTACTTTTGCTATATTTAGGGTCTAAGTGCTCCACGCACTCGTGCATCCATCATTATTTCAACAAATATCACGGCATTATTCTGTGGATAGTACCTATATGACACCTTTTTATAGTTGTTAAAGTAAAAATAATATCACTACCTCATTCCATTTTCGGGGTTTTCTAAAAGTTTATTAAAGCAGTCATCCCTATGGGGACGAATTTAAAATATAATGTGACCTCCCCTACTTTTGTATTCTCTCAAAAGAAGAACCTACTTAACTCATAATATTTCAAAAGTTCTACGGCTGAGTAACTTGTCACTAACATTATAACATTGTAAAAATTTGTAGTAATTTGAATCATAAATTCGGCAAACGTTCTTTGTTTCATAAATGCATCTTGTACACAAAAACTTAATAGATATCATACTTAATATACCTACTTTCATTTTACGAAGTGGGTGCGCATACGGTACATTTTTATTCAATTTATGTAGTTTTTATAATTTAAACTCACTTCACTTGGATTGTGAACCATATCTTATAATCAATGAAGATAATATAAATCATGTAAAAATTTATTAATGAACTAATTTAAATGATTATCCTTTTATTAAAACGGGGATGCCTCACAGATGGTCTCATTTTTCATAGGCCTCATTTTAACTCCAAGACATAATAAAAACCTCTTCAAAATCAAGTAGGAAATTTAGATTGATTGAGATAT
Organism: Lymantria dispar; assembly: GCA_032191425.1. Taxonomy (NCBI): domain Eukaryota; kingdom Metazoa; phylum Arthropoda; class Insecta; order Lepidoptera; family Erebidae; genus Lymantria; species Lymantria dispar. The sequence continues at coordinate 22,959,780 of CM063457.1, forward strand.
TGATTAGGGGGCGTCCATAAATTACGTGAGGTGTTTTTTAAATTTTCTGTACCTCCCTCCCCCCCTGGTGAGATGTCGTGAGATTTTATTCAACCCCCTCCCCCATCCCCCAATCTCACGTGAGATTTTTCAAAATGTGGGTTTCTTACGTAAACGCGTTGGATTGTTATTGTAAAAAGAAAAAGAATTTTTATTTACGACTAGTTAAGACTAGTAATCAATATTGCAGAGAGTTTAATTATAAGTGTAATAAAAATTTAACAGTTTTTTTCAGTCAGAAAAAAAATTGCGTGATATTTGCCGAAACCCCCAAACGTAAGATTAGATGCGATTTGACTCGACCCCCTCCCCCCCCTTAAACATCTCACGTATTTTATGAACGCCCCTTATGAGATATAAACTATTCCCAAAAAGGATTTTATCCTTTTTTCCATCAGTCTATAGACGTCCTCTGTTAGACGTAGGCCTCCCCACAAGAATGCCACTCGGAACAATACTGTGTCAATTATACTTTTTATTGGTCTTTATTGGTATTTGAATTTATTTATTACAAAGTAGTTAATTATTTACAAATACTACTTATTGTATTTTATGGATTTGTATAAAAATAAAGTAGATATAGTCACTACACTTTCCTTATCCGTAAATCGTAAAAGACGGCCAAAGAATGCAAGCAAGTAGCATCAACACAAATGAAGTAAAATTTAAAATAAAATTTAATGCCAACCCATTTGAGTAGCATGGTATCGTAAGTCAATTTTTCTCCCACTGTGGAGAAGACTGCATCCGAGCAGTGGGACGTAATGTATGGATCCGAGATGAAAAAGAAATAGATCCTCCATAGATACAATAAACAGAAGTAAGAGCAAAAAGCAAATACCTACTGAAGGGAGGAAAAGATATTTCGCCTATCCCAGCATAGTGCACCTTCAAGTTGAGTTACTCCAACCCAACAGTGACAAGTACGTAAAAAAAAATATATAAGCGTGAATTTGAAGAACATCTTGTCTTTCCCATTTAAAGATCTAAGACAACTCATTTTCTCAAAAAATAAATACCCCTTATACAGATTTACATAGAGATATATTGTAAACTGACATAAATAGAACAAACAACGAAAAATTCCAATTGTTGTTGTCTTGAGATCATAACAATATTATTTATCTACAATTAGTCATATTGATTGTCAAAAATGCTTATCATGGAACACCTGTGGGCTTAGCACGAATATTTGCGTCAAAGTATTTGTATCGTTATCGAGACCAATTTGAATGGGATTTGGAGCAGCCCTCTATCGAACAATAGGAGCACTGCTTCAAATCCATACAAATTGGTCTCGATAACGTTACGAATACTTTGGTGCAAATTTTCACGTGAAGCCTACTAAAGAGTGTGACACATTAAAAAAAATGTTTTGTGCGATAATAATAGTTTAAAGTAAGGGAGCGGTCACTCTGAATATCCTCGTCCCGATTTGCATTAGCAAAACATGTCTTCTTCGTGTAACCCAGGTGAAAGAACGGAATATGGTGCACACTGTTGCTAAGTTTTGAAATAGGCAAGCGTCTGGTGTTCATTCTCCTAGATATAATCTCCTCTTCTTCCTAATAACGACAATTATAGATTTTTGACGCTTGACTAACATAATCTGGATTTTCAACTAACATAATGTATAATACAGTTGATTTATGATTAATGAAGTTATACTTCTTTTGGCGCATTCGGAAAAATTATAAGACTAAATTTTTACTTTGCGCGCGTCACACCGTCATGAAAAATCGACACCATGACGTTAGCTAGTCCACATTTATAACGATGTGCGAGCACTCCGTGATAAATATCAAATAGGTAATGTGTTATAATAAAACTATCAATGTATTACATACTTTTTCTCTCTATCATTAGTGTCTTTTTTCGCAGTTTATGCAAAGTTTTAGAAAGATTTAAATTTTCTTACGCCAAGGTAATATAACTTCTTACGTGTGTAGATAAATACACACACACTTTTTTATTTAGTCAATAATTTCTCGTTGTATACCATTTTAAAAACCGTATAGTTTTTAACATAGAATTACTTTTGAGGAATACAAATATAAGAGTAATACGCAACAGTCCTATTCAAAAGTTTAAATGAGAATAGTTTGAAATTAAACCACGGATTTTAGTTAAGCCCCTAAATAAGTAATTAATTCTATAGGTATTATACTGAAATTGTTAAGTATCGAACCCGTGGTTGAATATTTCCTGTGGGGAAGCTGGGTGCAGCCACCGAACTAATGCGCGGTTTGGTGGTACCAAATATTCCCGCCTCAAAATTGGCGGGCCTATTGTCGCTAAAGATACAAACTTGTGCTGCGGTCTAATAGCGAAAAATGTAAATGTCAGTCGTCGGCGCGTTAACCTACCTATAAGATCGTTAGACGCCGTGCGTTATTAAAAAATCGAAATATCGGGATTTTATCAACACCGTTTGTTGTGGACATCCTAGCGACCTTCAGCATCCCCCAACATTTCAAGAATTACCAGCCGGCCGTTGCAGAGGAACGGTGAGTCTTACTCATTTTTCTTTGCGGGATTTGTCCAGCCCGGGGAAAACGCCTGACACTCCATGTAGGCTAACCTACCAGCCAAATTACAGTACTAAATACAGTCCACTTCGCTATCCCACAGAAATTATAGCCGAAAATAGCTTTGCTTTTAGCCGATCGACCTTTTCACGCATTTTCCAAGGAATACTACAGAATGATGCTAAGTACCTTAAAGAGACAGGGGTAAAATATTGCAAACACGCTTTATCGCTTTAGGAACGAAAATAACTTTTTATGAGTCGTCTTAACACATTTTAATGCTGAAAGTAAACAAAACAAAGACATTGTATTTTTATATATAAAAATTTTATTGTAGAACGAATTATAAATGATAGTTGAAACCAATTAAAGTTGTGATTAAAATTATGATAAAAAATATTGACTATATTCTATGCCATCATTTCAAATACTACAAAATATTAGGTATTTAATTCTTGATTGTAATTTGTAATACAAAAAAAAATAGTACGGGAACAAATTACACTCGGGCTCAGAAGAACCATTTATGGATCGCACAATCAATTGTCCTGCGTGGGAATCTAGTTCACGACACTCGACAGTGAAGGTCACTACTTAGAGCATTACGCCACATAATTACATCATATAAAGGAAATATATGTATAACATGTTGTGGTTATTTTTAAATAGATCTGTCAATTCCTCGTGCATGTTCGCATTTCAATCTGTAATATAACTTTCTGTTTTCCCCGTGTGATGACTAGTTAGGAATACCATGTGTTATCACCCCCTTTCTTTCTCATAGGAGTCGTAAAACTGGCTGAGGGGTCACCAGGAGAACCACCACACTTCTAGGTAACAACACCAATTATAATCGCCAACCTGCCTAACAACAGTAACTATTATGGAATTGTCCCTACTTCATAGAGAACTATTTTCTTCTAATTAATGGAATCATCCTCATCTCAGTTCATGTATATCCCACTGGCTGGGCTCGAGCGTCCTCCATAATAGAAGGGAATTTGACCTACTATACAGGTGAATCAGGTTATGGGGCAACTGTACGAGTATGTTGTAGTTTAACGGTCATAGATCGCGATTAGAATGTACATTACACAAAAAACAATATAACACAAAAGTTATAGTGATTTCAAAAAAATGTGTCTAAGAGTCTATTTCTTAAATGTTACGTATTATGTAGGCATGTAAAGCTTCGACAGTATAATTTCGAAAGTATGAATATGTTGCGTATTAAATATAATTGACTTTATAAATTTCAATCAGATTTTCACGAAAAAGCGATGACAAAATTGAAAACTTTACTTGTCTCTAATTCCTTAAAAAATCGATATTTTTCGTTCAAATTTTCTTAATGGGTTCCTACCACCATTGCCTAGCTCCCTTTTGACCAGTAGCCCCCATAACCTGATACACTCTGTATACTACAGACTGTTTGGTATAAAGTTTTATTTCAAGTATCTCTTGTGTAGTTGTTAAATGCACAATATATCATTTAGACGTTTTTTTACCACATTTACGGGCAAGAAAAAGAGAGCGGTGAATTTAATTGTCAGTTCGTCATCACACGAAAAATTACTATCTACAGAATTACTACAGATTAGAATATTACTACAGAATAGTTAACCCTATTAACTTATATACTACATATACGACTACCTACTTCTACTGCTTCCTTATTATCCACAGGAATGGTGTGAAATTGCAATACAATGCGCCAAGTAATGGCGTAATCGTGTCGCGTTTGATAACAATATATTTACTGCTACGTTACTGGTTGTACGAAGGTTATCTAAATGTTTACGCACCTTTAATTATTTTTGAATTATAATATTTACTACCTTCAATCAAGCACATTACTTTCGTAGATCACGCGTTTCTTAGCATTTCAACAAATTGACATATGAATCAGGTTGACAACCTAGTGAAAATTGCTGTGCGTTATTAGAGGCAGGCAGCACAGTACCGCACGTCGTAGTGAAATATGAAGGAGGCCTACGCCCAGCAGTGGACGGCGATAGGCTAAATGATGATGTTAATGTATCACTAAACACCCACGATTTCCTGTATGTTTTTCTTTGTCGTAAAATATTTGCGTCCAAAGTAACCGTAACGTTATCGAGACAAATTTTTATGGGATTTCGAATAGCGCTTCCATCGGACGATATCGACAATGTTCCAAATCCACACAAATTTATCTCGATAAAGTTACGAATACGCGAATATTCGTGCTAAGCCCACGGTTTTCACGTAATTCTCGACACGCAAAGCCATCGTCAGCACTAGGGATGTGACTTGGAGGGAAAATAATCGATTTATTGTTCTTTAAAAAAAATCGATAATAAAATAATCGATTAATCAAAAATAAATAATCGATTTTCTCTCCCAACAGGATTATGGTGACCTTTTTTTTAGGATATGTGAGGTTTATTTTCTAATATAGTATAAAACACTGCACGCAGTATCGTGATGACCTTTTTTTTAGGAAATCTGGCAGTGAAATAATCGATTATTATAAAAATCGATTATTTTTTCACATCCCTAGTCGGCACTAAATCTATCTCATATTTGCTTGAATTAAATTACCATAGCTTTGGACTCTACCATTGAAAGAATAGCATTCAATTGCTTAAATGACATAATAATGACGCACTACGCACTTATTTAATGCTATTATTTTATTTGAACACCCACGTCGTTTTATATTAGTAATAATATCCATAATAAATGCATCAAGCACATTTTTTTTATCTAAGCACTTGCCATGAAAACAGCGGCTACAGAATCTTTGCCGGATTATTACTATATTTAGCTCGAGTAGCTATCATTAGAAATTGCCCTGCTCTTATTGGTCATTTTATGTATGATGTATTAAGGTAATCTTACTCGATAAACAGGCTATAATAAGATTTTTTTTCGAATCCAATGGGTAGTTCCTAAGATTAGCCCTTACAAACAAAACAAACGTTTCAAATTTGTATGAGTAATATAAATAAATAAAGAGTCCTGTAGGGATAGTAAGCCACCGTTAAGAGAGGATGTTATTGTCGAAATATGATCAATGGGCTTAGCACGAATATTTGCATCAAAGTATTCGTAACGTTATCAAGACCAATTTGTATTGATTTTGAGCAGCCCCTATCGTCCAATAGAGGCGCTGTTCTAAATCCCATAGAAATTGGCCTCAATAACGATATTTCTTAATGATATTTCTAAATTTCATTTATCGTCGCCTGCAAATGTTTAAACAAAATCTTTTACATTATAAAGTGTTGTAAAACAAAATTTATATTAGGGGGCGTTCATAAAATACGTGAGATGTTTAAGGGGGGGAGGAGATCGAGTCAAATCTCATCTAATCTTACGTTGGAGAGAGGGGGGGTCTCGGCAAATATCACGCAATTTTTTTTCTGATTGAAACAAAAAAAAATTATACTATTTTGGTCCATTTAATCTAAACCAACTAAACTAGTCGTAAATAAAAGCAGGAAGCAATTTTTTTTTTCTTTTTACAGTAACAATCCAACGCGTTTACGTAAGAAACCCACATTTTGAAAAATCTCACGTGAGATGGGGGGAGGGGGTTGAATAAAATCTCACGACATCTCACCAGGGGAGGAGGGACGTACAGAAAATTAAAAAAAACACCTCACGTAATTTATGGACGCCCCCTTAGTAATACATGTATGTATATAAAATTACTTGTAGTTGGCGATTTATAACAACTTTCGAAACTTCTTGAAACTTGTTAGAACCACATTTCTTTTTTTGTCAAAACATCTAAGGCGCCTAGTTATTACTTTAGCTTTGATCTATTAGTTATTTAACCCAATATCATAATATCTTAAATGTTACTCTAATACTTAGAATAATAACGTATAGAAGGATAGTGTCGGTACTTAAGCAGTCGAAAACGTGAAACCAAAAAATACTGCATGCATGCATTACACACGTACTCGCACATACGTACAGCATTATATAATAGAGTTTCCTTGTACGCAGTGATCTTGTACACTACGTCACGATCCGACCTAGGGAGTCATTCTGGCTCCAGTTTAAATGCCTCAGATTTTGTGCGCGAATTAAGCTTCTATGAATTAATATTCTAGATCCTAATAATTATCATCATCTCACTTATAGATTCCACTGCTAGCCTCCAACCTCCTCCACATAGGAACGGAAATTTATCTAATATACCAAGCAAGGTAAGACGTGTTGGTATACGATTTTATTTATCTCTTTATACGATTTTTCCGTCTTTTTTCTTTAACAGTAGGTATTGTTATCTGCTTGCATATCTTTGTCATATTTGCCGATCAACCTCGGAGTAAGGTGTGCTGTTGAATTTGATACATATGCCGCCCCATACCCATATTGTCTTAAAATCTTTCCATATGTTGACGAATTGAGAATACAATTCACTATCCCCATTCTTGCCCGATGATGATGTAAAAAACGACTAAGGGATTATGCAGTGTACATAACATCTATGCAAGAAAAAATTACTCCAGATAATACCCTATAACAACATGTCTGTCCAGCATGGTATAGTAGGTTAATTTCCCTTCTATTAAAGACTCGAGCCCAGCTGGAGGGACATACGTAAGCTGACGATGATGATAAAACAAAATAAAACTCTACCAACATGTCTGATATAGTAAGTCAATTGTCCTTCCATTGTGTAGGAGACTCGAGCCCAGTAGTGGCAAGTGTATGAGATGAACCAACGTCCTCCCCGAGGGGGGTCGTCAGTCGATGGGAGGATACTCCTCAGGGGGTATTCCGTCGGGCCGACCACTGGCGTCGAGTAACCCTGCGCCGGTGGTCGGTCCCACGACGAAGGCGACGTGGTGTTCGGGTGGGTTGCGGGTGTGCATACTTACACCCCTCTGTCGCCCCGGACGGAGTGGTGCGAGGAGTGCGCCGACCGCAACTCACCCCAAAAAAAAAAGTGTATGAGATGATGAAAACTGCGTTTTATTTCTGTCTATTCACTTAATAAAAACATGTAGGCGTTTAATATGGATTGCAATAATACTCTATGAACTGCGGACCTAATCAGACGTATCGGTCGTAAATTATTTTATGTATACGACGCCATTTCGTTTCGTTTCGGCTTATTGACATAAAACTCAACCAATGTTTTTATCATCTATCGGTCAATGTGACATACTTTATGGTATTAAATGTTGTGATAATAATTTTCTTAATTATCTCTTCCAATAATTATTTTATTAACGCTCGGATCGCACAGTGTTATCCTTTTTTTGTGGGGTTGGCTATGGTCAGCGCACTTACCGCCCGGCTCCGTCCGGGGTGAGAGAGGCGTTACGCGGCCCCATAACCCACCGTGGCACGTCGCCTTCGTCGTTGTCCGACCACCGGTCGTGGTCGGACCGACGGAGTACCCCGCGGGGTACCCTCTCCTCTTGACGTCCGTTTCCTGGACGTCGGTCACCGTGGCACGGCCAGCCTCTGCAGGTGACGGACTACCCGGTCGGGTCACCCGCAGTCTCGGCTAGGGAAAGTGTTAGCCTGCGTGAGATTCGATCCCAGGACACTGGCACGGTTGTATGTTAACCACGCCGGCATGGTTGTATCTTAACCACGCCACATGTGCAGCCATACTTGGCAGGCGGTTCGGCGATTGCAATTGGTGTTATAATGCTCCCAGCGATATTGTCCACTGCCGTCATGTAGCGTGGCGTTGCGTGGCCGCGGTTTGTTTACGCCATGCCAACGATGAAGTTTACCCTCGCCTATAGATGTTTCATCAAAGAGACATACATCAAAAACGAACTCCTGTTCCCATTTATAATATTAGTTAAGATGATTCTACTACAATATAATTAGGATCAAATCTATGTTATTTCGTTTGACCATATAGGTTAATAAAATAATAAATATAATAGTTCAAAAAAACTAAAAAAATACGCTTAAATCGCTAATCCTGATTATTTTAGTAAGGATAACGGGTCATACTGTTTAAAATATTGAATTGTCATCGGTCCTTAATAAGTATGCCAAATTTCGAGTTAATCCGACGTTTTAAAGGGGGTCAAAATCATGTTCAAAGATTCCGTTACATACTAGCATAGATACGTCTGAAGCTAATAAAAGCGTATTAAAAAAGAAAACTTAGGCGATATTTTGCTTTCTCTAAAATAAATATATTATCAAAATCATAAACAGGATAATTAGGATCGATCTTTACGCTCAGGTAAATTCGTTTGATCGTATAATTGTTAATTTACAAAAAATAATCATGCATACCATACCTAATATCTTTCATAAGATCTATAAATGAATTTTACCTGGCATTTTTATATTCTATTAATAGATATGCTAGCAGCTTCGTTTCCATGAATTACTTCCATATTTAATAAAATTATTTTTTATTAATTCCGAATCTCAAATTTTCCCGTCATATCAAAGACTCCAGACTGTCCATGAGATTGGTATCACCGATTACAAGTAAAATATATATATTTTTAATATAGTATGAGTTGTTCGTGTGGTGATAAGAGTAAGAATACTATTCACAACCTCGTATCTTGCCGGTGGGTGTTGTAAAAGACGACTAAGGGATATATGATTAGGGTTGCCAACTGTTTTTGACAAAAAAAAAGTAGATTTGAATAGGCAAAAAGTATGGTTGACTGGTAGAGAATGCCTTTGGCATTAAGTCCGCCATTGTACTCAATACATGAAGTAATAAATAAATAAAAAAAAAAAAAATAAAGTATGTATTTGGAAGAAAAAAGTATTTTTATGTTTTTAAAAACGTATTTTTGTGTGCTTTTAGCACATATAAAGTCTGATCCACACCACATCTGACATCTAATATTTCTTTTAGTAATTACTAGCAACCCGCCCTCGCTTTGCTTCGGTTATAGGTTATTGTCGTTTTACCCGCGTAGTTCCCGTTCCCGTGGGAATACCGGGATAGAATATAGCCTAGTTTACGCCCTGATATTATGGCTTTCCATTGGTGAAAGAATTTTTGAAATCGGTCCAGCCGTTTTGAAGATTACCCGGAACAAACAGACAGATAGACAAAAAATTTTTAATTGCTATTTTAGGCATAGGTGTCGTGCAAATAGCCGTGTGAGCATGAAAAAAGCCTATTATTTTGACATTACAAACAGACACTCCAATTTTATTTATTGGTATAGATAAATCGTTTCCATCGTTCGTTTTCACTTATTTGTACCATTAAATAGTTAAGTACTCATAATGAGTATTGTGTTTTACGCCTCACAGTAAAGGTCGAAAAATAAAGTATTTTCACATACTTTATTGGTATGCAAAAGTATAAAGAATAATGACCAAAATTAAAGTAGGATACTTTATTATAAAGTATGGTTGGGAACCCTATATATGATACATATAATATTTATGCAAGAGCAGGAAAACTGAATAAAACCCTATGCTAAAACGTCGGACCAGCTTGTTCAGTAAGTCAATTTCAAGCTGAAATGATAAAAGATGATAATATCGAGTTCCTCGAATTAGATGAGAATAATACCAGATGCACATTTGATCATTTCAATTGAAGAGTTTCTAGAAATTTAAGCATGTATCATGATAGTAATGATTAAAATTGTCGTTTTAAAAATATTAAAAAGGCACAGGCAAGTAACAATCCTAGATATAGATGTTCATCATCTCATCATCATCATCACTTTGGCTCATATACGTATCAGTGCTGGGTTCAAGCCTCTTCCATATCATTTGCCTGCCCTCATCCCACGCTAAGTGGGGTCGCCACGTGTTCTTACCTTACATGGCCTCCTATCACCCGTCATATCTACACTCATTGCTTTCATACGCATATCTTCATTCACAAAATACATCCATCCCTTTTTCAATCTCCTATGCTTTTTTATGGGAGGGAAATTGACCTATATACCACGCTGGTCTGATGTGTGTGACGCAACATTCTGTGGATCGCTTAAAGAATTTGTCTGAAAAATCCACTCTACGACATTCGACAGGGAAATTAATTCCAACCAACTTAGCTATATGTGCAATTATTGTTTTGTGCAAAATCAATGTGTATCCGTACTTTCTTTACGCTATACACAATCGTTTATTGTCATTCATCGTTGCGTTTTTTTTAAAGGAAATAAAACGAAAGGCATTACCATAATAAACAAGTGAGTGAACAATGTGCCCGGAACGACGCTCTAATTATCACAAAACAAACATACTCGTACGGCCTCGCTCGATGTCTGCATAACAAAACGAAACTTGAATGCATTGATGGTGCATTAGTTTAAACGTGAATAGTTGTCCGTTATAGTGCTTTATCTATACCAATAAATAAAATTGGAGTGTCTGTTTGTAATGTCAAAATAATAGACTTTTTTCATGCTCACACGGTTATTTGCACGACACCTATGCCTAAAATAGCAATTAAAAAATTTTTGTCTGTCTGTCTGTCTGTTTGTTCCGGGTAATCTTCAAAACGGCTGGACCGATTTCAAAAATTCTTTCACCAATGGGAAGCTTTAATATCAGGGCGTAAACTAGGCTATATTTTATCTCGGTATTCCCACGGGAACGGGAACTACGCGGGTAAAACGACTATAACCTATAACCGAAGCGAAGCGAGGGCGGGTTGTTAGTATTCTCTAAAATAGGTAAGATACCTATCTTAGGGAAGATAAAGCAGTAGTATAATACTAAATTGCATACCTAGTAGGTACTAAGTATGTAATTTTAAACTTATATTAGGGTGTATGTAATAGTTTAAGAATACAATGTCACTCCCTTACTTACACGTGGAAGTCGTTACAATCGTCATCAAATAACTAAGGTTTTACAAGTATATACTAATATTAGTAGTGTACTATAGTTAGAAGTCATTTCACCAAAGAAAAAGTTTTCTAGTCATGGTGCATAAAACTAACAACAAAACATTGACGATTCCATGAAAGAGAAAGCCCAACTTGCGATGTTAAACAACGGTTTATAGAAAACAACGTAATATTTTATGTAATTTATTTTCAATATACCTAGTTGTCAAATATAGACCCAAAAATCTTTTCTACTTATACTATATTTACTTCATTATGGGAACGTCCAACCATCTGCCTGTCTGTCGTCGTCTCAGCTCATAAATATCCCACTGCTGGGCTCGAGCCTCCTCCCCAATAGGAGGTATTTTGAGCTACTATACTCTGCTGGTAGCAGACATGTTGGTATATGGTTTTATTTTGCGTAATATACCGGTTCCGCACCACAGCGCGAGTCAACGGCGAGCAAGTCTCTACAAGGGGATTGGGCAGAGTTGGGTGGAGAGAGGATCTAGAGTCCCCCGTACCTGCACAAAATTGGAAGAGAAGAGGCCCCAGGATGCCACGAGTGTAGCGCGCTAATCGACTATGCGCGCCACACACTAGAAGTATGCTCCGCTTGGGGGCCTCAGCGCCATGTCCTGTCAACGGACATGGGAACAACGGACCTATCGTTGTCGACCATCATCTCCAAGATCGTCGATGGTCTCCTGTGAGGCTGTCATGACAAGGAAGGAGGTCGCGGAGCGGGCACGCGAGGCTCTGTTTTCAACCAGCGGGGGATAGTGCGTAAAAGCATTTCCACAGCGTGAAAAAAAAAGAAAAGATTTTATTTTGCGTCCTTGGGAATGTAATTGATTGACTTAATGATATCAGATGGAATTGACCCAGATCGATGAAAAACTCGGTCATCTTTTACGACACCCATGAGCAAGGATTGGTAATATTCGTAACCACACAGTTTTACAGAGTCTAACAGCATATATTTTTTTAGTTCCTGATGATTAGCGCGTTCAAACAGACATACTCTTTAGTTGTATAATATAGATCAATCTATTACATTGTCAGGGTTTCGGTTTTGGGCCGGCTATGGTCAGCACACACACCGTCCATTCCTTCCGGGGTGACGAAGGGGCGGCGTGTGGCCCCACAGTTATGAGGCCCATATTACGGTGAGTTCACCGTATTCCCTCCCCTTCGCCATTAGGCCGACGACAAGTACCGAGTTCCTTGACGTCTGTGGCAACCCTGAACATTCTTTCGGCCCAGTTTCGACCAAAAAACGGGTTTCGGCTTAGTTTCGGTTTTGGCTGATAATCGAGCTGAAACTACGGCCAAAACAGAAACTGAATTCGTAAGTTTTTGCGCTGCAGTAGGACATGCTCGATGCACGAGGTGCGAGAGATGAAGTGTCATTTTACCGCGCTTATAGTCATTCCACAAATTTAATTCTTTCGTTTGTATCTGCGCGTCGCGAGTTTTGCAGTTTGTGGTAATCACTTCAAAACAGGTATATTTATTTCACTATTTATGTGATGTAGTTCATTAACTATCAAGAAAATTTTTGTATTTGCAATTTTTTAGAAACAAGGCAAATACAGCAGTGCCTCATCACCTAGGTGTTAAATCGAAATTATTTTGTTTTAAAGTTTTGTAAGTTTCATTTTATGTTTATATTAGTAAAAAATAAGAACTGACTGATTATGATAGACTATTTATTTTTCTTCCCACAAAAATATTGACTTTATAATTTACACAGAAGTTTCGGTTTCCGTCGTAAAAAGTATTATAGTTTCGGTCGGGTACTAACTACTAAACAGTGAAAAAAACTGTACTCATACACGAAATATACATAACTCAATTATGCATTAGTAAATTTAAAAACTCTCACGTATTTAATAAGACTCGCACGTAACAAAGAAAATTAACATAAACCTTATTTTCAACTAGACATCGCTACCTTATTTCATACGATATGCAAAGTAGTGCAATGTAAATGAGCCATTTCTATGCGATACATAGCACATATCTTGCTATAGACGGTAAGTACCATATATAAGTGTGTACTAGTATAGGCTTAGATGTTATCAAGTACTTCCGTTGGCCGACACAGTAAGCGCACAACCGGAAGTATCGGCGCGTGCGCACTCCATGCGGACCAGCCATATAATAGTCCATGATTTTTATAACGGATTCGATTTATGCATACAATTTATTTGAAATTTATGTAATGATTTCTGATGTTTACTCGAGCATTACACATAGTAGATAAAACTACGGATTTTATCGCATTTGTAATTTCTGTAACGGGTAGAAAATTATAAATCTCTGTAATAACGATAACTTGTTGGATGTTAGACAGCTTAGTCCGCCCGTGACCATGAACCCTGCCAAGTATTCGAAACGTCGGACAATTAAAAATCAAATACAAACGCGAGAAAAATCCGTAAAGTAGATATGTTTACAATTTGAAATTCATGCTTCTTTTTATTAACAAAATAATTAGTACTATATATTATATAGTACTAATTATTTTGTTAATATTAATAATATTAATAAACCCTTTAATTATTATTACGATTAGTTCGTTATGATGCGAAGGACTTTCCATCATCTTCATCTCAGCTAGGGCTTCCAATCCCGCAGCCTGAATTCAATCCCGGTATTTGCGGGATTACGAATTTTCAATGCCGCGGGATCTCGGTATTTGCGGAATCCCGCACATTGAAAATATCCACATTTATATTAAGCAAATAATACAATGAATTAATCAACTTCACATTTATTTACGTACATATTACTATTAATACGAGATCAATTAAATTATACCGTTTATTTGTAACAAAAATGAATGAATTAATCAACTAACTAGACATTATTAAAGTATTACTATTAACATGAGATCAATGAAATTACTCCGTTTATATATCACAAAAACCCTATGAATTATCAACTAACTACATATTTATTTAAGTATTACTACTAGTATGAAATCAATCAAATTACACCGTTTTTTGCTTCATAAAAAAACAGTAACAAATGCTGAATAAAAAACAAATCAAAACAAATCTTCTTCAATAAAATACACAAAGAAAATTAAAAAATGAACCGCGTTCTTAAACTGCAAATTTATATAGGATATGTTACTGCTAGAGTTTGAGAGTTTATTAAGTTAGAGCTTGCATGCACGCTTTTATTCAATCCCGCAAATCCCGCGGATCCCGCGCCAGTAATCCCGCATCATGCGAGATTGGAAATTGGTGCGGGATCCCGCAATACCGGGATGCCGGTATTGCGGGATTGGAAGCCCTAATCTCGGCCCCACTGTTGGGCTCGGGGCCTCCTCCATAACAGAAGGGACATTGACCTGCTATACCGCGCTGGTCAGACGTCTTAGCATATAGTTTTATGTCGACTTTTCCTTCGCTTGCATAGTCTTCTTTCTTCGGCATAGATGATATATGGATATCAAATCTCTTAGACGTCTTTTACGACATCCAAGAGAGGGAATGGTGAATTGTATTCTTATTCCACAATCATGCGGAGTACTTTGCAAAGATACGAACGCAACAAATATACATACATAATCACACCCAGACTTAGAACAATAATTTGTAAATCGTACAAAATATTGTTCTGAGGGGCTATGGAACCCGTGACACCTGATCGGTAGATCATTATCTTAATCATTACGCCAGTTGTGCAATCTAATCAATAGTACTTATATTCCCATTAAATTTAATCAATTACATTTTTAATCTATGTTAATAAAACATCTTTCTTTTTACAGGTACTCTCATGACCCAAAACAGTTAATTGAGGGTAATTAATTTATATATTTATAATTCACCTTTTTAAACTCACTTAATGAAGAGTATTTTCCATGTTCACATAGGGTTACAAGTTTTCACTTTCTTGCATAGATCATCATCACCGCAGCCTGTGACATCGTCCTATTGTTGGGCTCGAGCCTCCTCCACAATGGGAGGGAAATTGACCTATCACACTGGTCAAACGTGTTGGTATAGGATTTTATTCAGAGTTTTCCTTCTCTAGCATAGATGTTGTATGCATACTATATCTCTTAGCAGTCTCTTACGACACCCACGGACAAGAAAGGGGGTGGTAAATTGTATTCTTACTCCGTCACCACACGAACTAGATGTTACATGCATATTATATCCCTTGGTCGTCTTTTATGACACCCATAGGCAAGAGAGGGAGTGATAAATTGTATTTCTACTCGGTCATTATCATCATCATTATATTCACGTCATTCAAATACGTCCCAGTGTAGAGCTCGAGCCTCCTTCACAATGTGAGGGAAATTGACCTACTATACCACGCTGGTCAGACGTATTGGTATACGGTTTTGTTTAGAATTTTCCTTCTCTTGCATAGATGTCATATGCATACTATAATCCCTTAATAGTCTCTTACAACACCCACGAGTAAAAAAGGGGGTGGTGAATTGTATTCTTACTCCGTCACCATACAGAGAATACTCTGTCATCACATGTATATTAATATCATCATCACAATAAACGTTATGAGTTATTGTTTAAGAGTTTCTAGTTTCTACGGTGTTGAAACTCGCAACGCATAAACACGATAGCGTTCCAGTGAATGACTTCGCTCAATACTCCATTGTTAAACATTACCATTGAGAGATCCACAAATCATTGATTTACTGTTCGTGTCGATAGCTATTATTAAATACTACAACTTTCGAATATAATACGTAATTAAAATTGACTGTTGGCGACGAGTTAGAAATAAGTCGCCACTCTTTAATTTCTCGTGGGGTGTTGTAAATACCGGCTGAAGGATTATCAGGCGAATAGGCAGCGGCCTTCTGCTGAACTAATAACACCAACTACGATCACCAATCTGAATATGAAATATTCAAACAAGTGTACATTTAAATCGCGAAATTTTGGAACAGAATGATTCTTATTCAGCGATAGTGGGCGTGTGTCAAAATTAACATATTGATTGTTTACTTCAGTCTTGAGAGATAAGCACTCTTGTTTTTTCATACAATCGATAGTGATTAAAGGAGTCTGCCCATTAGTATCATACTATGACCGTATAGGTTCCTACCTATCCCAGTAGGGTATAAAATGGATTAAAAATCTCAAACTGACCTAAATCTATACCAATAAATAAAATTGGAGTGTCTGTTTGTAATGTCGAAATAATAGGCCTTTTTCATGCTCACACGGTTATTTGCACGACACCTATGCCTAAAATACAGATTAAAAAAATTTTTGTCTGTCTGTCTGTTTGTTCCGGGTAATCTTCAAAACGGCTGTACAGATTTCAAAAATTCTTTCACCAATGGAAAGCTATAATATCAGCGCGTAAACTAGGCTATATTTTATCCTGGTATTCCCACGGGAACGGGAACTACGCGGGTAAAACGACTAAAACCGAAGCGAAGCGAGAGCGGGTTGCTAGTTTGGAATATATCGAATTTGTCGATGACAAAGAAGCAAACAGCTCACCTAGACCTATAGTGAAGAAAAGAAATTGAAGGGAATATGAATACGTACATTGTGGTTCAGTGATACTAAAAGCATTACCAAAACCCACCACACAGAAAATTAGGCTTCCGGCACTCTCGCTCACCAAACGAAGTGCCGTAACAAATTGCTACAACTCGTCGATGTACTGCAAGAGTGTGGTACTAACTCGGACGGACCGATCCGCGGCTGTAGACAGACGACAATGTCTTCTACCCTTAGAATAATAACGTATAGAAGGGATGTTCGCTCACAAAAATGATCCATTTCAATTGGAGCCTAATGGAGCTTACGCCGGAACCGTTCCGTAATGTACAATATCACTGTACTGCACGTACGTACTCAACACGCAACTCTTAATAAATAAATAGGTAATTATGACGATTTGTGCATTGAAATGGTTTCATAACACATTTGAGAAACATAAAAAGGTTTTTAACATTACTTTTAAGTAGTTTAAAAAGTATTTCGACGATTTATGTTAATAAAACCAAAATTTGATCAAATCAAATTGATTTCATAATTTGTATAGTGGTGTTTGTGTGTCCGTGTGTAATCATCTGCGCGCATATAGTATTTTTAGATTCATGTTTCGATCGTTCGAAGTACCGACACTATCCTTCTATGCGTTATTATTCTAAGCTTCTACCACATATAATAAATTTGCTAAAGAAAAATAAGATTTGCTGACAAATCCATATTTGAAACATTGTATTAGTAATAAAAACTACATCGATTCCACACACACAGATAAAGCACTGTCCCTAAATTAATTAAACTAAACGTTCTGTCTCCCAGCCTCTTTATGCAGAATAATATTAAGATCAACATTAACTCTGTCGCCTACCCGTAAACAATAATTGAGTTTGTGTAAGAGTTAAATAGTAGCGTATAATGAGTAACGAGTTAGGAACTTATGAATAAATATTAAATTTAAATATGTAAATAGGTGATGTAATTAATGAGTAATAATTTGTAGTTGTTTGTTGGATATGTACAAGCGAACTTTTATTGTCTTTATTGCTTGACCAGCAATCAGCTAACGTGATAATATACATGAAATAAGTGTCTTGTGGTGACCGACGAAGAATACAATTACCACCCTCTAACTTATCCGTAGGTGTTGTAAAAGACTACTAAGAGATAACATATTTAATTATACAACATCTGTGCAAGAGAAGGAAACCTCGAAGCAAAACCCTATAGCAACCTGTCGGATCAGCGTGGTCAATTGTAGGTAAGTCAATTGCCCGCTTTTTGTGAAGGAGGCTCGAGCCAAGCACTATCACGTATATGGGCTGAGATGATGTGGTAACTGTTGCTCATAGAATTCAAACAATACCAATGACATAGCGAAATCACGAACCACAATAAAAGGTACAGGATTGTATCGAGTGAAATGAAGACAAGAAGGTAGTAGAGAGGCCAATTGTTATTACTCAAAAGTCAATTTTCAGCGAGAACGTTGTTCGTATTCAGAACAAGCCGGGCCATTTATGGCTGCAGGCAAAAAAACTGTCGGCAGCGATTCTACCGCTACTGCTTTTTATATTTCCTTTTTTTAGCTCATGCATGTAATTCTGTTAGTCGCGAGCCTGCTCCATAATTATAGGGTGATTAATTTATAATGTATATCTGTTACAATTCAAAGCCCAAAGAATTCACACACTTTCAGCTTAAAAAATTCGTAATAAGCAATTCGTTTTCAAATCTAATGCAATGCTTTGTGTAATAATTATGTTCATGAATAATTTCCACAAAATTTTAAATATATATTTTAAATTAAACAAATCAGACTTGCTTAAAATGCAACGTAGTCTCGTAATTAAAATAAGAAAACAACAAAGAACTTTATAACTAAATTATTTCTGATATTTACGCGAGTATTACACATGTGAAATAAAACTATTTTCTCTGATTTTATGGCGTTTTTATTTGATTTTAGATTTTTTGACGTTTCAAACACTTTTTAGCGTTCATTGTCATGGAGAGACTAAGGTGGCTCACGTCCAATAAGTCGTCATTATTACAGAGAGCTATTATACCTACCCGCTCGATAATTAGTTGTTAAATTTTGACCCACCTTTTTGATACAAATTTATTGTTAGTACAGTATAAGTTATAGTAAAGAGATAACTATTTGAATTTCAAGCGCGCAAAATTACTTTAAGAGCAAAAATAAATTTTATGTCGCATTTGTAAATTTATGTCATCTTGTACTTAATTTGAATTTCAAAGAAGGACTAATTTAACCGAGGAGTCCAATTTAAGTGACTAATGTCAGCTTAATTAAAAGAACGCTGGTTACTGTTTTACGCTGCCGCCGTATTTATATTGACATAAACCATCGATCTGTCCTGATCCTCTGGCTGCCAATATCATAATTGATATGTTCGGCAAGAGAAATGGTGATCACTATTCGATAACCTTCAAAAAAGTGCTGTTGATCTTGGTGTTCCCTTAGCTGGATTTTGCAACTTCCGCTATGGAAGTAAGAGGTGGGTGGTGATATATCGTATTTCTTAACCCGTGAATAATTCATTAATTTATTTTTAAAAAGTATACCAATGTTTTTATATTTTTGGCATACGATTCCAACGTCCTAGCGGTTGACTCACTAGCTACGCCCTGGGTCAATCATGGCTGGGAGAAGAGGAGCGCGTAATATCTTCTCCTCCTCCATACCCTATGCCTTGTATGAAATATCTGCCACAATACTGCACCAATTATAATGCCCCATTTTAAAAAGTATTTTCTACTTTAAATTTTTATTTAAAAATTATGTGATTCTTTCATGTGCTTTAAAAGTTTATCCAAGGATATCAATAAGCCTAGCAAGGTTACAGTTATATACGCAATAAATTCTCTACTAATTGTACAAAGTATTTGCATGGATCTTCCAGTAATAAAGCTTTAGTTGTGACTAATAGAAACTAGCATATGCCGCAATAACAAAGCCGTATACGATGGAAGTTCAATTATACCGCAGCACAGTTAAATCTATTTTTATACGATGACTATTCAAACAAGAAGCGTAGTATATTCGTTCCGATATTTGAATGCATCTTAAATTAATGGTACACGTCGACTTAAACAAAATATGATTGTTAGGGATTCCCAAATACCGGGACACCGATAGTGTAACCACACAATATTATCATTCATCATTTCAGTTCATAGTAATGCCACTGTTGGGCTCGAGCCTCCTCCGCAATAGGAGAGAAATTGACCTACTATACCACGCTGGTCGTGGTATAGTGACGTATGAGTATAGAGTTTTGTTTCTTTTCCTTCTCTTGCATAGATGTTATATACATATTTAATCGTCTTTTACGACACCCACGGGCGAGAGAGGGGTGTGGTGAATTGTATTCTTACTTTGTCATTACACGGAAAACCACTTAATACAGTCATTCTTTATTCCACCTTTCACAGCCGTCCATTGCGTACGTAGCGTGCGGACGTAGACTAGTTGCACCACAAAGAGCTGTCCTGTTCAACTAATGCCTCCCAGCAACTTTCACTAATTCGTCGGTCCACATGGGGATTTGTCCTACAATGCGTCGCCCGATACCTAGTCGCCATTAGAGAACCTTTGTTCCCCAACAGTTGTCGGTCCGGCGAGCGATGTGGTCTGCCACTTCAGCATACTAATACACACTACCGCCATTCCCATAGTGTAGCTTGCGCCATAATTAAGTTTCATCATACCTATATTTTCATGTGTTCCTTGTATTATACAAACTATCTATCCATTTTTACACCCATGGGCATTGAATTCGTTAAAAAAATATGAAATATATTTATTTAAATTTTGGGCAGAATTATTAAATATCAATATTTGTATATTCAAATAACTCGTTATTATGCAGTGTCATCTCCTTTTTACCACCTTATGGACTCCAAAAATCTCATCATAAACTCTAGTAGTGTCAGCTGTACGGTAATATGTTTGCAGTTATTATTTTATGTGTATTGTTAGGTATGCTCTGGCAACATTTGTAGCTGGGGATCGTCACGCCTGAGTGGCTTAATAGCGAAAAACGACGACACAAGTCGTAGTAAGCAAAAGCAATGAAGTTTTGTAACAGTCGGATATTATAATTGCATATTAAGGTTATGTTACTAAGTGTGTATTTATGAAGATGTAATTGTGGAGATAAACGTGTAACGAATTATATGTGTATTTAACTGAATTGATCTGAAGTTATAATATGTATGAAAAATTGTTAAGAAATTTGCGACCTTTATAAAAATATCAAGTCTATATTACTTTGCGTGTTAAATATTGTAATTACATATTACAAATCGTATGCCGTCTTTCGAAACTCGCAACAAATAATTTTATTAACGCAAAACCTTTTCTAACTTGGATTTATATAACGTTATATGATTTCTACGTCTAAAATACCTATTTTGCATGAGGAGTAGAGATTTCGAAGAAAACGTAATTTTATCGCCTACCGTTTCCATCGTACTTAGTACTCTTGAGAGAGCGTACCAAATTCCAATACTGTTAGTCCCGCATCAGTAAAATGTTACAACTTATTCACTAGACTAGAAGATATTAAATATCTGTGTATAACGGAATATATATTTATTATTTACGCGAATATTAGATATTGCCCGTAGCTCAGCTGTAGTTGATTGCATTCATGCCTTAGCCAATAGAAACAACATATTTAATATGATTTTGTTTTACAATTTCTTAAACTGTATGGTTATAAAGCTAATTAAAAACAAAATATAATTTGCGACATAAAATAATCTTATTTTAATGAAAAAGCTGTTTGCCCGACTTGTATTGTTATTCAGCCCATGTCTATGTATATTATAGTTACATTAAAGGACTCTGGGATAATATAATTTCCTTCTAATTTCCAGCTAATTGGTGTGAAATGCAAGTTAATATTTTGTTTAATTATTATTTCTATAAGAATAATAAAACCAGACATGGCAAGCCGCGATCATTTTAAAAATACGCATGTCGAGATGGTTTAAGAATATGTTGTGTATTCAACATTTTTAAACTCATTAATAGACGAAGCAATCACTAGAAAAAACATACCCGGAGAAACTATATGTTTCTGCAATCATCAATCATCATCAATCCTACCAAGTGACTACGACATCACCCATCCAAGGAAACAGGAGTCAATAATCCACCTTTGGAGACCTGTTCATCATAATGTCAACGCAGTTAACGTTGGACGTCGATTGTTTGATGGATAAATGGATGAAACTAAAAATACTTTCTGAATTCCGTTCATCTTTCTCAATTAAGGCGGTATGCTCGCTTTGATTTATCTCTTCATACGTCTTGATAGCTGTCGGATTCAATCCTTAAAAGGTTTATATGGACTCTAAATATATCCAGTACTGATTATTTTAAGGTCAGTTATACACAGACATACCCATTAACTGAGATCGTTCTGTTTGCGCAGAACTTTGATGTTAAAACGTAAATAATGCTTTTCAGTATACAATTCTAACTAATATTTGTGTCGCAAATTAAAGCCAACATTAAATAAGTAATCCTGATCCTAATTGTATATGCCTTTGAGATCACATCCACATAAAGATGCGCAACGTACCGTTATATTTTTAATTAACTCCATCCTCCGTATATCAACGTAATTAAAGTCCGACCAGCGCACCTGAATTAAGTAAATTGAAGGAAGTAATTGAATAAGAGTACTAATTCTGTCATTTTGTTTGAGAAAAATAGATATTCTGTAGAGTATATTTAGTTTCGCTGAAGTTTGTCTTTTAATTTTACGTTTGTACAGTTTTCGAATCCATATCAATAGATCATCATCATCATCGTTTCAACTTATATACGTCAAACTGCAATAGGAGAGAAATTGACCTATTGTACCACGCTGGTCAGACGGGTTGGTATAGGCATTTATTTCGAGTTTTCCTTCTCTTGCATAGACGTTATATACATATTTAATCCCTTAGTCGTCTTTTACGACACCCATGGGTTAGAAAAAAGGGTCATGAATTGTATTCTCCGTCATTACACGGATATCAATAGATCAACATCATCATCTCAGCTCATATATGTATATCCCACTTTTGGGCTCGAACCTCCTCTAAATTAGGAAGGAAATTAACTTTAGTATATCATGCTGGTCAGACAGGTTGGTATAGCGTTTCATTTCGTGTTTTCCTTCTCTTGATGTTGTATGTGTGTTATACTCCTTATTCGTCTTTTACGATGTCCACGGGAGTGGTGAAAACTATTATTATTCTGTCACTATAAGGAGAGAAAAAAATCTCCCACATCTATGAAATTATAGACTTGCTTGCTCTTAGATGCAATATAAATTATGGCTATTTTAATATACCTCACCAACTAACGAAGGCCAATAATCGACTGTTTAAATACTCGTCCTTGTTATTAGCCAAGTGGAACAGTTCCGCATCTACTGGTTTCCTCCTTCGTCGAAACCACCTGGCCTTCCATAAAAAAATGCTGAGAGGCTTTAATAAAGATGCTTGTATATTACTAAACTAGCAGCGCCCTGCGGTTTTACCCGCATTATTCCCCTTCCCGTGGGAATATCATGATAAATTATAGCCTATGTGTTATTCTGATATGTAAACTATATTATTGTGAAGTTTCATCAAAATCTATTCAATAGTTTTTGCATGAAAGAACAATAAACATCCTCACAAACTTTCGCGTTTATAATATTAGTAAGATGTTACCAAAGTATTTCGTTAAGTAAATTGCATTTGTTGTTACGGTATGCATTTTTCGATAAAATTTTTATTATCCTTGGATCTTAATGTAGATGTTACTTTCAATGCTACTTCATATTATCTTAATAATATACATGTTACCTTAAATATTTATGGTATTTTTAAAATAAGTACCTACATCGTACTGCCTCCATAAAATGATAAACATCGAAATCTTTTTACGCAACCTTATAATCAATTGTACGTACATTTTTACTTATTATATGCAATACAAGTATCCAATTACGTAAAGTAAAAGTTCTTATCTACTGAATTAAGAAATACAATTTGGATTCAACGATTTAATTTATTCGTCAGACATTGAAATATCATTTAATTTGTGTTCAGTTTTTGCTCTACAAAGTTTTGTAACAATTTTTTGTAGATTTAAAAAACATCAGATTGTTTTTGTTAATCTTAAAAATATCGTCGAGCTATTTAAGCCACAAAAAGATTATTTAAGTTTTGTTTGTAAAGTTCACTAAAAGTCTTACGCATTTTTATAATTCTATATTATTATATTCCGCATAGTGACGGAGTAAGAATACAATTCACCCCTTTTCTTGGCCGTGGGTCTCGCAAAAGACGACTAAGGGATTACAATATGCAGATAATCCTATCGATCTATGCAGCAGAAAGAGAATTCGAAATAAAAACCTTATGCCAAACCATCTGACCAGCATGTATAGTAGGTCAATTTCCTTCACATTGTGAAGGCTGGAGCAGCACCAGCAGTGGAACGCATTTGAGCTATGAGATGATGATATTCCGCATGGTGACATGTGCAAGAATAGTGTCACCACTTTCTTTCTTGAATGTCCTTATAACAGTGACTCATATACCCAAGAAAATCCTAAAACAAATGTTATGTAGAACTCATATGGACCCTGATTAGTTATGATAAATGAAATACATATGTTCTACTAGCAGACCCGGCCACGCGTTGCTGTGCCTAATGTTTTTGTTATATTACATTTAATTAAACTATTTAAATGGAACTGTAGGAGAACATCTGTCATGGAAGTCGTCATATTTTTTTAAAAATGCCATCTATGTAAAAAAGCAAAATCGTATATGACACGTTTGTAGGTTTGACATAGCAGCGCCATCTATTAATTAATTACTCAATCCAGTCAACAGATATCGCCATCTGTTAAAATCGTTTGGAGTTAACAGATAATTGTGAATGTCAAATAACAAATAATAGACAAATAATTTGTTATAAATAATATTGCGACTATAAATTAAGATGTAAGCTATCCTTCTTTCAAGTTGGATCAAACTGCACACGGTGTGCAAATTTGATTAAAATCGGTTAAGTAGTTTAGGAGTCCATCGCGGACAAACAACGTGACACGTAATTTATGGTATATATATTGAGATATAAACTGTGATAAAGCTTTATCGCAGTATGTCGTGATATCCTCAAACATTAATGTGAAATTTCATACACAATTTTTTAGTTCTCCTTCCTTACTAATTACTTTATTATTATTTTACTTTTTACTAATATTATAAACGCGAAAGTTTGTATGTGAGGATGTGAAGATGTTTGTTGCTCTTTCACGCAAAAACAACTGAATGGATTTTGATGAAACTTCACAATAATATAGCTTACATATCACAATAGCACATAGGCTATAATTTATCCCGATATTCCCACGGAAAGAGGAACTGCGAGTGAAACAGCAGGGCGCTGCTAATATGTTAATAATAAGGTCGACGTGGTACAATAAACCAAATTGTCTCACATTAAGCGATAAGCTCGTAATCAACAGTAGGACATTATATGGCTTAAGAAGAAAGAAAATATTGTTATTATCGATCGAAAGATATTATAATCAGAACTATCGATCATCTTTAAAAAATCCATTAAATTACCTATTTAATATCAATTTATACGTAATATCGATTTATTGGTAACAACACCTTAATTTTATCTCACCGCACTGACCGTTGGAGATAAAAACAGGTCAGTATATGTCATCGTACCAATGATTTCCACACAGGGTTCATCCAATTCCTCTAGTAGAG
Source organism: Lymantria dispar (assembly GCA_032191425.1). Lineage (NCBI taxonomy): Eukaryota > Metazoa > Arthropoda > Insecta > Lepidoptera > Erebidae > Lymantria > Lymantria dispar. Next base: position 22,985,454 of record CM063457.1, read on the forward strand.
ACGCTGATTCTGTCCATGGATTTTCAGGTACCTTTGTATATATGTACCTATGTATCTATGTATTAGCCCTGAAATCTACTAACTATCTGATGTTGAAATGACAATCAAATTAAAATACAGCTGTTACCGCTTTTACAATGTTAATAAACTAATGTTATTTTATAATATTTTTAACAAATTGCATATTTTCACTGATTTATACTGCCATATTACGGCATCAAGTATACGTAACTATTTAAAAAACTTCATAATAATTGTATGAATTGTTTCGTCATAGTAATGTCACGCAAGAATTGATGAATTCGTTGAAGAATTGTATAATAGAAATATTTGTTTTTAAAAAGACCATTTTATTACCACAAATACAGTGTGTAACCATCCCTTATCCCGCGAATGTTATAAGCTCGAGCAAAAAGGGCCACAGAGACAAATAACGTCACTACAAAAGAAAGCTGTAAATAAAATCTTATACTAGAAACACATTTAGCAAGTACATATATAAATATATATATATCCCTATATATATAGGGATATATATATTTATATATGTACTGCAAGTACATATTTATGTATAGCAAGTACATATATAAATATATATGTCCCTATATATATAGGGATATATATATTTATATATGTACTTGCGTCAATGATCTTGGTAATGTGCTATCATCGGCCTCCGTATACCAGTTCGCAGACGACACGTGTCTAGTGGCTGCTCATAGAGATATCAGTATAGCTCAGAAATCAATACAATTTTGATCAGTTATGTAAATGGGCCCATGACGTTGGACTAGTGATAAACGGATCTAAGACAAAAGTTGTTTATATTCACTCATCACATAATAAATGCACCACTAGTCCTGTAGTCGTGGCTCATGAGCATCACTGTTTGAATGTACTAGTTACTGACTGCCAATGTCCAACTTTAGAAGTAGTTAATCAACATATGTATATCGGCTTAATCATCGATACTCGATTTTGTTGGGGCCCACACAATGATTGTCTGTAACAAACTGAGATCCATTATTGGGAGAATTAGTATTTTAAAATATAAATTACCATATAAGACACTGAGATTGCTTTATATGGCCTTAGCAGATTCGATTGTTGGGTATGGTCTCAGTAACTACGGCAGAACGTATAAAACATACTTAAAGGAAATATATCACTTGCAATTAAGACTACTAAAAATTATTGTACATAAACATATTAAAGAATTATATAAAGACAACGAAAATGAACTATTTAAATATTGTAAAGTGATGAATGTATTTAATAAAATAAAATTTTGCATTCTCACTCAAATCAGTAAACCAGAATTATTGGATGAAAAAACTAGACTAAATTACCTGAGACTAATTTCATATAAAAATAAGTATACTCTGCCCAAAACGAACAATTGTTATGGAGAAAGAGTAGAAAAACATTTGACACCATTATTTTTAAATGAGCTGCCCGACAACGTACAACAAATGTATAAAACAAACTGTAAACTATTCAAAAACAAACTTAAAAAAAATTATGTAACCAGTAAGTAGCATTGAGTAGTATGATGTGTAAAAGATAACATATGTATGTAAAATGTATATAACTATTAGAATGTAGGTATATAACGACTCAACGTAACCCAGACAAATCCCTCGTGGTTTACGTGATACGGATCACATCATTGTATTATGTATTTAATGAGAATTTTGGAAATAAATTAATAATAATATAGGATATGGATATACATATATATAGTTGAGACTCCACTATGGAGAAGTGGTGCAGAGTTCCTTGACTTCAGTGGTCTACTCGAAAAAAAGCCTTAGAGAACGAGATGAGATGGAGAATAGCTGCAGTAATACCATAAATTATTATGCAAGTATTATAGAATTGACTCCTTTAAGAATTATATTTTGTACAGAAACTGTTCAAAAGTTCTTGGGTGTTGGATTACAATTCAAAAACATTAGATATAGATATTGCATATAAACGCAAAATAAATCAATTAAATTCATAAAAGGTCGCTGACTTATAACAAAGCAACTGTAACCTGTAACGCCTATGACCTGTCACGGTAGTTAAATACCGGATAGCTACCAAAAACAATGAGCGGTTTTTGTTTCCTTGACAGATGTATTTAAGGAAGCAGCTGATGCTTAGAGGCGCAACGAATAAATTTTTGTGCAGACTATCGTAAAATAATGTAGCTCGGAGGATTCTTATTTTTATAGGAAGTAGTTTTTGATGATTCGTGTATTTTGTACCATTTTTGTGTATGAATTGTAATATTAAAACCTTCCTCATTCCGGCAGTATTGTTTTGAAAATGGTCTGAAGCACAAGTCTTAATTTGTATACTGTTTTGATCAAAACAAAAAGATGCACACAACCTGTTTGGTTCTGTGTTTCAACAAACCAGGTTGAGTAGTTTGGTCACACTCAATCTAAAGCATACTGGGCGATGGAAGGGCGGTGTGTAGCCCAGACCCTGCTACATTTTCTCTTGCCGCCAAATGAACAGAAACTTCTTATTTCTATCTTGGGAGCAACTTCCAGAACTTAAACTTGCAATTTGCCGCACAATTTCGAATATTCGTTCGACAGATGTTTCGAATGAGTGGACGAAACATCCTTAAGACAATTTTTATTTTTTAATTTCAAAATATAAACTATCAATGATTATTTTAAATAAGATTTTAACTAATTATAATTCTTTATTTTCAGATATTCACCATCTGAATTTTGTGATTGGTATGTATGAATACAACTTAGCATCATTTCTTGTTAAATTGGGATGTAGTCTACATGATTAAACTTTGTTATATACTATAACTAAAAACAATTTTCAACAAAAATTATTTTTGAAATTATTTTCTATTATTCTTACTCTTACTTATTATTATTCTTACTAGCATGTTATTTTTTAATAAATAGCAGTACAAATAAAGTAATGTCAAGTTAGCAAGCCTCAAATTAATCTGCATCTGCCCTAAATAAACATCATTATGCGAGACACGGGTGAGGTATGCCTACTCTAATAATTCAAAGGCTTATTTATAACTTCTTTAACTGTGCATATTTTTCATTTTTTATCACACAATTGATATTAAATATTTATATATTTGAGATAGTAATTTTTTAAACAAGGTATTTCATTTAAATATCAAGAACGGACTCTTCTTAAACTCAAAAACCGACTTAAAGCAAGTGCTCATTTTAACGTGCTAGTGTTCCCGTATTAACGTGTTACTATATTGCGTGCGTGCTGGTGAAAGGTCAGATTAAAAGAAGGGTCCACTAACCTACAAATTTGCTTTATGTTCTTAATAGCCAATGCTCGCGGTTTCACCCGCGTAGTTCCTTTTACCGTGAGAATACTAGGATTGAAATATACCGTAAGTTATTCCTTAACTAGACAGCTATCTGCTGTAAATATTTTCTAAAACGTCCTGCGATTTCGAAGAAAACCCGCCATAAATAGAAAGATAAAAAATGTTTGAACCGGTTTACAAGCATGGGTATAATAAAAAACCGAGTGAGTATGAAAAAGAAATACTATTTTGACATCACAAATACTTCAATTTTATTTATGTGTATAGATGAAACGTGAGGTATCTCAATATCGTGCTTAGTTGAAATCTTCAGTGTCTGACTCTGTCCTAACGCCTGAAAACAAGCATGATTTTATGTATTTGTATGCCATAAAGTAAAACGTAAGCTTGTGAGGTCGTGACATATATACCGCGCGAAGGGAGGCTGGCAGTGCTGTTTAGGGTTGTTTGAAGCCGCAATTTACGAGATAATTCTCGAAAACAACTAAACTATATTACTAAACTAACAAGTTTAACAAACTACAGACTATAAATTTAATGTGTTTACCTTAATATTACCTTTCTAACTATAACTTTAAAAAATGTCTAATATTGTCTCTTTAATAAATAAAAAATTTAAAAAGCAGACTTGTATAAAAGACTGGTGCAGGTGTTGACGGGGCACGGATGCTTCACCAAGTACCTGCACACGGTCGTGAGGAGGGAGATCACACCGTCCTGCCACCACTGCGATTGCGACGAGGACACGGCGCGCCACATGCTCGTGGTGTGTGTCGTGTGGGCGGGGGAGCGCCGTGAACTCGTCGCAATCATCGGTGCCGACCATCGCTAAGGAGATGGTCGCTAGCGTCAGGAACTGGGACGCCGTTGCCGCCTTCTGCGAGGCTGTTATCTCGCGGAAGGAGGCGGCGGACCGTGTGCGGGTGGAACAACTCCACACGGACACGGTCCTCCGCCAAAAAGTCTTAAAAACCCGTTAAGGTAGCGATAGAGGAGCGAGTAGCAGCGGTTAATTCCAACACTGTACGTCGAACATTTCGATAGATGGATGAATCTATACCAATTAATTAAGATTGGAGTGTCTGTTTGTAATGTCAAAATAATAGGCTTTTTTCATGCTCACGCGGTTATTTGCACGACACCTATGCCTAAAATACAAATTAAAAAAATTTTGTCTGTCTGTCTGTTTGTTCCGGGTAATCTTCAAAACGGCTGGACCGATTTCAAAAATTCTTTCACCAATGGAAAGCTATAATATCAGGGCGTAAACTAGGCTATATTTTATCCCGGTATTCCCACGGGAACGGGAACTACGCGGGTAAAACGACTAAAACCGAAGCGAAGCGAGGGCGGGTTGCTAGTAAATAAATATATTTAGTACTAGCAATCCGCCCTCGCTTCGTTTCGGTTATAGGTTATAGTCGTTTTACCCGCGTAGTTCCCGTGGGAATACCGGGATAAAATATAGCCTAGTTTACGCCCTGATATTATAACTTTCCATTGGTGAAAGAATTTTTGAAATCGGTCCAGCCGTTTTGAAGATTACCCGGAACAAACAGACAGACAGACAAAAATTTTTTAATTGCTATTTTAGGCATAGGTGTCGTGCAAATAACCGTGTGAGCATGAAAAAAGCCTATTATTTTGACATTACAAACAGACACTCCAATTTTATTTATTGGTATAGATTATAGTAGATCCTTTACCGCATTACGGTATATCGTACTCCTGCCAAGATCATAGTAGTGTGGGGTATCATAACACTCCTTATTACCACTTCCTGCCTTTTACGCAAGGCATTGCAACAGTTGTGTATTCGACTTCATTAGTGGACGGTTTTAGTATATCTTCCTTATGGAAACCTATGGCCACCGATAAACTTCGATATGCCGATCTATTATTTAACCACTAGCCGAAGCTGTCAGCAAGGTACTAGATGACGCGTAAATGTAAGCCAATAATATAAAACAGTACCCACTCGTGAAAGAAACAATAACTTCGGTCAAAATTTATCAACCATATATTTTAGCTTGATATAATATTATTGTCCACACATTGACGCCCTACTTGGGAGATATAAGCAAGTTAACGGACCAAACTTTCACAATAATCGGGGGAAAATAATACATTTTACTTGTAGTATGATCGTGTTTGCTACGCCTCAGAGTTACGGCATTATCTTTATACCAATTGCTCCAAATCTTATATCTTTATTCTTGTCATGTTTTAAGAAAGTTGTGTTTTATTACTAACGCGTTATACGTAAACTTTTGGGCCATTACCACACATGATTCACATGTAATATTTGGTAATCTATTTCTGTCAGCTTTTAGTTTTCATAATAATATCGCGTTTCGAATCATAAGGATATGTTTTATTTAATTATTTCCTGAATGAATCGTCTGATAAACCCAGTTACATCCGCGAATATTTAATCGCACTGTATTGTAGAAATTCAATCAAAATAAAATAAATATATCATATTCCTTTTGTTTTTTCATATAAATGTATGTAATGTATTCGCGAGTTTATAATATAAAAATAAATTATTTTATTTATTATTTTCTATTGGCAGTGGTCGTAAAAACTGTCTATAGGATCACCAGAAGATCTCGGCAACATAGCACCAACTTTGGTCGCTAACCCGACTGCTAAGTTATCACACCTTTGTGGAGAAATTTTTGTATATATTAAGTATTAAATAATATATTAAGTATTATAACTGGAAATATTAGAACGTATCTTAGCACATCCCGGCCTAGATCATAGCATTATGGAGTGTCATAACAGGCCGTACGCCTGCTGTTCGCTTTGTAATCTGTGTATTCGATAGCAGTACTACATACTACAGCGGAGATTTTTCACCTACAAATATTTTTTTCATGGCATTTAAAGTATCATTTTTTCAGCCTGTAACGTTGGCAACGTTCTAATATTGTGCCCTGTGCCCAATATTCCACAACAAGAGAAAAATTGACATATTTTCCCACCGATTTGAAATAAGGTGTACTTTCTAAATTCCATTCCCTTGCAGTGATGTTTTCTACTGTATACCTTACTCAACAGGGAGAGAAATAGTTGGGGAAGTGTATTCTAACTCCATTACAACATGGCAAATTGAGAGAGAGAATAAACCATTTCAGTCAATTTTATGGATATATGTATGCAACTCCATTACTTGCGCAAATTTAATTTTGTTTAGTATACATACGTATTCTCTTTTACTATTTGAAGCACTTAAATAGTGTACTTAAAATAACTTCTTTTTATGAGCAACTAAAACACAAGTCCCAAGGCAAGAAATAAAGCAACTGACCCAAAAAAACACAATTAAAATATTATTTTATGACTTGTGTTAGAAATGGGTTATGCTTTAGGAACTTATGAGTAATCTTCAAATAAATAAACCAGTGTCAACCATCTATGACTAGGTACTGTAGGCATATTAATCTTGACATATGCAACATCATTGAACAGCAAGCCTTTGTATAACTTTAAAGACATGTCTGCGAAACGCAATAAATACAATTTTCAGATGACACGAATACTTAAGTCTTGGTTCTCGTTATGCAAGCTGGATGGCTTGAATTACGCAATAGTAATTATTTTCTGTCACCTTACATTATATTAAATACTAGCAATCCGCCCTCGCTTCGCTTCGGTTATAGGTTATAGTCGTTTTACCCGCGTAGTTCCCGTTCCCATGGGAATACCGGGATAAAATATAGCCTAGTTTACGCCCTGATATTATAGCTTTCCATTGGTGAAAGAATTTTTGAAATCGGTCCAGCCGTTTTGAAGATTACCCGGAACAAACAGACAGACGGACAAACATTTTTTAATTGCTATTTTAGGCATAGGTGTCGTGCAAATAACCATGTGAGCATGAAAAAAGCCTATTATTTTGACATTACAAACAGACACTCCAATTTTATTTATTGGTATAGATGTTGTATGTTTTCTATTCTAGAAATGTGAAGGATGTTCTATTTGATACTTATGAACGTGTCGTGTGATTTCAATGTCTCGTTTAAGTAAGTTTATATTAGGCTAGTTTTCTTTGCACAATAGGTATAGTTTTATTTTCACTAGTCCCTAGGCGTCTACTGTTGGACTTAGGCTTGCCCACAAGACGGTTTCTTGTGACTTTTTAGACATCTTATCTTCAGTCCACCTAGTGGAAAGCGGTGTATAATACAGGGTGTATCTTGCACGATATAGGTTTCAAATGGGGCACTGGGCAGGAATAAATATATTGTAGCAATTTTTTTATTATTTTTATTTCCCATAATATGCACGGCTAAATAAACTCAAAGAAACAAAAGCATCCATAAAGATAGGTTTGTGATGAAAGAAATCTGATCCAGGTTTTTATACCTTGGCAATTCAAAGGCAGTTTGGACAGCTAACAAATTCTCCATCCAAATTTCAGCCTATCCACAATTGGCCATAGGTATTCCGAAAAGAGGATAATGTTATAATCGCCATGCTTGGCAAACATGTTAGCGTAGCCTCCACACGGCTTAGTGAGTCTATATAAAACTAAAAGTAATGGCTTACCTACGTTTCATGTTCGGAATGATCATAAAAATAGTAAACAAAGTACTTTTAATCTTTACTGTGATTGCTTTTCTGTAAAGTATGTGGAGTTATGGAGGACTTACACCATATATTGATAGAATGTATCCAATTTGAGTCTAACATAATCCGACGCAGACATTGAGTTTAAACAGAAAGGACATGATACTAAAATTATGTAGATACTAGCAACCCGCCCTCGCTTCACTCCAGTTTCAGTTGCTTTACCTGCATAATTCCCGTTCCCGTGGGAATGCCGGATTAAAATATAGTCTTAGTTACTCCTTAAATAGACAGCTACCTGGTAGTAAAATATTATCCAAATCGGTCCAGCCGTTTAGAAGATTACCTCAAACAAAGAGACGGACAGACAAAATATGTTTAAACTGTATTTTAGGACCACTGACGACAAGTTAACGCTGCTCCAGTGGTCGGCCCAACGACGAAGGCGACGTGGTTTTTGGGTGGGTCGCGGGAGTTGCGTGCTTAAGCCCCTCTGTCGCCCCTAACGGAGTGGTGCGGAGGCACGCCGACCGCGACCCACCCACAAAAAAAAAAAAAACTGTATTTTAGGCATAGGTGTCAAGCAAATAACCGTGTGTGCATGAAAAAAGCCCAGTATTTTGACATTACAAACAGACACTTCAGCATAAAACATAGAGCATTAAATATGCATATAACATCTATGCAAGAGAAGGAGAACTCGGCAAAACCCTATGCCAATACGTTTCACCGGCATGGTATAATCGATCAATTTGCCTTCCATTGTGGAGGAGGCCCGAGCTCAACAGTGGGACTTATTTGAGCTTTTTTTTTTGTTAACGCTGTGGAAATGCAATTTACGCACTACCCCTCGCCGGTAACAGACGAGGGGGGTGTGTGGGACTCACCAGTTGCCTATGCAACCGGAATACCCACTAAAACCAACAGCGATCCCTTCCGCGCTTTTACGGAGTGCCGGAGAGATCGTCTAATGACATTCGATCCTCGACACTCCTACGCAAGGCCGTCGGGCCACGTCCTGTCGTCACTCAAGGCGGTGGGAGGAGACGCGCATATCGGCGCCTCCCCCTCCATGGTCGCCGCCTACGGAGCGAGTTAGTGGACGCAAGTGCCTCGCGTTCCCGCTCCGCGGCCTCCTTCCGGGCGATGACCTCCTCGCAAAAAGAGGCCATCGCCGACCAGCACCTGTCGCTGTCGAGCATCTTTGTTATGATGGTCCCGTTCCTATGACCGCCGACAGGTCGCGGCGCTGAGGCCCCCAGGCGGGACATACCTCCAGGGTGTGACGCACATCATCATTTGGCGCGCCACACTCATGGCATCCGGGGGCCTCCTCACGTCTGATTCTATGCAGGTACTTATCAAAGACCCCGTGTCCGGTAAGTACCTGCGTCATCCCGAGGGACTTATTTGAGCTGACATGATGATGATAAGCATAATACATGACGGGGCTGACATCATTACCATCTCAATTCACATGTCCCACTGTGGGACTCGGACTTCCTCCACAAGGGGAGAAAAATTAAATTAAACATGGTTGGTTTTATGTTACCTTCTCTAGCATAGATCTTATCTGCATATTATTTCTCTTAGTCGTTTTTTACGACACCCACTGGCAAGGCAGCGTGCGGTGAATTGCGCCATCACCCATCACCACATGAAATGGTCCGTCCGTCACCACAGTACACGGGCTGATATCCTTACTAATATTATAAATGCGAAAGTAAGTTTGTGTGAACCACTGTACCAATTTCAAAAATTCTTTCACCAATGGAAAGCTATGATATCAAGGAGTAACATAAGCTATATTTTATCCCAGTATTCCCACGGGAACTACGCGGGTAAAGCGACTCAAACCGAAGCGAAGCGAAGGCGGGTTGCTAGTACGTTATAAATAAAAAAAAACCTAACTGCTACTCAATATTTAATTAGTAACAGTCGCAATATTCCGTGTGGTGACGGAGGAAGAATACAATTCACCACTCCCTACCTTGCCCGTGGATGTCGTAAAAGACGACTAAGGGATATAATATGCACATAACATCTATGCAAGAGAAGAAAAACTCGAAACGAAATCCTATACCAACATGTCTGACCAGCATGGTATAGTAGGTCAAATTTCCTCCCACTGTGGAGGAGGCCCAAGCCCAACAGTGGGACATATATGGGCTGCGATGATGATGAACAATGACAATATATTGTCACTGTTACTAATTAAATATTGAATAGCAATTAGGTTTTTGTTCTATAGAGAAAATAAATACGTTTGTTTCAAATTACGAAACGTTTTAACTAGATAACAAAACCATATGTCTATATTGTACACAGCTACAATTTCAATACCGCAGAGGTACGTGTGAACACGTAGGAGGCAAATTCACACGAATATCGACCAAAATTAGGGACCCGCGACAATTAACACAGCTGCGATTTCCCGAAACATCAGTTAAGATAAATTTAGGGTGGAGCAGGTCAATGTGAAATGGTGACTTTCTAAAAGCATTAGCGATTATAGGGTGTGGGTTTACTCCCATAGTATGCAAGGTGTACTAAGCCGCGTTAACATTAAATAAAAAAAATCCTTTACACGTTTTAATTTTGCAGTGTTGCTTGCGTCCTTAATTCTGTAGCGGGTAGATATAAATCTCTTTAATAACGATGACTTTGACGTGAGACATCTTTGTCTGCCCGTGACCACGAACGCTGTAAAGAGTTCAAAACGTCGACCAATCAAAAATCAAATACAAACGCGATAAAATCCGTTTGGGACATATATGGGCTGAGATGATGATGATGATTATTGAATCTGTTTATAATGTCAAAATAGATATTTTTATGCTCACACGGTTTGCACAATATATGCCTGCAAACCATTATTTTTGTCTCTGTTGTCTGTTTGTTCCAGGCAATCTTCAAAACAGCTGGCCCGATATTGGTAATATTTTACTACCAAACATCTGTCCACATAAGGAATAACATAGGCTATTGAGCCTGGTATTCCCACGGGAACAGGAACTACTGGTTATTGCTAGTAATTGCTAAGAATCTAAACTTGGTCCTTATCGCGATTGCAACAGTGTGTTTTTATCATAGCAAATATAAAAAGACCTCCCACCTTGATACCAACTACATATTTCCCTAGAATTACTTAGTTATTTATATTCAATCAATTAAGATATTGTCACAAAATCAATAAGATCGTCTCCATCGGCTGTGTTTAATTTACATTAGCTCATATTGTCGTCGCGCCCGCATGCCGGAAGGTATTAAAAAGCGTAGACATTTACTGAATAGGATGTTTCCTGTCGTATCTACTTGATAACATCCCAACAATAACACTGAACACAGCTCGTCATAATTAACTTCTTGTTACAAATTACACTTAAATGTATTCAAAAGGAAATGGAATCAAATCTATATTATCGAATAAATAAAATGAAAGTGTTTGTTTGCAATATCAAAATAGTACGTTTTTAGGATTCCGTACCGAAAGGGTAAAAACGGGACCCTATTACTAAGACTTCGCTGTCTGTCCGTCCGTCTGTCTGACACTAGGCTGTATCTAAAGAACCACGATTGCTAGACAGTTGCAATTTTTACACATTATGTATTTCTGTTGCCGCTATAACAACAAATGCTAAAAACGAAATAAAATAGATTTTTAGGGGGGATTTCAATACAACAAACACGATTTTTTGGCCTCATTTTTGCTCAATGGTACGGAACCCTTAGCGCGAGTCCGCCTCGCATTTGGCCGATTTTTTCATGCTCATTCGTTGTTTTGCATAATACCTAATGCCTAAAAATCAGTTTTTTTTATCTATCTGCGTGTTTGTTCCGAGTAATCTTTAAGACGATTGGACCTATTTTGATATTTTCTATTAGGTAGCTGGCTCTATTAGGTAGCTGTCTCTATTAGGAGTATCTTAAGCTATTTACATATACCAGTATACTCACGGGCAATTCGCGGGCGAAGCCGGAGATAATTGCTAGTATAATTATAATGCTGAAATGTTTTATCCTATCCTACTTTCTTCCTATCCTACAAATATTATAAACGCGAAAGTTTGTATGTGAGGATGTGAAGATGTGTAGATGTATGTTGCTCTTTCACGCAAAAATTACTGAATGGATTTTGGTGCAACTTCACAATAATATAGTTTACATATCAGAATAACACATAGGCCATAATTTATCCCAATATTCCCACGGGAAGAGGAACTGCGGGTTAAACCGCAGGGCGCTGCTAGTTCACTATATTTCTTTATCAACTTACACATTTAATATGTGTGGCCACAACAGCTGTGAAAAGGAATTGTTTTAATTATTCATAATTGCTAATCCGTGTGGTGTCGGATTAAAAATACCTTATGTCTCTAGGTCTGTGCACCACTGATGTCTTAAACATGTCTTACTAAAAGAACTCCACCTTGGACATTCATTTCATTTTGGCAAGTTAGCGATTGCAGTTGCTTTTATAAAGTTCCCAGGAATATTCTGCTTCCCCTGGTAATCCCACAGTCAGTTTTTACGACTCCCGCAGTAAAGCAAGGCGTGGTATCATTTTAGGGCATTCCACAAATGATTGTTCCGAGTCTGGGTGCAACTTTGACAGTCTATTCATCCCCTTAGCATACTCTAAATTATCGCTCATTTAGTATATGGTAGAACCACACTGTCGACAGTCATCTCTCTACAGCCCTGTGGGCCTACTCTTGAAATCAATTCCAATTTCGAATCCGATTCAATTGCAATCTCACCAAACTTATATTTGATACTCTTGAACAAAATCGAGTATGAATTCTTCGCGTTTGCCGTTGTTATTTTCACTAAATATGCCGTATTTTCTTACTATAAATTAGTAACGTTATCGAACTCGATCACCTCAAAGACGCTTTCTTGAAATTGTGCAACATTAACGATTTTAAACTATGTCAAAATCACGTTGGGAGTAGCAAATATTTGACTTAATCGACGAGAGTCGAATTCATTTAGTTTAAAAAAAAATTCTACCGAATTTGTATCCAATCGTGCGCTAGTATCACTTTCTAGAGTACCAAATTTGCTCAATATCGAGCTGCGATTGGATTTAGGATTGGAATCGAGATTCAAAAGTAGACACCACTGGTCGTCCGTCCGACCGTCTGAATTAGTACCTCTCGCAGAAAATCGAAATCTGATGAGTAACGTATTGATACTGCACTTCGTTAGGCGAGAGAGTCGGCAGCCCAACTTTCTGAGAATATTTACGTGTGGTAGATTTCGGTGATGCCTTTAGTATTACCAAATCTCATTGCACGAATTTTCACTCTACAGGCAGTAACCTAGCAAAGGTCCATTAGCGACACTATCACTTACCATCAGGTCTGCTTAATCATTTACCATCAACATTAATAAAAAGAAATGTGAGTAATTAAGTGCGCACGTAAGAAGCTATACTTTGGCGTAACAAGAATATTTTTTGAAGTGAAACTTCTTTAGAATCGTTGTGATTTCAAACTCGATGAAACGAAAAAGCGAGTCCATAGAGACACAAACACGTAAATGTATAGGATTCAGCCGACGAGAGAATGAGATAAGGGATAAAGAAGTTTCACTTCCAACGTGCGTATTTTGTACGCACGCTCTTTTTCTTTTAATTTTATCGTTGGCGTTATCCTACGTTTGTAGAAAAACGACACAATAATAGAAAAACGCCATTTAATACATTAGTAGATATATTTATAACGTTATTATAACATTATCTAGTTGATATCGGAGACGGTGTGCGCGCGCGCATCGTAAAAATGTACTCTCATAATTATGCCCTAACGCGTCAATAGAATTATAATGTCAAAAAATTCGGCATCCAATATACATTGCATACCTATATTATATCTAATACATTTAAAAAACATATACACAGCAATCTATACCAATAAATAAATTTGGAGTGTCTGTTTGTAATGTCAAAATAATAGGCTTTTTTCATGCTCACACGGTTATTTGCACGACACCTATGCCTAAAATACAGATTATAATAGAATACCGATTAAAAAATTTTTGTCTGTCTGTCTGTCTGTTTGTTCCGGGTTAATCTTCAAAACAGCTGGACCGATTTCAAAAATTCTTTCACCATTGGAAAGCTATAATATCAGGGCGTAAACTAGGCTATATTTTATCCCGGTATTCCCACGGGAACGGGAACTACCCGGGTAAAACGACTATAACCGAAGCGAAGCGAGGATGGGTTGCTAGTACTAAGTAATAATAAGCATTACGATTTTCCAATAATTGTAACCGCCACACGATGATGTCATGTAAATATAAAATGTACCTTCAGTAATCACATTTTCGTTTAATACTTAATGTTTTTTACAGTGATGATCTCATCGACGAATAAGATGCAGACACACGGCGGGTACGGTAGACAAAAACAGTTTAACGAGTGACTGTTTGTTTAATAACCGTTACCGATTATTTGTTTAACAACAGTTGATTCCTTATACTATAACTGTACATAGATATTCAGAACAATGTTTGGATTATTTCTAAAAATGTTTTTAACTGTGCATCGGCCGTCTTCAATAAGTAATCTATACGTCGTCAGTTAGTAAAGATAGAAAAGTCAAACTTTCTGACCGTATTTTTCTTTTACTTTCAACAAAATGTATAACTGAAGGGATAAATTTTATATATTTTCGATTAATAAAAGATCTTTATCTGTAAATGGTAATCGTGAAAGGCAAATTTTGAGAAAATACTCCTTCAACTGTGTGATCTCACCTAAACTAGTAGGTACTCGATCGCTTTTGAACAAAAATAAAGTAACGTAAAAAATCCAACGAACTGGTTATCTGTATGGTGACGGAATAAAAGTACAATTCACAACTCCCTTTTTTGCTCGTGGGTGTCGTAAAAGACGTCTAAGGGATTATTACAAACATCGTCTTTGCAAGGTAAACTCCAAATAAAACCCGATACCAACCCGTCTGACCAGCGGTATATTAGGTCAATATCCGTCTCATTGTGGATGAGACTTAAGCCCAGCAGTGAGACTTTTTTTTTAAATAAATAAAAAAAAAAAAAAATGCAGTGAGACATATATGAACTGAGACGATGATGATTTATTTTTAATAAACATGCGGACTGAAATATAAGCAAGTTCCTACTGATTATATGCTGATATAATCTAGAATACATGTAACTGAATGGAGAAACTATTTCTTTTAGATTATAAATATGGCTCTTACTTCTTCTGTCTAAAGATATAAAAGTTGTGCATACCCATACATAACCCGGTAAGTAAGTTGGATAATATACCCCATATTATCTAACTTACTTACCGGGTTGAGAGCCATCTGCGCTCACCCATTGACCGCGTTAAGCTGTCAAGGTCATCTGCGACCAACAGATACACACACACAAAAGAAAAGGTATATTATCTATATTGAGAAATAGACTCAAAGTGGATAACATATTTTGAAATTTCAGTGGAGCAGTGGAAGACACAGAAAATTAAAACCATTGAGTCATCATCTCAGCCTATATACGTCCCACTGTTGGGCTCGGGCCTCCTCCATAATGGAAGGGTAATTGACCTACTATACCACGCTGGTTAGACGTGTTGGTATAGGGTTTTATTTCGAGTTTTCCTTCTCTCGCATAGATGTTATATGCGTTTTATATCCCTTAGTCGTCTCGTACGATCACCCACGGGTAAGATAGGGGGTGGTGAATTGTATTCTTACTCCGTCACCACACGGACTAAAACCATTGAGTATTCACGTGTATTTTGCGAAACATCCTTTTATAGCTTGAATAAAAATATATACTCAAACTAGGAAAATATTTAAAAACTAACGAACCTGTCTATACTCCTTTGCGGCCTCCTATCGTTTATCTTAATTACCAAATTGCCCATCGGCTACGTAGCAATATTCATAATGACCAGAAAAACAGTTCAACAATGAGGTATAAATAAGTATAACGTAGCTCGATTTGACCTGTCTGTGTTCATACTGTCCGCCGATTATAAATAGTGCTGTGATTAATCATTTGGTTCATAATATTATGTATAGATCCTCGTTAAGATGAACGCGAAATCGACTGTACATACCTTCACACGGCGATTATATATTGCTCATTCTTATCTATATAAATAAATAAAATTGAAGTAATGGCAAAATAATACTTTTTTCATGTTCACACGGTTATTTTCTCGATACTTATGCCCAAATACCATTTTAATTTTTTTTACCTGTCTGTTCCGGTTAACCTTCCAAACAGCTGGACCGATTTTTATAATATTTTACTACCAGGTAGGTACCTGTCTATATAAGGTGTAACTTAAGCTATTTTTCTCTCAAGAAACTCCTATAAAATTTTGGTCTGTTCAGGACTTGAACCCGAGGCAATATCTTAAGAGATATTGCAGATTTAAAACGAATGAATAAATAAATCAGGTAATATTTCTTTAGTTTTTTAGTAAAAGTTATCATTATGATTACGAGACATGTGAGTGATAAAATTATTAGTTTTATACACATGCACTGATTTCAATGTCACAATTTATTTACCTACGTTTAGAATTAATTTTATTAGTTATCTCGTTGCATTTATAACTGGCAAAGTGATACGTGTAAGTAGGTCGGATATTAGGGGACATAAATGAGAGTAGCCGTCCAACTGGGTCGCAGTCATTCCCGTGCTCCGCCGGCAGACTTATGGCCCGTCATCTGTCGCCTGATGAATTATTGATACTAAGAGCTGAGATACGCATGTTACGAGCGCACGAACAAGTTTTTTAATCTTAAACAAAACAATGCTCTCTTTGTGTATGATAAAAAAATAAACATTTTATATTTTTTTTAACAAATGAAATTTGTTTATGAAATGTTTTGTTGTTTATTTTCTATTGAATGCCAGCAATCCGTCCTCGCTTCACTTCGGCCGCCTTGCCCCGATATTTAAATCACCAATAACTTCATTTCGATACGCGACTGCAGTCCACGAGGCCTCGGGTAGGATTGCCGGACCGGGCAAAATGTTATAGGGGTTTTTTGTAAGGAAAAGTAGCCTCAGTTACTCCTTATGATCCTTATTAAAATTGGTTAAACTGTTTGGAAGATTGTCCGAAACAAACAGACAAAAAAAGTTAAAGTGGTTTTTCGGCATTGTTATCGTGTAAGCATAAAAAAATGTTTGCTACAAAAACTGTTCATTATAGTTTGATCCATGAAAGATTATAGTGGTTCAACCGTGCATTAATAGAAATAAGTTTGCGATTACTTTACGCGCTTTGATACTGATATTTGCCAACTGTTATCGATATTGGAATTAAAACCAAATATCGGTAAGTAACCATTGATAGAAATAGCCGATAACGCCCATCTCTAATATCAACTCATTGAGATTGACTGTATTTTGGGATCATTCATTGTATATTTTTGAAGGTCTTCAGTGACAACAGGATTTATTCATTAATGCGGGCTGTTATCTATTAAAATAGAAACAAAATAATATATTATTGTAGCTAAAGTTTTCAATGTGAGATATCTTTATTTCTATAGGTCGACCTCTAATTCGGTTGATATAAAGAGCCGTTTTCATTTTTATTGCTAGATACACACACCCTTGACATGAAATGCAACTGACATTGTATATCGGTGCCAATTCTGTTGTTAAACAACTAAATTAGTTGTATTATTATGTTTTATTAATAATAAAAAGTTTGAGAAAAGGCAAAATAACGTTTTATAACTGTCATTATGACAGTTATAAATGACAGTGTAGTATGTATTCCGAATTAGTGTTTAACTTGCACAGCAATTTGCCTGTGTTATACATAACTAGCAACCTGCTCTCGCTTCGCTTCGGTTTTAGTCGCCTTACCCGCGTAGTTACCATTGCCGTGGGAATACCGGGATAAAATATAGCCTATGTTACTCCCTGATATTATAGCTTTCCATCGGTGAAAGAATTTTTGAAATTAGTTCGGTGGTTGAAGCGTGAAAGCGTAACAAACAAACAAACATACTTTCACATTTATAATATTAGTAAGGATTATATGTGGTGACGGAGTTAAAATACAATTGACCACCCCCTTTCTTACCCGTGGGTGACATAGAAGACAATTAATGGATACAATATGCAATTAACATCTGTATGAAAGAGGGAGACTCAAAATAAAACCCTATACCAGCCCGTCTGAATAGCATGGTATAGGTCAATTTCTCTTTCCTTATGGAGGAGGCTCCAGCCCAACAGTGGGACGTATTTGAGCTGTGATGATGTTGATGATACATTATTTGACGTTATACATTAAACCGACAACCGCTGGCGACGAAAAAGGTTCTCGAATTGCGACCACGTATCAAAGAACGGAATTCAGAACGTCCATGTAGGTGGACGTTCCGGTTCACGGACCGACGATCTGGTGAAGATTGCTGTGCGTCGTTGGAAGCAGGAGGCGCAGGACCGTACTTTATGGCAAGCAAGAAGGAAGCCTACGTCCAGCAGTGGACGGCGATAGGCTGAATCATAATGACGATGATTAAATATATTGATACAGCTTTTAATGTTTGAAATTTCTTTCTACTATCCGAATGGTTCCGATACTTTAAATCATTCAGACCATTTGATTCATATTAAAAAAAAAACAGTATTCTGACCATTGGTGTTATTTGCGTCCGTTAATTATATATTTGTAAAGCCCCCTGAAACACAAAAAATTATTATATTTAGTGTATGTTTGTGGTATTTAACAAGATATCATAATGTTCTATGTCAGTTAAACTATTATTGTACGCTGTATCCTATTTTTGGCAGGTAAAAAAAGAATATAAATAATTTTGTCACCATCTTCACTTATGCTTCCGACATTGGTGGATTATTAACATTGATACTGTGACATTTTTACGACTCTCTTCATCACTTTCGGCCTTTTACCATTGCCAAACTTTTGTATTCGAATTGTTCGGAGCCAAATAGAAAGATAATACATATTATATTATTTTCATGCTGGAGTGAAACTACGTAAATAAAACTACAATCTTTTAAAAACTATCGTCATATTTCCCTGGTGAATATATCTAGTCTAGAGACAGCTACTTAGTTTAGTTTTTTTCATGCTACATTTTTTAGTAATTGTTTATTACTTTTAATAAACAATTATCATACGTATATCATACGTATGTACATACATACGTTTATTGTTGTATCTATACAAACATGTAAATAAAATTGAAGTGTCTGTTTGTAATGTCAAAATAATGGACTTTTTTCATGCTCACACGGTTATTTGCACGATACCTATCTCTGACAGTTTAAAAATTTTTGTCTATCCGATTGTTTGTAGTAATCTTCAAAACGGCTGGACCGATTTTAATATTTTACTACTAGGTAGCTGTCTATAGAAGAAGTAACTTGGGCTATAATTTATCCCGGTTTTCTCACGAAAACGGGAACTATGGAAGTAAGACGACTGAAACCGAATCGAAACGAGGGTTGCTAGTTGTTAAATAAGTTGTAGGGACTTGTGGTGTGAGATTGTTAGTCGTGGAGGCCTGTTATTGGCTTTATACATCTGTTTATAGAACAGACCTTAAACTATTTTAATTAGCTAACATATACTATTTTTACGTGATCGGAGCACACTGTCGACAATCGTCAACCTACAGCCACGGGCTGGTCCCTCCGGGGTAGTATCACATTCTCGCAGAAAATCGTAGTACTAATTGTTTATTGCACTTCGTTCGATGAGCGGAAGAGCCGGTAGCCCAACTTTCTGAGGGTGTTAATTTGTGATAGGTTTTGGTGGTGCCATTAGTAGGTACCGCCGTGCCCCATTGCACGCTTTCACACTTTCTTCACGATAGGTAGCGACCTAGCAAATGTTCATGAACGCCAGTATCACTAACCATCAGATGAGCTGTTTGCTCATTTGACATCAACAGAATAAAAAAGTTGTTAATCCTCTAAATCCTACTAATGTATGTATGTGTGAGTATGTGAGGATGTTTGTTGCTCTTTCACACAAAAACTATTAAATGGATTTTGATGAAATTTCACAATAATGCAGCTTACATATGAGAATAACACAGAGGCTATAATTTATCCCGATATTCCCACGGGAAGGGGAACTATGCGGGTAAAACCGCAGGGCGCTGTTGGAAGTATAATAAAGCCAAATATAATAAAGAAAATGACAATATGGTATGCGGTATGGGCTGCCTAAGAAAAAACACATAGGAAGCTGTGCCTAATAGACAAAAAAAAATACATGATGAAATCTTGAATACATTATTCCCTCCTTGTACAACATTCTCTATGGTTCACAATAGAAAAGCTGGTGAATGGATGGATTCCTTGGACTTCTCTTTATTACAATATTGCAATTTGCCAATGCTTTTACGTCTATATTATCAGATAAAGTCAGTATAAGCGTGTGTTTAATAATTTAGAACAAAAGTACATAATGTGTTTTCACTTCGAACAGTAATTCCCCAAACAGTAATTATAGAAGAACGTTTGTAAACTTTTCAAACTGTAAGCATTACGGACTAATACAAATACTTAATGCATTTCAATGAAGTTCATTTGAATTTTTAAGAGATCTTTACCTTTGCTGTAAAAGAATTTGATCTGGAGCTGGGCCAAGACAATTTTCGTTTATATTGAATTAAACTTGTATTATCATCTTTCTACCTTTTTTCGACTCATATACGTTCTACGGGCTTTAATATAATTATTCGGAAAATATCCAACTATCTAACGCTATCTAGACGACTTGGAAAATCCAGTTTTATTTAGATTGTTTACCCTTTGTTTTATTTAGAGATTCTTTCTGTAGCAGTAACAGATGGCAAAGTTATCTAAATATCAACTTCTCAGTGCCGAATATTGTGAAGCTCACCACGTACGGCAATTCTTTGTACAATGCACATTATGGTTCTGAGTCTGGGTGTAATTTGTATGTCTAGTTGCAAGTTTATGAAGTCTACCGCGACATTGTCATGAATAACGCCTGACACTTAGTACGACAGATCATTTATCCTAATTTCTAAACCATCTGTGCAGTTGTACACCTCGTTGTTCAATTGACATAAGTCTGAGGAACAATGAGGTGTAGAATAGAATCATGTGTAGGTAATTGTATGCTCGTCACAATCGCAGCGGTGGCAGGACGGCGTACTCTACCTCCTCACATCCGTATGCAACACTTGCAAAATTAAAATAGAGGTATTTTCAAGTGGTCCTTCAAAAAATGTATCAATATTTTGTGCGGCTTATTTTGTCATGGCATATAATGAAAAGTATTTTAATATGAAATCCATCGGTCCGTATAAAATTACACCTAGTTTCTTATCAGTTGGATTTCGGCGAATTATTTTCATTACGAATTACGTATATGCGAGCTGCAAATGTTGATAAGCCAATATTTACACATACCTAGTCATACACATTTTTATGGCACACATATTATGACAGAGCCATAATATGAAAGATAATATATAAAATCAGTAAAGATTTCTAATAACCTTGGTATTATAGCCAGCATATAAAGAATGTTACGGATTTTATATAGCTTAATATTCCATGCAATGAACATCCCTCATTGACCTCTCCAAGGAATCATAAGTAGTACTATAAGTATCCCAATAAAGTGTTTCTGTATATTCTCCTGGTTCTCTTACAACTCATTTTTAAGGATTTGTGATTGTTACTGTTTGTTGATACTGTTATTGTTTTTCCGTGTGGTGACGGAGTAAGAATACAATTCACCATTCCCTATCTTGCCCGTGGATCTCATAAACGACGGCTAAGGAGTATAACATGCATATAAAGAGTGTATTTACTACCCTTTTTTTCGCATGGGCAAATGCAATTTTCATGCATGCCCACGTTTGATAAAGGTCATATGCCGGGCTCAACGTTGATTTATTATCAGTGCCACTACCAGCTGTAAACCATATGCTGTTCCTGTCCCTCGGCTACGACGAAGTCATAGGACCGTTTTCACATGCACCACAACTCCGCCGGAGTGTATTTACTATCCTATACCAACATGTCTGACTGGTATGGTACAGTAGGTCAACTGCCCTCCTATTGGGGAGAAGGCTCGAGCTCAGCAATAGGACGTGATGTATACATATATAAGCTGAAACGATACATTGTACTTTTAACCACTTACTGCTCGGAATATAACTTATAGGCATATAGTCAAAATAAACATTTGAATTAATCTGCAAAAATATTATTACTTAATAGGGATTATAAAGTCAATCTTATATCTTAAACGAGCAATTCTTGTATACATATTTAATATATAGTATACATATTTAGGATCTCGGCAACGGCTCCAACGATTTTCATGGAATTTAGCATGCTAGAGGTTTTGGGGCCAAAAAATCGATCTAGCTAGGTTTTATTTATAGAAAATGTTTTTTTGTTGTCGGTGTTTTTAGCTAATCAATATAATGGCGTAAAATGTCAATAGAATGAGAATTCAAATGTCGCCGTCAAGAGTGACAATAGCTCAGTTGGGCAGTTGTCCAGTCACATTCAAACAGCGTGAAATCGAATCTCGGTGTTCTTATTATTCTCTTTTTGTAATTTTTGATATTTTTTTCATTATTTCATCTTTTTTTAGTTTTTTACTAATATATATCCTAAATATGTTAGTTTAAAATACCATTTACTTAGAAAAAAAATATTGTATTGATATTTATATATGCAAGTATAACTTGCTAATATAATATACACATGATCATATTGTATATATTCTACTTGTTTTCATACACTTAATCATATACGTAGGTTTATCTTTACCTAATCAGTTTCGTAAGTTTTTCATCGTCTTTGATATCTAGACAAGTAATTGTGGCGTAGTTGATAGTTATAAACGACTGATAACAAGCGCTCCGATAAACTTCCCGTCGTATCAACTTTACGCGTAAGTGGAAAAGTACATGATTATATGACTTCTTTAGTGTATTACTAACAATAAAGTATCCTTGTCTGACTACTCAGAATCCAGAAATAGCAATGATATACGTACGTAAACGATAAAAGGGCCAAGCATTCAAGTAAAGACCAAATGTCGAGGGCTACAAAGATAATGTTCATAGACACGACGCTGAACCAGATTCTTATCCAGTTAGTGTGATGAATACATTATTAGCAAAGGATTTCTCTAGAATTGGATGTCGTAAAGGACCACTGAGAGTTTTACACCGACCTGAGCCACCTCTGAGAACTGGTGCCGTTTGGTCAACAATTCCATTGCCAAGGAGAATCGGCATTAGGCCGGCGGCTGGTCATAACCCTATTGCCAATAACTTTTGCAATATCTATATCTGTACTTAATATATAAAGCTGAAGAGTTTGTTTGTTTGAACGCGCTAATCTCTGGAACTACTGGTGCAATTTGAAAAATTCTTTCAGTTTTAGATAGCCCATTTATCGAGGAAGGCTATAAAGCTATATAAAAAAAATATTTTCACCTTCTACGTAAACAAAGTCTTAGATTAAAGTTAGTGTTAGTCCAAAGTATCTATACCACGCGGAAGAAGTCGCGAGCAGAAGCTAGTATACGATAAAACACTAGTGCATGTTGCGTCGACCCCAAGAAATTGGAATAAGATCAAGATAATTTAATGCATATTATCTTTTACACCAGCTCTAATAGCCAATATAACACTTTATAAATATATATACCGAAGGAAGTCAGCTTATCAGAAACTGAACAGTCTAAACAATATTCAGTAAACATCGTTGATGCAACTGTTTGACCTTAATGATAACGCTCGTGTGAGATAATAAACAAAGAATAAAAACATGTATTAGACAATGCGTTACATAATTGTCTCAATCCTCCTCCTCATCCTCACAGCTCATATCCGTCCCACTGTTGGGCTTGATCCTCCTCCACAATAGGAAGGAAATTTACTCATAAACACGCTCGTCATACGTGTTGGTATAGGGTTTTATTTCAAACTAGCAACCCGCCCTCGCTTCGCTTCGGTTTCAGTCGTCTTTCCTGAATAGTTCCCGTTCCCGTGGGAATACCGGGATAAAATATAGCCTAGTTTACGCCCTGATATTATAGCATTGCATTGGTGAAAGAATTTTTGAAATCGGTCCAGCCGTTTTGAAGATTACCCGGAACAAACAGACAGACAAAAAATTTTTAATTGCTATTTTAGGCATAGGTGTCGTGCAAATAACCGTGTGAGCATGAAAAATGCCTATTATTTTGACATTACAAACAGACACTCCAATTTTATTTATTGGTATAGACTAGCAACCCGCCCTCGCTTCGCTTCGGTTTCAGTCGTCTTTCCTGAATAGCTCCCGTTCCCGTGGGAATACCGAGATAAAATATAGCCTAGTTTACGCCCTGATATTATAGCTTTCCATTGGTGAAAGAATTTATTGAAATCGGTCCAGCCGTTTTGAAGATTACCCGGAACAAACAGACAGACGGACAAAAAAATATAAAGTGTATTTTAGGCATATGTATAGTGCAAATAACCGTGTGAGCATGAAAAAAGCCTATTATTTTGACATTACAAACAGTCACTCCAATTTTATTTATTGGTATAGATTTGCCTTCTCTTGCATAGATGTTATATGCGTATTTAATCCCTTAGTCGTCTTTTACGACATCCATTGGCAAGACAGGAGGTGGTGAATTGTATTGTTACTCCGTCACCACACGGAAAATACTGTCTCAATACTCTATTACTGACACGGCAAACGTTCAAATTAACATAAATAATAATTCAAATAAATACTAATTCAAACCAAGTACCAAGTACCAAACAACTACTACATATTTTATACGATCCTCTGCCTAAAGGACCGACTTCAAAGGGTTATTAAAATTTAAGAAAAGAATTGCAAAATTAAATTTAATTAACACGTTGAACGCCAATGGGGTCAAACTCAATACTATGTAAATATCGCCCACGTGGTGTCCCCCATGACGTTCAACTTGTTAATAAAAAATATTATTTTCTGCGTAGAAGTTACTTGGTGTTTTTGAAGGCGCTTTTTATTTGTTTTTACTTAAAATTCTATCATCATCATCTTGCTCTTATCCCAATTACTTGGGGTCGACGCAATATGTCATCTGTTTTGACATATTGCAAAAAGTTTCGGCAATGACTTTTATGACCGGCCGCCTGCCTGACGTCAACCCTCCTTGCGAATGTAATCGTTGACCCAAATGGTACCAGATGGAGTTGGTCCGGGTCAATCTAGGGCTCTTAGTCGTCTTTTACGACACCCACGAGCAAAGTAAGGGTTGGTAGTATTCGAAGCCGCTATCACACAGCACTTTTACTTAAAATTACTTAAAATTTTTTACTTAAAATTATTATTGAAGTTATACTTCTTTAGGCGCGTTATGAAAAAATGATGAGAGTGAAATTTTAAGATGCGCGCGCATCTGTGACACAAGATTAACAGTATGAAGCTGTCTGCTTAACCGCTCATTGAGTGAAATTTTAAGATGCGCGCGCATCTGTGACACGAAATTAACAGTATGAAGCTGTCTGCTTAACCTTAAATTCAATTTTTGAATTTATTATTAAATTAATTTTTAAAATATTAAATAATCAATAATAAACATTTAAAATTAAGAATCTTATAATATTTAGTACAAATTATGTCTTATATATTTATTATTCTCTAAATTTTGTTTTTATATATAAATATATTAATTTTCAATTTTTAATATTAATTATTGATATCTAAGATCAATCTAAGATTCTTTTAGTTTAAATTTGATGACTATTAAACTGAACTTTGTTGATTATCCTTTTCCAATCCTTCTATTATTTTATTGTAATTAATTATTTGCATGCAATTAAAAACTATTTTTTAATGATGCCAAAGAAGTATAACTTCTCACGCGCGTACATAAGTACACGCACCCATTTTTTTTTTAAATTCAGATGTTAAACATTGTTAAAGTGAAAGACGACGGTCATTTCAGCTTATAAACGTTCCACTGCTAGGCTCGATCCTTCTGCTATAGCATACTGTCATATTGGTCAAGTAGGTATAAGGTTTTATTTCGAGTTTTCTTCTCTTGCATAGATGCTATATGCGCATTTAATCCTTTAGTCGTCTTTTACGACATCCACGGGCAAGATAGACTGTCGTGAATTGTATTCTTACTCCGTCACCACAAGGTCAATGAGTAATATGCCTATGTCCAACAGTGGACCTCTATAGGCTGGTAAATGACTGGATCATCCAGCATTACATTTCATATAAATCGTTCTTAGGAAGTTGTTCATCGTATACCTATTAATCATCATTATCATCATCGTAGCCCACATACGTTCCAGTATTGGGCTCGGGCCTCCTCCACAGTGGGAGGGAAGTTGACCTACTATACCAAGCTGGTCAGACATGTTGGTATAGGGTTTAATTTTGACTTTTCCTTCTCTTGCACAGATGCTATGCGCATATTATATCCCTTAGAACCTACTAACCTCTTAATGAAAGACGTTAAATCTGGTTCTTAGAATCGTATACAATTCAACAATATCTTGTCAGATCGTCTCGTCAAGGTACACCGCACCGCTAGCGTCTAATAAAACCCTGTAATTATCTCACAATCGAACAAACCTTGACTTCAAATACACCTGTATATTTAAAAGGTTTTTGTTATCCGAAGGTTTCTTAGTTTTAATAACTTGCGATTTTCGATTTGGTGGATTGTAACAATGACAACAGTAAAAGTATGTTTTTCCTTATTTGTTTAATGACTACTTCGTAATTCCTAGTAGTAAAGGAACATCTTTGAACAGCCGTATGGTGACGAAGTAAGAATACTATTTGCCACTCCCTATCTTGCACGTGGATGTTGTAAAAGACGGCTAAGAGATATAATATGCATATAACATTTATACATGAGAAGGAAACCTCGAAACGAAGCCCTATACCAACATGTCTGACCAGCATAGTATAGTAGGACAATTTCCCTCATATTATAACGGAGGCTCAAGCCGTGGACATATGCGAGCTGAAAAACTAAATGATGACGATGTATTAGCTGGTCACATTACGGGTGTTCTATTTCTTCAGCACCATTATCCACATTTCTCCATCCACTTGTTTTGGTGGCAAACGAGCAAACAGAGCACCTGACAGTAAATGATACTGCAGCTCATGGATAAGTCGGTGCCTACCGTGAAGAAAGTGAAGGGAAAGTGAATGCGTGAAATGAGGTTCGGTGATACTAAAGGCATCAGCAAAACCCATCACACGCAAACACCTTCAGAAAGTTGGACTGCCGACTCTCTCGCTCACCGAACAAATTGCTACTACTCAGACGTCGATTATCTGTGAGAGTATGTTACTACCCCGGACGGACCAGCCCGCGGCTGTAGACAGATTACTGTCAACAGCGGTCCTACCACAGAAAAAGTCAACATTACAATCAAATATTAAAACATTATTGAATACTAGCAACCCGCCCTCGCTTCGCTTCGGTTATAGGTTATAGTCGTTTTTCCCGCGTAGTTCCCGTTCCCGTGGGAATACCGGGATAAAATATAGCCTAGTTTACGCCCTGATATTATAGCTTTCCATTGGTGAAAGAATTTTTGAAATCGGTCCAGCCGTTTTGAAGATTACCCGGAACAAACAGACAGACAAAAATTTTTTAATTGCTATTTTAGGCATAGGTGACGTGCAAATAACCGTGTGAGCATGAAAAAAGCCTATTATTTTGACATTACAAACAGACACTCCAATTTTATTTATTGGTATAGATATGCACATAAGGCTGTTTCCTGCTACCTCCACACATACTTTTGCTGTATTTTTTCACGCATAAAATATTAATTTCTTAACTTGTATTTACGTGATCCGGATCCACAAAAATTTTTTCATTGCTGTGACTGCAGTTTTTTTTACAATTTTTGGTCTTTTTTTGAGGTTTTTTGCATTTTACTCAAAACTGGAGGGTGACCGGGCCAAACGGACTGCTGAAATTCAGATTCAGCGGGTCGAAATACATGTCGGTAGGTAGGACCGGTCCAAAGTACATTCCACTTTTTATTTTGTGTGCTGGTGTTACTTATACTTTACACTAAATAGGATGATTCAAAATCTCAACGGAAGACGCAATGCACATATTGTAGTGACAATAAATAAGTACAATAAGACACGCAAACGGTTACAGATAAAACATATAGTATTTATAACTAATAACCAAACAAGAATAATATTAGACATGAGTAAATTTCAATTTCTACTGTCGCTAACCTAGAATCGATTAACATATCCGATAATATATCAATCGATTCAATGTAGCGATAGAAATGTCATGACCATAAACTGGTTATCAATTTTATTTTATTCTATGAGTCAATTGAGGATATGTTTACAGGAAAATCTCACTTGTGGGTAGCAATTTCTTGAGCCATTGACCGCAAATCGTACCTGTTCGATAGCCTCGAGTCATTTGCAATCGGGATTACACTCAGTATAGGATGTGACGTTCCCAATTAGAAATGCAATTTGCATTCATTCCGTTTTTACTGTTGCAAAAATATCAAGAATCGACTGGTATCTTGCATAAATTAAGATATAATATCTTAATTAGTGAGTCAGTTTGCAAATAAGTTCGTTTAGCAGTAAATTATGCATAAATAAAAACGTTCCGTGTGATGGCAGAGTAAGAAGATCAATGCTCGCCACCCCGGCCTTTTCTCTGAGTGATCGTAAATAACGGCAAAGACAAATTCAAATCATCTATTATGCATAAATCCCGAGGGGATACTTAAATATTGTAATTTTTTACATTTTACCTTAAATTACCACCAGATCGACACGCGTCCGCACTGAGAAGATCCGTCAAGAAACTCGGCGAAATTGCCTCTTTTCTATTTATTTACTAATTTCTTATAAATAGCTCCAGCGGACCATAATATAATGCAATTCTTTAATATAAACACTAACTACACTGTACGAGAAAGCAAGCCTAAAATAAAACTCTATACCTAATATATAAATTGATATAATAATGATGATGATAAAAATAAACTACAGATATAAACGAAAACTAAATCGTAGTTAGCGAATTTATTCTCCTGTCGTTAATTTTATTACATTAATAATTACGACCGTGACCTTTACTCTCTTAATTAATAAAGATCTCTAACGTTTTAACGTGGCTTCATACACTGGGAGACAAGCCATACTACATTAATTTGTTCTATTTTTATTATGTATTGGTATACCAATTTTAAAATTGGGCTTGTACAAATTTAAATCAGTTCAACTATTTTCTCGCGATTTAATATCAAAAAGTGTTGAAGAGAGCGATATCAAATAAATGGTGACTGGTTTGGACTTGGACTTTGGATGGTTGGTTGAGATAAGCGAAAAGGTTTCTTGTCCTTATTTATTTATTTTATTTAGATTCACCAAAGATTACTTACATTAAAGCTTGATAAAATATCTTGAATACTGAATGGCAATTATTTATAGCAAATTCTTTGTATTACGACGAGATAAGAATACATTATTTCTACTCCTCTTTCATAGAACATATTTGCAAAAGCTATCGCCAATACTTTCATAACCGGCAGCCTGCCTCACATTAACTCTCCTTGGGATTGTAATTGTTGACCAAACGGCATCAATTAAATGCTCCATCCAGGTCGATGTAAAGTTCTAAATAGTCTTTTACGACACCCCCGAGCAATGTAGGTGTTGGTAGTATTTGTAGCTGCTACAACACAACCCAACTCTTCAATTTATTGTGTTAAAATTGAATCAAATTGTAAATCGACTATGTCACTGCAGTTGTCCGTATTATTTATTTCTATTTTTTATTACTTCTAGCATGACTAATTTAGTGTTTTTAAATCGTACACGTACAAAAAGTAACTTGTAAAGACTAATGGTCGTTTTATTAACCTATCTAAAAGAGCGATCTTTCGTTATTCAGTTATAAGTAAAAAATAACAAGTAAGTCATAATTTGCTTTTTAAAATTACTGATGATTTTTTTCAAACACTAGCGCCCCGCCGTCACTTCGCTTCGGTTTCAGTGGCTTTGTCCCGTATTCATAATCTGCAACATTACAGTGCGCGATTGCAGTCCATGATGCCTACAGTTTGACTGTCGGACCTGGTAAAATTATATAGGATTTTTCTGAGAGGAGAAATAGCCTAAGTTACTCTTTATATAGACAGCGACTTGGCAGTAAAATATTATTAAAATTGATCCAGCCGCTTTGAAGATTATTTAGAAAAAACAGGCGCGCAAAAATTTTAACTGGTTTTTAGGCATAAGTATCGTACAAATAACTGGGTGAGCATGAAAGATACCTGTTTTTTTTTTACATTACAGACTCTACAATTTTATTTGTTTGTATAGATTGCTATGGCCAACGTGTTATAAAAGACATAGATATTTTCCATTCCACAATAGCTATAGAAAACAGAAGACATGGTAAATGAAATTCTTTTATCTACTTTCAAGTAGCACACCTAATTGTCCGTCTGGTGACGGATTAAGAATACAATTCACCATTCCCTTGTCCGTGGATATCGTAAAAAACAACTAAGGGACATAATATGCACATAAGATATTTGCAAGAAAAAGAAAACTCGAAACGAAACCCTATACCAACATGTCTGACCAGCACGGTATAGTAGGTTAAATTCCCTCCCGTTGTGGAGGAGGCCCGAGCCCAACAGTGGGACGTATGTGGGCTGCGATGATGAAATGAAATTCATGAAAGTAGTAGATTCTTTTCACTCCGGCTATGGAAAAGACTCGTGCTCTGTAGTAAGATGTATATTAGACTGAAAAATTACCCAATAATTATAACAATATTTATAAACTATACGTGTCCTCTAGCGATGCCCCAAGCTGAGGTCCGTTCCCTACCGAGGGAGCCCTTGGGCGATGTCGCTTTTAGCTTTACCGGGTTGAGAGCCCTCAGAGCTCACTCATAGTCCAGGCATAGCTGTGCAAATCATCTGTGGCCAACAGCTATACCCACACACAAAAAAAAAAAAACTATACGTATGGTGATAGGGTAAAAAAGTGAAATCTGTGATCATGAAAAAAAAAATAAGGAACACAAGTAAATAATTAACTGCAAGGGTAAAAAATTCGAAATATAACCATATACTAACCCGACTGACGAGCGTATACTTCAAGTAGGTAAATTACCGTCTTAATGTAGTTGAAGTTCGAGCCCAGCTGTGCCCGTAGGTATATGAGCTAAGATAATTATAAGAATTCTAGCTACCCAACAGACGTTGTTCTATTCAAACAAGCGCCACTTACTGGGTCCAATTGTGAATCTAAACCATTCTTGAATCACCTTGGATATGCACAAAAAAATTTATGAACATCGGTCCAGCCGTTTAGGAGGAGTTCAGTGACATACATACGTACACAAGAAATTTATATATAAAGACATAAAAACCACCTTTGACTCTCATAAATACAGTGATCACATGCTAACTACTCATTTGCTGTTACAAAAACAAATTTCACAACGATCAAAGTACCATAAAACCGTCTATGTTGCTTCACCAGCATTTCTGTAAAAGTAGAAACAAGGCCACGCAAGTAAATACTTACATGTCGACGAAAACATTGACTTATACCACTAATTAGTGAAATGTCCTTAGTAGGTAATATATATGTTTTTCTTTATATTGTTAAAAAAGGTTTTTGTATGGTTTATAAGATTTTTTTTACTTTATAAGTAACTAGCTAACCCAACAGACGTTGTTCTGTTTAAATAAGCGCCACCTAACGGGTCCAATTGTGAATCTAAACCATTCTCAAATCCCCATGAAAACACACACACAAGAAGTTTCGTCGACATCGGTCCAGCCGTTTAGGAGGAGTTTAGTGACATACACACGTACGCTAGAAATTTTAAGATTATGAGACGAAAGAGCTCTCAAAATATTATATTCTTCCTTTATTCTAGATATTTAATTATGGTTCAACGCAAGATATTTTCTATTACATATAGGTACTTCTGTCCGTGTGGTGACGGAGTAAGAATACTTCACCACTCCCTATCTTGCCCGTGGATGTCGTACAAGACGACTTAGGGATATAATATGCACATAAGATCTGTGCAAGAGAAGGAAAACTCGAAATTAAACCCTATACCAACATGTCTGACCAGCATGGTATAGTAGGTCAAATTCCCTCCCATTGTGGAGGAGGCCCGAGCCCAACAGTGGGACGTATGTGGGCTGCGATGATGATGATAATGATGATAGGTACTTCTAAGATAGGCAGCATTTATGTTCAACCTCTTTCTGTCCATCTCAAAGAAAAACAGCATGGATTCCGTGAAGGATTACACAGTCCATCCTTCTTTCCATTGACCTTTTTTTATTCTTAACCTTACTCATATTGAGCTCTCTGATAATATAATATTTGCCTCCTAACTTACCACATATTCATCATTATCTCGGCTCATATACGTCCCACTGCTCGGCTCGAGCCTCCTCCAAAGTAGGAAAGCAATTGACCTTACTATACGCATGCTGGTCAGACAGGTTTGTATAGGGTTTTGTTTCGAGCTTTCCTTTTCTTACGTAGATGTTATATTCGTATTATATCCCCTAATCGTCTTTTACGATATCCACAGGCAAGATAGGGAGTGATAAATGATATTGTTAATCCGTCACCATACATTTAGGGTTCCGTACCGAAAGGGTAAAAACGGGACCCTATTACTAAGACTTCGCTGTCTGTCCGTCCGTCTGTCTGTCACCAGGCTTGTACATCGAGAACCGCGATAGCTAGACTGTTGAATTTTTTACAAATTATGTATTTCTATTGCCGCTATAACAACAAATACTAAAGACAAAATAAAATAAATATTTAAGGGGGTTCCCATAAAACAAACGCGATTTTTGGCCCTTTTTGCTCAATGATACGGAACCCTTCGTGTGCGAGTCCGACTCGCATTTGGCCAATTTTATTTCTTTTTCAGCCTTGTTTGAAAACGTTATTATTTTTTCTTTTTCTTCAATCCGCCCGTCTTAACATTTGCATTTCTGTTGCATACATTCGTCTCTCATCTATCGTTTCTACATCATCATGATGATAATACGAGGGGTGATCCAAAAGTAATGATAATCAATAATAAACACAATGAATAAAATAAAAAAATATATTTATTTCTCAACATAGTCTCCTAGCAAGTCTATACATTTAGTCCATCTCTTTTCTAAACCTAAAATTCCCTTACAAAAAAAATCTTTATCTTGACTCTCAAAAAAGTCCTCAACCGCGGCCATCACGTCGCTATCATCATCAAATTTCTTGCCTCGGAGGTGTTCCTTGAGTCGTGGAAAGAGATAGAAGTCACTGGGGGCTAGATCTGGTGAATAGGGGGGGTGTTCCACCAACTCAAAGCCCGCTTCCTGAATGCCAGCCATGGCAATTGCAGCTTTGTGAACAGGTGCGTTGTCTTGATGGAACAACACTCCAGCCCGCAGTTTGCCTCGCCTTTTCTCCTTAATAGCCTCCCGCAATCTTCTTATTTGTTCTGCATAGTAGGAGCCTGTAATAGTGGCCCCCTTTTCCAAGTAGTCCACCATGATTATTCCTTCAGCGTCCCAAAAAACAGACGCCATAACCTTCCCTGCTGAGCTTGACACTTTGAATTTCTTCGGCGTCGGTTCATCGGATCGTTTCCATGTCATCGATTGTTGTTTTGTTTCAGGATCAAAATGGTGGATCCAGGTCTCGTCCATGGTCACAAAACGTGACAAAAAATTGTCCTTGTCTGCCTGGAACTTTTCGAGATTTGCTCTTGACATGTCGACTCGTTTCTTCTTTTGCTCGTCGTTTAACATTTTCGGTACCCAACGCGCGGAGACCTTTCTCATATGCAATTCGTTCGCAAGGATTCTTTGAATGCTGCCATATGAGATCCCTGTGACCTCAGCTACATGCCTGATAGTCACTCTTCGATCTTCCAATACAACTTCTTCAACTTTTTTCACATTTTCTTCAGTGAGGGACGTCGATGGGCGTCCTTCGCGGTGTTCGTCTTCCGTCGATGTTCTTCCCAGCTTAAACTCCTTAGCCCAGCGTGCAACTGTGGAATATGGAGGAGAAGAGTCCCCTAATGTTTCCACCAAGTCGCTGTGTATGTCTTTGGTAGACATTTTTTTCAAGCAGAGGTATTTAATGACAGCTCTGATTTCGTGTTTTTCCATTTTGATGTTCACTCCTTGACAGTCCGTATTCAAATGAATGTAGCTCCCGGGAATTGTGGCCTATTTATATGATTTTTTTTTCCTGAACTAGTGGGTAACTGAGCAAGTGACTGAAATTTTTTTGTATTTTTGTGTGCACTAGAAATAACTGATTATCATTACTTTTGGATCACCCCTCGTACATACGCGTAAGTATTAATAGAAAATCATCTTAAATATTATGGCCTTACATTTTGCCTCGTAATTTTAAGCCATTTGTTGACCATGTATTCTTAAGTAGCCGACGGCAATACAAAATTATGATTATTGTATACCACTCGTTAAATAAATACACAATTGCTGATATTGTGCTTGCGGACTCTCAAAAACGATCCTGGTTTTAATCGAACTTTTCAAGAACGAGTAGAACATAAGTCAGAGCCTCTGCCCGATGAATATAAGTTGTCAATATTACATAGGGTTAACAACTGTTACGGTAGGAAGTGGATGTGTTATAACTCTATTTAACTCTTATTAAAATGAACTAAAATTTAAAAATGTATGTAGTAACGTATTAATAAGTGTTTTAATAAAAAACAACCGCCTTCCAGAAGTTGCTGTTGATTTGCTGCTATTTATAAAAAGTTCCGTTGTCTATCTCCGAAATTCATTATCAGATCTTGATGACATTGAAGCGGGTCCATTTTGAAATAAACTTATTTCTAACATTTTGTTATCGTCTACAAACTGACCCGGCGAACTTCGTACCGCCTAACAGTCGATTCTTTATTTTTTAGTTTTTAATACTTACCTATTCTGCTATTCGCGATGCCAGAACAGCTAGTAATATAAGAAAAGAAAAAAGAAATGTAATAAATCAACAATTACATTATGCCAAAAAATATATATTACGATACTAACGTCACTCAATTATTTTGCCTTCCCGGAACCTCTCAACTAACACTTGAACTTTTTGGCATGGTAATAATATAATTTGAATTGACTTTTAAGTTTATTACAAATCGTTTGTATGGGAGTATAAAAAAGTGTTGTTTTTAGACCGTTTTAGGCAATTTCTGAAATTTTTCTCTGCGTAAGGAATATTCTAAAAAAAGAATTAGCGATATCGGTTCAGCTGTTCTCGAGATTTGCGCTTAGCAACACATTCAGCGATTCCTTTTTATATTATATATATAACGGACTTATGCCTGAACATACATCCAAATATACATATGTATATGTAGACATGCAAATTGAGAGCCTTCTTTAAATTGTTAAAAAGCTACGTTGACAAAATAAAATAAATAATTTCTGTAGATAAAAACGTGCAACTACAAAAAACTAATAAAAACCAAACGGATACGGATCGCAATCGATCACTATCCGTCACTTAACATCGGATACGACACGCGACGACCTCTGTGCCAGTTGAAACATATCCTACATCTAATACGCATCGTATAAATCAAGTAGATATAACCAACGATATTTGAGTTATATTTACTTGTAATATTTCTTGGTAATAAAATATTTCGTTTAGTGCGTTTTGTGGCGCTGCATTACGTTTTTTATCAACACATACGCTAAAGAATTATTTAAGATGTTAAACCTATTGTCTTGCTATTACGTTTTATTAAATTCATAACATAAGATTAAAAATATAAAGGGTCTTGTTGCATCTACCTCTGGCGTCATAAAAATAATTTTAAAACAGTTTCATCAAAATCGGACACAATTTCAGTTGAATTCTATCAAAATGCGTTAGTAGTTGTAATACTTCGCACAATAATTGATAATCATTAGCTTATCAACATCCACTATAGGCATTCATAGAATAAAAAACAATAACATAAAAATTCTGCCAGAATGGTGCTGGTGTCCTTCGTCTTAGGTCATTTCTTAGCCGATTTTTAGTATTCACACAGAAATATAAAGAGGTCACACTTTGTATTCTTAGCCTGAGACAGTCCGACAGAGTGGCTAATTATGGCAAAGTGTGATCGATGTTTTCTTAGTCCTATCATGTCCAAAACTACCTTTCAAACGGGATCTGAACATATTCATTCTAAATATTTCATTAAACTCGTCTGAGCGCTTTCTGAGAATAGCGTGAACGAACATCGTAACACGTGATTTTTATACGTTTAGTATAGACAACAGATGGAAGATGTACCGTGCTCAAAAACAAGTTTTGAAAGATAGAACAAGTTGCCGTTGAGATAAAATCACCGCGGGCATTGGCCTATGTATTGCCGTATGACCTACTGGTCTAAATGTGTACAGCGCACCTCGATGCACTCACGCTTATTAGGTTAAAGGTAAATTGATAACCTATACGTTGCGTATCATATGATGACAAACTAACAATATACTATGTCACCACGTTGCAATCTTTTTTAAGGTAATGCACATCCCCAATAGGGGGTATTCCGTCGGGCCGACCACTGATGTCAAGTAACCCTGCTCCGGTGGTCGGCCCAACGACGAAGGCGACGTGGTTTTCGGGTGGGTTGCGGGAGTTGCGTGCTTAAGCCCCTCTGTCGCCCCGGACGGAGTGGTGCGGAGGCGCGCCGACCGCAGCCCACCCACAAAAAAAAAAAAAAGGTAATGCACATATGGCGTATGAGTTTATATACTAACCTCGATCCCCGTGCGTGAATACAATTCACCAACCCATTTTTTCCTGCGGGTGTTTCAGGCTATTAAGAAATGTAAGCTCATAACATCGTTTGAAAACACGAAACTATATATTGTATGTAGAATATTCATACACTTTATAGTGAAGTACAGTCTGCATACAATATTCTAATCTATACGTTGTGATGAACCGTACTCATTCTAAAGGTTTTACATGAAAATCAGCGCTGTAACACGTTTGTGATGCAGCTTATGCTGAGGTGGGACCTTTTTCGGTATTCTATGTGTATGAATTTGTAAGAATTTTGATTACCTTATGCTTTTGGAAACCGAAATAAATGTTTTTCTTTCTTTCTTTCTAAACCAAACCAGTGTGGGATATGTCACTTTCACTTCCATTGGTGAGGAGTCTATGCTCAATAGAAGAACATAGGTATATATGTAATAAAAAAAAAATTGTTAAAAAGATTAGTTAAATGATTAATTAAAAAGTTACATTTACAATTTGTGCACCACCTCTTCCTTTGTTGTGGGAGTCGTAAATCTGACTAAAGGATCAATAGAATTAGCAGCGATACTATACGGGCAACTTGTAACACCAAAACTGGATAACAAAAAATGTATACACTTTTATATTACCTTCTTTTTTTTATAAATCAACGTTTCAAAACATTAGAACCCCTCTAGAGCTCAAATAGAAAGCATATTGAAAACCAACTTGTACTTATTGCGGTTTCGTTCGACCTCAATCACGATGTCAGGTGGTCGACGCCCACTAATAACGATGACATCGTATAAAGCGTTTATAAAATATGAATACTTATCGAACTAGTTCCGATTTAGTAAATTGTGTATTTCAAGGTACATAAAGACACCACAAGGTACATAAGACTACATTAAACCGCAAAACATCTTTATGTGATTAACTTGTCTTATTTTGCTCGATGATTTCATCTCCAATTTACTCTGAATAATGCTAACAACTAGCAAGGCAAACCATTATTAATTCAATGATAAAAAAACGTAAAACAAGAGCTTAACATAGACCTGGTTCAACTCCATATGATTCTGTCTTGTCAACAATGGCATTCCTAACCTAACAGTAAAAATATATCAATACCCAATCCCACCATTTTGGAGATTGCCTGGAACAAACAAACAAAAATTCTTAAACTGGCAAAAAATTTTAAAGGCATAGGTATCGTGTAAGGATGAAAAATACCTACTTTTCGACAGTACAAAGAGACACTTTAATTTCATTTACTGATATAGACAAAATGCACAAGTCTGTAAATAATCGAAAGCTTGCAAATCTGCCGGTACAGTCATCCTTAAATATACAGACAAAACCTTAAAAAATATTTCATCTATTTTGGAATAAAAGTAAACGTGAACATACATCGGAATTTTGTATGCAAGCTTTAAATTTAATAATACTTGCCCACCCAAAAAATCAACCTTAATTATATATAGCTTATGAAATATTTCATGAGCGCTAATATTACAGCATATGCAATCACTAAACGGGTTCAATGAAACAATAATTTGTATACATCGTAATAGTCTGTAATGTATATTCAGTGTATATAAAGTAAAGTGCTATCATAAAGTAATTTTAAACGAGATCAACGCAAAAAATATTTGAACCATGCCTCTCAAATTTTCACGATTAACCAGATAATGTTATTTCGATAAATATCAGTTGCATAAGTGTGTTGTTTGAGTCGAATAAGAATAGAAAATGTCCGAATCCAAATGTTTCCAACAATCTGACTCAATTTCCTTTCCTCACCCATTATGACATTCATAAATCAGATGTCATTCAGCTCCCAAGGAGGTCTTGAAGCACGTTCCACTTTGAAAGGCATCCCACACTGAACAATAAGTCCTTAACTCATGTGGACTTTATAAACATATGATTAACAAACACAAATTAGATCCAAACGCGGAACATAAATTTGTGTATCGCATAAAATTGTCCCGGGATCGAACCTACTACACTCGGGATACTTCTCCAAGAGATTCATGCCACCTATTCGTTTTTTTCATCCGCGGATACCGCACGGTGGCGACGGAGGCAGCGTGCCTATTGGCCGGGAGTCCCCCGTGGGACCTGGAGGCGGAGATGCTCGCCGGACTATATCGGCGGGTGACGGGGGTGCGAGCGGAGGGCGGTGTGGTCTCGTTAAGGGATCTCACCGCCTGGCGCGTCGACGCCCGCCGAGACGTCATTGCCCGTTGGGCAGTCCGACTGGAGAGGCCTCGGTTCGGGGTGCGAACCGTGGAGGCCTTCCGGCCGGTGCTGATGCAGTGGTTGGAGAGGCGGCACGGGGTGCTCTCCTTCCGACTGGTGCAGGTTTTGACGGGGCATAGGTGCTTCGCCAAATACCTGCACAAGGTCGTTAGGAGGGAGAGTACACCGTCCTGCCACCACTGCGATTGCGACGAGGACACGGCGCGCCATACGCTCGAGGCCTGCGGGGCTTGGGCAGTGCAGCGCTGTGAACTCGTCGCAATCATCGGTACGGACCTGACGCTGCCGGCTATCGCTAGGGCGATGGTCGACAGCGTCGGGAATTGGGACGCGGTCGCAGCCTTCTGCGAGACAGTGATCTCGCGGAAGGAGGCGGCGGATCGCCTACGTGAGGAGCGCAGCCTCGATGAGGAGATCCGCCGTCGGCGACTGGGGCGGCGCAGGCGCAACTATCTGCGCCTCATGCCGCCCTAGCCGAGGCCGCGGGTGACGTGACCGGGGATTAGTCCGTCACCCGCCGAGAGGCCGACCGCGTGAGGAAAGACCGACGTCCTCCCCGAGGGGGGGACGTCGGTCGATGGGAGGGTATCCCAATAGGGGGTATTCCGTCGGGCCAACCACTGACGACAAGTTAACGCTGCTGCAGTGGTCGGCCCAACGACGTAGGCGACGTGGTTTTTGGGTGGGTCGCGGGAGTTGAGCCCCTCTGTCGCCCCGGACGGAGTGGTGCGAAGGCGGGCCGACCGCGACACACCCACAAAAAAAAAAAAAAACCTATTCGTTTTGGCGGAGTTTACGTATCCCACGGGCAAATAAGGGGTAGTGAACCATGGTATTCTTAACCCGTCCGCGCGTCCCCATACAGCCTCGGATATGCATATTGTGGTGGTCTTAATAATGAGCGTCTTTGGATGAACACCTTGCTCACCTGAAGACCCATATTTCGCATCGCTAAATAAAAACATAAGAGTTGCTTGATTGCGGGATAAAACCCTACGTTGTATATTGTAAAACTGTGAAGTACGTACACTTATCTCGACCTACATAGGAAACCTTTTTCATTTACCCACTGCTGAATAAATTCAATAAAGACTCACTGACACAGAAATATCACAGAAATAAATGTAGATAGGTCACGAAGCTATTTAAAGTATGAATAAGGCTTTCAGATTTAGATGTGACGCTACATTTTCTTATTTATTATTCTTATATTCAACAACACATTACTACGTCTTTGTTAGATATTTTCTTATAACGAAATGATTTTAAGTTCATTAGTTTACAGTGTAATTAGGATTTGTAAAGGTTCTAAAAATCATATCAAGTATTTTAACGATGTTTTTGAAGTGAAACTTCTTTAGAATCGTTGTGATTTCAAACTCGATGAAAAAAGCGAATCCATAGAGACAAACACCTAAACGTATAGGATTCGGCCGGCGAGAGAATGAGATAAAGAATGATAAGGATAAAGAAGTTTCACTTCTGCCACTTACTTTGTAAACACGCTCTTTTTTTCGTCTTCTATAATAAACTAATAATATTGCGTTTATGCCAGAAGGCAGAATTGTTACAGATAAAGCACAATATAGTTTTTGCATAATGATTTAACAAGATCTGCCTTGGTGGTCAAGTACCTTGGTGATAAGTGCATTCCTGGTCATGAGATCCTCTGTACTCTGATTTGGCAACATTTATAATCACCAGCTTGGCTCCTTTATTTTGTAGCGTTGATTTATATATACTCAGTAACCTTTCACGACATTACACTCCAAAAAAAGAACACATACCAGTGATGAAGACTATCGACAGAAGTGAAAACTTTGAACAGTTGTTATTTTGGATATTCAAAATTAATTGTTTGATCTTAAATTATTTTTTTACCGGCATTTGGTTTTGCTATCTATCAGCATAGATATAGTGACATTGACATAGCTACAGATACAGTGTTAGCGTTAACGCGTCAGGTGACCATGTTGATGACGACTTACATGAATATACTCTCCATCCAAACCTGCCTATAAAAATTTTTATTTAAATAAAAATATATATTTTCGAATTCAACTTCTAATTTCTGAGATAACAAACAAACTTTGTTATAGTAATATAGAATAAATGTTAAGAATAAAATATTTTATGAAGGCCAAAAACTAAAATAAAATCATCAACGGACGCAATCATCATCATCACAACTCATATATATCCCACTACTGGGCTCCCATATTGGGAGGGAAATTGACCTACTTCACCACACTGATCAGGCTGATTGCTATAGGGTCTTATGTAGAACGTTTCTTCTCGTGCCTAGTTGTTATATGCACACGATAGCAATGTCTGATAGCTTAGTCGCCTTTTACAATATCTACCCTTGGGCAAGAGAGGGGGTGGTGAATTGTATTCTTAGTCCGTCCCCACAAGGAATACAGAACACACCAAAGGACACTAAAACTTAAATAGAATATAGAAATACAATATTTCCAATTATCTAAAATCTATATTCTATGTTTATGGAAACAGCCAATGAATAACTAAAAGACGCTGGCATTTCGTCGCAAATATTTGTCTAACAAAACAAATATCCCGTTATAGATCAGACCAGATGTTCATAATCTATTTATAACTATTGCTCGTAATCTCCAAAGCCAGTGAGCATGACAAAATATAAACTTCAATTTCGATACAAAATCTTCTAAACAATATCGCATGTTCAATACGACACTCCTAAGTCTGTTACGCCAATAAACTAATGCATTACCATACAATTCACAACTACGCCTTTTGCAAATGAAATGGTGTTGCTTCCCGTTCTTGAAACTGCACAGATTATGTAATTATTACATTACCTTGTAACTAAAGTAACTGCTAATTTATTGCTGTAATATGCGTTATTTTTATATATATTCGTTAAAGTGCATTTTCTTGTATATTGCTAAATTGGCTGCTTAATACGACTTAGATGACAAGATTGCCCAGATCGCGTAGTGATTAAAATACCGGCCTACAGTGTTCGGTTCGATTTCCATGCAGAACAATACTCTGTGCGAACCACAATCTGAATTTGGCTATAATTTGTGTCCATTAATATTTGTAAAATCTGCCGCATCATCATTTCAGCCTATCACCGTCCACTGCTGGACGTAGGCCTCCCTCATGTTACGCCACAAAGTGCGGTTCTGTGCCGCCCGCATCCAATGACGCCCAGCAACTTTCACCAGGTCGTCGCTCCACCTTTTTTATGGGACTAATCCCACCACACATTCCCACCATTGTAACTCCTGTAAGCCAAGATCCACAATGGTCTCCATAAATGACACCGAGGTTTGACCCTCAGGCAGTCCCGGGATATGATTTTAATTGTCTTGGGACCCGCAACAAATTTATTTAGAAAAGATTAAAGAGGAGGAGTTGGAAAGAGAGATTCCACTTCCTTCCTAGGCAAAGCGGGAGACAGGAAAACAAAATGACTAGTCAGCCAATAAGTAGAGAGGTGTACAGCTACGACAAGCGCAGCAGTACGGCACCACGGATACGGAAGAGCTTAACGGGGTCTATATGTGAGCGTTAAGAGCGTCGTCGGTCCACCTAGTGGGGGGGCGTCCTACACTGCGTCGTCCAATACGTGGTCGCCACTCGTGAACCTTTCTTCCCCAGCGGTTATCGGTTCGTCGAGCGATGTGGTCTGCCAATTGCTATGTCGGTGACACCCGTTCTTCTGCGGATTTCCGTATTTCGGATTCTATCCCGCAGAGAAATCCCAAGCATAGCCCGTTCCATAGCACGCTAAATCTGCCGCAATTTAAGGATTATTGCCTTGGTGCAAGAGGTGTCTTTCATTTTAGAAAAAAATAAACAATCTTAATTGTTTAAAATAAAAGAGATAATTCATCAAAGATAACGGAACACCATCCATGTATCTGTTATTTTACAGAACCCCATCCAAATATCTTTTATTTTACGGAACCCCATACCAACTGATAATACGGGATACGTGTAAGGATCCGAATTGGTTGCGCAACGTCGCTCATTGTTACTAGCTACGTGCGCTGCTGTGTCATAATTGGAGCTGAATTCTTGCTATTTACCTACTTACTTAACAATAATGAGATCTTCTCGTCACTAATTTTGCGCTATTTCTTTATAATCCAAATTACATATATACATCCAAATTACTAAAATTAAAAGTTATTTAATTTTGGCGGAACCCTGACGACCATTCTACGGAACCCTTAGGTGCCGAGACATAAACTTTGGGAATCCCTAATCTTACCTACCGGCTTACTAACCAATTTTGCTTCATGTCTCACGGTTTACATAGGAGGTGGAATCTTGCCAACTCCTGGTTTTCTTTCCTAAGTAAATTTGTTGCGAGTCCCAAGACAATTAAAAACGTTCCCACCGACTTCCTGAGGGTCAAACCTCGGTGTCTTATACGGAGACCATAGTGAATCCTGGCTTACAGACATTACAGTGGTGGGAATGTGTGATGCGATTAGCAAAAAAATACCTTATTTTATAGCCTAAAACGAAAGCTTTCTATAATTAGGCGTAGGTTCTCATAGTAGTCCACAACAGAACGTCATACAGAATGTCTTCAACATTATCAATCATAAATCTCACGACTTTGTTATTATACACGATGACAACATGGAGATTTAACAGACGCTTTTACAATGACATGGCAACTCCAGGTGGTCAAGTCTCAACATTTTCTCCATTAAGTCATTTATTTAACTGTAAACCAAAATAATGTTGACTCGTGACAAAATTTCTCTCAATATTTAACGTGAATCATGATTCTCATAAAATTTCAAACTGTTATCTTTTTAGCACGTCACAGATAATAATCAGATTTCA
Source organism: Lymantria dispar (assembly GCA_032191425.1). Lineage (NCBI taxonomy): Eukaryota > Metazoa > Arthropoda > Insecta > Lepidoptera > Erebidae > Lymantria > Lymantria dispar. The sequence goes on from CM063457.1 coordinate 23,029,300, forward strand.
TGCAATATTTTATTATGTAGTAGTACCTTTATTATGTAACGTTACATAAAAAAAACACTTTCGAATTTGGTAAAGGGTGGACTTATCGCAAATGATAGTATATTATCATTGTACACATAACTTTTTCAAGATATTTTAATCAACAACGTTCGTCAACTCGCCTGTTAGGCGTCGCGATTTTGATTTAAAAGGAGGGGGATCCCCCTCTGGTGAGGTTTATGATTAACAGTAAAGGTGAAATGTACGCTGATGTGGACTTTATTTTCAGGATATGTTTACTACTATTTATATTAAGATGGAAATAAAGATAAATGTTTTCTAAATATCATTCATGTGAAGATGGATTAAGAATACATTGTGTCACCAACCAGGTCATGCTTACCTACTGGAAGATGGGGTTTGGGCCTGTAGCTTTCGCTCACTAAATGTAGTGCAGCAACAAATCGCTGCTACTGAGACCTCTATTTTCTGCGTGAGTATCATAGTATTCCAACGAACCCCACTTATTTATAGCTACAGATACAAAATTTAGCATTTTGTAACCTAAGCCATGGTGTCGATTCGAGACGGTAACCGCAATGATAACCCGTCTAGACGTGCCACTGATAACAAAGCCGAGTACCGGCTCGCCCAGTTGGCACCAGAAAGAGGTCCCAGGCGAGCTATGGGCCTCATCGCCACCCTCTCCGTCCCCCGAACGGATTGGACGGTGTTTGTCACACCATGGCTTACCGCCAAAAAAAAGAATTTTGTAATATTCGAACATTTCACCTATCTCATTGTCACCTACATGTTACAAATATATATTATTAGACTCCCAATGTTGTCATGACGTAATATTTATATGTATGATGTCCAATTTGGATCAAATATTTGACAAAGATTATTATATTTTGTTGACTAAATAAGGAGCCAACGAGTTCACATGCAGCATTACCTTTATAGTGAACTGCCTACGTAGAGCGATAAACAAAGTAGTTACCAACTATGACAATCCCACGGTTGTTTAAACAATGTTCTTAGATAATAGTGAATGTGTACATGAGTTTAAAAAAAAAAACTTTAACGTCACTTTACGTATGCTGACGGAGTAATACAGTTAAAAAAAAAAGTAATATCCTATCTCGAAGGGCATCACACTGGAGCTAAGACTATAAAATATGTTGTATACGTAATTGTATTCAAGAGATGGTAAAAAAAATGACAGCCCGCTGAGTTTCTTGCCGGATCTTCTCAGCTTGTGGCCGCGTTCCGATCCAGTGGTAGATATTGTATTATATTCAAACGATATATAAATTTGACAATATGTAAGTGCCCTCAAGGGGTCTATACAGAATAAATGATTTGATTTGATTTGACTGTCCCATATCTTGCCCATGGTTATAGTAAAATATATAACAGCTCTCCAAGAATGGCTTGGGCTCGAGTCTCCTGCAAAATAGTAGGGAAATTGACCCATAATACCACTCTAGTCAGACATATTGGTATAGAGTTTAATATTTTCCTTCTCTTGTATAGACTATATCTACATATAAGATACATAAACCTTAGTCGTATTTTACGACATCCATGGGCAGGAGGGTTATTTTATTCTTATTCCACCACCATTTATTTATAGAAAATGTTGTTTTGTCGGTGTTTTTAGCCAATCAATACAATGACATAAAATTTCAATAGAATAGGAATTTAAATTTAGCCGTCGCTGTCAAGAGTGACAATAGCTCAGTTAGGAAGTTGTCCAGTCGCATTCAAACAGCGTGAAATCGAATCTCGGTGTTATTATTATTTAGTTTTTGTAATTTTTGATACTTTTCATTATTTCATCATTTCTATTTTTTTTTAAATCTAAATAAGTTCGTCAAAAATACAATTTACGAAAAAAAAATTATACCGAGCAAAGCTCGGTCAACCAGATATTGAAATATATATACAGACTAGAGTTATATAAAAATACATCAATCTACTAATAGCGTCAACCCTGTAACCTTTGAGAGCATTTGTTAAATAAATTGAGCACTTTGAATTTCACCAAAGAGCTCAATTTATTTTCCTCACTCCGATACGTTTCCCGATTTAGTCACCATTGCCTTCGATTCGTTTCAGTACCTCATAAATATGTATAGAATAAAATACACAATAAAATCATTTATTTGTTAAACCTATATAAATACAATTCAGGATATTTTTTGCGTTTTAAAATATTTTATTAATGACAATAGGCTCCCGACTATTACACATATGCTTGCTCAATCGGAGATATACGCTTAAAAACTTAGTGCAAAATTCCATGTAGTGCTTAAGAATATGTGTTACTCTTATTTTACCATGAGAGTCGTAAGAAACCGTCATCGTACAATCAACAGTGGAAGTCAATAGACTGAATAGTTTGAATATAGAAACTGAATATTTCCGTGTGGTGACGGAGTAAGAACATAATTCACCACCCCCTTTCTTACCTGTGGGTGTCGTAAAAGATGACTAAGGGTTATAATATGCATATAACATCTATGCAAGAGAAGGAAAACTCGAACTAAAACTATACCAACACGTCTGAACAGCGTGGTATAGTAGGTCAATTTACCTTCTACGAGGACGCTCGAGCCCAACAGTGGGACGTATATGAGTTGTGATGATGAGGATGATAAGGAAACTAAATAATATTCGACATACATACCTTCGTACTTCAATTATATGCTATCAACCACAGCAATGTCGTTTAATACAAAACATATTCGTAAATAAAACTACTTTACGGATTTTATCACGTTTGTATTTGATTGCCCGAAGTGTCGAACACTTTACGGCATTCATGGTCACGGGCGGACCATGAATACCATGGATTTACAATTTGTAATACTCGCGTAAAGATCAGAAGTCATTACAGAATATATTTGGTTATACATTCGGAGCCCTACACGTGCCATTGAACTATTGTCCCCTATGTGAACCAATAATTTTCAATGCGCACTTCCTATATATATTTAGAAGGATCTGTGTTCTTCATTAGTGTATGTGCGGAAATTGTCTTCCGCTAACATATGAATACAATGATAAAGTTATTGAGATACTAATAACGATAATATAATGTGCTTGTCGTTTTCTCATTTATAAATAAATATACTATTATGAAGCTAAACAATTTATATAATACTAGTTGACCTAACAGACGTTGTTCTGTTCAAATAAAATAAAAGGATTTCAGCGCCACCTACCGGATCCAATTGTGAATCTAAACCATTCTCGAATTCTCATGAACACACACAAAAATTTTTGTCGATATCGGTCCAGCCGTTTAGGAGGAGTTCAGTGACTTACACACGTACACAATAAATTTATATATAAAGATTATACCTATACTATTACGAAGCATTTCCGTGTGGTGACGTATAAGAATACAATTCACCACCAGGGCTTCTTGCTCGTGGTTGTAGTAAAAGACGATTAAGGATTATAATATGCATATCTATGAAAGAGAAGGAAAATTCGAAATAAAATCTTATATCAACACGTCTGACCGGCGTCGTATAGTAGGTATCATTCTTTCGTATTGTGGAGGAGGCTCGAGCCCAACAGTGGGACTTGTTTGACCTGAAATGATGTTTGGACACCCACGTCGTTCTGTGGCGTTAATGATATTATCAACATAAACAACCATTTTTTATATCTCAACAGTTGTCATACAACGATGACTGGACAGAACGCTTAATGCGCGATGTCACATTATTACGATATGTAAAGAAAAAGGTCGGCACCAATTATTCTAATGACTACACAAGTATGTTCGGACAGATTTCCAACCTTATTTGATCGGTATGTGGTACGATGCTTCGATCTTCGATTAAGCTTTGTCGTCATGTGGGGTCCGTGTAATGATTCATCGGCATTCAAAAATCAAAAACATTGTGCCTTATTGAAGATAAGATAAGAATAATCTACTTCTTTGCAATACCAGTTTCTCTTTTAATTTTTTTATTAAACATATAATGTTACGTGCTAATTATTTTTATACTTTTTACAGGTACAAAGAGTATTGGAGACTGGGATTGTCGGCTTTAAAGAAACCAAATAGTTGTATTAGCACATGTAAGTATACATGTTTTCTTATATATGAAACGAAATCTGACTAAAATCTATCATCATTAACCTGTCCTTTAATTTGCCTGATCATATCGAAGACAAAATACCCGTGCTACTTTTAGTAGAATATCATTCGTTATATCATATTATAGAAGAGAGACACGATGTCGGTATATTTGAAGAAATTCCCTTTATTGATGGCCATAAATGTAGCGCCTTTTTTTTGGGGCTGGACTATAGTCAGCGCACCTGCCGTTCGGCTCTGTCCTGGGCGACGAAGAGGAGGCGAGCAGCCCCATAACCCACCGTCGTTGGGCCGACCACCGATACTGAGTTCCTTGATCTCCGTGGTCGGCTCGAGGGAATACCCTGTGGGGTACCCTCTCCTTTCGACGTCCCTTTCCCGGGATGTCGATCGTCGATGCGCGGTCAGACTCTGCGAGTGACGGACTAATCCCTGGTCCCATCACCCGCGACCTCGGCTAGGGCGGTATCAGGCGCAGGTACTCGCTCCTGCGCCGCCCGAGTCGCCGGCGGCGGACTGTGTCGTCGTGAACGCGTTCCTCCCGCGCAAGCTCTGCCGCCTCCTTCCGCAAGATGATTGCCTCGCAGAAGGCGGCGGCTGCGTCATAATAAATGTAGCGCCTGACAGGAGATTACTTTGATCCGTAAAAGACGGCTTAATGTCCTTTAGAGGTCTACATATTTCACACTTCTATAACAAAATTTATAAAACTCTTAGAAGTTTAGCTTTAGTCACGATATTTTCTCCAACGTTTGATTTATTATCCAATAAATTACTATTTAATAAACAAAAAAAAATACAAAAAATCAGCGATGCGCTTATGTATTCGCCCCAAAGACTTATGTGTGGCAATCTGTTAATCTCTACATTAAACTGGCGCTGCCTTCCACTTGGAATCATTAAATTTTAAATAATATAATATACTAAAGCTTGATAATAATACTAGCAACCCGCCCTCGCTTTGCTTCGGTTTCAGTCGCTTACCCGCGTAGTTCTCGTTTCCGTTAGAATATCGGGATAAAATATATTTTATACTAGCAACCCGCCCTCGCTTCGCTTCGGTTTTAGTCGTTTTACCCGCGTAGTTCCCGTTCCCATGGGAATACCGCGATAAAATATAGCCTAGTTTACGCCCTGATGTTATAGCTTTCCATTGGTGAAAGAATTTTTGAAATCGGTCCAGCCGTTTTGAACATTACCCGGAACAAACAGACAGACAAAAATTTTTTAATCTGTATTTTAGGCATAGGTGTCGTGAAAATAACCGTGTGAGCATGAAAAAAGCCTAGTATTTTGACATTACAAACAGACACTCCAATTTTATTTATTGGTATAGATAGGCCTATGTTACTCCCTGATATTATAGCTTTCCATTGGTGAAAGAATTTTTGATACGGTTCCGTGATTTAAGCGTGAAAGCGTAACAAACAAATAAACAGACAAACTTACTTTCGCATTTATAATATTAGTAAGGATATCATCATCACAGCTGATACACGTTTCACTACTAGGCTCAAGCCTCCTCCACATTGCAAAGGAAATTGACCTATATTACGCTGATCAGGCGAGTTTGTATAGGGTTTTATTTCAAGTTTTTCTTCTCTTGCTTAATTGTTATATGCACAAGAGTCGCTTCGACACCGACGAGCAAGAGAGGTAATGGTGAATCCTATTCTTATTCCCTCACCACACGGAAATAAAAACCACCAACAGCAATAAATACAACTATAAATTGAATAAAGGTGGTTTATTTGTTACCTATCACTAGAAACATTGTTCGGATAGCTATCATTTCCTATGACATCTGGCGTAGATATATATAGACATCACATGACTATTACAAATGTGTTAGAAAACATATGTTGCTCACCACGATCGATCAGCGTCAAACGTCATTGTACTAATAATATACGACAAAATAACGTAAATGTTTACATGTGTCAATAAGCGGTGATAAGGTATTGTTTGATATCATGCTTAAAATGTTTTCAATTATATAATATGCGCTCTTTCCGCTTAGTGACGGAGTAAGACGCCGCTCCCTAAATTGCTCATAAATGTCTTCTTCCTTCTCCACAGAACGCCATATGACGCGGTGATTTATTTCAGGTATAATTGCCATGAGCTTTATCTAGGATTGGTGATCACAGTGAGGTGTTATTTTCAAGAGCGCTACAGCCCATCCTCTTCTTCCCGCAACCGATTTAAATACAATTACTGGAAAAGCTAATCTTCCTACATTAAAATATGTGTAATGATGAAAATCTGAAAACGTTTTGACACCCGTAAAAAGTGTTCAGACGATTAGAAATCAAATACAAACTCGATAAAATCCTCAAAAGTAGTTTATTTGCCCTAGCCGAGGCCGCGGGTGACGTGACCGGGGATTAGTCCGTCACCCGCCGAGAGGCCGACCACGTGAGGAAAGACCGACGTCCTCCCCGAGGGGGGGGGGGGACGTCAATCGATGGGAGGGTACCCCACGTAGGGGGTATTCCGTCGGGCCAACCACTGATGACAAGTAACCCTGCTCCGGTGGTCGGCCCAACGACGAAGGCGACGTGGTTTTCGGGTGGGTTGCGGGTGTTGCGTGCTTACGCCCCTCTGTCGCCCCGGACGGAGTGGTGCGAGGAGCGCGACGACCGCAGCCCACCCCAAAAAAAAAATAAAGTTGTTTATTTTCAAAACTTTCGACTAAAAGCTTTTTTGTTCATGACACCGCCATTTGAAATTTAATTCTATCTCCGAAATAAACCTTTCTATAATAATTAAATCATGTATCGTGATTATTGATTACAATACTACAATTTTCATGTTAATATCGAGGACTCACGCTCACGCGTAACGCAAATTAACTTAAAATGTGACGCAAATGATATTGCTTTAGGCGTTTTGCACCATTTATGTGAAAGTAACATTAATTAACTTAAATGCTTGAATTACCACGATAGCGTATTTAATTACTAAATAACTTGAAATTAACGTAGTGGACAAAAATGAATAGAAGAGAATACAGATCTACCGTGTATTGACAGGTTAGGAATACAATATATCATCTCTTAATTTCTCGTGGGAATCATAAAAGCCGGCTGAGGGATCACCAACGGAATGGGCAGCAGCACTCTCTGAAACTTAAACACAAACTTCAATCATCAAACTACAATAGGACCAAACTGTTGACAGACAGTCTGTGTACAGCCGCGAGCTGGTCCGTCCGTACCACACTCTCGCAGAAAATCGACGTCTGAGTAGTAGCAATTTGTTACTGCGTTTTGTTCGGTGAACGAGAGAGCCGGTAGCCCAACTTCTGAGGGTATTTGCGCGTGTTGAGTTTTAGTGATACTTTTCATATTATCGAACCTCATTACATTCACACTCCCTTCACTTCAGGTAGGCAGCGGCTATACAAAGGTCCATGAGCGGCAGCAAAACTTACAATCAGGTGTACTGTTTGATCGTTTGCCACCATTTGCAATTTAAAAAAATGGCAGTAATAGCATAAGCCTCCCTTGGGAGGTATGTGCAACAGTGAATGTTGATAGGTTTATGAATGAATGTATGAATGAAATGCGAGCGAAAACTTTTTTGAACCAAGATATTTATCAATTTTACTTATAAACTAGCAACCCGCCCTCGCTTCGCTTCGGTTTTAGTAGTTTTACCCGTGTAGTTCCCGTTCCCGTGGGAATACCAGGATAAAATATAGCCTAGTTTACGCGCTGATATTATAGCTTTCCATTGGTGAAAGAATTTTTGAAATCGGTCCAGCCGTTTTGAAGATTACCCGAAACAAACAGACAGACAAAAATTTTTTAATCTGTATTTTAGGCATAGGTGTCGTGCAAATAACCGTGTGAGCATGAAAAAAGCCTATTATTTTGACATTACAAACAGACACTCCAATTTTATTTATTGGTATAGAAGATGTGGAAGCCAATCCTATTCACACTCCATGTGTATTATACTAGATACATTCATTAAAAGAGAACTAGAAGTGCATTGATTCCTGATATAAGATATTAAATATTTCAACACCCCCAATCTTGCCCGTTGGTGTCGTAAAAGACGACTAAGGGATATAATATACTGCATATCATATTCCTTAGTCATCTTTTACGACATCTACAGGTCATTCTTACTCCGTCACCACACGGAAAATTAAAGTTCTTAGTCTTGCATTATCAAATGTTTTCAAACTCTAGTAATGCAATATGCGGTATGGTCTATTAACTTTATGCAGCATATCAATAAGAAGTTTTGAAAATTAGTTCCATATTCCGTTATGAACACTAGATATGCTTATATCATTTATAGCTTTTTTTTTATTGGAAACGGTGGCAAACGAGCAAACAGTATACCTGATGGTAAGTGTTGCTCCGCTCATAGACTTTTACTAGGCTGCTGCGTACCGCGAAGAAAGTGAACGGAGGGCGAATCTGTAGAGGTTCGGTGATACCAAAGGCATCACTAAATCCTACCACCACTCACAAACACCCTCAGAAAGTTGGGCTAATGAAGTTAATCTTAATCTTCACTTATATCTAAAACCAACTTTAGAATTGTTACCAAATTTAGATTTTTTTAAAATATTAGATACACAAAATATAAATTAAGTTTATTTAAATATCTTCATTAATTAACCTATCGACGTCCACCGTAAGACATGGGCCGCCTGAATAATGCCGTTTAGCAACTGTAAGATTTCCCAGGTGAGTGCTGCTGCTCGTTCCCCTGATGATACCTGTGCTGATTTCTTCGTATCCCACGGGGAAATCAAGGTTAGTTAAGCATTAACGTTTCATCACACAGAAAAACTAATAAATTAATTAAATAATTATCATTTCATAAAATTCTATTATATTTACTCTTCTGACCAGTCTGTTATAGTAGGTTAATTTCTCTCCTATTGTAAAGAAGGCTTGAACCTAGCCGTGGGACGTATTGAATGATGACGGTGATTATTACCCAAAAAATGGTATGTTCAAGAAGTGCATACCCCCTATTCTGGAAAGTACTTTTGCCTGGTTCTGATATTTAAAAACGCAAATTTAAAAGTAGCACTAGGTCAATTTAGTTGACCACCACGCGTTCTACAGGTACGCGAGCCGAATGCGGAATCGCTGTCGGACTTGTAGTAGTAATATTGCATACCAGGCTGACTAGCGGAACAAGCTAACTGGACTACACGTTCTGTTAACACTATACATAGAAGTATCGACCGCATCGAATTATTAAACATTCCTTCTTATAGTATATTCAATTGATTTTTCTAACATTTACAACTTATTACTTACTTAAAATAATAATTCTGAGATTTTATAAATAATTACATATGTTTTAAAAATGCAATTTTCCGTGTGGTGCCGCGTCTCGCCCGTGGATGCCGCTAATGGAATTAAATATGCATATAACAACTATGCGACACATGAAAAACTTGAAATGAAACACTATACCAACACGTCTGACCAGCGTGGTATAGTAGGTCAATTTCCCTCCTATTGTGGAGGAGACGAGACTAGCCCAACAGTGGGACGTACATTTATGAGCTAAAATGAAATACAAATAACTAACGCGATGAGTTTTTGCATTTGTTCATATAAATACGCTGAAGACATGTTATGCTAATCTTTTTTTCTGATGGGATACAGTCCGACTTAACTCCGTCTGGCAGTCTGGCAGTGTAGGACTAATAACAGGATGATGTAGAAGCAGGTGGTACTCCATTTTTTGTACGAAAGGCTAAGAATACTGTTTCTGCATTGTATTAATAATACGTAATTCTCTAAATATCGAAACTATCTACCACAAATAATTATTTTATCAGTACCTAATTATTACGAATATATCTTAATAGAATACCAACACCAATGCTAGGAATTTATTTTCTAAGTGAAATATCTAAGATAAAACCCGGTCAAGAGCAAAACAGTTAATGGTTTGTAGGTCGAAGAAAATGTTTCAATGTTTTGTAATGTAAATTATACACTATAACACTTGACAAAACTGTGTTTAACAATAGTTGTATGCGACAACAGAATTTACAATTTGGAAAAGCTTGTTTGCACATTTTACATACAAACTTGTTATTCTGTCGTACATAATTATGTTGATTTAAATGGAACCGGCATTATTATTTCTTCCTCTAACAGAGAGATAAGAACTAAACATCATCATCAGTATCATTCATCGTAATGTCGTCCACATCTGGGCCTAGGCGTCCCTTATGTTTCACCACAAAGTGCGGCCTGTGCCGCTTGCATCCAACGACGCCGACCAACTTCACCAGGTGGTCGGTCCATCTAGTGGGGGCGTCACTGCGTCGTCCAATATGTGGTCGCCACTCGAGAACTTTTCTTCCCCAGCAGTTGTTGGTTCGTCGAGTGATGTGTCCTGCCTATTACCACGTGCTAATTCTAAACTCACTTAGCCTCATATTAACTGATATTCATAGAACTATAACTAAGAATAATGCCCATATTGATGTGAGCGTTAATTCCGGAAACCCGTCGACATTTTAATCGCCAGATGAAGGTTTTAATAGCCTTTAAAATAGGCTTTTTAAATTACATAGTAATAAATATATATATATTTCAATGATTTTGATATGTCAACAAGCATATAAAGATTGAACATAGAATTAATCGAAATTAGATACGGATAGTAGTAGTAGATTTTTTTATTATACACTTGCACTATTCATTCGTAAACAGTAATTCAAGAATTGCATAAAATTTTATCAGGCTACTAGCTGACCCAACAGACGTTGTTCTGTTCAGATCTAAAAAAAGTAGTAGTAGGAATTCCCCTTGAAATCGATCGCAGTGCCACCTACCGGGTGCAATTGTGAATCGAGTAAGATAGGTAGGGAATTGTATTCCTACATCGTTACCACACAACCCCTTGACTAAGGGAAAATCCTTGTATTACAGGGGCTTTACAAATGACTGCTAGACTGAGAAAAACAATTTGTTGATCGCACAAAGTGTCGTTCTACATGAGAATCGAACCCGTGATACTTGGCACAGTAGTTTGGTATATTAACCACTACGCCATCTGTGCTATACTAGCTATATTATTTAAAAAATTAAAAGACTAAGGCTGTTATTTGATTCATTATTTATATTAAATAAATTGCAATAACTATAAAAATAAACTAAAAGAACATTTTATTAACACACTGATTAACTAAATAAATTCTAAGCACTTTAAAAAAAACATTATTATGTGAAACATACTGTATATAAAAAAAACATTATCAAGCTACACAAATAATCATTTCCAATTACCCCCTTGTCTTTTTTATATTTGCTGATATTATGCGGGTACCGTCATTTTATTATTATAATTTGTTTTTCTTTCATTTTAATTTTTACTGTATATTTAGTTTAGAATGCTTAAGATGAATCAAATACGCGTTTAGGCCAATATAGGCTTTTGTCGTATTTATAAGTTCAATTGTCAAAGTAATTGTAAAACATTGTTATTAAATAAATGAGTATTGAATGTGATCTAATGTATTTTCCATTGCAATACTTTTCCTCACGCTTCATAGAATATCAGCGAGTCTCTAAAGCGAAGCGTGTTTCTGTTTAGGTGTGGTTTCTAATCATCTACTTGGAGAAAGTAAAGGGCCGGTATCAGCTGTCACATGCTTTCTCTTCGTTATATTGACCCTTCTATAGACAGGTTATTCTTCACAATTGAAATGATACTCTGCACATAAGTAGGCCTAAACATGCAAAAAACAGCACAAGGCCTAATCACTTTTGCTTGATCGAATGCGAAGTTGCCGAATCATTTAAAAAATGTACGTTTGATACAGTTCAATATTCATTACTATTTAAATATGCAACCGTTATGCGAACTTACATAATGTTAAGTTTTGAAAACTTATTGTTAAGTTATAAACGAAAATAAATTATATTTTAAATATAAAGTTACTAAATAATGGGGTGTTTGACATTCATTGTTATATTAATTAGCCGAATGTTTGATTATTTATACTACACTACACTTCCAAAATCATAATTTAATTTCTAGTTCCAAATAATTCTTGTTCTTTTTTTTAAGACAATATTCTACACTCCTAATAGTCCATATGTTGCGGGGGACTTTACAAACATATAATTAACCACAATCACATCCAGACTCAGAACAACAATTTGCGGATCGCACAAAGTGTTGTCCAGCGTGAAATTCGAACCCACAGTACTGGCACGGTAGATCGATATTTTAACCGCTACCCCATCTGTGCAGTTAAAGTTATTATTAAAATGTATTTATTACTTTTTAAATTATAATTTATCGAGTCATCGCTCCTTGACAAGTGTGTAATTGCAATTCAATCAGACAATTTAAAGTAGGTCAAAATCACGTTCAAATATTCCATTACAAAGATACTTAGATAGACGGTGAAACTAATATAAAGCGTGTAATAATAAATACAATGTCATTAGTTACACATGGCTTAATGAGAATATGATGCAAGGCATTACGCTAATGCCCTGAAGCCCTGTCTTCAAAGCAAGTTCATCTTCATCATTATTACAGCTTATATACGTCCCACTGTCGGGCTGGAGCCTCCTCCGTAATGGACGGCAAATTTACTCGACCATGCTGGTTAGTCTAGTTAATTTAGGGTTTTAATTCGAGTTTTCCTTCTCTTGCATAGTTGTTATATGAATTTTACTCTCTCTTTTACTATAAATGATATCTGCATATTATAATAATACCTTAGTCGTCGCTAACGGTACCCACGGGGTAGAGAGGGGGTGGTGAATTGTATTCTTATTCCAGTACCACAATAAAACGTAACATAATGAAATTATGATTAATATGAAAATGCATACTATTATAAATGAAAAATGATCAAGATTGATTTGAAGTGTACGAAACGTTTACGTTTGTGGTGGCGGAGTAAGAATACAATTCACTACTCCCTATCTTGCCCGTGGATGTTGTAAAAAACGACTAAGGGGTATAAATATGTACATAACATCTGTGAAAGAGAAGGAAAACTCGAAATGAAACCCTACATGTCTGACCAGCATAGTATAATAGGTCAAATTCCATCCCATTGTGGAGGAGGCCCGAGCGTAACAGTGGGACGTATGTGGGCTGCGATGATTACGAAAATACCTGTACCTTCGTCCTATCGCATAGGATTTTCGAGCTAATTACGTACTTTTTCGACGATAACACTGCTTTCGCGCCGCCCTTGCGTTGTCCTGGACGGAATGGACGGCATGTGTACTGCCTATAGACTGCTCAAAAAAAAACCTTTACCTGTAATCACAATGATAAATAGTATATTATTTTTATATAAAGAACTTATCCCAGTAAATAAGTGCCGAATTCAAATTTGTAATTCTTCTAGCGGCGAAATAAAAACAAAAGTTGCTATACTCGTTTTTCAAGATAAGCGGGTCAGTCAGCTAATGTCCGAGGCCCACTTGCGATAAATTTGTCTTCAGAATTAAGAAAAATAAACTTTCGTTGTCCTACAACTTATGCATCTGCCTACATGTAATTTATTTTATTAGATACTAGCAATCTGGCCTCGCTTCGTTTGGTTTCAGTCGCCTAACCCGTGTAATGCCCATTCCCGTGGGAATACCGGGAATGGGCATTATATGGCAAATATAACCTATGTTACTCCCTGATATTATTGCTTCCCATTGGTGAAAGCATTTTTGAAATCGGTTCGGTGGCTTAAGCGCGAAAGCGTAACAAACAAACAAACAAATAAACTAAATTTATAATATTAGTAATGGTTAATATCCTTCATAATTGAAGCATTAACATAATGCTACAGGACTTAATGCTATAAGAGGTTCTTGAGTTCTTTCTTCTTCTTCATACTCGATTTACGACGGAAAATTCTAATTAACAGCTTTCGTCATCATCATTTCAGCTTATATATGTCCCACTGCTAGGCTCGAGCCTTCTCCACAATAGGAGAGAAATTGACCTTACTATACCAACCTACTATACCTAATAAAACCCTATACCAACCTGTCTGACCAGCCCATGCTGGACCTTATAATTTACCTGAAATCTATTTTAAAGAGTTTCTATGTACATATGTTTCTTTGAACGTGCTAATCTTAGACATCAGTTGGATTCCAAAAAAAACTTATTGTCTCAGACGGCCTCGAGATAACTTATAGTAGACACTAAGGGCGCCTTCAAATTTGCCGCAAAGTGCGCTGCAGCCGCGCTGCTGTCGCTAGGTTTGAGAATCGTAGTGTAGTACATAGTCTCACGATGGACTCTGACGAAGAAACTCTGCTCTAGTTGTACAAAAAAATACGTGCACGCATCACTAGTCGATCGATGGATTGATGCGCGGGTGTAGCGCTGCAACTTTTTTTTTTTTTTTTGTGAGTGTTTAGCTGTTGGCCGCAGATGGCCTTGACAGCTTATTTCGGACTATGGGTGAGCGCTGAGGGCTCTCAACCCGGAGAGGAGTAAGCTAAGCGACATCGCCCAAGGGCTCCCCCTGTGGGGAACGGACCTCGGCTTGGGGCGTCGCTGGAGGCAAAGTGGGCGTGCCCACGTTTATATTTGTGACTTTTGCGCGGCGTGGTTTCGCACCTCGACGGCGAGGGCGGAACCGCGGATATTTGTTTGTTATGGCCTCGCGGGCCGTGTAGGCTCTTTGCTGAGCAAGTGTGATAATGTCGTCCTCTTCGTCGAGGACGTGACGAGGATGTCGGATGGAGGAGATTTTGGAGGGTCTATAGGAAGCCGCCCCAACCACTAGTTGGTTGGGGCGGTGTGTCATGGCAGAGTCAAAGTAGCTCTGACAGCACCGTTTCATAAACTGCTTGATGGTTGGCAGTTCGAGTTCGATGTGGAGACCGACGTTTCGTATGAACCACGGTGCTCCCGTAGCTCGGTGCATGAAACGATTTTATAATGTCTGTAGCCTGTGGATCCTGTGTGGCTTAACATGCGCGAACACCACGCTGGCATAGGTCATGATAGGCCGTATGCAGGTGGTGTAAAGTCGGACTTTAGCGCTGCAACCGGGCGTTGCTTATTTATATAGATTTACAAAGTAGCGCGGCCGCAGTGCTGCAGACGCGCTGCCACCGCGCGACACTTTGCGGCAAATTTGAAGGCGCCCTAATACTTAAGGCCGCGACAAATAGGAGCAAAGCAGTAACTATAAATACTAAAATCAAACAAAATTTAGCAACATCGGGACATCAGGTATTTAAAAAAGATCTGCGCAATGGTTTTTGTCAAAATTCCCTTGATGAGAAAACAAAATATATATTGATGGATTTCATTAACCGATCAGAAAAGGAGGAGGTTCCTAATTCGACTGTATTTTTTTTATGTTTGTTACCTCAGAACTTTCGACTGAATAAACAGATTATGATGATTCTTTTTTTTTATTTGTAAGCTGGTGCTTCCCGTGTGGACCCATTTCAATTTGGTCTGGCTTTAACAATAGCATTCCATGAAAATCTCCGTCCATGTGATAACGGAGTAAGAATACATTTCACCACCCCGTCTCCTATTCGTGGGTGTCGTAAAAGACGACTAAGGGTTTAAATACGCATATAACATCTATGCAAGACAAGAAAACCCGAAATGAAACCGCATATTTTTATTCAGAATTATTAGTGACTAGCAATCCGCCCTAGCTTCGCTTCGGGTTCAGTCGCCTTACCTGCGTAGTTCCCAATCCCGTGGGAATACCAGTATAAAATATTACGTATGTTAGTCCCTGATGTTATAGCTTTCCATTGGTGAAAGAATTGTTGAAATCGGTCCAGTAGTTTCAGAGCCTATTCAATACAAACAAATCTTTCCTCTTTATAATATTTGTATAGATAACATTATCAGTAACATTGCGCTACGATATAGATTTTCAAACAAAATTTACATAAAGTTGCTAACAGAGGTGGTTTAACGCAAGGTCCATTATGTATTGCCAAATTGCTCCAAAGAAAATGCTATTCTGCCGAATCTCATTAGACTATAAATCCAACATAATTGAAAATAATAAACGCTAAGAGGATAGTTTAAAATAAGCTACAATGCTCTATTGCAAAAGATCAAAATGTAACCACGCAAGCTGCACGTTGCTCATCGCATAAAGTTGACATAACAACATTTGCGGCCAAGCAATCAAATATAAACCTTATATCTATATATTTACGTCTTATAGTAATGCTGATAGTGTATGTTAAAACAAAGTTCGCTTAACCAGGCCCGCGGTCTCAAGTAAAAAGTCGTCTCGTCTGCAACGAATAATTATTAAAAGGGCGTGAACGATGGCGACATCTTGTCTCGCTTCGCTCGCCGAGTCTCCCCCCTGCACCTTTCTCTTGTCACCATCTTATTATACTTACATAGCTTATAATATACCACTGACCATTTTTAATGCAGCGGAGTATTGAGGCCGCCATTTTCTAATCAAATTCAAACTATTAACATCAAAATTTACCTATTTTCATTTTGTCTTTGGGGCATAGGAATTGTAAGGAAGGAATTGTAATCATGATTAAGTATCTATTTACTGAATTTATTACTCAAATTTATCTCTTTTTCTATTACTATAGTTGCAACACGCTATGGTGGCCGTTTTGACATATTACAATAGTGATGTGAAATGTCGATTTATTCTCGAAAACAATATAGGTAATGAAATCTACAAGTTTTTATTGCAAGTAGCACCTGATTAAAAAGATTTAATAAAATAAAAATATAAATGCTTACTTAATATATTTGAACGATCTGAATATTGGAATGAAAATGAATATACTTATATGCACACGAAACAAATTAATACAAAAAGAGACCAAAAAAAGGTGCCACAAAAGGCAATAATACAGTAATATAGCACACCAATAATTATAATCTTATAAAAATAAAAAAATAAAATGTTCGCGGGACCCTAATATATGTAATAAATAAATTTTGTGTCCGAAAATAATGATTCGATAAATTTTATGACTAACTGCACGTCACTATTGACAATAAAGAACAGCAATTTGCTCCTTCAAATGTAATTACGAAATACGAAACTTCATGAGTGGACAAACGTCAAAACGGCCATCATAGCGTGCCGGTAGTATAAACATGGTAAAGTCACATACAATATTTTTGAAAGACAAGTCGAGAGTACCTAGATAATTATTAATTCCGACTTTTATCTATAATATATATATACTGAATATGGTAGAAAAGGTGCAAAAACAAAATATACACTTGTAGATTTAAGAAATATGTAGGCTGTATATTGGGAGATAAAGAAATATGTACATAAAAGCGAGGGTTGGAAGAAGAGATAGTGGCAATTATCGAAAAAAAAAAAAACAAGTAAAAAAGCATTGATAAAAATTCATCCTCATCATCTCAGCCTATTTAAGTCCTATTGTTGGGCTCAGACCTTCTCCACAATGAAAGGAAAATTGACCTACTGTTCCATGCTGGACAGATTTTTTTTATTGCCGATGGTGTCTCCCAAACTGGGCTTTGCTCGATATTTCGACGCCGAGGATCCCAATACTGTCGGAAATTTGGAGAGTTACTCCTTGGAACTGAGGCGCCATGACAAACCGGTCCTTCTTTGCATTGAACGCGCAAACTTGTGTCTTTGTGGGGTTGAACTGGACTATGTTCCGTTCACCCCATTCCGAGGCCCGCTCCAAAGAGCGCTCGACTTCAGACACAAGTTTAACCCTCAAGACGTGTTGGAATAGCGTTTTATATCGAGTTTTCCTTTTCTTGCATAATGATTTTCACTGATGTTATCTACATATTATACTCCGTATGAAGGAAGAGAATGAATAATTGTATTTTTACTGCGTAACCAGGCGGGTGGAGAAATATAAATCAACCAAATATAATAAATTAAATGTAGATGACACGGTTATAAGGAAAGTACAGTCGACTGTTTTAGCCAAACTAGTGACGTGCTGACTAAAAGCTTGATTTCACCCTTACCTAACGAAATTAAATGAAAGACTCTCGAGTGAAAATAAAATGAACGTTGTGTCAGAAAAGTGACAAGTAAGAACTTCGTTATGTCCGCTGACCCCTCTGAGAAACAGGTATACCTACATATATCAAAGTTCATATCAGCCACAATAATTTAATTTTATTCACGTTAAAGTCTCGTCGTAAACAACTAGAATATTACCCCTTGCTAAGTATTAATAGGATAGCATCGTTACTTTGCCAAACGAATGGCGCAATATATGCAAACGAGAATAGAACGGTATGATCTTAAGGTCAACGGCTTGGATAGAAAATAATGTGTATATAAACAAATATAAGTGTATATAAATATATACCAGTATATATACATATATTACAATTATCCCCCCTTTTACGATGGGTATTGTAGAAAACCTGTGTAGTGACGGAGTAAGAATACAAATTACTACGCCCACCTTGCCCGTGGATGTCGTAAAAGACGACTGAGGGATATAATAAGCATATAACATCTATGCAAAAGACGGAAAACTCGAAAGAAAACCCTGTTCCAACACGTCTGACCAGCGTGAAATAGTAGGTCAATAACCCTCCCTTTATGGAGGAGGCCTGAGCCCAAAAGTGAGACATTTATAGGCTGAGAAGATGATTGTAGAAAACGTGATTATATCCGTACACGGCGTGAATACATTGACAAGTCGACTTACACCAAATTTTAAGATATAGCAAAATCGTCATCCAGATTACCTGCTTTATATGGGGAATAAATGAGTAACTCGATTCTCTCACTTATTTTTGGAAAATCGCACTTGTGAATTATTACACAACTCTGTTTCCAACGAGAACATTATGACGTTTAGAGATATTTAAAAATATTAATTTTATTTATTTAAATAACTCAACACGTTAAGTTATTTACGCTACATAATCAAATAAACTAACAGAATAGCTTTAGATGGTCAATTATTCACATTACCCATAATTGTGTTCCCGACTATACATATCAAGTTGTCAAGTTAGTTGTCAAGCATATATATGTGATCTTCAGCAGTACTTACCCACCCCCTATCTTAAAACTTCTGTTTCTTTTTATAAGAGACAGCTATGGTTCTATAATCTTATAATTCATGATTTAGCAACTGATAAGCCTACATGTTACATGTGGGACGAAAGCATCGGTGCTCGTGGAGCTAATCAAATCGCGTCGTGTCTGGTGGCATTTTCTTTAGAATTTGCCTTCAGAAGTTAAACAGGTCATATTTTATTCAATACATGTGGAGGCTAAAACAAAAATAATACGGTCGCAATGATGATTATGTACTTTTGTGGATCCAAAGCTACAAACCATTAACTACAAGTTTCTTATCAGCGAACATAGCCGCATAACATGGTAGGACCACACTGTCGACAGTTATCTGTCTACAGCCGCGGGCCGGTCCGTCCGGGGTAGTACCACACTGAGCAGAAAATCGACGTGTGAGTAGTAGCAATTTATTACTGCGCTTCATTCGGTGAGCGAGAGAGCCGGCAGCCCAACTTTCTGAGGGTGTTTGCGTGTGGAGGGTGTTGCTAGTGCCCTTGGTATCACCGAGCCTCAATGCACGCATTCACACTCCCTTCACTTTCTTTGCGGTAGGCAACGGCCTTATAAAGGTCCATGAGCGGCAGGAACACATACCATCAGGTGTACTGTTTGCTCAATTACCACCGTTTGCAATAAAAAAAATAAAAATGGAGTGTGACTCGGATCATGCCTTGATAGAGGGAACCAAACAGAAAACGCGATTTAAAATTAAACATCTTAATGACTGTGTGCATCTCATAAGATACTGCAAGATTAATAACGCAATTGCCGCTGTATTAAGGCAGCTCGAAAAATCTTAAATTTTACATAATTAAGTTAAAAAACGCCCATTCCCGATTAAAAAAAATTATTAGCTTTAATAGACACAGCATTTCACGTTTTTTTTTTAAACGTAAAGCCTGACAATGACACACCAAACAATGAGTGAAGGACGTTTTTTTTTCTATTGTAATAGTGGCAAACGAACAAACAGTACACCTGATGGTAAGTGTTCTTACCGCTCGTGGACCGACAAGGCCGCTGCCTACCGCGAAGAAAGTGAAGGGAGTGTGAATAGGTCCAATGAGGTTTTGTGATCCTTTTTTTTTTGGGGTGTACTGCGGTCGGCGCGCCTCCGCACCACTCCGTCCGGGGCGACAGAGGGGCTTATGCACGCAACACCCGCAACCCACCCGAACACCACGTCGCCTTCGTCGTTGGGCCGACCACTGGAGCAGGGTTACTTGTCGTCAGTGGTCGGCCCGACGAAATACCCCCTACCCGGGGTACCTTCCCATCGACCGACGTCCCCCCTCGGTAAGGACGTCGGGCTTTCCTCACGCAGTCGGCCTCTCGGCGGGTGACAGACTAATCCCCGGTCACGTCACCCGCGGCCTCGGCTAAAGCGGCATTGCACGCAGGTAATCCCGCCTGCGTAATACCCTCCCATTATGTAGGAGGCCCAAGCCCAACAGTGGGACGTATGTGGGCTGCGAGAATGATGATGATAATTAAGTACAAGCTTTATGTTTTAATGTGAGATGATTAATCTCCATTCAAATAGTTATGAGAGAACTGGCTACTTTTCTCAAAGTTCCATAAATTGCTTAGGTGAATAAATTGACAAGTCGTCGGTGAACAACTTGATATGTCATTTTTTTTTATTGATTAAAACGTTAATTTATTATTATGCTTTCAATATCTGAAAATTGCGATTAATTTATTTAGAAAGGTATAAAAATTAAATAAATTGATAAAAAAATAGATTTACCAATAATATGTAAACTTAAAAATGGCTGCCCTGAAAAG
This sequence comes from Lymantria dispar, assembly GCA_032191425.1. NCBI lineage: Eukaryota > Metazoa > Arthropoda > Insecta > Lepidoptera > Erebidae > Lymantria > Lymantria dispar. Next base: position 23,050,230 of record CM063457.1, read on the forward strand.
TATGCATTTTCGACTTGTCAATATATTCACGCCGTGTACGGATATATTCCCTTCCCTTCTTACCCTATGTTACTTGGGTTCAATGTAATGTCTAAATGTAAGAAACATTATCATCATTCATCATTTCAGTTCATATACGTCCCACTGCTGGGCGCGAGCCTCTTCCACGATAGGAAATAATTGACCTACTATACTACGCTTTTTTTTTCACGCTGTGGAAATGCATTTACGCACTATCCCCCGCCGGTTACAGACAGAGGAGTGTGTGTGGGACTCGCCGGCCACAGAAGTGACCGAAATACCCACTAAAATCACAGCGGCCCCTTCCGCGCTTTTACGGGGTGCCAGAGAGATCGTCTGATAACATTCTATCCCCGACACCCCAACGCTTGGCCGTCTGGCCACGTCCTGTCATCATTCAGGGCGGTGGGTGGAGGAGCGCATAGCGGCGTCTCCTCGTCCCTGGTCGTCGCCGGCGGAGCGAGTCAGCGGACGCAAGCGCCACGCGTGCCCGCTCCGCGGCCTCCTTCCTTGTCATGACAGCCTCACAGAAGGAGGCCATCGACGACCAACAGCTGTCGCTGCCGAGCATCTTGGAGATGATGGTCGGCAGCGACAGGTCTGTTATTCCCAATTCCGTTGACAGGACGTGGCGCTGAGGCCCCCAGGCGGGGCATACTTCCAGTGTGTGGATACTACGCTGCTCAGACGGGTTGGTATTGGGGTTTTATTACGAGTTTTTCTTCTCTTGCATAGATGTTATACGCATACTATATCCCTGAGTCGTCTTTTACGACCTCCACGGACAAGGTAGGAAGTAGTGAATTGTATTCTTACTCCGTCACCACACGGACCATTGTACATTTGCAAAAAATTTGATAATGGTTTTATGACCAGTCGCCTGCATCACGTCAACCCTCCTAGGGCATGTAGTTGTTGACTAGACAACATCAAACGGATTTGACTTAGGTCAATGTAAAGCTCCATCCACGAGCAACGTAAGGGTTAGCAGTATTGGTAACTATCCTTACCCAGCAGTTACAGCTTTTATGTCGACTACACATTGTAAGTGATAATAACGGCGACGGGTGCCGCTCATGGGCTCCGGTGCAACCAGACCGCTACTTATTGTAATAATAATAATAATAATAATAATAATAATAATCTTTATTTCCAAAAATATGGTTATAGTAGGTCTTAATTATATAACATGATCCAGCATATTCTACCATATATGTATGGCGTGGAAATGTTTAAAACAGTGTCTTTTTTATTGATACAGCTTATTAGCTATATCTAGTCGTTGTAATTAATTATTTAAATAAATTTTATTCGTTACAATCATTAAAATATTAGAAACGCAATTACTCATAGCATGTCAATAAATGTATAAAAAATTCAAATTATATGTAAAGTTATATGTAAAAATCTTCAACAGTAGATAGTGTTCAATATGTAAATATAAATATATTCAATTTAGATGTCAGTATTATTAGTATTTAAATTTTACATGTCACAATTTATCATTAAAGTATTCATTAATATCATAGTAATTTTTATCATGCAGCATTGTTTGTAGTTTTCTACGAAATAGTGTGTATGGTAGAGTTTTAAGATACTCTGGTAAATGGTTGAAGATTTTTACAGACATACAGTAGGCATTTTTCTTAAATAATTCTAATTTTATTTTCGGAATTTGAAGTCTAGATCCATGTCTAGTGCGACTAGTTTCGAAGTCTCCAAGTTTTTTAAATAAGTGTGGATGTTTCTTAACAAATAAGCAAACTTCCTGTATATAAATAGATGGCAATGGAAGTACTCTATATCGCCTGAATAAGGGTTTACAGCTTTCTAGATATTCCAGACCACCAATTGCCCGCAAACATTTTTTTTGCGCTCTGAAGACTCTTTCCACATCCACTGAGTTACCCCATATGATAATGCCGTACCTTATAATTGACGCTACATATGCTTGATACGCCATTATTGCAGTTTGCACATTTACAATTTGCCTAATTCTTTTTAATGCGTAGACAAAACAATCTATTTTGTGTGTTATTTTTTCGATATGTAGTTTCCAATTACAAAACCTATCCACAGTTATACCCAAGAATATACAATCGTTAACCGTATTCAATGTTTCGTTTTTATAATTAATATTTAGGTTTGTTTTGTCAGCTTTATGTGTTTGAAAATGTATAATATTTGTTTTTGTCATGTTTATTTTAAGATTATTTTGTTCTAACCAATTTATTGCCTTATCGATGGCTACATTAATGTGCGATTCTAAATTGTATTTATTTTTATGTTTTACAATTAGAGTAGAGTCGTCGGCAAATAAAATGCAATCATTATTGACCGCTTTGGGAAGATCATTAATATAGAGTAGAAAAAGGAGGGGAGAAAGAATGCTGCCCTGTGGTATGCCCAAGTTGCTGTGGAGATATGACGATCTATATTGTTTTTGGTGACGTCCAATGGTTTTAGTTATCTCCACACATTGCACTCTTTCGTTCAAATAACTTCTTAGCCAATCATTAGCTATGCCACGTATTCCGTAGCTATGAAGTTTATCTATAAGCTTTTCCTGACAGACGAAATCGAAAGCTTTTGTCATATCTAGAAACACACAAGCTATACTAGTTTTTTCATTTAAACTTCTCGTAATTTGATCTACTAAAGAGAAACATGCAAGAGTGGTAGAACTGTTTTTCCTAAAGCCATACTGTTCTCTCTGTAAAATATCACATGATGTTATGAAATTGTTTATTTTCACATGCATCACTTTTTCAAAAATTTTTGCTATTATAGGAATTAAGACTATAGGCCTATAATTGTTCATATTTGTTTTATCCCCCTTTTTAAACAGGGGTTTAATTATCGATGTCTTTAACCGAGTAGGGAAAATACCTTCTGTCAAGGACAGGTTAATAATGTGTGTAAGTGGATTAACTAAATATAGGGCACACTGTTTTATAACGTTTGTGCACAAGTCATCATAACCAGTAGAATGTGTGTTTTTCAAAGTTTTTATTATATTATATACGTCAATGTAATTAACTGGAGTCAGAAAAATACTTTTACTATTATGTGTAATGGGCGTCGCATAATTTTGTTTATTTATTGTGTCAGTATTGTTATTCTGTGTAATATAAAATTTATTGAAAAATTCGCAAATCAAATTAGGGTCATCATAATTATTATTGTCAATATTAATACTATCAATTTCGGGTGATTTCAATACATTGCTATTATTTTCTTTAATTAATTTCCAAGTCGCTTTACATATATTTTTGGACGAGTTTATATAGCGAGCATTGTTAATCTGTTGCGCTTTTTGTATACACTTTTTTAGTATATTAGAATAATTTTTATATACTTTATGATTGATGTTTTTGTTATGTTTTTGTAAATGATATTTTAAGTACAATATTCTTTTTTTTACACAACACCGTTTTATACTTTTTGTTAGCCATCTATTTTTACATTGTTTCTCTGTATGTTTAATTCTAACGAAAGGGAAGCATAAATTATATAAGAGTTTAATGGTATCGTGAAAGCTATTAAATGCAGACTCTGTGCATTGTTTCTCATAAATTTCAGAAAATGATAGACATGACAGGTATTTCTTGTATCGGTTAATATTTTCTTCAGAAAGTTCTCGGATGGTTTTGTACCAGATACTGTTACTTTTTTTTACTAAATGGGATGGTTCTAATTGTATATTAATAGATTGGGCCGTTTCGTGATCCGAAAGAGCTAAGTAATGAATGTTTGGCGTTACGTCGTCTATGTTGCTCACTATTAAATCTAAACAGGCGCTTTTTCGTGTAGGTATTAAGATATGATTAGTAAGTTTGTTATTGTCTAGTATAGATGTTAGTTCTGTCGTCAGTTTGTTTTTTTTTAACAAGTCAATGTTCCAATCCCCACATAATATTACTTTTTTATTTTTTTTTCTCGTCAATGTCCTGGTAAGAAGTTCAAAGTTTTTTAGGAATATGCTTGGATTTGATGTAGGCGTTCTATAAATACACACTATTAGTAGATTATATCCAATTATTTCAGTAGCACAGCATTCAAAGTGGTAGGGCGTTGAAGGTATAAGCTCAATTCTTGAATATTCTAAACAGTTATTAAGTAGGATACATGTGCCACCTCTGCGTTGATTTATACGAGAATAATGTGCAGCTAGTTTATAATTATTTATCCTAACATTATGCTCAGTGCCCTGTTTGAGAAAGGTTTCACTTAAACAAATAATATCAATAGGATCTGTACTATAGTTAAGATCCATTACTGCGATTTTTAGTTGGTCTTGTTTAGATAACAACCCAGCAATATTCTGGTGTAATAACGTAATTTTTTTATATTTACATTGTAACTCGAAAAAAATTGCTTTCAGGACGTTTATTTGACTGTGCATGTTGTTGGCTTATAGGCGTGAAATAGTGTGTGATTTTGCGTTGTATAGTATTTTTGTATGTATTAATATGTGTTTTAGTGATTTTGGTACGGTTATTACATTTAGCTAGGTTTGCTTTTATTTCGCTAAGTATCATACTCTGATAGTAGCTATGATCGATTTCAATATTTAATTTAGTAGAAAAGCTTTCCAAAAAATATTTGTGAGCATCTCTTCGATAATTATAACTTGTACCAGAGTAAGCTATCATATTGGGTATTTTTATATAGTTAGAGTTCTTATATTGTTTTATTATCAATTCTATTTTACTGTTTATCATTACTTCACTTAAATAAGGATTAAATAAAACATTACTTACATAAACAATTTGCCTACGTAATTTATATAGTACATTACATAACTCTGATATAAATGTATAAGGATGCTTGTCATTACAGCCTATAACTAGTACTACAATATCATTCGCCGTGAGTTTATTTAAGAACTCATTGTTGCAACTGCGTAAAATGTCTAAGCTTGTTGCGTTTGGCATGAGAAGCGATTCAACGGTATAGACATCATTCCATTTGTTTTTTCGTGTGGTGATAATTTTTTGTGCTAAGCCTTTAGCCTGTTGATCCCCAAATATGTACATTTTGTGTTTTTTAGACGAGGTTGGAAACTGCGAAGATTCATCACAGGAAGGGCGATTATTTACTAAATAATTTTGTTGCATCACACTAGTGGCGCCATCTAGTAAGATAGAGTGATTATTGTTCGCTGGATCTTTATTCAACATATCAATAAAATTATTTTCATTATTTAAATATTCATCCGTGGATTCTTCATTCCCTTGTAATTCGATCTCGTTCACAAAATTGTTCTCGTAATCCCTAGTAAGACGACGTTTGCTACTGTAACGCCTAAGAGATTTATTTTTTATAGATGTTACAGGACTGTTGCATAATTGTTTTAATATATTAATTTCTTGGTTAAGTTGTTTAACGTGCTTTTTCAGGTCACCATTTTCTAATATTATGTTCTCAAGTTCATTTTGAGTTATTTCTAGATTAATTTTCAGACTATTAATTTCACTTTTTAAGTCCTCCATGCCATTATTATGTGTTGATATATCCAGACTCTTTCCTAAATAATCTTCCGAAGCCATAGTATCGTAGGAGTTGCTTCTATTAATTGTTTCGCAAGATTTCGCTTTAAATATTTGACGCCGTCTTATAGTTATATTATCGATTTGGGCCATTTTTGTTGATACTCGTAGTGCCCTCTTTTGTTTACTTAATGTATTATAATGTAACACTAATCGAATACTTCCTTTTAGATTAGTTAATATCTGTATTTGTCAATAGATGTCACGTCAATGAAATATGTAAGGTTCTTCTTATTACAATATATTAACTCATATATGTTGTCAGTTAGTTAGCATAAAGTCCAGTAGGTGTCACTACTATTTTGTATCAATTATAAATTAGCAATAAGATTATTTTTATAATTTGTATTACTATTACCGTACCATTTTCGTGTTATTACGCAATATTAGTAGTTTATATTCATTTGTAAGCACTATAGTGTTCATACCTCATGAAAATAATTTTCGGGTACTTAATTATGAAAGTAATTCTTATTTCCGTTACACAAAGTTTTCATAACACATTTAATACTATAAAGTTTTTATATTTTTACAAGATTTTGATATCACTTATCACAGAGGCACTTAAGTTTCGTTTAGGAATGTAAATAACTTGTTAAGTTTTGTTTACTATTTTTAAATAAGGAATATTACAGAGACACTTGTTGACATTGCGACTAGCGCCACCTACTCTGTAGATCTAATTATGCTCCAAACTCGCAACCTCATTGACCAATCCTTGATAGGCATTTATTCCATGTGGTAAAGGAGTAAAGATTAGTTCACATCTCAACTCGCTCTAACATGGATATCGTAAAAGACTAAGGTATATAATATGCAGACACCATATATGCAGGCGATAAAAAACACGAAATAAAATCCTATACCAACCTCTCTGACCAGTGTGGTATGGTAAGTCAATTTCCCTCCTATTTCGTAAGAGACTCTAGCCCAACAGTGGGATGTATTACAGATTTTTGCTGAGATGATAATATAGCTCCTTATAAACAAGTTGAATATAAGTAATTTAGTAAATCTACATTTTTATTTTCCAGGTTAAATGCAAGAGTTCATCATGGTGCGATCTGACGAAAGCGTTAGATAACCGCCGCGCGGCTACGAAGTATGGGTGCGAATATGGGAAAGAATTCGAGCCTGCTCGACGCGCTGCCTACGGGTCAGGGCACGCTGCACGTCGTTATGCTGGGCCTTGACTCCGCCGGCAAGACCACTGCGCTGTATCGCCTAAAATTTGATCAATACCTCAATACTGTACCAACCATAGGTTTCAATTGCGAGAAAGTGAAAGGAACTTTGGGCAAGTCAAAGGGAGTAAATTTTCTTGTATGGGATGTTGGTGGACAAGAAAAACTTCGGCCTCTGTGGAAATCTTACACTAGATGCACTGATGGTATTATATTTGTACTAGATTCTGTAGACGTAGAACGTATGGAAGAGGCTAAAATGGAATTAATACGAACGGCCAAATCACCAGACAACGCTAGTGTACCAATTCTTGTGTTAGCGAATAAACAGGATTTACCCGGAGCGAAAGAGCCACGCGAATTAGAGAAGTTATTAGGTTTACATGAATTGGTTTCATCTCCGCATGGATCGAGAGACGCGCACGCATGGCATGTGCAGCCAGCATGCGCCATCACTGGCGAAGGCCTACATGAGGGACTGGAGGCACTCTATGAAATGATCCTCAAGAGAAGAAAACTTGCTAAATTGCAAAAGAAACGTGTCAGATAAATGATATAAACATTATAGTTTGTGACAAGTCAACTGTGCATTAGTCGGTTATTGAAAACCAAGTATTATAAAATGCTCATTGTATGGATGATATTATAACGTCCGAGACAGAAACACCAAATATTGTTTTACTATAGATGTATAACGTCTTATGAATTATTCCATCATCATGTTGCTCAAGTTTTACTGAACATTTTGAAGGAAACGAATATTATAAATTAACTACTAGTCATTTTCTTTTGAAAATAGCTAGGTGGAGAATGATGGTAGTACTATACTAAAATGTATTTTAGAAAGGTCTGTTAAGAGATAAATTACTACAGCTGATTTGTAGCTGCGTGACCCGTTGCCTGCCTAATAATAATATGTAAATCCCACAAGTGTATCATTTTAAATTGTCTTGTAATTAAAATATGGCTCACACTTAATATTATGTGGGACCATTAGTTTTACAATGTTTAGGTAACGTTAATATGCATTAAGGACATGAGCATTTGATTGTTGAGGCGACGTTTGATATCACTTAAAGTCAATCAAAACATACTGCATTTATCTCTGTGTCTTTGTAAAATATTATTATTATACAAAGACACCGTTGCAGTTTCCTTATGTGTCCACTAAGTTCAAAAAGTGAAGCAAACTTTCGCTTAATAATGATTTGTTATAATTTTTACAGATAAGTAATCACCTGTTCAATAAACGCCATTTACAAGGGTTCTTATATATTCTATTATTGTAAAAGATAACACTTTTTTAAGAATAACGATCTTTTCTATCAGATCAGCTGCTTTTTATATAGGCAATGAATATTTACATTTAATACTGTAACGGCAATTTACTCCTAATCTTCGTCCCAAAGCTCCACGTAATTCTTGTGCTCTACGTGTTTAGAAATATAATTTAGTAGTTAAATGTATTAATTCTAATTATTGTGATGGCATTATTAATGTTATAAAATTGAAAGAGGCTTGTACGGTGTTTCAAGTTCAAAGAGCTTCAAATCTTTGTACATAAGAACTTACATAGTTGTAAATAAAGCAAAAATTTTAATTAAAATATATCATACAGCGTATCCATCAATATCTTATATTGTGGATACATTATTGTGTATCATATACATAAATATACGTACACTTATTATTTGTGTGTTTATAACATTAAGAATATGCTCGTTTGATACTTTTAAAATGTTGTTAGGATACACCCGTTTGTTGTTGTCTAACCAAATGTTTTGATAATTTCGCTACACACTATCGCAAAGAATTCCATTTCATTAGGTAAACAAATACATATTTCACTTTTGAATAAAATATAGCCAATTTTATTTCCAACAACGATACAGTAAAGAAACTATAGTCTAAAATGTCTATCACAAATCGACTTATAAGTGTCGATGAACGTTTTATAATTCAAGTAAAAGCTTTAAACTTCTCGAACGAGAATTTTTCGTCATGATTTATGAGTAGTTTTAATTAGCTGTTATTTATTTATTTAATCCTATAGGTTAGATTAACATTAAGAACTATGTATTAAATAAAGCTTTTACCATTTTATGTCAGGTAGGTACCCTCTGTGTAAATATGTAAATTCCAAGTAGTCACTTGTCAATACCATGAAACCAAACATTTTTATGTGTAGATCATGTAAATTTTGTTATTAAAGTTGTATTATTTATATTTGTTTTATTATATCTATTCAAATCACGTATTTGTGTTTTATAAAGATACATATGCGGTTTCATAATGAACTCCGTAAATAAACTGTTTTGATTATCTGACTGAATTTCATTTGTTGCTCTTTTGCGTATAGGTAAATTACTGCACTTTACTTATTCGCATCATCTTTTTTTTTTTGAAGCTGTGTAATTCATTAGAAGGATTTGCTTTCGCAGTCCAAGCAGTAAAAAATGACAATCCATTTCAGCCTATGAAAGTGTATCTATGTTTATATCAATATTAATTTCAAGATCTTTTCTTTGGCATTAGATATTCAAGTTTGTGTTGAAGTTTATGCCTTCGATTACGCGGGGCATATGCACGAAGCAAAGCTCGTTCAATCTGTTTAAAAAGGCGTAACTCCTTAACAGCGATATTAGCTAGTCTGAATTTATTACGTTCCGATACTATAGATCGTTTTATGGCCAATTGTATTTCATTAGAGGTCACAGATTCCAACCGCTTAGAAAAGTCCATATAAAAGTCTTCTAAAGCTTTTGCTGTGCCCCACACACTTAAATTCGTAGGTTTCTCATTATACAACTCTGCGTAACTGAACTCTAGATTCATTTGAAGTTTTAATACTTCAGGTGCTGCCACTGTTTCGTAAAATTCAATGTTTAAGATTTTATAGAATTTATATTCCAACTGCAAGCATTGAGCTTCACAAAACTGTAAAGTTTTTTTCAGCTCTCGAATTATGTTTAAGGTACCAGCATTATCTTGGTTAATTAGATTCCTAAAACAATTTATTCTTTTTTTTAGAAAACATGTATAAGGAGCTGTACAAGCTACATGAGTAAAATGATGTAATTGTTGTTGTTCTATGCCATCAAAAATTGCGAACAAATCTCTAGGATTTTGGAAATATAATACTGGTTTAACAAATCCTCTAATACATTCTCTTTTAAGATTTTCAAATATAACATTGAACGTATCTTCCTCGCCAGATGTGCCATAATCGAATCCCATAATTTCTATCTCAACAGAACGAGCAAAATTCCTATTTTTCAATCGCCAACTTGGAGGCGATAGGTAATACAAAAACCTTCCATACTTCTGCTGCAGACCATATTTGTAATCGAGGCCCAATATTTTGGAATTTATGGTAAATTTTTCTGTCGCTAAAACTTGCAGTTCTAACATTTTATTATCCACTGCAGTTTTCACGTTCGCCCATTTATTTAAAAGTGTCATAGATTTTGTATAGTCAGCAGAAATAAAAGCGTCCAAATATTGGACTTGTTCTTTATAACCTTTTACACCAAAATCGTACAGTTCTAGTTCTTTATTAAAATTTTTGTCGATGTTTAACATATAATCACGCCTGTAGCCCACTTCTTGCCTCAAACGAAACTGTTTATTATACAAGTATTTAAGAGACTTATATGGCGCAACATAATTTGATTTTCTGCTACTTTGAACACATGAAAAGAATGTTGGGTCATAGTTTGTTATAGCCCAACAATCGTCTACAGGATCATCTTTATGTAAATGCTTTTTTATCTCTGTGTAAGCGATTTTGTAGTTATCGCGCACACCTATCGTCATTTTATGTTTAAAACATAGCCTTGTTTGCTCTTTTACATATCTTAAATAAGGTAATAGAACCTCTGCTTTTTTTAAGGAGGATGCTGGTATTGGCTTTGCTACAGTAACTGTAGGTAACATATAGTGTTTATCAAAGTATTCAGTTGTAATTACCTTTTTTTCTACTACATCTTTATGTTTTATATTCAGTGTTCTAGGATTTGCAATATCGATAGCTGTAGAATCTACCTTCTCATCCATGCCAGAGGAATATTTTATTTATAATCTTTAAATAACATTTTTAATTAATTACAGGTATGTTTCCAATAAAATAACGTATCATCAAAACCAACTAGATGTTGGTTTAAAATTAATTTAATTCAGTATGACAAGTTTACATCATCGTAGCTTATATACTGAGTTCGAACCTCCTTCACAACAGGAGTGAAATTGACCTACCATACCACGCTGGCCTGCCTTTTCTTTCAAGTTTCCTTTTTGTATAGATGTTATCTGCATATTATAATCCTTGTCGACTTTTACGACACCCACGGGCAAAAAGGTACTGGTGAATTGTATTCTTAGTTCATCACCACATAGAGACACAAAATTATGTAAAGAATGTCGACGAAAAAAGAAAAGCATAAAATCTGTAACGCAAGATTTTCCTCATAATATGATAGAGAAAATGTTTGGAGAATCGTGAACTGAGTTTTTTTTTTTGACATGTCAGACGTAATAGCCAGACCATACTATAGAACGTCACGTAGTCAAAGACAGAGTAGAAGGCACTAGACCGCTTGGAAGAATACTCCTGCGATGGGCTGACCAGATCGGAGAAAAGTTGTCGTCATATAAATAAACCAATACTTGCAGTGTTCGCCTAATAGTAGTAAGTGACAATACTGATCGATATTTTATAGACGGTAAGTACTATTGCTTAAAATTTTTACATACAAGTCTAAAGAAAAGTGCTGCTGACCGAAGCTTTTAAATGGTTGCCATTTATCCTTTCATCAATCTAGAATCTCTTAAATATGGACTTAGTGATTAAGATGTTATAATGCTATAATAGACAGGTTGAGAGTCGTGTTTGCCGTTTGGTTTCTCTAGAGAGCACTGCTTCCTAGATCTTCTGAGGCACTCTTAAGCGATTTATAAAACTCCTATGTGAAATCGGTGTATACTTTGACACTATAGTCAGCCTTAATGACACTTACGGGCAAAGGAGGGATTGGTTAATTGTATTCTTATTCCGTAAACACACGCATATTTCTGTTTATTCTGTTTCTCTCTACTGTTTCTTTTTTCAATAACAAACCTAGCATAACTAGCATTCCACTGATAGACTGCTATTGTGAAAACAAATTCTTTGAAAGATCTCTTAGGTATATCGTGGAAATTCTGTAACAAAACATCACAGTTCCAAAACTCCTTCCTTCAAGTTCTTCAATTCCCACATTACCGTATGCGTCTTTTAGGCATAGGACTAATTAATCGCATTTACTCGATTATCGCGCTTTAATGCGAATTTTTAACAAGAATCCGTAATCTGAAAACATTGATTAAAGAAAAAAAGTGCAAATCATCCTATCAACATGCATTGAGCCAAACTTTCATTATATACCTATATAAAATAATTAGCCTGGTTCTATATTACCAAAACTAAAGTGGTACATCAAAATTTAGTTTTACTCAAAAACTTTATTTTAATTCCATGTTTGATTTCTGAGAAACCCATTCAAAGGCTGGCCTTGTATAAGTGTAATACACATGTAAATAAGGTCCTGGATCCGTACCTTCGCACCAATTAGTAAAAAGCAGTAATCCTTCTCGTTCCTCATCAGTTAATTTAGGTTCCTTTGTTTCTAATTGTTTTTCATTCCTTACCCTACCTTTGTCCAAGCTCTTTTGTTCTCTCCCTTTCTTGTTTTTAGATTTAAATTCGGGACGTGAGAACTTAGCGGGTGGTAAAAACGCTTTATTCATGGCGCTAGTCATTTCTCTGAAAGCTCTTAGTTCTCTTTGAGCAGTATAGGCATTATGTAACATATTCAAATCTTCAGCGAAGCAATCATTTCTGGCTTGATTGACAATATTGAAATCCAAAGAATCCAAACGCAAGTTATATTCCTCATACATAACTTCTAAAATTTTCATAGGATCTTTTAAACTATGGTGCCCCTCTTCACACTTGCCAAATACTTGTTCGTAAACGTACTCTATACAAATTCGTAGTTTCAATGTAGCAGGACTAGCAATACTATCATAAAAACTTTCATTGAGTATGCGAAAAAACTTTGCTCGGAAATAATCCTCATTGAAAGTTTCTCTGGATATTTCTTTGTTAATACCATCAATATAATATTGGAAGTATTCAAATTCTTGTGTGGTGATTTGTTTCAGTTGCTTGATTCGTTCTTGTAATAATCTGCTTGGACTATCAGTTTTTGCGATTTGTATCAAATATTCCCTACTCTGTAATTCCATAGTCCGGAACAAATAAATCATCTGTAAAGGTTCTTTGAAATACAATTTAGCAGAAGGAGAATTCTGAAGTTCTATTTTGGCGAACTCCACCATTTTTTCAATATCCAGCGACTCTACTAAATCGTTATCCGTTTCAAACACTCCTGCTTCAAACTGAATAGATTGTATCTTACCCCATAAGCTTTCATCGTTTTGTTGTCTCCATGATAGAGGAGCCACAAACATCAAATATCTTCTGTAAGTCTTTAAAATACTCCGTATTGCATCTAGTTTGAATATAATATTATTTAAAATTGTCAGCTTAGTAACATAACTAAGGAACTCTGAATGCTTTGCAGATAATTCCGAGTAAACTTTCTCAGCCTCGGCCACTTTCAAACAAGCTTCTTTATAATCCTCGGTAAGAAATTTCTGAAAGTTCTTTATATGAAGTTTTAATTTATATAGAATACGATCATGTTGCTCGGTTTCCTCCCTTATACTTTTGTCAATTTTTAATATTAAATCACGACGATATCCGATTTGCTGACGATTCATGGCATAACATCTAATATTATTCAAGTATACTTTTATGTCGTCAAAACATCGTAAAGGACGGCCTTCTATTACTGTATAGAACTCGGGATGAATTTCTACTACTGCTCTTACTTCATCTGCTGGTTCTTTGATAAAAAGCCTTTCAGATATATTTCTTGTCGCTGCTATACGTAAATTATCTTTTAAATGAAGAGGATATCCTAATCTTTCTCGTGAGTTTAGTTTTTCTTTACGATCACTGTACTTTATGTATGATAGTAACTTTTCTGATTTAGGTACACGGAATGGTTTCACAACTTTATTTGTTCGTTCATCTGGTTTTATAGCATGTTTTCGATTTGAAAAATAATGTTGAGTGTTGGGTACATATCTACGTCTGAATATAATATCTAAAGTTTTTAGAGGAACCATAGGTTTGCGCTTCTTTCCTTCTATCGACATTGCTGTATATCGAAATATTATATATTAAGTAAAATCTTATGATGATTCTAAATTAAACGTCTTCAAAATTAAATTCTAAGAAAAATATATAAGTAGGTACATCCATCAAATTTATTAGCAGTAATCAACTCTGACAGATATCAACTATACATAAATCTTCTTAAAATTAATGATACTGGCCTCTTATTGTAAGTAGTTTCTATATATAAAATAAAAACTATCCTAGTTCTAAGAAAACACAATATAATTATGAGATACTTTTCATTATTACCCGCGATAAGACTGAAAATTAAGATTTACTTAATTAAGTACAGCGAAATATCTTTAAAGAAGATAAAAAAAAAACTTAAATAAGAAGATTTTTTATCTTCTAAATATATACGTCCCACTGTTGGGCTTAAGCCTCCTCCACAACCGGAGAAAAATTTACATTGCTATACTATTCTGGTCAGACAGGTTGGTATAGGCTTTTATTTCGAGTTTTTCTTCCCTTGCATAGATGTTATATGCATATTGTATCCCTTAGTCGTCTTTTACGATATCCACGGGCAAGATAGGGAGTGGTAAATTGTATTCTTACTCCGTCACCAAACGGAAATGCCTATAAGTAGTCGATTCTCATAATACAGTTTAGAACGTATATAGTTTTTGTCTTATATCTTAGTATTAACATTTTTCTTGGGTTCGTAAGATGATGTCAACCGTTTAGAAAGCTTATCAACATCTTTCAGCAATTTAGCAGCTTCCTTAGCTCGTTTTATTTCCTTAATTCCATTCTCATAAGTTTCTTTTTCAATCTTTTTTATTATATCCAAATCATATGCAGATATATCTAACATTAAGTTATCGTATTCCCGTTCTAGTGCCCGTGTCATATCCAAAGAGCTTAATTTTATTTCGTTTGTCGCTATATGATGTTCGTAAGCAAATTCCACATAATTAAATATCTCTAATGCAGTCTGTGAAGATATAAGGTACTGCATTTTTTCTTCCAATATTCGGCAAAATATTTCTTTTAATTCCATTTCTCTATTTTCACATATCATTATGATATCTTCCTTTTCTTTAATCTATAAACAATAAATCAATTTTAACTACTATGTCACTGAACTCCTAAACGGCTGGACCGATGTTGATGAAATTTTTTGTGTGTGTTCAAGGGAATTTGAAAATGGTTAAGATTCACAATTAGACCCGGTAGGTGGCGCTGTTGTCGATTTCAAGGAGAATTCATTTTATTTTATTTGAACAGAACAACATCTGTTGGGTCAGCTAGTACTCATATATTTACCTATACTTAATAATGACTGCAAAAATGACGTAGTGGTTAAGATACCAACCTACTGTACCAGTGTCGTGGGTTCAAATCCCACGCAGGACAACACTTTGTGCGATTCACTAACAGTTGTACTGAGTCCGGATGTAATTTGTGTCCGTTAATTATATCTTGGTAAAGTCATGAGTCTCTCCGTTACATTTATCTAAAAGTAGGAAAACTCGAAATAAAATCCTATACCGATCCGTCTGATTAGCGTTTAGAAAGTCAATTTCCCTCCTATTGTGGAGGAAGCTTGAGCCCAACAGTGGGACGTATTATGAGCTGAAATGATGATGATGATGAAAGTTCTCCGCAGTACAAGGAAATTGCAGGCTGTACTCTATTAAAAAAAAATCTCAAAGGCAATTTAGTCAATCATAAAATTACCTTACTTCTATAGTCCATATAATAATATATTCTGTTAGGCATGAGCCTCCTTTACAATGGGTGATAAAGTGGGATATTTTAGCAAAAAGGAACGATTACACTGTTTCTAAATCAAATTATTGTTAATGCCTACACATTTCGTCTTCAAAGCATTTACGTATTTATCTATTTGAAAGTAGGTACTAGGAATCTATCCAAAAATTTATATATCTAAAAATTTATTAACCTAATCACATGAATCCCAATCTTTTTTAAAAATAACTCCAGCAATAATTATACATTTTAATGTCGGAAAATTGTTCTGTTTGACACGGAGTCACATGTAAAGCCTAAACCGCTGAATATTGGAAATATATCATCATCGTCTCAGCTCATAATTGACCTTACCATACTGGTCAGACAGGTTGATATAGGGTTTTATTTCGAGTTTTCCATCTTTTACATACCTATATGATATATGCGTATTATATCCCTTAGTCGTCTTTTACGCCATCGACCGGCAAGATAGGGAGTGGTACATTGAATTCTTATTCCGTCAGTACACAGACAATATATAGTTGGACCAACTCTTATTTTAGTGAGGCACTTCAGTAAATTAAAGAAGGGTAGTATAATATGAGACGTACATAAAATAAATTGCAGGGAAAAGCAATTCACAATGAAATTCAATCCCTTTCAACCTTTTATAAGTATTTTATGCATTGAATCATAAAAATGCAAAAATATGCGGTCGGGATTTCAATATTCTTGGATAAAGTTTATATTACAATAAATTTTTGGTCAAAATACATATTTTAACATCAATATCTGTTATTCAAAATATTATTACTATATTAATAAGTATTTTATTGTATTTTTTTTTATATTCTACTCCCAGGATATTGAGAGCCAGTGGCGTAACTATAGGGTGGCAGAGGTGGCCAAATGCCACGGGCCCCAGACCCGAGAGGGCCCCGGCCCGGCCGCGAGCTCAGAAAGATTTTTTTTTAAGGTTGTACCTGAGTATTTTATTTTACTTGAAATGAATATTTTTTTTTATTTTTTTAAGTTTGCTTAAAATCCATTATTAAAGTGTCAAAGACCATAACGTAATTTAAATTTTTGAATGCATCCATTCGTTTATGAACGTTGGCAGCGAAGGCGGCAGGGAATTTCCCGGTCGTCAATGCTCATCTCATTTTGTTAACTACGAAAGTACTTTTTTCGTGACGCTGCCGCTCAGTTGTGCTACATTACCCTATGTTAGGGGAATCCTAAATTTGCTATCTTTTTGATGAAGGCTCTACTGACTCTATTTGTTGTGATTGTTTTGACAATTGGTCATTTGTATCTTTGATTGTTCGTGTTTATTGTTTTATTGAATCTGCAAATGGTGGCAAAATAAAGTTGATTGTGAAAGTTATATATTAATATGGCTAGTTCCAGAAAATATTTAAGTGGGAGTGAAAAACGAAAGAGAAAAAAAGAGACTGAAGAAAAAATGAAAAGCAACCTATAATTAGTCAGTACTTGAAGAATGACGTCTTTAATAATGAAATCTCGAGTGAACAGTGCTCCAAAAAGTGATGAATTGAGTCTTACTAAAAGTATACCAGAATTACCAAATGCAGTACCCAACACCATTGTCTACTCAGATCCAGAACAACCACAACAAGGCACTAGCAAAAACCACAGAGTATAATATTTTAGCGTGAACAATATCGTATCTTCGCCATATGTTACTGATAAGGGTAATTTTAAAGAGCTAACTGATCGAGTTAAAAGGTTCGTGATTGAAAACGAACATTGTAGACCTAAGGGCCCTTTCTTAAAAGATAGTGACAATAGATCTTTTCTAGAAAAACATTATTGTTTCTAAGTCTGGCGTGAAACTTGAACGTACATGGCTATCCTATTATTTAATAGTTCAGAATGCGTATTATGAACCGTGTTGGTTATTCGTAGATCCGGCATCAAAAAAATACAAAATGTTTGGATTGAGGGCTATGACGACTGGGAACATATTATAGAGGCTATAGAAAGACACCAAACATCGAAATTCATCTAGATTCTTGTCTTACGTATCAACAGTGGCAGCTACATGGAACACTTGATGAAGAGCAAGAGTCCATGATCAAAAAAGAAAATGTTTTGGCGCCAAGTACTTTCTAGACTCCTTAATATTAGGTCTTTACCTATGAAATTGCCGTTATGTATGAAAAAAATTAAACGATTTTTTTCATGTATTTTTTATTTGTATTAATCGAAGTAATCACCCATGCAATCAATGCATCTTTGCCATCGCAGCGGCAGTTTATTAATGCCCTTCTTAAAGAAATCAGCTGCACGGGAGGCAACAAATTCTTCAAAGGCATTTTGTACTGCCTCTCGGGTATTGAATTTCTTTCCCGCCAAAAAGTTATCCAAATTCTGGAAAAAGAAGTAGACTGTAGGCGCAAGGCCTGGTGAGTATGGCGGATGACGGAGAGCTTCCAACCCCAGTTCTTGCAACTTGGAGACCGTCTGCTGTGCAGTATGAGATCGCGCATTGTCGTGCAGGAGCAGCGGAGACGAGCGATTAACCAATGCTGGTTGCAGATGTGCCAGCTTCTCCATCATTGTGTTCAGTTCTTCACAGTACACATCTGCAGTAATGCTCACCCCGTTTGGTAAGAAGCTGTGATGAATCACACCGGTGCTAGACCACCAAACACTTTTCTAGGGGTACGTTTTCGTTTAGGGCATTGTTTAGGTGCTGAACCAGGATCCAACCAACTTGCTGAGCGCTTGCGGTTATCAAACAGAATCCATTTTTCATCGCAAGTAACAATGCGTTTCAAAATTCCTTCATTGTGTGTCTGTTGAGCAATGCAAGGCATGTCTCGACGAGTACTTCGCGCTGGCGATCATTGAGTTTGTGGGCCATCCATTTGTCAATCTTTCTTACCTTGCCAATTTGACGCAAATGTACCAATATTGTTTTGACGCTAACGTCGAAAGCTGCTGCTGCTGTAGATTGTGTATCATCGGCTTCCACAATCGCCTTTAATTCGACATTGTCGACCAAAGTCTTCGGACGACCGCGAAGTTCATTTTTCAAGTCGAAATTTCCAGAACGGAAGCGAGCAAACCAATAACAGGCGGTGCGTTGGTTTGTAGTGTTAGCTCCGTAAACGTCGTTGATGTTGCGTGCCGCTTGTGCCGCGTTGCTGCCACGACGATACTCATATTCCATAATTACTCGAATTTTTAACGTATTCATGATGACAAAAAAGATTGAAATGTGATGAAAACGTAACACTAATCAATAAACAAATGACTACTTTTGGAAAATGAATTCCATGTTTTAAAATAAAATTAATTTGAAATTAGAATTCTTAGCCAAACAAAAATTATTTTGATTTGAAATGGCCAGTACTGCAGAACGGCAATTACATAGGTAAAGACCTATTATTACTCTGACACTTTCAATGTATGATTTAGCCTTTCGTGATCACAGAGAAAACGCAGATAGCAGTGATCCAAGCTCCAAAGAACTTTTTGAGTATCCTTGAATTATTAAGGATTTTACAAGAATTGTTAAGTAAACCAAACGGCCAGATAAAATACTTAAGTCCAAAGATGCAAAATGAGCTCATTTCTCTCTTAGTTCAAAAAGTTGAAAATGCACTTATAAATGAAATAAATGCCGCACCATTCTACTCTATCATATTCGATACAGCACAAGATATTTCAAAAATTGGTCAACTGTGTGAACTTTACAGTTATTGTATAATCGAAAAAGATGGTAATGGGAACCCAAAGGCACTTGTCATTAAAGAGACATTTTTAGGATTTCATGAAGTTAAGGATAAAACTGCGATAGCAATGTCTAAGCAAATAATTAAATTATTAAATCCATAAATGATAAAAATATTCCTTTACATAAGTGCCGAGGACAAGGATATGATGGTGTTAACACAATGAAAGGAGCTTATGGCGGAGTTTAAAAACTCATAAAAGATGTCGAGCCAAAGGCTGTATATGTTCACTGTGCTGCTCATAACTTAAATCTAGTACTCCATGATGCAGTGAGAGAGGTTGTTGATACGCAATATTTTTTTGATACAGTTCAACAAATTTTTTTTTTTTTTTTTGCCATAGTATCAAAAGATGGAATATTTTATCAAGTTGCCTGCATCGCCAGGATGCTCGACAGAGTCGGGAATTGGGACGCGGTCGCAGCCTTCTGCGAGGCAGTAGTCTCGTGGAAGAAGGCGGTGGAGCGCGTGCGCGAGGAGGGTCTCGGACACAAACCGCCGCCGGCGATTGGGGCGGCGCAGGCGCGATTACCTGCACTTGATGCCGCCCTAGCCGAGGCCGCGGGAGACTGGACCGGGGAATTAGTCTGTCAGCCGCCGAGAGGCGGACCGCGTGGGGAAAGACCGACGTCCTCCTCGAGGGGGGGACGTTGGTGGAGGAGAGGGTACCTCAGGGGGTATTCCGTCGGACCGACCAATGACGTTAAGTCACTCTGCTCCGGTGGTCGGTCCAACGACGAAGGCGAGGTGTCACGGGTGTGCATGCTTACGTCCCTCTGTCGCCCCGGATGGAGTGGTGCGAGGAGCGAGCCAACCGTAGCCCACCCCAAAAAAAAGTGGTTTATTAAAATTGAACTAAGTACAATGTGATGATTTTTACTGATAGGGCCCCATCAAAAGAATTTGCCACGGGCCCCAGGTGGTGTAGTTACGCCACCGATTGAGACTAAGACATCCCTTACAAATATAGAGGCAGAAAAGGTTAAAATAGAATATATGATCATCATTTCAGCTCATATACGTCCCACTGGTGGGCTCGAGCCTTCTCCACAATAAGAGGGCAATTGGCCTTACTATACCATGCTGATCAGACAGGTTGGTATAGGGTTTTATTTCGAGTTTTCTTCTCTTGCATAGATGTTATATGCTTATTATATCCCTTAATCGTCTTTTACAACATTCACGGGCAAGATTGGGAGTGATAAATTGTATTCTTACTCCGTCACCACACGGAAATATATGATTATATGGATAAAATAACTATTATCAAAAAACATCTTAAAATATCTGTTACTACTTGGGTTATTATCATTTTATACAATAATATAAATGTAACATATATGTATAATTACAGTCGCATGATATAAATACCTTTGTCTGTATGTATTCTAGTTCTTGACGCAACAATTCTTTTAGAAATTTCAGTGTTTTTAAAAATCTATTCTTTTCGGCATTAAATTCTTCCGTAATTAAAAGATAATTTAAATTCTGCTTCTCTAGTAATCCAAAAATCGTCAATAATTGCTGTGGAGTTTCAAAGAAGAGATGTACAACGGGTAAGTCCATCAAACGTTTCCTTATTACGTCTTCATCAATTTTCTTAAATATATCAGAGCTCATTGTAAATATTTCATCATACCTTACATCCAGTTTTATTTTATGACTTTCTTGCCACAAAATTGGCGATGCTTTGTTGAGAAAGTTTTGGAATGATAATAAAATCATTAATGTCTCATCAATATACTGAAGCTTTGACTTAAGAGACGCCATTTCATAGCTCGCTTTTTTATGTTCTTCGTTTTGATTCATTAGCTCTTTTGCTAAAACATCTGATCGTTGCATTATGGCTATTGTTTTATTATTATCATGAGCAAGGAACTTATCGAAGCTATTCTGATATTCTTCAAAATGTTTATAGGCCGTTTCATAAATATTTCTTTCTGATTCTATCTCTCTATCGATCCTCAGTATTTCATCGGCTAAAATACCATTAATAGTTCTTGTGAAGGCCACATTTTTTATATTCTGTTTGTATTCATGTATCGATTTGTTTTGCCGTATAGGACGACCTTCAACCAAAGAATAAAATGATGGATCTACGTCTATAATTGTTTTAATGTTATTACCTTTTATGGATTCTATATGTGGCAATTTAATCCCAACAATCGTTTTTCTCGTTTCTCTTTTAACATTCCTTTTCTTTTTTAAATTATCCATCTTTTTATAAGAACGTTCACTTTAACTAAAAGCTTTGAGCTATAAAATATACATTGTTTTAATCAATACTGCTATAGCAACACGTACGAATATCACCATGCTTACTACAATGGTAAATTTTAGTATCTTAAAGTGTTATATGATTATAGCATAGAATGTATTATGTGATAGATTTTTTGTTGACTTCTTAAAGTTATAATGCGTTAACAACCTTGATAGCTCGATACTAACGTGGCAATAATGATATATATACTACATGTAATATTGTCATTATTTCAATCCCTGTTAGTTCTTTTGGAAATCTTGATCCAGAATAGTTTTCGTGAATCACGTCGGATATTAAGCCTCTTCTTTTGTGTGGTGACGAAGTAAGAATACAATGCACCATCCTCTTTCTTGCCCATGCCTTAAAAGACGGCTAAGGGGTTATATGCAAATTTTTTTTGTGGGTGCGCCGCCGTCGGCGCGCCTCCGCACCACTCCGTCCGGGGCGACAGAGGGGCTTAAGCACGCAACTCCCGCGACCCACCCAAAAACCACGTCGCCTTCGTCGTTGGGCCGACCACTGGAGCAGCGTTAACTTGTCGTCAGTGGTCGGCCCGACGGAATACCCCTAATCGGGGTACCCTCCCATCGACTGACGTCCCCCCCTCGGGGAGGACGTCGGTCTTTCCTCACGCGGTCGGCCTCTCGGCGGGTGACGGACTAATCCCCGGTCACGTCACCCGCGGCCTCGGCTAGGGCGGCATGAGGCGCAGATAGTTGCGCCGTCGCCGCCCCAGTCGCCGGCGGCGGATCTCCTCATCGAGGCTGCGCTCCTCGCGCAGGCGATCCGCCGCCTCCTTCCGCGAGATCACTGTCTCGCAGAAGGTTGCGACCGCGTCCCAATTCCCGACGCTGTCGACCATCGCCCTAGCGATAGCCGGCAGCGTCAGATCCGTACCGATGATTGCGACGAGTTCACAGCGCTGCACTGCCCAAGCCCCGCAGGCCTCGAGCGTACGGCGCACCGTGTCCTCGTCGCAATCGCAGTGGTGGCAGAACGGTGTACTCTCCCTCCTAACGACCTTGTGCAGGTATTTGGCGAAGCACCCATGCCCCGTCAAAACCTGCACCAGTCGGAAGGAGAGCACCCCGTGCCGCCTTTCCAACCACTGCATCAGCACCGGCCGGAAGGCCTCCACGGTTCGCATCCCGAACCGAGGCCTCTCCAGCTGGACTGCCCAACGGGCAATGACGTCTCGGCGGGCGTCGACGCGCCAGGCGGTGAGATCCCTTAACGAGACCACACCGCCCTCCGCTCGCACCCCCGTCACCCGCGGATATAGTCCGGCGAGCATCTCCGCCTCCAGGTCCCACGGGGGAGTCCCGGCCAATAGGCACGCTGCCTCCGTCGCCACCGTGCGGTATCCGCGGATGGCCCTGACCGCCATGACCCTCTGTGGTCGCCACAGAAGGGCCCTAAGTCGGACGGTCATGGACCCCGCCCACACCGGTGCACCGTACAGGGCCATCGACCGGATGACCCCCGCGTACAGTCGTCGGCACGCAGCGCTCGGTCCGCCCACGTTCGGCATAAGCCACGATAGGGCGGACGCCGCACCGACGAGCCGTGGAGCGAGCCTGCGGAAATGCTCCCGGAACCACCATCGCCCGTCGAGCACCAGGCCCAAGTACCTCATATGGGCCCGGATGCTGATGTCGACCGAGTGGACAGTGATCGAGACGCCGATGGGAGGGCTCATATGGCGCCCATGGAACAAGAATTATAATATGCAGTTAACCCTTACAAGAGAAGGAAATCTCGAAATAAAAGCTTATACTCACCCGTCTGTTGTAGTATTCTGTTAGTCCTGTTGTAGTATAGTATATCAATTTTATTTTTATTATGGACGAGGCTTGAGCTTAGCAGTGGGCCTTATATAAGTTGTGATGATGATGATGATGATAAGGCTCAGGCAGACCCGGTTAGGGCTATTAATTGCCTGGG
Organism: Lymantria dispar; assembly: GCA_032191425.1. Lineage (NCBI taxonomy): Eukaryota > Metazoa > Arthropoda > Insecta > Lepidoptera > Erebidae > Lymantria > Lymantria dispar. The sequence goes on from CM063457.1 coordinate 23,073,941, forward strand.
ATGTCGCACAAAAGATTGAAAAGACAATCAGCAGAACTTAAAAATCCTCCTTTTAGAAGTCAAATCAAAAGATTACAGCGCAGCAATAAAGCATTACAGATGTCACAAATATTGGGACGGTCTTTAGGTAAGACTTAATATCTCGCGACGGCGATCGGCGTTCCGGAGGGGACGTCGACGGGAGAGGATACTCCCTTGGGGTATTCCCTCAGGCCGACCACTGAAGTCTAGGAGCTCTGCAGCGGTTGTCGGCCCAACGACGAAGGCGACGTGCTACATGGGTGGGTTACGGGGCCGGGCGCTGCCACTCTGTCGCCCCGGACGGAACCGTGCGGCGGGTGCGCTGACCGTAGCCCACCCCAAAAAGAAAAAGACATTATTGATTCCCACAAAAAAAATCTGATTCTCGATGTAAGTAGGTAGTATTATCACATATTATGACTAGAGATAGTATTATTGCCATAATCTAAATTTCTTATGACATAACTACTCGACGGTTGGTAAGATGGTGACTTAAGCTAAGGCCGCACTACGGTTTTATCCGCTAGCGGTTAACTGCAAAACCGCTCGAGACGCACGCATTGCGATTTTAAACCGCAAATCCGCCTCCAATTTGCACAGTTTAAAGATGGATCTCAAACGAGCAGTATGTATTGTCGCTCGTCGGGTACTACGAAATAGAAAAAAAAAGTCTACAAAAAATTCGCAAATATTGTGTTCATTCATTCGATAGCCGTAGATCTCAGAAAGGTTTCATTTTCAGAAAAATATAAAATTTTAAAAGAATATCTAGAGATTTTTTTACTAAACTACTATCGAATTCAGTCAGTAGCCAGCTTCAATAAAAAAATTGCATAATGTGCGTTCAGACATCCTTCATAGATACAAAATATAATTAATTCAATTGCAAAGGTCACCACGATTGTTTCATACTAAATATAGTATAAAACAATCGTGATGACTGTTTTTAGAAGTTTAGTAGAAAATAACGCTCACATTTCCTAAAAAAGAAAAAGGTCATCACAATCATGTTGGAGGAAAATCTATTATAATCGATTATTTATTTTAAATTAATCGATTATTTAATAATCGATTTATTTTAAAGAACAAATAAATAATCGATTATTGAAAAATCGATTATTTTCCCTCCAAGTCACATCCCTAGCGGCGGTAGGCTGAATACTAGTCAAAAACAGTGTTACCAACTCCCTAAAATATTTATCCCTAAATCATAGTTGAAAAACACTAAAATTGTCACAATTACATGAAAATCCCCCTAAAAATGATTTCATTAAAATAAGAATAAATAATAAATTAATACTCGTACTGAAAATAAATATATATCCGGGCAACAAAAAAATATGCCTCATATATGTGACATTTATGAGACACAGTTACTTAATAAACAATAATAATTAGGTAACCTCCAAGCCCTACTGAGACCGGTCTATCACCACGGACAGGACTATTCTTGCGAATAAGCCTGATATCGTGCTGATGGACACTAGATGTCACTACGCTGGTATTTTTATTTTTTTTTATTCTAAAAAATTCCTAAAAATGCCCCTAAAAAGTCCCCATCCCACTTATTTACCCCTTAAATTTGGGGGGAAAACCCCTAAGTTGGCAACACTGCCAAAACACCGCCCGCGGTTAACTCATAATACGTGTGCGCCCATGTAGTTCTATAGATTACAAAATTTGCTGCGGTTTTTTACCGCAACAATTTTGTAACATTTTGCGGTTTTTAAATCAGTCGCGGATAAAAACCGCAGGTGCGGCCGCTTGCATTCGTATGCCTGTTCCACAAACTCACGCGGTTAAAAACCGCCGCGGTTTCACCATAGTGCGGCCTAGCTCTAAACCGCGAACTCTTCCTTCACGTACGTGTGAAGACAAATATGTACGAAAAATTAAATAGCATTTCTTCGTATATAAAATTTATTCTATGTAATAGATATCTATAAAATGATTAGAAATAATACTATGGATTGTATAAACAGGTTGAATTTGCGGTAGATAAATAGGTTACAATACCTATATGATATCACCTACATATTACATTTTCATATTATCACCATCATCACAATTCATTTAGGTCCCACTGCTGGGCTCGAACCTACTCTACATCATCGCAGCTCACATACGTCCCACTGTTGGGCTCGGGCGTCCTCCACAATGGGAGGGAATTTGACCTACTATACCATGCTGGTCAGACATGTTGATATAGGGTTTCATTTCGAGTTTTCCATCTCTTGCACAGATCTTATGTGCATATTATATCCTTTAGACGTCTTTTACGACATCCACGGGCAAGATAAGGAGTGGTGAATTATATTCTTACTCCGTCACCACGTTCTCATATATTAACAGTAATTCCGTGTGATAATGGAGTAAGAATACAGTTCACAGAGAGGGGTCTCTCTGGCTCACGGTTGTTGTAAAAGATGACGACGAAAAAGATATAATATCACTGTATAAAAAAAAACTCGAAATAAAACCATACATCAATCCGTCAGACTAGCGTGGTATAGTGGGCTAAATCCCTTTCTATAGTGGTAGAGGCTCGAGCTAGTAAATATATCCGTGATGAGGTTTTTATTCGAAATGTTTGCCCGATACGCGTCTTCTGTAACTATTATTAGATTACTACTGACTTTTTGTAGGGCTTTAATTATATAGACGTTTTTAAATTTATGGTTAGGTATCAGCTATTCCTTTATTATAATTCTACTAGCAGACCCGGCCACGCGTTGCTGTGGCTAATGTTTTTGTTATATTACATTTTATTAAACTATTTAAGTGGCACTGTAGAAGAAATGTCATGGAGGTTGTCATATTTTTTTACAAATGGCATCTATGTAAAAAAGCAAGTTAAAATCGTATCTGACATGTTTGTAGGTTTGACATAGCAGCGCCATCTGTTACTCAATCGTACCATAATTACTCAATCCAGTCAACAGATATCGCCATCTGTTAAAATCATTTGATAACTCCAAAACAGATAATTGTGACTGTCAAATAATAGGTATAAATAGGTAATACAAATAATTTGCAATAAAATAATATTGCTGCTATAAATTAAGATGCAAGCTAGCCTATCTTTCAAGATGGATCAAACTGCACACGGTGTGCAAATTTGATGAAAATCAGTTAAGTAGTTTAGGAGTCCATCGCGGACAAACAACGTGACACGTACTTTATATATATTAAGATTATTATATCACCTCATATACGTCCCACTATTGGGTTCGAGCCTCCTCCTCAGTGGGAAGGAAATTGATCTACTGTACCACGATGTCAGATCAGAGTAGGCATCACTAAAAATTCTTCATAAAATTACCTCTGGGGCACTGTATACGCCAAATAACTTCGTTAATATTTTTGTATTATAATGCTTAAAAATTCATCGTTTATCTACAACTACAGCTAATTAATAACATATTTATATATATTCGTCTTAGCTATTCGGCGACATTAAGTAAAAGAAACTTCATTTAAGATATTTCAGCCTATATATGTGAGGCCCGAGCCCACTGTTGAGCTCAGGCCTCCTCCATAATAGGAGAGGAATTGACCTTTCCACGCTGGTCAGAAGTGTTGGAATAGGGTTTTATTTCAAGTTTTCCTTCTCTTGTACAGATGTTATATACATATTATATCCCTTAGTCGTCTTTTACGACATCCACGACCAAGATAGGGAGTGGTGAATTGTATTCTTATTCCGTCACCCTACGGACATTTCAGATATCTACATTGCTGATATATTCATATTGGTCCTGAACTTTGTCAGCCAGCGGTAACTTTTTAATTATTTTGCAACAGCTACCTACACATTGTAAATAAAACTATTTCACGGCTTTTATCGCGTTTGTATTTGATTGCCCGACATTTCGAACACTTTACAACGTTCATGGTCACGGGTGAACTAAGTGTCGATTCACACTGTGATGCCGTTCACGGTTCGATCTCGCTCCGGTCTCGTTCCGTTCCCGGTCTGGTAAAATATTCTTACATAAGAAAGAATCAGAGTATTCACACTATCGTATCGCTCTAGTTCCGATTCGATATCGCGCCGGTCCCGGTTCGTCGAAAAGAATATTTGACTGGAGCGAGATCGGACTTGTCATGTCTTGTACCGACAGTGTGAATACGTTTTTGTTTCAACTCCAGTATTTCTTCGGTCGTGCAGGGAGACGTTACCTACATTTTTCTTCTAGTCGTGGCTGAAAAGGGTAAGTAATGTAATTTATGCGTGTGATTTATAATATTTGATTATGAATAATAAATAATCACACTATAATCATTTTCGCCAGCTTTACCGAGAATTAAATGTATATGGTGAAATTCGCGAACATTTTAAAAGAATAGTTAACTTATAAAAACTTGATTACGAGCGAAAAATGATCGTCACACATGGGATTCGGTCGACCATGGATCGAGACAGACTGATTGTGGAACTAGTAGTGTGAACACAGCGAGATTTGATCGGACCGAGACCGGACCGAGATCGGACCGTGAACGGCATCATAGTGTGGATCAAGCCTAAAATGTCTCACGTCCAATAAGTCATCGTTATTACAGAAATTTATATCTACCCGCTACAGAAATTAGTTATTAAATTTTGACCCACATTTTGGTACAACATTTTGGTACTTTATTTCCAGTACCAGAAGAAAATGAATCTATATGCATAGGTGGGCACAGTTAATCGCGTAAACATCAGCTACCTACAACATTGTCTACTTCAACCAAACAGAAAAGACTTATGATGTTGAGAATATTCATTTAAAGTTAGTCAGATGATACATCAGATTCATCAGGTAATAAATCTAGATTGCTGGTGTATTCATCGTCATCTGTTTCTTTCTTGACAGTCTCCCAAGGCATAACAGGCAAAGGATCCACAAACGAGTCATCTATTTTCAATTTATAAAGAAGTCGAGGTGTATATTGCGTCGGCAAGGGCCAAACTTGTTCTGCAAGAAAGAGACAAAGTAAAATGATGGCTTCGTTCGTTCAGTTGTTGTATGTAGAAGCATAGGACTAGAAAGAAGTAACCGTGATCGATAAAATCTGTGTATGCACAGTTCACTTGGTCGATAAAATTTAACTAGGTTTCTAGCGATTACATAAAGGTCTTCCGTGTGGTGACGGAGTAAGAGCAACAATTCACCACCCTCTTTCTTGCCTGTGGGTGCAGTAAAAGACAACTAAGATATTTTAATGGGCAGATAAGATATTTACAAGAGAAGGTAAACTCGGAATAAAACCCTATACGAAAGCGTCTCTCACCAGGTCGTCAGTCCACCTAGTGGGGGCGGGGGTCCTACACTGCGTCGTCCGATACGTGGTCGCCACTCGAGAACCTTTCTTCCCCCAGCAATGTGGCCTGCCCATTTCCACTTCAGCGTGCTAATTCTTCGTGCTATGTCGGTTACCTAGTGAAAGTTGCTAGGCGTCGGTTGAATGCAGGCGGCACAGGATCGCACTTTGTGGCGTAACATGATGGAGGCCTACGTCCAGCAGTGGACGGCGATAGGCTGAAATGATGATGATGATGAAACGTTTGACCAGCGTGGTAGGTCAATTTCCCTCCAATTGCAAAGGTCCATGTGCGGCAGTATCACTTACCATTAGGTGTGCTGCTTGCTCGATTGCCACCGTTGGCAATAAAAAAAAAAATTCACTCCAATTGTAGAGAAGGCTTAATCCCAGCAGTGGGACGTTTATGAGCTGTGATGATGACATAATGGTAAACATTTAGCGTTCCTCTGCTAGGTGCACTGACGACATCTTGAAAGTCACAGGAAATCGTGGGATGTAAATGGCATTACAGCGTTCCGAGTGACATTCTTGTGGGGAGGCCTATGTCCATCAGTGAACTTCTATGGTCTAATGGATGGATGCTTAGAAACATTTAGCATCATGGTGGTTTAGCCTGTTGTATTTGAAACATAATACTTACCAAAGTAAAATGGATGGTCATATACACGTCTATGGAGACTAGCGAATCCACGAAGATCAAGCATATGAGGAGATTTTAGCAAAAAATCTAACAACGCCACCTCTGGCAAGGCTTCCATTTTAGGATCTACAGCACTTAACCCTTCAAATGATAGCTGGAAAGAAACCATAGACTGAGGTCTTTTCTTCAAAAGGATACCCAATTTAATTTTGGCTACTCTTTTGGTTGAATTAAATGACATTTTTCCCATGGAATAATAGCCTGCTATATCTGCTTAAACTCAATACAATATAACACAGCTTGGTGTGTAGTAACTTGGCAATAAAATAACACCACAACCTCAACCTTTCTTCCTTCTATTATCCTCAACATTTCCTTCTATTGTCCAGAAGTCGTGTTTATACCGTGAATAATATGTCTGGTTCATCAGGACATGCGAATGTCTCCGAACAGGACGCCATATTTACCGCCGCAACAGCTAGCTAGCTGATGATCGTCTTTATATATAAATTTCTTGTGTACGTGTGTATGTCAATGAACTCCTTCTAAACGGCTGGACCGATGTTAATAAGTTTTTTGTTTGTGTTCAAGGGGATTCGGGAATGGTTTAGGTTGACAATCGGATCTAGTAGGTGGCGCTGCTGTCGATTTCAAGGAGAATTCCTTTTATTTTATTTGAACAGAACGAGGTCTATTGGGTCAGCTAGTATATAAGACCCACACGCAAGAATGTTTTTTGTGTCTATAGCCGTTAGCCGCAGATGGCTTTAACTGTTCAACTAGGAACACACGAAAGAATGAGGTGGTGAATTTATTATATTATATGTTTAGACAGACAAAATGAAGAATAATGCTATCAAACTCACCTACACTTACTATTCTGGCATCAACAAAACTTACATTGATATCAGCATTAGCGAATGCACAAAATTTGGTGATTTTATCTAAACATATTCTTAGTTGTTCCACGTGTTCTTGTAGGGATCCGTAGAGGTCCAACTTGCCTATAAGTGATGGTGGTCTGGCCATTAGTGCACGCCAACTGTGGAATTTTAGCTGAAGACAAATCATTTACTTTAATACAATGCATCTTCACCACTTACTTGCTCGTGATGTCGTAAGAATTGAGTAATTGAGAACCAGGAGAAAGAGCACTCTTCTGGGTAAATCATAATACCAATTGCGTTCGTCAACCCGCCTACCAACTGTTGCGATAATATCAATATCTCAATAATCATTATGCCATTAGGTCACTACGCTGAGGTATGGATGGAGGGATTTATGAGAACGAAGCAGCTAGTATTATCTATTTATTAAAATTTTTAATTTTGCTAACGAATTTTCGTGCACCTTGCATGCTTCCCTGAGCATGCAAAGCGCATATACCTATAACCAACCTCCTAGTACAATAAAAAGGCTATGTGTGTGACTAAGATTAAAATATAGCCACTTTGTACGCTTTCCCAAAACTTACTTATATCGCCTCAATATCTCCCAGCTTTCAAGTGTAGGTATCTATTGTCAGTTTCATGGATTTCAGCTATTATTCAGATAGACTAAAACACAGTCATAGTCAGTCAAAAACAGTTTGCCCAGATAAGTTCTCTTTATCTAACCTCCGACAAATTTCGCATTGTGTTTGCCCACATCAACATGCCCCAGCGCAAACAAGAGGTTCGTGTCCGAATCCGTGTGTGTCGTAAAAGATGACTAAGGTATACAATAGGCATATAACGTAAGAGAAAAAAATCTCAAAATAAGACCATATATCAACACGTCAGACCAGCATGGTATAGTAGGTCAATTGCGTTCCTATTATATAGGAGGCTCGAGCCCAGAAGTGAGACGTACTTGTACTACAAACAGATATTTGCACATTTAGATGACTTGAATATATGTACATAAAACCCAATACCTAAGAATTAGCTTTTGGTTTGAAGAAAAGGAAATGCTAAATTGTTTATAATATGTACTTACTGTTTTAATGCAATCATAAATCATTATTAATTTTAAACGTTTAAATATTTTTCTCTCCAACTTTTCGGCATCTTCAGCCATGATTGTTGTTAATCCCACATCCTCCTCAGCTGGTTCCTCGTCTAATTTCTTCATTTCTTTTATTAATTGTTCCTCGCGTGCAAATAGAAACCTTAAATGTCTATGTATAGTATCCTCCGAACCCTTAAAAAAATTACATAAATAACTTAATTAATTTCAACATTATAAACTCATTACTACTAAACTTCAGGAGAGGGTACTCACACCGAAAGATGTTACTCTGTAATCCGTAATGAAAATTTGCTCAGTAATCTGCGGCCGCTTGATGAATATATAATATCTTTTTAAAACCCACGAACAAAACTCGCACTGGAAAACACCAGTCTTCTTCGTAAGACAAAATTTAGCGTGCAAGTTGAGAGAGTTTGACTCCAACAAGAGAGTTTCATAGGCTTTATTTCAATATTTTCTTTTCTTATAGGAATGTTATCAATCTTCGCAAATTCATCGTACTTACTACATCAGTGCATGCAAGGTTAACTCACTATACCCATTCTTACTACATCAGCTCACAAACTACATTCATATATTACTTATATTTTTGAAGTGAAACTTCTTAAGAATCGTTATGATTTCAAACTCAATGAAACGAAAAAACGAGTCCATAGAAACACAAACACGTAAATGTATAGGATTCAGCTGGCGAGAGAAGCTGATAAAGGATGAAGAATGAAGGACGAAGGAAGAAGGGGAAGGATAAAGGATGAAGAATGAAAGATTAAGGATGACGGATAAAGAATAATGGATAAAGGACAAAGGAGTTTCACTTCTGATATGCGTACTTTGTACACACACTCTTTTTTTTACAGGCTATGACCTGGACTCACCACATCCGTACGGTCTGCAGCGACGGAAGGGCAACATACAGCTCCATAACCATATAACCTGCCTATCGTCATTTGGGCTGACGACCGGAATGGATTCCTTGGCCTCGGTGATGAGTCAGACTTAGAACGAAAGATTATCCTGCTTGGAAACCAATGATGATGATGAAAATGATTAACCCATGACATGCGACGCGAAGGCTCGACACTTAGATAATTCCGCCATCTGTGATAGGTACTCGTATAGAATAAAAAGAATAAAAATATAGTGCCAGCCAGTTATGGTGGCACTATATTTAGGAGCACACTGTCCAGTCTACAGGCGCAGGCTGGTCCGAACATGGTAGTAATACCACATTCTCGTAGAAAATGGGCGTCTGAGTAGTAGCAATTTCTTACTGCACTTCGTTTAGTGAGCGAGAGGGCCTGAAGGGCAACTTTCTGAAGGTGTTTGCATGTGGTGAGCCTTTAGTATCACCAAACCTCATTGCACGCATTTACACTCCCTTCGCTTTCTTCACGGTAGGCAGTAGCCTAACAAAGACCCATACGCGATAGTATCCCTTAACATCAGATGTGCTGTTTGTTCTTCTACCACCACCAGCAATAGAAACAGCATATTGTATAGTACCTACGAAATACAGCACAAGACTCCGCAAAATAAAATTTCAATACAGCTTACTAACCTCAATTATATGAAGAAAATAACTATCATATATAAGCAATAGACCGCATATTTTTAAATCACAGTAATTTGAATTTACTCCTTTTAAATTCTCCTCTAAATAATCTTTAAGTTCCTCACGGTGCAATGTGTGTTCGCCGATGTATATTATACGAGTTGCATGGGTTTTCTATAACAAATTTTAGGAATATTTTGGTTAGGCAGGTATATAATGTAGTCGATCTTATATTAGACGTACGTACTCATACGTGACCTGTTCAGAAGGAGGGAAGGGGTATTCAAAACACACCACATTTGGTTACAAGGGCGGGAGAAGGGATTAAGTTTTCGTCACGTAGTCGAACTAATTTCCGTGTGTTGACACAGTAAGAATACTATTCACACTATCTTGCCGGTGGGTGTCTTAAAAGACGACTGAGGGATTAATACACATATAAAATCTATGCAAGAGAAGGGAAACTCGAAATAAAACCCTATACCAATCCGTCTAACCAACGTGATGTGGTAGATCAAATTACCCTCCTATTATACAGTCGGCTCAAGCCCAACAATGGGACGTATATTAGCTAAAAAGTAAGACGAAGAAGAAATCTAATTAAATTCTATGGCCCAAGCATTAGCGTTAGCTCTTGGCGTCACGCGAAAAGCACCATATTGATATGGACCAACTTCCTGTTAGCAAAAAGTTATTTTCAAAGCATATTAATTAATGATTTCTGATGTTTACGCGACTATTATACATTTTAAATAAAACTACTTTACGGATTTTATCGCGTTTATATTTGATTTTTGATTACCCGACGTTTCGAACACTTTACAGCGTTCATGGTTACGGGTGGATTAAGATGTCTCACGTCCAACAAGTCATCGTTACTGCAGAAAATTTATAATTTATAATTGCGATAAAATCCGTAAAGTAGTTTTATTTAAAACATATTAATTAAACTACGTGAATAGTAAAGGGGGAATGGTTCTTAAGAATAAAACGTGTAACAATTGACGATCTCTTACTTTCAAATGAGTATCGTATAACTCTTAGTCATCCACAAAAGCAAGCAGATAGTATAATCAGCAAGAAAGAGAAAATCTCTAAATCAAACGCAGCTAATCTGTTCAGTATTAAAATATTGGTATTATGGGTGGGTAATATTGGTATAAATAGGGCTATAGGTATAGTAATCGCAGTTGGTAATACATAAGAAGATAAATATCTTTCATATATTTCCCACAAGTGCTGCTGCTCATTCCTTTGGTGATCCTTCAGCCGGTTTATACGCATCTCACGAGAAATTAAGGAGCATTCACTAGTCTAAGCAACAGTGTCCATTATAATGATTAATGATTTCAATTAAACTGATAGTTGGGAATACATGGACCGAAGTACAGATTAAGGATACAGACAATATCAGCGATTACTCAACTTGACTCAGTTCATCCCCGACACCAATGTCGGTGAATTATAACCGACATTGGTGTCGTGCCTGTGTTGTGTCATAACTTATGATAGGACTTCGCAGTCTTCGTACTTTTCACCCTCCGCCTATTAAGCGACTACATTTAACTCGAATGTTTTTAAAGTCCACGAGCGATATTTACAATAACTTATCACCAGGTAGAATAATAACTAAAATTATCATAATATGTAAATAATAACATTATCTAGTCACTACTACAATAAGTTCCATGCCCAGATGACTCCAAAAAGCCTATCATTCATCAGCCTATTAACGTTCACTGGTAGACATAAACCTCCCTACAAAAGGTGGGTAATGTCATAATCACCACACTTGGTAGGTAATCGAGGTAGCGATCGCAGACAAAGAGTATGAAACGCTACATCGCAGATGTTACGTGTTCTCAGGAAATCACTACCCCTATTGCTTCATTAGGCGGCTGTTACGACACACTCGGGCACGTAAGGGATGGTGACATGCGTATTCTTAGCCCATCAGCACACGGGAAATTACTGTAGATTATCAAACAAGATTTCATTTAAGTTAGATAGTTTAAGTATAAGAATACTAACCTGGCCAATCTTCTGAAAATTCTCCTCTACAACATTTAACACAGTCCTAGTATTAAGATCAGGAAGAGCGTAAGCCATGCTGCCTAATAACCACTCTTAGTGATTGTCCTATTAAATAAGATTACAAAATAGCAACTATATATAGAGCATTCTACCCTATTAAACGTCAATACGTAGCCATGGAAACAAAGCAATATGTAATTTTTTCGATTACCTAGTCATGAAATATATCGCAAAACGGAGTGAATAGAATTCGAAAAAACTCATACACAAAAACCAGCGATGCTTAGCAATCTGGTTTTCAGACTTTTTTTTGGCGGCATGCCATGATGTCCAAACCGTTCGGGGTGACGAGAGGGGGCGGCAAACGAGTCCATAGCCCGCCGGGTGCGGATTTCCGAGCGCCAAGTGGGCGGGCCACCGGTACCGACCTTGTCATCAGTAGCCCGTTCAGACGGGTTACCCTTTCAGATACCGTCTGCAGTCAACGCCCTGGTGGCACCACTATAGATGCCGTCCAGGTGGCGCCCTCGCGAACCTGGTTTCAAAACTATTGAAAATAAAAATCAATCGCGTGAATCAACATATTGATTTCTAATGTTTACGCGAATATTACAAATCTATACCAATAAATAAAATTGGAGTGTCTTCATGCTCACACGGTTATTTGCACGACACCTATGCCTAAAATAGCAATTAAAAAATTTTTGTCTGTCTGTCTGTTTGTTCCGGGTAATCTTCAAAACGGCTGGACCGATTTCAAAAATTCTTTCACCAATGGAAAGTTATAATATCAGGGCGTAAACTAGGCTATATTTTATCCCGGTATTCCCACGGGAACGGGAACTACGCGGGTAAAACGACTATAACCTATAACCGAAGCGAAGCGAGGGCGGATTGCTAGTTGTAAATAAAACTACTTTACGGATTTTATCGCGTTTGTATTTAATTTTTGATTACCCGACGTTTCGAAAACAGCGTTCATAGTCACAGGCGACCTAATGCTAAAAGGTCGTTTTGTTGCTGTCGTTAGATAAAAAAAACCCTAGTAAGTGAAATAACCATTACTTCCATCATTCATCATCATCATATATCATCAAAATTCACCGTGCGGTGGGACGGGATAAGAAAACAATTATCAACATCTCTTACTTGCCCGTGAGAGTGGTAAAATATGGGCAAGAGTCTCACCAGAAAAGTGGGCAGCGGCTCCGCACTGAAACTTATAATAGCTTACTGCGATTGCCAACTCGCTGCCATCCGTAGTCAGTATGGCATTTGTGAGGGAAATCTACGTCCAGCAGTAGACGGACTAAAGCCTCATGGCTTTAGTCAGTCTTGATAAAGCTGATCCATCAGCATCGTATTGAACAAAAACAGCTTTACAATTTACAATTGTTCTTGTTGCTTTATAAACGAAACACCGATTTGTTTCGCGACTGTTCACTACAGCATCTGTGTATTCGATTCTGGCCCACATAGGATTGAAATCAATGTATTTTATTTTCGCCTGTAACTTTCTGTGTGTAACAGAATAAGAATACAATTGCATACAATTTTGTAAATGCAAAGGAGTTAATTGAAAATTTCGATAGGTATCTTAACATTTTTTACACTCGTTAATTCAAATATTTTTTTTTACTTAAATTAGAGGTAGATGCGTCACAAGTCGAACGCTTAATAAGATCGTCCCTCTCTATTGCGTATTCTGCGCTTGCACGCTCCGATCAGACGGAACGTGACAATGAGTAATGCTTTTTCGTGCGTGTAGCCAGCGTTCATCAATTTATAAGACGTAATCACGTCAAAAATTTTCTAAAAGTAAGTATCCAGTTAATGAAAATATTTATAGCCGAGTTGAACAAATATAAAATTAAAAGTTTACCTTAGAGTAATAACGTATAGAAGGTAAGTTCGCGCACAAAAAATGAAGCATTCCAATTGGAGTCTAATGGAGCTTACGCCGGAACCGCTTTGTAATGTACAAGGTCACTGTACTGCACTGTTTTTAATATTACTTCTGAAAGTATTTCGACGATTTATGTTAATAAAAACAAAATTTGATTTCATAATTTGTATAGTGGTGTGCGTGTGTACGTGTGTAATCGCCTGCGCGCATGTAGTATTTTTGGCTTCATGTTTTTGATCGCTCGAAGTACCGACAGTATCCTTCTATACGTTATTATTCTAAGAGGTTTACATTCAAAAACTTTGATGTGAATTCTATACATTTAATTTTCATTACGTAGGAATTGTTTTACATATACATTACAAACCTATTATATAGATACCTATATACTAATATAATGAAACAAATATTAATTATAATCGTCGTCGTCATATCGATTACTTCGTGGACTACGATATTTATTAAATCTATTATTATTTTGGTAATTATTTCTGTTAGATTGGTAATAGTTGTTTCTATTGTACTGATAATTATTATGTCTTGGTTTCCATTGAGTTTGTTTTTCCTTTTGGTTAGACAACTTGTGAAATGATACAAGATCTAACAGCTCCCGTGGAATTTCCTGCGAAATGTAATTTTTATTAGTAAGGCAAGATTAGTATTTTTTTTTGTAAGGTTCATAAAAGCTAGAAAACAGGTAATTAAAAATACCAACACTAGATTGTCCGAATTTTTGTATATACCTACATCGCCCAAAGCAAGTCAAAATGACTGCTTATAGAAGATATAGGTACAATACATTTATACTCCGGATATGAAGAAAAAGATGCAACTGCCACTATTGATCTTTAATTTATTGGTCTTTAAAATGTTTTAATAGTAATGTACCTTGTACGAAAGTTTCTCTTTTTTTATTTACTGCCCTACTATTTTAATCGCCTTTTTTATGTTAAAATCGAAAAGCAGTCTAAACGAATTTCTGATGACTTTCTACTCTGTCTTATGTTACAGTACAGTCGAATTTTAAATACAATATCCATTTACCTATGTTGTTTAAAAAAAAACCCTGAGACAAAATGGTAAAGCACTATTATTCTAAATTGCCTTACGAGTTAGGAGTTGCCCATTAATTATGTGAGGCGTTATAAAACATTTATTTGGTTAAAAAAAAATACTTGTGTAATTATTTTGCACGTCTCCTTATTTACTCTAGACCTTGCGCAGTTATTTTAAAAGGAAACTTTTCTGTTTTAATGCTGTATCCTGAGGATCCGAATATTCTAGTCTCATGATCAACAGCTGACTAACACCAGTTAATCAATAAGTTCTATTATTATGAATTTATACCTGTTTAGCTTCCTCCATAACCTCGATTAGACTCTTTGCCTGTCTTGCATTCTCATCGGTAAGTATAGTGTGTGCAACGCCTTTATTATCCTGACGGCCTGTACGTCCTATTCTGTGAATATAATCCTCTGACGTATTCGGAAAGTCATAGTTGATAACGTGTGTTACACCATCCACATCTGAAAAATAAAAACAATTAATGATATAAAAAAAATTACTTAGGCTTAGGCTTGCCAATTAAAAAAAAAATTAAGTAGGTATTTGGAAGAAAAAAAGTATTTTCAGTTTTTTTTATTGCCTTAAATACGTATTTTTGTGTGCTTTTAGGCCGTGTAAAGTCTTATTTACACCACATCTGACATCTAATATTTCGTTTAGTAATTATAAATCGTTTCCATCATCCGTTTTCCCTTATGTGTACCGCTAAATAGTACTCATAATGAGTGTTTTTTTTTATGAAAAATAAAGTATTTTCACATACTTTATTGATATGCAAAAGTATAAAGTATAATGACCAAAAATATAGTAGGATACTTTATTATAAAGTATGGTTGGCAACCCTACGCGTGCTTCTCGTTCCTGTAAGAATATCGGGATAAAATTTACTCCTTATACAAACAGCTACCTGGTAGTAAAATATTATTAAAATTGATCCAATCGTTTTGAAGATTATCGGGTGCAAACAGACAGACAAAAAATATTTAAACTGTATTTTAGGTATCGTAAAAATATCTGTGTGAGCATGAAAAAAAAACGTATTATTTTGACATTACAAACAGACACTTCAAGTTTATTTGTTTGTATAGATAGGATTTTTGAATACTTTACAGTTTTTTGTTAACATTTTATTATAGCAATATATATAGATTTCATGTTTCCAAGGAATTTGTAAGTATGATATAAGAATGGACAGTGGCACATTCATGGGAAACCACACCTACTGTAATTGCCATACTATTTGCAAATCATGGTGATAATGACATTAGCTTGAGAGAAGCCTATGCTCAACAGTACACGTCATCATCATCTTGTTTCAGCTCATATATGTATGTCCCACTAATAGGCTCGAGCCTCCTCCATAAAAGAAATGAAATTAACTTACTATATCAAGCTGGTAAAAGGGGTTAGTATAGGGTTTTATTACGAGTTGCGCATACATAGATGTTATATGGATGTTTAGGATGCTTAGCCGCTTTTTATGGACACCCATGGACAAGATAGGGAGTGGTAAATTGTATTCTTACTCCATCACCACACAGAAGATCACCACAATTTTAGTATTTGGAGTCAAAGACAGTGTATGACTATTAGACATGACCCATAGATGTATTATAATTTTAATTAAATTGGCCATGATAATAACAAGTAAGAATGGGAAAGACCTGCTTAACTGCCTGCATTGGAATAGGAAAAAGGATACTGACCAAGCCCTCGAGCAGCAACATCGGTGGCAACCAATATTCTTGAACGTCCAGATTTAAATTGGCCAATAATCCTGTCCCTCTGCAATTGCGTTTTATCACCGTGAATGCCTACCGCGGGCCACCCATTTTTTCTCAGTGCATTTGTCAACGTGTCCACAAATTTTTTTGTGTTTGTAAATATCAACATTTTTTCATACTTATCCCCAGCTATATCATGAATAATTTGTTTAAATCTGAAAAAGTAAGTATTTCGTTATTAATTACTTTCAACAAAATGTCAGTATGATTACGGATAGTGATGATAGGGGCAGTGCGACACGGGAGTCAAGATAGATATTTAGGACAAAAAAGATGCTGTGTCATAGCACCTATGAATACTACCTACTCTTACATTGCTTGCAGATGTCACAAAAGATGACAAAGAGCTATCTCACTAATCCAGCATTTCAATAGACCAACACGTCCAATAATCCAGCACCCTCCGCTCACACCTCGTTCGCCAGATTTCAATATTATATTCAATTTTCCTTCAAAACATGCGAGACATCGTTTTTAAGCAAAGATTTCAAGTTGCATAAAAGTAGACCTCAATTAAGGATTTCATATTTTAAAATTATGTAACTGCATAATAATATGTAAATATAATATGTATTCTCACAAACATTATACATATTCTCTCTATGAAATGCTTTATATGATTTTTTTTCTCTACAATCCAGTAATCCGAACATTCCAATAATCTGGCACCCTCTGATTTTTAATCGTGCCGGATGAGTTTAATTATACTGTATTAACAATAACTGTTGCAATATGTACTATGAAAGAAGAGCAGTTTTGTGTGGCCTCTAAGTAATTGGAATAAGGGGAGGCAATGAAGATGAAATTTTAAGACAAAAAATAAAATATAACACCCTAACTTTCGATATGACCAAATATAAAGATTTAATTATAGCCATAAAATGGGCAGATAGCCTTGTTCCCTAGAAAATCAGCAAACGTAAAATAAGACCTGTGCAAGGGGGATGCAATCTTCAAAAACACTGTGCTTAAAGAAAAGTCCTTTACTACAAATGACCGCCAAGAAGAGGAGCAGGGTTAAAATTGTAAATGGGTGCATTCTCTGAAGCTGATAATCCTCTGCTACATGTAAACCTAGTATAATTACAATTGCTGCTTTGTGATTACATATACATATTACATTGACTAAAGCAATATCAAATTTCTAAAGAGTTGGATATAGAATGCCATGTTTGGTCATGTATTGCTTTTAGACACTACTAAATGCAGACTGCTTAATTGGTATTGAAAAATCTCTCATTAAAAATTCAATAACTTCAATAATTGATCAAATGTTTAATATCACTACTGAGTTAATGAGAAAATATATGTAATAGTTCTATAAATGTAAAAGTTTCATTAGACAGATGGAATAAACATGCAATCTTGGGTTGTGCAAGAAATGCGATAAGTTTCTATAGATTTCCTAGACTTTCTCAAGAAATATTTAATAACCATCTCCAAATTTAGAGTGTGTCTTCTTTCTATTTATTGTATGGATTGTAGGATTGAAATGAGTGTGACAAAAAATAGATATCTTATGGATGATTATGGATATGTTTGCTAATCCATTTAGGACAAAGACATGATGATATGAAAAATAAAATAACAAAATTAGATACTTACTTATCCAATTTCTCATCTTGATCACACACATGTACAATTTGTTTTATGTTATGATTGGCAGACAGCTCTGTAGATCCAACATTAACTTGTACAAATTCACCCAAATAATCTTTAGCCAAATGTTGCACTTCTTTAGGCCATGTTGCAGAGAACATCAAAATTTGACGTTCTTTGGGCACTCCCTCTAATGCTTGCCGAATTTGTGGTTCAAATCCCATGTCCAACATTCTATCAGCTTCATCAAGCACAACATAAGTGGATCTGTTTAATGTTGTAGTTCTGCTTACTAAAAAGTCATTTAATCTGCCCGGTGTAGCAATAAGAATATCAACACCTTGCTGTAACTTCTCAGCTTGAACTGATCTACTTGCCCCACCATAGACACAAACACAGCGGATACCTAAGGTATGCTCAAAATCTTTTGCCACTTGCTCAATCTGCCGAGCCAGTTCTCTTGTTGGTGCAAGAACAAGTACTATTGGACCAAGACCTCGCCTTACTTTTTTCTCTTTAATGTGTACTACAGCAGGTAACAAATATGCCAGTGTTTTTCCTGTACCTGTTTGAGCAATACCCACAAAGTTTTGACCGTTCAAGGCAATAGGCCATCCTTGTGATTGAATAACAGTGGGTTTCGAAAATCCTTGTTCATTTAAAAACTCTTTTATATATTCAGGAAATTCACAATTATTGATTTCAATGTATGGATCGGGCACATTATCACCTTTAACAGTTATATTATGTTCATTGCGATAGTCGTTAAAGGCTATTTCCTGCGCAGTTTTAGTTGAGTAGTATTGAAGACATGGTGTCTGTAATTTTAATTGCTCTATAATCTGATTGTGACAGATAGCGGTAGAGAAGCTACTAAATTTTCTACGAATAAGGCCAGTTGAGGTAATCTCTGTCTTAGAATATTCAGAAACTCTGAAAAAATAAATTTACACATTCAGATAAAAGACATGTTATTATAAATGTTTATGTAACGAAAAGACGTTATTTAACTTACAATTTACAAAGACTTCTAAGCTTTACAAGTCTTGTTGCGGTGCTTAACGCCATTGGTATTTACCTCCTTTGGCGATTCCTTACTGAAAACGATACTTAGGTCTTAATGACCTTTTGAGGTTATATGTACTGAACCAAAAGTACAAAAATTTTATTCAATTAATTAGCGTTGCACAACTAGTTAAAAACCTTGTAGAAATCACTTCAGCCCTATGCGAACCACTATCAGTCTATCAGTACATATCCCCATGCTTCATAGCATACACTTTAACCTCGTGTAAAGGTATATTGAATATTGATCTATCTATTCTATGGCCGCGGCTATTTTACAAAAGTGCAACAGACTAATAAATACCTATTAAATCTTCCTGCGTCGCAATAGCGACCTTAATTAGTGAAAATAGCGACCTTAATTAGTGAAAATAGCGACCTTAATCAGTGAAAATAGCGACCTCAAGAATAATGTTGCCATTTTTAAATCGGCTAGTTGGACTTTTGACGCGTATGTCAAAATGTCATATAGCGCTTTATATTTTATTCATTATTTTAGTGTTTTACAGTATTGTATTGAATAATTTTGCTGATATTTTATGTAATTTAAAATTCTGAAATATAGTAAATATGATATAATAGTGAATAGCGTGCATTTTGACATTCTGACATAATTCCCAGAGAAGGCATGACTTGATCAGTACCAAAGCACGCCAACAACTGACTGAAAGACGAAGACTTAAAGACGTGAATAACTAATATAATACTCGACACTGGCACCAATAGCTCATATTACTGTTTAGCTCATTGCCATTAAATAAGAAGAAGAACTTGGCTAGTTTAAATCTGGTTTATATCACTATTTATACAGTGTATATTTTTTTACAGTATATTTTTAGTACAGTTATATATTTTTTTTATTGCAAACGGTGGCAAACGAGCAGACAGTACACCTGATGGTAAGTGCTGCTGCCGCTCATAGACCTTTACAAGGTCACTGCCTACCGCGAAGAAAGTGAAGGGAGTGTGAATGCGTGCATTGAGGCTCGGTGATACCAAAACCCTCCACACGCAAACACCCTCAGAAAGTTGGGCATCCGGCTCTCTCACTCACCGAACGAAGCGCAGTAACAAATTGCTACTACTCAGACGTCGATTTTCTGCGAGAACGTGGTACTACCCCGGATGGATCGGCCCGCGGCTGTAGACAGATAACTGTCGATAGTGTGGTCCTACCACTCCAAATGTGGTGTTTTGTCTTGATGTATTTTTTTATTTATTAAGTGTTTTAGTTTCAAATAACTGAACTGAACGAGTTATGTAAGTCAATTTTTAATATCCATGCACGTAACGCCATATTACAATATCAATTACATATATTTTCTCATTCTCATCATCATCTCAGCCTCATATATGTCCCACTGCTGGACCTTGGGCCTCCTCTAGGAAGGCAACTTGACCGATTATACTGCGCTGGCCAGGCACGTAAATATAGGGGTTCATTTCGATTTTTTATCTTACATCGATGTTATCTGCTTATCACACATCCCTTATTTGTCTTATACAACACCCACGGGAAAAAGAGGTGGTGATGAATTGTATTCTTATTCTGTCAGCACACGGAAATAGTAAATGATGGTGGTAAGATTATGATATTGCAATACATATTACAATACCGTAAGCTTTACTGCCATCATTTCAATTTCAACCTGTCGTTAAAGTATTATTAGTCATAAGCATATCGTAAGCATTCCATAATATTATATTGCAGTATAAAGCCATATATAGGAACAAATTCTTTTGTGAAATGACCATGGTATATATTTTCATATTACATGGCTTTGTATTGATCCAAGTTAATGTTTGAGCCTATATCGCTCATTCAACTCAAGTGAAAGCTCCACTGTGAATGAAATGAATATCACAGTAATGGAGTGGACCCCAAATGAATGCTACAGAGCTCATCTGAGACTTGCTAAAATACAAAGTCAATTCAAGAATCTCTGCTCCAGTCAATGAGTGTGAACTGGAAATCATTGTAGTTGAAGAATGATAGTGTTTATCTCAAGAGACACTTAATAATATCATTCTTAAAATGCATTTACAAACTTTAGTTAGAGCATAAGGAGGAAATATGTGGTATTAAGTTGTAATTTTTAATGTATTAACTTACCTTTTTTTAAAGAGTGTGTCAGTAGTATATTTATCATAAAGATCAATTTATCTTTGTTGTTTTTATTTCAAAATTTCATACTTCTTAATGTATGTAATATTATACTTTACTTAGGTAATAGGTAGTCGAGGTAGGGACACGAAAAAAGTATCGATACTTTTAGGTATCTTGTACACTTGTCTTTCGATACCGATACTTTCTATTCGATACTTTTACTCAATGAGTACTTTTAGGCAGGAATCGTATCGAACAAATTGTAGAAAGTATTCATGTTAAACTTGACCTTACCTTGCTTATGGTAACGTCATCTAGGTAAAGCGTAACGAACCTTCTAAGAAGTGGCTCGACATATTTTAATCCGAACACAGGTGGACAAATTCATAAAAAAAAAAAAAAAGAAATGTGGTATCGTGGGACACCAGGTAGGAACGAAGTTCCTTCGGCTAATGTAGAATCGACACAATTTGCAAAAAAAATCAAAATTCAGGGCTCTTTTAGTTGGTGTCCTTGTTCCGAACATTGTTAGTTTCTAATTATAAAATTTATTGTGACTAAACTATTGGGTGTAGGCTCTTGAAATTTAGGTTTTTTAGTATTAAATCAGTTCTACTGGAAATTCTATGAGGTTTGTCAAAAATCCGGAGTTCCTGCGGTCAAAGATGACTGATTTATGGCAGTTTGGGGTTTGAACGATGTTTCACATCAAAAAAGGGGGATAGGGAAGTGTCTAATGGGGGGTAGGGGTAGTCTGGGCGAATATGTTGGGTGCAAGGGGGGTCAAAATTTCTATCAAAAATGGTCTAGCACTTATAGTTTTTGAGATACGACGGTCAAAACAATTGTAGGTTGAACGATGTTTCACATCAAAAGAAGGGGGGGGGGAAGTTTCTAATGGGGGTTAGGGGTAGTCCGGGCGGCAATGTAGGGTACAAGGGGGGTCAAAATTTCTATCAAAAATGGTCTAGCACTTATAGTTTTTGAGATACGGCGGTCAAAACAATTGTAGGTTGAACAATGTTTCACATCTAAAGAAGAGGGGGAGGGAAGTTTCTAATGGGGGGTAGGGGTAGCCCGGGTGGCAATGTAGGGTGCAAGGGGGTCAAAATTTCTATCAAAAAAAGGGGGAGAAGGAAGTTTCTAATGGGGGTTAGGGGTAGTCCGGGCGGCAATGTAAGGTGCAAGGGGGGTCAAAATTTCTATCAAAAATGGTCTAGCACTTATAGTTTTTGAGATACGACGGTCAAAACAATTGTAGGTTGAACGATGTTTCACATCAAAAGAACGGGGGGAGGGAAGTTTCTAATGGGGGGTAGGGGTAGTCCGGGCGGCAATGTAAGGTATAAGGGGGGTCAAAATTTCTATCAAAAATGGTCTAGCACTTATAGTTTTTGAGATACGGTGGTCAAAACAATTTCGTCTCATTTAACGGTTTTATTCCACGCACTTTTTCTTACGGTTTTATTCTTACGGTATTTTTCTTACGGTTTTACTATAACATTTTTTTCAGTTCGGTCGCGCAGCAAAGTCCTTATCTCCTCCAAGCCTGCCGTAAGGAACTTCGTTCCAAAAGTATCGATACTTTATTAAGTACGATACTTTTTCTTTGATACTACTCATGAGTACAGTATCGATACAATAAAGTAGTATCGATTACAGTACTTTCGTTTCGATATTGTGTCCCTAAATCGATGACAGATACAATAAAGAATAAGAACCCATACTATAGATACTAATATAAATAGGCTTTGGCTTGATATATCTACTACGACACAACTTGTAACTACTCATATACGGACGTATACATGTATATATACCCACTAACCATTAAACTAATGAATCGATTTAGATACTGCCACATTTACTTATTGTTATAAGATGAAGTTATTTGTTAAAGAATAATTAGAAAAGCCATGGGCGTACCCAGGGTAGGGCAGGGGGGGCAGCTGCCCCCCCCTGCCCTACCCCTGGATAATATTGACGTCCCTGCTAACTATTTATTTTATCTAGTACTTTTATCGTTAAAAATTAAGAAAACAATTTGTATGCAATACAATATTTTTACAACTAAAAATTACGTGGCGTGTTCGTTAGATACCTATAACAGTAACAGTCATAAATCGTTTTGCTGAAGACCCTCGAAATTTACTTTTAAAATAGCCATTGTATAAGCCATTAAAAATTATAAAGATAAGCACCTAGCTTATAAAAAATCTGATTTGCAAGAATATTTTATTATTGTTATTGACTCATTGAAATTAGATACTATAACGTTTGTGTTAATAGCTTCTCCCATAGATTAAATTAGAAAATGGCGTTGACAGTTATCATTGACAGTAACTGTCATTTCTGCATTTTCACTTTTGTAAAATAGCCACTGCGCTATTCTATGACCACACGTGACAGATTTCAGATTTTTTTTTGTTTGGGTCGCCCTTACGGGCAGGCTAAAGTCTTTTCGACCATACTGCCTTGTCTTACGTAGCTTACTTCTTTACATATTATTTACTTCTTCATATTGTATAACTTATTTATTGTCATGGTCCGTCAGTAAGTCAAGTCGTTCTCATTAATTAGGCGCTGAAAACCTAATCAGATGATTTCTCTGGGAATTCCAGTTGAATATGAAAATACACGTAAACCACTCTTATATCACATTCACCACTTTCATTATATTATATTACATAAAATATCAGCAAAATTATTCAATATAACACTATAAAACACTAAAAAAATGAATATAATACAAGAGCTTAACATGACATTTCTAAATTCGCGCCGAAACTCCAGATGTTTTGGATTTGGGATATCCGATATGAGATAGGGATGGTCAATATAATCGATTTTTAATCTTTTTTTTTTGTATAATCGATTTTAAAAATCGATTATCAAATTAATAAAGAAATATTTTTTTTTATATTAAAATTATTAATCTATTATTTTGGTATTTGCTTTTTTGTTTAAAATAAAATCACAGCATAATTTCCTAAAAAAAAAAGATTATTACGATTATCTGCGTTTCATGCTGTATTAGAAAATAAAACTCGCGTTTCCTAAAAAAAAATAAGGTCATCATAATCGTTGGGGTAAAAAATGGACTATTTTATAATCGATTATTTTATCTTATATCTTTAAGCTAGCAATTCTTGTTTATCTATATATATATATATATATATATGTGTGTGTATATATTCAGGATCTCGGAAACGGCTCCAACGATTTTGATTAAATTTACCATAGTAGAGGTTTCGGGGCCAAAAAATCGATCTAGCTAGGTTTTAGTTATGGGAAATATGGTTTTGTCGATGTTTTTAGCTAATCACTACAATGACATAAAATGTTATTGACATTCTCTGAATAAGAATTCGAATTTCGTCGTCGTTGTCAAGAAAGCCTATAGCTCAGTAGGGAAGTTGTCCAGTTTTCTTTTTGTTTTGTTTTGGTATTCAAACAGCGTGGAATCGAATCTCGGTGTTATTATTATTCTGTTCAACAAAAATATAGCCAAGCAAAGCTCGGTCAACCAGATACTTATCGATTTATTTTAAAGAAAAAAATCGATGATTTATTAATCGATTCCTTTCCCTCCAAGTCACATTCCTAATATGAGATGATGCAATTACGGCCCGTTCACGACCTTGCCGCTGTGAGCGGCGGCTAAGTGCGGAGCGGCGCACAGTAGGAAAATCGCGTATGTTTCGTCTCAAAACTCCGTATCTCAGTTGTTTCAAAACTAAATGAGCTGTAATTTTGCAGACATATACTTGAATGTTTAAAGTTTAAATGAAACAACTTTGATTTTAAAAAATCTGTTTATAAATTAATTAAAAATACATGCATTATATAAGAAAAAAATACAAAATATGCTTGTTTAATTTACATAAAATGGTAGAACATAGTAATAACATATTATAAACGTATACTACACTACTACTACATACTATATGTACTAAAATGGCAGACCAAACTAGAAAAAAAAATTGTGAATAAAACTACTTTTACGGATTATATCGCGTCTGTATTAATTATTTATATACGTGTTATATATTAATTTATAAATTTTATTCCATTACAATGACTTTCACCTGAAACGGTTTTGAGACTGCTTTTTATGCAGCTTTACCAGCGTGCGCCGCTCGGCACGCCGCGCCGCTCGCCGCTAAGGCCAAAGTCGTGGCCAGACCGTTAAGGTCGGTATACACGACAACGATAAATCGTAACGATCTGACTGCGCAAACCGTTTGTGCAGTTAATCGAACGTCCATAGAGCGTACACACGACAACGATAACTGCGTCGATTTACGTCCACACTATCGATAAAACTGCACAAACGGTTTGCGCAGTTAAATCGCTACGATATATCATTTTCGTGTATACCGACCGTTAGGGATGATCGATCGATCATCGATGTTGAAAGCAAAATCATCGATGTTGCGATACGAAAAATATCGTAACATCGATGTTAACGAAATTGATCATCTATGTAGACTCACGGCCTCACACACTATCGAAATAACTTTCCATTCAGTCAGTTGATTAAAAAATACTCATATGGTATCAATACTTTTCATTCGTTAGGGCTGGAATTTCCTAAAAAATAGGTCATCACAATTCTGCCCGAAGAAAAGTACTCGTTAATATAAAAACGATTCGATATCAGGGTAAGTATCGATACATTTGAATTCACACCATTTGCTACTAGTGCCCAGTATCAGAGTATCAGATATATATGGCTCAGATTTCCTAAAAAAAAAGAAATACGTAGAAAATTACTTACTACTGGGATCACCCCTACATTATAAGACATTTTAATTTCAAACTTTATTGCACTCCATAATGTATAAAAGATCTTAACAACTAAATCATGTAACAATTATGGACCCTGTAGGGCACGGCATCAGTAGAAGAGAGGAACATTTTAATAAGCTGTCATAATTTTATGATACTTTTACACATATGCGATTTAATAGAATAATTATTATTTGATTATTGTTATTATTAAAATTAATTATTCATCATCATCATCAAATTTACTTAATTTAATAGAATTATTGAAGTGAAAACTTCTTATGGCGCACCACACAGATTTTTTCGTGGGTAGTAAGTTAGGCTGATCCGTCATGCTCTGAGATGAAACGCTCGATCGGGTGAACTCGGGACCGGCGCCGCCGAGTGTACCCGAGCGAGAAAGATACAGTCAGCTGCTCTTCGCAGTTGTATCGCTCGCTGTATTTCGTATGATCAATTCTTACGTCTTGTCTTTATTAAATTAATAGTTATAATTGATACGTAATGTTAATTATTATTTTAACAACTATCTGTTTTACATTGTGAAGTTAGTGTATGTATTTAGCGGTTTGGTAGTATTGAAAATAATACATTTTGAAAAAATAATATATATTGAAAAAAAAAATATAAACAATAACCGTTACACAAATCATAATTATTGTTATTGATATTATATAAAGGGTCGTATAGGTAAGTCACCTCATGTTTATATTATATGCGTATATATAAATGTACGTATGTGTAATATAATTAAAAGTTAAGAGCGTTATCGGTAATAAGCGGCCGTAAACCCAAAAATGTGGTTTTTTGAGGACTGGTTACTCGTTCATGATAATAGCTTACTAAAAATTTATATAACCACTACATTAAACACATCTTTATATTGTATTTGTATAGAATTATAACTCAATATTGTAACTATTTTATTAAAAGGCAAGGGTATTTTGAACTTCATTTTAGCCTATCGCCGTCCACTGCTGGACGTAGGCCTCCTTCATATTGCGCCACAATGAGCGGTCCTGTGCCGCCTGCATCCAACGACGCCCAGCTACTTTCACTAGGTCATCGGTCCACCTAGTGGGGGGGGGCGTCCTACACTGCGTCGTCCGATACGTGGTCGCCACTCGAGAACCTTTCTTCCCCAGCGGTTGTCGGTTCGTCGAGCGATGTGGCCTGCCCATTGCCACTTCAGCGTGCTAATTCTTCGTGCTATGTCGGTTACACCCGTTCTTCTGCGGATTTCCGTATTCCGGATTCTATCTCGCAGAGAAATCCCGAGCATAGCCCGCTCCATAGCACGCTGAGCGACTTTGAGCCTTGATATGAGGCCTACATTTAGGGACCACGTTTCCGTGCCGTAAGTCATCACTGGTAACACACACTGGTCGTAGACCTGTGTTTTCAGACACTGAGGTATGTTGGACGAAAAGATCCTCTTAAGTTTCCCGAACGCTGCCCAACCGAGTTGGATTCGTCGGCTGATCTCTTTCTCGAAATTGGATCTACCTAACTGGACTGTTTGTCCTAGGTAAACATAGTGATCGACAACTTCAAGAATCGCATTGCCAACTAGGACCGGTACAGGAATGACATGGGCATTTGACATGACTTTCGTCTTGTCCATGTTCATTCGTAAACCCACTAGTTGGGATACACTGCTGAGATCATTGAGCATTGTGCCAAGGTCCTCCATGGATTCTGCCATAACGACTATATCGTCCGCAAATCGAAGGTGAGTGATGTATTCGCCGTTAATGTTGATGCCGAGTCCAGTCCAGTCTAAGAGCTTGAAGACATCTTCCAGTGCAGTGGTGAACAGTTTCGGAGAGATAACATCTCCCTGTCTCACGCCTTTCTGCAACTGGATCGGTTTCGTACTCTTATCCCGGATACGGACTGACATTGTGGCGTTCCTATACAAACACTTCAGCACTTCGATATAGCGATAGTCGATTTGGCACCGCTGAAGGGACTGCAGCACCGCCCAAGTTTCGACTGAATCAAAGGCTTTCTCATAGTCCACAAACGCTAAGCACAGGGGCCGATTATACTCCTCGGTCTTTTGTATAATCTGCCGAAGCGTGAGGATATGGTCTATGGTGCTATAGCCTTTTCGGAAGCCGGCTTGTTCGGGCGGCTGGAAGTCATCGAGCTTGCGCGAGAGTCGATTGGTAATGACCCTCGAGAACAACTTATAAACATGGCTCAGGAGTGAGATGGGTCTGTAGTTCTTTAGAAGAGCTTTGTCACCCTTCTTGAAGAACAGCACCACCACACTCCTGGTCCACGACTCTGGAACGTCGCCCCCGAGGATAACGGAATTAAATAGCTTTTGAAGGGCTATTAAGACTGGCTTGCTGCCCGCCTTCAGAAGCTCTGATGTAATTCCGTCATCTCCCGGTGCCTTACCGTTAAGTAGTTGTTTGAGAGCCATTCTGATTTCGTACAAGCTAATGTCCGGGATTTCTTCGATATAGTGCCGAGTTAGCTTGGATCTGGGATCTTGGACCAAGCCGACAACGGGATTTCGGGATGATTTGTATAACTGTCCATAGAACCTTTCGACCTCTCCCAAGATCTCACTTTGGGATGAAATGACAGTGCCATCGTCGGTCTTCAGCTTAGTCATTTGGCTTTGCCCAATAGACAGATCTTGTGCGAACACTTTTGAGCCACGATTCCGCTCTATCGCTTCTTTAATACGGAGCGTATTAAATCGGCGAATATCGCGACGCACAGACCTGGAGATCTGCCTATGTTTGGACCAATCGGCTGAAGACTGCACCGTCTTTTCTTTTCTCCGCCCCATGAGCTCGAGAGTCTGGTCAGAAAGTTTTTAAGGTCTATTAATTTATATTTTTTTTAGGTTTATTTTGAACTTAAGTTCATGAGATTTTACGAAAACGCTGAGTTTTGAAGTTCAGGTACGAATAAACCATAAGTCATGGCAGCTCGAAAAAAATTGTAGATGTTAGGAAAATTACTGTTCTTGTGTATGTACAAAATGAAATTCAAGATTTCTTCCTTTTAAAACTAAAAAAATAATATTTCCTTAAGATTAATTTGACGAAAATGGCTCCTGTAAAACATTTAATTTTGTGAAGTAATTAACAAAATTAGGTAGTAATAAATACTTACGAATCAAAACTGATCAGCCGCAGTATACGTTCAAGTTCATATCGTCGTCTTTTGCACTGGCCGGCGAGAGCCAGAGCGACATAACCCTACTCCTTTGAGCGCCAACGCGCGACTGGCCACAGAGTACATTTGTATATACTGAAACGACTGGCTTATGAATATTTTTTTTTTGTTGTGTGTGTAGCTGTTGGTCGCAGATGACCTTGACAGCTTAATGCGGTGAAAGGGCGAGCGCGGATGGCTCTCAACCCGGTGGCTTATGAACAATTATGCCGTTCAATTTATAGTAATATTTAAAATTTAATTACGAGGGTGACTATTCGTATTTCAATTTGGTTTTTTTTTTTGCTGCTTCTACAATAGTCGTACAAATAGTGTATATTTTTTTTAATGTTCCAAGGTTAGTAAGTATTATTCACAAAATTAAATGATTTACAGGAGCCATTTTCATCAAATTAATCTCACAGAAATATTTTTTTTTTAGTTTTAAAGGGAAGAAATCTTGAATTTCATTTCATACATATACAAGAACAGTAATTTTCCTAACATCTACAATTTTTTTCGAGCTGCCACGACTTATGGTTTATTCGTACCTAAACTTCAAAACTCAGCGTTTTCGTAAAATCTCGTGAACTTAAGTTCAAAATACCCTTGCCTTTTAATAAAATAGTTACAATATTGAGTTATAATTCTATACAAATGCAATATAAAGATGTGTTTAATGTAGTGGTTATATTAGTTTTTAGTATACTATTATCATTAACGAGTGACCAGTCCTCAAAAAACTACATTTATTTGTTTACGGCCGCTTATTACCGATAACGCTCTTAAAGGGGTCTTGGCAAGGGGTTGCCACCATGTTAAGTGTCTGGCAATGAATAACGTGATTTTTAATAACGTTCGGTAATATCAAAAAATCACGCTTAATAATTTAACGAAAATAGATCGGTATTTTACACACATTTAGTACCTTTTATCTCCCAAAGCCACTGTGACCCAAACTTCATAATGGGCCACCGTTCTTACCTGTGTTTTGAGTATGAGCTGACAAAATAGCAGCTTTAATAAAATCATGAAGGTCTGGCGTCCACAGGCTCTTGTGCTATAACGTTAACTGCCGTAGTCTATTTTGAGTAATCGTTAAAAAAAATTGCTGTTTTTAACTCAATCTTTATATATAAATTTCTTTTGTACGTGTGTATGTCACTGAACTCCGAAACGGCTGGACCGATGTTAACGAAATTTTTTGTGCGTGTTCAAGGAGATTCGAGAATGGTTTAGTTTCACAATTGGACCTGGTAGGTGGCACTGCTGTAGTCTGTATTTGTACAGAACAAAGTCTGTTTGGTAAGCTAGTACCGTGGAGGGTAGAGGTAAGGAGAACCATCTCTGTGTGTGAAAAAGTGTACGTCAAAATCTGCTAAATAAGGGTGGCGCTACAGTAGCGACAGGGTAAATTTTAAAAAAAGGCGCTGAAAGTTATTAGAATAAGGTAGAGAAATAAAAAAGGACGACAGAACTTCCGTCTCGTTAAAAAAGTAGAAAATAAAAGTTCTTAAAAAGCAAAATAATAAAAGTAAATTTCATAAATGTCAGTTTTAAAATAGATGTTAATAGTTAATGAAGAATATAAAAAGAATTGATATTGACTGTCACTATACTCCGGCCGCTCTGAGTTTGCGTTCCTGACACATATCAATTCGTCATAACTAGTGATGTACAATAAATAACATTCATTATATTTAATAATGTGATTTATTGCATTCACTATGCATATTTATTCAATTCAATATAGATTTTGTTAAATTTATAGAAATTATATCGCAAGTTTTTTTTAAAAGTGCCTTCCATCTTTTTTATGCCATACGATGAAAGAAGTATTATGGCCGGCTCCATAATCTTTAATTGGAGCCTAGATTAGCTCTATGGTATTGTACTGGCAGTGGAATGGGGGAATTCGAAGAACGCAATAAGCGTTCTCCAGAGCCAGCTCATCTAAAACATAACAAACTTATGCCGGCTTATGGTCATTGACTAATTTCATCAACTCTGCTTTTAGTGTAGACATATTTTCGTCACTGCCACGTCTTTGCAGCCACCGATTCCTCTTTTTATTAGCTTTGGTAGGAGCTTTATTTAATTGCACCGAATGATTAGGGGCGTTATCCATTAACATAACTAAAGGCTCTGGGAGGCCAGGTAGCAACGCATCCTGGAACCACTCCTTGAATGCAGTCGCATTCATTTCTTCGTGGTAGTCAGCAGTAGTTTTTGACTCAAAAACCAATAAACCGTTTTCCACAAAACCGTACTTCGCACAACCAGCGTGGCATATTATGAGTCGTGTTCCTTTACCCATTGGCACTTTCGACGATGACGCTTGAGTGTCATTTGTCCAAGAACGAGAAAGCGTGTGGTTGGGGTTTAGCCTTGTCTCGTCGATGAAAACTGTATTGTCCCAATTATCAATATTTTTCGCTTCTTTCAAAAAGTTAATTGTTTTTAAAATTGTGTTATTCCTTTCTTCCAGAAGAAACAAATCAGCTGCTTTCAAAGATGCTAGAACCGACGACCTATTAAGATATTCACTTCTGGGATAATAACTACTATATAACTATATATGCTTCCGTGTTATGACGGAATAATAATACAATTTACCACCCCCCTTTACTGCCTGTGGGTGTCGTAAAAGACTATTAAAGAATTATAATATGCATACAATATCTAAGCAAGAGAAGGAAAATTCGAAATAACCCTATACCAATACGTCTAACTAGCAGGGTGCAGTTGGTCAATTTCCCTCCCATTGTGGAGGAGGCTCGAGCTCAGTACTTGGATGTTTATGAACTGTGGTGAGTGATGATAAATGAATGTGATTCCTTTATAGCATCGGCCTCAAAGCTATCATTGTCTGTTATAGGTTAATTTACGCATTTCCTTTTTGGTGTTCGTAAAATATTTTGTCCAGTTCTCCAAAGTTCGGCTCCTGGAACTTTTCTGTATTAATATTTGTTATTGTCCGTTCGCTTACTCTAAGCGCCTGAGAGATGCGCTCTTGTCTTGTTATAATTACGGGGTCCGCCATTTTGTCTTTCAAGCTCAAGGTAATATTGAAGCTTGATAATTAGTCCTCGTGTTTCACTTTTCAATATTTAACCGTGTTTCGGCATTATTATTTTGCACCGAAAGTGCAAAACAGTAATATACGATACACAACAAAAGTCTAGATTAGCGCAGAGGCCGACCTCTTACTCATATAACAAGGAGAATCAGTCCAATAAACAACAATAACAGTCACGAGAAAATACATATTGAAAAACACTGGAGAACGTAGTCTATGCGCGCGAGACGACAAGAAATGACTCTCTTCTTCTTCTTTTTTGTTATTGGCAATCAGCTATTAATACAAGCCATTTTTGCCAGTGTCGAGTTATAATTTTCTTTTCAAATTATCAATTTCTTCATGTCAGTAATGGTCCGTCAGTAAGTCAAAGTGTCGTCTCCAACAGTGTAATGGCCACTGTTAGAGGTATCTTCTGAGAATTTTGGTGGAAACAAAAAGGTATGTATAGCAGTTTTATATCATATTCACTACACCTCAGCAGTTCTGTCGCTATATATTACATAAAATGCCATCAAGATTATTTAACATAACACGTTAAAACACTAAGATATTGAATATAATACAAGAACACCACATGACACTTCAGATTCCCGCCAAAAAACCGAAATGACTCTTTGTGACTGTCATAAAATGGCGGTCCCCACAGCCATTTTTCACTAGTAATATAAAGTAGTCATTTTATTTTTTAATAGATCTGATTGTTATCACGATATTTATTTTCTTAAGTTTTGATTGGGCGTACCTTTGTCACTTTACTAACTATTAAATAGTAAGTACATTATATATTATAAAATAAAATTATAACGTTTTATTAATACTTATTATACCGACAGATTATATTAAGATTATAAAAATATGCGATTACAATTGTCTCTTTATTTTTGTCCCATCACTACAAAAACAAACATAAGACAAAACCTTCGAGTTTTTGGCGGGAATCTGTAGTGTCATGTGGTGTTCTTGTATTATATTCAATATCTTAGTGTTTTAACGTGTTATATTAAATAATTTTGATGGCGTTTTATGTAATATATAGTGGGAAAACTGCTGAGGTGTAGTGAATATGATATAAAATTGCTATACATACCTTTTTGTTTCCACCAAAATTCTCAGAAGATACCTCTAACAGTGGCCATTACACTGTTGGAGGCGACACTTTGACTTACTGACGGACCATTACGGACATGAAGAAATTGATAATTTGAAAAGATAATTTTAACTCTACACTGGCAAAAATGGCTTGTATTAATAGCTGATTGCCAAGACAAAACCTTGAAACAGTGCAGTTTGACACGTTTTGATTTTTAAAACTATTGTTTTTATATTTGTTAATTGAGTAATTGTTAATAATTTTAGCCGAAAATTAATACGTTTATAGTAAGTTGGCATAATTATTAAATTTTTAATGTCATTACTCGTCAATAAGGTAAATACCTATATTTAAAATTGTGCCGTAAATAGTACGCCAGTTCAAAGTTACATCGCCCATTCCGTCATGACCTGTCAGAAGCGCAATCTCTGAGCGGCCGGACTATAACTTGGTACACTTCAATCAGTTAACAACTGCTCAATTCATATCATACCCTGTGCCTATGCTAGCGCCATTGTGGAGGCTTTTTGAACTGTTATTTAGTGCTGAAAGTGGGACATTTTTTCAATCTTCCATACGAGACGGTTCTCTTTACCTCTACCCTCCATAGCTAGCTATACCTAGTGTATAAAAGCCTGAAAATACCTCCCCACATAGGTAGCTTATATCTTACTAAATTTCGCTTGTACAAAGTATATCGGGCACATGACCCAACAGCCTGAATGTAATTTAGGTACTGTGCATGCACTTTTTATGCTCTTGGAGCCCACGCGGGTTCCACTGTTTAGAAGAAATCGTTAAAAGTACGCCCAACAGGTTCGACGGAAAGACAGACGAAGGCCTGAATAATACATCTGTCGGACATATAGCCCGACATGGCAGCTAACGTGTTAAAACATGCTGAATATATTCATTTACAAGTTTCTAGAAACGTACTGAACTAACCGCAGCTCTTTCAAGGAATAATAAAAAAAATTATAAATTAAAACATTTATTGATCTTTTAAATGTTATTATTCAGAACATAGTAATGGAATGACGGACACAAATTAAGAAATCATCATTTCACTTTTTAAGACATCTAGTTTACATTAACATTATATTACTTAAATAAATAGTTGAGAAAGTCTACCAAGACATACGGGTAAGTACTGCCTTAGTAACACTATAAATTAGCTAATCCTCGCATAGAATCACAGTTAAAAATATATCACAGTGAAAATAAAAAATACATAGACATTCACATGAAGACTCTAGAGACAAGACTCTACATTCAAATAATCTAAACTGTCGTAATAGCTAACTGCAATTATTAATCAATTGGCATTTATGCACTCCTTATAACTAAATTTCACACACCGAAGTACACAAACGAGGATTTGCTTTTAAATTATTTTGTACTATGAAATTAATAGTCATTATTAAATCTCTTATGGCCGCCATTTCCACTACCATTGCTCCTGCCAAAGTTGCTTCCACGTTTGAATGAGCCACCACCTCCGCGGCCACTACTATATCTGTTTCTGTTCCATCCACCACCACCACTGCGATCAGCCATGGTCTGTAGTTGCGGATTCACAACCTGAAAATAAGCAAAATTATATCATCAATATTTTGATAAACATTTGTACACATTGTAAATGTTTATTGATAAAAATGTTACAACATCTGAGGATGGGATCCAGACAAAATTATGTGGACACCGAAGGCATATAGCTGTCTTCAATGTACCTCATACTTGCATTCATGTTACGCTATATATGAGCGTACCCATGCCAAAGGTATGAGGAATAGAAATTATGATATACATTTTCACAATGTTACAAATATGTATATTAAAATATAAAAAAATTACCTGATTAGCTTCTTGCAAAACAGAAACTAGGTCTTTAGCTTGGCGAGAATTTGATGGTGTGAAGAATGCATATGATGTGCCTTTCGCTTTTGATCGTCCTGTCCTACCGATACGGTGAATGTAATCCTCAGATGAGTTAGGATAGTCAAAGTTGATCACATATTTAATTCCATCCACATCTGCAAAATATTTTATGTCACTCTACTGCCAAAGTTACATATGAAAATTTCAAAACAAGCTAAAATGGAAAATTTATTTATAGAGCCTGAACCCTGAAATCTGCTTAATATTATTGTAACTCACAAGTGTATTTACTTACATGAATGAGTTACACAGAGATACGTATCATACAATTCATTATTTGCCTCTCACTCGGGAACCCTGGAGTCTTATTAAGGGCATTGGTATTATCAGTTACATTGCTATTTATTAATTAATTTTGCCCTCTTCAAAACTCCATTTGGCCGAAACAGAAAACCCTTGACCTCTTGCAGAAAATTGGTCAAGTTTTTCAACAATGCACCGTCGAAGAATCTTAGTCTTTTTTTTTAAATTGAATTATTGCAATGTACCAGTGCATCACCAGGTTTTCCACACTTTCAAGTGCATCCGTGTATACGGACATACCATCAAGTATTCCGGCCTCGGGTCCAATCGCAGTGAAAGGCACTTACGAGGCACCATTTTTAAGACGAGTTATTGCATTCTCTAAATAATGTCTGCATCAGACTGTCATCTACAAATCCAATGCAGTGACTGACCCACTAATTCCAGGCAGTATTCGAATAGAACACAATAACATTCCGCCAGTGCCTCTGAAAAGTATAAAAAATATAAGTTAAATAAAAAATAAATATGGACACGTCCAATTATAATATAAACTAAAAATATACCATTTTTAAAACCTTAAATAAGTATATAAATACAGGCTTAGTACATACCAAGTCCCCGAGCAGCAACATCAGTTGCTACAAGAATACTAGCACGGCCTTGTTTAAATTGATATAATACATCATCTCTTTCCTGTTGTGTTTTGTCACCATGCATGCACACTGCGGGCCATCCATATCGTCTTATATTCCTAGTGATGTTTTCTACTTTCCGCTTAGTTTCTACAAAGATAATAGTTTTGGCACCAGGTTCTTGGCTTTGCCCAATTTCTTGTAATAATACATTTAATCTGAAAATAATTAATTTATTAATATTTAAAGTATATAATTTTAAGAAGTATCTGACATGTTAATATCAGATCTTCTTAGAGGACAAACTTTTATTCTCATCAGAATTCTGTCATGATAAACTTTCAAATCATCACTAGCTTTTACATATTACATGCAATCCAAGCACCAATATACTCCAACTAATACTTACTTATTTTCTTTCTCATGTTCTTGACAAACATCTATAATTTGTAGGATGTTGTGATTAGCTGACAATTGTAGTGATCCAATATTAATCTGATTATAGTCGCCCAGGTAATCCTCAGCTAATTTTCTTACTTCTTTTGGCCATGTGGCTGACCACATCAAAGTTTGTCTATCAGGACGAATCTGTTCAATAATCTTTCTAATTTGTGGTTCAAATCCCATATCCAACATTCGGTCAGCTTCATCTAGGACCAAATATGTACATCTTTGCAAGTTAGTAGTGCCCTTTTCCAAGAAATCAATTAACCGTCCCGGTGTAGCAATGACAATTTCCACCCCCCTTTCTAAATCACGACCTTGTTCTCTCTTAGGTGCTCCACCAAATACACAGGTGTTACGGACATAGGCAGTGTTTCCAAAATCTGATGCTACCTGCTGAATTTGCTGGGCTAATTCCCTAGTTGGTGCAAGTACTAAGGCTATAGGGCCATCTCCACGCCTTATTGGAGGCTGATTATTGATATGTACAATGGCAGGCAAGATGTATGCAAGAGTCTTACCAGATCCTGTTTGTGCTATACCAACCAAGTTTTTTCCGGACATAGCAATAGGCCAACCTTGTGCTTGAATAGGAGTTGGGTCTTTATAACCCATATTCTTTACACTTTGAAGAACATAATCAGGGAAATTAGCCTCATCAAAATTTTGAATAGCATTGGGAATTTCTACACCACTCATGGTGATTTCATGTTTGTTTCTATATTCTTCAACTTCATATGGTGATCTGTTTAGTACTGCAGGGTGAGGGTTGTAAAAATCTTTGTTGAAAGGTTGCAGCGACATGTCATCCCAATTAGGTCGACGCATATTTTGGCCACCTGAAAATTCCTTTTTGCCTCCAAAACCCCCTGATCCACCGAATCTGCTACCATTGCTGTTACCACTAAATTTAGATCCTCCATTACTAAATCTTGATGCACCAAATTTATTTCCTCCGCCAAACTTGGAACCACTGTTGCCATCACGGCTATTGTTCCAACTATTACCAGACCTTCAAAAGAAAACAAATATTAAACCTTCAACTCATACTCATTATATCAGCTTATATATATTCCACTACTGGGCTCGAGCATCTTCTATGAGAGGCAGATATTTGTCCTACTATACCAAACTAGTCAGATGGGTCAGTATATGGTTTTAAGTTCCCCATTTCATGCAAAGAAGTTGTGTGTATAACCCTTGTCAACACTACAGGTAAGATAAGAAATAGTGAATTGTATTCGTAACCCATATATATATATATATATAGGGTCGATAATGACCAAAAATTACTTCACTAACTCTAATGCATGTTAGTCACATGCTGTTGTATTAATTTAAATTATAGTGCCATCTTTCTATAGACCAAAGATTTCTTTTGAAATACCACACAGGTTTATAAATTGTCTTTAACAATTAAAGCAACATTTCAGCATGCAAATTCAAACATTTTTATTTGAGAAAAATGTTTGCAACAGAGTGCACAGAAATGCAAGTATTTTAGTCTACCGTTATTTTACTGAAAAAATGATTTTTTATAGTCAATAAAATGTGTACTGAAAATCACAAATTACTAT
Source organism: Lymantria dispar (assembly GCA_032191425.1). Lineage (NCBI taxonomy): Eukaryota > Metazoa > Arthropoda > Insecta > Lepidoptera > Erebidae > Lymantria > Lymantria dispar. Next base: position 23,112,011 of record CM063457.1, read on the forward strand.
TATGGCCTTATATATAATCATTGATTAACAATATACAGTGTAAACTCTTTATAACGTTATCCTTTATAACGATAAACTCCCTATAACGTTGAAGTGAGCCCAACTTGGTTGGTTTGCGTTAAAACCCACATATTGAAACACTCTTTATAGCGATACGCCATTCTCTATTACGAAGAAATGTGTTCATATTTTTAGACAGTAAATATTTATTATCGCTATTATTGTTTATGTTATGTTATCAGGTAACAAAAGACTTTGAAGCTCCGTAACATCCGAGGTCAGTCTAGCTTTTGTTATCCTTAATTGCCTTGAACACGTGCAGTATGACGCATTGTTTTCTCGTAAGTGATGGTCTTCGACCAAGCATACTGGGTACCTATCGTATTATCAGTCGTAAACCTACTTTGAAACTGTTAACATGGCCAGTAAAACGGAAAGCGATTTGTGTTGACAAAAAAGTTTGTGTGATACGTGCGAATGAAAAGGGAGAAAAGAAAAGTGACATTGCAAGGCGTTTTGAACTAAGTCAATCCACTGTTGCTACCATTTGGAAAAACCAAAAAACAATTCTACAGGCGGCGCTGGAAGGAAACTTTTCAAAAAAATTAAGAAAGCCAAAATTCGAAGACTTAGATCAGGCAATGTTGTCGTGGTTTAACAATCAGCACCAGAATAATGTACCCATCTCGGGGCCAATTGTAAAAGCTAAGGCTGAAAAGTTTGCCAACCAACTTGGCATAATTGACTTTAAAGCATCTGAAGGTTGGCTCGGCAAATTTAAGCACCATCAAATTACGTACGGTAAAATGAACGGAGAGGCGCGGGATGTCGATATGAATGTGACTAACAATTGGATTAGTACAGTGTGGCCTAAATTAAAGATGAAGTACTCACCAGAAAACATTTTTAATGCAGATGAAACTGGCCTTTTTTTTCAAGTTGACTCCCGACAAAACTTTAAAATTCAAAGGGGGAAAATGTGTTGGAGGAAAACTGTCTAAAGAGCGTATTACAGTTCTAGTGGCTGCCAATATGAGTGGCACAGAAAAAAGAAAGCTCTTAGTTATAGGCAAATCGAAAAACCCTCGGTGTTTCAAGAACATAAAACAGTTGCCAGTTACGTACAAAGCAAACAAGTCAGCTTGGATGACATCGCAATTTTTTGAAGAGGAAGTGAGAAAATGGGATGCTGAATTAAAATCGCAGAAAATCTTGCTTCTAGTAGACAATTGTCCTGCTCACCCAATCAGTTTTTTTGTTCACTCCATATAACGATAACTCTCTATAACGACAAAAAATGCTCAGTCCCTTGAGTTTCGTTATAAAGAGTTTACACTGTAGTTAAAAATAATTAAAATTGATCCTAAAAACAGTACTGGGCATATATGGGTTAATCCATCAAATGGAAAGTCCACACATATTGTTATTAAAAATTTATCTCGCCTTTCATATTAAAAATGTATTTAGTTTAATCATCATTATCATCTCGGCCATTATGTCCTAATGCTGAGCTCGAGAATCTTTCGCAGTTGTAAATTTACCTATCATACCATGCTGGTGAAACAAGTTGTTACCTATAGTATTAGTTTAGCAAGTATGTAGTTCATATATATTTCACTGCTTAGCAAGAATAGTGACAAATAAAAATTACTGATTTTAGAGAAGATTTTTAAATTGTTTTTATAAATGTTTTAGTGCATACCATAATATTTAAATGATTTATTGAGGTTGTAACTATAATGAAAATTCCTATATTCCCAGTTGAACATTCCTATATTTCCAATCAAAGATAAAATATCACAAATTTTAGATATTAAGGATCATTTGGCATACAATATTCAATTTTACATAATTTTGATTTATGTCGATATTTTCGCAAACCAGCGATATAATGAAAAAATCATTTTCAAAACGCACATTATCATACTACTTGATAGTCCAAACGACGTGGCCGATTGATTCGTTGTGCAATAACTTCAGTATCGGGAGTCTGACATTTCATTTCAAAAATTAGGCAATTTGGATATTTTAATATGTATAAAGGTGAACGCACACTTATCCGTACCGAACGCGTCGAACGAAACGAATTTTAGAATTCTGTATATGAAATCTCATGTAACCTCGCACACTTGACCGCGTCGAATCGTCCGCACCTGGAAGACGATATCTACACAAAATTCTAAAATTCGATCCGTTCGGCTCCGGTAAGTGTGCATTCACCATTGATCTGTAGTGACAAGGTTTTACGTACATAGGTATTTCAGATCCACATTCAAACTATATCGTCAATTTAAACGTATAACATTGGGTGTGGGCACTTGGTGTATTGTAGCTATCTATTCAAGCATGCGCAGAAAGCACAGCCACGAGACTGGATCAATATTGGCAGACACGAAAGGGCGTGGTTGGAAATATGTACTGTACATATTTCAGTATAGTATTGAAAAACCAAGAATGAATATCAGTAACAAGACCATATGATAGATGGCTATAATGAAATATTTCTTGTTAATACAAATAATGCACTGACTAAATAATATTAACAAAAAAACCTACATTTTAAAGCATGCCATGACTGTGCGTGACGTAGACCAAGACCATATGATAGATGGCTATAATGAAATATTTCTTGTTAATACAAATAATATACTGACTAAATAATATTAACAAAAAAACCTACATTTTAAAGCATGCCATGACTGTGCGTGACGTAGACCATGGAAAACATTTTTTTTTTATAACCTCAACTTAATAACTTTCTCTTATGAAATTCATTCCACAATGAATTGTTAAATCTAAACATTGATGTTAAATAAACGATTATACTGTCAATGTTAAAGAAAAAGCCATTATACTCCCGATCGATATTCAAACGCTCAAAGTTTAATTATGGTATTTATATTAAAAATAAACTTATTTTAAAATTATTTAACATGAAAATAAATACTCACATTATGGATAAATTTGTTTTTCTGGATGATGGTGAAAGTAAATCCAGATATATCTTAGGTAGCAGGGTCAAATCTGAAAGCAATATGGAGGTTGTGAATCACTACCAATCACCACGACAGATTACCGAGTAATCTTTTAGATGTTATGGTTTACTCCAAATTTTTACCAAAGAAACTAAATAACAGCACTCACGAATGAAAACTATTAAGAATCACTTTGAATTGTATAAATTTATTAAAAAAAAAAGATATAGATTCGAGAACACAACCTACCTCGACCACTGCTATTGCTGAAAGAAGGATAGCGCGCCGCGCGGAGGTATTGTGGATAGGGTGTGGAAGCCAACGAATGAAATGATATTGTGTGAATGAATGAAATTTATGATCATTTAGTTAAATTTTAGGAAGTAAAGTATTTTTATGGACATTTGTTGCCAATTTGAAAATGTCATGTGTGTGTGATGTGGGTTATAATATTAATAAATCATTTATAATCTTTAAAGCAATGCGTAATAACATAATTGCTTACTTAACAGAATACTATATTTATTTGTACTTGCTCGGTTGACATTGTAGCGACGGGTGAACATTGATCTTAGAACAATTACGATCCGGTATTGCACACCTCTACTCAAAAGTTCAATATATGGAGGGTAGAAGTAAGGAGAACCATAAAGTCCGATTATACACTACCTGCATACGGCCCATCATGACGTATGCCAGTGTAGTGTTCGCGCACGTTAGGCCAAACAGGATCCACAGGTTACAAACACTACAAAATAGATTCATGCGACGGGCAACGGGAGCACCGTGGTTCGTTCGTAATGTCGATCTACACATCGACCTCGAATTGCCGACCATCAGGCAGTATATGAAGTGTTGCTCCCAGCGCTATTTTGACTCTGCCACGACTCACAATCCACTAGTGGTTGGGGCGGTAAACTACGTCCCCTCAAAAATATCCGCGGTCCGACGACCCCGTCATCTCCTTGAAGAAGGGGATGATGCCATTACGATCGCCTAAGAAAGGGCCTACACAGCTCGCGCAGCGATAACACATAAAACTCCGCGGTATCGGCCTCGCCGACGAGGTCGAAAACCGCGCCGCGTAAAAATCATTATCCTAAACGTGGCCACGCCCACTTTACTTTCAGCGACGCCCCGAGCCGAGGTCCGTTCCCTACAGGGGGAGCCCTCGGGTGATGTTTGCTTAACTTACTTACCGGTTTGAGAGCCTTCCGCTCGCCCATTGCCCGCGTTAAGCTGTCAAGGTCATCTGCGACCAACAGCTAAATACACACAAAAAAAAAAAAAAAAAAGGAGAACCATCTCAGTGTATTAAAAAGTAACTGTTGAAAGGGAGCAAATTAAGGTGGCGCTATAGTAACAAGTGGAAGAATTTGAAAAGTAGCTCGTAACGTTACTTTCAAACCAATTGAAGTACTTTTTGACACGGGTATTTCTTTTTTCAAGTTTTCTCCCTTTATGAAATACGTAAATACTTGAGATTTTAAATATTGCATATTTCCTAACTACAAAAGTCAAGAAAAATATTAAACTTTTTAACTCGGTACACTTCACTCTGTTTATAACTGCTAAGTTCATATCATTTCTACTTGCTACACTAACGCTATTTCGGTGAGAGTTCGATCAATAATTTGCTGTTTACAAGTGAACACTTTTTCGACTAATCCCCCATACAAGACGGTCCTCCTTACTTCTACCCTCCATAGTTCAATATAAGACGACTTGTATTATATTCAACATCTTAGTGTTTTAAAATATTTAGTTTTTATTTAATGTAAAGGGATGCATAGTATCTGCTGTACTGCAGAGAATCTTTAAGTATATATGTATAATAAACAAAGTTAATAAATTATTATTACGTATTGTGGCGAAAGCTTCGTGATACAACTCTGCCTAAAGAGATATGTTCTATTTTTGAGTATTGGTACACCAATCAAATTAATAATGTAAAATGGTCTGGGGTGCTTTCCAATCCTTATGGATGACAATGTGGTGTGAGGCAAGGTATACTCTCCACACCTCATTAATCTTTATATAAACGAGCTGATAGAAGGCCTCAGCAGACAACCGATCTGATGCTATGTAGATGGTACTTGTATCAATAATATTAGTTATGCTGACGATATGGCGCTGCTAGCGCCTTCTATCAGTGCACCTAGGAAATTGTTGACCGTATGTGAAAACTACACTGAAAGTCATGGGTTGTATTATAATGCTAAGAAAAGTAAATTCATGGTGTTTGCACCTAGAGGCAAAAACCTAGCAGTGGTACCGCCCGTTATGTTATATGGGACTGCTTTAAAACGCGTTACTCATTTTAAATACTTAGGGCATATTGTTTGTGATAATCTGAGTGAGGAGTTAGACATAGAGAGGGAACAAAGAGCGTTAACCGTGAGAGCTAACATGTTGGTCTGTAGGTTCTATCGATGCTCAAGAGAGGTTAAAATTACTTTAAGTCCTTTTGACAAACTTTTTACGTGAGTGGCTTGTGGTTTTACGTGCACTCAAAAATCAGTCAACGCACTTCGTGTCCAATATAATAATGCTTTTAGGATGCTGTTGGGGCTCCCACGGTTCTGTAGCGCGTCTGGTATGTTTGCCAAAGCACTCAGGTTCCATGCGTGTATGCGGAAAAAAGTCGCGTCACTGCTGTGCAGAATCTGTGCGAGCACCAACACCATCCTGAAGACCTTAGCTGCTAAGTGGGATAGCCCTTTTTCAGACATAGTGTTCGGATACTGATGGCATAGGAGACTATTCCATCAGTGTTCGAATACAGCTGTTTCTGTTTCTATTTTTATGTATTTTCACCTTACTTCTAACATAGGTTAAGTTTATTTACTAACACTAATATGGGTCTTTGATGTCTGAAATAAATTACATTATTATTATTATTATCATGTATCTCCGATATTCACGGGTATCTTCCAAGGAAAGATACCCGATCCTTTGAAAGGCGTACATGGGGATATGAATCCAACACGCAGAGGCCTTTGGAGAAATTTAATTTAAAAATGGAATGAACATCTACCGATGACACTCCACGCCTGCACATAAAGTATTACCATTACCATGTCATTGGACTTTTGACGCGAATATCAAAATGTCACGTAGCGCTTTTATATTTTATTCATTACTTTAGTGTTTTGAAGTGTTATATTGAATAATTTTGCTGATATTTTATGTAATATAATGTAGATAAAATTCTGAAATGTAGTGAATATGATATAATAGTGAATTGCGTGCATTTGGATATTCTGCCAAAATTCCCAGAGAAGGCATGACTTGGATATTAGCACCAAGTCATGCTAACGACTGATTGAAAGACTAAGACCAAAGACGTGAATATATAATAAATATAAAAACTCGACATTGGCACCAATAGCTCATATAATTGTAGCTCATTGCCATTAAATAAGAAGAAGAAGAACCATGTCATTCTCGTTCATTCATGCATACCATAGATAATATACTTATTTATATGATGCATCAGGGTTGCCAGCCATACGATTTAAATCGTATTTATACGACTTTTTTGGTTCTTGTACGATGTACAATCGAGTAATCAAAATCGTACGCAAAATATACGACCTTTTGAATGAAATCTTAAATGAAACTGAAATGAAAAATAATTAATAAAATAATTAAAAGTGTTATTGCTAGGCATCCGGACAAATTTCCCAAAAAAAAGCTCATCAAAATTTGTCCAGAGGATTTTATTTTGTCGTAAGTCCCGTTGCATCTTAATACATCCGGACAAGTTGCCTAAAAAAAAAGCTCATCAAAATTTGTCTGGAGGATTTTATTTCGTTGTAAGTCTCGCTGTATCTTAATACATCCGGACAAATTTCCTAAAAAAAAAAGTTCATCAAAATTTGTTCGGAGAATTGTCTTTCCATTAGTTTCGATACGTGCTATTATATTTCTGGAATTTTTGGCAAAATACTTTCTTAGACCGTGTGAATCTTTTTTAGACCGTGGTACGATCTTCTAAAAAATAAAGTTAGCAACCCTGTGATGCATACGTAGTTGCTTTTAGTCTGTGCATTTGTTATAGGCTGTGTGGTACGAATCTGTGCTTGTGTCAATTTCAGTTATAGTTGTTTCACATTTACTAAGTTAATTGTGTGAATTATTTATAATTTGTAATTATATTAGTCTGAGAGAGTTCAACTTTGAATTATGGCTATGCAACCGCACAGTAAGAAACGTGTGTGCTATTATTACGACAGTAAGTATTATAAACTTTCATTACCCGCCACTATACTCTCAATTATTACCCGTTGTATAAATGTGTAGTTTAGATTGATATTGAGTTTTATATTTGCAAAATTGTGTTATTCTCTTTAAGTCTTATTTATGGGTATGGAAAAAATTTAATTACCTCAATATATATGCGCTGTGTTCATCTTAACATTTTTATTGAAATGTTACTTAGATCATCATTAACCGTCTGTACAGCGTTCTGTGTTCTCATTGGCCGCATGTTTTTCATTTGGTTCTTGATGTGTACGTTACAGACTATAATTTCTGAAGCTGCGAAATGACTTGAGTAACATAACGATAAAAAGTTGAAATTGATGTATGGTGTAAAAAGTTTATTTCTTTTAGGTGATATAGGCAATTACTATTATGGACAAGGTCACCCTATGAAACCCCATCGCATACGCATGACTCACAATTTACTTCTCAACTACGGTTTATACAGAAAAATGGAAATATATGTAAGTAATCAGTTTCCTTCTTCATAAACTTATTTTGAAAAACGATCTTTTTATTACAATTCAGAATTTGCAATAAATTCAATAAAGTAAGTTGAGTACTATATCTACATGAGCGTGAGATGTATTTTTATATAGAATTTTAAAAATAATCCACTTTGACGAATTCCCTAATGTTCATCATTTCAGCTCATATACGTCCCATTGTTGGGCTCGAGCCTCCTCCACAATTGGAGGGATATTGATCTTACTATATCATGCTGGTCAGACAGGTTGTTTCGAGTTATCATTCTCTTGCATAGATGTTATATGTGTATTATATCACTTAGTCGTCTTTTACGACATTCACGGGCAAGATAGGGAGTGGTGAATTGTATTCTTACTCGGTCACCACACAGAAAAACCCTAATAATACCACAATGCAATGCACAAAACCTTAAAAATTTATAAATTCAAAACATTTACTTACATATTCTCAACTTTATTGCTCACATTTAATCTGTTTTATCTAAGTAATTTGAGAATTTATAATAACTTTTTTTACTAAGTCTATTCTTGGTAGTTTTCTTTAGAGTTATTCAGTGGCAAGCCTCTAATATCTTCATCTAATTTATCGTTGAACATGTGTACATAACATATTGCCTCATGACTTATCTGATAATTTTTGGAGACACTAGTTATCTTGTGAAGAGTCAATTAATTGAGATCAAATTTAACTAAAATCAATTAATAAAGAATCAATTAAGTAGCATATTATATTTCTCTGACAGCATAATTTGAAGGGGCTTCTGACATTGACAGATGGCTGAGTGGCAGTTAGCTCCTATCATAGAACGGGTAAATTGTGCCATAAGATAGGAATGGCGGATGTCAATATCTCCTACTATAAAGGCGATAAGAGATTTTTTTATTTATGAAATAGCATAAATATTTTTTCAAGTGAGTAAGGTATAGCTGTTGAGCTAGGTGCTTAATTTAAACATACATTTGGATTTAGGCTATCATATTTTTTTTATTAACCTATAAGTCGAAATTTTATTGCTGCTCTTTCTTTTACAACATTAGGTTCACAAAATTTAAACGTTTTTTTCTTCTTCTTACGTTCACATAAGCAAGACAAACTTCGCTTTAAATCAGTTGATCGGCCGATGACCGTTGTCGAGCCGTGGTTGTACCTACGCTATCATTGAAGCGTTTGTGCAATTCTAGGTATGAATGAATGAAATTATACTGTCGAAGCTTTACGTGCCTACATGTATCCTGTCTGTGCATGCCTTCATAATACGTCACATTTAAGGCATAGACTCTTAGACACACATTTTTGAAATCACTATAACTTTTATGTTATGTTGTTTTTTGTGTAGTATACATATATACTAATTATGATCTATGACCGTTAAACTACAACATACTGGAAGAGTTGCCCATAACCTGATACATCCTGTATAGATAACATAACTGCAAGAGAAGGAAAACTCAACATGTAACCCTTAGCAAGGCATGGTAGATCAATTTGCGTTACACAATGGTAGAGGCCCAGGCTTAATAATGAAACATATATGGCCTGAAATGACAGTGAATATTTTGTTAAAAATATTAATTATCTAAGTCTGTTATTAATATTACAATAATTATTAGATATAAGGATATATTAACATGAGCCTAAGGCGCCATTGAAACTTAATACATCACAGCATATAAACTTAACAACTTAACTGAACCTGTGCCTAATTGCAATATACAACAAACATGAATTTTATCTTCTTGAAAATTTAACAACTTATATACAGCCATGTTACTAGTTATCAGCTATTTATTATAATACTTTCATAACTATGACCACAACTAAAATAAATTTAGGGTATCTAAGTCACAGTTGTCCGTCTACTGGCACGGCCAGTCTATCCGTGGTAGTACCACACTCTCACAGAAAATCTATGTCTGTATAGTAGCAATTTGTTACAGCGTTTCGTTAGCGTAGCGCCTAGCAAAGGTCCATGAGCGGCAGCAACTCTTAACATCAGGTCTCTCTCTCTCTCTCTCTCTCTCTCTCTCTCTCTCTCTCTCTCTCTCTCTCTCTCTCTCTCTCTCTTTCTCTCTCTCTTTGCTCGTTTGCCACCATTTGAAATTAAAAAAAAAGTAAATGTCTTTCAATATTTTTAAATGAACCTTTTCGAACTTTGCTGAATTACACTATATTACCTTATCCATCCAGTGAAAGCATACATTTTTATTACTGTTCTAATTTCATTTGTAATGATGTAACCCCAGCCTTATTCATTATCCCTAACCGAGGCAGCGGGTGATCGGACTGGGGAATTTAGGTCGTCATCCGCAGAGAGGATGACCGTGCGACGGCGACGGACGTCCCGGGACGGACGTCGAGGGGAGAGGGTACTTCCTCGGGGTATTCCGTTGGGTCGACCACTGAAGACGAGACCCTCGGCCCCAGTGGTCGGCCCAACGACGAAGGCGACATGCTATGGGTGTCTTTATCACCTCGGACGGAGCCGGGTGGCGGGTGCGCTTGCCCTAGCCCACCCAAAAAAGAAGCCGTATTCATTATGGAAAAAAGCACAATTCAAAGATGTGTTGCTTGACTAGACTATGAATTGTAAACCTAAATCATAATATCTACAAATCTGCTAGTTATTTTCTACAATGGATAACTCACTTTTCAGAGACCACACAAGGCTACTGCAGAAGAAATGACCAAATTTCATTCAGATGATTACATACGTTTTCTGCGATCAATAAGACCAGATAATATGTCAGAGTATAATAAACAAATGCAAAGATGTAAGTAAAAACCTCACTATCTATAGGTACTAATAAATAAAATTGGAGTGTCTGTTTGTAATGTCAAAATAATACGCTTTTTTCATGCTCACATGGTTATTTGCACTATACATATGCCTAAAAATCACTTTATATTTTTTGTCTGTTTGTCTGTTTGTTCCGGGTAATCTTCAAAACGGCTGGACCGATTTCAAAAATTCTTTCACCAATGGAAAGCTATAATATCAGCGAGTAATCTAGGCTATATTTTATCCCGGTATTCCTACAGGATTGGGAACCACGCGGGTAAGGCCACCGAAAGCGAAGCTAGGGCGGGGGTTGCTAGTTCATAATAATGTCAAATAGATTTTCAAAGTAGTCGTTTTTGGTGACAGTTAAATGTTTAAATTAGTCAAAAATAATATCCATATAAAATAAATTTTATCATCTGTTGGCAAATTTAAATAAATATTATGATTTTCACCAAAATTTAAAATAATTATTGTGGTTTTTACTAATATTATATCAATAAGGACACCATCATGTGCAGTAAATTATAGATGCTTTTTATAATAAACAGCAGAGGAATAGAATGGGGTTACAAAATTAACAACAAAATATGCTATATGTGCTATTATTTAATAAATTTAGTATTTTCTTTGTGTTCATTGTCTTATCACTTATCTTAGCCTCTTCTTGCTAGTGTCTTAAGAGGCAATTAGGGTATAGCAGATAATATCTATCTTACAGTGAAAGAAGAAAAACAAATAAAATTCAAATGAATTAATCCATGTGACCCACAAGAGGGAATATGATATAAAGAGAAATTAATGTTTTAGTTATTAATAGCACCTATTTTTCTGTTCAACAGTTAATGTAGGGGAAGACTGTCCTGTGTTTGATGGCCTATATGAATTCTGTCAATTATCAGCTGGTGGTTCTGTTGCAGCCGCTGTAAAACTTAATAAACAGGTAAAATCATTTTACAACTACTCAGTATTTGATATTTATATTAGGTACAATTCGTTTTTGTCGTAATAGTACGAGAACCGACTGCAAAATCACTACGTTCATCGCGCAGTTAATCAAACTCAGATTCTTAAATACATTTATGATTAGGAGAATACATTGATAACAGGGTGCCAGTCAATAAGTGGCCGCAAGTAATTTTAATTAAATTAATGTTAATAAATTATCGGAAAAAATTTCGTTCATTTGTTTTTGAAATAAAATATCATCCACATCATAGCAATGTATGTAAAGAATTCGAAAATCGATGAGTGCCGTTGCACACTTGGCCGCAACTACTTCGCAGCCAACTGTAAACAAGTAATATTATGGTGTATTTATAAGTTCATGACATACACACTTGGTTTTTATATCAAATTAAAGCTATTTTTTTTTAAATATGATGATACATCGCTGCCTGTAAAAAAATGGCCGCAAATTAGGGCTTCTAGCTGTTAAACATTCGAGGTATTCGAGATAAAATGAAAGAGAGTTAGCGCGCAACGCCACTTGTTAAAAGAGGATGGCGAGTGTTTTTTTTTTTTTTTTTTTTTTTTTTTTTGTTCTGACAAGGAGTGTTAGCCTCAGGCTGTTACACCCTTACGCGGACTAGTGGTGAGCGCTGAGGGCTCTCAACCCAAAAAATTTAAGCAACGTGGCCCAAGGGCACCCCCTGTGGGGTACGAACCTCGGCTCGGGGCGTTGCTGAGGGCAATGTGGGAGGTCCCACTTTAGATTTATTTATTTTTGCGCGGCACAGTTTCGCACCTCGACGGCGAGGACGGAACCGTGGTCTTTTCTTTGTTGCGGCTTCGCGGGCCGTGTATGCTGTATTCTGAGCTATCGTGATCTCGTCGTCGGGCTCGTCGAGAGCAAGTCTCGGTCGAGTGACCTTCGAGATGCGGGACGGGATATAGTTGGTCGCAGCGACCACTAAGGGGTTGGGGTGTGTTGTGGCAGAATCAAAATATCTACGGGCACACTGTTTCATATATTGCCTGATGGTCGGCAAGTGCAAGTCGATGTGGAGATCGGCATTGCGTATGAACCACGGTGCGCCCGTAGCCTTACGCATGAACCTATTCTGAAGTGTTTGTAGCCTATGGATCCTGTGTGGCCTAACGTGAGCGAATACTACACTGGCATACAACATGATGGGGCGTATGCAGGCAGTGTAAAGACGGATTTTGCATTTGAGCGACAGCTTACTCTTTGGGTTGAGTAAGTTGTGTAAACGACCCATAACGAACGCTGCACGCGAGCGCACAGTGGTTATGTGTCGAGCGAAGCTGAGACGATTGTCAAGGGTGACGCCTAGGTACTTGGCATTTGACGCCCAGGGGATGGACTTGTCAAAAATGCGGACTGGAGTGAAGCTATCGGGGGGGTGCAGGTCGGCACGTCTCCTGTGAAACATGACCGCCTGACTCTTTTCTGGGTTAATGTCTATTCTCCATTTCCGGAACCATTTGCCAAGGGCAGTAGCTGCAGTTTGGAGATTACGAGTGACGGCGTCCGGGTTAAGCCCGGATACGAATATAGCTGTGTCGTCAGCGTAGAGGGCTGACTGCACGAGCTTAGACTTGGGGATGTCGCTAGTATATAGCGAGAATAGAAGGGGTGAGAGGACTGAACCTTGCGGTACGCCAGCTCTGATCGGGTGCGGGGAAGAGAGTGTCCCTTCTACTCTGTAGCGGAAGCTACGATTTGTTAGAAAGTCTCGTATGATAATTACGAGGTAGTGGGGAATTCCTAGTTGGAATAACTTAAAGATAAGGCCATTATGCCATACCTTGTCGAAGGCTTTGGCTACATCGAAGAAGAGTATCCCCGTAAAAAGGTTGCGTTGCAGTTTTACGTTGATGCTTTCCACGATACGATGGACTTGATGGACACACGAGTGTTTGGGTCTAAAGCCAAACTGCTCGTGTGGTATGAGGTGGTTTTCCTCGGCGAAGATTCTTAGTCTTTGGTGGATTACGCGCTCGTACATTTTGCTAAGACCGTTAAGAAGACTTATCGGCCTGTAACTACTGGGTTCGGATCGGTTCTTGCCGGGTTTGTGGATTCCTATTACCACGGCTTCTTTCCACTGAGCGGGAAAGATTTTGTTATTGAGCGCTGCGTTGAAAATGCAGGTCAGAAGGACCAGTAGGGACGTGGGAAAAAGTTTAATAACTCTATTGGTTATGCCGTCCGAACCGGGGGCTTTCCTAGGGCGTAGTCCCTTGACGATCGAAACTACTTCATCTATGGTGACTGCTGGGATAGGCTGACTTGGGGCGTCGTCCCTACCTAACTCTGTATCTAGCGGCGGTTGTGGGAGAGAGGCTCGCCACACCACTTCCCTATCGACGTGGGCGTGCTGTTCGGCATCGGGGTATGTGGTACTTGGCGTACATTGTTGCTCTAGGCTGTCGGCCAGGCATTCGGATTTCTCCTCGTCCTCAAAGGCGGGGGGGAGGTTGGGTCTCTTTAGAGGAGGCATAGTGGAAACTATGTCTTTCTTAAGGGATCGGGCGAGTTGCCAGTAGGCTTGATGGTTAGGTTCTAGTTCGCTAAGAGTGGTGTTCCATCTCTTTTCGCGGACTTCTGCTACTGCGGATTTGACCGTCCTCTGCAGGAAACGCATACGTATGCGGTTTTCCTCGCAAGGGTAACGATCGTAGGCACGTATGGCTGCATTCTTCTGTCTCAGAAGGTCGCGGACGTCGTCTGGCAGGCGCCAGCCGTGATCGCTCGCTGCTGGTACTTGCCGCGAACAATCATTAATTAATGATTGTACATGACTTGTGAGACAGTCGATTGCCGTCATTGTGTCCTCCGGGGATTTAATGTCGGCGGGGATCCTATCTAAGTGACTGGTGGATTTAGACTTGAGTCCGGACTCTAGTCTATTCCAATCAGTTACTGTTATGGTAGGGGCCTGCCCAGGTCCTGAGGGGACTGGCAGTCTCGGGGCAAGTTCGAGAATGACCGGACGGTGGTCTGAGTCTAATTGATGTAGCACTTCTATAGACGTTAACCGAAGGTTAATGTTCTTTAGCAGTGCTATATCTAGAATATCGGGTCTGTGCGCTATGTTCCCTGGGAAATGCGTCGGCTCCATAGGAGCGATGACGTCAAACCCCAGCCGTTCGGCAAGGGATTCGAGGGTTTTTCCTCTTGGGTTGGTGGTGTTACAACTCCATGAGGTGTTTTTGGCGTTAAGGTCGCCGCCTATGATGACGGCTCCGCCTAGGTCGAGGAGTGATTTAAGATCACTCTCGAGGAGTTCGATATTGTTTTCCCTACCAGGGGGGAGATATACTGATATAAGGGTGATGGGTTGGTGCCCCGTGAGGGCTAGCCTGCAGACTGAAGCCTCAATGTACGTCAATTGGGGCGGATCCATAGGTGTGCAGTGCAGTGACCTCTTGTAGTAGATGAGAGTACCTCCCTTAGGCGAGTTAAGCCTGTCGTTGCGAACTATGTTATAGTTCGCAATCTTGGGGTCCCTATTGTACGGTTTAAGGAAGGTCTCTTGAATAAGAAATAGGTCGAGCTGCTCGTCGCTCAATAGAGCGCCTATTTGGTCCCTCTGTTGGGCTAGGCTGTTAGCATTAAAGTACCCTACTCTAATGTGTCTGGGTTTAACTCTGCCTGATGGGTGTCTATCCATTTTAGATTGTAAAAGAGGCGAGGTTCTCGAGGACCGGAGAGAACCTAATGGCTACGTTGAGGAGAGCGTGGCTGTTGCCTACGTTTGCTCTGATTTCGGAGGCGATTTCACGTATCTCATTGAAATTTATTTGAGATGCGAATTTAGCTACTAAGGCGAGATCCGGATCTACGCCTTGTAGGGTTTTTACGGACCTCGGGGCTACATGCGGGTTCGAGTGTGCGCCCTGTTGGGGCTTGGGTTGGCTCGCGGGGGGTGGGCAAGGCGCCGTGTATGGCGTTGCTGCAGTATGGGGCGGTGGTGGGGTGGTGTTAGGCACCGCTCGTTTATTAGGTAGCGGTGGGAATTCCGCCTGGGATACCCGCCATGCGTTAACCTGAGGAGGCTTCGGCACTGGGTTTGCAAGAAGGGGTTGAGGGGGCTGGGGTGGGAAGCCCCAGTTTGGGGGGTTGCGAGGGCGTCTGTACTGTCTGCGGGGAAGCCTTGGGGCACCCGCGGTAGTTTGCAGGGTGACCTTCCTCGCGGCACAAGACGCACGATGGCGGTGTGTCGCATTGGATGTGGTCGTTTCTTTTCGCCCGTGGACAATCACTCGTGCCATGGTCTTCAAGGCACTTAACGCACCTGGCGGGGGCATGGCAGTTAGGGGCCGAGTGCCCGTACATCTGACAGTTGTGACACTGCGAGATGAGCCCTGTTTTGTGCGGTGGCTCTACATGAATGCCGGACAGGCCACAGATCTCACTAATGCGGAAGATCTGTTTGCCTTTTGGAGATAATTCGAGGTGGACTAGAACCATCTCGAAGGGTTTGCGGGTTTTGCCGCGGATCATACGGTGCACGGCTAAGACAGGGAGGCTTTGTTCCTCTAAGGACTTGTGGATCTCATCTTTTGTGAGTTCCGTGGGAACGTTTTTAATGACGACACGTAATATTCTCTCCTCGGGGAGAGTGTACGTGTGGTACGGGAGTTTTTTCACCGTTAGTAAGCTCGACAGCTTACGGTGGTCGGCTGAGGCACACAAGGAGATTTTTATCCCTTGTGGGGTAGATCGGGCCGAGGTGAAATTAATGTGGTGCTCGGTACACCACCCAGAGACGGTAGTCCATTTGGACTTGTCCTGTAGATAAATAGGAGGTGGGGTCGGTTCCTTGCGCGGAGGCGCGGCGGTTGGCGTCATTGACTCGGGCTTAGAGGGGCCAGCTTGGGTGGCGGGCTGAGTTGAGGTGCGTGCCACGGAGGCAGCGGGGTGGCTTGACGCGGTAGCGGTCGTTTTAAGGGCCTTAGTGGCGACGTTTTTTGCAGATTTCTTACTGCGTTTTCGCGAGCGAACGGTAGTGAACTCGCCTTCATCGGGAGAAGAGGAGTCGGAGGAGTTATCCTCTTGGTCCGATGAGCTCTCTGAGAGCCGGGCTACCTCGAATTCCATTGCCGTGGGCGACATTGGTTTCGAGGGTGGTGGTATAGCCGATGTTGTAGCGGTTACCGTGGGATACGCGGAAGAGAACACAGGTTGAGGAACGTTTTCCTCCCCGTGTAGGGCGACTAAAATGTCACGGATGGCGGGAATGTTTAATAAGTACTCTAGTGAGTACTGGATTTTGTTGTGGCACTCCATTGCCATGCTGGGAGCTTTACGACTGTTTCCTAGCAGCCCTAACGCCCTGAGTGGGGAAAAAACCCAGGGGTGAGTGGTGTGTGTGCCCCTCCCAACCGGGTGTAGGTCGGGAGGATGAGTACTTAATTAGTGTGCCCTAAGCTTGTAATCCTTCGCCAATCTTAATGTGCGATAGGTTCCTAGCTGCTCGGGCCGTTAGGCCTTCGCAGAAAAATGATGAAAGCCGTAGATTAGGTCCGACTAGGAGATCCCCCAAGGCCGGATGCTCTAACCCCTTCCGATTGTTAGCTCTGCCCTGAAGGGGCTCGGCAGGCAAATCGGGGCCTTGCCTCACCCGGCTTCGTTAACACCGTGAGGTTTCCACCGGGGACCAAACAATATGGTTTTCTGCCCTGAGGGGGCCAAAATGGGTTGACTTTTTATCTACCAACGGTAGAAATCTGCACTCGACGTCTTGAAAAAGTCGACTCGTGCAGTTGGGATCCGGCAACACCTGCGTCCAAAACAGCGGAACTGCCACAGACAACCGTAAAAACGGCCACCCGGAGCGGGCCACTGAACGGCCACGGACGTTGAACAAGATGGCGGCTTGACGCGATGCGTGGTTCGCTGTGAGAGCGAGCGAGAACGCACGACCGCAGGGGGTGGGTGCGGGGTGAGCGCGGCGAAATGGAGAGCAGCGAGGCGCACGTCCGTGCGCTATGGGTCTCCGACGCGGAATCATGGATGGCGAGTGTCAGCTGTGCGAGTATTTAAAGCCATTGCGCATGCGTCAATAGAAAGGGTTCTCAGCGACGCTAACAGTAGTAGGAACGATTTGACATTTACTCCAAAATTGTAATTAATATTCCGGAAAAAATTGAAAATAAGAAAACATTCATTATATAATAAAAAATTGTTTTGCCCGATTGCCCGACGTTTCGAACACTTTGCAGCGTACATGGTGACCATGGGCGGCCTGTCAGTCCCCCGTGACCATGAACGCTTTCAAAAATCAAATAGAAACGCGATAAAATCCGTAAAGTAGTTTTATTTATAACAAAAAAATATTTAAGAGTATCTATAATGTTTATACACAACATTATACCAACATAATATCATAATCAAACTACTATAACATGCTGGTCAGACTTGTTGGTATGGGGTTTTATTTCGAGTTTTTTTGCATAGCATCTGCAATTATTACAATATAGACAAGATGAGGGAGCCTTTAGTCGTCTTTACGACACCCGCGGGCAAATGGGGTGGTGAATTGTATTCTTACTCCCTCACCACACGGAAACATTGGCACCTATATATACTCGTAGTAAGAACATAGCCTATATATCTCTACTGTTTCGGCAGCTCGCGCCTAGTAGTAGATTCGATAAGCTGATTAGAAAAAATTATAATTATATTTTGAAAGCAATAATATACAGTACTTTAGCTTCCGTGTGGTGACAGAGTAAGAATACGATTCGCCACTCCCGCCACGACAAGGGATATAATTAATACGCATATAGTATCTATGCAAGAGAAGTAACACTCGAAATAAAACCCTATATCAATCTGTCTGACCAGCATGGTATAGGAAGGTCAGTTTGCCTCCTATTATGGAGGAGGCTCGGGCCCAGCAGTGGGAT
The DNA here is from genome assembly GCA_032191425.1 of Lymantria dispar. Lineage (NCBI taxonomy): Eukaryota > Metazoa > Arthropoda > Insecta > Lepidoptera > Erebidae > Lymantria > Lymantria dispar. The sequence continues at coordinate 23,130,401 of CM063457.1, forward strand.
ATATATGAGCTGAAATGATGATGATACCTTAGCTTTGTTTTAATTATAATTATTTCAACAGGCCTCAGAAATCTGCATCAATTGGGGTGGTGGTCTTCATCACGCTAAAAAGTCAGAAGCATCAGGTTTTTGTTACGTCAATGACATTGTACTTGGTATATTGGAATTACTAAAATATCACCAAAGAGTTTTATATATAGACATAGATGTTCACCATGGTGATGGTGTAGAAGAAGCTTTCTATACCACAGACAGAGTGATGACAGTATCTTTCCACAAATATGGAGAATATTTCCCTGGAACTGGTAAATAATTTGTTATTAATTTCGGAATAAAAGTATTATAAAATACTAGTAGCGCCCTGCGGTTTTACCCGCATAGTGCCCCTTTCCGTGGAAATATCGGGATAAATTATAGTATATGTGTTATTCTGATATGTAAGCTATATTATTGTGAAGTTTCATTAAAATACATTCAGTAGTTTTTGCGTGAAAGAGCAACAAACATACTCACATACAAACTTTCGCGGTTATAATATTAGTAAGATTTTCAGGGACATATGAAGCTTGACTGAGTCTAGTCTAGTTCTATATCTATGATATTTTATTTTTCAAATGCTCTTAAAAAAAATATTTCAAGAAATTTACTAAAACCAACATAAATTTATAATACTGGATGTCCCTGCTCTCTTCTCATGGTATATTGTATGGTATTATGCTGTTCATATGTAGAACAATGAAAATTCACAGTAGGCAATGGCCTGGCTGAGCCCCTGATATTGCAAAGGTCCATGTGCGGCAGGATCACTTACCATGAAGTGTGCTGTCTGTTCGTTTGCCACCATCAGAAATTAAAAAAAATAATTTATACATATTAATTATTATTTATCTAATTAACTGAGGAACATCTTTGTGGTTAATATATAGATCGCACTATTGTTGTTGCACAGCCGTTGTTGATAATGAAAGAAAAAAAAATATCAGATCACTAAATCACATCAATAGAATTTTTGTAGAGGAATTTTTCTAGGCCAGTCTGAAAATTTCATCAAAATCGGTCCAGACGTTATGAAGTATATAGTATTTTTTAGTTTTGAGGTATATGTATTTTAAGACAAGAAAACGCATACTAAATATAAAGTTGCTGTCTTTACATTCAACATGGATTCCATTTAATCTATTCTATTTTATTCCTTTCCCACTAGCTTAAATTAGTATGTATATAATCATGTAGCTATTAGTCTATAGTATGACCGAAGCCACACTACTCGGCAAGCACATAATTTCACATTTAAGATCTTTTTGTAAAATTATTTTTTTTATCATAACAGGCGATCTTCGTGATATCGGTGCTGGCAAAGGGAAATACTACGCTGTGAATATACCACTACGGGATGGCATGGATGATGAATCTTACGAATCTATTTTCGTACCAATAATCTCAAAAGTTATGGAGACCTTTCAGCCAAGTGCTGTTGTACTACAGTGCGGTGCTGATTCCTTAACAGGTTAGCGCTAGTTGATTTTTGACCCCTGATGCAGGCCCTGTTTCAGAGGAAATTATTCATATACTATTCCTAACTTGAACACAGAAAATGTGAAAATTTCATGGTGATAATATCATAAAAGACAAGCTTGATATTTGTTTTTTAGGATAATGTACACACTGAAAAAAATTGTTAGCTGTTTTGCTTATTTTATTTTTTTTACTAATTAATAACACATAACCACACCATGGTCGTGCAGCTTATTCTAATCGGGCGATGAACCTTCGGGGTTGTATCATTTGCTTTGGATAGTTGTGAAAATAGACTTAAGTTCAGAGGTAAAATATAAAAAAAAAAATAATTGAATAATTGATATACCTACTGAGCAATAAAGAACACTACCAATATAAATCGAAACTGCGCGATGCTATTGTTAGTTTTCAGTAAATGGTGAAATACTTGTACATAATTCTGTTTATATTTTTCATCTATGTATACACTATTGTTTGAATACTTTAATCACCCAAAATAACACTCGGTTTGAAACAAACCTTTATTATGTAGGCATAGTAGCCTAGCAGTGATTATAAATGTTAGCAAATTAGTAAAATATAGGTATGAGAATTTGTTGTAGCTATTACTAGGTAGTGACTGTTGTTATATCAACAATTGAAATACCAAATTGTATATAATCATTAAAGTTTTGTGTCGGGATGCCATGTTAAAATTGAAAAAAGGACATCGGTTTCAAAATAGTAATAATAATTATGTAAATAATCCATGTTAGCGAAGCTGCGGCAACAGTAAATATAATAATTATTGGTAACATTTTTAACAGGAGACAGACTGGGCTGTTTCAATTTAACAGTCAGAGGTCACGGACGATGCGTGGAGCTTGTCAAGAGATTTGGACTACCATTCCTGCTCGTTGGCGGCGGAGGGTATGTATTTACATAGACTAAAGACTAAAAATTCTATTAACTATCAAAAATCGATAGAAAGTTAGTACAACTGTTTTCTTAACATTACAGGTATACTATCCGAAATGTTTCTCGTTGCTGGACTTACGAAACATCCGTTGCCCTAGGTGTTGAAATAGCCAATGAATTGCCTTACAATGACTATTTTGAATACTTCGGACCTGATTTTAAGCTCCACATATCACCGAGTAATATGTCAAATCAAAACACGCCAGAGTATTTGGAGAAAATTAAAAATAGACTTTTTGAAAATTTAAGAATGTTACCGCATGCACCTGGTGTACAGGTAAGAAGATTTAATTTTATAAAAGATTTACTTGTAATCCAGAGCTGTTGGTGACGGAGTAAGAATACAATTCACCACTCCCTATCTTGCTCATGGATGTCGTAAAAGACAACTAAGGGGTATAATATGCATATAACATCTGTGCAAGAGAAGCAAAACTCAAAATGAAACCCTATGCCAACATGCCCTATATCAGCATGGTATAGTAGGTCAAATTTCCTCCCATTGTGGAGGAGGCCCGAGCCCAACTGTGGGATGTATGTGGGTTGCGATGATGATGATGAGTCAAAAACAAATAGCCATATATTTTCACAAGATGGCCTTAAGAACAAAAGGGAGGTAAAAATATGGTGTACTGAATCCACCTAGCGTGGGATGAGGGCAGGCTAATGATGAATGTTTATTTCTTATATAATTAATATAACTGTTAATATTCAATAAAATACCTATATGAATACAGTACAAGACAGTAGAGGTATTTTTACTTTGACCTTAGATATACAGATAAATATTTGTTTAAAGTTTAATGAAAGCGAAAAAGTCAATTGATTTTTAAAGCAAAGAATCATTTCAAAATAGTGTTAGGAGGACTAGTAGTAGGACAACACTGATGACAGTTGTCGGTCTACAGCCGCGGGCCGGTCCGTCCGGGGTAGTACTACACTCTCGCTGGAAATCGACATCCGAGTAGTAGCAATTTGTTAATGCGCTTCGTTCGGTGAGCGAGAGAGCCGGAAGCCAACTTTCTGAGGTTGTTTGCATGTGTTGGGTTTTAGTGATGCCTTTAGTATCATCGAACTTCAGTGCATACATTGATACTCCCTTCCCTTTCTTCGCGGTAGGCAGCGGCCTTGGCCTGGCAATTTGCGTGTGTTGGGTTTTAGTGATGCCTTTAGTATCATCGAACTTCAGTGCATACATTGATACTCCCTTCCCTTTCTTCGCGGTAGGCAGCGGCCTTGGCCTGGCAAAGGTCTATGAATGGCAGCAACACTTACCATCAGGTGCACCGTTTGCCATTTGCAATAAAAAAATATTTACTTAATGTTCAACATTAGAGTGTAAAATAATCTTAGAAATGGCGTATCTAACATTAATTTTTGTAATCATCATCTCGGCTCTTATACGTCCCACTATTGGGTTCGAACTTCCTCCATAGGAGCGAAATTGCCCGATTATATCACGCTGGTCGGATTGATTGGTATAGGATTTTAGTTCGATTTTTTCTTTCCTGTATTTTATATGCATATATTATACCGTGGTCGCCTTTTAATCATGGGCAAGAGGTGTGGGGAATTGTATTTTCATTCTGTCACCACACGGAAACATGGAAGATTATGGATTGGTATTAAGGAATGTATTAAAACATTTTTAGGTACAAGCTATTCCAGAAGATGCAGTAAATGATGAATCTGATGATGAAGACAAGATTGACAAAGACGAGAGGCTGCCGCAAAGTGAAAAAGTAAGTGCGAATCAATGATGATATATAAACTTGAGCAACAAAATTATTAAAATACTAGCTGACCCAACAGACGTTGTTGTTTAAATCTAAAAAAATAGTAAAAGGAATTCTCCTTGAAATCGATCGCAGTGCCACCTACCGGGTCAAATTGTGAATCTAAACCATTCTCGAATCCCCTTGAACACACACACAAAAAATTTCGTCAACATCGGTCCAGCCATTTAGGAGTTCAGTGATATACACACATACACAAGAAATATATATATATATATTTTTTTTAAGAAATATATATATAATGTATATATATATATATATATATATATATAAAGTACATATATACTTAGTACGTATGTATTAGTGATGTAACGAATATTCGCATGTTTTTTGCATATTCGCATTCGCGAAATTATTGCGAATGTTTATGCGAATATTTTTGCGTGTATAATTTTTTTAAGTAGGTAATAATAGTTGGTTAATATAAGAAAATCTAATTCCATTAATTTTTCTTATGTTTTTAATGCAATATAAATAACTTAACCTCGTAATCACATTATCGGTCTTCACTTTATCAATTGGTATCATTTATTTATTTAACTTTAGGCAATGAAACATAACAATCAAACTTATAACAATATAAAAACCAAAACTATATACTAAATGCCCTAAATGCAATGTAATCAAACAAAAATAATCTTCTATGAATTTTTACCAAAGTTTAATGTTATAATTATCTTCTTGAACAAAACTAAAAATAATAATCTATAAATACTTCTAAAATTAATATTTATTTAACTTTGGGCAATGAAGCCTAACAATCAAATTGTCATAAGAATTTAACAAACAAACTATATAGTAAATGGCCTAAATGCAATGTAAACAAAAATAATCTTCTATGATTTTTTACTATAATTAAAATCAAATAAAAGCTTAATATAAGTTGCTGTCATCATAATCACAAAGTGTTTATAGTATATCTATATTATATAGTTTATAGTATTTATAGTATAATTATAATCATTTTACATAGGAGTTAACAGTTAACACTTTAAGCAAACAAGAATAAAATTAAGTCTTTTACTTTAATAAAGCTAAAAAAATTAATTGTTATTAGAACTTGTGACACAAAATTTTAATGCAATTGAAACTAATAAAATTAAATTCTTCTATTAAACTTTTCTCAGTCTTTAGATATATTTTCAATATTTAAATTATCAAACAAAAATTATATTCTTCTACAATAGACCATTAAATAGTCTAACTCTAAACAAACAAAAAATAGATTCTCAAACAAAAATACTTCTCTCCCTTAAAAAATAACAGTTAAACATAACAGTTAAACATATATATTTTTCATATTAATAATTAAACTTCAGTAGGGGAATATTAAACTTTAAAAATAGTAGTTTTGATGCCTTGTCTGCTTCAAGTCTGTTTCGATGTGGCGTGTAAATAAGTCCAGCACCACTAAATATGCGCTCGCTGGGGACACTCGTTGGTGGTGTAACTAAATAATGCCGAACTTTTCTTTTAGGGGTGGGCTGCGGTCCGCGCGCTCCTCGCACTACTCCGTCCGGGGCGACAGAGAGGCGTAAGCACGCACACCCACAACCCACCCACGATGCACGTCGCCTTCGTCGTTAGGCCGACCACCGGAGCAGGGTTACTTGTCATCAGTGGCTGCCTGACGGAATACCCCCTACTTGAGGTACCCTCCCATCGACCGACATCACGCGGTCGGCCTCTCGGCAGGTGACGGACTAATCCCCGGTCACGTCACACGCGGCCTCGGCTAGGGAGGCATGAGGCGCAAATACTCGCGCCTACGCCGCCCCAGTCGCCGGCGCCGGATCGCCTCATCGAGACTGCGCTCCTCGCTCAGGCGATCCGCCGCCTCCTTCTGCGAGATCACTGTCTCGCAGAAGGCTGCGACCGCGTCCCAATTCTTGACGCTGCCAACCATAGCCCTGGCGATGGTCGGCAGCGTCAGGTCGGCACCGATGATTGCGACGAGTTCACGGCGGTGCTCTGCCCAAGCGGCGCAGGCCTCGAGCGTATGCCGCACCGTGTCCTCGTCGCAATCGCAGTGGTGGCAGGACGGTGTACTCTCCCTCCTAAAGACCTTGTGCATGTACTTGGCGAAGCACTCGTGCCCCGTCAAAACCTGCACCAGTCGGAAGGAGAGCACCCCGTGCCGCCTCTCCAATCACTGCATCAGCACCGGCCGGAAGGCCTCCACGGTTCGCACCCCGAACCGAGGCCTCTCCAGCCGGACTGCCCAACGGGCAATGACGTCCCGGCGGGCGTCAACGCGCCAGGCGGTGAGCTCCCTTAGTGAGACCACACCGCCCTCCGCTCGCACTCGCAACACCCACCGGTACAAGCCGGTGAGCATTTCCGCCTCCAGGTCCCACGGGGGAGTCCCGGCCAATAGGCACGCTGCCTTCGTCGCCACCGTGCGGTATCCGCGTGTGGCCCTGACCGCCATGGCCCTCTGTGGTCGCCACAGAAGAGCCCTGAGTCGAACGGTCAGGAACCCCGCCCACACCGGTGCACCGTACAGGCCCATCGACCGGATGACCCCCGCGTACAGCCGTCGGCACGTAGCGCTCGGTCCGCTCACGTTCGGCATAAGCCACGACAGGGCGGACGCCGTGCCGACGAGCTGTGGGGCGAGCCTGCGGAAATGCTCCCGGAACCACCATTGCCCGTCGAGCACCAGGCCCAAGCACCTCATATGGGCTCGGATACTGATGTCAACCGAATGGACGGCGATCGAGGCGCCGATGGGAGGGCTCATACGAAAATAATGCCGAACTACAGGAAGCAGAAGAACGTATCTTTGTTCACTTTCCACCAAGTTAAAGGGTCAACGTTATTTGCCACACGTTTATACTGAATATTCGCATTCGCGAATGTTGGCAGCAGATATTGGCATCCGCATTCGCATTCACGAATGTCCAAAATACGATATTCGTTACATCACTAGTATGTATATACTTATACTTACTACCTAAGTATTTTTACATTTAAATAAAAGCAGTCGGTAAATAAAAATAAACAAATTCACTGAATTTCTGATCACGTTTCATTTTTTTTATGAAGAATTAATAAATGTAAAGTTTTAATTCAAGGTAAAAATATAAAAAAAAGTGTCGAAGTTACTGAAATAACGATTAGAAATTTTCACTTCCGGTTTTCTATACGTAAAAAAATTCAAGTTTAGAATTCGACAAAAAATTAAAATTTCAACCTTTTAACTATAAGAAAATATACTTTTTAGTTTTTTTTTACAAATTAATTGATACAGATAAGCTTCCAAAAATTCATTATTTCATTCGTAATAAATTTTCAAAAGCTCATAAACTCAGCAATAAAGCATTATACGAAAAAAAGATGTGTGTACACATCCACGTCTACTAGAAGTATAACTGACCAGAGTATAAACAAAATTCACGACCTCTTGGTGGACTACCAAAAAAAAGTGACGCTTGACGTGAAATGCCCCTATTTTTAAATGTAACTTGGAATAGACTACATAGATGGGATAGTGTTTAAGATACCAAGTTTCGTGAGTTCTCAAGCAAGTTTGCCTGGTATGTGGTATAATATTTTTATGATGTTTGACAGTCTGGTGATAGTTAGAGATGTCATCATCTCAACTCATAGACATCACAAGTGCTAAATTCGAGCTTCCTCCATAAAGAGAGTAAAATCAACCAACTATATCACCCTGATGAGATGGGTTTATATAGATTTTATTTCTAGTTTTCCCTCTCTGGCAAAGAGTTTTTATGCATATCTATATCCCTTAGTCGTCTTTTACGACACCCACGGGTAGGATAGAGGGTGGTGATTTGTATTCTTACTCCGTCACCACAAGGATAGAAAAAAGTACGCTCTTTGCCATGCTAATATTCTGAAAATGTTACAGGACAAACGCATCACCGGTGACGGTGAGCTATCAGACTCTGAAGACGAAGGAGAGGGTGGACGTCGCGATAATCGCTCATACCGTAATCCACCGCAACCACGTAAACGGCCGCGCCTGGACAAGGATAGTTCGCAGCTGAAAGATGAAATCAAATGTAAGTGTTGGTTGTGTCAAACTCTACAGTATTAATTATTGTTATGGTCCATTTCGGCATGATTATATATGATGATATCGTTTTAACTATGCATAAATAAACGCAGTCTGCTAGGAGAGCCGTCATTTCAATGCAAATACGTTCAAATCCTGGCTTCCAGCCTCCTTCTTAGTGGAAGGAAAACTGGTTTATTAAACTTTAAATGCTTATTAAGAACCGATGAAAATGCAACAATTTAAATAGTTTGCCCCATTATCGTTTGCGATTTTTTTATATCTGTAACTGAGATTTTGGCGTGACTCGATTAGATGTCGCTATCAATATTTTCTATATTGCAGTATAACAGTGTTTTATATTTTTTTAACTACCTATTTTATTATTTTAACATCATCCAGAGTAATGTTAAACAAAGTTGAAACTAATTAAATAATTTAATTTCTAGCTGAGGACTCAAAGGACGACGTTAAGAATTCAAGCAATGTGGAGGAACCAAAGAAGGAATTAGCGCCGAATCCCTGATGCGCGAGATAGGTGTCGGCGTTTGTACAGTACTCTATTATGCGCAAGCCACGTTAGTGACTTTGTGTTTTTTATATACTGAACGTTAGCCGAGTGAACGTGTATCGTGAACATTATAACAAGTATATTAAGTATACATATACTTGACAAGAAGGGAAAAAACAGAGTGAATTTTATTTCAGATCTCAAGTGACATTTAGTTCCTTGCTGCAGTTTTTATGTGTGTTGTAACATGTATGCTAATATATTAAAATATTGATGTGTCGGTGGCTGACTAAGGCGAGGGCGGCATAGGCGGTCCGACCGGGGCCTCGGTTTAGGGTAGTCTCATATCGTGAGATGCACATCGGGATTTCAAAACTAAGATTCAAAACTTCTATAAATTATTTCTCAACACAGATGGCTATTCAGAAGCTATTTTGGAGTTCAAAGGACATCCTTTAAAAGTAAGATGTTGTACTTACGACGATATTAAAACCATTTCATTTGTCGTTCAGAATCCCTTTTTTCACAAACACTATTCACAACTAATAGCTCTCAAAGACCTCAGTCCGCCACAGTGATGTGTAGACTTGATATTTCTCTTTTAATCTCTAGAATTAAGAATTTAGTATTGGATTTAAAGGTTGTAGTTAACAACAGATGAATAATAGATTATTAATTAGCTATGTTAGTAAAGGTATCTCTTATTTTCAGACAATTCAGTGAATATCAGGTCATAGCCAAACCACTGCCTATAATAAATGTATTGCCTTATTTGACATTAGCGGTTTCTTTCATACTTCGCTACTGCCATGTAAAATATAGCACCACTATTTTCTATATGTACTTATTACAAACATGTATTGAGCTAAGAAATGTGCGCCTCCACTAGGGACACGGAATCGAATCGAAAGTATCGATAATACTCATGAGTAGTATCGGAAAAAAGTATCGAAACAAAACTATAGTGCCTATCAGATACATTGTGATGAGCTTTTTATGTAATTCCTATAAAGAAGTGATAATTTATAACCAATTTCATGCTAGCATGTTTTTTACATAAAGACCAACATTTGCGGGACACATTTTTTTTAGGAATTAACATCTGTGAATGGATGGAAATTCAAGATTAAAATAAGTTATTTCTACACAATTTATTCGATACGATACCTATCAAAAAGTACTCATTGAGTAAAACTATCAAATACAAAGTATCGGTATCGAGAGAACAGTACTTGATTCCGAAAAATATCAATACTTTACACGTCCCTAGTCTCCACATAAGAAAAGTTGGCTTACTACACGACACCGGTCAGGCAGATTGGTGTAGTAAAGTTTGATTTCGAGATTTCTTCTTTTAGGGCTAAAGTTATGTGCTTATTTAAAGGTAGGGATGTTGATCATTGTATTCTTACTCCGTCATTGCATGATATAAAAACAACACACCATAATTTCTGCTCATATACGTCCCACTGCTAGGCTCAAGCCTCTGCCACAATTGGAGGGAAATTGACCTACTATACGACGCTAGTCAAAAGTGTTGGTATAGGGGTTTATTTCGTTATATATTTTCCTTCTCTTGCATGATGTTATCCGCATTTTATAATCCTTAGTCGTCTTTTACGACACCCACGGGCAAGATAGGGGGTGGTAAATTGATGAAAATTAACATTGTATTAGGTAACCAGTGTAAACCAATTACAATGTAAAAAGCGTATTAGGTCATTTCCTATACTTTTTTAACACTAAGTTAGTACTATTTTTGTTGTTTTTAAAATTTCTTTTATCTTATACTGTTCTGATAACTTGCCTTTTCTAACTCATGTACATATATAACACCGTTTAGGCACAAATATATATCACATTAGGAGATTAATTGGCCTATATGATATTGATCAGAGATAGACCAAGTTGTATCAACTTTCTTTTCATATTATTTCTACATCACTTATCTAATACCATCCATGACTGCTACTGTCACTATACGAAAGGAAGCTATTCTTGCGTTTTTGAGTACGAATCATGTGAAAATAAAAGAGCGCATTATCAATTTTAGATATAATTACATATATTAAGCATTCACTAGGTAATTTAAATCATATTTCACTAATAATGTTATTCAGTATATTTAATATATCTATATATTAAATAAAGAAAACTTGCAGTGTATTCTCGGTAGTAAAATCACGAGGGCTATTCTTTATCTCGATACATCGGTATTGATCTAATTCGAATCGCTTGCTACTCTAGAAGGCGAGCGCACTATTACACTACTCGGTAGGTGGTGTAATCAAGACTTTAGAATCGATTTCACCTGGTGTTTTTACAGTTTATAAAAATAGTTAAAAAAATCACTGAAGATTCTAACATTCCGCTAATGTCTTTGAGATTAACAAATTGTACGAATTCGATCATAATCGCGATTTATTGGAACACTTTTGAAAAATTGTTTTGTTAAAGTTGGTGGTCTACATATAAAAATTTTACTATCCGAGATACTGCAACGTCTGTTCTGCAATTATTTGCCTTGATGAATATGTTATACCATAAATAATAACCTACATATATACTTTTAAATTCATATTATATTTGAGGCCAATATATACCAGGATTACATGCTTCATATATTTTTGTACGTAATTAAATAATTATTTTTTAATCTATAGACAATTCATTATTTCATTCCATAATAAATTCTTTGTAATCAGAATGATTTAGTGTTATTTCATCCTGAAATCAATTTTGATTCATACTATTTGAGGAGTTTAGATTTAGCTAGATATAGGTTATTTTTTAAATTAATAACTTAAGATTTGTTTAGGAGTAATAGTTTTAAAATTCAAGATTTGAATTGATGTTGTGAAACAGAATGTCTGTTTTAAACAATTGTTTAATAATAATTTAATGTGTATGTATTTAAAATAGAGCATGTTCGTAAATGTTTTGTAGGAGTTTCGTAGTTTAGCGCCATAGTTGTAATTACTAAATCTGGCTTTTATTTATCTGAATGTTGTTTTGTCATTTATTACTAAATATTAATCAATTGGACGTTGAATGTGCCGTCTTATTTGTTTATTAAACACAGTTCTCCTATAAAAATAGGGGATAAATTGACAAGAGTGAACAATAAGATGGTTTAAAGAGATTAAAGTCAGCATTGGTAGCAGTGTTTGATAAGTCAGCATGTATACAAATGTTAGAAGAATTTGTATTGATATAAAATATGGATGGAAGACTTTAGAAAAGATGGATGGATGGAATTATGCGAAGGATAGTGTGAATAACGGAACTTACAATGACTGACAGGAGTTATGGAAGGAAATAGATTATTTTGATGACAAGTAATAGTGTTAAGGATAGGAGGATGTTAATCTTAACAATTATCAATCAGTATGCGATCATAAGATAAAATTTGAAACAAGTTTGTATATCCTTAAGGCCCTGATCGACGGGCAAGTAAGACCGCGGTTTTATGGCTCGTCGGTAAAGCTCGCCGGTGTATCATTGCAAAACCGCAGTTTTAAATACCGCCGAGCCTGGCTCGCGGTTCGTCGTCATGCTATATTTTTTACTCGGCTCGCCATGCAAAACCATGCTTCAGAGTCTGAACAAGACATGTTTGCGACTGATTTGCTCGCTAGTCGATCAGCACCAACGAGCCGCGAGCCAGGTTCCTCGGTATTTAAAACCGCGGTCTTACTCGCCCGTCGATCAGAGCCTTTAGTGATATCTCAATGGTCATTAGTATTATATACATATCCATCTGTATTTCACTGCTAACAGTCGATATTTAATATAGAAAACTTATTACAAGCCGAGTAATCCATAAAAGGTTCACTTTATATATACAACTACAAGATATACTGATATAATAATATTTTTATGGATTTTATGGCTTTTGTATTTGTTTTTGAGAGATAGTTCTCCCGTGATCATGAATATTAGTGTTCAAAATAAAAAGAAATACAAACGCTATAATAATCGTTAAAATAATATTACTTTGTGTTTAATACTTGCGTAAACAGCAATAGACTTAGCATGAATATTCGCGTCAAAATATTCCTAACGTTATTGAGGCTAATATGTATGGGATTTGGAACAACACCTCTATCGGACGATGAGGGCACTGTTCCAAATCTATGCAAAGTGTCGATAACGTTACGAATACTTTGATGCGAATATTCGTGCTAAGCCCACTGATATCATTATAAATAATATTATTGTTTCGTCTAGAAATGTATTTGACTAAGTGATAATTACCTACCTATATTTACGACAGTTTATTTCAATAGCATAAGAACTGTAAATATTTTTTTATTGTTCAATATATGGAATTATCTTGAATTTGCATTTTTTATTTAACTGCCTAAGTATAATTTGTTTGTAACATGAATAATATACTTGCTAGTTAGCCATTTGGACAATAGAGTTGGGTCCATTCGTTATTGGATGTTATCGTTAGTTTAGTATGGTGACGGAGTAAGAGTACAATTCACCACTCCCTACCTTGCTCGTGGATGTCGTAAAAGACGTCTGAGGGACATATTACGTATATAATATCTGTGCAAGAGAAGGATAACTCTGATTAAAACCCTATACTAACTCATGTGGCCAGCGTGATATAGTAGGTCAATCAATACACCTCCTATTATGGAGGAGGCTCGACCCCAACAGTGGGACGTATATATAAGCCGAGATGATGTTATTGGATGCAAATTGTTTGATGAAATATTTTTTTTCTTGGTGCATGCTCGGGGCCCCTAGGCCTAACCCACCCTTTGGATAATCCAGCCCTGGACCCGTGTGGTGATGGGTTAAGAATATAATGTGACAACTAACCTATGCTTCCCCCTGGAAGTCGTAAAACCGTCTAAAGGAGTGAGTTACTAGGAGAATGGGTAGCCGTACTCTTCTGGAGAACTTTAATACCAACTGCGCTCGGCAATTCGTCTGCTAAGCGTGATGACTAGGGCATTATCGTATTATACATATACCTTTGTGGAGATTTATAGTGTATTTATTATCTATGAGGTAGAATCCGAAATACGGAAATCCGCAGAAGAACGGGTGTAACCGACATAGCACGCTGAAGTGACAATGGGCAAGCCACATCGCTCGACGAACCGCCAACCGCTGGGGAAGAAAGGTTATTGAGTGCCGACCACGTATCGGACGAGGCAGTGTAGGACGCTCCCACCAATAAGGTGGACCGACGACCTGGTGAAAGTTGCTGGGCGTCGTTGGATGCAAGCGTCAGAGAACCGCACTTTGTGGCGTAACATGAGGGAGGCTTACGTCCAGCAGTGGATGGCGACAGGCTGAAATGATGATGATTATTTATGATGGAGAGCTATATGTTATAAACAATCTGAGTAAAACAATATGTTACTACACTTCGTTCAGTGAGGGAGCGTAACTTTCTGAGCGTGTTTGTGTGTAGTGGATTTTGATGATGTCTTAGTATCACCAAACCCCATTGCACACATTCACACTCCCTTCACGGCAGGCAGCGGCCTAACAAAGGTCCATGAGCGAGTACTAGTTTATTAGTTTGTCACTAACAACAATAAAAAAAACTTACTCAGCGTCTTCTCAATTTTTCTGATGGACGTATAATTCGAAATGGTTTTAAAGAAATACAAGATGAGGCAACCACAAAAGTCCAGCGGGCCACAGGTTGAGCAACTTAGAAATGCTTACCACCCTAAGATCGTCAACTGCCTGTCAAGCGTAGCGATTACGTCTTTATATCACCTTTGTGAAGAGGCCTATTTCTAATAACGGACGCTATAGTTTAATGAATGTATGTCATTTTCCGTGTGATGACGGAGTAAGAATACAATTCACCACCCCATCTCATAACCGTGGGTGTCGTAAAAGACGACTAAGGGATATGTAATATGTGATATCTAGGCAAGAGATGGAAAACTCGAAACCAAACCCTATATCAACCTGTCTGACCAGTATGTACCATATTTGAAATTGACCTTACTATACCTAGTAAGGTCAATTTCACTCCTATTATGGGGATGCCCGAGCCCATATACATACCACTGTATATGAGCCGAAATGATGATCACCATGTTGATTTTATTTTAATTACTCGGGGTCGACTCAATTTGTATTCTTACTTCATAATACACATTGCAAAAGTTTTATGACCGGCCGTCTGCTTGACACCAACCGCCTTGGGAATATAATTGTTGGTCTGACGCCATTAGATGGAAGTTGGTCCAGGTCGAGGAAAATTATTAGTCGCCTTTTACGACACTCACGAGTAATGTAAGGGTTGATAATATTCGTAACCGTTACCAAACAGCTTTACTACCATAGGATAATGGATGTATAGAAGGTAGAAAAAAAAACACTTTGTATATTGTATCCATGTATGTAATTTTAAACGAGTATCACAACGCTCTAGACATAAATTGCACCATAAAATAAAAGTACCTTGAAATCAGTCTGGTACCAAAGAGCTAGGGTAAAACCAAATAAATTGGAATGAATATAAAAATACTATGAAATAATTTAGCAATATACATCTACATCAATCAATAATTTTACATACAGGAAAATCCAGTACGAGACAGCCTTTATGAATTCAAAGATAAATGAATGTAATAAGTTTTACAAATATTTATTCTAATGAACACTTAATTTTATCGGGGGCGAGTTACTAGTTTCACCAAATTATCGCAAAATTGAATCTTTACATACGAGCGCCCTAATCTAATAACTTGACGTATTGAACTTCATTTCAAAATCACGTCCATAATTCCATATTCATCTCTACTTTAAAATTTACAAAGGAATGTATCTGGAAGATATCTGTCACGCTAATTAATTAAAGAACAAATAAAATATTCTCACAATTCATTAAATATAAATCGGACGAATATTAAATAAAATTGTGCGCAATTATTTATAATAGGCCTTCAAAAATATGACTAGCTAAGACCAATTAGTTTGCAATCCGAGTCTCTACTTAACAACGCCGAAAAAAATCACAAACTTACATTAATTAAATCTCACATTAACACAATTCATTTGTGTTATTATTTTCTCCCACGCAATCTGTGATCTTATTAAAGCACTTTTATCCATAAAAAAAACAAACAATATCTCAGTTCATTATTACGACATAAATATTTTTATAGCTCTGGTTTAGAACTGTGGGCTCAGCACGAATATTTTTGTCAGAGTATTCGTAATGTTATCGAGACTCAAAGAAACTGTTGACGCACGATAGAGGCGCTGCTCCAAATACCATACGAATTGCTCTCGATAACGGTACGAATACATTGACCCAAATATTCGTGCTAAGCCCACTGGTCTACCGGTATACAATCCAGCAATATGGTTATTTTATTAGATTTTATTACTTTTATAATTGAAAACGCTATTAATATACAAATATTTGAATGAGTGTATTCAGATGTATTCTAGGGAGTAAAAATACAATTACCCACCCCCTATTGCCCGTGGGTGTCGTAAAAGACGACTAAGGGATTAAATATGTATATAACATAGTATATAACATCAATGCAAAAGAAGAAAAACTCGAAGTAAAACTATATCCTACACCGTCTGACCAGCGTGGTTTTGTAGTTCAATTTCCTTCCTATTATGGAGGAGGCTCGAGGCCAAAAGTGCGACGTATATGAGCTGAAATAATAATGTATTTTCATATACCACTTTTTCTTGTCAGCAATTTTACGACCAGAATATGTAAAATTAAGCAACGCCTTTCATCAATATTGCACATATCGAAGATGAAAAATAAAATCATTAAACTTAGAATAATAACGTATAGAAGCATAGTTTCGGTACTTAAAGCGATCAAAAACATGAAGCTAAAAATACTACAGGCGCGTAGGCGATTCCACATGTACACACGCATACCACTATACACATTATGAAATCAAATTTTGTTTTTATTAACATAAATCGTCGAAATACTTTTAAAAGTAATATTAAAAACCTTTTTATATTTGCCGAATGTGTTGTAACACCATTTGCATGCACAAACCGTCATAATTACCTATTTGTTTTTTAGGAGTTGCGTACGTACGTGCAGTGACCTTGTACACTACGGAACGGTCCGGTGTAAGCTGCATTAGGCTCCAATTTAAATGCTTCATTATTTGTGCGCGGATTTAGATACGTTATTATTCTTGGTCTTTAAAGTATTTTGCTAAAAATACAATGGCAAAGCAATATTGCAAAAATATAAAGGCGAAATAGTTTAAATTTATATGAATAAAATTGTTAAAACGTTAATTGATTACACAAAATAATATACGTATATAATATACCACTAGAAAATAATATATGTATTAGTGGTAATGTATGTTTATAAATTATAAGCGATTAAAATATATTAATGACTAAATGAACCAATAACAATACTAAATGAATCACAAGCAAATATTAAAACGATTACAATATATTTTAAATTACGCCTTACATTAATTGGAATTATTATGACCGTGTATCATAATGTAGTAAATTTTAATATATTTTAAAAATTATTCGTTGACATACAACTAAAATGGCGACCAGTTTATTCGAATAGATAATTAAGACTACTAATCAGTAACTAGTTTACTGTCTACAAAGTTTTTAAATTCTAACTGGCACAATTGTGAGCATCCGTGAATAAAATCCTTGTTTGTGTTATATCTGGACATTGAACCCTGCTCAACTTATCACGTACTGCCTCCGTCACGCTGAACTGCACCCGAGCTTGGCTTAGGTTTCAGTGCCCTCTGCGAACAAAAAAATTAACGTGTGTAAAAAGTACGCATAGCAGAAGTTAAACTTCTTAATCCTTTGTTCCTTTGTCCCCTTATCACTTTATCCCTTTATGTCAGAAAGTACTCTTTATTCGAATCGACCGTGGTGGGGACGAGAAAAAGATGGCGCGTAACGAAAAAATGTGACGCGTAACCGAAAAATGTGACGGTAAATTTTTTTCCAACGCCGATAAAGAAGTTTCACTTCAAAAATATTTATTAATTTACTAACAACCCGCCCTAGCTTCGCTTCGGTTTCACTCGCCTTCCCCGCATAGTGCCCGTTCCCGTGGGAATACCGGGATAAAATATATACACCAACACGTGTGATCAGCGTGGTATAGGTCAATTTCCTTCCCATAGTAGAGGAGGCCCGAGCCCAACAGTGGGACGTGTATGGGCTGAGATGATACCACGCAAGTCAGACGTGTTGGTATTGGGTTTTGTTACTAGTTTTCCTTCTCTTGCATAGATATTATAAGCATATTATATCCCTTAGTCGTTTTTATGACATCTATTGACAAGAGAGGGGGGTCGTGAATTGCATTCTTACTCCGTCACCACACGGAAAAGTACGTAGATTTTATTTAAAGCAATTTCACACGTATTTTCTATATCCTTTTGTTTTTGATACGTGTAGATGCTAGAAAAAGACCAATAACATTTTGCTAATGTGCCTAAATTATAAATAATTATGTATAATAAAATGAGAAATATATTTGGGATTTATATTATTTTAATCGTACCTGGAGTTAATGGATGATCTCGTAACATCGAACCTGTAACATTTACGCGCGTTATTACTTAACAGTGTATTGAAAATAGAGACGTGCGTGCATTTGCTTTTATTACGTCTATATCATTTGCTAACTAATAATTTAATGTAGTTAATAAAACTACAAATCCCAGTCTTTTGCCTCTTTAAACTTTCATCGAAGTAGAATTATTCTATAATGATCACAGACCACGTAAATAAAAGCAGATGCACGAATAAATATACAGAGTAATATAAATGTTACTATAGATAAGCATTCTAATTGTCAAAATGAACTTATCGCTGTCAATACGGACAAATTAATAAACCTACATGCTGTTGAGTCTGATAAAATCGATACATGCGCAAATAATAATAGAAAACTTAATTAAAGACTATATTTAATGTTGTTAAAAGCAATGGTTTTTACGTCTTTACAAGGCTACGTCAATAGTTATATACATGTTGTTATGGTAACTATTATTATTTAACGTTAAAAATACAAAGCAGTCATAAGGACAGAAGTGAAAACATAAAACTATAAACAAACAGTTGTTATTTTTGGATATTCAATTAATTAGTTGATCTTGAATTAAAAATTGTAAATTAAAAGTTTTTACATTTATCTGGTTTTGATATCTATCGGCATAGATATATATTGCCATTGACATGGGATGTCGATGACGACACACATGGATTTACTCCCCATACAAACCTGCCGACAGAAGTTTTCACTTCAAAAATACAGCTATGTAACTATAGGTGATAAGGTTCTATAGACTAGGTGCTTGCCTGAAGCTAAGAATTGACCCTCAGCACTAATAGGGCAATGCTATGGGCACAGTTAATTCGTTATTATAAATAACTACTACTATGTAGCGTAGATTGAGATACGTAATGAAAAAATATACAAGACTGTTACTAATGGCAAAATTAGATTATGATTTGCATTTTTAATTTAATAGCGTCTTCGTGAGGAAAGAGACGGGTAGGCTGTATACCATTGACCACGCGTAAGTTAGATTCGCCTTTGGATACCATCTAGTAATCGTCGGTCGTAGGTCCAGAAATAAAAACTATTTAAAAGGACCAAAAATTAAAAAAAAGTGATTTGCTATCGAATATTCCTGTTCTCTTGCAGAGATACTTTTTTTTTTTGAGTGGGTTGCGGTCGGCGCCTTTCTCGCACCACTCCGTCCGGGGCGACGGAGGGACGTAAGCACGCACACCCTCAACCCACCCGAACACCACGTCGCCTTTGTCGTTGGGCCGACCACCGGAGCAGGGTTACTTGCAGAGATACTTGACTACTTAACTTTTTTTAAGACATTCGTGACAAATAATGAAGTCGTGACGTATCTTATTTTCTTGTAAATTTTTTAAAGACAAACACCCTACATTAATAAAGTAATCCTTGTGTTGCGGGTACTTTACAAACATATAATTAACGGACACAAATTACATCCAAACTCGGAACAACAATTTGTGAATCGCACAGTGTTGTCCTGCATGGGATTCGAACCGATGACACAGGAACGGTATGTCGGTATTTTAACCTTAATCAATATTGGGTTTACAGTTTTCTTATATTTTAGTGATGTTTTCTGCCTATGCCTTTTTTGTCTCTCAGTAATAACGCCACCTGTGCCTATCGTATCTATTCTAAATCCGTAGATTTCATTTGAAATATATTTTGTATTTCTGAACGTAAAATCTGTTCAGAAATAAATATTTAAAAATTTATCAGTTTATGTCCATTTTCACCGGCGACATTTAACGTTTTACGTAACACTTGAAGCAATATAAACATCAATGGTACTTGTTGAATGACCTCTAAAATAGGCAATCATTGACGTTATGTGTCATATAGACGGCCTTAGGTGGTACTTGAAATTTAAGTGTCCCAGAGTAAAACAGGCATTATACATGCAATTTACTGTAAAATATTAGTTAACATTTCACGTTGAACCTTATAAACTTTAATATTAAGACATGGTTTTAGTCAATTATATTTTCCAAAAATCCATAGTCTATTAGTTATACATACGTGTTAATATGTATTTATTAAGTCTACGTGCCTCCTTTAGAATACCAAATCTTAAGGATGGCTCGCACTAGCACCAGCAAGCTAAATACATGATCATGCAAATAAAAGTTACGCGCTCCTACGGTAGCTAAATAATTTAAATAAAATATATTTCTATATCTCCATGTAAATAATCACCATATTCAAAGTCCGGTCATGCCTATTGTAAAATAACTTGAAAAATTATTAAAGAAAGTCCAATCAATGAAAAAACCTTAACCATAATAAATATAAATACATATTTGGAAATGAAATCAGTGCTATAATTTGGAGTATAGGAAAACGTTCGTTGAAGATATTTTTTTTCATCAGCACACCTAGAACACAGGAAAAGTTATATATGGAGCATCGAGAATGCATGATTTCAAAGAGTTCTGTCTCTAAAAGACAAAGGGTTCATTGTTGCCTGTTTTAGATATCGAATGGTCTAGAGCACCGCGGTACTGACACACATATGGCTTTTAGGCTAAATTTGCCTCAAATTAAACAAAAAAAATCAAAGTGAGTTATTTATATAACATGCTTGACAAACACAGCACACAAAGCAGCGTCAAGCGTTTACCTATACAGCGAGACGGCACAAGAGTTTTCAGTATAGAATAGCGTCTGAAAGTTGGTTACTGGTTAGTGCTGCGCCCGGGGTGATGCCCACGATGCTGCCGCCGACGCACGCCTCCACTCCTTCTGTAGACCACCACCCAACACGTCAAATTATAACCACCGGCGTGTCTCAACGACACACTGTACATTGATCAACATCACGCACCACTTAATACACAATATATCTAACATAATATGTGATATATTATATGTGATATATATATCTTGTATTTAAATAAAGTTGGTATATTTATTTTATTGGTAGTAAAATATAGAGCCTACCCTCATAATAACTGCGTCTACTGTAAACGAGAGATCTATTATATTGACTACATTTCACGGACTATCTCTATACTATAGGTACATTGTTCAATATTACGCACCACTTAACTTAAGTGACTTAAGTACACAATGTATCCATTATAATACATCGTTCTTGTATACGAATAAAGTTTGCATATTTATTTTATTGGTAGCAAAATATAAAGCCTCTGCCATTATATAAACAACTGCTTCCACTATTAACGAGAGACCTATTATATTAACTACACTTCATCTCTATAGGTACATTGTGCAAAATCACGCACCATTTAAGTACCAATGTATCCATCATAATACGTCGTTCTTGTATACAAATAAAATTGGTATATTCATTTTATTGGTAGCAAAATATATAGTCTCTCCCCATATATAAATAACTACTTCCACTATTAACGATAGATGTATTATACTAACTACATTTCACGGACTCTCTCTCTATAGGTACATTGTTAAAAATAACGCACCACTTAAATACACAATGTATCCATCATAATACATGGGTATATTTATTTTATTGATAGTAAAATATATAGTACGGGATCCACGGTACATTTTTTTATTTGATTACTAACAAGCTAATTTTTCGTGAGTAGCTTTATCTTGATGAGACGCCCAACAATATCTGTACGAAAACTCTCAATTGTGGTAGGTTTCGGAGGTAGGAGGGATAGAAAATGTCCATTTGGTGGTTCTAAAAAAATTATTACTAACGGGGTGATTTTTGGTATATCTCAAGATAATTATCTAAATTATCAAAAAAATATTTGTCCTACATAATCTGTGGTTACATCACAGAGTCTCCTACTCCCAACATGTATCGATAACGAGGTCATCATAAGTAATTACTAACAAGCTGATTTTTCTTTTTTTACTTATTTAATATTTATATAAATTAACAGTCATATTGTACTACAAATTGCGTGGTACGTTATCCCGGTCCTACGCTCAGAAATTGTTAATACCACAATACCATTTGTCTCATTACTAACTGTAGGACACGTACTCACGTACCGTTTATATGTTTATGTTAATGTACCTATGACATTGTTCGAAATCAAACGACACTTAAGTACACAGTGTATACTAAATAATATATGGTTCTTTTATTCAAATAAAGTTGATTCATTTATTCTACCTGGTGGTAAAGTATTTATTTATAAATTCTTCAAACATAATTATTTGAGCAAATTGTGCAATGGCGATTATACCATTAATTCTATACGTTTGGTACTTTTAATAGTGTATCACATAAAGTACCATATCGTTTTAAATCGTAATAAAATCAAGTAATTAGTGTTTGGATTGCAGAAGAGTATCCGTCAATTAACAAAATTAAATACTTTATATGAAAATATATAATACCTACATATTTTTAAGCCACAAAATAAAATAGAGTAATATATCTTAATGTTTGGCATTTATTTAAGTAAATACGTGCGTGCATATAAATACCCTATCAACGACGATTATTGTTTAATATTATAGATATAATGTAGACACAAAATAAAATTTAAATAATTATAAAATATATTAATTAAACAACAAAGAATCCATCTAAGACAGTTATTAGTGATTAGTTACAAAAAATAAAACTAAAATACTAACCGCATGCAATGAATCGTAATAAAATTAGTAATTAAAATAAGATATTTTGGTAACTTGTCACATATTTAGTGTAAAGAACAATCTTTTGCATTTATCTGAAAAATATAAATGTGACATCTATTGTAGTATTACAGAAAAAAATATTTGAAAATATGAACATTCTCAATAATTGGAAAACAAAATATATGTTAAACAGATATGCGTGAATTGTTAATAAAAATGGCTGAAACGTCTGCAGAAAACAGTTCTGCGCTGAATATAAACGACATTTATACTTTGAAGGTTTTAAATAATTAATTGACATTAATATTTAGGTGGGCATTAAAAGTGCCAAAAAATATTTTAATATTAAGAATGTAATATTTTTTTTATATATTGGAATTCTGAGTGAAATCTGCTTATGAAATTTTAGGTTATTTCATGTTAAAAGCAGTATTTTTTTTTTAAATTTGTATTTGTGAGTGATTGTGAGGAGACAACGGCATGCAATGTAAAATAAATATATAAATGGTGACACGATATCTCACCGGTGGTGCAAGCTGCAGCGTTATTGTCCGGATTGACGCCGGCGACGGACCACGGCCGCGCCTTGCCAGGCGTGCGGGCGCACCCATTCCCTATCACACGCACCGTCACAAAATATTTAATACAATATGTGCAAAATTTTAAAATTTAACACTAACAATTCCTCTAATAGTTTAGACGTTGCATAAAATTTTTATATTATTTATTTTATATATTTATCACTTATCGTAACAACAAATTAACTGTTAAAAATATACATAAAGGTTTTGCTCAATGAAAATTAAATATATGAATGTTTGTGTGTTAATAAAACTAAGGATGGATATAATTTCTTGGTGTGTGTGTGTGTGTATAGCTGTTAGCGGCATATGGATTTCACAGCTTTGCCTGAAGTGAGTCACCCATAGAGCTTTTTTCTTTGTGTACAGCTGTTGGCTGCAGATGGCCTTGTCAGCTTGACGTGGACTATGGGTGGGCTCTGAGGGCTCTCAACCCGGACCCATAGAGAGCACTGAGAGCTCTCCATTTGTATGAATGTATGGATCGTAATAAGCCTTTTATAGGCCCGGTGCGAATTTCTAATGCGTCATTGCTGTATCCTTTTTGTCTCATAGTTAGGTAAAAGAGTTCTGTGTCTAAGCACCTAGAGTACAGCCCTCTTTATGGCTCTTGTTGATACTATGTGAAATATATTGAGTCAAAATATCCTCACACAAGATGTTTGGTTAATTAAGTGTTAAAGAAAAAAAATATAGAAAACCTATCTATACATTTATGTGTATAACAATTTTACAGTTGACTAGGTCTATAGATATGTTACATTGTAAATAAATATAAAACCAAATTTAAAAAAAATATAGTACGAGTATTTTAATATTTTGCACAAAATAAATGTTTTCGTTTATAATAAAACTGCATTATATGGCCATTCGCCGGTGGTGTGATGCGATCGGTGATATTACCACCAACTTTTACAAAACAATCGTGTCTCAAAAAGATTTTATTTTAATCTTAAAATAATATTATTCAACTTTATACCAAGATTTTAATAAAGTAATATAATAAGTAATACTTGATATATGACAGAAAGAGACAAAGCAATAAATTCACATTACATTTATATAAATCTCTCGTTTTTAAAACAATGAACATGTTTCAAGTGATATAAAAACAGTTTAACTGTTACGACAATAAAGTAAGTTTAATAATGGCATTGTAAGACTAAAATAATACTGTTGTAAAATATGATGGTAACCCCCCCAGGAATTCAGTGTTTAAGCTTACACTCACACCTACTTACAATTTAGCTATTAAGCTGTGTTAGCGCATTCATAATAGGCAGTGAAGTGGACATCACAAATATTGTAATAAAGACCGATGCTGAGATTTTATATCAGGAAAAAAAAATATATATATATAACATGGTTGTCTCACCATGATTTATAATATAAAAACAATAAAATTGTGATTATATAACTTTAATAAAAAAAAAAACGACTTCAAACTGGATCAAATTGAACTGGGACCACACGGGAAGCATCAACCTTCAAATAAAAAAAGAACACCAAAATCGGTGTACCCAATCGAAAGTTCTGAAGTAACAAACACTTAGAAAAAACATACGGCCGAATTGAGAACACTCGTTTTTTAAAGTCGGTTAAAAAGAACATTGCTTCTATACCATTTTATAAAATAAAAAAATCTAAATCTTGGTTATAAAAACCCATAGACAATGATTTCAATGTTGCCAAAAGTATTTGCAAATTATTTCTTTAGTGTGCTAATGTTATATTTAATAACTTACCCATTGTGTTAACATTGTCGGAAGACCGGGATGGTGGGGGCGTGGTCGCTGAAGTTTTAAAGCCTACATTATCGGAAGACTTGCAACGAGAAACCTCTGTAAATTTTTTAAAACGTATATAATATCTATATTTTTTAACGGCACCTTATTAGTCTATGACCTTATATATTTTCTTCAATCTAATAACTTACCACATTCTAATAATACGGGTGTGCTTTCACCAGATGTCACACTGTACCTGGAATATATAAATGTCAAACATATTACATAAGTATTATTATTGTTATATCTTCTGATAACGGAGTGAGAACACAATTTCATGTCGGCTCATATACGTCCCACTGCTGGGCTCGAGCCTCCTCCACAACAGGAGGGAAATCGACCAACTATGTCACGCTGGTCAGACGTGTTGGTATAGGGTTTTGTTTCGAGTTTTCCTTTTCTTGCATAGATGTTATATGCATATTATATCTCTAAGACGTCTTTTACAACACCTACGAGTAAGAGAGGTGGTGGAGAATTGTATTCTTACTCCGTCACCACACGGAAAATTAGAACACAATTGACTACCGCCTATCTTGCCCGTGGATGTTGTAGAAGAAGCCTAAGGGATTAAATACGCACATAACATCTAAGCAATAGAAGGATAATACGAAAGAAAACCCTACAACAACCCGTCTATCGTGGTATCCTTACTAATAAATGCGAAAGTTTGTTTGTTACACTTTCACGCTTAAACCAACGAACCGATTTAAAAAATTCTTTCACCAATGGAAAGCTATAATATCAGGGAGTAACATAGGCTATATTTTATCCCAGTATTCCTACGGGAACAGGAACCACGCGTCAGTCGTCCGACTGAAACCAAAACGAAGCGAGGGCGGGTTGCTAGTAGTAGATAAAATTTCCCTCCTATTATGGAGGAGGCTCGAACTCAATAATGGGGCGTATATGAGCTGAGATGATAATGATGTAAATTCTTCTATCATTATTATCATTATCCTGCTCTTATCCCAATTACTTGGGATATACTTAATGTATACCTCTTTCAGTGTATATATTGCCAATAGTTTTATGATCGGTCGACTGCCTGATGTCAACCCTTCTTGGAAATGTAATTGTTGATCAGAGGACATCAGATAGAGTTGGCCCAAGTGGATGTATTATTATTCTTCTATATCGTGACAGAATTTGAGTACAATGGTCATCATTCTTTCTTTTCCCATGAGTGTTGTAAAAATCAATCATGGGAGGCATATAAGCAGATAATGTTGTTGGAAGACAAGGAGACTCAAAAGATAATTAACCCCTCACGTGCCAAACATCGCGGCGCTCTCGAGTGCCCCACGCGTTTGGGTTTATTGAAAAAAGTTCAGTGAATTTTATGATTTTACGTAAACTATTATTGTTGCTATATGACAAGGAAATATGAAATAAAATATATATTAATAGCTTTTGATTGGTTGATTTAAATAAATGTACTAAAAGTAATTGCTAATTGAAAAGTATTTTTTTGGGTCAACGTGTGTCCCAAAAGCGCTTTGAGCACATTTTATTTTTTTGGATCAAATGGTGTCCTAAAAGCGCTCTAGGGGTTAATGGTAAATAAGCCATGAAAATTTATATTTAAACGACGCTCTCGTAGCTGTCTCGTGTTGGTAGGAGTACGCTGCTATCGATGACAGAACCAGATGACAAGTACGGCAGGTTATATGGGGTTACACGCCGTGCCTTTCGACGGCCCGAACGGATCGGGCAAGTTGTGAGTACTGCTGACAATTTCGCGCTTGCAGCCATTAATGGTCTCGCTCGTCCATGGACCAACAATCTTGACGTAATACGGAAGTTTGGATATTAGCAAATTTGCTACCGCACTTCTTTCGGAAAAAGCAAGAGGTTCAAAGTCTCCCTACGTTATGCAGCGATCTTTTTTTGTGGGCTATAGTCAGCGCATATGCCATCCATTACGTCCGGGGGTGACGAAAGGACGGCGCGCGACCTCATAACCCACCGTAATCCCTCTTCTACGCCATTGGGCTGGCAACCGGGACCGAGTTGCTTGTCGTCCATGGCCGGCCCGACGGGATACCCTTTCGAGCACCCAACGCCCCTCCCGGGACGCTGTTCGCCCTCGCGCGGTCAGCTTCTCTGCGGGTGACTGACTAATCTCCGGTCCAGTCACCTGCGGCCTCGGCTAGGGCAGCATCAGGCGTAGGTAACGTTAAACAGCGACCTGGCTGTGCTTCTGGTATTGCTGATGCCAATGAGCGACAGCTAACACTTATCATTAAGTGGGCTGGATGCTCATCTGCCATCAAAAGAAAAATAATACGCGATGACAGAGTAATAAGCATAATGGCCTTGCCTAGATATCCCTACCTCCATATAAAGTTAATACGTACATGGTATCGTCTCGCTGTAGAGTGGGCGAGTGTCGCAGTGGCGATGGAGATGCGAGTGACGACAGCGAGTGCAGCGAACGTGACGTCAGCGCCGTGCGGGTGGACAGCGATGCCTCCTCGCTGCCGGGCGGAGTGCGACACGTGCGCCAAAACTCCTCCAGACCTATATAACATGACACCGAAATCAAAAAATCGATATCGCTCAATACGTACAGCTCAATTGACGATGAAGGATAGTCAGCATTCTGTCGTCCAGTGATAAATAAATGAGGGGGTATTTGTGAATTGTATTATATAATATTTCGAATGGCATCACACTAGAACTATTAATAAGCATATTGTAAGATGTAATTTTATTTAAGTGAAATTGGAAAATAGATAAAAAATAGACAATCCCGTTGAGTTACTTGCCGGATCTTCTCAGTGCGGTCGTGTGCCAATCCAGCAGTAATTTTAAGAAAAAATGTAAACAAGAATGACAATATGTAAGTGCCCCTGTGGGGTTTATACATAATAAATGATTTGAATTTGGGGATAGTGCAGTAATCACTACACTTAGCAGGCAGGTGGGCGATCGCAGTGAGGTGTTATACGTTGCCCAGGAGAGAATTGTTGTCCCACCTTCTGCTGAGACTCTTAGATGATGTTTAAGCCTCCCATGTGCAAGTAAGGGCGACAACTGTATAATTCCGTCGCCACACGGATAAGAATACATTTCACAACGGTAAATTTCCTGCGTGTATCGTAATAACTCTTACACAATGAGAGTTTTCTCTCAGATTACGGAGGAGCACCGTGACCTAAAGTGCGTCATCATCATTTCAGCTCACATACGTTCCACTACTGGGCGTCCTTCACAATAGGAGGGAAATTGACTTTACTATACCATGCTGGTCAGACAGATAGGGTTTTATTTCGAGAGTTCCTTCTCTTCTTGCATAGATGTTATATGCTTATTATATCCCTTAGTCGTCTTTTACAACATCCACGGCCAAAATAGTGAGTGGTGAATTGTATTCTTATTCCATCACCACATGGAGCGCGGTGACCTAAAGTATAAATAGGCTGAAAAAGAATTCAAAATTTAGTCGGCAATGTTATTATTTTCTTAACATTAGCAGCACCTAGTTGGCAATCTGTAAGGATCTCCCATCATAGACTTGGTGACATATCACGGATCACCTAAAATGATAGAAATGAGCGGGATATTGGATACCATTGTGACCTAATTTATTTTCAAACTGATGTACCTTCGTCTATATCTTGTGACTGATCGGTTATCGGTCGCGTTGGCGCCCTAGTCTTGGCTCTTCTAGGTCGACCTGTAAATAAATACAATATTATTAGAAGACCCATGCAAATATTATGCACTGTTAGTAAAAGATTTATTACGTATATAACTATAAACTAGCAATGGTATGCGTAAACTCTTCGTGTGCGACCGTATACATGCCTGGCGTGTAATCGCCGCACACGCGTGTGTTATCAATAACACGCTTGGGTGTTTGCCCGCAGCAAACGTGTCGATACTTAACACGTTTGCTGTAAATATACCTATGTTGATTAATTTGGAACACATGCAATTAATGTCTTAAAATGTAAGCATAAGTATTTTTGTATTTTTATTTTAATAAAACATTAAATTTGATATATTTACTCTTTTTTAACACGAGAATTCCAATTCAAAATTATTTATTATGTATAAACCCCGCGATTGATTACAATTTTTAATATTTTAACTTAAATTAATCCAATAAACCACCACCGGATCGGCACCTTATTGAACCATTATTGCGATCCGGCAAGAAACTCGGCGGGTTTGTCTATTGTTTATATATTTTTTTTATTCTGATGTGTTTTATACATAATTGTATATATAATAACATATTTAAGTATTAGCTTCAGTGGAGTGCTTTTAAACCACAATTTAATGCAAAAGATTATGGCTGGACCAGGCCCCACAAGTGGCGCCCTAAGACGAGTTTACTACTAGAGCAGCCAACATAAGTGAGGAAATAATCTTCGAAAAAGCTATCATATATTAATATTAATGTTCGGCAGATACACCCATCACAAAAATAAAACATTTGCTTATATTAACTAGTAAAAATCTTATGCCCGTTTCAATAAACGACAACTAAATTTTAGGTAACAATTGATGTCATTTTAATATGCAATGTTGATTGTAAACCACATTATTTTTAGGGATTTTACCGCGTTTGTATTTGATTTTTGATTCATCGACGTTTCGAACACTACAGCGTTCATGGTCATAGGCGGACACGATGAAATCCGTAAAAAAATGTTTTATTTACAACTAGCAACCCGCCCTCGCTTCACTTCGGTTTTAATCGCCTTACCCGCGTAGAACCCGCGTTCCCGTGTGAATACCGGGATAAAATATAGCATATGTTACTCCCTAATATTATAACTTTCCATTGGTGAAGGAATTTTTGAAATCGGTTCGGTGGTTTAAGCGTTACAAACTAGCATCAGAAATCATTTTATTGATGTTTAAATTGCCTTAGGTATTACATAAAATTTAAGTATTGTTGCTACAAACGGGTATTAGTAACATTAATATGTGTAATTTTCTAAATATAAAGTACGCTTGACCTTTGACGAGGTGCCGCAGCGTATGTGCCGGTAGGTCAGCGAGCGCGTCCGCCGCCTCAGCGTGCAGCGGTGGAAGCGACAGCATCTCGTTGGAACTGCACTGCTGTTGCTCCGCCACAGACTTGGGCCTGACGCGACGGCACGTACGTGTGCGCCGTCTGCCACCCAACGGTGTCGCCTGCATAACATACCATCATATGTAATCACTAGCTTCTGCTCGCGACTTCGTCCGCGTGGTATCGATACTTTGAGCTAATGCTAACTTTAACCTAAGACTTTTTTTACACAGAAAGTGAATATGTTTTTTAATAATACGATTCTGTCACACATGATTTTTGCAAAAATTTAGCCGTTTACGCAGCAAAAGCTCTCAAAAGGAAAAGAAAAAACAATATTGAAACATTCATCATTGCCGCTTCGCTCCTGTTAGTGTTAGCGTAATGATATATAGCCTATAGACTTACTAGATAAATGGGCTCTCTAACACTGAAAGAATTTATCAAATCGGACCAGTAGTTTCTGAGATTAGCGCGTTCAAACAAACAAACTCTTCAGCTTTATATATTAGTATTATATATTAGTATAGATATAGATTAGCGCTTCATCCCTATTATAATTCAGTTGTATGCGGTGACGGTTTAAGAATACAAGTGTTACCACACCTTTCGTTTGGTGACGGATTAAGAATATAATTCACCGCTCCCTGTCTTACCAGTAGATGTAAAAGACGACTAAGGTACTATAATATGCATATAACATCTGTGCAAGGAAAACTCGAAATAAAACCCTATACCAACATGTCTGTCCAGCATGGTGTAGTAGGTCAATTGGCGTCCTATTGGGGAGGGGGCTCCAACCCAGCAGTGAGACGTGTATGAGCTGAGACGACCTCCCCTTATTTGCCGATGGCGGATAAGTAACTTTTCTGGGAAACTTATAACACCAAAAGCGATCGCTGATCCGCATACCTGGCGTATCGATTGTAATAATATCCTCCCTTCTAAGGAGGCCCACGTCCAAAAGTGAACATTGATAGGCTGATGATAATGATTTATGTGTTTGATCATCATCGCATATCTATAGGGCTCGAGCCTCCTCCACAATAAGAATGGAATTGACATAGTATATATACATACCCTGCTGACCATCATTTCAGCTCATATACGTCCCAATGTTGGGCTCGAGCCTCCTCCATAACAGGAGGGAAATCGACCTTACTATACCATGCTAGTCAGACAGGTTGGTATATAGGGTTTTATTTCAAGTCTTCCTTCTTTTGCATAGATGTTATTGGCGTATTATATCCCTTAGTCGTCTTTTACGACATCCATGGGCAAGATAGTTGAATTGTATTCTTACTCCTTCACCGCACGGACAATGACCATGCTGATCAGAGGGTTAGAATAGGCTTTCATTCCGGTTTTTTCTTCTCTTGCCATAACATTATCTGCTTTATAAGGGATGTGGTCATGTTTTACGATCGGTGGAGGAGAAGGGAAGGGAAAGGAAGGTGGCGCACTTATGTTTATGTCCAACAATGGACGTCGATACTCCGTGTGATGACGATGTAAGGATACAATTCACCATCCATTTCATTCCTGTGAGTGTTGTAAAAAACGACAAAGGGATATAATTGCATATAACATCTATGCAAAATAGGAAAACTCGAAATAAAATCCTATATCAACACACATGACCAGCATGGTATAATAGATCAGTTTCCTTCCCACTGTGGAGGAGGTTCGAGACCGGTAGTGGGACGTATATGAGCTGAAGAATGGATAGATTGACACTAGCATCTGCAAGACACGATTCCAAACTCGCACTTAAAAATAAAAACTATGCTAAATTTCAAGCTGCAACTATTGTTTTCTTTGTCCTGTCAGTGTTAGAGAAACGTCCTCCGCTTATTTGATGTGCCAATTTATAATTTAGAACTGGTTGAGCTGTCAACTTACACTTTAAAGGTATTTGCGTGCTCAATTTACACTTTTAACTTAGTTAAGCACTCAATTAACATAATAATATGTAACTCCATTCCATGGCAAGTGATTACTTATAAAATACTTCTGGTAAATTTTGTAACAAAAAGCCTTGAATAGATCGCAATGCTCGCTACTGTCTAATGATGGTCAATTATTTTACAACAAAGTTCAAGTTGCATTACGAATTATTACAGCTCATATAATTATTTTTTGCAAAAAAAGAAACCGCCTTCAACAATGTAGACAATGTAGATAAATTTTTAGTTTATTTGATTTTTTCAAAAATAGCTTGTCCGACTTCGATAACATTTTTATGGGACCATTTGGGAAGCCTTTTCATCAAAACAAGAATCATCCAAATCGGTTCATAAACGACGAAGTTATCCGCGAACAAACATAAAAAAGCATATATACGGTCGAATTGAGAAACCTCATCCTTTTTTGAAGTCGGTTAATAAAACAAATAATATCTTAGTAATTAGTTCAATATCTTACCAAATTCAAGTAGTCCAATTTCTACGTAGCATGAAATATGAAAATGTTTTAAATCATATATAATTAAAACTAGAAAAATTTATAATACCATACTAATATGCAATAATTATTTCCTAATGATTGTACAATCAATGCATATCTTATCTTCTATAGTCTTGAAATATTTGTCAATGGCAGGATATTACACACAATAATTACACGAAGAAAGCAGTGGTGCCACATTTACAAAAATTAACACAAAAATATTTGAATTTATAATTGAATTAGTCATTATTCAACGGTAATTGTTTTATTGGTTCTAAAAACCGGCTGAGTGAGAGTCGGAGTCGCGCACTTAGCGTACCGTACCATTATCTATAAAAATCGCGTTTGTTTTATGGGAACCCCCCCTCAAATATCTATTTTATTTTGTTTTTAGTATTTGTTGTTATAGCGGCAACAGAAATACATAATTTGTAAAAAATTCAACTATCTAGCTGTCACGGTTCTTGAGATACAGCCTGGTGACAGACAGACAGCGAAGTCTTAGTAATAGGGTCCCGTTTTTACCCATTGGGTACGGAACCCTAAAAAAAACATTCACTAACTGAGAAAATATGTATATTTGGACACCATTGCATCAGAGAAGAAATACGAATTTAATGAATATTTTATTTCTATACAGAAATTTATATTTTGGAGGTGTTGTGATATGCTGTGATATTCACAAGATTTTTCTGGAAAAGTTTCACAGAAAAAAACCATAAATCATATTTTTAGAAACTATCCTAAATATTCTAACCACTGAACTACCATACTCCACAGGGCAGATTACCCAATGCATCCGATAGGCAGTGATAGACAGCGTCTTGCGCTATCACCATAATCATTTTACAATGTAATTGAGATGATTTTTATTGGATATATTTAAATAGATTAAAATCATTGTAAATAAAACTACTTTCATGGATTTTATCGCGTTTGTATTTGATTTATGATTGCCCGAGGTTTCGACAACTTTATAGCATTCATGGTCCGCCCATGACCATTGTTGCTGTAAAGTATTTACAATGTGTAGTGCTCGCGTAAACATCAGAAATCATCAGATTAAAACCATATAGATTTGTGAAAACAACATAGTACCTACTTACCTTCACATTGACCATTTAAATTTTCATAATAATTATTAGGCACAGATATACTCAAAGATAACGATAAGGTTTCATTTGCTATCTTCAAACCAATCTGCGTCTGCCCCAGAAAAACATCGTTGTGGCGAAAAATGAGTTAGGTACAAATCTTCTTCGAAAGCTCGTAACTTATTTGATTGTGTATTATTCTCACGTGATGATAATTTACACGTTTTATAAAAGAACATTTTATAAAAATACATCTTTTGTTAGACGTCACCAATGCAATCAGATGATAGTTTTAGTCAAAAAGTTTGTTTAATAAATTTTGACTGTGGCTTTTTAAAAACTTAATATATCTTAATAGAAGATGGAATCGGTAAAAGCTTCACGTATAATAAATATATCTTACCCCAGAGTGTGATATTGGTGTGAGCAAATCTGGTATGTCGCCGTCAGCGCTGGGTACAGGCTCACTGTCCATATTGTCCACATTCTCGCATGCCATTAGAGCCAAATTCTCCACCGCCTGGCTGCACATAAATTATTATTTTTTCATAATTGCTAAGTAAATTGGATAGTATGGTGATGGCACTTAATTGTACGCTCATCTAGCGTATTTTTTTTTGTTCGTTGAATATAGCCTTTTTCTTTTTTTTTTTTTGTGGATGGGTTGCGGTCGGCGCGCCTCCGCACCACTCCGTCCGGGGCGACAGAGGGGCTTAAGCACGCAACTCCTGCGACCCACTCAAAAACCACGTCGCCTTCGTCGTTGGGCCGACCACTGGAGCAGCGTTAACTTGTCGTCAGTGGTCGGCCCGATGGAATTGAATATAGCCCTAAGTGGCGATCGTAGTAAAATTGAAAGAAAATGAAACTTCTATAAAATAAAGTAAAGCTTTAATAATAGCTATTTTGTAACATTCATAGCAAAGGGACTTAAAAACAAATCAAGTATTTAATTCATTTTTCAAGAGACTAAATAAATCAGTTTATTGTTCCTCTTGTAAAATTTGTGTATACTCAGTTAGACGATCTGAGAACTTCACGGACGATATGTTATATGCTATATGATAAGCTTACTTGAGTAAATCTTGTAGAGGGTTATGACAGGACGCCATTGCATCGCGCACTGCTTGTAATGTAACAAGTTCTCCACTAGTACCGCTGCCGCCCATAGCTGCGAACACTTCACTGCATCTCTGTTAAAAAAACAAGCCGTTTCGTAAAGTAAGAGTATGGTAACCCAAAGAATACTATTTCTTTACCTATTCAGCCTTATTTACCCTTTGGGGTATGCTATTAACATATATCTCTCCCTATTGAGGCACTACTCCTACCACCACTTTGACTATCGCCATACTTGCGGATGGTTAGATGATTGTAGTTTGTATTAAAGTAAACGGAGAGTGCTGTATTACTATTATACTAAAGTAAGTAAACGGAGAGTGCTGTATCCGTTCTCATTAATGGTGATTCCTAAGTCAGTTTTTATGACTTCCACGGACATGTAAAGAGGTGGTTAGTTACTGTTATAGTACTTGTATTCAATACAAACGGTTGCTGGCCGCATCAAAATTTTGTTTTGTGTTATTAAATTTCTTACAGGTATACCATACCAGAGACATCTTTTCTTTTTTCTGTTCTGTTCTCCAGCTCAATACGGGTACAACTTAGTCATATATATGTATGGAAAAGTTATTTTACAACAAGAACAGTACTTGTTTCTGAACGGATAATATCCTATCTACTGATAAAGCATAGAACCATTTCAGGTAAAGAAATCAAACAATAAAAGCGTAAGAAGCACCCACATTCGCATTTATTTAGTGTTTTATGAGACTAGCAACAATGGATTACCCAAATTAAAAGAAAAGTGTGTATCTAAATGGACTGTGATATTTGTTCTACTCTTTTGTTTGGCGTCTGATCACTCTCCGCCGGGATGGTTGGACTGACCTAAACTGCATGACCTGCTGCACGTCGTATCTCCGCCTCTTGAACTGAACACCAACTCTGAGTATGGCAACAATTGCCCAGAGTTCTAAACTACTGAGTTTAAAGCAGAATTAATATGCTATTTCCAAAATCTTATTTGGAGCAAAATTGCACATGTGGGCCTTCAACTCACATTTAAGGGGCATACATTCATTAATTGCCTTCCAAAGGCTGTTAGAAGCGACAAGTTCCTTCACAAAAAAATCTTTTATTTCAGCTGTCCAGGTTAAGTTTTCGGGTACATACCACCAAACATATTCTTTTATATGGATAGTCACCTGTAGATATTGGTGCAGTAGGTGGTGAGCGGCGGCTGCAGCACGCTCCAGGGCAGCAGGTAGCGGCGGAGGAGGAAGAGCGGCTGCCGCGTGTGCTGCAAGAGCTGCAGCCGCCTCGCCACCAGACCAGGCGCGTTCCAAGGCGAGCGCACGCAACGCGTGCACCGGCGCTGGTGTACTGTTCTCACATAACCTACCACAAATTATGCACTTTTAAGCACAAATGACATTGTGATTCCTTGTGGAGCAGGACTGAGAATACAATTCACCACACCCTCTCTTGCCCGTAGGTGTCGTAAAAGACGACTAAGGAATATGTGTATATAACAACTATGTAAGAGAAGGACAACTCGAAATAAAACCCTACATCAACCCGCCAGAACAGCGTGATATAGTAGGTCAATTTCCCACCTATTTTGGAGGAGGCTCGAGCCCAGAAGTAGGACATATATGAACTGTGATGATGATAATAACGTAGTGACTTAAGTACCGATGAGGCCAACTCATGGACATACTCAATAAAAGGGCAGGGCTTGTACAAATAAAAATAACGACTTATAAAGAGGTTTCTCGTGTGATGACGGAGTAAGAATAGAGTTCACCGTTCACCCGCTCTCTTACCCGCGGGTGTCGTAAAAGACGACTAAGGGATATGATATACAGATAATATCGATGCAAGAGAAAGACACATCGACATAAAACCCTATACTAACACGTCTGACCAGCGCGGTGTAGTCGATTTCACTTTTACCTATTGTAAAGAAAGCCCGAGCCAAACGCTTATATTGGCCGAGATGAAGAGAGGTCAATACGAAACACGAAAGAACCCCAGTCAGTATCAACAATTTAAAATAAATTAAAGAAAAAAGCATTTTTTAAAAATAAGCTTTTATTATTTGCTAATAAAATGAACTAATAAGTTAAAAATCCAGGTCCATCATCAGGCCCTGGTTACCAAATAGTATCATAGTACTCGTTAAGACGAATCAAATGAGCCCAAACTTGATGGGGTTGCGTCGTTTAATTACGAAATTCCTATGGCCAGATTCCAGGTCCATCATCAGATCAGCTCTATGTCACAATAATATTGCATTGTCATCCGATTTATACATGCATGCAAAATTTCAGCTCAATCAGAAGCCGGGAAGTGGATCAAATTTAACTTGCAAGATTTGATTACAGACAACGGGACAGGTGAAACTAAATAAAGGCTTGTAAAAAAAAAATACCTTTCGTGTAGGTCGCGCCACAGTGTAGCAACACGTTCGCTGGCTCCTCGTCCTCCAGCCGCCGCATCACACCCTGGGAATTCCACGCGTCGTACACTCACCGACCGTCGAAGCGCTGTCGCTATGTCTGTTAAACCTAAAACAAGACTTCCAATTGTTTTTGCTAACAGACATATTAAACCGTTTGATCCATCAGCGCTCACCCACAGTTTAGGTAAAGCTGTGCAGTGTGCAGCCCATCTGCAGCTAACAACTGTACGTATATGCACATACAAAAGAAAAAAGTTAATTCTCTCATGAAAGACCCTTATTTATCCTTCTTACAATGCTATCATCTGTCTAATGCAAAAGATCTTTGAATATCGGTCGAGTTGTCACCTAATAATTTTTGGAATTATTATCATTTATCTTGTCACCAGCGAAGAAAAAACCGGCTTAAACGCTTATTACACTACACGATATTCAGGGCCCTGAATCACTAGGGGTGCTCTACAACAGCTAAATTGTGAGACCTTTTTCAGTTTTAGCGAAATAACAGTTTCAGAAAACTGTTCCAAACTAACAGCCTTTTGTGCTGTAATACGAGAAAAAAAGGGGGAAATAACCATTCTTTAGGAATAATGTTTAGAAGTGGTTTCAGTGTTTGTTCCTAAAATGAAAACGACCCCTCCTGCTTTACATGCTTAGGACTGATTTATATATATATTTTAGACATGAGCGTTATTTCAAGTCATTAGTTACAATAACCCATTACGCGATATGTAACAATCACTATTTACGAGTCGACAAGTAAAAGAGGTGATTTTTGTAACTACGTTATACTTAACACGACTCACAGATATGGGATAACAGATAATATTCGAGCGAGCGAGAAAGAGCCGAACGCACAACGTTGATTACGCTAAGTAAATTTCTTTCTCATCGCGGCCGAGCGAGCGAGCGAGATGGCTAATCGAATGACACGAAATTAATCGAAGTAATCCGACCAAATACCGAACACTCACGTGCCGTGGTATGCAACAAAGACAAAACAGCGTAACAATACATTTTATACCTTTAATTTTCATACATAAAATTGTATTTATTGATAATAAAATAGAGTGATTTTTGTTTATAAGTAATTTCAACGGCTTGACGTTGCGGGAAACGAAGCGAGTGTTACTTTGAAATTTGAATTTAATGTAAAGAATTTAATTGATTTATTGTTTTAGTTTGTTGTTTTACTAATAAAGAAATCATACATTATAAAGTGCATATAACAGTGAAAAATACTGTAAATATATCAAAAGTGTAACTAAACTGTAAATATAATCATTGTATATACAATCAATTTACTTTTAAATACGTCTGCATTAATACAAATTTAATTAAAATAATAGTTTAATTATAACCTCTAATCAATCGTAAATACATATAATGCAATCAGTCCTCAACCTGAAAAAAGTATGAAAGGAAGTTAATTTATTGATTTAACTGTATAGCTACAAATTTACTTTCGTTTCGCGTATAACTGTATATAGTTAATGCAGCTATTCATACAATATACAAACAATCAAAGTAGTTGTATACAAATAAGTCGTTACAAAAATCACTAGTTTTGAAACACGTGACGTCGATCAAGTCACTAGTTTCGTTACGTTTCTTAAAAATAACATAACGAACCACGTCTAATATATATAAGCATGTACACTCATTTGCAAAAAAAAACGGGCACCTAAGCAA
This sequence comes from Lymantria dispar, assembly GCA_032191425.1. Classification (NCBI taxonomy): domain Eukaryota; kingdom Metazoa; phylum Arthropoda; class Insecta; order Lepidoptera; family Erebidae; genus Lymantria; species Lymantria dispar. Next base: position 23,169,528 of record CM063457.1, read on the forward strand.
TGAACCATTTCAAATGTTAATATTTCTTTGTTTGATAATTATAGGTAGTTTTATCCACACAATTTGCTAAATTAATAAGAAAATAATCGTTTTCATCAGTATTTCATAAAATTTAGATACAATTTATGGGAAATAATGCTAAACCTCGCTAGTAGTGTATATTCGCTAGTAGTGCATATGCTCATGAAGTAAAAATAAAAAAGTTTTTTTGTTTGTTTTTCTTTAATAAAGTAAAAGCAGATAAATGTTTAGTATCGAGTGTGACCCCCTCTAGCTAAAATCACAGCTTGAATTCGTCTGGGCATGCTAGCGAGTATATCCCGGATACTTGCTTGCGGAATACGTTCCCACTCCGCAGTAATCACATTCTTCAGCTCTCTGATGGTCTGCGGAGCCGGGTGTACTGATCTCACACGCCGTTTCAGAACGTCCCAGACATGCTCTATGGGATTGAGGTCGGGACTTCGAGCTGGCCAATCCAAACGACGAATGCCGACCTCTTGCACATACGCATTAACATCGCGGGATCGGTGGGCGCGAGCATTGTCGTCCATAAAAATCGAGTCTTCACCTAGAGCGGTCAATGCGGGTTGTGCATGAGAAATTAGAACTTCCGTTATGTATCGATGCCCAGTCAGTGAGCCGTTTTCAATGAAGACTAACTCTGTACGATCCATTGAATTTATTCCTGCCCAAAACATAACAGAGCCCCCACCATAAGGTGTGATTTCTTCGAAACATGCCTCTGCAAAGCGTTCTCCTTGTCTTCTTAGCACTCGCCGACGTCGATCTTCACCGAACAGAGATATCCTGGCTTCATCAGAGAACAAAACCCTATTCCAATCGTCTTGAGTCCATGATCCACAATTTCTAGCGAACCTAAGCCTGTGAACTCTGTGCTCACGGAGTAATTTGGGGCCGCGGGCCGGGCGGTGACTGCGTATATTGGCAGCGAGAAGCCTCCTCCCGACCGTCCATAGACTAATATGCACATTTCTTACTTCTTGGAGGTTGTTCTTAAGATCCACATACGAAGATTTGCGATTTCTCAATGCGCGACTCACAAGAAAACGATCATCCCGTGGTTGGGTACATGGTTTTCTTCCAGAACCAGGCCTTCTCTCGACGGAACCAGTCTCCTGATATCGCTGCCAGGTCCTTTGGACTGTCGAGCGACTAACATTTAGCCTCCTAGCCACGAAACATTGGCTGCAACCCTCTTCAAGCAGCGCGATAATTTTGGTAGCTTTTACCACTTTATCTACCATTTTTGATACAGCCAAACAGCATTAAATAAAGCTTTGACAGTCAAGGATATGAAATTAATCGATAAAAATTGAATAAAAGTTATGAAAGTCGATGTTAACTTCTGGAACTTCGCGCCAAAAATGTAGGATAAAAAGGGGTTTTCTGTAAAAATGAACATCAAATGAAAAATTGAATTTAGAACGTACTTTTTTAAATACCACAGCATTTTTAAAACCGGCCAGTAACGTGTACAAACGATTGAAACCTTTTTGGTATTGTATCTTTTTAAATATGAATGAAAATCAAAACCGCCCGTTTTTTTTGCAAATGAGTTTATTTATTTTATGTATATAAATAATATTATTCTTACATACAATGTAATATTATTATTTATGTATATATATATATATATATATATATATAGTTTATATATATAGTATATATATATATATATATACAGTTTCAGAAAACTGTTCATATATATATATATATATATATATATATATATATATATATATATATATGAACAGTTTTCTGAAACTGTTATTTCGCTAAAACTGAAACAGGTCTCACAATTTAGCTGTTGTAGAGCACCCCTAGTGATTCAGAGCCCTGAATATCGTGTAGTGTAATAAGCGTTTAAGTGCGAGTCGGAGTCGCGCACGAAGGATTCTGAACTATTATGTACAAAAAAGGCTAAAGAAATCGCGTTTGTTGAATGGGAGGCCCTTTAATATTTATTTTATTTTGTTTTTAGTATTTGCTGTTATAGCGGCAGTTGTTGTTAGGCGGTTACAGAAATACATAATTTATAAAAATTTCAGCTGTCTAGCTATCGCGTTTTTGAGATACAGCCTGGTGATAGACGGACGGACAGACAGCTAAATCTTAGTAATAGGGCCCCGTTTTTACCCTTTGGGTACGGAACCTTAAAAACTACCTCGAAAGTACCTGTGGCGTAGAGTTGCAAAGAAATAAAATTTTGCTACAATACCTGTCAAAATGAATTTACTATTAGGATTGTAATTTTTTTCGAAATGATACATCACAGCAGGTATCGTTGTTAAAGCGGTATTTCACTTTTAATTCTGCATCCATGAAAATTTAGAATGGATAGCTCCTCCTCAGGATAGATACTCCTTAGGCTTAGAGATATGGATTTATATCTTATTAAGAAAAACATCCAAAATTGTTATTTTAAGCGTATCTATGTCAAGTGTGAATGTATATCAAACCTTGTAAGCTGAATGCGTTGCGGTCAATGTAGAGAGTCTGCAATGTACAATTGCATTGGAGTGCTTTGGCTAGAAGCCTCGCACCCGCATCGCCGGCCAAGTTTCCTCCCACATCTAAAGACCGAAGTCGTCTCGCACCCCCTAAAGCATTCAGTAGCCCGTACAAATCACCCTGTAATACAACATGCCAATTTTATTAGAAATTATTTCAGCAATGGGCCACGGAGATGACAATTTATGGTCTCCAACTACATTCAGGCCGATTTGTCGATAGTAGTACCACACTTTTTTTTTCGCAAATCGTAGCAATTTGCTACTACAATTTGTTGGGTTAGTTAGAGAGCTGGAGGCTCAAACCCTCGTCCTGAACAGAGCCAGGTGGTGCTTCACACCGAGACATCGTCTTGTACTATACAAAGCACAAGTTTATCCTCATATGGAGTACTGCTCACATCTCTGGGCAGGCGCGCCTAAATATCAGCTAGACCCACTTGACTCCCTCCAAAGGCATGCTGTTCGATTCGTCGAGGATCCCAATCTTATGGACAGATTGGAGTCACTGGAGCGGCGAAGAGACTTTAGGTCACGCTGTGTACTTTATCGGCTCTTTCATGGGGAGTGCTCTGAGAAACTGTTTGACTTGGTAACACCGTCACCGTTCTACCAACGCACTACTTGATACCGCAGCAAGGTTCATCCATTTCACCCGGAAACATTAAGAGCCATTTCGCAAAATCATTACGCTCGAGTTTAGGTAAAAGACTGCAGAAATGTTTATGTGTGCGTAGCTAACTACAGATGCGCGTGTAATGGGAATGTGATTCGGGATGTGAACGATCCGTAAACGGGATGTGATTTGATAAAAGATTAATTGTAAGAAAATAAGTTACTTATTTTAATTGTCTAATGTTTTTCTGTTAGATTAATAAGAAAACACAAATAAGTATGTTATGTAAAACATATAATAACAATTACCATAAAAACAAACACATGTCAATTAAATGCTAAATGAATATTTTATTTGGATAGCATTTTCTCCTGCCAAAAGGTTGTCTTTTTCTACTGACTATTTTCAATAGAAAATGAGGACCAATCCATATAGCACATACACATAAGTTTTCGCTATGTGCAATTGGCCTTGAAACCAGTAATACCAGTCATGATTTAAGATTGGCTGTTCACTTTAAAACATTTCAGTCCTTTAGCTTGTCAGACAGCATCAGGATCATTTTCTAACAGCGAGGTTGGACATTTCACTTCCACTAATCCTTCACTGTACAACGCCTCTGGTGTTGCCCCTAAATAAAAAAATTCCTCGTCTATAAAAAGACATTTCTCTATATTATAATTTTCTTGAGCACTGAGTTGGGCCACAATGCACCAGAATTATTGCGCAGTCCTTGCGTTCCATGGCTGAAATAAGATAACAAAAAACTTCGCCCGCAATTATCTAAGAATGGGATCTACTTATACTTTGAAAGTCCCCTAGTTTAGTTTGTTAGGAGAAGGAATCTCGAAAACATTTCTCAATGAAAATTTAAAAATGTAGACATTTAGCCAGGAAAAATCTGTGTAATCATAATCATCACCTCAAATATATATCGGATTCTATCTCGCAGAGAAATCCCGAGCACAGCGACTGAACTTGGTTATGAGGCCTACATTTAGGCATCATATTTTCGTGCCGTAAGTCACCACTGGTGACATATACAGGATATAGATATGTTTTCAGAAACCGAGGTATGTTGGATGATCCTTTTATCATCTTAAGGTCTCTGAACGCTGCCCAGTCGATAGGGATTCATCGACTGACCTCTTTTTTGAAATTTGACCTACCCAACTGAACTGTTTGTCCAAGTTAATCATAATGATCGATAACTACGATTATCGCATTCGCAACTAGGACCGGTACAGGAATGACATGGGATTTGACATGACTTTCGCCTTGTTCATGTTCATTCGTAAACCCGCGAGTTGAGAAATCGTACTGAGATCGTTGAGCATGGTGCCAAGGTTCTCCATGGATTCTGGCATAATTCAAGAGTGGTAGGACCACACTGTCGACAGAAAATCGACGTAAGAATAGTAGCAATTTGTTACTGCGCTTCGTTCGGTGAGCGAGAGAGCCGGCAGCCCAACTTTCTGAGGGTGTTTGTATGTGGAGGGTTTTGGGGGTGCCCTTGGTATCACCGAGCCTCAATACACTCATTCACACTCCCTTCACTTTCTTCACGGTAGGCAGCGGCCTTGTAAAGGTCCATGAGCGGCAGCAACACTTACCATCAGGTGTACTGTTTGCTCGTTAGCCACGGTTTGCAATAATAAAAAAAATGACGCTATTACTGTAAATCGAAGATGAGGTTGATGTTAATGCCGAGTCCGACTCAGTATTAGAGCTTGAAGACATATTCCAGTGCAGTGGTGGATAGTTTCGGAGAGACGACGTATCCCTGTCTCATGCCTTGCCGCAATCGGATCGGATTCGTACTCTTATTCCGATCAAATCTCACATACTCACACATGTACATCGTACGTAAGTCATACATACTTGATAGTATAAAAACCTTAACTTATGACAAAATACGAAATGTATCAAAACTATGTAATTGCAGTATAATAATGATTTTAGAATACGAACGCACTGAATCGGGACGCAGGAACAAGCGACATAGGTCCATCCTCAACGGGTGCTCGCACCGTATTAGTACGGTGCGAGCACACGGTGCCCGCTTGTGTATCGTAATTTACTGTAATTTGGACTAATATTCAATAATTAAATACAATTAATTGCATACAAGGATTTTCAATATAACTGTAGAATTCGATTCTCCAAAGATCATAGTTTAATGTGTAATTTAATTTAGAATAATTTTATTATTTTAACGCCATAAAATAGGCGATAAAAAAGCAATGCAAAATTTAAAATTCGCCCTAGTTTTTATTTTTTTCTGATTAAAGGTATAAAAAATTTAGAATGTGTTAAATTAAATGGCAATAAGAATATATTTCTGATGTTTACTATATTTTTTGTGGCCTAAAATATAAATATTATTCATAGATACAAGGCTCTGAAATTGACTCGGAGGCGATTTTCCAGTAAAATGGTTGTGGGAGATGGGCTACTATGGATCGAACAATTGACTTTTAGAAAAAGTGCTAAATTAATCGTCAATACGAAAGATTGGCCCATTTTAATATGTATTCAATAATATCTAGATGTTACTTACAACGGTAAATTAGGAGCCCAAAATCAGATAATTTCGAGCGTAAACGCGAAATGGCTCTTAAGGTCTTCAACTGTACGTTTCCAGCGATCATTTCTCTCACGTACGTACAGGCTCTGGAATGAACTACCTGCTGCTGTGTTTCGCGAGCGCTATGACATGTCCTTCTTTAAACGAAGCTTAAGAAGAGTATTTTCTTCACGGTAGGCAACGGCCTGGCTGTGCCCCTGGTATTGCAAAGGTCAATGTGAGGCAGTATCATTTACCATTAGGTGTGCTGCCTGCTCGTTTGCCACCATCGGCAATAAAAAGGAAAAAAAAATCAGAAACTTATGCCCTTAACGTTGCTGAAGTTCATGGACCCCAGTTACTACTTACCATTGGGGTGGGTTTTTTGCTCGTGAGTGACCAAAAGCAATAACCATTTCGTAGTTTCTTGACAAGACAGGTTTAGCAACCATTGTGCTAATTAATAAATTGCATAGCACTTACTCCTAACATATTTAGTTGAAAGTATCAATAGGTAGTAGGAATACTAATGGGTAGCAGTAAGAGGTATCAGTAGTAAGTAGTAGTAATAAGTACTTACCTTAAGCTTACAATCGCTGAGATCTAATGACGTTAATGCTGTATCTGGTTCTTGGAGTACATGTACTAAAGCCTAGAATAGAAATATGCAGCGTTAATTTCGTCTCATTTTCTCAAATTCCTCAGCTCAATACTCTACTACTCTACCGCTTCTATAATGTTCCGTATGCTGACGGAGCAAGAAAAAATAATCCTGTACACGTATTAGAAAACTGGAGAATGTAATCAGATAACATCACTGTTTAAATTGAATCTTAACAAAACTTGATATCAAGTTGACTGACAAGGATTAATTTAGAGAAGTCCCAGTGTCAATAAATTGGTGAAATTTTCAATAATAAAATGAATTTTCCGTGTGGTGACCAAGTAAGAATACAATTCACAACTCCATTTGTTGGCCGTGGGTATCGTAAAAAACAACAAAGAGTAATGATATGTCTATAACATCTGAGCTAGAGAAGGAAAACTCAAAATAAAACCCTATACCAACACGTCTGACCTGCGTGGTATGGTAGGTCAATTTCCCTCTTATATTGTGGAGAAAGCTCTAGCCCAGCAGCGGGACGTACCTCTCCTCTATAAAGTTCTAAGTGGCAACGAACGCCATCAGACGGGTTATTCTTCATCTCAGTTCATAGACGTCCTACTAGCCTGTGGGCTTACCCTTGAAATCAATTCTAATTTCGAATCCGATTCAAGTCCAATCTGACCAAACTTATATTTAGTACTCTTAAACAAAATCGAGAATGAATTCCTCGCATTTGCCGTTGTTATTTTCACAAAATGTGACGTATTTTATTACTTTAAATGAATAACGTTACCGAAATCGATCACCACAAAGACGCTTTTTGAATTTGTGCAACATTAACGATTTTAAACTACGTCAAAATCATGTCGGTAGTAGCCAATATGCGGCTTAATCTACGAGAGTAGAGTTCATTTAGTTTAAAAAATTCCACCGAATTTGATTCCAATCGTGCGCTAGTGTCGCTTTCAAGAGTACCAAATTGCTCAAATTCGAGCTGCGATTGGATTTAGGATTGGTATCGAGATTCATGATTAACTATAATGGTCGTATAACCCAGTAGTGACTGGGCTCGGGTCTTCTCCATAATAGAACGGAAATTGATCTATTATACCACGCCGATCAAACGGGTTGGCATAGTTTTTCCCTGCCTTGGCTCAATATACATCGCATATCTCTTGATCGTCTTTTAAGATACTCACAGAAAAAAGAAGGGGTGGTGATTTGTATACTTATTCCATCACCATAAGATCACTAAAATTAATTAAATATTACTATTGTTCTCCTCAAAAGCCAGATGGCCATCGCACGGCAGTTTATGTGGTCCTTTACGACGTGGACGGATGAACAAAAGAATAAAATTTATTCAGTACCTGTATTAAAGGCGGTGCATATGATCGCTTCCCCGTAAGTTTACTTAGTGATAAGTGTGTAATGGAATGATTTTTGCCGATGGCCCTTACTATTCCAGACAATTCGAACTCCATACCTAAAATAAAATCTTTTTTTAATATTGTTTCAATAAAATTATAATGCTATCTATAAAACTACAATAAATTTTGTTTTGCGATAATACTTTATCCTTTTCTTGTACAAGGATGTTCCGACAATGACGTCACGTTGTTTGTACTGCTCTCTCTGTCTCGTCATTTGAATTACATAGGGTTGAGGCAGTATGTACTCTTCTTTTATCATACATATTGCAAGTTTTGGTAATAATTTTATGACCGGCTGCCTGCCTGACGTCAATCCTTCTTAGAAATGTAATTATTGAACTGTTGAAATTAGATGGCGTTGCCCCAGGTCGATGTAAAGCTGTCAATAGTATTTAGTGACATCATCATCATCATTTCAGCTCAAATACGTCCCATGGTAGGGCGCGAGCCTTCTACACTGCGAGAGGGTAATTGACCTACTACACCGCGCTGGTTAGACGTGTTGGTATAGGGTATTGTTTCAAGTTTTCCGTCTCTTGCATGGATGTAATATGCATATTTAATCCCTTAGACGTCTTTTACGACACCCACGGGTACAAGAGGGGGCGGTGAATTGAATTCTTACTCCGTCATCACACGGAAAATTTACTGACAACCACAACCAATTTAAGTGTTAGTAATATTTGTAGCTACCGACTTGCAACATATAGCTAGCAACGTATATCTCTCTCTTTCTAATCATTCATCAATTTATGTCCCACTGTTGGGCTCGGGCCTTCTCCTTTATGAGAGGGAATTTGACTTGCTATACCACGCCGGTCAGACGTGTTGGCATAGGGTTTTGTTTCGAGCTTTCCTTCTCTTGCATCAGTATTATAAGAAAATTATATCCTTTAGTCGTTCTGTCCTTCTATGACACCTACGGGTAAGAGGGTGGTGAATTGTATACTTATTCCGTCACCACACGGAAACTGTCTAATCAATAAGGTTTAAATTCTTGTAACTAGCTCAATATGAATATAATGTTATGTTGTGTTCACAAATCGATATAGTTTCTAGTTTATCTTCTTTATACATATATTTCTTGTGTGTGTATGTCACTGAAATCCTCCTAAACAGCTGGACCGATGATGATGGAATTTTTTATGTGTGTTCAAGGGGATTCGAGAATGGTTTAGATTCACAACTGGACCCGGTAGGTGGCACTGCTGTTGATTTCAAGAAGAATTCCTTTTATTTTATATGAACAAATAAAACGTCTGTTGGGTTAGCTAGTTTTATCTATACCAATAAATAAAATTGGAGTGTCTGTTTGTAATGTCAAAATAATAGGCTTTTTTCATGCTCACACGGTTATTTGCACGACACCTATGCCTAAAATAGCAATTAAAAAATTTTTGTCTGTCTGTCTGTCTGTTTGTTCCGGGTAATCTTCAAAACGGCTGGACCGATTTCAAAAATTCTTTCACCAATGGAAAGCTATAATATCAGGGCGTAAACTAGGCTATATTTTATCCCGGTATTCCCACGGGAACGGGAACTACGCGGGTAAAACGACTATAACCTATAACCGAAGCGAAGCGAGGGCGGGTTGCTAGTATAAAATATAAAGAGTAACTATCGTTCCAATTAAATATGAAAGGAATCATTTTCACAGTCAATACAATTAACTTAAAAGACACCACTGGATATGCCGTGTTATAGCAAAGAATACAGTTCACCACCCCATTTATTGCCCATGGGTAAAAGTAGAGTAAGGGTGTATATTATAAAGATAACACTTATGCAAGAGAAGGAAAATTCAAAATAAAACCCTATTACAACCCGTTTGACTATCATGGATCCATTAGGATTATCTATCCACTAGGCTCTCTAGCCAAATCTCTAGATTCATTGCGCTCCAATATTGTGTGGCAATCGTAATCACGACTTTAGGTATATTAATTTATATTAATAAATAATTATATGCTACGATGCTGCGTCTAAAATGGACTTCAAAAAAAAGAATGGTCTTAGTACCGTATCTTGGAACCCATTATCTGTAAAGTCTTTCAAGACAAATCAATTAATTCCTCAGTGATATCAAAAGACAAAAAAAAAAAGATTTTATTAAGTAATGCTTACTGTTATCTGATAAATCCAACGACTGTAGACATCTGACGCCGTGTATGCAGGATTCGAGAACATGCGCCGCTTGCGATGATGACAATACTCCAGATAGATTGAGTCGTACACCCGTCGCGCTCTCGTTGCACGCCAATCCAAGCAACAAACTCCTGGAATACATACATACTCCTGGAAGACATTTGTGATAAGCACCTAAAGCTCGTGTGCTTTTTGCATGCATTCTATTCATTTGGTGTGCTTCACCACGGTAAGAGCAAAGCACATTATGGTAAAGCTTTATGTAGTAACAGGCTAAGAATACAATATGCCGACCCTTCTCTTCAGCAGGTATCATAAGGGATGACTGAGAGACATAACAATATCCACTATTAATCAAGTTGTGAATAAACCTTGTCTATCTCATAGCCTAAAATTTATTATAGGTAAAACTGCAATAGTCACGAAAATTCGGTTTTATGAAATTAAAAACAATATGAACTTGGATCACCAGGACTAAATCCATACTGTGTTTTAAAAGCTTTGCAACAAAGAGTTTATAGCTTGTAACTCCTAGGACGGCGTTGACGCAAGGACTACCAGATTCCGCCGACTATGAACATGTGGACTACCAGAATTATATAAAAAACTAGCTGACCCAACAGACGTTGTTCTGTTCAAATAAAGCGCCACCTACCGGGTCCAAGTGTGAATCTAAACCATTCTCGAATCTCATTGAGCACACACAAATTACTTAAATTACTGGATTTAATCCAGTCAACAGATATCGCCATCTGTTAGAATCTTTTGGAGTTAACAGATAATTGTGACTGTCAATTAATTATAGACAAATAATTTGTAATAAAATAATATTGCGACTATAAATTAAGATGTAAGTTATCCTATGTTTCAAGTTGGAGCAAACTGCACACGGTGTGCAAATTTGATTAAAATCGGTTAAGTAGTTTAGGAGTCCATCGCGGACAAACATCGTGACAGGAGATTTATATATATTAAGAAGATATAATTGGTCGAGGTCTAAATTTTTAAAGGCATTTTACCAATTTTTGTCGTTTGTTCGCAATTCACAATTTTTTTTAGGTTTATGGCCAAATAAACTTCAGATGCCGATTCAGCCTCTCGAACCGAATGAAAATCTTACTCAATTTTTACTCAATTTCGATTCATAATATTAGTTAGATTAGATTGTAACTAATCCTTTAGTTACATATCTCTAGAATTTGTGACTCCATTTTAATAATTGTTTCACACGTAGAAAATCCGAGTGCTATGTAGATTATCGTGTGTTTTGGCAAAATAATCACTATCACTCATACGAAACTAATACAAAATTCATAGAACACAAAGGTACAAATTTATTTTCAACTTTATTAAATAAGACTGCAAATAAATTAGTACCTTTGTATTTCTAGCAACGTACCTGCAATTTGATTATATACTAAAAATTTCTAAAGACCCTGCGATTGCGATAAATGCTGTACAACTATGAATCAACTAATTGCCCAACTATTACTTAAGAAATCGTAACCAAACTACATCGTTTATGTAATGTGTGATCATTTCAATAACAATTATTGTTGAATAATTATGTTTTTAAAAACAACCTCTCAATCGACAATAGCAACATCTTTTAATTTCGATTGTATAATATGCATCACATTCTTGTCTTATATATGAATGGTTTGTTTTTAAACGCACATATTTTTAGACAAAATAAATATTCCTAATTAACGTAACCATACGTCCCGCTTTGAACGGGACAATCCCATTTAAAGGTTGTCTGTGCCATTGTCCCCAGCCGTCCAAAAAAGGTCCCGCTGTTGCAAACAAAACATAAATAATAATTTGTTATACCAATGGGGCAACCAAGAACATATCTTGGTGTCTTTTTTTAGGTTTTAAGTCCATAGTTTTTGCGATTCCAGCAAGAATTTTCATGTATCTTTGTTTTTCTTTTAGATTTTAATTTCACATGTTATTTATTTCTGCAAGTCGCCCGTTCTGACACAAAAAAATAATACAACTGTAATTTAAGTGTCCCGCCCATTAAAAAATATGGTCACATTAGTTAATTCACTAGCTTCCCACCCTCGCTTTGCTTCGGTTTCGGCCGCTCTACCTTCGCATTTAAAACCTTTGATATTTCCTATGATATTACTTGTAATGATATTACTTCTCTGTCTAGCATACAGACCAATTTTGATCTAAATTAAATGCACAACATATTTAATGCATTAAATAAATAAATAAATTTATATAAAGAAACATACTGTATTGTCTAAAATAACTTTGTAATAACTTTTTTTTTAATATGTATACATAATTTAAATGGTTACTATGGGTTATCTTTAGAAGATGGACATACCGCCGTGTACTCTTCTACTCTAGCAGTATAAGAGTATCAGCTATTTTTCAAAATGATATAATGGCGTATGATTACTCGATTAAGTGCTTCATGCGCGCGAGTCGATTATAAATAATAATTCCCGTTGAAGAGAACGTAATACTTTTTTTTATTATTTTAGTTTGTAATTTCAAAATGTTTGTAATGTAATGTTTGTAATTTCAAAAAATTTTAATAACCCCCGACGGGTTTTTAAAAATGTTTGAAATTTTATTTATTATTTACGGATTGTATAGCGTTTATATTTGATTTTCGACTGCCGAAGTATCGAAGACGTTACAGCGTTCATGGTCACGAGCATAGCAGTTCGCCCAAAATCGCGACAAGATCCATAAAATAGTTTTATTTACAATGTGTAATAATCACGTAAACAACAGAGACCATTATTGTATAATACGTACTTCAGAGCATCAGGCGGCATCTTGCAGTATGAGAAATCGAGGTGCGTTAGCGCCAGGCACGCTGTAAAGAACTGTCGGAAAGACGGCGGTGGGTCTTTGGGGCGACGCGCCGCTGACCAAGGGTTACGCGCCACGCATAGTGTACTCAGTCGTGCTGCACACCCCCGCAACAATGCACCCCACATCTATAAATACATATTTATTAAATTTCTATCCTATGATTTATAATTGCCCTTCATTAAATTTGGATAGAAAGCAAACGGATCAACATATTTTGAGGACTACTTGCCTTTTTCTGATGATATACATGCTTGCTTCTGAGTTTACTTAATTAGTTATTAGCTTTGAGATTGAGTACATGTGGAACCTCTATGATACAAGATTTTATATACTAAATTAGTATTGGACCCTCCAAAATGAACCACTTAAGTTGAATGTGCGTATTCAATTGTCAACTCCAGTGGGTAGTAGATAGGCAGCCTAAGGCAGGGTGGGTTATGTGTCTCAACTTTATTCCTCCATCACCATAGATAGTTGGATAGGTTGTGGCCAGACTATAGTCGGTCGAAAAAGGCTAGATTATGGAGCCTCTGGTGTCTCCCAAGATAGCTAGGGTAAGTGCTCTCATACCTTAGATCACCAAAATAAAACGTGATAGTCATTAAACCGATTTGGGTATAAATATTTACAAGGTTGTTGTGACTGTAGGAAATATTGTAATTCTTCATTCAATTAATTATTATAATTAAGAGAAATTGTGAACATGAATCAAAATATCTTTTTCAAAAACAATATCCCTATATTAAGTTCATAATATTATATAAGAGAAGGAAAACTCGAAAAAAACCCTATACCAACACGTGTAACCAGCGTGGTATATGGTAGGTCAATTTCCCTCCTATTGTGGAGTAGGATCGAGTCCAGCACTGGGACGTACATGAGCTGAAATTAATAAATGAATGTTATATTGCAAACACTTACATTTTCTAATGTTGTCTCCGTATTAGTCAAATTTAAATGCGTTAAAACATTTGGTTGTGCGAGAAAATTATATAAATTCTGTAACAAGAAAATTTTATTAACACAAATGTAAATCCAATTACTTTTACTAGGTGCTCATTGTTTTATCATATGCTGTAATTCCAGATAACATTTTAGGTCTGTACCTTAAAAATATATGCCACAAATATTTCAACCTCATTAGAAATTATTTTTGTGGACAAGTGGTGAAGACATCAGAAATTATTAGAATTATATTTATTTTTAAAAGTTATATTTTTCTAAATAAAAAAAGATCGCGTTCTATAGATATTGTGATTAAGAGAACTCTTTTTTTTTTAATCTTGATGTAAATATTTTATGAGAATGGACAGATGGTGTAGTCGTTATATCAGCTACTATTCATTAGTGCATGTTTAAAACTATCAGTATCGAAATGAATACAATAGTACATCTATTCACTTTATCTCATATTCACATTAATATTGTCGATTAGGCAAAAAATATTGTAGTGACGGAAGTAAGAATACAATTCACCACTCCCTATCTTGCCCGTGGATGTCGTAAAAGAAGATTAAAGGACGCATACGCGACGGACTAATACGCATATAACATCCATACAAAAGAAGGTAAACTTGAAATAAAACCCTATACCAACCTGTTTGAGTAGCATGGTATAGTAACGTCGATTTCCTTCATTGTGGAGGAGGCTCGAGCCCAACAGAGGGACGTATATGAGCTGAAATGATGATGATGATGAATTTACTGATTCTAGTAGAATTATGTACAATATGATATACAAAAGCATTTTCTCTTTTCTTTACTAAAATCGCGTATTATGTGAGAAATGGTATTAAAGTGAACGTATTAGCGGGTCCTACTGTAATATATAACTTTATATACTTACATGTACATCATCCTTCAGATTATTATACGACAAGTCGAGATGTGACAATGTTGACAGATGACACGGGTTATCATTCAACAGAGTCGCCAAGTGCATCACAGTTTTACCCGTGAGGCCGCATTGCGACAGAGCTATATGCCTCAATCCGTCCAGATTGTTCGCCAAACCGTTCAGTACACTAATAGCACCTGAAACAACACACATGACATATAATTTATTCAATCATTACCTGGTTTCTTATTATATTCTAACTAGCTAACCCAACAGACGTTGTTCTGTTCAAATAAAATAAAAGGAATTCGCCTTGAAATTGACTGCAGCGCCACTTACCGAGTCCAATTGTAAATCTAAACTATTCACAACACACTCTTTCATTAATATCAGTCTAATTGATTTAGAAGTGGTTCAATCATCGTACATACTTTTTTTTTTATGGGTGGGCTATGGTAAGCGCACGCGCGGTCCAGTCCGTCCGGGGCGATGAAAGGACGGCGCGCGGGCCCATAACCCACCCGTACCCACGTCACCTCGTTGTTGGGCCAACCACCGGAGCAGATGTGACTCGACGTCCTGGGACGCCGGTCGCCGTCGCGCGGTTAGCCATACTGCGGGTGACGGACAATTCCCCGGTCCGATCACCCGCGGCCTCGGCTAGGGCGGCATTAGGCGCAGATACTCGCGCCTGCGCCGCCCGAGTCGCCGGCGGCGGAACGTGGCATAGGAGCTTTACTCGCACACGATCCGCCGCCTCCTTCCGTGAGATTACGGCCTCACAGAAGGCGGCGACCGCGTCCCAGTTCCTGACGCTGTCGAGCATCTCCCTGGCGATGGTCGGCAGCGCCAGGTCGGCACAGATAATCGCGACGAGTTCACGGCGCTCACCCTCCCACACAGCACACTCTTCGAGCGTGTGCTGCGCCGTGTCCTCGTCGCAACTGCAGTGGTGGCAGGACGATGTGCTCTCCCTCCTGCCAATCTTGTGCAAGTACTTCCCAAAACACCCGTGCCCCGTAAACACCTGCACCAGTCGGAAGGAAAGCACCCCGTGCGTCCGCTCCAACCACTCCATCAGCACCGGCCGGAAGGCCTCGACGGTCCTGACACCGTACCGAGTACTCTCCAGCTGGACTGCCCAACGGGCAATGACATACCGCCGCGGGCGCATCGTACATACTATGCAGTGGAATCACTTTACTGATATTCAGACCAATCAGTAAATTAGCTTGAATGTTGAGAATATATACAAAAGACATATCGTATACAAAACTCGATCGTGTGTTGACGGAGTAGGAATTCATCACTCCCTCTCTTGCTTCCGAATGTCGTAAAATACGACTAAATGATTAAATATGCGTTTAACATCTATGCGAGAAAAGGAAAACTCGAAATGGACCCCTATACGAACCCGCCTGATCAGCGTGATATAGTATGTATATTACCCTCCTATTGTGGAGGAGGTTCGAGCCCAATAGTGGGACGTAAATGAGCTGAAATGATGATACAAAACTTGTTTACGAGTGAAAAATGATTAATTACTACACGCGAGATCCGAACCCACATCTATCGCAATACCGTTCTAAACGTCCTACCTTTAGACCAGTGTGACCTGACATTTGATTGAATGATTTCTGATGTTTACGCGAGCATTACACATCTATACTAATATATAAAACTAAAAAAAAAAAATACAAAGTTTGTTTGTTTGAACGCGCAAATCTCAGAAACTACTAATCCGATTTGAAAAATTCTTCATTACTCTAAGACCAATAGGAGTGGAGCAGCAATGAAGACTGTTTAAATTTTTTTGCCCTTTCAAAGCTTCCGCTGCGTGCGCTGTATAAAGTGTTAAAGTTTCGCAAAAATCGTATGTGACAGAATTGTATTATTTAAAAATATTTTCTCCTTCTTCGTAAACAAAGTCGCAGATTAAAGTTAGCGTTAGCACAAAGTAACTATTCCACACGGACGAAGTCACAGGCAGCAGCTAGTTGTAAATATAACTGCGGATTTTATCGCGTTTGTATTTGATTTTTGATTGCCCGACGTTTCGAACACGGCAGACATGACGTAGTGTCTGCTTCTAGCTTCGTTGTCCTTGGTACTGCACGCATCTTGCTGTCGCTCAGGGTGTACTGATTCCCCAACAATAGACAGTTTTCATTATCGACAAGTCTGTATTCATTTATATGTACCTTTGTCCTCGATGTGGTTCTGTGATAGATCAACTGTATGCATTGCGGGCGGGTGTCGTGCCCGGGCAAGCGCGTGTCCTAGGCGCGCAGCATGGTCGTGCCGGAGAGCTGCAGCTCGCCACGAGATACGCTCGGGAGATGGTCTTGCACCACGCACTACACGACAGACACTCTCCCATGCTTCGCCACTAGCTCGCACGCCGTCACCGCAGACACCTTGGAACCACGTGTTGTGCTGCAGCGCCATCACCAGCGGTATTAGGTCCCTGGAAAACACATCGCATCCCTTACATTACTATCACACATTTGCGTGTGGTGACAGAGTAAGATTCACCACCCTATCTTACCGTTGGGTGTCGTAAAACACGATTAAACATTATGCAAAAGAAGGATAATCTATACCAATAAATAAAATTGGAGTGTCTGTTTGTAATGTCAAAATAATAGGCTCTTTTCATGCTCACACGGTTATTTGCATTATATATATGCCTAAAATACACTTTATAATTTTTTTGTCCGTCTGTCTGTTTGTTCCGGGTAATCTTCAAAACGGCTGGACCGATTTCAAAAATTCTTTCACCAATGGAAAGCTACAACATCAGGGAGTAACCTAGGCTATAGTTTATCCCGGTATTCCCACGGAAACAGGAACTACGTAGGAAAGACGACTGAAAGCGAAGCGGGAGCGGGTTGCTAGTTTAAAATAAAACCTTACATAACATGTCTGACCATCTTGCTATAGTAAGTTATGTTCCCTCTCATTTAGTGGAGGCTCAGACCCAGGGGCGTTTCAAGCATGTGTGTAAAAAAATAATTTAGTTACCCCCCGATAAGCAAAGTAGAAACTTCCCCACCCACCTATAGTGTAAACGTAATACTCGAACGCAAGCAGAGGAACGTATATGAGCAGAGATGATGATGACAGATCCATCTGTTTCAGTTTCTGTACTTACAGTTTGCTCTACGTAGAAATGAAAGCGGCAAGCTTAAGTGGAAAACAGCTTATAAGAAGGAAAACTAAGTAAAACGCTATGCAAACATGTCTGGCCAGCTTGGTATAGTAAGTCAACATGATCCCCTCTCATTTGGTACAGGCTCAGGCCCAGAAGTAGAACGTGTATGAGCTAAAATGATGACCCATCTGTTCTAGTTTCTGCAGTTACAGTTTGCGCCACGTAAAATTGAAAGTGACACGCTTAAGCTGCTGTAAAAATAAGGTCGCAAAAAAGGTTTTTCATTTGTTATAAGTAAAAGTTGCAGTACAATTTCTTTGGATGCGCTATCTGTATCTGAATAGTTTTAATACTGTAGTGAAATTTTTAAAGTAATATTCCAAAAAAAAATTATGGAACATTAGTATCGGTGTGAGCAGCATATAACTGGTTCAAGCGTTTTTAGTCTGGTAATTTTATTGTCAAAAATAAACATTACTCTGGTTTATTTATAATTTGTTTGGAAAACTGCATTTGTGTAACACTATATATTCCGTGTGATGATTGAGTAAGAATACAATTCACTACCCCCCTATCTTTCCCGTGGGTGGCGTAAAAAACGACTAAGGGATATAATGGATAAAGAAATAAATGGATAAAGAAATAAATGGATAAAGAAATAAATGGATATTATTATTATTATAATCTGCATATAACAACTGTGCAAGAAAAGGAAAACTCGAAAGAAAACCTTATACCGACCCTTCTGACCACCATATTATAGTAGGTCAATTTCCCTCCAATTGTGGGGAAGGCTCGAGCCCAGCAGTGGGACGAGTATGGTGAAGGCGTAAGAATACAATTCAACACCCGCCTATAGCCCTTGGGTGTCGTAGAAAACAACTAACGGATATTATATTATGTAGGTAACATCCATTTAATAGAAGGAAAACTCGATATAAAACACTATCAACCCATCTGACCGGCGTGGTATAGTAGTTCAATTTCCATTCTATTATGGAGGAGGTTCGAACCCTGCAATGGGGCACATGTGAGCTGAGATGATGCTGATGGTATCCCATAAATCAGATAAAACACGTGAATAATTAAAATAAATACCATCATCCATCCATCCATCAGCCTAAAGACGTCCACTGCTGGACATAGGCCTCCCCACGAAAATGCCACTCTGAACGGTCCTGCGCCACTTGCATCCAACGGTTGCCTGCTACTTTGAAAATGTCGTCAGGCCACCTAGTAGGGGTCGTCCTACGCTGCGTTGTCCGATTCGTTATAATAAAAAATTAAAATAACATACCTTTGGTCCAAGTGGTCAAAATCTTTTAAATGTAGCATTCTCAGATCATGCGCCAAATATATTGTATCAATATCCCATGCGACCTCAGCTCTGTAACAACAAATAAATACGATTATACCACTTAACAATTCTTATAAAAACATACCTTAATAAAAACAAAGAAAAACAGTTAAGTGCAAGTCAGAGTCGCGCACGAAGGGTTCCGTAGCATTATATATAAAAAATTGCGTTTGTTGTATGGGAGCCGCCCTTAAATATTGATTTTATTTCGCTTTTAGTATTTGTTGTTATAGCGGCAACAGAAATACATAATATGTAAAAAATTTCAACTATCGCGGTTCTTGAGATACAGCCTGGTGACAGACAGACAGCGAAGTCTTAGTAATAGGGTCCCGTTTTTACCCTTTGGGTGCGGAACCCTAAAAAAGAATTACCTAAATTTGATAGAAAATAATGATAAAACAGCGATTTAGTCAGTGATAAGAATAAACAACTTATTATTTTAGCCTATTTTTCTTCTTGATCAAATAATAGCTGATATTCTACTGATATCATTCGTAATTTTCCACAGCTTCTCTTACTTCGTGAATATCTACGCATTCAAAACCGGTCTAAGATGATTCTCAAAAATTATGGTGAATTGCTGGATTCTTCTATAAGTTACACACTTAAAAGTATCTTTTGTTGAAATTCAGAAATCCAATGTGTTATCACTTTCATTCATACTACTACTGTTTTTTTTTTAGTTACATGCAACAGAAAGCGAAATTATTTTGGCATATAGTAGAATGCCGAAGTTCTCATTTACTGTTAGATATATATTTTTTTTTATCTTCCGTGTGGTGACGGAGTAAGAATATAATTCACTCCCTATCTTGCCCGTGGATGTCGTAAAATACGGCTAAGGGATATAATATGCACATAACAACTGTGCAGCAAGAGAAGGGAAACTCGAAATGAAACCCTATACCAACATGTCTGACCAACAGAGGTAGGTCAAATTCTCACCCATTGTGGAGGAGGCCCGAGCCCCACCGGGGCGACGTATGCGCTGCGATGATGATGATGATATAATATTTCACGACGACATAATCCTTTCAACACCCCTGTGATTCGCACCCGGCACATTATATCCATCTTATATTGGTAACTAGCTAGCTATTAATAGATTTTCTTAAATAAACTAATCTATGGCCTAAAAGCATGTCAACAGATATCGTCTATGATAGGTTTTTCCAAGGTCAAAGAACTATTTCCATAGTCCTAATATTTATTAAAAGTACATACATGATTCAGTTAATGCTTATACATGCACAATACGTATAATGCATGATGCACAATGAATACTAATCGTAACCACAAGGACGACATTGAAATGTAAGTATTGTTTTAAACAGTATGTATCTACTTCCTAAGTTTCTCTACAAGTATGTTACAGAATATAAATTGTCGAGAAATTTTATTTACTATCAAATCTAGCCTTTTATTGTTTTATCTTTATATATGTAATACAGGATAATAGCAAATAACTAAAATCTTGTATTTTTTTTAAAGTTAAAAAGTGTATACAAAATATTTGCGTGGTTTGGTGTATAATAGCAAAGCCTTTTGCACCGATCCTATCCTTGACGATAGCAGCGATGCAAAAAGATGATTCATTATTCACTTAAATGTAATTTCATCAACAGCAGATGCAGAGAGGCAACGTAATGCTTTCAGCAACTGACTGATTTATGTGATTCAGCTCATAAAGGGTACCTCTTTATTAAAAAGAAAGTTTTTTTTTTCTTTTATTTTTTTTTGTGGGTGGGTCGCGGTCGGCGCGCCTCCGCACCACTCCGTCCGGGGCAACAGAGGGGCTTAAGCACGCAACTCCCGCGACCCACCCAAAAACCACGTCGCCTTCGTCGTTGGGCCGACCACTGGAGCAGCGTTAACTTGTCGTCAGTGGTCGGCCCGACGGAATACCCCTAATTGGGGTACCCTCCCGTCGACCGAAAAAAGGAAAAAAAAAAAAGAAAGTAATAGTATCGCTCTTTAGTTTTATAACGTATTAGTATATTTTCGCTTATTATGTACTAGCAACCCGCCCTCGCTTCGCTTCGGTTTCAGTCGTCTTTCCTGCGTAGTTCCCGTTCCCGTGGAAATACCGGGATAATATATAGCCTAGGTTACGCTCTGATATTATAGCTTTCCATTGGTGAAAACATTTTTAAAATCGATCCAGCCGTTTTGAAGATTACCCGGAACAAACAGGCAGACAGACATAAAAAATATAAAGTGTGTTTTAGGCATATGTATAGTGCAAATAACCGTGTGAGCATGAAAAAAGTCTATTATTTTGACATTACAAACAGACACTCCAATTTTATTTATTGGTATAGATTGTAATCTAGAGTCTTTCCTATTGCAAGTGTAGCTGCTTAGAAAATCTCTTTAGACTACTGTAAAAGTAATTTATACAGCATTTTTAAGAGAAAATTATTTCACTTGAGGCAGTTTTATTCTGTGCCTTTCATTCAACAATTATTTCTACCTTGACATCATGTACATATGTCTTGCTTTGTAATGTGTCTTATTTGCTCTAACTTAAGAACTTTAGAGCAGCTTTATATAATTACCTGAAGGGTGTTTGGCAGAGATCACACATAGCCGCATATTGGTTGGAAAAATCGCCACACGTTGAATGTTTCCGAGTGCCACAAACTTGAGGCACCGGAAATGGCAAATGTATCTGAAAAAAATATATCTATTTTTAGCTTAACAGGAAAAAATAAATTTTAGATAATTAACGGCTCCCAAAACTATTCCGTTCGTTTTCCTCGTTTGTGCAGTCAATAATAGTTTATGGATACATATATAGGTACGTACATATGTGCGTCAAGAACAGATTATTATGACTTCTTTTATCCAAAATATAGCCCTCTGTTCATAATTGGTCATATTAAATGATAAAACACAAAAGGAGGGAAATTGACCTTAATATGCCATGCTAGTCAGACAGGTTGGTATAGTTTTATTTCGAGTTTTCCTTCCCTTGCATAGATGTTATATCCTTATTATATCCCTTGTCTTTTACGACATCGACGGGCAAGATAGGGAGTAGTGAATTGTATTCTTACTCCGTCACCACACGGACAGCCATTAGCTTACTCAGCCTCATTATCATTTACCAATCAGAGAATGGGGTTATTCATGGCATCTTAATGAATATAGTAAAATACATTAAAAACTTATTTCACCGCAATAATGTTAAGCACAGCACAGCGGTCGTAAATAACCACATTATAATGTAGCCTTAACCTGATTCATGTGACTGAACGTCCGTGTGCACACATAAGTTATTTTTTTTTATTATCGCCTGAATGTAGCTATTAGCTATTTTCGTTTACCGCTATTTATAATGCAAGTTTAAATGTAGTGTTTACAGAATTCCTTTCTTCTATGAACATAATAATGTGTTATAATTATGTATCTCATAATATTCGCACTTTTTTCTGGTCAATGTGCTGATACGGCCATGATGCTGCACGAGTCACTTCGACAAATTATATAGTAAATACTATAATTTCAGCATAATTGAGATTTGCGTAACGTGTTTTATTCGCAAGAACATCTGAAGCTTTCTCATACATCATATCCGTGTGGTGACGAAGTAAGAATACAATTCACCAGCCCCTCTCTTGGCCTTGGGTGTCGTAAAAGACGACTAAGGGTTAAAATATGCATATACTATCTTTGCAAGAGAAGGAAAACGCGAAACAAAACCCTACATCAACACGTTTGACCCCCGTAGTATAGTAGGTCCACTTGCCTCCTACTGTGGAGGAGGATCGAGCCCAACAGTGGAACATATATGAGCCGCAATGATGATGATATATAAATACATATAATAGGGAAAATACTCATCAATCGTTTGATAAATAAATGAAACAATTTAAGTCAAACATCTAAAAACAAACCTTTACTTAGTCATTACAATATCAATAATAATTTCATATATTTCTATTTATATTTGTTTTTATACAATACACGTAACTCAACGATGATTCAGAGGTCAAACGATTAATATAGTCCTTATAAATACACATTATAAGCCGACGTTACAATTAGATAAATTAGTCCATGTGGATGGACAAATTAGCTTGTATGAATAAGCAAGTGCCCAAATAGTTAGTATATGTTTAGTATAAATTAGTACGAACCTTTGATATTATGTCAACTAAGGCCACGTTTGGGAATAAATCGTCGAATGCCATTGACAATGCGTGTATTATATTTAAAAGTCCCTCGGTGGTACCCTCTTCACCTGTAATAAAATTATCTTCGATAAATACAGATTATTTAGCAGTCCATGACCTCATTTCATTTACCTCCCCCTGCTCTGCTGAGCATTCTCCGCAATGAAAGAAAATTAAGCTACTATAGCACGCTTATCCGTGTGGTGACGGAGTAAGAATACAATTCACTATCGTCCGTCCATCATCTTACCCGTGGGTGATCGTACGAGACGACCAAGGGATATAAAACGCATATAACATCTATGCGAAAGAAGGAAACTCGAAATAAAACCCTATACCAACACGTCTGACCAGCGTGATATAGTAGGTCAATGACCCTTCCATTATGGAGGAGGCCCGAGCCCAACAGTGGGACGTACGGGTAAATTTTATTTCGATTTTTTTTTTACAGCAATCAGTAAGATTGCAATGTCGTTAAAAACCCATTAAGAGATGATTAAGAGAATGGTCAACAGCGCTCTTGTGAGAAATATCTATTTGCAATGGCGATTGCTATTGTTTTCTGCTCATACATTCTACAGGTGGGCACTGCATCCACAAAAAATAAGAAACTGGCCTACTACATAACATTAGCCAGAACGCCTGCAATAAAGTTTTATTATATTAACCTTTACCTTTATTATTAGATACTTAATTACATAATGGACAAAAATAACGAGACAGAAAACTGCATGGCTACAGGCTTTTCTGCAACTTGACATACCTATATAAATACAAATACTTCCCTTGCAACAATCCCTAAACATCACCTTAATGGGATCGAAAATGGCTTGCCAACCCCCCTCTGGTCTGCCAGTTTGGAACACGAATATGTTCTGTGATCACACTCCTTCCATAACTCTTACTAGCAAATTACATCGCAGTGAAACTCCCCGGAAAGTTGCCGTCCCTTTGAGAATACGAGGATAACAAATAACCTAATGTTATTCGCTGAAAATGTAGCATTCAATTAATGAAAAAATTTTTAAAATCGGTTTAATGATTTAGGCTTGAACGCTTAGCAAACGAACAACCAAACTTACTTTCACGTTTATTAGTTAAAATGATGAAAGTAATGAGCACGGAAACTGATTATTTATTACACATTTTATGCTAATTAAAATAACCCGTTTATACGAACGCAGCGACCAAAGTGGTTTCATAAACTTTTAAGTGAAAATCGTGGGCGTAAACAGTCACATATCTATTAAGATAGAATTTGAAGAAGAGATAAGTAGAATATATTTTTAGTCAAGTACCCGGTCTTGGGCACAACACCTATTGCCCGGTGACCGTGGCTTATCATAGTATTAATGAGCGTTACAGCTACTAAATGACGTATGGACGCTTAATTGTTTGGTCATGTACATATGTCACATTTACTAAAATAGTGCACTTCCTCACTTCATATGTATTATTTATCTAGTTGTAGGTGGTCATCCAATGTATACCGCCCGTAGCTCATTTAACGGCCGGAATCATAGAAAAACATTCTATGATTTTGTGTTATTGTCATTTATGATCACGGTTGCTTTCGGTTTTATAACTTAGTGATTGTATGAGCATCTTCGGTAACGTGAAATTCCTAACTAGGTACATACTTTGATATACTTTTCAAAGTCCTGTACTGACACGTCTGATTAGCGTAGTATAGTAGGCCAATTTCCGTGGAGAAGACTCAAATTCGCCAATGGAACGTATATGAGCTGAGATGAGATAATGATTAAATATGTTTTAAAATAAATGCGAGTCTTGGCTATTTATTAATATAAGTGAATTTCAATATTACAGCTCATTTGGAATTCGATACCATAGCTTCAGCAGCTATCGATTGTACCACTAGTCAATGGCTAATTCAAAGCATTATAAAGCAGTGAATCACTCATGAGTAAGCTCGTGAATGTACCTACTTTTGATTGTGGACTTTGGGCTACGCCGGCTGCTAAGCTAATTTAATCAACTATCGTTTGATATTTTTAAACTTCATTTAATTCATTAATGCTCCTAACCTTTATCGCTTCCAATTGGGTTCAACATGACTGTCTAATCAAACTTGGCATTATACGTAATAAATTTTCCTTGTGCCAACTAACTCCCTTCTAGTTTCAGCTACCCAAAGCGATAAATGAATTAGTGTATTTAGAGTTTCGAAAAATAAAGCGATTATTAATATTCGAGATCATAATAGATGTTCATAACAACCGAAATTAATTGCCTGTTTTTCTAGACAGGCTATGACATGGTCACACGCCGCACGATCCGTCGCCGACTAAGGGGACGGCGTGCAACCCCATAACCTGCCGTACACGTACGTACCCCTCTAACGCCATGCGTGCGGGCCACTGGTGACCATTCTTGTCATCAGTGGCCTGTTCACCCAAAATTGCCGTTAAGCAGTCTATTCGTAACCTCGTTACATTATTCTGTTCTCTATAAAATTTCATTGACATTTTTGTTGTCATTTGAAACATGCCACAGTACATACAAGCGTAATCACTCTTCCCTCAAAATATTGATAGTTTTTAACGCGTATTGAATCCATATAAGTAGTTTAACCCCTGAATAAAATGGCTACACAACCCTAAAAACCGATAATACAGACCTCGGTTCATTTCTAGCCACTCTATGATCAATATTTTTAGGGTTCCGTACCCAAAGGGTAAAAACGGGACCTTCGCTGTCTGTCCGTCCGTCTGTCTGTCACCAGGTTGTACCTCAAGAACCGCGATAGCTAGACAGATGAAGTTTTTACAAATTATGTATCTCTGTTGCCACTAAAAATAAATTAAATATTTTAGGGGGGTCTCTCATACAACAAACGTGATTTTATAGAAAATGGTACGGAACCCTTCGTGTGCGGCTCCGACGCGCACTTAGCCGGTTTTAATTTTATATTTAGAAAAAAGACACTCATGGATTTCTGATAAATACCAGGAGCACAGCTAGATCGTGGACCTACTGTAAGATGGTGTTTACAAGCCATCAGCTTTCTAAGCTCATCGAACGGAACGCAGCAAATTGCTGCTAATCAAGAACCCAATTTTCATAAGCCGCCTATTTATGGCTACAGATAAAACACTGTCCACCACTTTTAATATTTAAGCAGTTACTTTATAGTCCTGACACAACTGCAAACAAACAATGCGAAGTTAAATAATTACTTTTTAATTACAAAACTTGCAGAGATAGCAATAGAAAATGTCATAGTTCTTAGAGTAGTTCTTTTTTTAATTTTCTGCAATTGATAAAGGGGAATGCCCATTTTCAGTATCGCTTGATGCATCTAATTTTAAACTGTGACACGAGTTCATGACATAGATAATCTTAGTTTATTATTAAAATAATTTTATGACGTATTGTGGAATCTCACATTTGCCGGGTTTATGTACGTGTAATAATAGTCTTTTTTTGAATCGTAGTTTTCCGTTCAATAGATTTGTTGTAGCAACATTATTACAGAGATAATTATGATTAATCGATGTTCTACTGATATAATAAAATATCGATTAAACGTAATTATTTTTGATTATTAACAGTTCAAAACAACAATAATATTTTTATTCAACGAAAAAAATGTGTTTATTAAAATATAATTTTAGTTTAGTTAGCCAATGTAACAAAACATTAGCTTTGAAACACTAAAAACTAGGTGAGATATGACATCGTATTATCATAAACAGAAACACAAAAATATTTCGCCTTCTGTCTTATTGTGAGTGAGAATACTTGTGTTTTTACATCGGTAAGAAAAATCGAAATAATCGTTATCGATTTTTGATGTATTTTTTTTTATTTTAGTAACACTGTAACGTTACTTGTCAATCTTATCATGTTTGTTGTTCGCAGCTAAACAGATTGGCGCGAATATGGAAATGTCATGCTCTTGTATTATATTTCTTTAGTGATTTGTAGTGTTATATTGAATAATTTTGCTGGTATTTTGTGGAATATGATAGAGTAAAAGTGCTGAAACGTAGTGAATATGGTATAATTGTGGTTTACGTGTATTTTCGTGTTCTTAAAAGATAAGTAATAAGTTTCGTACATTTTAACTACAAAGCTCATCCATCGATTTCTCAGAAACCCGGCAAATTACGCATATGATGTTTATTTTTACTTAAACTACGTACTAATACGAATCTTAGATAGTGGTTTTCGTCTTGTCACTGTAATATTTATATCGATTTTTTTTTTGTGGGTGGGGTGCGGTCGGCGCGCCTCCGCACCACTCCGTCCGGGGTGACAGAGGGGCTTAAGCACGCAACTCCCGCAACCCACCCGAAAACCACGTCGCCTTCGTCGTTGGGCCGACCACCGGAGCAGAGTTAACTTGTCATCAGTGGTCGGCCCGACATAATACCCCCTACTTGGGGTACCCTCCCATCGACCGACGTCCCCCCCTAGGGGAGGACGTCGGTCTTTCCTCACGCGGTCGGCCTCTCGGCGGGTGACGGACTAATCCCCGGTCACGTCACCCGACATCACCCGACACCGAATCTTAGATAGTGGTTTTCGTCTTGTCACTGTAATATTTATACCGCTACTATTTTCCTTAGTCACTTGAGCATTCCCCTTTTAAAGAAATATAGCTAATGATTATTTGTTCACGTAATGCTTATATTATAAATAATATTATAAAAATAAAATTATTATAAAATAATAATAATAATAAATTATAAAAATAATATTATAAATTAATACTAAGTAAGTTTGTTTGTTTGTTACGCTTTCACGCTTAAACCACTGAACCGATTTCAAAAATTCTTTCATCAATGGAAAGCTATAATATCAGGGAGTAACATAGGCTATATTTTATCCCGGTATTCCCACGGGAACGGGTACTACGCGAGTAAGGCGACTGAAACCGAAGCGAGGGCGGGTTGCTAATAATTAAATACTAGCAACCCGCCCTCGCTTCGCTTCGGTTATAGGTTATAGTCGTTTTACCCGCGTAGTGCCCGTTCCCGTGGGAATACCGGGATAAAATATAGCCTAGTTTACGCCCTGATATTATAGCTTTCCATTGGTGAAAGAATTTTTGAAATCGGTCCAGCCGTTTTGAAGATTACCCGGAACAAACAGACAGACAGACAAAAATTTTTTAATTGCTATTTTAGGCATAGGTGTCGTGCAAATAACCGTGTGAGCATGAAAAAAGCCTATTATTTTGACATTACAAACAGACACTCCAATTTTATTTATTGGTATAGATAGAAATAAAATGCATATTTTTTAAATTTTAACACGTTTTATTTATGTTGCATTCAGTGTGACCACGTTGCGATAGGGCCGTAGTACATTAGATGTGTTGTGAGGTTTAAATTAATAAATTGCCATAATATAATAATTACTACAAATTCAATGTATGTATTATAATTACTGACCAAATACAGTATGATTTTTTCATATAGAATCATTTTCTTTTTGTACTGGAAATAAATTTAGCACGTATTAATTACGTTAAGTAGTAATGTGGCCACGTTCTTTGCGCTGTTTTTGGTAGGGTTAAATTAATAATTTGTCATAATATAATAATTACTAAAAATTAGGGATGTGCCGACTACCCGGCTACTTTCATAGTCGGCGACTATTCGGTAAAGAGCGCCGATTATCCGGCTTAAGTATCTTCTGAGAATTTTAGTGGAAATAAAAAGGTATGCAAAGCACTTTTATATCATATTCACCAGCAGTTATGCCGCAACATATTACTTAAAGTATCATCAAAACTATATAACACGTTAAAACACCAAGGTGTTGAATACAATACAAGAACACCACATGAAAATTCCACATGCCCGCCAAAAGTCCAGCAATACTTAACGCAGGCAATACAGATTGTTTTCGTATCTACATGGTTTTTGGCGCGGATATCAAAATGTCCCTTATATTTTAGTGTTTTACTGTGTTATATTGAATAAGTTAGCTGACATTTTATGCAATATAATGCAGAGAAAGTTCTGAAGTGTAGTGAATATAATACAATGGTGAACTACGTGCATTTTCGCAGCTTTGGTTGTCAGCAACCAAATCAGGATAACGACTTGACTTACTGACTATTAATATGTATCTTTGAACTACAATGTATTGACTTAAGGACTTTGTATCCATGGTCATGAATCAATATTAACAACGTATCTACATCCCGCACTGTAGAATGTGTTCTAATGTAGAGGGACTTAAGAAACGTAAAATGCACGCACATTAATCGTATTGGGTGTCACGCAATTCGTCCTATAATAGAACCTATTACAATAAGCACACGTCACTACTTAGATCATAATAGTTTAAGTACCTGTAACAATCGTGTTTATCGGTACATTCCATTATCAAACTATTATCATTCATCGGTCGCAGTTTCAGACCTTTGCTGATAGTTTTAATTGCAAACCTATTGCTATAACTTTCCTGATGCCGGCTCCGCAACTGGAAAGTCATGACGTAGCTTACTAATCCAATGACGCACATATATCCTATTTAATGAATGCATATCTTCCTCCATTTACTTTATATGACTCCCTGTTGGGTCAATGTAAAGGTAAATATATAATAATGTTTTACGAGCAATTCTTTTATATATTTAAACTAGCAACCCGCCCTCGCTTCGCTTTCAGTCGCCTTAACCGCATAGTTCCCGTGGGAATACCGGGATAATATATAGACTAAGTTACTCCTTATATAAACCTGGTACAACATACTCAAAATCGGTCCAGCCGATTTGAAGATTACCTCAAACAGACTAAAAATTTTTAAACTGTACTTACGGGGTCGTTCAAATAACTGTGTGAGCATAAAAAGCCCAGTATTTTGACTTTACAAACAGACACTTCAATTTTATTTAGATATATAGATATACAGTCAAACCTGAATGCGTAAACGACTGAGTAAGCGAGAGAACGCCATTAGCGCGATTATTTTCCAAGTCATTTTACCTACCTAAAGCTTCGTAAGTGAGATAAATACACTGTGACTGACTGACAGTCGTTTTTCCACTGGTAATGTTTCATTATACGTATGGTGACGGAATAATAATACAATTCACCATTCCCTATCTTGCCCGTGGATGTCGTAAAAGACGACTAAGGAATTATAATACGCAAATAACATTTATGCCAGAGAAGGCAAATTCTCTTCTAATTCGAGGAACTCGATGTTATCATTTCATCGTCACCATCATCATTCACCACTACCCAATCTTACCCGTGGATGTCGTAAAAGACAACTGTGAGATATGCATATAACAAGAGATGCAAGAGAAGGAAAAGTCGAGAAATGAAACGCTATACCAACATGTCTGACCAGCATGGGATAATAGGTCAAATTCCCTCCCATTGTGGAGGAGGCCCGAGCCCAACAGTGGGACGTATGTAGGCTGCGATGATGATGACTGTTCTCAGGACAAATTGTACAAATTATTCAACATACAATGTCTCTCTTATGCAAAAGTCCGAAGAAGGTTGGCTTTGGCCCAGTAGTGTCCAAATTTCATCAGTTAATGATGTAAATATCATAAAAGTACAAAACGACACTAATATCCAAAGGAAAAAAGGCTATTATGTTATTGCTATCTAGCTATGGAATGGGGTGTAATATGTGATTTATTGCAGACTAGCAACCCACCCTCGTTTCGGTTTGGTTTCAGTCGTCTTACCTGCGTAGTTCCCGTGGGAATACCGAGATAAAATATAGCCTAGTTTACTCCCTGATATTATAGCTTTCCATTGGTGAAAGAATTTTTGAAATCGGTCCAGCCGTTTTGAAGATTACTCGGCACAAACAGACAGATAGACAGGCGAAAAAAATATAAAATGTATTTTAGGCATATGTATAGTGTAAAATTTATCCGTGTGGTGACGGAGTAAGAATACAATTCACCACTCCCTATCTTGCCCGTGGATGTCATACAAGACGACTAAGGGATATAATATGCACATAAGATCTGTGCAAGAGAAGGAAAACTCGAAATGAAACCCTATACCAACATGTCTGACCAGCATGGTATAGTAGGTCAAATTCCCTCCCATTGTGGAGGAGGCCCGAGCCCAACAGTGGGACGTATGTGGGCTGCGATGATGATAGTGTAAATAACCGTGTGAGCATGAAAAAAGCCCATTATTTTGACATTACAAACAGACACTACAATTTTATTTATTGGTATAGATGACTTCTATACAAAAGGAACATTCGAAAACAAACCCTATACTATACTAACCCGTCTGAACAGCGGAGCCCAACAGTGGGACGTATGTGGGCTGCGATGATGATAGTGTAAATAACCGTGTGAGCATGAAAAAAGCCCATTATTTTGACATTACAAATAGACACTACAATTTTATTTATTGGTATAGATGACTTCTATACAAAAGAAGGAACATTCGAAAACAAACCCTATACTATACTAACCCGTCTGAACAGCGTGGTATAGTAGGTACATTTTCTTCCCATTGTGGAGCAGGCTCGAGCCCTGCAGTGGGACATAATTATGTGAGCTGTGATGATTATTCATAAATATGTAATAATATTCTGGCACTTACCTACAAGTATGGATACAGGTTTATGTTCATGAATCAATGTTATTGACACATGATTGGACTTTTTGCTCTCCAGTGCTTCTATCTCCATCAGGTGAAATCCATTGTCAACCTAATTTAAATTCATATAAATATATGCATATCATTATATCATTCATAAAATAAGATTTTTTTGAAGTGGAACTTCTAATGTGACTTCCAACAATGGCGGCATTCGAAAAAATGCGCGTAGTATACCTGTTACAGGCCAGCGCGAGCGTTAGCAACGAGTAGTGTCCAATATTTTATATAATTTTTTTTTTATATTGACAAAAAACATGTAGCACCAAAGAAGTTTCACTTCTGACATGCGTATTTTGTACACACGCTCTTTTTAGGCAAATTATGAAGGTACAATATATACTTAATATGATTATTTCTTTCTTTAGAGAAGGACGAAAATATGTTTTGTTCTTCACTTATTACTTTAACACTCCTTATCTTCTATTACAATATTAACATGTTTACTTAACACACAAACAAACAAGCAAAGGTTACATTTTGTGTCCAGTATTAATTATGCATTTAAATGAAGGCATCAAAAATAACTACAGTAATACCCCTTCCTTGTGGTGATGGATTAAGAATACAATTCACCACTCCCTATTTTGCCCGTGGATGTCGTAATCAGGGAACGTTGTGGTATGAATGTTGATGTAGTGACAAGGATTTAGAAAGGTATGTTAAGTTGGTTTGGACATGTAGAGAGAATGAATGAAAGGAGATTAACAAGAAGAATTTATAAGGCGAATCTGAGCGGAAGTGTTGGAAGGGGAAGACCAAGGCGGACGTTTCACGATCAAATCGGGGACGTCCTTAAGAAAGGCCAGGTTAGAAGTACCCTAAACCGAAGAATATGCATGAAGAGATTAATGAATGTAGAGGAAGCGAAAGTAGTATGTCAAGATCGTAGCAAGTGGAGGGAAATGGTCTCTGCCTACCCCTATGGGAAAAAGGCGTGAATATATGTATGTATGTCGTAAAAAACGACTAAGGGATATAATATGCACATAAGATCTATGCAAGCGAAGGAAAACTCGAAATAAAACCCTATGCCAACATGTCTTACCAGCATGGTACAGTAGGTCAAATTGCCTCCCATTGTGGAGGAGGCCCGAGCCCAACAGTGGGACGTATGTGGGTTGCGATGATGATGATGATGATGATGAATACCCCGAACTTACGCGATAGGACAAATTCGCTTAAGTCGGGCTTTAATTTTGCTTATGTTAAATGTACAAAAAAAAATGGTTATTTGGTAACAGTTCAAAGAAGATAATAATTTTAAAGAATATGGTCAACACGTTAGATAAAAAATAATTGAAACATTATGAATAAAAAAGGTAATCCTTGGGGATTTTGGCGGGCATCTGGAAGTGTTATGTGGTGTTCTTGTATTATATTCAATATCTTAGAGTTTTAACGTGTTATATTAAATAATTTTGATGGCATTTTATGTAATATTTAGTGGCAAAACTGCTGAGGTATAGTGAATATGATATAAAACTGCTATACATACCTTTTTGTTTCCACCAAAATTCTCAGAAGATACCCCTAACAGTG
Organism: Lymantria dispar; assembly: GCA_032191425.1. Classification (NCBI taxonomy): domain Eukaryota; kingdom Metazoa; phylum Arthropoda; class Insecta; order Lepidoptera; family Erebidae; genus Lymantria; species Lymantria dispar. Next base: position 23,202,971 of record CM063457.1, read on the forward strand.
GCCATTACACTATTGGAGGCGACACTTTGACTTACTGACGGACCATTACTGACATGAAGAAATTGATGATTTGAAAAGAAAATTATAACTCGACACTGGCAAAATGGCTTGTATTAATAGCTGATTGCCAAAACAAAAAAAGAAGAAGGTAATCCTTAAGGCCCAGTGCTCCAAAAAAACCGCGTATCTTTGAATTTGCGTAAAACGGGGTAGCGTAAGTCAGGGTGTTACTGTATATGCATTTTGTAGTATTTAATATAGAGAACATAGTTATACTACAATTATCATATCTTATCTATATCTATCATTACACCATTTAACTTACAAAATGAAATGTTAGTCATGTCTTATCATCATTCATATAATAATTAGAAATGTAACTCAAGTTAATAAAAGAAAACGGTTTCGAAAATATAAATAATTTATTAATAAGATTACCCTTGTTGGCACTTTTGCAGTAGTAATGAAAATTCTGTAAGCTGTTACTACCTGAAAAATAAATGAAGCATAAAATATTTTCAGTACAAATAAAAAAATTGGCAACCTGACAAAAATATATAGGAAAAAGGTTTATTCAAAATTTATAAAGGTTCTATTTGATGTTATTATTCTCTGCTGTGATTTACGTAACTATAGCAACTTCCTACAGTTATTCCATTATAAAATAAATTTATTATAGGTTTCAGTATAAGAGATTAAGGTGTGGAGGGAAGTAGAATCATTCCATTTTCATGTTTAAGACATATTAATTTATCCTACCAATATTATAAAGGCAAAATTTTGTGAGTATGTAAGTGAGTATGATTTTGATGAAATTTCACAATAATACAGCTTACATATCAGAATAACACATAGGCTATAGTTGCCCAATATTCCCATGGGAAGGGGAACCAATTGGGGTAAACCTGCAGGGCACTGCGAATGGTTCATAATTATATCAGTCACATGGTCATCATTACATTTATCTATATGTATTATAACAATATGCTATCCTAATTTAAAGTAATTATATATTACTTTAAATTAGGATAGCATATTGTTATAAAATATGTATAGTTAAATAAAAAATTAATAATTAAACAATATTTAAAGTAGTGTGGCAAATGGGCTAGTGAATAAATTGGTTCAGACATTACATTACATATGAACTTATCCACAAGTTGTATTGTGATTGTATATCTATATAGCACAATCACACAACAAAAACGGTAGACACACCTATATGACTCATACAATTGTCAATTAAATCCAAAAATATATTGTATTCATTCAGCCTTGCATTTCAATGGCATAGCGTTTATTCTTTGTTAGCAAACAGTAGTAAACTTAAAACCTGGATTGTTCATGAAAGCAAAAAATAATAATATGTAAAAAGTACATATTTGCATAGCAATATTTTAAAATTAATATAATTCAAAGCAAAAAACATTTATGTTTTTTAAGATATATGTACCTGTATAATGTACAACAATTATTGAATTTAAAAAGCACAGCTAGATTAGTAGGAAGAAAAATAGATGGCCAGGTTTTAAGTTCAAACCCAATTCATGAAAATGAATTCAATAACTGCCATGCAGAAGTCTCAAATTCAAATTTTGGCTTAAAGGTAAGTAAATAAATTAGAAATTGGGTTGACAGTGAAAGAAAATATAGGCAAAGACATGTGTATTTAGGTTTTACAATGTCTGCATAGTTTACCAGGTTACAAGGAGTGCTTTACCCAACAGAGGGTCAGTAACCAAGGTTGGATAGTGGTACCGCTATAATTCTTACACATTAATAATATAACGGATGTTAAAATTAAAGATGATAATTTTAAATGAAAAAAGATAGAAAAAGAATTGTTACTTATTGGTCCAAAATTTCATAAAAATAAACACTTACCAGAACTCTATTATCCACTTTATCACCGCGTGATTCCATTCGAATAAGAGATTTATATAGAATTTTAACATTTTTTCCCAGTACATTGCTAATACTATCTGTAAAAAATATTGAAATGGACACAATAATTAATCATATTGGTATAATATGACTAAAACTAAAAGTAATATATTTTACTTTAATAAATAACACACTTCACAATAGATTATAGTATGATATACTAACCACTTAACTCTGAGGATATTTGAGATTTTATTGACATTTTCGCAATTTTCTTAAGTGTCATTACTCCCACTAAATGTAAATATTTTTAATGCACGAAACATCCATATTAGACGCTATTCATTTTAACACGGACTAAAATTTAAAACCGTAAAACTGATTGACAAAGCATAACATAATTTTAACTCAAACTTATCCTTATATTTTACTAAATTCCACCAAAACACCAACTCGGTAAAAGACAGAAAAACAAGAATATGACATGAAATTAGAGTTGCCAGATGTAACCAGATTAAAGGATATTCTTACTTTCAATGGCCTACCGCAACGCTCTCTAGTGTCACAGATAAGAAACTATGTAGGCGGAGTTTTTGGCGGGAATCTGAAGTGTCATGTGGTGTTCTTGTATTATATTCAATATCTTAGTGTTTTAACGTGTTATGTTAAATAATCTTGATGGCATTTTATGTAATATATAGCGACAGAACTGCTGAGGTGTAGTGAATATAATATAAAACTGCTATACATACCTTTGTATTTCCACCAAAATTCTCAGAAGATAAGTAACAGTGGCCATTACACTATTGAGGGCGACACTTTGACCTACTGACAGACCATTACTGACATGAAGAAACTGAGAACTTGAAAAGATAATTATAACTCGACACTGGCAAAAACGGCTCGTATTTGTAGCTGATTACCAAGACAAAAAAGAAGAAGAAGAACTATGTAGGCTAGTGTTTTTAGAAAAAAAAAACTAAAAAGAGAAGGGTAAAATTAATTCTTCTTCTTCTTTTTTGTCTTGGCAATCAGCTATTAATACAAGCCCTTTTTGCCAGTGTCGAGTTATAATTTTCTTTTCAAATTATCAATTTCTTCATGTCAGTAATGGTCCGTCAGTAAGTCAAAGTGTCGCCTCCAACAGTGTAATGGTCACTGTTCCCTAACAGTGGCCATTACACTGTTAGGGAACAGTGGAAGAAGTAGAAGATACCCCTGTATCTTCTGAGAATTTAGAATTTTGGTGGAAACAAAAAGGTATGTATAGCAGTTTTATATCATATTCACTACACCTCAGCAGTTTTGCCACTATATATTACATAAAATGCCATCAAAATTATTTAATAAAACACGTTAAAACACTAAGATATTGAATATAATACAAGAACACCACATGACACTTCAGATTCCCGCCAAAAACTCGTAAAATTAATTAATTTAAATGTCAATTATAATTTGTTACAAAATTCTATAATTTCGTTTTGAGCAATGATTTAATCGGCAATCATAAACACATGTAGTCGTATTTTGGGCATTACTTTGTTTTTCTTTAGCAGTTGAAATGTGTAAATAAATACATGAAATTATTACATGTGTAATTTATCTTCACATATATATCCTAAATATTCTACAGTAGCCTAGTTTTTGCAAAACTTACTGTTCGCGACAAGTGTAGAATACCGTGATAGTGCTTAAAAAACGAACTGTAACATAATAGTGAATTTTGAAAAAGTATAGTGATAAGAGTACCGCCAAAATTAAGAGCGTTATCGGTAATAAGCGGCCGTAAACCCAAAAATGTGGTTTTTTGAGGACTGGTTACTCGTTCATCATAATAGCTTACTAAAAATTTATATAACCACTACATTAAACACATCTTTATATTGTGCTTGTACAGAATTATAACTCAATATTGTAACTATTTTATTAAAAGGCAAGGGTATTTTGAACTTAAGTTAATGAGATTTTACGAAAACGCTGAGTTTTGAAGTTCAGGTACGAATAAACGATAAGTAGTGGCAGCTCGAAAAAAATTGTAGATGTTAGGAAAATTACTGTTCTTGGGTATGTATAAAATGAAATTCAAGATTTCTTCCTTTTAAAACTAAAAAAAAAATATTTCCTTAAGATTAATTTGACGAAAATGGCTCCTGTAAAACATTTAATTTTGTGAATAATACTAACCTTGGAATATTTGAAAAAAATATCCACTATTTGTTCGACTATTGTAGAAGCAGTAAAAAAAAAACCAAATTGAAATACGAATAGTCACCCTCGTAATTAAATTTTAAATCCTTACTTCCTTATCCTTACTAATCCTTATCCTTATCCTTACTTCCTTACTATCCTTACTTCCTTACTAATATTATAAATGCGAAAGTAACTCTGTCTGTCTGTCTGCTACGCTTTCACGTCTAAACCACTGAACCGATTTTGATGAAATTTGGTAGAGAGATGGACTAAAGCTTGAGAAAGGACATAGGCTACGTTTTATCGCGAAAAAATGGCCATAAGGGGTTGAAATAGGGGATGACATTTTGTATGGAAATTCGTCATTTTCGACGATAGAACCATGAATCTTTGTATTAAGGCACTTTATAATAAATAAATAAATATTCGTTCTAGCATTTTGGAAATTTCATTTATATGGGGATGAAATTCAACCCCTAAAAGATAAAAAAGCATACAGCCGAAACTACTGGGCCTAGAAACGTAATTTCTTTACACCGTAGTATTTCTTGGGGTACACGAACTCTAGCAAAGAAATCGCGAAAAAATGGTTATAAGGGGTTGAATTAGGGGCTGACCTTTTGTATGGAAATTCGTCATTTTCGATGATAAAACCATGAATCTTTGTATTGAGGCAGTTTATAATAAATAAATTAATATTCGTTCTAGCGTTTTAGAAATTTCATTTATATGGGGATGAAATTCAACCCCTAAAAGACAAAAAAGCATATATCTGAAACCACTGGGCCTAGAACCGTAATTTTTTTACACCGTAGTATTTCTTGGGGTTAACGAGCTATAGTAAAGAAATCGCGAAAAAATAGTTATAAGGGGTTGAAATAGGGGCTGCCATTTTGTATGGAAATTCGACATTTTCGATGATAAAACCATGAATCTTTGTATTAAGGTATTTGATAATAAATAAATAAGTATTCGTTCTAGCATTTTGAAAATTTTACTTACATGGGGATGAAATTCAACCCCTAAAAAAACAAAAAGTATACAGCGGCAACCACTGGGCCTAGAAACGTATTTTTTTTACTCCGGCGTATTTTTGGGGTACACGAGCACTAGCAAAGTCTTTTTGGCAAATCACCCCCTTAAGGGAATGAAAAGCGTATAGCCGAAACTATTGGGGCTAAGAACGTGAAACTGTGTATTTCTGTATATTGTTCGATTCTCTTTCTTTTGTTGTAAATGAGCTCTAAGAAATTAGTTTTTGAAATTCATTCTCTAAGAGGGTGAAAATGTATAGCCGAAATCATTAGGCCTAGAAATATGAAATTTTGTACAAAGTTGTCTCTCTTGGAGAAAGTGCTCACTAAAAAAGGGTTTTTTGCAATTTTACCCCCAAGGAGGTGAAAAGCATATAACCGATATCACTGAGCCTAGGAACGATCATTTCAGTATACGGTCGGCTTTCTTGGGTTACCCCATTATTTTTTCTTAATGCTCGCTTATCAAGATAGCTTTGGATCGACGCAATATGTAGGCACTGCTCTGCCATCATAGATATTGCAAAGGTTCTTCTAGCAACATTTTATGATCAGCTGCCTGCCAAACGACATTGCTGGCTAGATGGCATCACCAATTGGTCCAGGTCGATGTAAATCTTTGTCTTAGTAGTATTTTGCGACACTCACAAACAATGAAAGCATTATAATATTCCTAGCCGCTACCAGACAGTAAGTTAATATCAAGATATTAATCCAATTTTCTATGTCTAGAAATAAACAAATTTGAAGCGTCTATTTGTCTGTCAAAATAATAGGATTTATTTATGGTAACACAATTATTTGCACGATACCTATGTCTAAAAAACCGGCCAAGTGCGAGTCGGGGTCGCGCACGAAGTGTTCCGTACCATTATCTATAAAAAGGGGGAAAATTGCGTTTGTTGTATAGGAGCCACCTTAAATATTTATTTTATTTTGTTTTTTATATTTATTGTTATAACGGCAACAGAAATGCATAATTTGTAAAAAATTCAACTGTCTAGCTATCGCGGTCCTTGAGATATGGCTTGATGACAGACAGAAGGACGGACAATTTTTTTTTGACTTATATTCGTTACGGGGTGACCTTCAAAACGGCTGGACCCATACTGATAATACTTTACTAACAGGTCTACCAAGCCTTACATAAGGAATAACTTAGGCTATATTTTATCCAAGGCTATATTTTATCCCGGTGTGGCTGGAACAACTGTGAGAATTTAGTCGATTTTAAAATTATTTCACTAACGCAAAGCTATTTTTGAGCGAGTATTTAGGCTATTTTTTTATCCTGATATTCCTACGGGACCGGGCACAATGCCGGTGAAATTGCGGGAACTAAATGGATATGAAAATTAATTTACGAATGAAAATCTACATTATCAGTGAATAACAAATAAAGGCTATTTTCATCCTGGTGTTTGCCCGGGAACGAGAACTCCGCGAGTAAAACCGGTGGATGTTGACTAATTTTTAAATTCTTTCACCAATAGGAAGCTACGTTATCAGCGAGTAAGATAAGCAATTTTGATGTCGGATATTTGTATGGGATTTGATAATTATTATTTTTATTTTCACCCATATAAACTTATAATATCAGCGAGTAACATAGGCAATTTTTATCTCGGCGTTTGCATGGAAATGGGGTCTGCGTGGATGAAACTGCGGGAGTTTGATCGATATTATTTTTTTCCCCAATGGAAACCTGTCATGGATAATGTATTATCAGCGACTAAGGATGGCCATATTTCTCATCGTCTTTCCACTTGAATTTAAACTACAAGGGTGGAAGTAATATTCAAATATAAAAATTTGTGAAGATATTTGGACGTTTGTTACTCAATCACGCGTAAACTTTTGACCGGATTTGGACGAAAATTGACACAGAGTATTTCTTAAATTAAGAATTATGAATACCAACTTTTACGCGGGCGAAGCCGCGGGCAAAAGCTAGTATTACTATAAATTGCAGCGGCATAATTGTTCATAAGCCTCCGGGTTGAGAGCCCTCAGCGCTCACCCATAGTCCGCGTCAAGCTGTCAAGGCCATCTGCGGCCAACAGCTGTACACACACAAAAAAAAAAAAAAAAAAAAAATGTTCATAAGCCAGTCGCGCTTTGGCGCTCAACGGAACAGGGTCACGTCGCTCGAGCTCTCCGCTCACAGCGTAAAAGACGACAATACGAACTTTAGCGTATACTGCGACTGATCGGTTTTGATTCGTAAGTATTTATTACTACCTAATTCTTTTAATTACTTTCATGCGATCTCTATAAAGAATAATATAGAATCTTTTTACGTTTTAGGTGGTGGATCGAAAAAGCAGATTGTATCTTGGGAACAAAATCGGTTACAAGGCAAGGAAAAAGAGAACACACGACAAAACTGTAAGGTACTTATAGTTTCAAAAGAGTAAATGAAAAGATAAGTGAGCCGTCACTCAGGACGCCTGGCAGATGTGAAACATCAAACTTTTTTTGAAGTCGTTACCGCAAAGCGTGGCGTTAACGCCGCTTTTAATGTCACGCGACGATCAGGTTCACCCCGCCTATAGATATTTCACATCAAAAATCCGAACGGAACATTAATGCAGCCTCATCTTCTGAAGATTATCAGCTAACTCAAATTTAATGTTTAATAATTACTAACCATACACAATATAATTTTTTCATAGAGAATAATTTTCTTCTTGTACTAGCAATAAATATGTAGCAAAATGTGGATCAAAATTTAATAACTAATTTCTGTAGTGGGTAGATTTAAATCTCTGACTGGACTTGTTAGACATCCATGGCCATGGCGACTAGGGCCATACTCGACTACTGCACGGCAGCCACGGAGGCAGCGTGCCTCTTGGCCGGAACCCTCCGGTGGGACCTGCAGGCGGAGGTACTCGCCGAGCTTTACCTGCGAGTATCAGAGACGCGAGCCACATATAACCTCAATCAAGGTGATTGCCGCCTGGCGGGTCGACGCCCCCCGAGACGCCATTGCTCGTTGGGCAATCGGACTGGAGAAGCCTCAATACGGTATCAGGACCGTCAAGTCCTTTCAGCTGGTGCTGATGGGGTGGTTGGGTTGGCAGCACGGGGTACATTCCTTCCGACTGGTGCAGGTATTGATGGGTCACGATAGCCAAGTACCTGCGCAAACTCGTTAGGAGGGAGAGCATACTACCATCCTGCTACCACTGCGATTGCGACGTGAGCACGGCGCAGCACAGGCTCGAGGTGTGTGCCTTGTGGGCAGAGCAGCGCCGTGAACTCGTTGCAATCACCGGTGCCGACCGGACCCTGCCGACCATCACTAGGGAGATGCTCAGCAGCGTCAGGAACTGGAACGCGGTCACCGCCTTCTGTGAGGCTGTCATCTCACGAAAGGAGACGCCGGCTCGTGTGTGATCAATCTTTGGTCACACGTTCCACCACCGGCGACTCGGGCGGCGAAGATACGAGTATCCGCGCCTCACGCCGCCCTAGGTGAGTCCGCGGGTGACCGGACCGGGGACTTTAGTGTGTCACCCGCAGAGAGCCTGACCGTGTGACGGCGACCGACGTCCCGGGATAGGGACGTCGTATGGGGTTTTTTATTTTTTTTAATTATTACACAATAATGTGATAATTTAAAAAAAATAAGTTGTCGAGTCTCGAACCCGAGACCAGAGTTCCCGCCGGCGAGCACGTTACCACGAGATTACCGCTTGTTGGCGATTCAACTTTGAATTTTTCTAGTACATAAATTACCCATCCAAATTTGACCCTTAAAATCTTTTTAACGAGGGCCCAGTTGACCCTAATATTATGTAGTTGTGATACCCTCGTGCCCCCTCTACCACCCCACCAAAAATCATGGAAATCCCCGACCCACACGTCTGAGGGTCTCCTTGTAAGTTATACTCTGTGCCTATATTTTACTATTTCCTGTACTTTGCATATTAAAAATACAATTTTAACCGTTTTACTATTATGAGATTTGGTTTTTAATTAAAACTTTTAAAATTTACATCATGTTGATTTTTGAAAATCTCCTTCTCCGAAGAATATATTAGAGATTGATTATAAGCGCCAAGGCTCAAGACTGGTCATTCTATGAACTCGCGTGTGTGTAGTGCATTAGTGTGCGTCGATATCGGACCGTAGCAAAATACCTAAAATGCGAGAAGTCCCGATTACCGATAACGCTCTTAACTAACTCAAAGTGTATCGACAGATAGGAGTTCGTAACTAATATCGACCAATCAGGGCGCTCCAAATACATAGCGAAAATCGTAAGATGTAAACACTACGAAAAAATGTGTACAGTGCTAAATAAACAATGTGAGTAATGAACATTAAAGTAGATTAATTATACGTTATATTGTAGTAAAAATTGTGTTAAAATAGCTTATAACTATTTGTTTTTCTTAATTTATGTAAAACACAATTGTACTTAGTTACGTTATAATTTTTGTTGTTTATAGTGTCAAATTTGCAATAAACATAAATATTCTTGGTATTTTATTGAAATATACGCTAGGACCTATCGAACGCAGTAAGAACCAACACCCTAGGTATTATAACTTGCGAGATATAGCCTAATAAACCAGGTAGGTAGCAACACATCCTGGAACCACTCCTTGAATGCAGTTGCATTCATTTCTTCGTAGTAGTCAGCAGTAGTTTTTGACTCAAAAACCAATAAACCGTTTACCACAAAACCCTATTTCGCACAACCAGCGTGGCATATTATGAGTCGTGTTCCTTTACCCATTGGCACTTTCGACGATGATACTTGGGTATCATTTGTCCAAGAACGAGAAAGCGTGTGGTTGGGGTTTAGCCTTGCATCGATGAAAACGGTATTGTCCCAATAGGCATGATGACAGTTGTTAAAAATCACTGAAATTATGGTTTTAAATAATAATATAGGATAAAGAGATTCTAAATAAAACACTTATTTTTAAATTATGATTGTAATTCTATTTATTTTAATAAACCTTAAAATACAAAACATAACAATCCGCCATGTTAGGTCAAACACCTGTGGCGTACTCGCACACAGCCACACTTACATTATTTATTTATATCATATATACTTATATACATTACTACTACATACAGAACACAAAACAGTTACAGACAACATTATTCACAACATAAAACACATAACACCACTTAGTTAAAACAACCGTGGAAACATACTCGTATAGCTGTGGACACATTGTACAGGGTATTGGACGCGAAAATTCGACGGGTCCAGTCACTCATTCGTTTGAGGACTGGGCAGGCATTTGCCAACCGCGACAAATCGTAGACCTGATTCTTGCTTCGGGACATTTGTCTTGAGGCCTAGATTCAAGAGCGAGGGTCTTGGCTTAACCGCCTGGACCGCGAGGAAAAAAACCTCTATAAAACAATCACCCAGAATCCTAAGTTCTGGCGCGCGGCGAGAGGATGCATGACTGATGGGTTGTTCAGTCGTTAGCGCGCCCCCAGCCAGGGTACCTGCGGACCCCCTGTGTTGGGATACAAATGTACGCTTGCCCGGGTATCGGGATCTCTGCCCGGGTCGACCTCTTTTCTCCCATACTCGTGGGAACTGTTATGGATACTTGTTTCTCAAACGACGTTGCAGATAGGAGGGGTGAGACGCCCAATACCATCCACAGGAACGGGAATTCTAGTTCCCACATTAAAGCCTTGCCATGCTACAGCAAAACTGGCACAGAGGAGGGAGATGCCTCGTCCGACTGCAGCTCTGCTGCTAGTCTGGCACTTGAGGCTCCAAGATTAGCCGAGGGCCCGCCGAAAATAGAGGCCCCTAAAAAGAGGAAGAAGAGAAAGAACATGGGGACGGGGAAGGCCACCAGCGTCAAAAGGACGAGGTTTTATTTAACTTATAAATCTTTGTTTTTAATTTTTAACTTAATTGTGTGTATATAGATTTCTCATATGTTGTTCTTACTGTTTTTATATTAGATTAGTCAGATTACTGTTTTAAGTCAACGTATGTTACGTTGTGTGAATGTTGAGCGCACCTATAATTGATGTGCATTCTAGATTATGTTGTGAAATGAGTTAAATTGTGTTATGATTGTACATTGTTGGTGAGCCGTAATAAATAAATAAATAAAAAAAGGCGCGAGTTGGCCAGGCAGGAGCGGCTGGCTAGGGAGGCCGCTGCAGCCACTCCGACTGCTGACGAGGGCAGCAGTACTGCCGCAGAGCCGTCGGACGCCGACATGTCGGCTGCTGAAACCGTCGGCGGGTCATCCCGGTCTCCGGCATCTGCCCTGACGGCAGCCCTAGAGGTTGGGGAGGAGGTTCTCCCCGCGACGGTGCGGAAGCGCCCCCTGAATATGGGTGGCAGCTCGGAGTCCGCCTCTGAGGGGAGTGGCGCTATCATGCCTCCTCCCAAGGTTCCAGCCTCTCGTAGGGGACGAGGGGCTGCAGTGGTGGCGGCGAGGTCAGCAACTCCGGCGTCGATCAGCCATGTGCGGGGGACTGATGCCCAAAAGCGGGCGAATGAGGCGGCTGCCGCGAGGATGATGAGGGTGTTAGCGGACATCCCTCCCACCAGCGCGGCAGCTACAGAGCCCGCTGTAGGTGTCGACTCCCACCTACCGATGTGGCAACCCTGCAGGCCGAAAATGCCCACCTTAGTGGCGAGGTTTCAGGCCTGCAGGAGTAGAAAAAGGCCCTGCAAAAGGAGCTGTCGGCGGTGCAGAAGGCGAACCGCGAGTTGGCCAAGCAAATGGCCGACTTGCGGAGCCAGGTCGCGCAGCTGGCGAGGACCGCGCCGCCGACAAGCGGCCCTGCCACTGCCCCCGTCGTCCCCGTTGCGACAACTTGCGCTGCGGCGAGTCCCCAGAGGGCCCAGCTGGCCGAAGCGGTCCCGCTGCCCGCAGTGGACGGCGTGCCGGACCAGACCATGCGCGCCATGGTGGATGTTTTCAGCAAGATGCTCAACGCGCGCATGGCGGCTCTGGAGGCGAGACTGCCCCCGGAGCCCCGACTCCGGCCGCCGCTTGCTGCGGATAGGCCGAAAGCCGTGGCGTCAACCCCTGCCGCGCTACCCTGCCAGGGCGGGCGCGTAGGAAACTACGCTGCGGCCGCTGCTGGGCCGAAGCCCAAGGGACCCGCCGCGAAAAAGAAGGTGGCACCGGCTCCTGCTAAGGCCGGACCCCAGCCGCTGCCGGCAAATGCACCGTCGGTGGCGGCCAACCCAGCCGCGGCCGTGACTGCTGTGCCCGGCACCCCTGCCGCGTCTGAAGAGGGTTGGCAGACGGCCGAGCGCAGCCGAAAAAGTCGCGGCCAGAAGAGGAGAGCGTAGGCCAAAAGCGCCGCCAAAGCCTCCGCTCCCAAGGCAGGAGCCGGTAACAAGAGGTCGCGAAGGAGGCTCCGGCCGCCAAAGTCAGCCGCGGTGGTGATCACCGTCCTGCCTGAGGCGGCCGAGAACGGCCTCAACTATGAGGCCGTCTTACGGTGCGCCCGGCGGGAGCTTGACGTCTCCGATTTGGGAGGCGTCGAAGCCAGGACCCGCAAGGCCCGGACAGGGGCTCGGATTTTAGAGTTCCCTGGGGCCGAGGGCGCCAAGACGGCCGATAGCATGGCCGCGAAGCTGAGGGGTTTGTTTGCTGCGGAGGATGGCGTCAAGATCGCCAGACCCGTCAAGTGTGCGGAACTGCGGGTCACGGGTCTGGACGACTCCGTGACGGTGGATGACATCCGGGAGGCCATCGTCTCGAAAACCGGATGTCCCGTGGACACCGTCCGAATTGGCGCTATCCGCCCTGGTCCGGGCGGCGTCGGTGCTGCCTGGGTGCAGTGCCCGGTGGAGTCGGCCAAGCAATTGGCCGGCTCAGGCAGGCTTCTCGTGGGCTGGAGCTGAGCGCGGGTGACCGTGCTGGAGTCCCGGCCTGCGAGGTGCTACAAGTGCATGGCGGTCGGACACACTCGGCCGACATGCACGAACTGCTTTGACTGCAGCAACCTTTGTTTCCGCTGCGGTCAACCCGGGCATAAGGCGGCATCGTGCGCCGCCACTCCCCACTGCCCCGCTGGTCGAGTATACATCGGCTGGGACGAAGCGGAAGTGTGCGATTTCGTGCGCGTGACCTGCTGCATGAAGTGCCAACAATATGGTCACCCCGCGAAGCACTGCCGCGCGTCTGCCATGGTCTGCGGTAAATGTGGAGATGCCGGACATAAGGCGGAAGAGTGCCAGTCGGAGACCAGCTGCTGTGCAACCTGCAAGAGGTTCAAGCGGCCGGACGCAGCGCACCACAGGACTGCAGCCCGTGACTGCCCGGCACGCATTTATGCGGAACAGCGAGCAGTGAACGAGACTCACTATGGATAAGTCCATGAGTATTCGCGTTGGACAGCTGAACCTTCAGGGATCAGCCGCAGCCACGACTGAATTGCCCGTAATTGCCGCGAGTTTGGAACTGGACGTTGTACAAGAGCAGTACAACCACGCTCAGACTATCCAGTGCGGACCCAACTCTAAGGCTGGCATTACAGTCCTCAACCGTAGGTTAGGAGTCACCTTTTTGGAACACCTGAGTAATGACCATTGCGCAGTGGCCCATATACAGAGTCAAACCTCAAAGTGGAGCCTATATGTCATTTCCATGTACTGTCAATACAGTCACGACATAGCGACGCATCTACAACACCTTACAGGTGTTTTGGACCGGCTAACAGGGAAACAAGTGTTAATAGGAAAGGACAGTAACGCACACTCACCACTCTGGCACTGTGAACGTCGTCAGTACGTGGGTAGGGGACCGGACACCGAATACAGGAAGAATTAGATGGAAAGCTTGATCTTAGGTCGCGGACTGATAATTCACAATGTGGAAGGTCCACCACCCACGTTTCACGGACCGAACGGATACTCCAATGTCGACCTGACGCTAACTACACGTGGAATACCAGTGTCAGAGTGGAAGGTTCACGAAGGACTCAGCATCAGTGATCACCAGTTGATTACCTTTGAGGTTGGCAGCGGCACTGTGCGGACAGGAGGTCTAACTCAGGACGGAGGCGCAGCCGAGAAGTCCTACCGTGACCGCGGGGTGGACTGGACGCGCTTCCGTAGTGTGTTACACCATCGAATGGGAAACCTGAGATCCTGGAAACCTGCAACAGCTCTCTCTACGGACTACACAGAGATACTCATTCGTACTGCAGATGATTGCGTAGGAAAGCGCACAAGGAAAGATCGCGGTGGCTATGAGTGGTGGTCGTCGGAATTGGAGGACCTACGTCGCGTCGTGTACAACGCTCGCCGAGCATGGCAAAAGCTAAGGAAGGTGGGTGGGGAACGTGAGAGAAACTCACGCGACTTGTTGAAGAGTGCGAGGAATCGCTACAAGTACGCAATGAGAGGCGCCGAACTCGCCCACTTCCGCAGAATAGCAGACTCCGGCAACGACGATCCGTGGGGGTTAGCATACAGAGCCGCATCCGGCAGACTGTGACCCCCATCGAATGTGATACGCGGCGTTAAGCTCTTGGAAGGGTTCACGGAGACAGGCACGGAGACCATGGCTGGTCTCTTGCAGACCTTGTGCCCAGAAGACGACCCCAGCACAGACACTCTACACCACCGGCAGATCAGATTGACAGCGGCGTGCGCACCGACAGGCAAGGCCTCGGATCCACCAAACCGTATAATGCTGGAACGGATTATCCTAGATTTACCGAACACCGCACCAGGACTGGATGGACTGACGTCCAGAATCATCAAGCATGCGTACAGAGCTTGTGGAGCAGAGATGCTCCTGATGTACTCCGCGTTTTTGAGCGAAGGCGTCTTCCCAGACATATGGAAGGTAGGAAAACTAGTGATTCTGCCAAAAGGTAACGACAGACCGCTCTCAGACCCGAAGGCGTATAGACCGGTAACTTTGCTCCCGATTTTAGGGAAAATCCTGGAACGTTTAATAGTTTCGTGCGCTCCTTGTCTTCAGCGTAACATATCGCCAGCGCAGCATGGTTTTTCGCGTGGAAAGTCGACGGTCACAGCGTTGAACGCGATCCTCGACCGAGTTACGAGTACCGTAGAAAGTTATGTGCAGCTGGTCATGCTGGACATCTCAGGGGCCTTCGACAACGCTTGGTGGCCCATGATACTCACGAAAGTCAAGCAATGCGGGTGTCCGCTCAACATCTACAGGATAAGATAATGGTAAGTTATTTCAATAACAGGCGAGTAGGAGTTTTCATGGGTGACCAGGTGGTGTGGAAGAGTGCCACTATGGGATGCCCCCAGGGATCCGTGTTAGGACCGACGCTGTGGATCCTCCTCATCGACGACATCCTCCGGCTGCCGACGCCAGTTGGCGTAACACTGGTGGCATACGCAGATGACGTCACGGTTGTGATTGAGGCATCGTCTCGGGCGACGATTGAGCGTCACGCCCAGTCGACGCTCGAGTCCGTTCTGGCTTGGGGGATTAGGAACCGTCTCAGTTTTTCGTCATCGAAGTCACAGACTCTGACACTTAAAGGAAAGTTTAAGCGGCCCCCAACCATTCGCATGAGCGGTGCCCCGGTCGCGCACGTGGCGCATGCCAGATTATTGGGCTTGTGCATTGACGAGGCTAGCTCCTACGTGCCGCATGCTACTTTGGCCAGTCAAAAGGCTGTGAACTGCTTCGGTAAGATGTCGAGAGTCTCGGCATCTACCTGGAGTATGAAGTACGGTGCCCTACGGGTCCTGTTTTCAGGGACCTACGTGGCTGTTCTTACGTACGCGGTGGCCGTGTGGTGGCGACGCTCGTCCCATTATGCCGTGCGGAGCGTTCTGCTCCGTACCCAGCGCCCGGCTTTGGTGCTGCTTACAAAAGCCTACCGGTCAGTTAGTACCGCAGCGTTACCTGTGCTTGCAGGAGTACTACCCGCCGACTTGGAGGTGGCGCGAGCAGGACGAATCGAAGAAGAGGGTTCTACATTGGTTAGGAAGGAACGCAACGAAATCAAAAGAAAGGTGAGGGCGGAGGTCGTTGCAAGATGGCAGGAACACTGGAGATCCAGCACGAACGGTAGGGAACTCTATAGCTTTTTCCCGGACGTGGAAGCCCATCTGCAGTACGTTTGGGTTGAACCGGACTACGTCGTGTCACAGATTCTCACGGGACATGGGAACTTTCGAAGTCGTCTGCATGCGATGTCATTGAACGACACGCCGATATGCTATTGCGAAAGAGCGAGAGAAACCCGAGATCATGTCCTGTGGGAATGCGAGTTATACGCGGAGAAACGCGATGAGATGCTGCAAGATTGGAGCAGGAAAGAGATCGGCCCAGTATTCCATCACGAGATGGTATCCAGTAAGGACGGCTTTGAGCGGCTCAGAGCTTTCGCCCATAAGTGGCACAGAAAGCGTAAAGAACTGGAGTTGTAAGGAAATGCTCGAACGCGAAGTACTGTTTAGTGATGTCACACGCCCCAGAATGGGGAGAAGTGTATAAAGAAAAGGGACGGTTATGGAAATGTAGGAGTCAAGAAACGCTATCGGGGAAAGAGCGATAGAGCAAGTACCCGGCAGTGTCTCCACGATTTCGGTCCGTATACCAGAATGGTAGGAAGGACCGTGAGGAGGAGGAGGGTTATGCCCCGCGTGTGTGGCGGGCAATAGGCCTGCCAAGCACCGCATGGGGAGCAAGGAGTGCAAACCCCCGGCTTCGGCCCCAAAGGGGCGGAGCGGCTCGACTACCCCGGCCGCTCCCGCCCCTAGCGCGACCCAATCGCCCGCCAGCGTGGAGGAGGTAATAGATACGGACCACTAATGGCAGCCTAATCTTACCACCTCCTGCAGGCCAACCTCAACCACGCCGCCGAGGCACAGGACGTTTTCCTGCAAGCCATGGCGGAGTGGTTGATCGGTGCAGCCGTAGCCGCGGAGCCGTACGTGGTGCCTGACCGGCCCAATTGGCTGAGCAGCAGTGACGGCTCTGTGGCAATCGTCGCCTCCACGTCGTGGCATTCCCCGCCCTTGTTGCTCAAGGACAGGGGCGATGGGTATGTCGCGGCGGAATGGGGAGAGGTTACGCTATTTGGTGTTTACTTCTCCCATAACAGGAGCGTGACGGATTTCGGGGCCTTCCTCACCATCCTGGGGGCCTCGATACGGCGACTGGCACCGCGTCAAGTCTTCGTTCTGGGGGACTACAACGCCAAGTCCACGGCGTGGGGGTCCCCCAGGACGAATGACCACGGGCGGGCGGTTGAAGAGTGGGCGGCGGCACTGGGCCTCTATTTGCTGAACAGGGGCTCGGTGCAAACGTGCGTGCGGCAGCAGGGTGGGTCGCTAGTGGACTTGTTGTTCGCTAGCCCTAATGTCGCAGCACGTGTGAGGAGCTGGTGCGTCCAGGAGGAGGTTGAGACCCTATCCGACCACCGATACATCCGGATAGAGGTCTCCCGGACCCTCCTGCAGCCCAGCAGGGGTCACACGGCGGACGGAGCTCCCGCGTTTTCGCGGTGGGCTGTGGGTCGATTGGATCGGGACCTGTTGGCGGAGGCAGCCATCGTTCAGTCGTGGCTGTCCTCACCGCCCCAGGCGGACGGGGTGGATGCCGAGGCTGGCCGCATCCGCTGTGCGTTAACGCAGATCTGCGATGCGGCCATGCCCCGTGTGCGGCGTCTGCCCCCGAAAAGTGCGGTCCCCTGGTGGTCCCGAGAATTGGCGGACCTTCGGGCCGCGTGCATACGTGCCCGGAGGGCCTACACCCGCAGCCGAGCGCGCCACCGCGACGCTGAGCGGGAGGGCCAGCTGTACGAGGCTTACCGCAGTGCGCGGTCTGCCTTCAGGCTGGCCGTCCGTACCGCAAAGGACGTTAGTCAGCGGGAGATGCTGGACAGTCTCGAGCGTGACCCCTGGGGTCGCCCCTACCTCGCGGCGCTGAATAAGCTCCGCGGGCGGGCCCCCCCCCCCCTCGCCAAGACTCTCCAGCCCAGCCTCCTCACCAGAGTTGTCGAGGACCTCTTTCCACGGCGGGCGGAGCACATGCCCCCGGTCATGGCTTCGCCGGACAGCGACCGGAAGGCCGACGATGAAAGTACTCCGCCCTTCACGGAGCCGGCAATGGGGGTGGCAGTGGCGCGTATGCGAGTCAAATCCACCGCCCCCGGGCCCGACGGTATTCCGAACCGTGTGCTGGCCCTGGTCCTTGAGCACCTGGGACCACGGCTCAGGGAACTGTTCTACGCTTGTTTGACGTCCGGGCAGTTCCCTGGGTGCTGGAAAGAGGGGAGGCTGGTTCTCCTGCCTAAGCCGAGACGGTCTCCCGAGTCAGCCTCGGCCTACAGACCCATCGTGCTGCTCAATGATGCGGGCAAGTTGCTGGAGAGGGTGTTGGCTACCCGCATCTAGCGGCACCTCGTCGGGGTCGGGCCCGATCTGTCGGACGCTCAGTTTGGTTTTCGGAGAGGGCGTTCCACGATCGCGGCCTTACTGCGCCTGAAGGCCGTGGTAGCGGAGGCCGTCACCGGTGGAGGAGTCCTGTTGGCGGTGTCCCTGGACATCGCCAACGCCTTCAACAGTCTGCCATTCAGCTGCATCAGGGAGGGGCTGAGGTATCACGGGGTGCCCGTGTACCTCAGGCAGCTGGTGTCAGACTACTTGGAGGGGCGCAGCGTTGACCGAGTAGGGGACGTTGTGCGAACGCCCATGACGTGCGGTGTCCCGCAGGGGTCGGTTCTGGGTCCGATCCTGTGGCACATCGGCTACGATTGGGCGTTGAGAGGAAGTCTCCCACCCGGGCTGGGCGTAATTTGCTACGCCGACGATACACTCGTCACAGCCCGGGGTGGGACGCTAGAGGAGTTGGCACGCCTGGCAACTCTCGGCCTCCATGGCCTCCGTACCGCCGGGCCTCCCGCCGGCGCTTCGACCACCGTGAAGTCGGTCACCATCAGCATCCAGGCCCACATGAAGTACTTGGGCCTGGTGCTCGACGGGCATTTTTGGTTCCGGGAGCATCTCCATCGACTTGTTCCCCGGCTTGTCGGCGCGGCGTCCGCCCTTTCGCGGCTGATGCCGAATATGGGCGGACCCAGTGCTACGTGCCGACAGCTGTACGTGGGGGTGATCTGGTCGATGGCCCTGTACGGCGCACCGGTGTGGGCGGGGTCCCTGACCGTCCGTCTTAGGGCCCTCCTGTGGCGACCACAGAGGGTCATGGCGATCAGGGCCATACGGGGTTACCGCACGGTGGCGACGGAGGCAGCGTGCCTCCTGGCCGGAACCCCCCCGTGGGACCTGGAGGCGGAGATGCTCGCCGACACTTATCAGCGGGTGTCGGAGACGTGCGCCCGCGGTGGCATGGTCTCCATCAAAGAGATCACCGCCTGGCGGGTCAACGCCCGCCGAGAAGTCATTGCCCGTTGGGCAGTCCGGCTGGAGAGTCCTCGGTACGGTGTCAGGACCGTCGAGGCCCACCGGCCGGTGCTGATGGAGTGGTTGGAACGAACGCACGGGGTGCTTTCCTTCCGACTGGTGCAGGTGCTGACGGGGCACGGTTGCTTCGAGAAGTACCTGCACAAGATTGTCAGGAGGGAGAGCACACCGTCCTGCCACCACTGCAGTTGCGACGAGGACACGGCGCAGCACACGCTCGAGGAGTGTGCTGCATGGGAGGGGGATCGCCGTGAACTCGTCGCAATTATCGGTGCCGACCTGGCGCTGCCGACCATCGCCAGGGAGATGCTCGTCAGCGTCAGGAACTGGGACGCGGTCGCCGCCTTCTGTGAGGCCGTAATCTCATGGAAGGAGGCGGCGGATCGTGTGCGTGTAGAGCTCCTATTCGGCGACACGTTCCGCCGCCGGCGACTCAGGCGGCGCAGGCGCGAGTATCTGCGCCTAATGCCGCCCTAGCCGAGGCCGCGGGTGATCGGACCGGGGAATTGTCCGTCACCCGCAGAGAGGCTGACCACGCGACGGCAACTGACGTCCCAGTACGTCGAGAGGTGAGAGGTTACCCGAAAGGGTATTCCGTCGGGCCGACCACTGATGACAAGTCACATCTGCTCCGGTGGTCGGCCCAACAACGAGATGACGTGAGTACGGGTGGGTTATGGGCCCGCGCGCCGTCCTTTCATCGCCCCGGACGGACAGGACCGCGCGTGCGCTTACCATAGCCCACCCATAAAAAAAAAAAAAAAAAAAAATAGCTGTGGACACACGCCAGCTAACGGAACCTCGCTCGATCATACGATGTGCGCGACGGCGGTGCCTGGTACGATTCGACACCGAGCTGTTGTTAAGGGCGCCTGTATCGCTATATCCATAGAACTCGCACGCTCCGAGTAGCGATCGCGCATACGCAAATCTTATATTTAACTGTCGTCACTATCACTCTTTCACTCCTTCTATATTTCAATGTACTAAGTGCTTATCTATTCTATGTAAAAACTATTCTTATTGTGCCGTGTAATAAACTGTTTCTTCGTATTTCTACTTTTCCTGCCTACATTTACTAGCCTTGCCGCTACATACGCTTGCCAACCGCTAAACTGGTGACCCCGAGAAGAATACATACGTTATAAACATGAGTGATAGTAGTGACTCGGTAAAAACGGTAGGGTCGCGAAAGGACACTAACGTAACTACGCGAAGAACCCGTAAAGTACACGTTTCTACATACTTAGACGACTACAATGTGCGGCGGTTAAAAATTAAAGTGCCACCATTTTCGCCGGAGGACCCGGAGCTATGGTTTGCTCTTATTGAAGGTCAGTTGGAGAGTCATGGCATCGTGGAGGACGCGATAAAATTTTCTAATGTCACTAACAAATTAGATATACAATACGCAAAGGCCGTCAAGGACATTATCGTTAACCCTCCCGCGTACAACCGCTACGACAAAATTAAGACCGAGCTTATAAAGCGCCTCTCCGCATCTCACGAGAAGAAAGTGAAGCAACTGTTAATTCACGAGGAGCTTGGTGACAGAAAGCCTTCACAGTTCCTGCGTCACCTCCAGGACTTAGCAGGCCCCTCTGTTCCTGACAATTTCCTGCGAACCATATGGAGTAACCGATTGCCACATAACATTCAAACCGTGCTAGCGTCCCAACCTACACACACGTTGGAGCAATTGGCAGACCTGGCTGATCGTATCCAAGAGATGACGTCACCATGTAACCTCGCTGCAGCATACACTAGCTCACTCGACTCCCACTACTCAAAGGAGATAACCGAGCTGAAGAAAATGGTACAGCAGCTAACTCTCAAGCTGGATGAGCACACCAGGGGACCCTGTTATGCCAACAACCGTGCCAGATCTCACAACCGCTACGAGCGCTCACCGTCGCAGCAACGACACCGGTCCAGCTCTGGTCACCAAAAGCATCCTATATGCTGGTACCACAGCAAATTTGGTGCTCAGGCTCGTAAATGCTTAAAGCCCTGCGATTACTCAGCATCGGGAAACGCCGCGGGCAATCGCTAATGGCGACAGACGATTGCCCTTCGTCTACGGGTCGCCTCTTCGTCACCGACCGCAGCACAAACGTGAAGTTCTTAGTGGACACTGGTAGTGATCTGTGCGTATACCCTCGTTCAGCGCTCCACGAATCTCGCGCCAAGACCGACTTCCAACTGTGTGCGGCCAATGGATCGCCTATAGACACTTTCGGTTTTATAGAATGTAATCTAAACTTAGGCTTAAGACGTAATTTCCCGTGGCGCTTTACTGTGGCTAATATTACAAAGCCAATAATAGGCGTCGACTTCCTATGTAATTATAACTTAATTGTAGATTGTCGTAATCAACGCTTAATTGATAATATTACTACATTGTATACTTGCGCTTCTGTAGCTAATACTTCTATTTTCTCTGTAAAGGTTTCAACAGGCGACATCCGCTACCACAGCATATTGAGTAAGTTTCCGGAGATTACACGCCCTTCAGGCACCTATAACACCTAGACACAACACCATACACCACATAAGGACTACACCCGGCCCTCCCATATCATGCACTCCCCGTAGGTTGGCACCAGACAAACTAAAAATTGCCAAACGAAAGTTTGAGCTTATGCTCAATAATGGGACAGCTCATCCATCGGAAAGCCCTTGTGCTTCCCCATTACACCTCGCGGCGAAAAAGGATAACGGCTGACGACCCTGTGGCGATTACAGAGCTCTCAACGCACGCACCGTGCCTGACCGTTACCCTATTAAGCATATACACGACTTCGCCCAATCCATTTCTGGCTGCTAAGTCTTCTCCACAGTAGACCTAACAAAGGCCTACAATCAGATCCCCGTATTTGAAGGTGATATACAGAAAACCGCCATCACCACACCTTTCGGTCTTTACGAATTCCCCTTCATGACTTTCGGTCTGAGAAACGCTGGTCAGACGTTCCAGCGATTCGTGGATGAGACGACCAGAGGCTTGGATTTTTGTTACAACTTTTTAGATGATTTTTTGGTCTTCTCAAGAGATGAGACCGAGCACGAAGGTCACCTTCAACAACTTTTCAGTCGTATGAAGGAATATGGCGTCCTGGTAAACACTTCCAAATGCATTTTCGGAGTTCCCGAAATAGCATTTTTGGGCTACCACATCTCCGCATCAGGCACTAAACCATTGGACTCCAAGGTTGAGGCCATAAAGACCTTCCCAGTGCCTAAAACCGTTAGGCAGCTCAGGCGATTTTTAGGGATGCTCAATTTCTACAGGAGATTTCTACCACACTCCGCTACTATCCAAGCACTCCTAAACGCCTTACTCACCGGCAGTGTTAAAGCCTCTCACCCTGTGGACCTGTCTGGTGACTCTTTGCTAGCCTTCGACAGGTGCAAGGAAAGCCTCGCCAATGCTGCGTTATTAGCACACCCAGACTGTCACGCTAAACTCGCCCTTGTAACGGACGCTTCCGACCAAGCCATGGGAGCTGTCCTGCAACAACTCAGGGACGATTCTTGGCAGCCCTTAGCTTTCTTTTCTCGAAAACTAAGTCCCTGCCAGCAAAAATACTCACCATATGACCGCGAGCTATTGGCTATCTATGAGAGTATTAAATACTTTCGGCATATGCTGGAGGCACGCCACTTTGTAGTTTATACCGACCACAAACCGCTCACATATGCATTCAGTGAAAGAAGGAACAATTGCTCACCACGGCAATTTCGCCATCTCGATTATATCTCCCAGTTCACCACCGACATCTTTCATATAAAGGGAAAGGACAATGTTGTCGCAGACCCTTTATCTCGTGTCGATGAATTGGAGATGCCAATCGACTTCAACACACTCGCCTCGTCACAAGCTTCTGACGAAGAATTGGCTCACTTTTTGGCAGAAGAATCTTCTCTTCGCTTAAAAATGATAAAAATTCCCAACTCTTCAACTAAGCTATATTGTGATGTCAGCACACCATCACCAAGGCCTTTCATCACTAAGGCTTTGAGGATGCAGGTGTTTGAAAACTTACACAGCCTTAGTCACCCAGGGGCGAACGCAACGGCAAAATTGGTTGCCGAGCGTTTTGTCTGGCCTGGAGTAAGGAAAGACTGTCGGAAGTGGTCCCGCCAATGCTTAGCATGCCAACGCTCGAAAGTTAATCGCCACGTGTCTTCTCCCGTGGGCACATTTAACCTTCCTCACGCTCGCTTTGCTTTCATTCATGTGGATATTGTCGGTCCCTTGCCCATTTCACAAGGCTTTCGCTACTGCCTCTTGGTAGTGGACCGCTCCACTCGCTGGCCCGAGGTAACACCTATGGTGGATATTACCGCCGAAACGGTAGAAAAGGCGTTAATATCGTGGATATCCAGGTTTGGATGTCCATCTGATATCGTCACGGACCGCGGTCGACAGTTTGAATCGTCACTTTTCCAACACCTCGGCAAAGTGATTGGATTCAAGCATCGCAGGACCACCGCGTATAACCCCTCGGCAAACGGCTTAGTTGAGAGATTCCATCGGCAGCTGAAATCAGCTATAATGTGTCACGCCGACAGCAATTGGGTCGACACATTACCTAAGGGTAATGTGTAATGACTAAGAGTCCTATTAGGCATTAGGAGCTCTTTTAAGGAAGACCTTCAGTTATCTTCGGCTGAATTGGTTTATGGCGAACCACTACGTTCACCTGGTGAATTTTTTGAAGGTACAGTTCCCCCATAGCACAGACATTACGGACTTTACTACACGTCTCCGCCAGTTGACGTCAAAAATACAACCAGCACCAGCCGCGCGTCATAGCAAAGACAAAATCTTTGTTTATAAAGATCTGTTTTCCGCAAGACACGTCTTTTTAAGAGACGATGCACTACGTGGCGCCTTACAGCCTCCCTACACCGGACCCTATGAAGTCCTCGAAAGAGGTGATAAAACCTTCAGGATACGGGTCAAAGGGAAGAGCGCAACGGTTTCCATAAACCGCCTCAAACCTGCTTACATAATGTTTGAACCATCTTCAAACACCACACAAGCACCTGCCTCACCGGGAGGTGGTGTGTGTGGGTTTTACTGCCCGTGGATGTCGTAAAAGACGATTAAGGGATTATAATATGCATACAACATCTTAACAAGACAAGGAAAATTCGAAATAAAACCCTATACCAATACGTCTAACCAGCGTGGTGCAGTTAATCAATTTCCCTCCCATTGTGGAGGAGGCTCGAGCTCAGTAGTTGGATGTTTATGTCATTTTTCACTAGTAATATAAAGTAGTAAGTCATTTTATTTTCTTTTTTTTAATAGATCTGATTGATATTACGATATTTATTTTCTTAATTACAGAGTTTATCCTTACTAATATTATAAATGCGAAAGTAAGGATGTTTGTTTGTTTGTTTGTTACGCTTTCACGCTTAAACCACCGAACCGATTTCAAAAATTCTTTCACCAATGGAAAGCAATAATATCAGGGAGTAACATAGGCTATATTTTATCCCGGTATTCCCACGGGAACGAGAACTGTGCGGGTAAGGTGACTACTGACTAGTAAGGTGACACCGAAGCGAAGCGAGGGCGGGTTTCTAGTACATTATAAAATAAAATTATAACGTTTTATTAATATTATACCGACAGATTATATTAAGATTAAAAAAATATGCGATTACAATTGCCTCGTTATTTTGTCCCATCACTATAAAAACAAACATAAGACAAAACCTTGAAACAGCGCAGTTTGACATGTTTTGATTTTTAAAACTATTGTTTTTGTATTTGTAAATTGAGTTTTTGTTAATAATTTTAGCCGAAAATTAATACGTTTATTGTAAGTTGGCATAATTATGCAATTTTTAATATTATTATTCGTTAATAAGGTAAATATAAGACATTTAAATATTGTGCCGTTTAATTTTGTTTTTTTTTTTGGGTGGACTGCGGTCGGCGCGCTCCTCCCACCACTCCGTCCGGGGCGACAGAGGGGCGTATAGCACGCAACTCCCGCAACCACCCACGATGCACGTCGCCTTCGTCGTTGGGCCGACCACCGGAGCAGGGTTACTTGTCATCAGTGATCGGCCCGACGGAATACTTGCGGTACCCTCCCATCGACCGACGTCCCCCCCCTCGGGGAGGACGTCGGTCTTTCCTCAGGCGGTCGGCCTCTCGGCGGGTGACGGACTAATCCCCGGTCACGTCACCCGCGGCCTCGGCTAGGGAAAATTGTGCCGTAAATAGTACGCCAGTTCAAAGTTACATCGCCCATTCAATCGTTACCTGTCAGAAACGCAATCTCTGAGCGGTCGGACTATAGTAGTGCTAAGTTAATAAACATGTCCATAAAATGAGACATTAACATAGTGAGAGAAAATATGAAAAAGATAGATATACTGACACATTGACATTGGCACGATATTTATAAGATTTATGAAACAACTTCCAGATCAGTACGATGGAGATTTTTACGAGGTCATAGTGTAGTAGTATCTCTCACTTCGAGGTGAAATCGCTCGCGTGACTGTCATGGAAGTTGTACGAATTAACTGAGGAATCACCACGACGGGTGTAGCAACAATAGGGAATATGCACGAAACTCCAAAATGAACAAATTATTTTTATTTTTAATCTTTATTGCTTAAAAAACGTACCTATACAATTATTTTTCAATTTTATCATTATTTAATAATTAAATTTAATTATCAAAAAGTGCCTTTTTGAGATTCGCGCGCAAAATTTCTAAAACGCAATGCATTCGTTGTTCAAAACGTGACATCATAGTCCTCCCGAGTCTTCTGATTAGGGCTGTCGATATTTAAAAAAAAATAGTTTTTCGATATATCGATATTTTTAAAGATATCAATATCGGAGTACGATGTAACGAAAAAAAATATCGATATTTCGATATTTTCCCCATGACCACTCTTTAACTTCGTTCATTGCGGGGTTGCCGTGCCGAGCTTTTTTTTTATCAAATCCTAGGAGTAAGTGATAACTGATCATCAATTTCATGCGAGCGCTTTTACAGTAGATTAAGTTTATGGTGATTTTGTAGAGTAAATACTTTACAAGAAAAGATAAAACACCAAATTTATTCAAATAAATATCGACCCTCGATACTTAATTTTTACTATCGATATATCGTCCAAAAAAAAGTTCGGTATTAAGTATCGATGTTTTTAAATAATATCGATATTTTGACATACCGATATTTTATCAACAGCCCTCCTTCTTCTGATATCAAGTTGTTATTTGTATGTTTCTAGTGATTATTTTGTATTGTTACCCAGTTATTTCATAATAAGTTTTTAGTTTTCAGTGTTCAAGTATTAATCTTTGTGAATAAAAGTCTTATTACAATGACTAAAACCGGTTTCGTCAAAGTACAGTCAGATAATCTTCCTAAAATAGACGTGTAGATGATGACAATGTATTTTGCGTCTAATTCAGATTTAATGTCTGTTAAACTCGGAGGAATAAAAGCTGCAAGGTAAATAAGATATAATACATTTAATAATCGTAATAATTATAAAAATATCGATATATCGATATGTTTGCCGATATATCGGAAAAAACCCCCATATTCATACATTAAATATCAATATCAGGGGTAAAATATGTAATTTTTTTTTTGGGACTAATCCCACCACACATTCCCACCATTATAACTCCTGTAAGCCAGGATCCACAATGGTCTCCATAAATGACACCGAGGTTTGACCCTCAGGCAGTCCCGGGATATGATTTTAATTGTCTTGGGACCCGCAACAAATTTAATTAGAAAAGATTAAAGAGGAGGAGTTGGAAAGAGAGATTCCACTTCCCTCCTAGGCAAAGCGGGAGACAGGAAAACAAAATGACTAGTCAGCCAATAAGTAAAAAGGTGTACAGCTACGATAGCGCAGCACTACAGCACCACGGATATGGAAGAGCTTAACGGGGCCTATATGTGAGCGTTACGATGGATTGCTACAGTAGGTATGGCAGAAACGCATGAACGCACGGAAATTTTCTAGAGTTGCTACAAGATCGGTATAGTATACTACCCCACAGGTGACTTGCAAACTGTTTAACATAAGGTTACGCTCGTTTCGCCAGAGATCGCACTCCCAGAGAATGTGATGTGCTGATTGATCATACTCGTGGTCAGATGTGGAACATTGACATAATGGTGATGGATGGAAAATATGGATATGTCGAAAAACGATATTTATAAAAATATTAACAGCCCTAGTAACATGTACGAGCGTCGAGTACTCTGGCGTCACAGAATACGCGCGCCGAAGTAGTCGCGTTTTCATTTCAGCCTACAGCCGTCCACTGCTGGACGTAGGCCTCCTTCATGTTGCACCACAATGTGCGGTCCTGTGCCGCCTGTCTCCAACGACGCCCAGCAACTTTCACTAGGACTGGACCGATGACGGTCCACCTAGTGGGGGGGCGTCCTACAGTCGCGTTTACATCGCCCATAAATGATAGCGACTTTAAAATTTTTTTTTGGCGTAATGGTTTATATTTTGGATGTGTTATATTTATTTCTAGTAATGCAATAACTAGTAGAAACGTTTAAAAAAATTAAAAAAAAATCATGCATATTCCCTATTGGTAGATTTATAACACTGCGATTATCTATCCATTTGCCAATCGTTACGATCATAACAATGAACCCTTCTTTGCGAAAGATTATGTCCAACAATAAATGTTATCAATATTTGCTTGGCGCATTGATGAGATATAAATGTTTATTTTACGTTGCTGGTTGTAGCGGTTTAATTTTTTTTATTTGTAAAAAAAAACACATTTCCTCGCCTACCGCCGTCCACTGTTGGACGTAGACCTCCCTCATGTTACTCCACAAAGTGCGGTGCGGGTGCTACACCCAACGATGCCCAGCAATTTTCACCAGGTCGTCGGTCAAAACAGATTTAATGAAATATTGGTAAGTTTTGTAAGTTTTAATTTTGGTAAGTGTGCGGGACGGGCCTCCAGACAAATGTGTTGTAGTCGGCTGACGTCTCGGTTGGTCGCTGATTCGGTGGTTTATGTGGACTGTATGTGTGGACTGTATCTTCAGGTTCGGTTCCCTACTGTCGGGCTTCAGTGAAGAAATAAAACGATCGATTTCGAAGTAACTTGCAGATCGGACGAATATTACACCGTTGCTGCCTAGCCCCTGAATGTTAATGCTTGAAGTTCACTATTTCTTCATACTATTTCTTCATATCATTACTTCATATTATGATTTCAAGCTTCCATCGCGCGCCGCTAGGTGTCTTCGGTAGTCTATGCTACGATGTGTTCATTAAACGAAAAGCTTAAATTTAGTACTATGAGTAGGTAGATAATAGTATTGGACGTCAGTGCGAAGACGAAGTAAAGCTTTCTGAGCAGCTGATTTTGCATTGAAAATAACACTATATTCGATTTGATATTGACGTACCTAGTGTAACTTTTTTGTCAAAACTTTGATTGAATGTTTGCAAGTGCAAATAATAGTTTATTTTGTACATCCTAATATTTAATTATTGTGAATAGTGTACATTAATTGTAAATAATATAAAAAACGTCTTGTTGTTTTAGTGAAGCTAGGTACCTTTCTACTAGTTATTGACTACTTAATACTTGGACTACTCATTATTGATGCATCTAGCCTAAAATTGTCGTCGGAATAATTGTCGCGTCAACGAAGTACGAACGTCCATAGAGAATAGACCGTCTAAATTCATCAACTAGTCGATAAATTTAACTAGTCCGTCGACCAGTCCATGGACGAAAATGGACTGTCTAGTTTCATCTACGTTAAATGCGTCGACGACGCATCTCTAATTTGATGTAAAGGAACTATTAAGTGTATTTATTGAATATGATATTGAATACAAAATAAATAATTTGTGGAGTAAAACCCATTTTTGTTAAAAAAGGCTGACTAGTTTTTTATCTATTGTTGTAGTTGTCATGGATACCAAAAATAATATATGTGTCTGTCGCCTGAGAAAAAAACGTTTCTTTTATTTAATTCGATTTCACGTTTAGATAATTCTCTGTAACAATTTTGACATTGCCAATATGAGCCAATATTAATTAATTGACAATACAAAAAAAAGATCGTACGAGTTAGACAAACAAAGAAAACTGAAATATCTACTTGTTTTTAATTTGAGTTGTATAAATTGGTAGTACTTATGTGTTCTATCCCTTTTGTGCTGGCGTATGGATGCATAAAAAAATAATGTGTCATCTGATACACCAAAACTGTTGGAGTTTCGGCGCGAATTTGGAG
Source organism: Lymantria dispar (assembly GCA_032191425.1). Classification (NCBI taxonomy): domain Eukaryota; kingdom Metazoa; phylum Arthropoda; class Insecta; order Lepidoptera; family Erebidae; genus Lymantria; species Lymantria dispar. The sequence continues at coordinate 23,232,763 of CM063457.1, forward strand.
ATGTCATGTTAAGCTCTTGTATTATATTCATTTTTTTAGTGTTTTATAGTGTTATATTGAATAATTTTGCTGATATTTTATGTAATATAATATAATGAAGGTGCTGAAATGTGGTGAATGTGATATAAGAGTGGTTTACGTGTATTTCCATATTCAACCGGAATTCCCATAGAAATCATCTAATTAGGTTTTCAGCGCCTAATTAATGATAACGACTTAACTTACTGACGGACCATGACAATAAATAAGTTATACAATATGAAGAAGTAAATAATATGTAAAGAAATAAGCTACATAAGACAAGGCAGTATGGTCGAAAAGACTTTAGCCTGCCCGTAAGGGCGATCCAAACAAAAAAAAAAAACACCAAAACTGTCATAGTTGTCATTACATTACGAATGTCAAGTAGGTAGGTACCAAATGTGATTCTAATAATAAGTATAAATAGATAAAAAATTTGAACCATTATTATTTCAATCCAGTTCTTTAAAATAGTTCTAGACTTCAAATATGAATAAAAACTACGAAAGATGTACGCATTGCAACCGTCGTAAGTGGCTCGCTACGGGTTGCCTACGGAAATGGTTAAAACCTCCGGAATGTAAACATCTACCAAGAACTGTTGACAACAAAAGAGATTATAACAACACAGATATCGTGAATGGAGTATTTTTGCCAGACCGCAAGCCTTCTGTGAATACGAATAAGTTTGTGAAATTTTGGAAAAACAAGTTATTTATAAATGGTAATGTCCGAACTTTACAGAGATATTTTGGCAATAAAAATAACGGTGGTGAACATCTATGTAGTCTTAATAAATGTACTGATCCATCTACTTCATCAGATAAAAGAATGATTACTGGGAGTGGAAGTGACACAAAGAAAGACATTCAACCAAATAAACAAGCCATAAAATGTCAACATTCAGATGGACATTCTGTACTTCGTGGACATCACCAACACGCTTCAATTGAGACATGCGCTATATATTGTCAACTCTCAAAGTAAGAATTAGTTTTATTTATTCAAATGTTAATTTGATCTGATTTGTTAAGGGTGTGGAAGATACACTACCTTACGGATTTTATCACATTTGTATTTGATTACCCAACGTTTCGACATTTTCCAGCGTTCCATGAAGCGATAAAATCCGTAATGGAGTTTTATTTAAAATGTGTAATACTCATGTAAACATCAGAAATCATTAGATACACCACTACCTATAAAGTATCAACGTGCCATTTTTAGAAAGAAATGTCTAATAACATCGTATACAGATTGTCAAATAATATGGTGCCATGATTATTGAGTAAGTAATAATATACCAATCCAAAAGTAATGATTTTGCAATGTCTAAACTAGTGATATCGAGTCTCACAGGTGGTGCAGGTTTTGCAAATTCTTAAAATTGGCCACTTCTTACCGCTTCCCACAACTCAGCGTTTCAGTTACTTTTGTTTTTGTAGTAAATAGACCACAGAAGGAGTTACATATATTATCAGTCGTATCACAAGTGAGTTTTTGTCACTGCAAAAATTGCCAGTAATTTATCCTGAATTGAGTCATTGTCAGAATTTTTAATTATGGAAGTGTTTATTTTATTTTTTGATTCCGCCCAGATTAGGAATTAAGAAATAAATACTAATTTCATAATTTTCCTTGTATAAGTTACTAATCGTAAAATTAGAATCTCGTAGCAATTGAGATTGGAAAATACAAATTACAATGTTTAGGTTTTTTGACATGGGCGTACCCAGGTAGGGGCAGGGGGACAGCTGCCCCCCCCTAGAAGATAAAATGTTAAGAGATGAATTTTCGAAAATCCTTTCTTAGTGCTCCCATACGCTATAAAGGGAACCCCTGTGCAAAATTTCAAGGTTCTAGCTCTTATATTTTAGGCTCTGCGTTGATATGTTAGTCAGCTTCTCCTTTTATATGTATAGATAAGCACCTAGCGTATAAAAAATCTGACTTGCCCCAACCGCAGTTTAAGTGCAGAGTAATAGATATTATGAATCCTCAGTTGTCGTATGGTCAGATTACGACAGGATTAATAATTACGCCTGAATATCATTTGAATTAAGAAGACCTATGTATTCTTAACTATCTTAAACAAAAAATAACAACAAATTATAAAAAGTTTTTGTAAAATTTAATATTTAGCATACATGGATGACATTTTCATCACATTTAATAAAAAAGTCCTAACTTCATAACTACAAGACCTAGGATAATAAATTTGAGTATTTTTGTTAGATAATAAGTCTCGCTACCCCTCATAGCTCGTTGGTACATTACTTACGGGACACCCTGTGTACAGGGTGCGGCGTCAAAATCCGGACTGAATTCAATTTGAAATTCCCGTTTAATTATACCACTTCGAGAGGTCGCGATTGGCGTTCAAATAGCTCAATACATGTAATAAATAGTTATAACCTCCAAAAGCCCATGATGTTGAAGCCAAGTGCAGAGTACAATCGAAGAGCTGCGATTATTGAAAGTGTTCGCGCTGGGCGCTCGGTGACGGAAATTATTCGATTTTTTGGGTACCCAAGATCGACCGTTTATGATGTTTTTGCGAGATTTAACGAGTTAGAGAATTCTAACGAAGGTTCTGCAACACCGGCAAGGAAGTCTCACTTAAAGGAGCCCGTTGTCAGAACGCCTGACATCGTTCATCGGGCTCAGGAGCTGATTTTTGAGGATCCAGGGCAGTCGATCCGAAAATTGTCTTCGGTTCTCGATGTGTGAGAGAAAACTATACGTCGAATCGTTGCGGAGGATCTTCGTTACAAGTCTTACATGATTAAAGTGAGACAGATGCCACCGAACAAAACGAGTCGAACGCTGTGAAACAAGGCTGCTGGACGCCTTAGATTGTTTTCCGCTTAAAAGATTTTTACCGTTGATGCGAAAAACAATCGAAGGAATGATCGCTGGCTCCCCCAGGATCCTGAAGATGTGCCCATAGTTTCGAGAACGAAATTGCCGGCGAAATTTTGGCCTCCCAGCAGTCTGGACTTGAATCCTTTGGATTTCTACGTATGGAGCGTGGTTGAAAGGATCACTAACAAGTCCAGACATCCAAACGTGGCATCATTGAGAGCCTCTATTGAAGCAGCAGTCGCCGATATGGACCGAGCTTCTTTAAAACGGGCCTGTGATCGCTTCAGACCGAGAATGGAGGCAGTCATTTGAGCTGAAGGGGGTTATATAAATGTATTGTTTATGACCTAATAAACAATTTAATAACTGATCAAATCATGAACTTCTCAATTTTTGCAGTGAAATTATGTTTCAAATAAATGGTCAATTTGTCCGGATTTTGGCGCCGCACAGTGGGCTGAAAATCGCGTTTCATATACATAGAAACTTAAGTTATTACATATGACTTTTTTGTGTGGAAATGGGTTCTCCTGATCATTACTACATTATAAAATATCATATGAGATAATTTGGTCAACAATTGAACGAGTTATGATGTTTTTTAGAAAAAAATGTATGGAGCTAACATGAAAAATGAGGATATCTCTGAAATCTAATCTTCTTGAAATCTACTCTTCCAATTTCTGAGAGTATTGGGATTCTCGGCGTCAAAATATCGAGCAAAGTCCAGTTTGGGAGTCATTTGGAGGACAAAGCCAAATTGGCAAGCAAAAAGTTGGGCGTCCTGAACAGAGCCAGGCGGTACTTCACACCGAGACAGCGTCTTGTGCTATACAAAGCACAAGTTCGTCCTCATGTGGAGTACTGCTCACATCTCTGGGCAGGTGCGCCCAAATATCAGCTAGACCCACTTGACTCCCTGCAAAGACGGGCTGTTCGAATCGTCGGGGATCCCAATCTTACGGACAGATTGGGAGTCGCTGGAGCAGCGGAGAAACTTTGGGTCACTCTGTGTACTCTACCGACTCTTTCACGGGGAGTGCTCCGAGGAACTGTTTGACTTGGTACCACCGTCACCATTCTACCAACGTACCACTCGACATCGCAGCAGGGTTCATCCATTTCACCTGGAAACGTTATGGTCTTCAACTGTACGTTTCCAGCGATCATTTCTCCCACGTACGTGCAAGCTCTGGAATGAACTACCTGCTGCTGTGTTTCCCGAGCGCTATGACATGTCCTTCTTTAAACGAGGTTTAAGAAGAGTGTTTCCTTCACGGTAGGCAGCGGCCTGGCTGTGCCCCTGGTATTGCAATGGTCCATGTGCAGCAGTTTCACTTACCATCAGGTGTGCTGCTTGCTCGTTTGCCACCGTTGGCAATAAAAAAAAAAAAAAAAAAAAATCGCAGGGTTGGCCGTTATATCCTCGCAGTCGTATATTTATTTATTTATTTATTTATTTTATTTATAAGACAACACCATGCACTAAGGAAATAATCCTTGTATTGCTGGGAACTTTACAAACATATAATTAACGGACACAAATTACATCCAGACTCAGAACAACAAGTTGTGGATCACACAAAGTGTTGTCCCGCGTGGGATTCGAACCCTCGACACTGGCGTTGTAAGTCGCTATCTTAACCACTACGCCATCTGTGCAGTATATAGTAATAATTACACAGGTCTGCAACAAAAATGCTGTCTGGATGTTTCCAACTGATTTCTATGTATTTAGGTGTTCTGAAAACTAAGAAAATACTCAAAAAATTCCAGAACGTAGGGTTATTTTACAAAACGCAAAATTTTTTTACAAAAAAGGGATTTTTTGGGCTTGTAGTCATAAATGATAGGTATAATTTTATTGTGATTACTGTTTTTAAATGTTTATAGGACATAACTATCATTAATTTATAAATAAGGAACACCCTGTTTGTGCTACATTAACAAATATAAACATGTTGTAACCTGAACGTGCGCGTTCCGATAGTGTAGAAAGTGGCGCGGTACAATTACGTGTTAACTCGTCATTGTTTTATAGGTCTTGGTTCAATATAGTGCAATGTCGTCTGTGCGGCAGTGTGTGAACTCATCTGACAGTTTCTGTTACATTTGTGGCGAATATATGACATTAAAGCAACGAGTTAATATTACGGACTTTGTAAAAAAAGTATACTTCGCGTATTTTGGCTTAAAACTTGGAGATCAGGATAAAGTTTGGGCACCTCATAAAGTCTGCAAACGATGTGTTGAAGACCTTCGAAATTGGTTTAAGGGCAAGAAAAAAGCTTTCGATATGCGATTCCTATGGTATGGCGCGAGCAAAAGAACCATAGTAATGATTGTTACTTTTGTTCGTGTAATGTGAAAGGGTATAATTCAAAACGGAAGCAGTCAATTTCATACCCCAATCTGCAATCAGCTATTCGTCCCATCCCTCATGGGACCGAAATACCAGTGCCCAAGGTCCCTGCTACCTTGGAAGAGATTCCAAGTTCTGACGAAGATGGTGCTGTACCTAAACCCGATGACCAGTCAAGTTTTGAATTTGAAGATGACAGCAGTCCGAAATTGTTTTCCCAGGGCGAGCTAAATGATTTGGTAAGAGACTTGAATCTTCCCAAAAACGCTGCTGAGTTGCTTGGATCAAGGCTCAAAAGCAGGAACTTACTTTTGCCGGGAGTGTCTTCCTCCTAGTTTAGATATCGTGAGAAGCAGTTTACTTCCTACTTTGCCCAAGAGGACGAGTTGGTTTATTGTACCAATATTGAAGGTTTGATGGATACATTTAAGATCTCATACGACCCAGCAGAGTGGCGTATTTTCATAGATTCTTCAAAAAGAAGCCTTAAAGTAGTTCTGCTTCACAACGGCGGTTTCTATGCTTCCATTCCTGTCGGTCATTCCGTACACCTCAAGGAAACCTACAAGAACTTGGAATTGATTCTTTGTAAATTAAAATATAAAGATCACGGTTGGCAAGTGTGCGGTGATTTCAAAATCTTGGGCATGGCGCTCGGACAACAATCTGGGTTTACCAAATTCCCTTGCTGTTTGTGTCTATGGGATAGTAGAGACCGAACAAATCACTGGATCAAAAAGTGTTGGCCTCCGAGGGAGCTTAAAGTTGGCGAAAATAATGTCCTGCATGAAAGTTTGGTGCCTCCTCATAAAGTTCTTCTACCACCGCTTCACATAAAGCTGGGATTGATGAAGCAATTTGTAAAGTCACTTCCAAGAGATGGAAATTGCTTCAAATACTTAATATCAAAGTTTCCAAGCTTCTCGGAGGCAAAGTTAAAGGAAGGTGTTTTCGTTGGACCAGATATTAGACGACTTATGGCTGATCCACTACTTATCACAACCATGACGGATCCTCAAAGAGAAGGGTGGATTGCCTTTAAAGAAGTCATAACGAAATTTTTAGGCAATAACAAAGACCCTAACTACAAATAAATCGTCAAAAGAATGTTAAAAGCATTTCAAGCTTTAGGTTACTTAATGAGTTTAAAAGTACATTTTCTTCATTCCCACCTCGACTACTTTCCAGAAAATTTAGGAGACGTGAGTGAAGAGCAAGGTGAACGATTTCACCAAGATATTAAGGAGATGGAAAAAAGATACCAGGGAAGATGGAGCGTCTCAAGGATGGCAGACTACAGTTGGACGCTTCAAAGAGACCTTCCAGATGCTTCCCACAAACGAAAATGTACCAAAAGGAGTCTCACTGGGAAAAAGAAATGTGTTTAGTGCTTACTAATTAATGTATTTTAGATAAAAAAATAAATTTTGTTACGCAATTATAAATTATTTTTTAATTTTTTGTTTTATTTTAAGATGATAACTTGTTTAACATAGACACCTACATTGCCAGAAAACGTGACGTTCTAGGACAAAATGAAAGTTATTTTCGAATTCAGCACACCCAAAAACATAAGAGTTACACAAAAAAACCAAAACAGCTCTCAATTTTTTTTTTGCAGACTTGTGTTATTTATGATTTTTTAACGTACTTCGTATTACGGCATCGCTTGTGATATTTTTTTTAAAAATCGTCAAAGTTTTAAATTTTTATTTTCCTTGATAACTACTTTTACTTGTACATTTATTTAATAATGTTTAATTTTCAAATACGCATGTATCTAGCTTACATACAAAGAAGTGTAAGAAATCACGTTAGTCCGTTGTTTTTATTTATCGTTTATGTCCTTTGAACGTAAGTTAGTAATCTCTAATTCTTAGGTACTATACTATTACTTAATGACTTCGCAGTAGCTAATCATTTCAAATATCATTAAGAACCTTCATTATACTTACGGCATTGCTTAGTAAAACATAAAAGCGTCTATTGTTGTAATTAGTTGGATTGTATAATAAAAACAGTTATAATATTACGCATTTTATTAAAAAAGGGCTAAAAATATAAATAATAATGTTATCATAAAAATAGTTTTAAATATAGTATTTATTTTTATTTAATCAAAGAAACTAAAACTACATTACCAAAAACTTAATAAAAAGAAAAGAAAATATACATTTTATAAATTAAAAAAAAAATGCCTCAGATCACTAGACACAAATAAATATTACATAGAGTAAGTATACGATATCTAATATATTGTATTTATTTAAATTAACATGCTATTTAGATATAAATAAATCTTAACCTAAAGTAACAAAAATAAACTGCAATAATTAAGTAGATAAACTAAATAAAAAAAAAATCCAATATTCTTCATCACCATCCGAATCCACTTCAGAATCGGACTCTTATGTTTTCCATTACACCCAAAAACTCTATCGAAGGTTCCTGGAGTTTAAGCAGGTCTAATGTTTCACTAAAATATGCTTGTTTCTTATAAGCGTCCAGCTTTGGTCTTATTGCTGTAATATGGGGATCAGATGAGAGGATAAGCATATTGAGAATATTGAGGATATTCTCAGAGAGGTTTGCCTACTTGTTTTCCTAGAATGGTGTTCTCTAAACCTTCTGAAGTCTTTGTTGCGCGCCTCTGAAGCTTCTGAAAGACTACCAATTGGTACAATAGCATTTTCTGCGATTATGTCACCTCCATGGATTAACAACTTGTGGACTGTCGACGACATGTAATACCAATTATGAATATAGTTCTACATATTTCTCAGCTGTTATTTTGGCATATTCCTTAAATTTCGGTACATCTATAATCTCACCAGAAGTGATTGCCTGCAGAATCACAGCAAACCTGCGAATTAGGTTTTCGTTTAGTCCAGTGATTGCAGCAGTTTTGTCAGGAAACTCAAAAAACTTCTCGCGGTATTACCGTAATTAGTTGTGCCCGATCCTTGCTTAACGATGTCGACTAAAAGATTTAGTTCATTGTTAAATTTATCTTGGATAAGTTTTTTTTCTTGACTTCAACATCTGTTTGTGACATTCTTCTCTCGCAGACCACTTTTTAAAATCGAGACGATAGGCTATATGTAGAAGACATTCCATCACATTAACGCGGGCATGTAGTGATGATAATCCAAATTCATATACACCAGAAGACACTGTCTTTGACGTAACGCTATTTAGATTATTCATATCTGTAGGTTTAGCCAAACACAGGTAGCAAGCAGCACTTGATTTGGCATCAGATAAATATGTACAAATTTTACAGTCTATCATTGTCATCAATAATTGGTGACTGACCTCATTTGCTTTGTATTTTGTGGGAAGCAGTGCTTCGATTTCGTTATCCATCCTAGTTTTTTCATTCATGACAACGTATTTACTCTCCTTTATGAAAGTAAACTGCACTGAACGACAATATGTAGATGAGGAGGATTTTGGATTCGTCCATATTGTTTCATCTCCAGCTGTCAATTTTAGTGGAACCAAAGAGGTCATGAATATGCTGGAATCATCTTGCTCACTGTTCATTTTCTGTTTATATCGGCTTTGGTTAGATGCACCGTCAAATCCTCACTTTGATATTAAATTCAATATCTGGTCTTGTATCCTAATAGCACCCTGCACCAGGAAGATTTTCTAGAATCCTGTTTACTGTTAAATCCAGTAATGCTTGAAGTGCAATTTTAGCTGAAGATTCCGTTACAGTTACGAAGTTTTTTGGAGGGTAACACTGCAGCTTAGCCTTTTGTACTTTATAATAAGATGGATATACATCTTTAGAACCTTCTCGAATTGTAGTTTCCCTCAAAGTGATACATTGCCATTTTGAGAGTTTTAATGAAAGTAGCAATCCGAGTGCTTTTTCTGGCGAAAATAATGATGAAGAAGCTGGTTTCCTCATTATTTCCTTGAATTTTGCTGCTGCTTGTGGGTTCTTGAGTATATACTCAATAACGGATGCAATATCTTCACGACCATCTACTTTCAAGAGAGTTGCAGCTGAGTATGCTAACTCAAAAGGTTTTTCGCCGTTATGTTCATTAGACCTTTTCTTCTGCTTATTGCCTAGAGCTTCAAAAGGCTTCCGAGATCTTTTTGTCATTGTTGAAATCGGTATCATGGTTGACGTTGATGGTAAAGGTTCGTCACTCAAATTTTCTTTGAACGGATGTTGGATGAGTAAATCAGATTGCACGCAACTCGGCCAGTCAATATTTGTCTGAAGCCAATTAGAGTAGTCACGTCTAAATTTCTCAAAATTACGTTTGGATCTCAACCACCTCTTTTGAACAGCTCGTGTAAATCTTCGGCAAAATTCATTGAATGTAACACTGTCTTCATCAGAAAGGCTAGAACATAATCGAACTACTAGTGAATTGAATAATACTTCGTGATCAAACGAAATAGTATCCTGACTACTCAAAATAACAAACAAGTCCAATGATTTCTGATGTTTACGCGAGTATTATACATTTTAAATAAAACTACTTTACGGATTTTATCGCGTTTGTATTTGATTTTTGATTACCCGACGTTTCGAACACTTTACAGCATTCATGGTCACTGTTTTTTTTTTTTGTTTTATAAATTAAAACCTTTTAGTAACATAAAGTGAGCCGCCTTCAAAATTAATATTAATTTAGCATCATGTCACCTGAGTTTTCTTGCCGGATCTTTCTCAGTGTGACCGTGTTCCGATCCGGTGGTAGTATACTAGATTATTAGTTAGTTTTTTAAATATAATTACTATTAATTTTAATGTTTAATTATTACTAACCATAAACAATATAATTTTTTCATAAAGAATCATTTTCTTCTTACACTGGCAATAAATTTTGTATCAAAATGTGGGTCAATATTTAATAACTAATTTCTGTATCGGGTAGATAATTATAAATTTTCTGCAGTAACGATGACTTGTTGGACGTGAGACATCTTAGTCCACCCGTGACCATGAACGCTGTAAAGTGTTCGAAACGTCGGGTAATCAAAAATCAAATGCAAACGCGATAAAATCCGTAAAGTAGTTTTATTTAAAAACAAGTCCAAGTTAGTAATTACACTTTCCATTATTCACAATTACAACTTACAAAAATATTAAATGATGTTAGCGGTAGAAATACTCGAAATGAACTAAAATTTCGATTTCAATTTTGACTATTTATTGCTATTGAGTAATTGATGTTTTAGAAGGTAATTAGGAAAACACAATACTCTTCTTAAATACACGGTGCTCATGACATTAACTAATTGCACCATTAACAATATACTCTTTTATTTCTTTTGTGTGTTTGTTTTTATGTTTTACTAAGCAATGCCGTAAGTATAATGAAGGTTCTCAATGATATTTGAAATGATTAGCTACTGCGAAGTCATTAAGTAATAGTATAGTACCTAATAATTAGAGATTACTAACTTACGTTCAAAGGACATAAACGATAAATAAAACAACGGACTAACGTGATTTCTTACACTTCTTTGTATGTAAGCTAGATACATGCGTATTTGAAAAATTTAAACGTTATCCATACTAATATTATAAATGCGAAAGTAAGGATGTTTGTTTGTTTGTAACGCTTTTACGCTTAAACCACCGAACCGATTTCAAAATTCTTTCACCAATGGAAAGCTATAATATCAGGGAGTAACATAGGCTATATTTTATCCCGGTATGCCCACAGGAACGGGAACTACGCGGGTTTAAGCGTCTGAAACTGAAGCGAAGCGAGGGCGGGTTGCTAGTTATTAAATAAATGTACAAGTAAAAGTAGTTATCAAGAAAAATAAAAATTGAAAATTTTGACGATTTTTAAAAAAAATATCGCAAGCGATGCCATAATATGAAGTACATTAAAAAATCATAAATAATTATTACTATATACGACTGCGAGGATATAACGGCCAACCATGCGATTTCAGAGATATCCTCGTTTTTCATGTTCGATCCATACATTTTTTTCTAAAAAAAATCATAACTCGTTCAATTGTTGATCAAATTATCTCTTATGATATTTTATAATGTAGTAATGATCAGGGGAACCCATTTCCACACAAAAAAGTCATATGTAATAACTTAAGTTTTTATGTCTATGAAACGCGATTTTCAGCCCATTGTGCGCCGCACCCTGTATTATCGTGGGCCAACACTTATTAATCTATAACGTATCCAAATTAATAAGTATTATTATATGAGATTTTTAAATAATATACAATCGTTTATGTATAAATTGATATATTTAATAAAATAAAATGAGTGACACGAAGTACTAAGACGGATAACTAATTAGAAACAAATAAAAATATCATGCATAAATATTAATAGAATTACCAAAACGCAAAAAAAATATAGCTTAGAGTATAAACATCTTAATAATATGCATCTTATTAATATTTGGTTGGGTATATTTATTGTTAAAAATGGGTAACAATAAAAGTTGTGATGCACCAAGAAAAATTATCGTAAATTTGCATTTCAATCAAAATTGGAGCTACCGGAATATTGCAAATCATTTAGAATGTTCCGTGGAAAAGGTGTAAAATGCTAAAGCATATTTTAAACATGTGTTGTTTGTACCTATAACGGATAAGTTTCCCAGAAAAGTTCTGCCAAGGAAGGCCACGACCCGGGAGGACTAGCTGATTATTCGTTTGGTTAAGGCGACCCACGAACTATAACCGCGAGACTAGTCCGCAGGCGATTAGTTGAAGCAAAGTTGTTTGGGAGGGTCTCGAGAAAAATACCACTTCTTACCAAGCAACATAGAAAAAATCGCGTAAGCTTTGCTAGAAAGTATTGTAATTGGACAGTCCGCCAATAGAAAAGTTTTATTTTCTGACCAAAACCAAAATTAATTTAATAAATCCTGATGGCAAACGATACGTGCGCCGACCAATTAACGAAGCATTAAATAACAAGTTTATAAAAAAGATGGTTAAACATGGCGGTGGAAACATTAAGGTACGGGGTTGTTTTTGGGGATACGGAGTTGGTCCAGTAAGACATATTGAGGGGATGTTGGATCAGTTGCAATATTAAAGTATACCTATTAGATGAGACAATGATACCATATTCCGACGAAAATTTACCAATAACCTGGATTTTTCAACACGACAGTGATCCGAAACGTACAGCAAACTGTGTTAAAGAATTTTTAAGAAAGCAATTAGTCACAGTTTAAGATTGGCCGGCAAATAGTCTTTATTTAAATCCAATCGAGAATTAGTGGTTTATTGTACAAAAAAAACATTGTCTAATAAACATATCACGAATATCACGGCATTTTATGACTTGACTGAACTTTATGAAACTTGGAGAAATATTCGCATGGAAACTTGTAAAAAATTAATAGAATCAATGTCACGTCGTTGTAAAGCTGTAATTGACAGCCGAGGCTACACAACTGAATATTAAATATCTGGTTGACCGAGCTTCGCTCGGAATATTTTTATCGAATTTATTTAGATATATATTAATAAAAAATAAATAATGAAAATTATATAAAAAATACAAAAAGAGAATAATAATAACACCGAGATTCGAACCGACGCTGTTTGAATGCCACATAACCCAAAATTAAAACCGGCCGTCTCCCCAACTGAGCTATCGTAACTCAAGACGTTGACAACGAAATTTGAATTCATATTCTTTTAAAATTTAATGTCATTATATTGTTTTTACTAAAAACACGGACAAAACAACATTTTCTATAAATAAAACCTAGCTAGATCGATTTTTTGGACCCGAAACCTCTAGTATGCCAAGTTTCAACAAAATCGTTGGAGCCGTTTCCGAGATCCTGAATATATATATATTTACAAGAATTGCTCGTTTAAAGATATAATATAAGATGCATATTATTAAGATATACTCTAAACTATATTTTTTTGCGTTTTGGTAATTCTATTAATATTATATCAGGATATATAATATCAGGTTGACAGAGCTTCGCTCGGAATATTTTTGTAGAATTTATTTAGGGATATATTAATAAAAAATAAATAATGAAAAATGTATAAAAAATTACAAAAAGAGAATAACACCGAGATTCGATCCGACGCTGTTTGACACACAAAAACTAAAATTAAAACCGGTCAATGTCTCACCTGAGCTACCGTAACTCTTGACGTTGTGAACGAAATTTGAATTCATATTCTTTTAAAATCTAATGTCATTGTAACGTTTTGCTAAAAACACCGACAAAAGAACATTTTCTATACATAAAACCTAGCTAGATCGATTTTTTGGACCCGAATCTTCTAGTATGCCAAGTTTCATCAAAATCGTTGGTGCCGTTTCCGAGATCCTGAAAATATATATATTTACAAGAATTGCTCGTTTAAAGATATAAGATATAGGTATATATATATATATATATATACAAGAATTGCTCGTTTAAAGATATAAGATAAGATGCATATTATTAAGATATACTCTAAACTATATTTTTTTGCGTTTTGGTAATTCTATTAATATTTATGCTTGATGTTTTTATCTGTTTCTAATTAGTTAGTACTTCGTGTCGCTCATTTTATTTTATTAAATATATCAATTTATACATAAACGATTGTATATTATTTAAAAATCCCATATAATAATACTTATTAATATGTATACGTTATAGATTAATAAGTGTTGGCCCACGATAATATATAAAACATTTATTATTAACCGTATTAGCATTAAAAATTAAAGTCATATTTGGTGTTTCTAATTATATGTCCACCACTGTATATTCATTAAATAGAAAAATTAAAAATTCAAACATATTTCAAATTATGACAGCCACGCGTTGTTTCACGCCACGCGTAGCTTTGCGCCATTCCAACCATCAGATTTATCCTCGCCTATAGATGTTTCACATCAAAAATTCTTCATTTCGGAACGAATGTTCTATCTCTCTGTCCTAATCAATGATTAATACATCATCTTACCAGTGAAGTCATTTTGGGACAACAACAGTGAAATTATTACAGAACCTAACAAATAAACATTAGAGTTATAAACAATTAATATACACAATGGAGTTTATATCTTGTATTTTACAGACATGGCTGGTACTGGGGAGGTATTACTTCAAGTGAAGCAGAAGAATTACTTGCAGGACAGCACGACAATGTATTCTTAGTGAGAGATTCATACGATTCTCGTCATATTCTCTGCGTGTCATTTCGCTGTGTAGGCCGTACACTACATGCACGTCTTCGACATGCTAATGGACTGTTTTCTTTAAATAATGAAACATTTGTGCCAGCAAATCGCATTTCTGAGCACTGTGCCGCTGTAGATGTCAAATCTAACCTTTTTGAAATGCCAGTCAAACTAGCAAGACCACTGAACAGGTAAGACAATCGAGTAGTTAATGCAAACACCGTTTCAAGTTCCACGCGGGTAGCTACACATGCATCGAATACAGAATGATTGGTTAGGTTTTTTTAAGTATGTAGGTACTAGTGATGTAACGAATATTCGCATTCGCGAATATTCGCATATTTTTTGCATATTCGCATTCGCATTCGCGAAATTATTGCGAATGTTTTCGCGAATATTTTTGCGTGTATAATTTTTTTAAGTAGGTAATAATAGTGGTTAATATAAGAAAATCCAATTCCATTAATTTCTTTTGTTATTAATGCAATAAAAATAACTTAACCTCGTAATCACATTATCGGTCTTCACTTTATCAATTGGTATCATTTTTTTATTTAACTTTAGGCAATGAAACTTAACAATCAAACTTATAACAATTTAAAAAACAAAACTAAATACTAAATGGCCTAAATGCAATGTGATCAAACAAAAATAATCTTCTATGAATTTTTACCAAAGTTTAATGTTATAATTATCTTCTTGAACAAAACTAAAATAATAATCTTTTTTTTTTGTGGGTGGGCTGCGGTCGGCGCACCTCCGCACCACTCCGTCCGGGGCGACCAAGGGGCTTAAGCACGCAACTCCCGCAACCCACCCGAAAACCACGTCGCCTTCGTCGTTGGGCCGACCACCGGAGCAAGGTTACTTGACATCAATGGTCGGCCCGACGGAATACCCCCCTATTGGGGTACCCTCCCATCGACCGACGTCCGCCGACGTGCACCAGTCGGAAGGAGAGCACCCCGTGCCGTCTTTCCAACCACTGCATCAGCACCAGCCGGAAGGCCTCCACGGTTCGCACCCTAAACCGAGGCCTCTCCAGCCGGACTGCCCAACGGGCAATGACGTCTCGGCGGGCGTCGACGCGCCAGGCGGTGAGATCCCTTAACGAAAAAAAAGAAAATAATCCACAAATACTTTACAATTAATATTTATTTAACTTTGGGCAATGAAGCCTAACAATCAAATTGTCATAAGAATTTAACAAACAAAACTAAATAGTAAATGGCCTAAATGCAATGTAAACAAACAAAAATAATCTTCTATGATTTTTACTATAATTAAAATCAAATAAAAGCTTAATATGAGTTGCTGTCATCATAATCACAAAGTGTTTATAGTATATCTATATTATATAGTTTATAGTATTTATAGTATAAATATAATCATTTTACATAAGAGTTAATAGTTAACACTTTAAGCAAACAAGAATAAAATTGTCTTTTACTTTAATAAAGCTAAAAAATTTAATTGTTATTAGAACTTGTGACACAAAATTTTATTTAATTAAATTCTTCTATTAAACTTTTCTCAGTCTTTAGATATATTTTTAATATTTAAATTATCAAGATTGCGAGATAGGTACAAATGAGATCGTGACGGCAATGAATTATATGAAGTTGCGGGATATGATAGAGTGTCAGTCAAAATGCTGAGGGCTGGCGACGGGGTAGTGGTGAGTCAGTTGCACCATCTTTTCAGCTTGTGTTGGAGAAAGGGTCGAGTACCAGAAGACTGGTTGGTGCAAGGCTGTAATCGTGCCCTTATATAAGGGAAAAGGGTCGCAACAAGACTGCGCCAATTACCGCGGCATAAGCCTTCTCAGCGTCGTCGGCAAACTGTATGCTAAGGTACTGATAGGGCGAGTTATAAAGAGACGGATGAAAGAATCTGGGATGTGCAAGCAGGATTCAGAAAGGGAATGGGATGTACGGATCAGGTCTTTTCCTTATGTTGCATAGCCGAAAAATTCTTGGCTAAAAACCAGAAGGTCTATTGTGCTTTCGTGGCTTTGGAAAAGGCCTATGATAGAGTGGTTAGGAATGAATTGTGGTCAGCATTGTCTTTGCATGGGGTGAACGGCAACCTGATACGGGTAATGCAGTCTCTCTATGAGAACTGCAGTGCCTGTGTCACAATAGAGGGAGCATACACTGAATGGTTTAGCATCCAAAAGGGTGTTAGATAAGCATGTGTAGCGTCACCATGGCTGTTCAACCTATTCATGGACAACTGCTTGACTGATTTAAAAAAGGGTGAATATGGACTGAGAATGAATGGGTTACTTATCAAATGTCTTCACTACGCTGACGATCAAGTTCTACTTGCTTCGTCGGTGAATGAGTTGCAAGAGATGGTAACAGCAGTACATGACGTTTTTGAAAGAAAAGGAATGAAAATTAATGTAAAGAAGACGAAAGTTATGGTATTTGAAAGGGAAGAAGCTATGACGGACTGCAAGATACGTATAGAAGAGGAAATATTAGAACAAGTGCAAGAGTTTGTATATCTGGGATCTACATTTGCGAGAGATGGTAAATGTGAAAGTGATATTGAAAGAAGAGTGTGTAAGGGAAATATGGTGAATGGTGCTTTGCGCACCTTTATGGGCAGCCAAAGCCTGTCTAAGAAGGCTCGCTTAGCTGTGCATAGGGGAGTGTTTGTACCAACTCTAATGTATGGAAGTCAGAGCTGGGTATGGCAGAAGAAGCACGAAAGTAGAATAAATGCTGTGGAAATGAGAGTGCTGAGGAGCATGATTGGCGTAAAATTAAGTGATAGAATTAAAAACAGAGTGATTAGGGAACGTTGTGGAATGAATGTAGATGTAGTGACAAGGATTGAGAAAGGTATGTTAAGTTGGTTCGGCCATGTAGAGAAAATGAATAAAAGGAGACTAACAAGGAGAATTTATAAGGCGAATGTGAACGGAAGTGTTGGAAGGGGAAGACCGAGGCAGACGTTCCACAGTCAAATCGGGGACGTTCTTAAGAAAGGCCAGGTTAGGAGTACCCTAAACCGAAGAACATGTATGAGGAGATTAATGAATGTGGACGAGGCGAAAGTGGTATGTCAAGGTCGTAGCAAGTGGAAAGAAGTGGTCTCTGCCTACCCCTATGGGAAAGAGGCGTGATTATATGTATGTATGTACATATGTAAATTATCAAACAAAAATTATGTTCTTCTACAATAGACCATTAAATAGTCTAACTCTAAACAAACAAAAAAATAGATTCTCAAACAAAAATACTTCTCTCCCTTAAAAAAATAACAATTAATTATATACATTTTTCATATTAATAATTGAACCTCAGTAGTGGCATATTAAACTTTAAAAATAGTAGTTTTGATGCCTTGTTTGCTTCAAGTCTGTTTCCATGTGGTGTATAAATAAGTCCAGCACCACTAAATATGCGCTCGTCGGGGACACTCGTTGGTGGTGTAACTAAATAATGCCGAACTACAGGAAGCAGAAGAACGTATCTTTCTTTGTTCACTTTCCACCAAGTTGAAGGGTCAACGTCATTTGCCACACGTTTATACTGAATATTCGCATTCGCATTCGCGAATGTTGGCAGCAGATATGTGCATTGACATTCGCATTCGCGAATGTCCAAAATAAGACATTCGTTACATCACTAGTAGGTACATATAAAAAAAGTATAATAGTCATAAATGATTATTGCAAAATAACGACTCTGTGATGTCATGGACATGATACAGATGCGATGCCAAAATATTCGTCTCTTTCTAATTTAGTCAGTATGCCCGTCCAAACATCTTGCACAAAAATACTGAATGGAGTTTCTTGAAATTTTATAGGCTTAATCTAGAGTGACCTAATTAAATCATGCCTATAAATTATTACGATATCTAATATAGAACGCCAAATAATATCGCATTATATCTTCAAAGTTTTATGTAAATAGATCGTTTGTATTAGTGAGTGGAATGTTTTGACCATAATCTACCTGTCTACTCAATCAATGTGCAAGTATTACGTGATCTATTCTTAGAGCACTAGTAAAACATTACATATATAAATAAACCTTTGCCTGCCCGTATGACGACGGGATAAGAATACAATTCTCGCCACTCCTTGTTTGCCCGTGGGAGTCGTAGGAATAGGCTAAGGGATCACCAGGAGAGCGGGCAGTAGCTCTCTCCTAGGAAATGTATAACATCTTACTGCGCTCGCCAACCTGCCTGCAAAGCGTGGCGATTATGGCATTATTCCTTCATATGACTGGCAGGCAGCAGATAACCACAATCGGCAGAGAAACATGAGGGAAGCCTACGTCCAACAGTGAACGACGATAGGCTGAATGATGATGATAAACTCTTATGTTATTGAATTTTGCCATTTAAGCGCTCTAAAAGTATCTTAACGATGTGATTGAGTATTATCATCACTGCTTATTTTAGCCATAGAAACGTATTTAAAATATGAATCAACCAGTTAAAAAATGTATATGGGTTGATTGTGGTTCTTGCTTGAAAGAATATAATCTGATATACACATATTGAGTTTTATAAGTATATTTTGTAGTTTTAAGCTTTTATTCGGAATAGGTATAGTTATAGTTATATTTTTTTCGAATAGCCAGTATGCCCATTGTTCTCCATCGCCTATATTCACATACTCATACAGTGGGCGAATGTAGATGTCCTACTCCATGATGATATTGTGCAAACCAATAATGTTTTTGCAGCGATTATGTGACCAACCTGCTCGCAGTTTTATGACATGGAACCCCATAACTTACCACGCAAATTCAACTTTTTGAGTGTATGAATCGAGCATATCTGACTCCAGTGATACACGGGCGAGTTACCTTTTCAGACATCAATCATCTAATCGATGTCTTTCCTTACTTGGAGACGTCGCGCCTACGCCGTTCGTCCTATTGCATTTGACGGTCTGTCTTTGGTCCGTCTGGACTCCGTGTTTGACAGTTTTTTGTACTTATTCTTCTCAGATCGTTTGCATATGGGCACATGGCAGATACATGATGCAAGAGAAATTAACTTAGCGTAAGCACACTATTTAGTAGACTTATCAAAGTGTTATCTCACGATTGATGCGATTCTAAAGCCCATAAAAAATGATAACGATATGAATACTTTGAAGCACATAGTTGCGCTAAGTTCACAGAGCGATTGCATTCATCATTCATTTCAGCTCATATACGTCTCACTGTGGGCTCGAGTCTCCTCCAGAATATGAAGGAATTTGACCTACTATACGACGCTGGTCGGACGTATTGGTACAAGGCTTTATTTCCAGTTTTCATTGTCTTGCATAGATGCTATATGTATATTTCATCCCTTAGTCGTCTTTTACGACACCCACGGGCAAGAGAGGGGCGGTGAATTGTATTTTTACTTCGTCACCAATGGCGGCTGTACCTTAAGTGCGCCCGTGCGCTGAACCACTAAACCAAAAGATTTAAAAATTACAAAACGTTACTTCGTCTTTATTTTTAAATTACCATATTAATATTTATTCTTTGAAAATACAAAAACATATAACAAATAAAATTTCAAATTATGAGTAAACATTTTAAGCGCTTACTAAACTATTAAAACTTATTTTCTCTGTAAAAAAAAAATCTCGTGCGCTTAGGCGAGCGCACGGGGACTGCCCATACAACTTGTATTAGATATGAATTAAAACGCCTGGCGCGTGAGACAGAAGATAGTTCATAGAAATATACTGAAAAATGAGTTTGTTGCCGTACGCCGCACGGGCGAACCGGATATTGCCAAGAGAATTCGACTTTTGACGAAATTCGCCAATGACGTCTCGTTAAATAGTACAGTAAGTAGGTATAGTTTCGATATATCTGTGACGCGTTAAACATTTAAACCATAGTTTGTCCACATTGTTTTTTTTTTATTTTGGTCTTAGTTCTATTTTACACTACGTATACAGTTGTGGTGTGAGTGAAAATGAGCATACCTATATATATATATATATAGACTATATTAAAAAGACAATAACAAAACTTTTCAAAACAAAGTTGATATAAATTGGCGGAACCGCCAAGGCCCTCTTTTATAAATATTTTTTGAAGTGTGAAAAACAAAAAGAAAATATTTTTCTTTGCAAGTACACCTACAAACGCATTACATATGCGTTCAAAAATAATAAAAAAAATAACATTTTTACGTAAATTGTTGTTCCATTGCAATTTCTGATCTTAATACTTAGTGAGCCAGTAAAGCACCACCACGTTGATGACCCACCAGCCGCCACTGTTCGTCACCACATGGAAAATTGCCTTTGGTTTTACTTACACTTTTCATTATCTTAGGGATGATAATATTTGATTTAAATCTCTCCCTTTCCTTCAAGTCTCTTAATACACTCGTATTAAGTGGCGTGTGTAGAATTGTAGATAATAGTAGGTCTTATCTCTTTAATAGGAGGTCTTTACCTATGTAATTGCCGTTCTGCAGTACTGGCCATTTCAAATCAAAATAATTTTTGTTTGGCTAAGAATTCTAATTTCAAATTAATTTTATTTTAAAACATGGAATTCATTTTCCAAAAGTAGTCATTTGTTTATTGATTAGTGTTACGTTTTCATCGCATTTCAATCTTTTTCGTCATCATGGATACGTTAAAAATTCGAGTAATTATGGAATATGAGTATCCTCATGGTAGTAACGCGGCACAAGCGGCACGCAATATCAACGAAGTTTACGGAGCTAACACTATAAATCAACGCACCGCCTGTTATTGGTTTGCTTGCTTCCGTTCTGGAAATTTCGACCTGAAAAATGAACCTCGCGGTCGTCCGAAGACTTTGGTCGACAATGACGAATTAAAGGCGATGGTGGAAGCCGATGATACACAATCTACGACTGAATTAGCAGCAGCGTTCGACGTTAGCGTCAAAACAATATTGGTCCATTTGCGTCAAATTGGCAAGGTAAGAAAGTTTGACAAATGGGTGCCCCACGAACTCAATGATCGCCAGCGCGAAGTCCGCGTCGAGACATGCCTTGCATTGCTCAACAGACACACAAATGAAGGAATTTTGAAACGCATTGTTACTTGCGATGAAAAATTAATTCTGTTTGATAACCGCAAGCGCTCAGCAAGTTGGTTGGATCCTGGTTCAGCACCTAAACAATGCCCTAAACGAAAACTTACCCCTAGAAAAGTGATGGTCACTATTTGGTGGTCTAGCGCCGGTGTGATTCATCACAGCTTCTTACCAAACGGGGTGAGCATTACTGCAGATGTGTATTGTGAAGAACTGAACACAATGATGGAGAAGCTGGCACATCTCCAACCAGCATTGGTCAATCGCTCGTCTCGGCTGCTCCTGCACGACAATGCGCGACCTCATACTGCACAGCAGACGGTCTCCAAGTTGCAAGAACTGGGGTTGGAAGCTCTCCGTCATCCGCCATACTCACCAGACCTTGCGCCTACATACTACTTCTTTTTCCAGAATTTGGATAACTTTTTGGCGGGAAAGAAATTAAATATCCGAGAGGCAGTACAAAATGCCTTTGAAGAATTTGTTGCCGCCCGTCTAGTTGATTTCTTTAAGAAGGGCATCAGTAAACTGCCGCTGCGTTGGCAAAGATGCATTGATTGCATGGGTGATTACTTCGATTAATACAAATAAAAAATACATGAAAAAAAATATCGTTTAATTTTTTTCATACATAACGGCAATTTCATAGGTAAAGACCTAATATATATCTGCTTTGTCACTACACAAACCTAATCCGGGTTGAGAGCCCTCAGCGCTCACCCATAGTCCGCGTCAAGCTGTCAAGGCCATCTGCGGCCAACAGCTGTACACACACAAAAAAAAAAAAAAAAAAAAAAAAATACACAAACCTAAAGTATTAATAACAAAACCCTATAAGTCGAAACTGATACTTAACATTCAGGCATCATTCAGCATACATTTAATATAATTTTATTTTTCTAGGTTTGCGAAATTGGATTCTTTACAAATGATCTGCAGATTCGTTATTAGACAAACTGTAGCAGCGAATGTATGGAGCAAGTTACTGCTACCACCAAATTTGATATCCTATGTATCCACAGGCAGTGATTATATTGTACCATCATAGTTGAAAAAGTGCCTTCAATACTCATAGCATTATGTTTATTGTAAGCATATTTTTAATACAACATTTATTATGAGACTGCATCATATTAACAAATAAATATATGAATTGTACATTTTAAATCAGTCTATATTTTATCACCGACGAAGATAAAAAGAAACAATTTAACAATGAACCTATTTATTACCAACAAAAAGATTAATACCGAGCGGTTTTTGTGTATTATTAATAGTAATATTTATCTAATTTTCATATTACTTGAGTGTATTAATTCCAAGTATATTCTTTGCCTGAAACAAAAATTGCAATTATATTATTGTCTGCTTATTGAAGTGAAACTTCTTTGCGCGCATGAGGGTAGGTAAAAGTTTTTACGGATGAAACGCAATTCAGTTACACGAAAATGTGACCGATTGAGAGTGAGAAACGAACGTAGCACGAAGCACATAGCCATGGAGCGAGAGTGAGAGAGAACAAGCGAGTGAGAAAGATCGAGAGAGTACAATTTTTATGTTAGTTCGTTTGAAGGTTAGGAAATTTTAATATTTACAAATAACATGTGGAATTTTAATTTGGCGCTCGTCGTTTGAGAATTTACTATACTATTTTTCATAAAATATAAAATAAAAATATTTCATAAATTCTCTTTTCTAATTTTTTTTCGAGTTTAATCAATAATTTTTAATATTGATAAAAAACGTGATGTCAAAGAAGTTATACTTCGGACAAAAAGAGCGTGCGTACACTCGTGGTATCGAAGAAGTTTCACTTCTGACATACTTTTCAGATTATTTATATACGAGATACACTCAACTTACCGTCGTAAATGCTGCTGTCAACGTTTGTGGGGCCGCTGCAACAGGATTTAAGTTTAAGGCAGTTTGAATTAATTGAGCATCACGAATGCGCGATGCGACGAAGCTTCTCGTACTTGTATTTTCTGGTGTATTATCCGTCAAATAAAAAAGTTCGGCAGCTTTGTATATGCCTGCTAAACCTATACGACGAGCGTACCAATTAAACTGGAAAAATAACTTGTTTCATTATTCTCAATGCTCTTCATTAGCCGACTGGCTATCTAATAATATGTTTGTGGTACAAATTTCACTTACATCTACACTTCTGTCTCCTGAATGGTAGCATATGTCATCTACTAGTGACAATAGTGTAGCTAGGCAGTTTGGAACATTGTTAGGTAGACTTTGAAGTGCCATTGCTTTGGGCCAGGTACTCCTAAAAATAAATATTAATGACAACTTTCACATTTTAAGTTAGGATAACTTGAAAAGCTATAGATTATTCTGAACTCACTTATATGGATCAATCATTAATAATCTCGTCATTATTGCATTTTCAACAAAATTAGCTGGTACTTTAGATGCTTTTAAATCTTCTTTAGGCCACTGTATAATAGGAAAATATTAATATGTTATATAAAATGCTATAATACATCCTGATACACCTGTATATAACATAGTGTGTTATATACAGGGTGTATCAGGTTATGAGACAACTATTCCAGTATGTTGTAGTTCAACATAGATCATATTTGAATGTATATTACACAAAAAACAATATAACATAAAAGTTAGTGATTACAAAAATGTGTGTCTAAGAGACTATGCCTTAAATGTTACGTATTATGTAGGCATGTACAGGCAGAAACATGCATGTAAAGCTTCGACAGTATAAATGGGTATGATTTGCGCGCACGCTTCAATGGTAACGTAGGTATCAAAGGCGACTCGTCAACCGTCATCGGCCGAGCAGCTGATTTAAAGCGAGGTTTGTCTTGCTTAGGCAAACATAATCATTGATTTATTCAATTTCTAATGAATATTTAACAAAGTACGAATATGTTGCAGATTAAGTATCACTGACTTTATAAATTCCAATCAGATTTACTTGAAGAAGCGATGACAAAATTAAAAACTTTACATGTCTCTAATTCATTAATATTTATATTTCAAATTTTTTTTGTGGGTTCCTACCACCATTGCCTAGCTCCCGTTTGACCAGTTGCCCCATAACCTGATACAGCCTGTATAATAGTTATAACATTACATTTTATATTTTTATTCTAGAAACTTACAGTTTTCATTAAGTCCACTAAACGCTCATTGCTTTTAATATTAAAATAATGGACCAAATCGGCCCCTCCATTTGGAAATAAGCCATGGGTAATTGTTGGATATCCTGCTGCTTTAGCACCGCTACTGAGAGACTCTACAGACCATCCACTTTGCATTACAAAATCTAAAGCCTTCTCCAATATGCGATTCTTTATATTTTCTTCATATTGGTGCTCATCATGCTCAGTAGTAACAGCATTAGGTAATTTTATATCTTTTTCAGCTACACCTTGGCAGTAACTTCGATTTGTTCCAGATCTATTGATTGCAATAGATACCAATGGACCAGCGATTCTTTGACTAGTCTTCAAAGCTGTTAACAAAAAATTATGCTAAATAGCAGAATATTTTACATGCACAATAGAAATAACCTTAGCTGTTTTAGATATTTGGTTGGGATAAATTCAAACAAAGATTTACTCAATATGATTTACTTTTATGAATAATTTAGAGTACAAATCACTTAAACACATCTAGTCTTCCATTATTATGATTTTTGGAGATTAATACACTCTGTTAACCTTGCAATTAGGCCTTCAATTAAATGGAAAGCATTTAAAGCTGAATGTATTATTTCCTTCTTATTCTCTTTAGGAATCTTATCCAATACATTGCCACCAATATTAATTGAAACATTAGTCTTTTCTTCTGGCAAATCCCTTCCTTCTTCAATATCTTTCAATTTTACTTCATAATGAGCTTTAGACATGTTCAATCCAACTCTTAGTATGTTAAGGTAATCATTTTCAATAAAAGTAAAGTTGTCTTTGATTCCAGTTACGTTTTCTATATCCTTTATGGATAAATACCTCAAGAAATTGAGCGCTGTGATAATTTGATCAGCTAATTCTACCAGATCTGACTCGGCACCATGTGGGAGCAAGCAAATTTTTTTTAACATGGTTGTAAGATGTACCCCTGTGAAACATTCATCGACATTATCTTCACCAAAGGCTTCATCTATAGAGTTTTTATATAAACTTATAGCATATCCAATCATACCAGAATGATTAGATGTTTCAATTAAATATTTGACTAGTACACATCTTCCTCTATAATCAAATTTATTTACGTGTTTACCAATAACTGCTACTGCTTCTTTACGAATTGAATCAAAACTTGAATATATAGCAACATTCACTAATTTCTTACATATATCAACATGAGCAGGTGTTAAATATTTATGTGACATTTTAGAAGGAAATCGACTTAATAATGATTTAAATAATGCTAGACCTTTAGATAATGGACCATATTCAGGAAAACCTAGCAAATGAACCGAGCATAACATCATAGTATTAAGAACATAATCTAAACTGTAGACTTGTGGAATCGCTGTATCTGGTATTTCAAAATGTCCAGAACAAATTACATAAAACATTGCAGAAATTGTAGTCATATTTATTTTATCTCGGTGATCATAAGGAGATTTTTCATACTCATCATTATCTTTAATTGTAGTCTTTTTTGTATGGTCACGGTAACAGATTTCTATGTATACTAAAAACTTGAATATATTTTTCTCAAGGCTGCACACATCTTGTATAATTGTTGAGCAGTTCAATCTTGCTTCACTTTGTTTATTCACATCTGGATCCAAATCTATGTATATCAATGGCTTTCCAAGAAGACTGATCAAAAACGCTGTTAATATTTGCTTTGTTCTAATGTTACTATTTAGGCCATTTAGCTCATTGATAAAAGGACTATAAAATGATGGTAATAAAGAATAAACCCTTGTCACTCTTCTAACATTAACATCAGCATCCATCAATAGTCTTTCTTGCCCTTCTAGATGATGCTCCGCTATAGGTATTTTTTCAATATAGGTACTTATAGAGTTTAAACTCCATTCTAATGATCTTCCCTTCTTTAATGTTAACTTTTTCAAAAGATCTTGTAGTGGTTGCAATATAATTCCAAATTGAGCATCATTCTTTGCAAGCTCAATTTGTTCAATGAACTCCAAAAAGGCTTCTTCTGGTGTTGATTTGCTAATAATAAGAGACAGTAGCTGTTCGCATGTACCATATAGAGAGGGTTTAATAATAATAGTGTCATCTTGAATTTTGCCTATAACAACTGCCGTTACTTCCCAGCAATTATCTTTAAAACTATTTGCATATTTTTCTTCATTGGGCACATTTAAAACTTCTTTATAATTTCCAGAATCCAGTAAAGTGGAGATGTAATCCACAATGTCTATATTGTCACTCATATTGAAACTTATGTGAATTGATAAGTAATCCCAATAAATTCTGAAATTCAAGTGCTTCTGATGTATTATTAAACTATTGTGAGGTTAGTGTTTTAGTAATCTTAAAAAAAGTAAACAAACTATTTTCACTTACATCGGAAAATTCTTGGCAATCGGCTCATCTTTAAATTAATAATTGCTAAGGTAATAAACGCCTTAGTAACGTAATGATGGTTGAAATCTCTTTACACTCGTGAAAATACTTATAATGTTCTTTTCTTTAGTTCTTTACACCAGGCGATATCACAGATTAATTTGGCCGCGTCTATTTTACAAAAGTGCCACAGACTAGACATGTGTAACACTGCGCTGCGCCGCGCAATTGCGCCAACTTAGTTCACTGCGCTGGAAGTATCAACTCACTTCTAGAAAATGTGTTAGAGCACGGCGCAATCGTCGCAGCGCCGGCGAATCTGAACTATTTTTTATTTATGCGCCTATAAGGCAAGCTATAGTCGACCTTACTGCCTTGTCTTACGTAGCTTACACATAATTTTCTTTACATATAATTTATTATTAGCGCAAGAGATAAGTAACATCCGTCAGTAAGTCGTTACCATTAATTGGGTGCTGAAAACCAAATACACTCATCATCATAATCTTGCTCTTATCCCAATTACTTGGGGTCGACGCAATATGTCATCTGTTTTGACATATTGCAAAAAGTTTCGGCAATGACTTTTATGACCGGCCGCCTGCCTGACGTCAACCCTCCTTGGGAATGTAATCGTTGACCTAAATGGTACCAGATGGAGTTGGTCCGGGTCAATCTAGGGCTCTTAGTCGTCTTTTACGACACCCACGAGCAAAGCAAGGGTTGGTAGTATTCGAAGCCGCTACCACACAGCACAAAAACCAAATACATTATATATATTAACGTAAATCACTATTATATGATATTCACAACACTTCAACTGTATTACATATTAAACTAGCTGACTCAATACAGATGCTGTTCTGTTCAAATCAAATAAAGGAATGCTCTTTGAAATCGACAGCAGCGCCACCTACCGAGTCCATTTGTGAATCTAAACCATTCTCGTATCCCATTGAACATACACAAAACATTTCATCAACATCAGTCCAGCCGTTTAAGAGGAGTTTCAGTGACGTACACAACAAATATATATAATGTAAATAAAGATAAAATATCAGCAAAATTATTTAAAATATAAAACTAAAAACAATAATTCATTCAAGAGCGTAACATGACACTCCCATATTCCCGCCGAAAAACTCAAGGTCTAACAACTCTGTGAAGTGTAAATAACTCTTTTAAAAATTGAGTTATACCTAAGTGCGCATTTAGTTGCTCATTCGGTTGTTTCATGTGTTGCGCCATGACGCAATGAGTTAGAAATGGAGTTATACCTGCAGCGGCGCACATTTCAGTCGTAGCTCACTCGGTCGTGTTCACATTTTGTTGCGCCATGGCGCAATTTTGAGTTAGTGCAATGAGCCGGCGCAGTCTACTGCGCCTGAGTTACTGAGTTAACGCAAGGATTATCATTGAGTTACCCATGCCTACCAAAGACTATTAAATATTCCTGCGTCGCAATAGCGACCGTAATTAGTGAAAATAGTGACCTTAATCAGTAAAAATAGCGACTTCACGAATAATGTTGCCATTATTAACTCGGCTAGTTGAACTTTTGACGCGAATGTCAAAATGTCATATAGCGCTTTATATTTTATTCATTATTTTAGTGTTTTACAGTGTTATATTGAATAATTTTGCTGATATTTTATGTAATTTAATGCGGATAAAATTCTGAAATATAGTAGATATGATATTATATAATAGTGAATTGCGTGCATTTTGACATTCTGGCATAATTCCCAGAGAAGGCATGACTTGATCAGTACCAAATCACGCCAACAACTGACTGAAAGCTTGTTATAAAAGAGGCTTTATGCGTTGTGATGCAAAACAGAAACAGGGAGTGGATCACCTTATCATTGTCGACTTCCAATCCTCAATACACAATGGTCAATAACTTTTCTAAACGCTAGCTAAAGTGGATTGTACTCTACGAATCGAGGAACCGTCGTCAATCTACATTTACAATGCAGAAAAAATTAAAAAAATTGTTTTTTTTTGCAATTGCATATGATGAAAAGGATTTAAGCCATTGGTTCCAAGGAAATGAGTGGAAGTTAGATCTGCTTTTCCATCATCTTTACGGTTCTTCCACTACTTATCAAAGACAAGGCTACGTCCTCTATCAACCTGCCCTCTACCACCTACTAAATGCAGACCGCTAATGAACCCTTGGTGGTGAAACAAAGAATACATTATCGTCCATACACGTACAAAATAAAAAGTAAAATAGGTTTACTATACTTCTTCAACAATAAAAAGTAAAATTTGTTTACTATACTAATCTGTTCAGAAGCCTGTAGAAGATTTGTTTATATTTCAAAATTTCATACTTCTTAATGTATGTGATATTATACTTTAGTTAGGTAATAGGTAGTCGAGGTAGGGACACGAAAAAAGTATCGATACTTTTAGGTATCTTGTACACTTGTCTTTCGATACCGATAATTTTGTACTCGATACTTTTACTCAATGAGTACTTTTAGGCAGGAATCGTATCGAACAAATTGTAGAAAGTATCCATGTTAAACCTGACCTTACCTTACCTTGCTTATGGTAACGTCATCTAGGTAAAGCGTAACGAATCTTCTAAAAAGTGGCTCGACATATTTTAATCCGAACACAGGTGGACAAATTCATAAAAAAAAAGTATCGATACTTTAGTTTCGATATTGTGTCCCTAAATTGATGACAGATACAATAAAGAATAAGAACCCATACTATAGATACTAATATAAATAAGCTTTGGCTTGATATATCTACTACGGCACAACTTGTACCTACTCATATACAGACGTAAACATACGTATAAATGTATATATACCCACTAGCCATTAAACTAATGAATCGATTTACATACTGCCACATTCACTTATTGTTATAAGATGAAGTTATTTGTTAAAGAATAATTAGAAAAGTTGATTTTTGTTATTATATTTATACTAGTAACCCGCCCTCGCTTCGCTTCGGTTTCAGTCGCTTTACCCGCAGCGTAGTTCCTGTTCCTGTGGGAATACCGGAATAAAATATAGCCTATGTTACTCCCTGATATTATAGCTTTCCATTGGTGAAAGAATTTTTGAAATCGGTTCGGTGGTTTAAGCGTGAAAGCGTTACAAACAAACAAACAAACAAACATCCTTACTTTCACATTTATAATATTAGTATGGATTTTTATATATTAGATACCAATTCCTTGTCAATTAATTCCGTGAAATGGAACATACTCATGATTCGTATATAAAATGACAGGATCATATCTATAGCACACTAATGAAATTTAGAGGAAACCAGGCACATGACACTTTAAATACTATGAATTCAAATACCATCAGAGCTCATTCTATATTGGTAGTTCTGCGAAATAGAAATAGCAAACCCAATTATCTGTCAAAATCAACTCACGCAAGTATGAAAAATATACAAACATTCTCATTTATGCACGCACACGTATGCAAACCTGAATTATTTTATTGCTAGTCTGCAAAACAAATAATCGCTTATACATTTTATCAAATTATAATATGTGAAATAAAGGA
The DNA here is from genome assembly GCA_032191425.1 of Lymantria dispar. Classification (NCBI taxonomy): domain Eukaryota; kingdom Metazoa; phylum Arthropoda; class Insecta; order Lepidoptera; family Erebidae; genus Lymantria; species Lymantria dispar. The sequence goes on from CM063457.1 coordinate 23,263,308, forward strand.
AATTTAAAGGTTTTATGAAATGAATAATGTTCAACATAATTTCTTAAATTATTGCGACCATCAAGAATATTTTATTATTGTTATTGACTCAAACTTGAAATTAGATACTATTGTAACGTTTGTGTTAATAGCTTCCCCCATAGATTAAATTAGAAAATGGCGTTGACAGATATCATTGACAGTAACTGTCATTTCTGCAATTTCACTTTTGTAAAATAGCCACTGCGGATTAATTTCTCTTTTTTTTTGTTTGGATCGCCCTTATGGGCAGGCTAAAGTCTTTTCGACCATACTGCCTTGTCTTACGTAGCTTATAAATAATTTTCTTTACATATTATTTACTTCTTCATATTGTATAACTTATCATTAGTCATTGTCCATCAGTAACTCAAGTCGTTATCATTATTTATTATACACTGAAAACCTAATTTTATGATTTCTCTGGAAATGCCGGTAGAATATACAAATACACGTAAATCACTCTTATATCACATTCACCATATTTCAGCACCTTAATTGTATTATATTACATAAAAACTCAGCAAAAATATTCAATATAACACTATAAAACACTAAAATAGGTAATGAATATAATACAAGAGCTTCAACATGACATTTCCATATTCGCGCCGAAACCCCCGATTAATTTCTCATTGGAGAGGCCACTTTTGACATTTCTCTGGCTCCACAGAGCAAAGGAAAATTCAAAAATAGATTTAACAAGGAAGTTATTGAATATCAGTATGAAGTGAAACCTTTATAAAATCGAAATAAAACTATCAATAAATGGAAATTTGAACTTCAATTATGGAAATGTATTACATTGTTAAATCAGAAATATGTAATTAGTTTTGATTCACATAATTATCACCATCATGACCTTGCTCTTATAGTTATACTAATTACTTGGGGTCAACGCAATATGCCTCTTCTTTTACACAACCCTACAGTCATCATCTCTGCGATTACTCCTTTTCTACCAATGTCATGCTTCACGCATTCCATACATTGTTTCTTCAGTCTTCCCTTATCTTTAAACAATTTGATTTTCATACTTAAGACTTGCCCCTCAATATTAATTTCATTGCGTCTCATCACATATCCATATCACGTCAGGCGTTCACTTGCTAACTTTTCAGTCACTAGTGCTACTTTCTTTTTAAAAATTTGTTCATCCTTTGTCGCGAAAGCGAAGTAATATGAGAGTAAACACACATAAGATTGTAACAATAACAAAGAATATTAGGCCCAAAAAGGGGGCGCGCGCGCGCGGTGGCGTGGCGCAGTGGCTAAGATCGAACGAGAGGAGGCAGTCGCAGAGTTGAGTGCCAGTCATCGTGACAGTAACACGTGAGTAATATTTTATTGTGTATACATTATATTCGATCGAATTATATGAGTCACTAGTATAGTTAAGTACCAGTGTTTATCAGAGGCTATTTCAATGTAATGGTATATCAGGTATTAGCGAGAGATATCAGTGTTAATATATCTGAATACGAGATTCGCATATATTAACAGACCGAGTTTAGGCACATCGGAGTACAGAATCAGATGTGTCTGAATTTCAGAGCAGAAAGCAGATCAGTGTTGATATATTTAAATACGAGATTCAAATATATCGGCAAACCGAGTTTGGGCATATCGGAGAACAGATTCAGATATGTCTAAATTTCAGATTGTAAGAGCGAGGCTCGGGATGGCTATGAGGGGAGGCAGGAGGCCATTTTAGGGGTGAAAGATCCCCGACCTGAGAGGTTTAAGGGGTGAAAGATCCCCGACCTGAGAGATTTTAGGGGTGAAAGATCCCCGACCTGAGAGATTTAAGGGGTGAAAGATCCCCGACCTGAGAGATCTGTGTTTCTGCGCCAGTATATTGAAATAACTAAGAGAGGCAGGAGGCCATTTAAGGGGTGAAAGATCCCCGACCTGAGAGATCAGTGTTTCCGTGCCAATATATTGAAATAGCTAACTGAACCTATTGGCATGTATATAAAGTGTTGTTGTTTAGATATTAGAATTTAACATATAACATATTCGCCATGTACTGTGTTTTGTAGTACTTCGGCGACATCCTTATCTTATTTGTTCTCGTTACGCCATACATCCATCTAAAAATTCATATCCCTGTTTCATGTAGTCGTCTCTCATCATGGTCCCTAACACCAAAGGTGATCATTAACTCGTTAATCCGTTAATCGTTAATTAACGAAGTTAACAATCTGCTTAACCGATTAACTTTTAGTTCACTTCAAAAAATGTTAACGCTCTTGTTAGCTTTCGTTAAATTGAACTTCCGTTAACTTTAGTCAGTTACATTAGTCGTTTGTCGACATATTGTTTTTTTGTCTGCTTGAATTATGTACCATGCCACGCTCGCAAGTTCCACGAGGCCTGTCCGCCCAAGTCGCCGGCGGCGGATCGTGTCGTAGTGGAGGTCCTCCCGCGTATGATCCGGCCCCTCTTCCCGTGACATAACTGCCACAAGGAAGGCGGCGATCACGTCCTAGTTCCTGACGCTTTTGAGCATTTAATACAATTTAGCCCCTCTATTTTGCCTGTGGGTGTCGAAAAAGATGACTAAGGTATTAAATATGCATATGACATCTATGCAAGAGAAAGAAAACTTTAAATAAAACCCTAAACCAACACTTCTTACCAGCATGGTATAGTAGGTCAATTTCCTTGTTATTGTAGAGGAGGCTCGAGCCCAACAGTGGGACGCATATGAGGTGAAATGATGATGATGAATGAATGTTTTAATATTGGTGTTATTTGATAGAGTAAAATAAGTTTATAGACTATTCCGTTTGAAGACTTATTTTGCTTACGTAGTAAGTTGCTTTTAAAATGCGTTCTTGTAAGTTATGACATTATTATATTTGACAAGGCTAGCATATTTTGTCAGGACTGATACTGCCTTTTAGTTGTAAATTTTTTGTAGCGTTATCATAGAATGTTAGAAAGCACTAATTGCTATATTGACAATTTAAGCAATTTTTAAGACTTGATTTAAGACTTTTTGAAAATCTGTTATTGCAGTTTAGTCTACAACATTCGCAAATCAGGTGGCTGTTACTTTGAATAATAGAATAGCCACTCAGGATATCACGACTCCTGTTATGTAAAGACTTATTATTTCGTTAACTGGAGGCTGTCGCGCAACTTTTTAGGCTGGAGAAACCTTAAATTGGATGGTTTGGCCAGCCATTAATTAAATTGAAGGCAAAGACTTAAATTACTAATGGAAAGTACTTTGAATAATTTATGGAATAATAACGTATTCAATGAAGGAATAGAAATGCTTTTATCATTATGGTGTTATTTATATGAAAAATGATGTATTATGTAAATGATTGGATGTATGACGTATGTTTTTAGGCCCAATCAATTCAACAAAATAAAAAACTGGAAAAGGCCACAGTTTCCGATTTTTGTCCGCTGTTACTGTCAATACTGAATTACTGACAGTACCTCGTTAGTGTCACTCAATGTTTTCATGTCGGTGAAATCGTAGATGTGTAGTTTTACAAATTATAATGTTATATTTGAGTGATTACTTTATTTTTCATATAAATATATAATATATGACATTGCGTTGCTTTACATATCATTGTCATCATAATCCAAGGATTGTGCAATTTTATAAGTACAGAAAAATTCTATAGACTAAAAAGTAGGAGGCTGGCTCGCCTTACTTAGGTGCGAGGGCCCTTATCAAATTAATATTTAGAATTTCTTCATAGTGAAATGAATATGTATCTCATTAATAGAAGATTGAATTAGTAATATTTCTCAAAAAAGTTCATATTTTCTAATGATTATAAAACTTATCTTCGCAACTTTAATGTAGCGAAATAATAGCTTTTTGTTTAAATTATTATTAATACAAATCTCACTAACTTGTAAAATATGGCAGCAAAACAAAAAAATATCTTCACACGTAGTAAACCTTTGATGAACATTTATAGTGCAATAGATCATGAAGGAAAAGAGGTATGTGTATTTGTTTGTAATGTATATGTATTATAAAGTTAGCATTAGGCGTATTATATAGTTGTATAATGAAAAGAAACTATTTAGGTCTTATTTATCTTGATGTTGTCCAGAGAGTAATGAGGATTACAAATAGTGGTTTTTAAAATTAACAAATTCAAAACATAATATTACCACTACTATGTGTTAGTTATATTAAGTGTATACATCAATATGTACTTTTTCCTGTGATAATTTTTCTATGTATCAAGTTTAACCCAGTAACTAAATTATGCAACACATCAGTTACATTATTTCACAGAATATTTCTTTATAAATTTTTAATGTGTAATCTTTTATCAGTAAATGAAATATTATAAAGATATATAGATACATCCTTAAAACATATAAATAAATAAATTAGCATTCAGTGTGGTGATGGAGTAAGAATACAATTCACCACCCCTTCTCATGCCTGTGGGTGCTGTGAAAGACAACTAAGAGTATGATGTGCATGTAACATTTACACAAGAGAAGGAAACCTCAAAATGGAACCGTATGCCAACACACTTGACCAGCATAGTATGGTAGGTTGATTGCCCTCTTATATTGGAGGAGGCCTGAGCCCAGCAGTGGGATGTAAATAATCTGAGGTGATGAAATAAATCCTCCAAGCAGTCAAAAATAATGTAAAAGTACAGTGTATTTCGGTTATAACGACGGCGGAGGGACCACTTCAATGTTGTTGCTGTATCCGGTGGTCTTCTATATCCGAAATCAGTTTTTCTTTAACAGTGAATGTACATCTAGGAGCTATTATCACAAGTTTAAGAAACACCATTCACTCACTGGAAATAGCTATGTAACTGATTCATAATTTTAACTTAGCGCACATGCTAAGTAACGCTACACACAAACAAAGCATTAAACCATCTGCGAATGTAAAAAAAGGATAACCCTACATGCAAACAAAGCATTTTGTTTGACCATCTGCGAATATAAACAAAGGATAAGAAAGTTTAATAGTTAAAGCTTATGAATGAGACTTTGTGCCTTTGCCTACTCAGTCGCAACATCCGCAAGGAATTTCTAGGAATCTGTCCCAAATAGTTCATAAAAACAAGTTGGTATACCCGAATTAGGCTTTATATCCGAAGTCGCTATTACGGAACAAATTTCCTACGAAAGTATGCTTTAAATTCTAGGGATGCAAGTTTGAAGTCGTTATAACCGAAAAGTCGTTACAACCGAGGTTGTTATTAATGAAATCCACTGTATATATAGTCACTTGTAATTACAGGTTGAAGTACGTGAAGATGCAGAACAGCTGGTTAAGTGGCATGAAATATCAGATGCACTGGTGGCAGCTGGATATTACAGAGCTCAGTTACAAGGCCTCTCAGAATTTGATAAAATAGTGGGTGGTCTAACCTGGTGCATAGAGCTATGTGACATTGATATAGATGTCAGCCTCTTGTTTGAAGAAAATCTTACTATTGGAAAGAAAATGTAATGTTTATGGCTTTTTTTTGATAGAAATTATATAAAATTATTATAGAAAGATAATGTTACCTTATGGTAAAATCTGAAACTGTTGAACTGATTCCAATTTATGAATTTATATTTTCTAGCCACAAATATACAATAATTTATGTGACAGTGGCAGCTGTTAGGGGAGAATTAATCAATTCAATCAATGGAATCAGTCAATTTCTTTTCGACTGTAGTAGAGGCTCTGGGCTGACCATGAACAATAAAGACCTCGGTGCGGGTGGTCCGCCCAATGGCGAAAGAGAGGAAATACGGTGGGTTATGGGATAGCGCTCTGCTCTTTTGATACCCCGGATGGAGCCGATGACGTTTGCGCTGAACATAGCCCACCAAAAAAAATGGAGAAGAGGTTTGAACTCAGTAGTGGCTTAATGATGATGATAATTCAGTATTGTAGGTATCGCCTTAAGAATTGTTAAAGAATTATTAAATAATGTGTTGCATTTAATCACATTTCTCTGTGTGGTGATAGAGTGAGAATATAATTCACCTCCTCCCCTTTCTTGTCCTTGGGTGCCGTAAAAGACGACTAACAGATATACATGCATATAATATTTATGCAAGAGAAGGAAAACTTAAAATAAACCGAAAACTTGTCTGACCAGCGTGATGTAGTAGGTGAATTTCCCTCCCATTTTAGAGGAGGCTCGAGCCCAACAGTGATTGAATATAATTTAAAGTTTGTGGCCTGTGTCTGTGACAGTAAAATCTACTAAAGTTTTCAAATGAACTAGAACATAAATTTTACAGAGCATTAACAGAAAAAATAGTTAAAGTATTACCATCAATGAAGTGTCCATACACAATAGAACCACATCAAATACAAGGATTAGACTTTATCAACATTTACCCATTGGTATTGTGGCTTATTAAATATTCAAGTGAATTTAGAGAAGCTAAGGAGGATGAATTACGGAAATTTGCGGTTATGCAGTATGATAAGGGTCATATATTTGAATCGGATCGAGAAAAATTTATGCAAAAGGAAAAATTATTAAGAAATCTGGCTATGGTTCAGGTAAATATCAGGTATTAATCATAAATAAAACATTTTGCTTTCATATATTAAATATTGGGTATAACATATAAAGATTACTCAGAAAAATAAAAATACAGTACAGATGGTGTAGTTGTTAACCAACCATCTTGGGTTTGAATCCCATACAGGATAATACTTTGTGTGTTGCACAAATTGTTTTCTCATGTATGTAATTTATGTCCATTAATTATAATAATATAATCCGTGTGGTGACGGGGTAAGCATACAATTTACCACTCCCTATCTTGCCCGTGGATGTAGTAAAAGACGACTAAGGGATATAATATGCATGTAACATCAATGCAAAAGAAGGAAAACTCGAAATAAAACCCTATACTACTAACTACTAACCTGTCTGACCAGCATGGTACAGTAAAGTCAAATACCCTCCCTTTGTGGAGGATGCTTGACAGCAGCGCGACATTTGTAAACCGAAATGATGATGAATTATAATACAGTAGAACCCGTTTAATACGATTTCCCGCATAATACGCCATTTTGCGTCAGTCCCTTGAGACATGTTTTCATACATTTCTTAACGCTTAATACGATCGTCATCCCGTTTAATACGCCAACATGTGCCACTCAAATACACATATTACCCCTTGCGGCAGCGGCCAGCGACTGCCGAAGCGACCACTGTCGAGCGACCCCAAGTGATAATGACCAAGAAGAAGCTGAGTCAACTCCGATTTTGTCACACGCCCAGGCATTTTCAGCAGTTAATGATGTATGACACTATGACAACTGACAACTTCTTTGAATCAAGCGAAGACGCACTGCGAAAATTAAATTTCGTTGAAAATCTTGTAATTGCTAATGCCTCAAAATCTTTTTGTCAAACTAAAATAAGTGACGAGAACGTAATAATAATAAACAACATTTTTTTATATTTTAAATATTTTTTATTTTTAATATTTAAAAATGTATCTAGTAGTAAGTATATTGAATAAAGAAAATAAACAACATTTTATTTAGGTAATTTTTAAATGTTAAATTCAATATGTAGGTATTCCAAATAATAATAGAATATACTAAATAATAATGGCACGTTTTCCCCCTTGCCCGCATAATACGTTTTCCCGCCTAAGACGCGTTTTTGGTCGGGTCCCTGCGAAATCGTCTTAAACGGGTTTTACTGTATCTACATGGGTGATCTTCAACTGATTCCCCATGTATCAGTAATCTCCTGTGCAGAATTCGAATCCACGGCACTTGGCATAATAGGTTCATGCCTTAACCACTTTATATTTAGTCTGTGTTATTTTAAGTTTATCGTATCTATTTTTGCCATTATAAAAAGATCAATCATAATATTTTATAAGTCTATTTCCTTATATCATTCTTGCACAAAATCATGTTATTTGATTATATTGATAGTTGTTCTTATTATTTTTAGAATTTATACAAACCATGCAGAGTTAGAAAGAGGAAGGGCGGCCTACCTGTCAATGAACTAGAGCAAGTGAATGCAACGCTATCGGAATATGACCGACGTATGCTTATGCATGTGTCTGCGAACAATGCCGATGAGAAAAATGATGATGGATTGGATTTCTTAGTACGTACATCATTACAAATTCTTTTATAAATGAGAAATTCTTTTATTAAAATAAATATAATTTCTGTGTACTGGGGCAGTAAAAATACAATTTACCACCCCTACTCGGGTTATGGTTAGCACACACATCGTCCTTTCCGTCCGGCCAGCGCGTAGCCCCATAACCCATTCCCACCCTTCGCCATTGGGCCGACCACTGGTATCTTGTCATCCGTGGTTACTGGTACAGCCCTCCTGTACTGGCCGCCCTTAGCATTGCCCGGGCGGTCAGCCTCTCTGCGGGTGACAGACTATTCCCCGGTCCAATCACCTGGGGCCCCGGCTAAGGCGGCATCTGCCTCAGCCGCAGGTACATGCGCCTGCGCCGCCCAAATTGCCGGCGAGTTCCTCACGCGTACGATCGGCTACCGTCTTCCGCGAGATGACTGCCTCGTAAAAGGTGGGGACCGCGTCCCAGTTCTTGACGCAGCCGAGGATCTCCCTAGCGATGGTCAGCAGGTCGGCATCGATGATTACAACGAGAGTTACTGATTACAATAAAGAACAAATGTATGTGGGATAACAGACTAAGAAAGTATTTATTGTCCGTGCGTCTTAAGAAAGGATTAAAGTAGGATATAGCATAACATCACTACAAGAGAAGTAAAACCAACAACAAAATCCAATACCAACCCGTCTGGTAAGTGTGTTACAGAATCACCATTTTCCTTGTTATTAAGTACTTCAAGGGAGGAAGCATTATTCTTCCATTTTGTTGAAGCCCACTGTCGGACGAATATAGACCTTCCTTTGGACGGGATAATATCGTCGTCACTGCTGTCCACCCTTGGTGCTATCTCAGGCGGTTTTTACGACTGCCACTAATGGTGAAGGGCGGTGACATATTCGTTATTTGTTACCATACGGGTTATTATTAGGGATGTGACCTGGAGGGAAAATAATCGATTTTTTGTTCGTTAAAATAAATAGATTATGTAAAAAAATTATCGATTTTAAAATAATCGATTTTTTCTGCCAACAGGATTGTGATGACCTTTTTTTTTAGGAAATGTAAGCTTTATTTTCTAATATAGTATGAAAACGATTCTGATGACCTTTTTTTTTTTAGAAAATGTGAGCTTAATTTTGTAATATAGTATGAAAACACACCTGAAACAATCCTGATGACCTTTTTTTTAGGAAATCTGACCATGAATAATCGCTTATTTTCGAATAGTAAAAAATCTATTAATAATCGATTTTTCTCATTTTCATAATCGATTATAATAATCGATTATTAGAAAAAAATAATCGATTATTAATCGATTTTTCTAAAAATTGATAATTTTTCACATCCCTAGTTATTATTGCTCGTTATTCATTATTGCGTGTAGGAACTGAGACGATGAGGAGTAGAGGTGACAGACCTCTATTATTACCCGAGTGTTTGTAAGGAATATGATTGCGTGTAGTGGAATAGTAGTGGAAATTTACTATTTAGAACTACACAAGAGGAAGTTTCTCAAACATTTAATAAAAAAGTAAAGAGCAGTTAATGTTATAATTTTATTTTTGTTTCAGTACGATTATGAAAAGATGCTAGCAGATCCTTCTGAAATAACTACTGAAGTAAGTAGTCAAACATTTGGGTGAATACACCCAATAGTAAAAAGTCCACGGGCTGAAGAAAATTCATTACTTTATAATGATTGTGAATTGTGTAATGAATGATTTCTTTGTAGGGTGAGGGGGATAAGAATACCATTTACCATCCCATTCTTGTCCGTGCGTGTCGTAAAAGCCGTCGAAGGGAATATATATCCATATATTTAAAAAAAGACCCTGCTCAAAGGAAATAATCCTTGTATTGCGGGGGACTTTACAAAAATATAATTAACGGACACAAATTACATCCGGATTCAAAACAAGAATTAGTTGATTGCACAAAGTGTTGTCCTGCGTGAGATTCGAACCGCGGACACTGGTACTGTAGGTCGGTATCTTCACCACTACGACATCACATCAAATAGGTAACATCTATGTAAAAGAATGAAAACTCGAATTAAAACTCGACTCACCAGTAAGACATATATGAGCTGACTTGATAAATTATATAACACTAACAAATTATTATTTAAATTACATTTTAGGCGAACAGATATGTCAAAGATTATGATGACAAAGAAAATAATGCAGATACCAAGATACATTACGCGGTGTTACATTCCGAGCTAACAGGAGAAGTATCAAAAGAATTGGAGGAGAGCGAGAAACAGAAATATTCAGATGATGTCAACAGCCTCACGATGCGTATAGATGAAATGGAGAAAGATATACAAGAGTTTAAGGACAATCACCAGGGTAGAATGGAGAACGCTAAAACGCAGTACACTGATATACAAGCAAAATTGAAAAAAATTACATACAAGCTAATGAAATCGGATGACTGCAGGTATTTAATATTAAGTTAAATTGATATTTGCCATGTCGTGACGGAGTAAGGACACAATTCACTGCTCCCTATTTTGCCCTTGGATGTCGTAAAAGACGTCTAAACGATATAACATTGAGATAACATCCATGAGAGAGAAGGAATACTCGAAATAAAACCCTTAACCAATTCGTTTGACTAGTGAAGTAAGATCTTAATTTCGCTCTCTCTGTAGAGGACAGTAGCGCCTAGGAGTGGGGCATGCATTAGCAGAGATTATGATGCTGTTTATGATCGAGCAATGATTTTTTTTTTATTGGTGGGCTATGGTAAGCGCGCACGCGGTCCATTCTGTCCGGGGCGACGAAAGAACGGCGCGCGGGCCCATAACCCACCCGTACCCACGTCATCTTCGTCGTTGGGCCGACCACTGGAGCAGGGTGACTTGTCGTCAGTGGTCGGTCCGACGGAATACCCTTTCGGGTACCCTCGGTCGGGACGTTAGTCGCCGTCGCGCGGTCAGCCTCTCTGCGGGTGACAGACTAAATTCCCCGGTCCGGTCACCCGCGGCCTCGGCTAGGATGGCATTAGGCGCAGGTACTCGCGCCTGCGCCGCCCGAGTCGCTGGCGGCGGAACGTATCGCCGAAGAGGAGCTCCTCTCGCGCACGATACGCCGCCTCCTTCCGTGAGATTACGGCCTCACAGAAGGCGGCGACCGCGTCCCAGTTCCTGACGCTGTCGAGCATCTCCCTGGCGATGGTCGGCACCGATAATCGCGACGAGTTCACGCCGCTCCCTCGCCCACGCGGCACACACCTCGAGCGTGTGCTGCGCCGTGTCCTCGTCGCAATTGCAGTGGTGGCAGGTGATGCTGCGATCGATTTCAAAGAGAATTCCTTTTTATTTTTATTTTAACAGAACAGCGTCTGTTGGGTCAGCTTGTACAACAAGTAAAAACCTTAACACATCGGTCTTCATACGTTGAATTAGGGGACGAAGTTGGTGTAGGTTTCTCGAATGGTGACCACGAATCAGACGACGCAACATAAGATGACCCTCAACTAGTTACGTACAATTCGCAGGGAACCGTTAGAGGCAAGTGGCCATTCTAAGTGGGATTCTTGTGCGGGTGACGTGACCGGAGATTAGACCGTCACCCGCCGAGAGGCCGACCGCGTGAGGAAAGACCGCCTACCTGGGGTACCCTCGTCGGGCCGACCACTGATGACAAGTAACCCTGCTCCAGTGGTCGGCCCAACGACGAAGGCGACGTGGTGTTCGGGTGGGTTGCGGGTGTTGCGTGCTTAAGCCCCTCTGTCGCCCCGGACGAAGTGGTGCGGAGGCGTGCCGACCGCAGCCCACCCTAAAAAAAAAAAAGTGGGATTCTTGTGGAAAGACCTATGTTCAGTAGTGGACTATGTGCTTATTGTTGCCAAAATCCTAAGCTCCTACTAATATTATAAACGCAAAAGTTTGTGAGTATGTCAGGATGTGAGTATGTGAGGATATTTGTTGCTCTTTTACGCAAAAACTACTGAATGGATTTTGAAGAAACTTCACAATAATTTAGTTTATATATCAGAATAAGACATAGGCTATAATTTATCTCGATATTCCCACGGGAGAGGGAATTATGCGGGTAAAACGGCAGGGAGCAGCTAGTAATTTTATAAATTTGTATTTCAGTGATAAAGACGTGAAGCAATTCTATAAGTCATTGAAAGAATTGGCGCGTGAAAGAAATGAATTGTTACAAATAATTCAACATAGGAATAAGGAGCATGGCAAGCTGGAGGAAGAATTGAGGTATTTAGTATATTAATAATATGTATAAAAATACCCACATGTAAACTTATAAGAGTACTGACAGGTTAATAAAACATTATGTCACTGTTCTTTACTTGCCTGTACGAATCGTAAAAAATGAATGAGGAATGATTAGCATAGCCGAGGTCGCGGGTGATCAGACTGGGTCCAATGCGCTATCTGTCACCCGCAGAGAACCTGACTGGTTACACGAGATACCCTGGCAACACTGTTATTTGTTTCTGGATCATTGACAAGTGGCTGGATAACCCGCGCCAGTAAAGAAAGGAAACTAAAATTACTTGTATTCACAGGTTGGACTGTCAGCCAAACAGGATTTTTAGATAGATGATATTTTTTTAATATAGACATTTGCTGTTTGATAGTGAATAGTAAACAAGATATCTAAAAAGCCAACAAACACCCAGTGGCTCAGTACTTCTCTAGAAGTTCATAATAAAAAATTGAATAATAGTTGAATATAATATTGAATAATACTTGAAATTCTTTGTGTAAGATCGATTGACACTTGGTTGGTCTTTAGTACGTATATTATTTTAAATATTATTATGCCAGTGCATTATTCAAATTTATTAATAAAGCAATGGAATATTTTTTTTATTATTAACGAATCAATTAACAAAAAACAACAACGAACGTCGATAACAATGAAAAATCTGAACAGAAAATAAAAATAACAAATATCAATTAAAAAAAATAAAAAGATTAGATCCAGTCTGATTAATTATATATATGTGTACTGTACCAGCGTGTGTGAGTAAAGACAGATATAATGTATGAGGGAGAGGGAATAATTAGCGCCGCCATTTATGATTCGTTTCTTTATGGGCGCTGGTTATACCTGAAGGGGTAAATTGCCAGGCGGGTTACCGAAGTTAAAGAACGCCATTCCCACTTCAGAGGCCTACATCGAAAAGTGGATAGACTGATAGAATTAGTAATACATAATGGTCTTTCGGACACGATTGCATCTTGAAATTAATATTTTTAGTTTAGCAAAAGATCCTAATACGAAGATTGAAGAACAGCCATTGTCGCCTGCTGAATTAAAAGAATTTAATGATAGAGAAGATAAATTAAAGGCTTATATAACTAGTATGAGATTGGAACTGGCCAAATTAAATCGTGAAGTTCTTCGATATAGCACTGCCATTGATGAAGTGCCAGGCACTGCGGAATTACTGCAATATGAAAAGAGATTCTTAGAACTGTATAATCAAGGTAATTTTTTTTATTTATTTTATCAGAGTTCACGTCTTTGAAAGCACGCTAGTAGATTTTTTGGGCAATACTTGTATATTAATATATATGTCACCGTAAAATTGTACGAAGCGTTAGTTTATTAACTATCTATACTCGTTCCAACCATTTATTTTACTTTTGACACATGCTTTAGGACGTAACTGTTTCATTATACGCAATTATTAACTTTGAAACGAATGAACAGAGAAATATATAAACTGCCCAATAATATTTATATATCTTAATTATTACCCACTAAATACATTAATATGCCGTAAATAGCTCTATTCATAAAATTTAAGTGATAATTCATTTCCGTTATAAAAAAAGTTACGTTCTATCGCATCTAGTGACAGGATCAAAAGTATTCGGTGCAAACTAATGAATCGCAAATAATCGATTACACTTATTTGCAGTTAAGTCAGTTGACAACTGAGTTTTGAATTGTTGTAATAGACAACACGTTAAAATTGTATTAGGGAGATATAAAAATCTTCTCATCATACCTATAACATGAAATAAAACAACCAAAATATTTTAATATTATTTTATTATAACGAATCGTCGGATTCTTCATACGAACTCGAATCGTCGCTTGAATCATCTGCAGTGTTTATTATTAACTCTTGTGTAGGTATGTTGTCAAATTCAATTTCCCGATCCCAATCAGAGAATATTATATTTTTTGTCTTGTTGACGACACTCGCCCAGTTTTCAGGCGTCACACTAGCACATGCGTTTTTTAAAAGTTCAAGCATTTTATTTGCTGTGAAAGGAGGAGTTGTATTGTTTCTTGCGGCGTGTCCTTTGACTTGTGCCCAGATCATTTCATTTGGATTATATTGACAGTGGTACGGAGGAATTCTGATTACAACATGCCCATATTCTGCTGCCATTTCGTCGATGACATATCGTTTTGGCTGCTTTTTACTTTTTAATATTTTAAGTAATTCTACTTTTAGTAGGGATTCGTCCACATCTTCCCCATTATCACGAAGCCAGTTTATAATCTCGTGTTTTTTGTTGGCCTGTGTTGGCATTTTATTAATTTGGCGAGAGTGATAGGGTGCATTATCAATAAATATTGTTGATGGCTCTTCAAGTGATGTAAGCATTTCTCTGAACCACTTTTCATACACGTCCGCATTCATCTCCTCATGATAGTCTCCTGTTTTTTTTTATTTGAACGCTAACAGAGCGTCTGGTACAAATCCCTTTGTAGTTCCCGCATGGCAAATGATGAGGCGTTCACCTTTCCCCATTGGCACTGCAGAAGTAGAAGCAGCAGTATCGTCAGTCCAACCTTTTGGTATGGAATGATTGGCATTGAGCCAAGTTTCATCTGTGAAAACGACATTCGACCAGTCTTCTATTTTCTTCGCTTGTCTTAAAAATTCACAGCGAGACAAGGCTATATCACGACGTTCCATTAAAATTTTTCTTTTGTCGGATTTCTTATACAAGAACCCGATTTGGTGCAGCACCTTTGACAAAGAAGATTTTTGACCACGAAACAAGCCACAATTTCGTAGAGACGCTACTAATTTTTTCAAAGTAGGAATCTCTTTGCTTGTGTAATAATTGTATATATGACGACGAATAGCATCAGTATCAAAACTGTTAATTGCTGTCACTTTACGGGGCTGACGTTTTTTCTTAGGCGTAGATAGCTTGTTCTGTTCAATACCACTACTACCATAGGCTTCTTTAGTGATTTTCGCCACCGTTGGAGCACTAATACCTAATGCTGCTGCAACACGGTCTCTAACTTGGGTTACTGGTATAAAGAATCCGCCATTGCGGCTTTCCTTTTCAAAAAATTCACGAAGCCGCAGCACTAACTCTCTGGATTGTCCTTTAAGCACCATACCTTTCGGCATTTTGCAAGTAAAATCTTACTGGGAGGAACGATACGCTCAACTCAATCAAAGTAAGAACAATGAAATCAATACGGTGGAATATAAATACTCAATACAGCGTATGAAAAATATGAAAGAGCACTCAGCGAACAGAAATGTGACTAGCACGGGAGTCTTGTTGCGAGTGACAGACAACACAACAAAATGGCGTCGCCGGCGCGCCGTTCAGTGTTGCCAATTCGGCTTAAAAAAAAAAGGGGTAGGCTGGATGAGAAAATTTGTGATTTACTACCGCAGACGAGGGCCCCATTGTCTCTAAGTAAAGTTTGGAGCAGCGGACCCCGCTTAATGGAAAAATGCTTCATAAAGTAGTTATTTTTTATTTTGCAAAGTACAAAGTAAAATATTTTGGGAGGACTGAATTAGTGGGTATGCAAAAATTAATGTGCCCAAATAACAAATATATTTACAGAAGTGAAGTTTTTAAATAATATGAAATATGTATTTAAGCAAAAATAAAATATCCGTGTTAAATCGATTAAAAGTTCTTCCTGACTAAAATCGATTATTACAAAACATAGTATCCGTAATACATTGGTACAACACTAATTGATCAGAATTCGACCTGCCAAAAGTAAAATAAATGGTTGGAACGAGTATAGTGAGATTATAAACTATCGACAGATTGTGAACACAATCTGTCGATAGTTTAAAATAATAATGGCGGCGGGACAGCGTGTGAAAACAATGATTCGTTGATCCAATCAGCCTGCACTTTGCGTTTTGTTCACAATTTGACGGTTGAACATAGTCAGTTTATAATCTTACGAAAATATAAGCGTTAGATTGTAAATTTTTGTGTCCGTTCACAATCTATCGATAGTTTATAATCTCACTAGATAGTTTATAAACTAACGGTTCGTACAATTTTACGGTGACATATACATTGTTCATAAAACTACTTTACGAATTTTATCGCGTTTGTATTTGATTTTTGAAGGTCACGGGCGGCCGGGACCAGGAACACTGTAGTGTTCGAAACGTCGGGCAATCAAAAATCAAATACGTT
The DNA here is from genome assembly GCA_032191425.1 of Lymantria dispar. Lineage (NCBI taxonomy): Eukaryota > Metazoa > Arthropoda > Insecta > Lepidoptera > Erebidae > Lymantria > Lymantria dispar. The sequence continues at coordinate 23,279,842 of CM063457.1, forward strand.
AAGTAGTTTTAACATCAGAAATCATTATCTTTATATATAAATTTCTTGCGTACGTGTGTATGTCACTGAACTCCTCTTAAACGACTGAACCGATGTTGACGAAATTTTTTGTGTGTGCTCAGGGGGATTGGAGAATGGTTTAGTTTCACAATTGGACCCGGTAGGTGGCGCTTTATTTGAACAGAACAACGTCTGTTGGGTCAGTTAGTCTTATATATAAATTTCTTGTGTACGTGTGTATGTCACTGAACTCCTCCTAAACGGCTGAACCGATGTTGATGATATTTTTTGTATGTATTCAAGGGGATATGAGAATGGTTTAGATTCACAATTAAATCCGGTAGGTGGCGCTGCTGTCGATTTCAAGGAGAATTCCTTTTGTTTTATTTGAACAAGATAACGGCTGTTGGGTCAGCTAGTATTAATATATTTATAACTTTAATCAAACATTATAAAGAGGAAAGATTTGTTTGTTTGTATTAAAAAGGCTCCGAAACTACTGGACCGATTTCAAATATTCTTTCACCAATGGAAAGAGTTATAATATCAGGGATAACATAGGCTATATTTTATCACGGTATTCCCACGGGCATGGGATCTACGCGGGTGAGGCGACTGAAACCGAAGCGAAGCGAGGGCAAGATGCTAGTGTTATAATAAAAATAAAATAATAATAATACGAGTTATAATTGTATTAGGGTCAGCTGTAAAATGGTGTCTTTAATATTTTAATTTTGGAACCATACTTTTTGATATATAGATTTGTCACATATACATCAAGTCATTTAAAATTAATAAAATAATAGCTTATTGAAATAATTATTTAAATTACAGTTGCATCAAAACACAAGGAAACAAAACAGTACTACATATTCTACAATACGCTGCTAGAAGTAAAACTATATACCTCAAAAGAATTGAGTTTACTTAACTCTATCCTGGATAATTATGATGAGTAAGTTTAATGGCCAATTTTAAGACTGACAGTCTCTTGTGCTTTACATATTATGTTAGCACCATAATTCGTTATTGCGTTTATTCGTAAATTTTTCCTTCAGAAGTCATTACGAAGAACATTTTTGTTGAAAGTCGAACAAAATCTGCTGATTATGGCCAAGCTTTATAACCTGCCGTTTGCCTGACATCGTTGCTTTAGTTTACGAGTAAATTTTTCATTAATATTCACGTCTTTACGTGAGACCTTTTTGTTTGAAGTGCCCGTGCAATAGATTTTGGCTAAATTACGACTGACCACTTGGTTGATGTTAAATCAAACCTAATTCAGAACGCAAAACTCGACCACGCCGCACTTGGTGGAATTGGCTCAGTGTAGAATTGGTTTTTACGACATCCACCAATATTAAACTTATATTCACTTAGTTTGCTTATTTCGCCTTTATTATATTTTGCAGGGCTATGTCATCCGCACGAAAGCGAGAAGAATTCATGACACAATTCGAGTCCATAGTCGAATGGGTCAACCACACAGTCAAGAAGGTAGAAGAGAAATACAGAAGTGAGAAAGAACAAAAGAATGCTCTATTTAACGAATACTCAAGGTTGATGGAAGTCCAAAGGCAGTATGCCACTGCATTGAAAAAATTAGCTGAAGAAAGACAAAGAATAAGATTTCAAAGAAATAGTTGACCCAATATGTAATGGTATTAAGCATACTATATTTTAAAGATAAACTCACAGATAGTTCAACAAAATAAAATCTAGTCTTTGATGTAAAGGGCGATTTTGAAATTTTTGTACTTTAATAACGTGATTTATAATCTCAAGCTTTCATTGTCAAAGGATAGGCAGAAGTGTGTCATCATCAACCCAGCTTATATGTATACACTCCACTGGTGGGCTTGAGCCTCCTCTGTAATAGGGAAATTGACCTACCATACTACGCTAGTCAGACGGGTTGGTGGCTTTGTTTCGAATTTTCCTTCTCTTTAGAGGATTAGGAATTATTGTAGATACTATCTATCCCTGCAATAATCCCTTGATCAACTTTTACGAAACCGAAGGGGGTGCCTTTCTTGAATGTGAATTGTATTTTTACTCTGTCACCAAGGAAACTCTTAAAATGTGTCATAATTTCAATAAATTAACTCACATAAGATTGTAAATAAAACTATTTTACGGATTTTATCGCGTTTGTATTTGATTTTTGATTGCCCGACGTTTCGAGCACTTTACAGCGTTCATGACTACAAACGCGATAAAATCCGTAAAGTAGTTTTGTGCCTGAACTTGTGTCTGAAGTCGAGCGCTCTCTGGGGTGGGCCTCGGAATGGGGTGAACGGAACTTAGTCCAGTTCAATCCCACTAAGACATAAGTTTGCGCGTTCACTGCAAAGAAGGACCCGTTTGTCATGGCGCCTCAGTTCCAAGAAGTAACTCTCCCAATTTCTGAGAGTATTGGTATTCTCGGCGTCGAAATATTGAGCAAAGTCCAGTTTGGGAGTCATTTGGAGGATAAAGCCAAATTGGCTAGAAAAAAGTTGGGCGTCCTGAACAAAGCCAGGCGGTGCTTCACACCGAGACCGCGTCTTGTGCTATATAAAGCACAAGTCCGTCCTTATGTGGAGTACTGCTCACATCTCTGGGCAGGTGCGCCCAAATATCAGCTAGACCCACTTGACTCCCTGCAAAGACGGGCTGTTCGAATCGTCGGGGATCCCAATCTTACGGACTGGTTGGACTCGCTGGAGCAGCGGAGAGACTTTGGGTCACTCTGTGTACTCTACCGACTCTTTCACGGGGAGTGCTCCGAGGAACTGTTTGACTTGGTACTACCGTCACCATTCTACCAACATACCACTCGACATCATCCATTCATCATTCATCCATTTCACCTGGAAACGTTATGGTCTTCAACTGTACGTTTTCAGCGATCATTTCTCCCACGTACGTGCAAGCTCTGGAATGAACTACCTGCTGCTGTGTTTCCCGAGCGCTATGACATGTCCTTCTTTAAACGAGGTTTGAGAAGAGTATTTTCTTCACGGTAGGCAACGGCCTGGCTGTGTCCCTGGTATTGGAAAGGTCCATGTGCGGGCAGAATCACTTACCATCAGGTGTGCTGCTTGCTCGTTTGCCACCGTTGGCAATAAAAAAAAAACATGGGCTCAGAAAATCATTACGTGACTGAGAATTAATTAAAACCCAATACTACCTTCATTCGAGCCAGAGGCTAACGAAATTCGAAAGAATACGGATGCGTTGATGTATGATTTGGTTTCCCACCCGAATCTTTTGTATTCGATGATCATATCTACGCTTACTATTTGACATATTAGCTTACAGGGTTCATTGGAACTATTCATTATCCATTGGAAACGAATGGCAATGCAGCTGAATTTTTTTAGTGGTAGGTTTTGGATGAAGATGATTAAAGTGTTTGATTCGAAACATTTTTGACTTTTATAGTAGTCTCTGATGACATGGGAAGCGACGGTCGGCAATTATCGGATTATAGTTGAATTTACTTCAAGTGTTTTTGCTTTGTCATATCTATCATGGGGATTCTATAGATGAGGGAGATATTAGGTTTCTATATTACGCTGTACTCACGAGTTGGTATAGGCCTTTATTTCGAAGTTTTCATTTTTTGCAGAAATGTTATTTACTTAAAATGCTTAATCGATTTTTACCATAATTTCGCGAAGAAAGGCGTGGTGACTTTTATATTGATGACTAACACTAAACGTCTTAGTAAACATTCATTTTGTTCGGTAAATTTTATTTGTATTGAACATTAGCGTTATTTGCCATGTTTTGATGGAGTTAAAATACAATTCACCATCCCCTCTCTTGCCGTGGTTATAGTAAAAGATGACTAAAGGATACAATATGCATATAAAATCTGAAGGAAAATTCGAAATAAAACCTTAGAGCAACTCGTTTGATTAGTATGTCAATTACCCTTTATAGAGCAGGTTTGAGCCCAGCTGTGGGACGTGTATGAGCTGTAGTGTGGTGTTAGCGTTATATAAATGCGAGCGATTACATCATTCTAGAATTTAAAATATTCACAAATATCTCATCGTAGATTCAATTATCGGCATTTTTGTTTATCCCATTGCCTTTTAGTTTTCTGCCCTTTTAATTATGTCCAATGTAAAATTAATAATTATTAACTATATTGTATTTTAATGGAATTTTAAGGATAAACTGGCTTGCATCTTCATCTACTGAAATGTTCGATGAAGATAGGATCTTTCAGTGTTCATGGTCAATTAAACCGAACACCTAAATTCTATAAGTTGTAAAAACAATACAAAAATTGTTTCTACCTAATGTCCTTTATAGACTTTGAAATCATCCAACCGATGTGTACCAAACTGATTTCATTAGAAAGGGGAGGATGGTATTAGAACACTAAAGCAAAGCATTAGGATCCGGCATGTGGTGTAGCGGTCGATTTCAAGGAATTATATTCTTATTTTTTAATTTGCACAGAACAATGTCTTTTGAATCGGCTAGTAACTCATATTATTCTAGATTTTGCGTGCATTGATGTGATTTTGCATGCAACATATGTACATACATAAAACTTTTATTTTACTTTTTATTTTTTCAGTCTATCGACCTCCATTATAACATTATAGTTATAGGTCCAGCCAATTCGCAACCTAATACTCCTAGAAATAAGTATGTAATAATTCCTAAAAATGGAATACTGGCAAGAAAGAATGGGAACAAGTTTAGGCCTGCAACTCCCTTGATCAACGCACGAAGTGCAGTAGCAAATAAATACTACTTTTACGTCGATTTTTTGCAACAGTGTGATATTCCAGATGTATCAACTCATCTATGGCGTGGCTTATCTTTAAACAAATGTGCATACGAGAATACCGCTTAGAAACATCCTAAGCCGCTACTATTCAATAATGTTTTGGTGACAATATATTTTCTGATACCGTGTTATTTTACATAAAACATTTTTTTATAACGTCCACAAGTTTTGATATCAGTAAGTAGATTAAAACACTTTAACATAATTTTTATACTATAGCTGTCCATTCCAGTGTCTCTCAATGGGAAACCGCTTGTATATAGCTCATTAAGACTGAATGTAAGTTATATATTGTCATTAATATATTTGTAATATTAAACGTATATCAACTGGCTAACTATTATTTAAAGTAACTATTCTAAACATGTTTTATATCTAATACACTTTGATTTAATAATATAATATATTATGTATGTAGCAGCTATGAATACTAATCTTACCATTACATACCTTACCAATTACACTGATCTGTTCCCCCCTTACCGTGTTATCTAATGGGCTTCGAAGCGACCTTTCATATGGCCTATAACGGGTGCACAGAAATATAAATTTTTCTGTGATCGTGTATGTTAGTTTAGTTGTTAGCCGCAGATGGCTTTCGCAGCTTAGCTCGGACTGTGGGTGAGCGCTGAGGGCTCTCAACACGGTACCTATGACATTGCATTAACCTATATATATAGGGTGATCAGGTTATGTGGCAACTGTTCGAATATGTTGTAGCTTAACGGTCATAGATCGTAATTAGAATGTATATTACACAAAAAACAATATAATGTACAAGTTATAGTGATTTCAAAAATGTGTATGTAAGAGTTTATGCCTTAAATGTTACGTATTATGTAGGCATGTTCTAACTGGATACATGTCAGCAGTGGCGTAGCAATTGGGCTGGGGCGGAGGGTCGTCCGCCCCGGGCGCCACTGTTAGAAGGGCGGCGAAATTGGAAGAAAAATATTTTGTGCGGACACTTTTTTTTGGGGGGTGGGTTACGGTCGGCGCACTCCTCGCACCACTCCGTCCGGGGCGCCATAGGGGCGTAAGCACGCACACCCGTAACCCATGATCGTGACGGACTAAATCCGGTCCAGTCACCCGCGGCCTCGGCTAAGGCGGCATGAGGCGCAGGTAGTCGCGCCTACGCCGCCCCAGTCACCGGCGGCGGTTCGCGTCGTCGAGGAGATGCTCCTCGCGCACGCGCTCCGCCGCCTCCTTCCGCAAGACTACTGGCTCGTAGGAGGCTGCGACGGCGTCTCAGTTCACCCAGCACCGAACACAAACTCACAAACCTCGAGCGTATGCTGCGCCGTGTCCTCGTCGCAATCGCAGTGGTGGCAGGACGGTGTACCGGTGTACTCTCCCTTCTAACGACCGTGTACAGGTATTTGGCGAAGCATCCATGCCCCGTCAAAATCTGCACCAGTCGGAAGGAGAGCACCCCGTGCCGCCGTTTTAACCACTGCATCAACACCGGCTGGAAGGCCTCCACGGTCCGCACACCGAACCGAGGCCTCTCCAGCCGGACTGCCCAACGGATAATGACGTCTCGGCGGGCGTCGACGCGCCAGGCGGTGAGTTCCCTCAAAGAGACCACACCGCCCTCCGCTCACACCCCCGATACCTGGCGAGCATTTCTGCCTCCAGGTCCCACGGGGGAGTCCCGGCCAATAGACACGCTGCCTCTGTCGACACCGTGTGGTATCCGCGTATGGCCCTGACCGCCATGGCCCTCTGTGGTCGTCACAGTAGAGCCCTGAGTCGGATGATAAGGGACCCCGCCCACACCGGGGCGCCATACAGGGCCATCGACCGGATGACCCTCGCGTACAGCCGTCGACACGTAATGCTCGGTCCGCCCACGTTCCGCATATGCCACGATAGGGCGGGCGCCGCGCCGATGAGCCGTAGAGCGAGCCTGCGGCAATGCTCCAGGAACCACTAATGCCCGTCGAGCACCAGGCCCAAATACTTGATATAGGCCCGGATGCTGATATCAACCGAATTGACGGTGATCGAAACGTCGATGGGAGGGCCTATGCGGGGCCTATGGGACAAGACGGCCTCCATCTTGTCCAGGGCTCCCCTTAACCCCCGTCTGACGATCTCTTTGGTGCCTAGAGTCGCCAGGCTTGCCGCCTCCTCTAGCGTCCCACCGCGGGCTGTGACGAGCGCGTCGTTGACGTACCAAATCACGCCCAACCCGGGCGGGAGGCTCCCCCTCCAACGCCCAGTCGTAGCCGATGTTGCACAGGGTGGGTCCAAGGACCGAATAAATGATTTCGCTGCGCGTAAGTCGCGAAAAGTACAATTTTAGACTGTTTAGACTTTATTAAACATTATTTTTATAGTGTAAATTATTAATGTTTTAACAGTCATGTTACTTACACATGTACACTGTTTTGAAATAAATATTTTTCACTCAATTCTTTCATTTCGTTACGTTTTTTCTTACCAACACCAACAATTATTATTTTTACGATGTCAAAAGGGCGGCAAATTATGACTCCGCCCCGGGCGACAGTGACACACGCTACGCCACTGCATTCAGCTTCGACAGTATAAATAGGTATGAATTGCCCAAACGCTTCAATGGTAGCGTAGGTACAAAGGCGCCTCCTCAACGGTTAACGGCCGATCAGCTGATTCAAAGCGAAGTTTGTCTTGTCTTATGCGAACGTAATCATAGATTTATTCAATTTTTGAATTTCTAATGAACATTTAACAAAGTACGAATATGTTGCAGATTTAAGTATCACTGACTTTATACATTTCAATCAGATTTATACGAAAAAGCGATGATAAAATTTAAAACTTTACATGTCTCTAAATCATTAACGTATCGATATTTTTACTTACAATTTTTTTCATGGGTTCCTAACACCATTACCGAACTCCCATTTGACCAGTTGCCCCATAACCTGATACACTCTGTCTACTGCCTACACACAGACGAATTTACTAGCCGTATTGTACCTTACTTCAAACTTTAATTTTCAGGCTGATTATATCTCAGTGATTTACGTCCGACTTGTATTTTCGTGTCATAAATTCGTTAATTTAAAGCAGTTAGTGATCCCGTGGTAGTTGGCTAAATCAAATAGTAGAGAGATTGACCATCTATGCCACACTGCACAGACGGATTAGTTATAGTGACTAAGTGAAACCACTTCGAGTTTTTCTAGCCTAGATGTTGTATGCATATAATGTCTCACAATTGTCTTTAACGACACCAATGGGCAAGAAAAAGGGTGGAATTACATTCTTATTCCGTCATCGCAATCTTACTTAATTTGCTTGCCAAATACTGTTTTATGCACTTTTTACTCGACTACGGAGGGCTATGATTTTGACAGGCTATGTATGTTCATCTATTCCCTCATAGCTCCTCAACTACTGATTAGAACCGGACAAATGAGGTATCGTTAGAAGCATCTTTATTGTCTGCTGGTTATAGGGTATATGATGTGTCACTGAATCTAATAAGGCGCTCTCTAGACGTCTTTAATAAATTTGTTACAAAATAAATTTGAGACAAATATGTCGTGTTTCATATCATTGGAAAGGGCGTTACTTGTACATTTCAAAAATATATACATACTAGCAACCCGCCCTCGCTTCGCTTCGGTTTCAGTCACCTTACCTACGTAGTGCCCGTTCCTGTGGGAACACCGGGATAAAATATAGCCTATGTTACTTCCTGATATTACCTATAGCTTTCTATTGATGAAAGAATTTTTGAAATCGGTTCGGTGGTTTAAGTATGAAAGCGTAACAAACTTACTTTCGCCCTTATATTAATAGTAAGGATATTATTAGCATTTGCTCGTGACATTAGCTGTATTTATCCGATAATTCGTTTTTTGTCGTAGTTGGGTTTTAGTTTTTACTTTTATCTTGTTTACCAGCCAATATAGGCAGGGTTAGCTATGACGCGACTGTTCATTGATATGTATTTGTGAGTTTATTGTATGAAATTTTAGACAGACACTAAGTACGTCGTAAACGATTTGGAATTAAGAGTTATGTAATATGTGCATTGCCTTCTTATTATGTTTTTAATTAATGTAATGCAAATAGATACCAAACGCCAGCCTTATCCGTATGGTGCCGGAGTAATAATACAATTCATCACCCCCTTTCTTGCCCTTTCATAAAAGACGACTAAGTGAAAATAATTTGCAGATACGTCTATGCAAGAGAAGAAAAATTTGACGTTAAACCCTAAATCAACTCGTCTGACCAGTGTGGTATAATAGGTCCATTTCTCCTCCATTGTAGAGGAAGCTCGAGTCCAACAGTGGGAGGTATATGAGCTGTGGTGATGATGACGATACACTAGCCTGCAGACGTCCACTGTTGGTTACAGGCCTCGAAACAGAAACTTGTCACAATCGCTACCCTTGTCAGCGGGTTGATTACAGTTGATGTTACAAGTAACCCAGGCTGCTATTATCAGCTGCTGCCTATTATCTCCTCAACCCAGTTTTTACGACTTCCACGGACAAAGTAAGGGGGTTGGAGACATATTATACTCTTATCCCGATACCATATCGGATATTGAAGTACACATTCATATAATTAACTGTAATATTTGTGACATTAAAGCTAACAGAAAAATCTAATAAAGCAATTAAATTTTCTTATAGTACCTACTTTACTGCTGCATGATTAAGTCTATAGGCTTTAGACAAGGGCTTTATAGTAGAATATTATTAAAATCGATCTAGCTGTTTGGGAGATTATCCGGCACAAATAGACAGACAGACGAAAAATGTTTTTTAAGCATAGTAATCGTCTAAATAACTGTGTGAGCATGTAAAACCTATTTTGACATTACAAACAGACATTTCAATATTATTTATTTTTATAGATACCGGTACAATTTTTATTACTATGTAAGTAAATAAGTGTTCGTGTTTCGTCTGACGTAATCAAGTTTTTGTTTGTGTATTATATCGTCGGTCTGTTGCCTTTCGGGTTTATGTTCGGACATGTTCGTTGGAGGGTCTCTGCTTACGGTAGCTGCGATGCAACGAAACGGGGTTGTACCGTTTCTCCGACGTGGTTGAGTGGATAGATGGACTGAATATCTTGGCTGCATATGCCATCATTCCGAAGCATTATTTTTCGTAGTCGTATAAAAAATCTTATACGAAAAGTGAAAACTAAAAATAAGGCTGTTGAGGATTTTGTTCTCAATCGGATGGTAGGTTACTAGATCAAAGATCCATAGAGTCATTAAATAATAAGAATTTGAGTATGGGAAATAAATATTATATATTTGGAACCCAAAGGTATCATTTTATTAATAAGTAACAATATGGACGGTAATTTACAGATCATTTTGGACGGATGTCGAACATAAAAGATTTTACTTGGAGAGATGAATCTCCAAAGTTTCTTTACTTTGCCTCTGTTCAAAGAGTGACTACACTGCTGTGTCCATGGCCTTTATGGCCACTGTGAGAATGACTATGGCTGTGGCTTTTGCCGGATTGTCCTTGTGAACTAGTGCTAGACTTCTTGTACATAGTGAAAGATATAAGCTCACGATTCGCATTCGTCATAGCCATAGCGTGGGAAACGACGTCATAGCCGAACAACGCGTGGAGACGATTCACCACGACAAGAGTTATGCCTTTTTGTGTAATCCTCACTGTCTTCTCAAATTCTGGTGAAGATGCTATATTAACACCGATCGACGAGTTTAGTTCCTGTAAAAAGTAAAGTATATATTAAATTTTTAGTCGTATGTTGATTTTAAATTTAATACTACAACTACTTGAATGCTGTCTTGGTATATGTAGGTATATATATTAGAGATGTGCCGATCATGACTTTGGCTGACTAGCCGACTAACCGATTAGTCGGTTGCAAAGAAGCCGACTAGTCGGCCAAGCCGATCACGGTTTCGTTGATTTCCGTAACGCTTCGTTTACTGCTAATTCGCGCGTAAGTCGCTAGCGTCGCCTGCGAATGTGTCAGATCGTGTTTTGTTTACCTTGCATTGTTTCTTGATCTTTGCTATTGTAAGCGTCAGAGCGGTGTTTTTGTATGAAGATAAATACTATTAGTGTTCATTAAAGTGAGAAACCTCAATTCAAATTGAATCATGTCAAAAAGAAAATCACGGGTATGGATGTTTTTTGAACAATTGGACAATGATTCTCGTAAAGTTAAGTGTAACCAATGCCAAATGATAATTTCTCGTGGTGGGCAGGGAAAAACAGCAAATACTACTAGTATGAACAACCATATTAAGTACCGACATCCAACCCTGATACCTCAGTTAGATTCTGCTATCAAATGTTCGAACACAGCTGATTCCTCCCAATCGCAAATCCAAGCAGAAGAACTACCTACAACAGAACCTACTCCATCAACTTCAAAAGTCAGTTCACTCGTATGTCAGAAAAGCCAACAAAATATTGAAGATAGTTTTGTTGTACAATGGTCACGTGAAGACTCAAGATCAAGAGACATTAATGTTGCGATAGGTGAAATGATTGCACTTGACAACCAGCCGTTATCAATTGTTGAAAATGTCGGCTTTAGAAACTTGATGAGAAAAGTTAAACCAAAATATAACATACCGGGCAGAAAATATTTCACAGAAAACATCATACCTCAACTTTACGAAGAGACTAAATCTGAAATACGAAGAGGAGTGATGGACGCAGCTGCAATTTCAGTCACTACTGACATGTGGACAAACATAAACAACAAAGAAAGTTTTCTGAGTTTTACAGCACACTGGTTTGACGATAGTTTCAAATATCATCACGCAGTATTGCAAATGAAACATTTCCCTGAAACACATACCGCTAATAATATTAAAAATTGTTTAGAAGAACTTCCAACTTTGTGGGATATAAATACGATCAAAATTCACGCTATTGTACGAGACAACGGCAGAAATGTGACGAAAGCAATTGACGATTCAAGTTTTAAGGGAGTACCTTGTTTCATACATACTCTTCAACTGGCAATCAATACTGCTCTGAAACATGTAGCCATGGCACAAATACTTGTAAAATCGAGACGAATAGTGACACACTTTAATCACTCTAATCAAGCTCAGTCAAAAATTCGTGATTTGCAGCAAGAATTAAATTTACCAGATCACCAGCTTGTCCAAGATGTATGTACTAGATGGAATTCCACATATTACATGATATCTCGCCTTTTGGAACAAAAACGAGCTGTTTCTTTGTACCTGGCTGAAACATCGGTAAATTTTGAAAATTTGTCCAATGAAGAGTGGAAAATATTAGGAAAAAGCATTGAATTGCTAAAGCCATTTGAAGAGATTACCAAGATTATAAGTTCAAGTTGTTCTTCGGTATCTGAAGTAATACCTCATCTGAAAACCTTACAAAAATATCTAGAAATTTACAATGATAATGAAAATAAAGAAATCATGGAAATGAAAGTCTTGCTGGAAAATGATTTGAAGAGTAGGTTCGACGTGAACCATAGCAAAGTCTTTACCATGGCCACATTGTTGGATCCAAGATATAAACAACAGTTTTTCGAGACTGACGATCTCATCACCATTAGATCCCAATTTTTATTAGAATGTTTGAAAAATGGTATGAGTGATAACGAGAGCGACAGTGACGAAGATGATCCACAGACCACCTCCATCGATAAAGATAATGCAGAAACAGCAACACACAAAAATTTTTGGCAATGCTACCAAGAATTTGCTTCAAGAAAAATAGAAGATATTCAAGATACATCAAGGGCAGCTCATGAGCTGCAGTCCTACTGTGCGTCACCGGTGATAAAGCGTAGTGATGATCCATTTCAGTGGTGGAGTCGCAATAATAATAAGTATCCTGAAATGGCGCGCCTCGCCAAAGTGTACCTTTGTTGTCCCGCAAACTCCGTTTACAGTGAGAGACTATTTTCAGAGGCCGGGAATATATACGAAACAAAAAGAAATAGATTGCTGCCAGAAAGGGCAGAAGCTTTAGTATTTTTACATCATAATTTACCTTTAATTAAAAATATAAGTAAGTTGTAAAAAATATAAGGAGATGATGATGATTTTTGTTTGTCACAATTGTTACTTTGATTGAAGAAGATATTATGTTGTTTTGTTTGTTAATAAATATACAAATTTTGTTTAATAAATGTCATAGGTATGTTTGCTTTACAGGCAAATAATTTCAGAAACATTTAATTTAATTTCAAAATGTGTAAGACTGATTGATTAAGAAATAAAAATATGAATCAAGGTTTTTATTTAATGAATTCCAATAATAGTAAAAAGCCGGATAGTTGGCGACGAATAGTCGCCGACTACGATAGTGGCCGGATAGTCGGCTTTACCGACTAGTCGCCGACTAGTCGGCACATCTCTAATATATATATTAAAGATGTGCCGACTAGTCAGAAAAGCCGACTATCCGGCTACTATCGTAGTCTGCGATTAATCGGCGACTATCTGACAAAGAGCGCTGACTATCTTCTTACTTTTATTACTCAATAAATGGCTCCTCATACTTATAGTATTTGCTGTTTTTCATTGACAACCTCAAGAAATTATGACTTCTTGATGAATGACTTATGTTGGCGTTACATCGTAACTTCGCCAGAGAAATTATCATTTGACATTGGTTACACTTCACTTTAATCTTTGTCAAATTACTCGACATTGGCAAATTTGTGGCAATCCCACGCCGCTGAAGCCATAATAAGAAGTTGAAGTCATTGTCAAATTGGCATAAAAAATCATATAAGAGACTTTTCTTAACATGATTAACATTGGGCCAAATTAGTACCGAATCCTTGACTCCTGTGGAGGCAATGCGCCTTGTGCGCGAATCAGGTGTAGATAAACGAAGTATGGTAGATACTATCACGGAAATTGCAGTATCCCCAAATCTGTGATCGGTTGGGCCGACTAATCGGTCGTTTAGTCGGCCTTTTTACAACCGCCTAAGCGGCTTGTCGGCCATAGTCACAGTCGGCACATCTCTAATATATTCCTTTGGTAACGGATTAAGAATATGCAACATTATTCTTTCTTTACGACAACCGGCCGAGGAAAGAAGAAAGGAAATCGGCAAGTAGATTATACGTCTGGTATGTGTTATGGATATAATAGGTTGAAGTTACTCGTAGTATTGTGAAGCCTTTTTGCTGACTGTGAAACAAATATGGGCTGCGTAAAGTAAGATATAGTAGGTTAAGAGAACCGGAGGGCTAAAACTCGCTGTAATGCCTTGCTGTCCGCATTCCATTATCAGCAAATTAACCCCAATTCTTTCCCCTGTTATAGTTAAATTCCATAACCGGACGTTACCATGGAGTCATCATCATTATTCAGCCTATCACCGTTCGGTGCGGAACGCAGGCCTCCTTCATGTTTCGCTACATTGTGCGGTCCTGTGCCGCGTGCATTCAACAACGCCCAGCAACTTTCACCAGGTTGTCGGTCCACCTAGTCGGGGGGCGGTATTCTTCACTGATACGGAGCCTAGCTATATAGCCGACCACGGAATATGGATATACATTTCGCTATCGAGACCACTAAAAAGATCGTAAAAGACGACTAAGGGAATATATAACATCTATGCAAGAGAAGGGAAACTCGAAATAAAACCCTAACGTCTGACCAGCGTGGTATAGTAAGTCAATTTCTCTCGCACTGTGGAAGGGGCTCGATCGTCGTTTCACCCCTTTCGGCATTCTTCACTGCTACAGAGCCTAGCTATATAGCCTACCACGGAGTAGGGATATACCTACATTTTGCTATGAGGACTAAGGGAATAAATTTGCATATAACATCTATGCAAGAGAAGGGAAAATCGAAATTAAACCCTAACGTCCGACCAGCGTGGAATAGTATGTCAATTTCCCTTGTATTGTGGAAGAGGCTCGAGCTCCGCAGAGGGACATATATTGAGTTAAGATGATTGAATGAAATAATTTTATAATTACAGCACTGTCAGATAGAGAAACATATCATTGCCCATTTCAATCCCGCGGGTAACGTAAGAACATAATGTCAATTACAGAACTTAAGTAATAGTTTCACCATAAAAGAAGAAAAATTGTAGTCAAAACCTGTGACTAATCTGTATCCCAGATTGGTATAATAGGCTTTTTTTCCTATTATGGAGGAAATTCGGGCACCATTGCGACATACATATTATGCTGAGAAGAAAGAGAGAGAAACTTCGTTAATTTATTTTTTGGATTCATCAGACTTTTTCGCCCATGGACAAGTTTTAACAATGTAACAAGAGTATTACCTACTGAAACTGGACATGACATATAGCAATAGTTCGTTTCTTAAAATAGTATAACTAGATTAAAACACATTATAAGTAATTTACCAGAATTAAACTTTTATCTAATCCTACGGGGATAAAAGCCTGAAGCCATAAAAAATGCAACTACTGTGCGCTAAATTTTTTAGGTCACTAGTTGTCATACAGTTATTTTTTTAAAGTCATTACACCGCACTAAGTATATCGGCTGACTTTACAATTATGCAATTAATGCAGAAAAATTACGGTCGTATTTAGAGCAAGAATTTGCAAACCTTTCAAAATACACTTACGCTACAGTATAAATAAAGTAATTAGTTACCTGTATTAAAGTTGTTCTTTCCTCACTTTTAAGCCCGTAAACGGTAGTTCCTTCATCCTTAGAAAGATGTTGTGCACTTAGGCTGCCCATAACCATAATATACGGCATTTTGTTTACAAATATTAGCTACAACAATTCGCTACTAAAGATATAATTTATTTAAATTTCCGTAGTAGAATTATCACCGACAAATTATGTATTTCATTTTAAATTATAACACCACTAGAAATGTTATAAGTTAATGAACTGATACAGGTAGCCACGCGGCCGGCCAGCCAGTCGTAACTGCGACGTCTCGCTTATTCATGTGTGAGTTGGTTCTGTTATACCTGTATACACATGGGGGTTACAATGACATTTCTATGTAGGCTCTTGTGTGGACTGCTAATGTCGCGCTTGTAGTTGTACGAGACATGACGTCGAAGTTCGAACGCTAAATGACCTTCACGGGTGCTCGCTCACCGCCGCCCGCGCCGCCAATCCGGCCAAGCTGTGGAGCGCAGCGCGCAATCGCTCATTCATTCAAATATATGTAGGTACTTAATAGCGTAAGTAGGTACCTATATTCTAACTTGGGTTGCGAGATTTTTTTTTTTTTTTATTATTGCCTTTGGAGGCAGAGAAGAATAAACCACCTGATGGTAAGTGACAATTGTCGCTCGTGAGATTTTCTGCGAGCAAGTGGTAAGTACTACTCCAGTCGTACTGACCCTTTTATGACTAAGGGTAGTTTCTTCATACACTTATCTCACAGCGCTCATCAACATTTTTTAAAAGCCTCCTCACACTCGGGAGAAAATCTTTGTAACGCGAGGTACCTAATTTACAAATAAACAATTAATGAATACAAATTACACACAGACTCTAGGTTGATTCCGTGAGAATCAAACACAGATGACCAGAAGTGGGTTTAATTCTCACGGTGCACGGAGCCGCGGTGGTCTTTGTTCAATAGACAGATAATTGTTCTGAAGAGTAGTTTAAACAAAACGTTATCAATCTGCGTAATTAAATACTTACATGACTATATGTATAGACAATAAAACTAATACTCATTAAACAAAAAACGTGATTGCCTTGCAAAAATTGACCAAAAAAATAGCGCCGGAAAGCCGCCATATTAATTAGATTTTATATTACAGTTCCACTTAACAGTTCAGCTATTTTAATCCCATCCCATCCATGGTGGAATAAACTCACATACTGCTTTGTCTGTTTACTCTGAAAACTTTGTGAGCTGTGATCAATCACCAGGTCTCCGCGCGAATATCAATCACCAGGTCTCCGCGGCATAAGTGAGTATAGGGAGCACCATTGCTCGGTATACAGAAAGCTTGGTTTGAAGTTTGAGGTCGTGCGACTTCCAGACCCGCTAGTTCAGTTTACCAAAAGTGGCTGCAGCTTTTGCTATACGCGAAGGAATTTCTGAGGCAAGGCTGTTATCGTTCTTGATTTGGCTACCCAAATATCAACTAATGCCATAATCGTCACGCTTAGTAAGTGGTTTAACGGTCGCTACCGTAACACGTAAAAGGTGAGTAGCTGTCAGATTAAGTGCTAAGTACTACTACTATGTATTTCTAATGGTGGCATTAAAAATTATAGGTCGTATACATACTTATATTTATATACCTAAACACATATTTGACCAATTTCATTGGTACCTAACAGATTTCATATGTAGCTTGAGGGTTACTTAATATGAAAACTCATTGCTTACATGGTAAACCCACAGTAGCTTAACCAATACGCTGCCATTTTCTTATTGGGTAGGGTGTGTCCAGACCATACTGCCTACCTACTACTACTCGCCACAAAGATTTGTATGATGATAAACACAAATTATGTATAGCCTCTTTAGTTCTAATCAATCTGACAAACGAAAATCAATTGTCAAATTGATGATTAATAAACGCTGTTAAATTGTAAATAAATAACAATAAAACAAATAACAAAACATTCAATCGCTAAAGATTATTTTGAATTGCAAAGTTCCACGTAAATATTATAATCATGAGCCATTCTATGAGCAGTCCTCGGAATATTCAATTAGGTATCTAATTCTATTCTTTGTGACAGTAAATACTCAAATAATTTATGCAACAGACTGTTAATTTACTATGAATACACAAACTTTCGCTTAGTTATTATCATCCAGTGCACACGGTCAACCCATTCTTCTCAACATTTCTACCTACCTATACCGTCTGAATACTAAACAAACTCACAAAACTTAAATTTAAAATGAGCATTGTTGAATACCTTCTGTATTTTACTCACGAATTCGGTAGTTCAAAGCAATAAGTGATAGCCTCGTGGTAGAACGACGACTGTCAATATTGAGGTATCGAATTTTCATTAATCTAAGCCACGCGGCTTACAAAATATACCAATATTTTTTCGTGTATTACTTATACTAAGTGCTTTCGAGGACACGTAAATCAGGGGCTTATCGAGTAAGCAATGAAATCCAGAATTGAAGCTACCTGAAATCTGTCTTAATCAGCCAGATTTTGCATTGTATATCATCTTTATCGGCTCAGCTTTTACACGTCACACTGCTGGGCCCAAACCTCTTCCCCAATAGGATAGAAACTGGTATAAAATGCTGGTCAGACACATTGGTATATGGACTTAATTAGAGTTTGCCTTATTTGCATATTACATCTTTTAGTGACCTTATACGACATCCACAGGTAAGATAGAAAGTGGTGAATTATATTCTTACTCCGTCACCACAAGGGAAAAAAACTAAATTAGGGTAACTATTAAGTTATCACATGTATTAACATATTATAAACATATTTGTTTAATGAATAGTAACATTTCGCAGATTTTTAAGGTTAGGGTTATTTCGGCAAGTATACTTATCTGCGCAAACCACGAGGCAAGTTACCAATGTGATCGTAGCGAGAACACGGCGTAGAAAACGCTTGAGATCTGTGTGGTTTGTGCAAAACAGTACAGTGAACCAGTTGTTGTTATGATAGCCGACCTGTGACTGCTGGCCATTAGGGCGATGGTTAGCAGCGTCGGGAACTGATTTCTTTTATTGCCTTTAGTGGCACATGAGCATCTGATGAGCATGAGAGTAAACTGCCGCTCATGGACTGTACCAATACTAGAGACACAGCCAAGACGTTGCCTACCGTAACAGCCTACGGTGCAGGATTGCAGGCAATCCAACGAGGCAAGCAAGCAAAGGGAAAGGGATTGGGCCTCTAGTTCTGTCGCTTCGTGAAGAAAGCACAGAAGCAAATTACTACCACTCAGACGTCGGTATACTCCGAAAGTTCCTTTTGAATAACTCCGTACAAACCGGGTTCATTATGGCTGCAGGCAGAAAAGTGAACTGGTTTGCAAAGAGTCGCAATTTTCGAATGAAATTAACTTAATATATTACATTTTTTGAATCATGTAATAACGATGTCATGATCATTTTATTAAATTTTTTGCAGTATTCGAAACCTATCAAAAAGCTAGACTGGTGTTTGTTCAAACAATGGCGGAATTGGCTACCAGAGCAACAAATGTGAAATGCTTGGAAAGTGCTGGGGTACTCGGTAAGTTAAATCTTTTGCTTGTAAAAGTTCATCTATACAATACTATTCGGTACTATCTATACGGTAATATTATAAAGAGGAAAAGTTAGTTTGTGTGTATGTTTGTAATGAATAAACTCAAAAACTACTGTGCCGATTTCAAAAATTCTTTAACAAATGGCTATAATATCAGGGAGTAACATAGGCTATATTTTATCCCGGTATTCCCACGGGAACGGATACTACGCGGGTAAAGCGACTGAAACCGAAGCGAAGCGAGAGCGGGTTGCTAGTTATATATAATTACCTATTATGTGACGCAGTACATAAGTTACATCTCATCAAATATCTAAGTTTCAAGTACCTGTAGTAAACATCATTATAGGAAAATTTATTATTCAATGACAATGAAAATGACGTAACACGTTTACTAACAATGCATGTGGCATGGCCCAAATTACTTCGGCCATGCAAATATGCGTTATGCGCCCGAAGGCGTTATGGCGGTAATTTTATGAGAGAATGAACTGTATAATTTTTCGCTAGGCGGCTGGTTACAAAATTGGTATCACAACTACGATGAGCATACGCTTAGGTCTAGGGTATAGGAATTGGGGGGCGCGGCCGGAGCACCTCCTCATGGTGCTTCCTGGTAACGTCCATTTGGACGTCATGCGTCCATCTGGACGGCCAAGATTCCGGTAGGTGGGGGTCTCCGCGTGTGGCTCTGGTGGCAGAGCGCACGGCGGATCTGACCCGGGGCCAATGGGACGGATGTGCCTCATGGCACTCCGTCGCCAGGGACGGTTGCGTCACGGCCCGGGGGCGTGACGGGTCGGTCGCTCGCGAGCGGCTAGACCCGGAAGGCCCAAACCGTAATCCTGAATGGGGGGGTCAGGACCGGGGGTCTTCGGACCGCGGGGAAGAAAACCCCTATAAAAAATTACCCCTAATCCTAAGTTTGACCACTCGGCGAGGGGATGAATGGTTGGTGGGTTAAAAAGCGCGCGAGCGTCCAGCCGTTAGAGTGGTAGTCAAGGCAAGACTTAAAAACGTCCAACAATATGGCAGAAGTAAGACACTGTAATACTTCACCAGAGGGTCCCGGCCAGGCCGGGGAATCCCTTGCTGTGCCGGTGCTTGCGCGCGACGTCCATCTGGAGTCGCGCCCAAGTTCCGGCACAATCAGCCCCCAGTCGTATGGGTGGGGGACAACTACTGCCTTAGAAGCCGAGAGCCCGGCTCAACATCAAGTGGCTCAGAGGGGGAAGGGGAATGAGGAGAAGGTGGAGATGAGAA
This sequence comes from Lymantria dispar, assembly GCA_032191425.1. Taxonomy (NCBI): domain Eukaryota; kingdom Metazoa; phylum Arthropoda; class Insecta; order Lepidoptera; family Erebidae; genus Lymantria; species Lymantria dispar. The sequence continues at coordinate 23,300,080 of CM063457.1, forward strand.
AGAAGAGGAGGAAGCCGAAGTGTTCCGCCGCGGCGAAGGCCCGCATGGAGGCCGTAGCTTCGAAGGCGCGGCGGGAGCGGATGAAGGCGGCCGCTATTGCTGCACGCGACGAGGGTGGCAGCACTGCTGCTGTAGGGCCGTCGCGGGGAGAGAGCGGCAACAGCAGCGGGTCCGAGCACGAGGGCGGCATTGCCGCAGTGCCGTGCAGGAAAATCCATGCAGGAGACAGCTCGGAATCGAAGCTGTCAAGCGATGAGGGCAGCACTGCCGCAGAGCCGTGGCAGAATGAGGGCGGAAGTGCCGCAGGGCCATCCGAAATTTTGGAGACCGACACGGCATCGGAGATGGTGCTGACGGACGTGGGCGGAAGTGCCGCAGAGCCGTCCGCCGATGAAGACAGCGCCGAGTGGATGCAGGTCGGCTGGAGTAGGGACGAGGGCGGTGGATGCGCCGTAGTTAGGGACACGATAGGCGGGCCGTCAGTTGAGGGTTCCGGTAGACCGTCGTCGTCGTCGCCGTCGTTGCCGTCGTCGTCGCCGAGGAAGAGGAGGGAGAGGGATGGGGAGGTTGCCAGCCCGAAGTGCGAGGAAGAGGGAGGAGGCTCTCCCCCCGAGACCCTGGAAGCGCCCCCTGCAGGAGGGTGGCCGCTCCAACACGGACTCGGAGGGGAGTTCCATCGTCATGCCTCCTCCCAAGGTCCCGACCATGCGCCGGGGGCGCAGAGGCCGAGGATCGGTGGTGGCGGCGAGGCCGGGGACACCGGGTCCAGCTGGCCACAGTGGCGAGGTGGCGGCCCTACAGGCCGCGAACGCCCACCTCAGCGAGGAGGTCTCTGGCTTGCGGGAACGCAACCGCAAGCTGGAGACGGAGCTATCGGCGGTGCGACGGGAGAACCGCGGGTTGGCCAATTCCGTGACGGTGGAAGACGTCCGGGAGGCCATTATGGCGCGTACCGGATGTGCCTCGGACACCGTCCGGATTGACAACATCCGCACTGGTCCGGGCGGCGTCGGTGCTGCCTGGGTGCAGTGTCCGGTGGAGTCGGTCAAGCAATTGGCCGACTCAGGCAGGCTCCTCGTGGGCTGGAGCTCGGCACGGGTAACCATGCTAGAGCCCCGGCCCGCGATGTGTTACAAATGCATGGCGGTCGGGCATACCCGACCGACATGCAAAAACTGCTTTGACTGCAGCGGGCTATGTTTCCGTTGCAGTCAGACCGGACACCAAGCGGCATCGTGCTCTGCGGTGCCCCACTGCCCCGCGTGTGCGGCAGGCAATAGGCCTGCCAAACACCGCATGGGCTCTGGGGACTGCAGACCCCCGGAATCGGCCCCGAAGGGGCGGGACGGCCCATCGACCGGGCCAGTCCCCGCTCCGAGCGCGGCCCGATCGCCCGTCAGCGCGGAGGAGGTGACGATGGATACGGACCGTTAATGGACCCCGTATCCATTCGTCTCTTCCAGGCCAACCTCAACCACGCCGCCGGTGCGCAGGACGTGTTCCTGCAAGCCATGGCGGAGTGGTTGATAGGAGTAGCCGTAGCCGCGGAGCCGTACGTGGTGCCCGACCGGCCTAACTGGTTGGGTAGCACCGATGGCACCGTGGCAATCGTCGCCTCCACGTCGTGGCCTTCGTCGCCTCTGACCCTTAGGGACAGGGGCGTCGGATACGTCGCGGCGGACTGGGGGGAGATTACGCTCCTCGGAGTCTATCTCTCTCCTAACTGGAGTGTGACCGATTTTGAGGCCTCTCTCACCATCATGGAGGCCTCATTACGGCGAATGGCATCGCGCCAGGTCTTCGTCTTGGGGGACTTCAACGCCAAGTCCGTGGCGTGGGGGTCTCCCCGGACGAACGACCGAGGACGGGTGATCGAGGAGTGGGCGGCGGCACTGGGCCTCTGTTTGCTGAACAGGGGCTCGGTGCATACGTGCGTGCGACAACGGGGCGGGTCGATAGTGGACCTTTCGTTAGCTAGCCCCGAGGTCGCCGCACGCGTGGGGAGCTGGCGCGTCGTGGAGGAGGTGGAGACCTTGTCGGACCACCGGTATATCCGGATGGAGGTCTCCCCGGCAATCCCAACGCCCCGGGGCGGATGGACGTCCTGCGTTCCCGCGATGGGCTGTGGGTCGCTTAGACCGGGACCAGCTGGCGGAGACAGCCATCGTTTACTCGTGGCTGTCCTCTGCCAACCAGTCGGACGGGGTGGACTCCGAGGCTGGCCGCATCCGCAGTGCGTTGACGCAGATCTGCGATGCGGCCATGCCCCGGGTACGGCGTCCGCCCCCGAGGAGGGCAGTCCACTGGTGGTCCCGGGAGCTGGCGGATCTCCGGGCCGCGTGCATTCGCGCTCGGAGGGCCTACACCCGCAGCCGGCGGTGCCAACGCGACGCGGAGCGGGAGGCTTTGCTGTATGAGGGCTACCGCAATGCGCGGTCGGCCTTCAGGCTGGCCGTCCGTTCCGCCAAGGACGTCAGTCAGCAGGAGATGCTGGACGGTCTCGACCGTGACCCCTGGGGACGCCCCTATCGCGCGGTGCTGAATAAGCTCCGGGCGCGGGGCCTTCCCCTCACCGAGACTCTCCAGCCCAGCCTTCTCACCCGGGTCGTCGAGGACCTGTTCCCGCGGCGGGCGGAACACACGCCTCCGGTCGTGGCTCCGCCAGACACTGACCGGGAGGCCGACGACGACAGTGTTCCGCCCATCACGGAACCCGAGATGGGAGTGGCGGTGGCGCGCATGTGCGCAAAGTCCACCGCCCCCGGGCCCGACGGTGTTCCTAACCGCGTGTTGGGCCTGGTCCTCGACCACCTGGGTCCCCGCCTCAGGGAGCTGTTCGACGCGTGTTTAGCGTCCGGACGGTTCCCTGGGTGCTGGAAGGAGGGAAGGCTGGTGCTCCTGCCGAAGCCGGGACGGTCTCCGGGGTCGCCTGCGGCCTACAGGCCTATCGTGCTGCTCGATGACATGGGCAAGCTACTGGAGAGGGTGGTAGCTGCCCGCATCGAGCGGCACCTCGTCGGCACGGGGCCCGATCTGTCGGACGCCCAGTTTGGGTTTAGGAGGGGTCGTTCGACGATCGCGGCTTCTGTTGCGCCTGAGGGCCGTGGCGACTGAGGCCGTCACCGGTGGGGGAGTGCTGTTGGCGGTGTCCCTAGACATCGCCAACGCATTCAATAGTCTGCCATTCAGCTGCATCAGGGAGGCGCTCCGGTATCACGGAGTGCCAGCTTACCTGAGGCGGCTAGTGGCAGACTATTTGGTGGGGCGCAGCGTCCTCTGTACCAACCGAGCAGGGGACGTTGTGTGAACGCCCATGACGTGCGGTGTCCCACAGGGGTCGGTCCTCGGACCCACCCTGTGGAACATCGGCTACGACTGGGCGTTGCGGGGGAGCCTCCCGCCCGGGCTGGGCGTGATTTGTTACGCCGACGACACGCTCGTCACAGTCCGCGGTGGGACGCTAGAAGAGGCGGTAAGCCTGGCGACCTATGGCACCGAAGAGGTCGTCAGGCGGATCGAGGTGCTGGGGTTGAGGGTCGCCCTGGACAAGACGGAGACCCTCTTGTTCCATGGGCGCCGTATGAGCCCTCCCATCGGCGTCTCGATCACCGTCCACTCGGTTGACATCAGCATCCGGGCCCATATGAGGTACTTGGCCTGGTGCTCGACGGGCAATGGTGGTTCCGGGAGCATTTCCGCAGGCTTGCTCCACGGCTCGTCGGCGCGGCGTCCGCCCTATCGTGGCTTATGCCGAACGTGGGTGGACCGAGCGCTACGTGCCGACGGCTGTACACGGGGGTCATCCGGTCGATGGCCCTGTACGGCGCACCGGTGTGGGCGGGGTCCTTGACCGTCCGACTTAGGGCCCTTCTGTGGCGACCACAGAGGGTCATGGCGGTCAGACCCATCCGCGGATACCTCACGGTGGCGACGGAGGCAGCGTGCCTATTGGCCGGGACTCCCCCGTGGGACCCGGAGGCGGAGATGCTCGCCGGATTGTATCGGCGGGTGACGGGGGTGTGAGCGGAGGGCGGTGAGATCTCGTTAAGGGAGCTCACCGCCTGGCGCGTCGACGCCCGCCGAGACGTCATTGCCCGTTGGGCAGTCCGGCTGGAGTGGCCTCGGTTCGGGGTGCGAACCGAGGAGGCCTTCCGGCCGGTGCTGATGCAGTGGTTGGAAAGACGGCATGGGGTGCTCTCCTTCCAACTAGTGCAGGTGTTGACGGGGCATGGGAGCTTCGCCAAATACCTGCACAAGGTCGTAAGGAGGGAGAGTACGCCGTCCTGCCACCACTGCGATTGCGACGAGGACACGGCGCGCCACACGCTCGAGGCCTGCGCGGCTTGGGCAGTGCAGCACCGTGAACTCGTCGCAATCATCGGTGCCGACCTGACGCTGCCGGCCATCGCTAGGGCGATGGTCGACAGCGTCGGGAATTGGGACGCGGTCGCAGCCTTCTGCGAGACAGTGATCTCGCAGAAGGAGGCGGTGGATCGTCTGCGCGTGGAGCGCAGCCTCGATGAGGAGATCCACCGCCGGCGTCTGGGGCGGCGTAGGCGCAACTATCTGCGCCTCATGCCGCCCTAGCCGAGGCCGCGGGTGACGTGACCGGAGATTAGTCCGTCACCCGCCGAGAGGCCGACCGCGTGAGGAAAGACCGACGTCCTCCCCGAGGGGGGGACGTCGGTCGATGGGAGGGTACCCCGCGTAGGGGGTATTCCGTCGGGCCGACCACTGACGACAAGTAAACCTGCTCCGGTGGTCGGCCCAATGACGAAGGCGAGGTGGTTTTCGGGTGGGTTGCGGGAGTTGCGTGCTTATGCCCCTCTGTCGCCCTGGACGGAGTGGTGCGGAAGCGCGCCGACCGCAACCCACCCACAAAAAAAAAAAAAAAAAAAGGTATAGGAATTCCACGCACCTTGACTCCAATACACTCCTGGATCGTCCAAAGCGTCCTTGAGGCTCCAATACCACAGACCGTCCGTCGTGAGTGTCCAAAGTGATAACCACTGTCGAGTTTTGCTGTATTTTAGGTGCACCTATACACTTCACTAGTTCGGTAATTATAACACGTACAATAGCGTAGTTTCACCCTATGCCACAAGGACGCGGGCGCATGTCACGCGCAGTTAAGGTCTTGCAGCGGCGGCGGTTCAAGGGCGAATGTCACCGAGCTTCTTCAGCTAGGTGTCGTGCGAATCGCGGGTTTAGGGAGGAGAGAAAAGGATGCGTCATCCACTCGTCAAGTTAATGATACCATTTAGAAACAGAATGTTCACATTTGAATGACAGCAAATAACGCGGCGCCAACAGCATGTAACACGGAAGATGGTCTCCCAGTAGAAAACAATAATGATTAGGTATATTTTACTTCATTTTTTTGTATTTAAAATGCTTAATTGAAAAATAGCATAGATCTTACATTTCCATATAGATATGTATACTGTGTTACGATGGGGTACGATTTTTTTTTATTGTAAGCGGTGACAAACGAGCAAACAGTACACCTGATGGTAAGTGATGCTATCGCTCATGGACCTTTGCTACGCTGCCCACCGTGAAGAAAGTCAAGGGAGTGTGAATGCGCGCAATGAGGTTCGATGATAGTAAAGGCATCATCAAAACTCATCACATGCAAACACCATCAGAAAGTTGGGCTTCTGGCTCTCTCGCTCACCGAACGAAGCTCGGTGGCTACTTGGACGTCGAGTTTCTGTGAGAGTGTGGTACTATCCCAGACTGACCGGACAACTGTCAACAGTGTGGTCCTGCAACTAAAATAATATTCACCAGCGTCTCTATTGTATACGATACCAATGCCTAAAAACGAACTTAAAATTTTTGTGTCCGTTTGTGCCGGGTAATCTTCTAAACGTCTGTACCGATTTTAATAATATTTTACTACCAGGGGTACCTATCCATATAAGGAGTAACTTATGCTGTTTCTCCTCTCAAGGAACTCCAAGAAACTCACTAAGTCAGAGAAGACAACTCATGTTATGGGCCCAGCGGTGTACAATAAACTGCCTACACCGATAACTTCCGCTCCTAGCCTCCAAACCTTCAAGGTCCGACTAAAGCGGTGGCTCGTCAGGCAGGCAGTCTATACGTTTGACGAATTTTTGAAAATGTAGACAGTACTCAACGCGGATATTGTTTACGTTTCTTTATTACTATTATTATTACTCTTTGACATTTCTTTGACATTGTTACATTCTATTATAATTGCTGGTAACCTAATATTGTTAAAATGTAATCATCTTTACCATATTTATAATGACATGTAAGAAACCCTTACCAATAAATGAGTTATGAGTTATAAAATTTTGTCGGGCATCAAACCCGAGGCCTCCTAGCCTGCAGTCGCGTATCGTAATATTTTAGAAAATAGTGGAGACTTAAAATGCGGGGAAAAGTCGAGTGAAACCGAAGTGATATGAAGGCGGTTTGCTAGTGTATAGTAAAATTAAAAGTTAGATTATGTCATCATAAATTTTTCCAGATTTGCTTAAACCATTGCTGTCCGATACATGTAGTACAGTTCGTCAATGCGCTGTGGTTGCTGCAGCGAGACTAGCTGAACATGAAGAAGGAGTAGCTAGGCATTTACTTAACGGAGGCATGGTGGCCATCATTCTAGAAAATCTTAACAAATATAATGTAGGCTATGAATATTTTTTAATTTAATCATCATCAATTCTTCAGCTCAAATACATCCCACAGTCGGACTTGGGGCCTCCACTACAATGGGAGGGAGAATGACCTATCATACCACACTGGTCAGACAAATTGGTATAGGATTTTGTTTCGAATTTTCCTTTTCGTACATACATTCGGCAGGAGTGGTAGGACCACACTGTGGACAGTTATCTGTCTACAGCTGCGGGCCGGTCCGTCCGGGGCAGTACCATGCTCTCGCATAAAATCGACGTCTGAGTAGTAGCAATTTGTTACTGCGCTTCGTTCGGTGAGCGAGAGAGCCGGAAGCCCAACTTTCTGAGGGTGATTGCGTGTGGAGGGTTTTGGTGGTGCCCTTGGTATCACCGAGCCTCAATGCACGCACTCACACTCCCTTCGCTTTCTTCGCGGTAGGCAACGGCTTTGGAAAGGTCCATGAGCGGCAGCAACACTTACCATCAGGTGTACTGTTTGCTCGTTTGCCACCGTTTGCAATAATAAAAAAAAAAATAGATGTTATCTGTATATCGTATCCCTTAGTCGTCTTTTACCTCAACAATGGACAAGCGAAGATGGTGTTCAATTGCATTCTTACTCCGTCGCCACATAGTAAATCAAACCTTTAATTTAATCGTTGTTCAATTATTTGGACATACCATTGAGTTCTAGAAAGATATGATGATTGTAGTTGTAAATGAAAAGGATGCTATATTTTTCTGTTAAGCCTAAGAACAGCCATTTGAATCCAACGATCTCCCCCAATTTTCATTAAATTGTTACTTCAACACGTGGGTTGTTCGGTTCGTGGCCATCACTCGCCAGTAGAAATAGAGTATCTACTTCTTCTTCTCGTCGGCAATACCTATCTGTTGTCGTTGAGCGCTGCGAATTAAATAAGTGAACTTTGGAGGCAAGACATTTTCCTTTCTTGACATTGTTCCGAAATTGTAGTGGTTTCATCTTGTTAGTCGTTTTGCTGCGTGTCGCTTAAGATGTACTTAGTTTGGGGGATGGTTGTTAGTTCTATAAAAGGGTTTCAAATTATTTCATATGTTGTGTGGTAGCGGTTACGAGTACTATCAACCCTTACATTGCTCGTGGGTGTCGTAAAAGAGGACTAAGAACTTTAAATCGATCTGAGCCAACTCCATATGATTCCATCTGGTCAACAATTACATTCCAAAGAATGGTTGACATAAAGTAGGCGGTCTTAAAAAATATAGCTAAAACTTTAGCAATATTTACCTAGTTTCAGATCCACTTTATAAGGAATAATAGTCCGACATTCTTGGTGTAAGACTCTGGAACATCTAACAATACTATGTCTACGAGTCGAATTAAAGAAATAATTTTACGTTAAATATTGTACAGGAAAACGGTTGTAGTAAACGGTATTCCCTTTACTTTTAAAATTTACTTTTAATATTCAACTCTTAGTTTTACTGAGAGTTGCGAGTGTAATGACAAGTCAAGTGTGTAAGACAAGCAAGTTACTAAGTAAAATAAATCAAGAAATACACGTCTCAGCAATTCATATTTGTAAACTGCACTATACATTTTTTATTTTAGAAGGTCTTGTTCTAAATGCATTTAATATTTTTCACAGGTGTATTATAAAAGGTCAGCGTTGTATCTAATGAGAGCAGTTGCGAAGTAAGTATATCATTATCTATACCAATAAATAAAATTGGAGTGTCTGTTTGTAATGTCCAAATAATAGGCTTTTTTCATGCTCACACGGTTATTTGCACGACACCTATGCCTAAAATAGCAATTAAAAAATTTTTGTCTGTCTGTCTGTTTGTTCCGGGTAATCTTCAAAACGGCTGGACCGATTTCAAAAATTCTTTCACCAATGGGAAGCTATAATATCAGGGCGTAAACTAGGCTATATTTTATCCCGGTATTCCCACGGGAACGGGAACTACGCGGGTAAAACTACTATAACCTATAACCGAAGCGAAGCGAGGGCGGGTTGCTAGTTTATATAATATATATCTATATTCTATATATATATGTATAGGAGAGGAGGGTTTTGCGAGCGATATATTGACTCATCACCATATCTCTGGAACCATAAGGCGTACAGACTTGAAATTTGGCAGAAATATTCCTTTCGTCGAGTAGAGGTCAGCTAAGAACGAATTTTACAAAATTCCACTTGCAAGGGGTGTTACGGGGGCGTTCCACACCTAAGGGGATGAAACTCAACTGTAAAGTCTGTATGGAAAGAAAAAAAATCTTTAGCTACTGTCTTCAAATTAAGCACAAATACCCTTTAATAAAAATAAATAAACACGTGTTTCAGCGTTTGTCCATTTTCATCCTCTAAGGGTGTAAAATAGGTAGAAAGATGTCATCATCATCATCGCAGCCCACATACGTTCCACTGTTGGGCTCGGGCCTCCTCCACAATGGGAGGGAATTTGACCTACTATACCATGCTGGTCAGAAATGTTGGTATAGGGTTTTATTTCGAGTTTTCCTTCTTTTGCACAGATCTTATGTGCATATTATATGAAAGATGTCAGTTTACTGAATTATCACAGAGCCGAAACTACTGAAGCCAGAAACATTACATTTTGACATTAGTTTCTTTGCGTGACGTAGAAACCCACTAAGAAAGGGTTTTTTTGAAATTCAACCCCCAGAGGGTAAACCCAGGGTAAAAGTAACTAAGTTTGTATAAGGAGAAAAAAATCTACATCGACTTTCTTCAAATTCTACAAAAATAATCTTTAGTAAAAATAAATAAACACGTATTTCAGCATTTTTTAATTTTCACCCTCTAAGGGTGTAATCTACACTAATATTATAAAGAGCAAACGTTCCTTACGAATAAACTCAAAAATTTCTGGACGGATTTCGATAATCCTTTCACCATTAGAATGTTACGGTATACCTGAGTAACATAGGCTATATTTTATCCCAGTATACCCAGGGAAACAGGATCTACGCGAGTAAGGCGACTGAAACCGAAGCGAAGCGAGGGCGGGTTGCTAGTCTATCTTTATATAGTGTATCAGTCTTTAGATATACCTAATAAAAATACCTAGCTATAGGTAACAAGTACTAATGATAGTATTAAATTAACTAATAATTGTAGACATAATGAAGAATTAGCGAATGCAATCGTGCGTATTGGAGCATTAGAGCACATCGTCTCCTGTTTGGAAGACTTCGATACGCAAGTAAGTGTCCCCATTCTACATATACAAGCGTTAAAACGTTACCGGACCGATTGTACTCTAACGTTTGACCTTTAAGGATGAGCATACGAACGGGTTCAATGCTTCTTGGAACACGATGCACTTACATGGAATGGAAGATGTGATGAATGGAAGAGTTTGAGAAATCGTTTTTTTTTCAATTTTCTTTCAATTATTCCTGTGCGTATACTATTCAATTGCTTCAGTTCACCAAGGGTGGCCATGGACTGTCAATAAATCTTTCGTGCCTGTTAATTACGTGCTATATAAATCTACTTTAGTACTATTGTAATTGTAATTTTGTCAACAACACATACGCACTTTTTGAAATTTCTATGCTATTGCCCCCGAGAGTGTGCTGAGTTTTTTTTTTGTTTGTGTAGCTGTTGGTCGCAGATGGCCTTGACAGCTTAGCCCGGACTATGAGTGAGCGCTGATGGCTCTTAACCCGGTAGGTGTGCTGAGAGGTGTCCCCGACTATTTATAATAGGGCCTTCCTGTGAAGACGGCAGCGAGCCATGGCGCCCCAGGCCACGTGAATGCTGCACGATTATTTTATTTATTTAATTATTTGTTTGGTTCACAAACAATTTGTTTACACAGATTCTTAACAATATACATATTAAAATACAAATAACAATGTATCATCTAATTAAAGGTAAACATGCACAATAAATATGATTTTTTTAGCTGACAGAAAACCTAAATCTTAAAAGACTATCCCGTACCATTTACGACACACCAGATAATATACACATACCTATCATACGTTTTTAAACTCATAAATGCCTATTAGTACTAAGAAATATTTAGAAAACCATCTGACACACAGGTAAAAGCTTGACTTTTCACTCGAAACAAAGAGTATAGGTACATCAATCATATCACTACAGCCGTTGATAACATTACAAAACCTGGCAAAAGAAGACTAATTCTTCTTTTGGCAGGTTAAAACCGTTCTTCTGTGTGGTGGATAAAGCGGTGTAATCGAGTTGCGAAGGATACAGCTTTCGTAATGGACTAAACTCCGTCATAGTATTTGAGGGCAAAGATGCACGCCTTTTTTTTGTTTTTTTTTTTAATAATGGGCCATGGTCAGCGCACCCGCCGCCTGGCTCCGTCCGGGGTGAGAGAGGGGCGGACCCCGGTCGCGGGGTACTCTCTCCTCTCGACGTTCCCCCTTGCGGACGTCGGTCGCCGTCGCGCGGTCAGCCTCTCCGTGGGTGACGGACTAAATCCCCGGTCCAGTCACCTGCGGCCTCGGCTAGAGCGGCATCAGGCGCAGGTCGGGCCGACCACTGATGTCAAGTCACCCTGCTCCGGTGGTCGGCCCAACGACGAAGGCGACGGGTCGCGGGTGGGTTACGGGTGAGCGTGCTTACGCCCCTTTGTCCGCCCCGGATGGAGTGGTGCGAGAAGCGCGTCGACCGTAACCCACCCCCAAAAAAAAAATCAGTCGCAGATAAGATGCTCGCCTTACGCCTATTTCGTTGTTTTGGGTGATTGGCGAGATGATTCCCTTAGGGACATCATCGGCCGGTCGAGTAGAAGTGTCAGAGAAGGGTCGATTCTGGGTTTAGCTATACTTCAATTCTATGTTTCTTAATTTGGACTATGTTACTTTTTTAAATATAAATATAATGAAAACTTACAGGTAAAAGAGAATGCTGCCTGGGCCTTGGGATACATAGGTAAACACACTGAGCAGTTAGCAGGATTGGTGGTGGACGCAGGAACACTCCCGTTACTAGTGTTGGCTTTTCAAGAACCCGAAATGAGTTTGAAACAAGTTAATATTTATTATTTCAAATTGGGAGTGGTAGTGACTTGCCTCCAAGAGTAAGATATACATCTTAAATTTTTCTTGCAGGTTGCCGCTGGAGCATTAGTTGACATCGCTCAGCATAAGCCAGAAGCTGTAGTAGATGCTGGAGCTATTTATCATTTAGTACACGGATTGGAAAATCAGGACCCAAAGCTAAAGGTTTTTATTCAATGATTTCAAGTAGATATCTTGTTACTATTTATATTGTGTGGTAGCGGTTACAAATACTCCCAATCCTTTACATTGCTCGAGGATATCATTAAAGACTAGTAATACCGTTACTTTAAATGTGATAGGCGTGGGTCTGTCTGCTAGTGCCGGTAGTACAGTGTGGACTGTCTGGAATAGTACCACTCTCTCGCAGAAAATCGATGTTTGAGTAGTAAGTACCAAATTGTTATTGCACTTCGCTCGGTGAGCGAGAGAGCCGGCAGCCCATTTTTCTGAGGATGTTTGCGTGTGATGGGTACAATCTATAGTAGTAAGGCAATTCCAAATCATTTCCATTACTTAAGCGTTGATGATACCTACGCCTATAAGATGGGACTTTTGTAGATTGTGCAGGGGCTTTTAATACTAACTAGTAACACGTCCTCGCTTCGCTTCGGCTTCAGTCGCCTTGCTTCCGCATTTTAAATCTTCGCTATCTTCAATAATGTTACGATACGTGATTGCAGTCCATGAGGCATCGGATTTGACTCCCAGACCGCGTAAAATTTTATAGAGGTTTCTTGAAAGGAAAAATAGCCTAAGTTAATCTTTATATAAACAAGTATCTGGTAGTGAAATATTATTAAAAGTCCGGCCGGCAGATTACCCGGAACAAATAGACAGACAAGCAAAATGTGTTACAGTGGTTTTTAGGGAGAGGTATCATGTGAATAACCGTGGCAGCATGTAAAAAACGTATTAATTTGATATTACAAATAGACACTTCAATTTGTATAGATAATATTTTTATGGTATTGTATTAGCGTAGCACACTGTGTGCTCTTGGCGCAGTAGCAAGTGCCCACGCTGAGCTAGCTGAGGCTGTAGTAGCAGGCGGTGCATTACCAGCTGCATTGCTTCATGCTGGTCACGATGCAACGCCGGTGCGTCGCGCCGCCGCTTGTCTGCTGCGAGATATTGTCAAGCACTCTGTTGATGTGAGAAACATCTTATTCGTAGTATTTACAATTTCACTATTGCTAGCCAGCCTACTTTATTAAAATATAAAGTCTGTTTTAGTTAGCACCACCTCTAGGAAACATAGTATTGCGTAGTAGTTTGGGCAGGTTGTGACTGACCATAGCCTGTCATTCCAAAAAAAGGCGCCGATTGTTGATTAACCTTTACTTTACCCTAAATTTAATATTGTCATACTTACCTTTACCCTAATTATTTACCCTGATTTACCTTTACCCTAAATTTAATATTGTCATACTTGTGACATTGTTGTCGATGAAATATCGACAAAAGACTATATGATAAAATAGGTGCCAAGTTCTATGGATTATTCTGAAATTGATTTATTAGAAGAACGTAGGTCATCCTTAAGTAAACTTAAAACAGCATTTCTTGTTCCTTTTTTATATAAAAAAAAAAAAAAAATTGTATAGTTGAATTATTATTGGCAGGACCACACCGTTGACAGTTGTCTGTCTATAGTCGCGAGCCGGTCCGTCCGAGGGTAGTACCACATTCTCGCAAAAAATCAACGTCTGAGTAGTAGCAATTTGTTACTGCGCTTCGTTCGGTGAGCGAGAGAGCCGGCACCCCAGCTTCCTGAGGGTGTTTGCGTGTGGTGGGTTTTGGTGATGCCTTTAGTTTCACCGAACCTCATTGCACGCATTCATACTCCCGTCACTTTCTTCACGGTAGGCAGCGGCCTAGCAAAGGTTCATGAACGGCAGCAACACTTACCATCAGGTGTACCTACTGTTTGGTCGTTTGCCACTATTTGCAATAAAAAAAGACGACATAATTACATAAATAAAAATAATTTGTGATCTATTGAACCTTAACATTCGACTTGGCCAGTTTTAAAATACTAATGTCACCCAAAGCTAAATATAACATCTAAATTTCATGTGTTTATGTTTAATAGGTTTTTAATAATGACGGTATATTCCTTCTGTACCTGCGAGTCTTACAAAATATAAAATTGTTTCAGTTAGCGCAACTAGTAGTAAACACTGGTGGTTGTGGTCCTTTAGTGGACTTGTTAAGGGAATCAGCTGCCGGAGTGCGTGTGCCGGCTTGTATGGCTCTGGGTTTCATCGCTGGACAGTCGGATCAACTAGCAATGGCTGTCATTGAGTCAAAGGTAAAAAAAAACGGACGGATAGGTACCTACTATGTATATTTTTTTAAAAACAACACCGTACCGCCGTACATCGCATTACGGGAAAAAGGGAGCCGTCGTTCAAGACGCCTGGCAGATGTGAAACATCTAAATTATTTTGTACATATGCATAAAAGAACAGATTACGACAAGAACTAATATGTCATAAAATATTAATAAAATAATACGATTTTTTTTCCAAAAAATGATGATTTTTATTCAATAAACACTTATTTTTATTAGTATACACTATAGGTGTGTATTTAGGTTAATAATTTATTTGGAGCTCACTAGATGGCGTTGTACAAAATTCTAAAACAGTTATAGTTTCGTTACACAAATGTACCTACATATACAAGCGTGATGTTAACGCCACGCTAATTACGGGTTGAGAGCCCTCAGCGCTCACCCAACAGTCCGGGTAAATTTGTCGCAGCCATCCGAGGCTAACAACTAAGTCATACACAAAAAACAAAAAAAAAACGCCATGCTAACGATCAGGTTCACCCTCGCCTATAGATGTTTCACATCAATAGTCCTTGTATTATAGAGTCTTAAGTACAAACATATATTTAACGGACTCAAATTACACCCAGACTCGTAACATTCCAATTTGTGGATCGTACAAAGTAGAGTCCTACATGGGACTCGAACCTGCAATAGTGGCATAAACGATCAGTGTCTTAACCACTAGGTTACGTGTGCTGTCTATATTTATTTTAAGTGTCCGACTACAATCGTCATTGTCAACCGATATCTATTAGGTATCTATCATAATTGTCACGTTAGCAGGCGGGTTGGTAAATACATTTGATATTACAAGTTGCCTAGGGTAGTAGTGCTGCTCATTTTTCTAGTTCCATCTATCGATTCCTGGACATTTAATCGCAGGTAATCATTTATACTATTAATATATTATGATTGCTGTAGTTAAAAATCCTATTTAAGGCGATACCGGCAATAGTCGATATATTGCAAAATACGGAAGCCGAAGACGCGGAGTTGTGTGCAGCTTCGTGGACCCTTGGACATATAGCGAAGCATTCACCACAACATAGCCTTGCTGTAGCTGTTGCTAACGCTTTTCCAAGATTATTACAGGTAAGACAATATTTATATCATCCAATATAAATGCCATTGTTGGGCTCGAGCATTCTTCACAATGGGAGGAAACTTGAACAACAACT
This sequence comes from Lymantria dispar, assembly GCA_032191425.1. Classification (NCBI taxonomy): domain Eukaryota; kingdom Metazoa; phylum Arthropoda; class Insecta; order Lepidoptera; family Erebidae; genus Lymantria; species Lymantria dispar. The sequence continues at coordinate 23,315,305 of CM063457.1, forward strand.
ATTATACAGCGCTAGTAATACGTGATGGCATAGGGTTTTGTTTCGAGTTTTCCTTCTCTTGCATACATATTTTCTGTATATCGTATCCCTTAGTCGTCCGTGGTCCATAACACGTTGACTGCCAAGTCTCTAAACTTGCTCAGGAGCTCTACTAGGAGTTATCTCGTCCTTGCTTTTTTTGTCATGAATATAGTTGTAATATATCAATGTAAATACAGATCGATGGCTTCAGAAAAGAGAAGAAAAAGCAGGTTTGGTTTACACGAACTTGTGTTTAAGTTTCAAATACAATATCTTTTTAACTTTTTAATTTTTACTATAATTACCATTTTTAGTAGGTAACATATTAGTAAAATAAAATTACTTTCCAGATCAGTTTCGTGGCAGTCAACGTGATGACAATAGCTCTAGTGCTACGCAACCATAGCAGAGCGATAGTGAAAGGACTTTTTTTTTTTGTTTGTGTACAGCTGTTAACCGCAGATGCCTTTCAACATGCCTTTTAGAGATGCCTTTTACAGCTTGACGCGGACTATGGGTGAGCGGTGAGGGCTCTCAACCCGGAGAAAGTATGTTAAGCGACATCGCCCAAGGGCTCCCCCTGTGGGGAACGGACCTCGGCTTGGGGTGTCGCTAGAGGCAAAGTGGGCATGCCCACGTTTTGGTTGATGACTTTTGCGCGGCGCGGTTTCGCATCTCGACAGCGAGGACGGAATAGCGGGTATTTACGTGTAATGGCTTCGCTGACCGTGTAGGCTCTACGTTGAGCGAGGGTGATAGTGTCGTCCTCTTCGTTGAGGACGTCGGATGGAGGAGTGAAAGGACTAATACTTTAATCATTATTATATAATGTAAAAAATAAGGAATAGGTGTATAGTTTTGTGTGGTCAGGTGCCAGTAGATATAGGTCTAAGGGACCACCATTACGTCACCCGTTAAGGAGGGAGGGGATCGAAGAAGCGTGGCAATGTGTGACAAGGAGGGGTCGTAAGATTCGTGACGTTACATTTAAAAATCTTATACATCTAAGCAATGGTGTAACTATATGGTGGCAGGGCTGGCAAAATGCTACAGGTCCTCGACCCAAGAGGGTCCCGGCCCAAGAGGCCGTGAGCTCAGAAGTAAATTTTTAACAATGGACCTTAGTTATCTAACATTTGTTTTACTTAAGTGGTTCATTGAAATAAAACTAAGTACAACGCGACGATTCTACGATAAGGCTCCATCAAAAAAATTGGCCACGGCCCCAGGTGGTATAGCTATGTCTCTGCGTTAGACGCAAGTATTAATTGCCAATTTTGAACTATTAACGAAAAACTTAAAAGATTTTCCAATTCTATCCCTTTAGTTCAGCAGCTTCAGCTCTGATAAATTATGCCAAGCGCGGCGCGTTTCGTCGTGATTTATATTTAGTAAAATTGCAAAATATATTACGCCATCTAGGGCTGGGTCTTACAAACGTGACCCACTGTGACAAGGACAAGGTAGGGATCAAAAATCATGAAACGTGACGTATTTTATAGATGATCCCCTAATATAAAAATGTCAGGCGTCCCGAGACGCACGTCTCGGGACGCCTGACGGAAGTGATAAACTAATCTAAGTTGAACTATTTAATATCAAAACTGTTTGAAATGGTTTACCCTCCTATAAGAAGTTATCACTTCAATAAAGTATTGTTATATTGCAGATGTATACAAATCCCAATTCATCTGCGGAGGTGCGGGCTAGAGCGTCATGTGCTTTGAAACAGTCACTGCAATGCTGCCTGCATCGTCCTGCTTTAGAACCACTATTGCATTCAGCACCAGCTGCTATACTTAAATATGTCCTTGCACAATATGCTAAAGTAAGTTCGTAGACATTGTAGACAACTAGTCCACATTAAGAACTTAAATCCTTGTCGTGGGGGACTTTACAAATATACAATTAACATACATAAATGAAAGCCAGATTTTAGAAATGATTTGTTGATCACAGAAAGAATTGTCCTATGTAAGAAATAAATTGACACTCAGGAGTTAGTGTTTTAAACCACTATGCCATTTGTGCAGTGAAAATTATTATTGTAAACAGGCCCTCGGTCTGCTGAGTAAGTAAACTGAATTTATAACATGAAGAAGAATTTATACAATTATTTGTTAAACCTTTTATTTTCATCCACATTTCGGCTCATATACGTCCCACTGCTGGGATTGAGCCTCCTCCATAAGAGGAGCAAAATTGACCTTACTATACTCCACTGGTCAGACAGGTTGGTATAGGCTTTTATTTCGAGTTTTATATATCCCTTAGTCGTCTTTTTGCGACATCCACGGGCAAGATAGGGAGTGGCGAATTATATTCTTACTCTGTCATCACACAGACAACATACACAACCTTTTATTTTAAGCAACTAAAATCCCACAGATTCACCAGTATGGTGTCTGGAGCCATGGGAATTTTGGGATAAAATACCCTGTCATCTTGACTCATATATGTCCCGCTGCTGGGCTCGAGCCGCTTCCATAATAGGAGGGATATTGACCAACTATACCACACCGGTTGCATTTGGAGTTTTCCTTCTCCTGCATAGATGTTATATGCATATTGTATTCCTTAATAGTCTTTCACAACATCCACAGGTGAGATAGATAGTGGTGAATTCTATTCTTAGTCTGTCACCACACAGACAGTATCCTATGTACTCACTAATAACATAACTTTCCATTGGTCAAAAAACAAGGCAAGCTGTGCTGTACAGTTAGCTAACTGTATAAGTGCATAACAATTTGAGATGGAATTTGAGATTTAGATTTGATTTTATCATCTTTCTATATACTACATAATTATATAGTATTACTAACAGACCCGGCCATGCGTTGCTATGGCTAATGTTTTTGTTATATTACATTTTATTAAACTATTTAAGTGAAGCTAAACTATTTAGGAGAACATCTGTTGTGGAGGTTGTCATATTTTTTACAAATGACATCTATGTAAAAAAGCGAGTTAAAATTGTATATGACACGTTTGTAGGTTTGACATAGCAGCGCCATCTATTAATTAATTTCTCAATCCAGTCAACAGATAACGCCATCTGTTAAAATTGTTTGGAGTTAACAGATAATTGTGAATATCAAATAATAAGTATATATAGGTAATACAAATAATTTGCAATAAAATAATATTGCGACTATAAATTAAGATGTAAGCTATCCTATGTTTCAAGTTGGATCAAACTGCACACGGTGTGCAAATTTGATTAAAATCGGTTAAGTAGTTTAGGAGTCCATCGCGGACAAACAACGTGACACGTAATTTATATATATTAAGATATACAAGGTGTACTGAATGGTTCTTTTAAATAAGAATCTGTTAATCAGAAAAAAAAAAATATAATTAAAACAAGTTGTCTTAGATTGTATTCTTTATATATATTTGTTTGAGGTGTCAAACACCTCAATTTTCTCAGTACTTCACATTCAACTTAGTTTCTGCCTAGCTATCATTATCACATGTGACTTATTCAAAACTTTGTAAGTTTAAGTATGTACATATTTTTAAATTAACTTAGTACACTGGTCCATCATCAAGATTATCATCCTCTTCATCATAATCATCACCATTATCAAAATAGTTATTTGCATAGTCTGTGCCATCGTCCATTTCAAACTCTTCCTCTTGTTCGTCTTCAAGTTCCTCATCATCATTGTCTTCTTGTTTTGTAACGGGCTGGTCAGTTTCATTTGTTTCAATATTATCACTGTTTTCTTTTTCTTTCTTTTCTAAAGTTTGTAATCTTTTTTCTATGGCTGTGGGATCGTCTAGTTTTCGTTTACGCGATATCACTCGGGATCTGTTGGCTTGCGGCCTTAGTTCTACCGGCATATTTGTCCATACGCAGTCTAAAACTTTGCCTTGTTTTGCATCAAGAGCGAGCATTTTGTATTTATCAGAGTATCGCTCAACCCCGTCAGTTTGCACTTTTTGCTTCACATATGCAGGCGATTCATGCAGGTATTCTATGAATTGATCTTTTACAATTAGCATATAATCCGTAGCAGCATCAGACATTAATGGGAGAGGTTTTGCTTCTAGTTTAGGAAATAAAGGAGGTGGTGCAACAATTTGTGCGTTGTTTTCGCCTCTACCTATACCTAATGTTTGAATTTGTTCATGTGTTAATGAAAGAGTGGTCCCACGTCCTCGCCCTCGACCTGCCATTATGTTTTAATACAAAAAAACCAAAGTAAAATTGCAAACATTTACTAACATAACAGTATTACATTACAATATGTACTGCATAGCTGTAGTATTGTGACGTAGTAACCACAGACTATAAAATATTTATTAAAACACGAAATAAAATCCTATTGAAACTTGTCTAGTCAAGTGGTGTGACACTGTAAGCTAAGTATTGCCTTAAGTGTAGGATGACATTGACATTACCCAATAGTAGGAATTATCCCTAATTAATAAGTCGAAGGACTGGAAAGATTGATAAAATATAACATATTAATTAATAACAAATACTGTTGGTATTATACTACTGATAAATATGCATAAATAATTTCTTGTTAACTTCCATAAAAGCGAGGTTCTGTTTCCCTGTATGTATTTCCTTTTGTATGTTCACCGATATCTCGGCCACTTGTGGAACGATTTTCAAAATTGCAAAATTCTAAAGTATAGGTACTCCTGAGGTGTGCTCTCATTGTTCCCAAGTCAGGCCGACTTCAGAGTTATTAAAACTAAGAAAGGAGTTGCAAAAATAATTTTGATTCAAATTTCACCAGGAAATAATATTATTTATTGCTTGTAATACCTTCTTTAAAATACATAACTACTTTTACATACAGATAGATATATCTGTACTACAGAAAAAAAATCATGGCGAAGTCCATTTTACATTAATGCTATGTTGAAATATTGTAAACAAACTGGAACTCCGGAGTTTATTTATAACAAACAGAACTGCTGGCCAATGACGTGTGGTTGAAAGATACAGTGAGAGAAACAAGTTGATCGGTACTTGAAAGTTGATCTGTATATATATATATATATATATTTTATTTAAAGTTTTTTACTTATTCTGATTATTTTTGAAAAAGCGGTAATGTTTGACACATTTGTGAAAAATACCACCATTATAATTAGATACTGACAGTCACCATGTGACATTATTCACTGACTGCTATTTTTATCTATGGCCATAACGTTACAATTATATATACCGCATATGTAATTGACATCTATCGAGTTTCGGCGCGAATTTGGAAATGTCATGTTAAGCTCTCGTATTATATTCATTTTTTTAGTGTTTTATAGTGTTATATTGTATAATTTTGCTGATATTTTATGTAATATAATATAATTAAAGTGCTGAAGTGTGGTGAATGTGATACAAGAGTGGTTTACGTGTATTTTCATATTCAACCGGGATTCCCAGAGAAATCATCTAATTAGGTTTTCAGCGCCTAATTAATGATAACGACTTGACTTACTGACGGACAATGACTGTTAATAAGTTATACAATATGAAGAAGTAAATAATATGTAAAGAAATAAGCTACGTAAGACAAGGCAGTATGGTCGAAAAGACTTTAGCCTGCCCGTAAGGGCGATCCAAACAAAAAAAAAGAAATTGACATCTATCAAAGTTAGTTTTTTGGTTTGTTATTCAGTTCTACCAGGCAAAGGAAATAGGTATTAAAAAAAATTGAAATTTGGTATTTTTCATTCATTTATCATGGTGATGGAAGTATGGTTAGTAGACGATAACCAGGAATCATAAATTACATTTAATATGGTTGTATTATATAAATTGACCTTACTTACATTAATTAAAGTAGGTTAAATAAATAGCATAATTAGTTAACCCATATGATAAATATACAAATGAGTCTTGACGTTAGGGAGGTGGCCGATCAAAGAACTTCCCAAAATACCCTCTTAATGCTCTATAGCACTCTCATAGCACGATAGAAAGTAATCGATTTCTTTTTCAAGATTCTACCAAATGATGCTCAAGCTCGTAGATTATTTGTGACAACAGGCGCATTAAAACGTATTCAAGAAATTGATGCAGTACCAGGAACATCATTGAAAGAATATATAAATATCATAAATAGCTGCTTCCCAGAAGAAATAGTGAGGTAATATTAAGCTGAATTTAATACTTTTCTATACCCCTTAGCTTTTCTATAGATATGTAAAATGTTCATTCCCCTTGTGATAAAAGAGTAAGAATACAATACCATTTACTTGTGGTTGACAGTTGGAAACAAAATTTTGATATTTCAACATTTACTTGTTAGACTTAAGCGTCACGATGGCGTTATTACGCTCATTCAGAATGACAACGTATGGTACCTATATATGTTACGATGAACATTTTATTTTGGAATGGTACTTATTTACATTGAAACTTTTGTATGAGAACGAATTAAGAATACACGGTCGCCGTGCCCAATTTTGGACGTTCGTGGAGATCGTAGTAAAAAGGTCTACGTTGCACCTGATGGAGTGCCACCGAGTGGAGACCGCGGAGGACTGGACCGTGTAAAAAATCCATCACCCGCAGAGAGGCAGACCGCGCGAGGGCGACCGACGTCCCGAGAAGAGCGTTGGAGAAAGGGAGGGTATCCCGCTGGGCTAGCCACGGACGACAAGGAACTCGGTACCGGTGGTCAGCCCCAGTGCGCTGATCATAGTCCCCATGAAAAGGTTGCGCATTTAAGCTTGCCTGGAAAACATTAACCTCTGCCAAGTCTAGCAATTACGCCATTCGTCGCCTTCTATCGTGGCGAGGTGATATCCAATGGTGGTCGATGAGCTGATAGATAGAGTGGTAGATACTTATTTTAAAAGACTGCAAGAAAGCCTAGGTGATAGTTACTCTGTACATTAACTGCATTTCAAGTCGGTTTCAGGTAGGCGACTTGTCGTTAAACATGTTTAAACCTCTGCAATATTTTCTACTTTTCCACATCTGTACCTACAAGTAGGTACATACATAGAGACAAATATTGTATCAACCTCATTATGCATTGGAATGACGACGTATTTGTTTTAGGTATTACACTCCAGGATATTCGGATTCATTACTGGATCGAGTGGAAGCATATATACCCCAGGTGAATTGTTACTGATACTAAAAATAACATTTTAATATCCTCTTACGCGAATGGTTTACTATAATTAATTTAGCGAATGTTTGGCGTCTAAAATAGACATCAATTCATGAACGATGATTGTTTTAGATTCGTTTTGACAGACAATAACTTTTTATTATGTACTAACCGAACATAAGACCGTGTAAGCGGATAAAAGGCATTAACCCATATATGCCCATAGGGTTGATAACGATCCAAAATTACTTCACGAATAAGTTAGCCACGTGCTATATCTGCCCACGGGGTCAATATCGATCCACTGAAAGAAACCTATATCCCGAACTGAAAATTACAAATAACTATTACAGGCCTTATAAATAATCGGTGATTAACAATATAGTTGAAATAATTAGAACTGATCCTAAAAAAAGTTCTGGGCATATATAAGTTAATGGATAACAGTACATACTTTCATAACAATCCGCCGACAAAGTGTGGTCATTATAACATTTTCCACATTGCAAACATATTGAGAGGCCTTTGGCCAATAATGGAAGTTGATGTATACAGGAGAATGAATATTTTATGTAAACTTATATATCTGCGTCCACTACTGCTTTCAGATTACTAAAGCGCTTATTACACTACACGATATTCAGGGCCCTGAATCACTAGGGGTGCTCTACAACAGCTAAATTGTGAGACCTGTTTCACCAGTTTCAGTTTTAGCGAAATAACAGTTTCAGAAAACTGTTCCATATATATATATATAGATAGATAGATAGATAGATAACTCTTTATTTGTACACCGATTACAAATCAAAATACAAAAACTTAAATACTAACATAACACAGAATGTACAAAGGGCGGCCTTATCGCTATAAGCGATCTCTTCCAGGCAACCTTGGGATGGAAATGGTAGAACAGAGAGATGGTAGGTAGTTTACTGCTGGTAGTAATGGAGATCAGTGTAAATAATATTTATAAGTCATAGATAAGGACTATATAATAAATTGTATAACTTGTAAAATAAAAACAATATAAAACAATAAATAGTAGGTACATAATAAGAGACATAAATATATATACATATACACATTACACACATAGATATGCACCTAATACCTACATATGCAGAAATTCACATACATATACGTACACATCTATATATATATTAGGGACTTGCATAATAGGTACTTAAAAGAAACAATAAATAAATATTACAGCGACAAGTAGTGATCGGTCAACTTTTTTTTAAAAGCAGCTAAAGTTTGGCTTTGTCTAATTGTTACGGGCAATGCATTCCATAGTAAAGTAGCCTTTACAGTAAAAGATTTACCCATGAAATCCGTGTAGTGGGTTGGTATCTTTAATTTCAGATTCTCCGATGATCTCAAGGATCTTGTGTGAGTATCATGAAGGTAATTAAATCGCTCTTTAAGATAAAAAGGAGTCGTTGGACTAAATAGAATGTTATACAACAACGCAAGTGTATGAAAATTCCGGCGTAGGCGAATTGGAAGCCACTGAAGCTTTTGCCGAAACTCAGAAATGTGATCATACTTACGTAGTCCATAAATGAAACGAATACAGAAATTTTGGAGCCGCTCTAATTTATCGAGTTGTGCCTCTGTAAGATCAAGGTAGCAGACATCTGCATAGTCGAGAATAGAAAGAAGGAGGGTTTTTGCAAGCGCGATTTTGGTGGCAATTGGAAGAAAATTTCGCAGTCTCTGCAAAGCTCTAGCTGATGCGTACAATTTACGACTAACTTCTTGTATCTGTGGACTCCAAGATAACGTACTGTCAATATAGATGCCTAAATCGTTGACTTTGTCACTAATTGTTATAATAGATCCATCAAATATAATTGGAGGTATATCAGTCCAAGTAACCTTAGAGAGCATCCTGGTACTCCCAACAACTATAACTTGGGTCTTCGTAGGATTTACCGTAAGTCCATATCTACTACTCCATTTGGCTATTTGCACTAAGTCTGTATTAATAGTTGTAATTGCGTCCGTGAGTTTATCGTGAGGAGCTTGCCTATAAATTTGAAGATCATCTGCGTAAAGGTGGTAGGCTGACACTAATTGTTTAGCAATCGAATTGATGAATATTGTAAAGAGCAGAGGGGATAAAACTCCACCCTGTGGCACACCTGCATAGGTATTACACCAAGAAGAGAAGGAATCTTTGAAATGTATGCGTTGCCGGCGGCCAAATAGGTAACTTCGAAACCAGTCAATCGCCGATGAGGATAAGTTAATTGAGCGTAGTAAACTAAGTAAAATGTCATAGTCAACATTATTGAATGCATTGGAAAAATCTAAAAGACATAGAACGGTTAAATGGCCATTTTCCATACCTGATCTGAGATCGTCTGTGATGTGAACAAGTGCCGAAGTAGTACTATGACCTGGTCGAAATCCAGATTGAAAGGGGCTTAGAAGTTGGTTTGAATAGAGAAAAGAGCTAAGTTGAGTGTGTATGAGACGTTCTAGAGATTTGGAAAGGAAAGGTAAGATAGATACTGGACGATAGTCAGCGAAGCATAAAGGTTTAGTCTTTTTGGGCAAAGGAATAATTTGTGACTCTTTCCACAAAGAAGGGAATGTAGTAGAAGAAATAGAGAAGTTCAGTATATGGCAGAGAATAGCTAAAATTTCATCCAGGATAGGGATAATCATATTTCGACTTATACAGTCCTGACCTACTGCGTTCGAAGAAATAGAAAGAATGCTCTTTTTCACATCACTAGTAGTAAATGGATTAATGACAAAAGATGAATACGTGTGAGAAGAAAAAGAAGAAAGATGTTGTAGGGTAGATTCTTTAATAATACGATTAAAATTAGGTGAAGATGAAAAATATTTGTTCAGTGAATCAATGTCAAGATTAGTAGGAATAGAGTCTTCTTGTGATTTGCCCACTCCCAATGTTTTTAAGAATTTCCAAACTTTAGTTGGGTCTCCGTTTTCCACAGTATTATGTATGTGTTGACGTTGTGCATTTCTACACATCCTATTGCAGTGATTTCTAATGGCAATATACTTTTCCAAATTTAGAGGAGTCGGTTTGTATTTGCATCTAGATTTAGCTGCAGATTTTTTAGCCATTATAAGTTTAATATTTTCGGTCAGCCAAGGAGCTGGTAGGTGCTTCACCTTAATTTTACGGATGGGAGCATGGACATCGTACAGATGGATAAGTTTTGAGGTAAATATATTGACTTTTTCATCAACACTATGAGAGTCAATAAGAGGACCCCAGTCTATTTCACGAGTATCCTCACGAAGCTTATTTATATTCATACCACCAAAACTACGCTGCAGAAGAATTTTAGGCTTACACTTTGGTGGACGTACTTTGTAAGAGAGAAAGATCAAGTCATGATACGAAAAATAATCAGCTGAGAGTTGGCCATGTTTAGCCACGTGATCAGGTGAGGAAATAAAAATTAAATCAAGAAGAGAAGGCTTACAGTTAGGGAAGTGGTGAGTAGCATTGAGAGGTAGAATAGTCAGATTATGAGATTCTATAGTGTAACGAAGCAGTGATGAGCGCGCATCATTTTTAAGGAGACACGTGTTGAGGTACCCATTATTATGGTGTGACTGTAAGAGGGTAAAAGATTTTCTAGAAGTTGTTCAAAGGATGGGAAGTAGTTAATTCGAAGCGACGGAGAGTAGTATACACCCAGTAGTATCTTGGTGTGACTAAGTTCCACTGACATAAATAGATGTTCACCGGCATTCAGCGATGACTGCTGTGATGATGCACAAATGAGGGAGAAAGGTAAGTGATTACGCAGGTAAATAGCAACACCACCGCCTGCACCAGTCGTACGATCGTTTCTTATTAGCTTGAAACCTGGCAAGGTGTATAGATTGGATGACAGGCACGGTTTTAACCATGTTTCTGATACTAAGATAGCATGGATATTTTTATCGTGGAGATTAACCGGCATATCGGTATAGTGAGCAGGTATACTTTGGGCGTTTATGTGGATCACATTGAAATTCCCGGGTACATCCGACAAATGAGAGTGTAATTCGTCAGCAAGCAACGGTATACTTATAAAGCTGTCATCACTACTGTTCGCAGAGAAGTAACTATCATTATCGCTTACATCAGAATTTGTCATATTACAATATGTATATATAATAACGTACTAATAATATAAAATATATAAATATATTTAAAAAGAAAAAAGTTAAAGTAACAAATATATGATAAAAAAAAATTAATAATAATAATAAACAAAAACAAAAAAAAATACAAAAAATTGAATTTAAAAACCATCTGCCGATTCTGTGACGAATACATAGTAAAAAAAAAAGACATGAATTACAAAGGTATCAACATATACTTAAATCCTATAGCATTTTAATTATAAGTATGGCAACTATTACACTGCCATACCAAACATAATTTCAGCCAAGGTTTAATGGATGACAAGGCTGATAACTGCTTATAATATAATAAACACAAATTCTGCAGAAATTCAGTGCTATAAATATAATATATCACAGACAAGGGAGAGCAACCTGAACAAAACTACATTCATTAGTACAATAAAAGCATGTAGGAACTATACAAAGTATCTAAGTAGACAGAATACCTACGGATCGTATTTTATTCAGGCAACATTCCATATACTTCTGAGTCGCAAAACATAATAAAAACAGTCTCATATGCTTCTAGTCATGTCCCAAGACTCGACATTATGTATGAGCCTATTTCTTGGTTTAATTTATTTATTGTTTTAGTTTGTTGTTTTACTAATAAAAACATCATACATTATAAAGTGCATATAACAGTGAAAAAAAACTGTAAATACATCAAAAGTGTAAATAAACTGTAAATATAATCATTGTATATACAATCAATTTACTTTTAAATACGTCTGCAGTAATACAAATTTAATTAAAATAATAGTTTAATTATAACCTCTAATCAATCGTAAATACATATAATGCAGTCAGTCCTCAGCCTGAAAAAAGTTTGAAAGGAAGTGAATTTATTTATTTAACTGTATAGCTACAAATTTATTTTCGTTTCGCGTGTAACTGTATATAGTTAGTGCAGCTATTCATACAATATGCAAACAATCAAAGTAGCTGTATACAAATCAGTCGTTACAAAAGACACTAGTTTTGAAACACGTGACGTCGACCAAGTCACTAGTTTCGTTACGTTTCTTAAAAATAACGTAACGACCCACGTCTAATATATTTAAGCATGTATTTATTTTATGTATATATATATATATATATGGAACAGTTTTTTGAACCTGTTATTTCGCTAAAACTGAAACTGGTGAAACAGGTTTCACAATTTAGCTGTTGTAGAGCATCCCTAGTGATTCAGGGCCCTGAATATCATCGTTATTATATATTATTATATTTATTATAATAATATATAATAAGCGCTTAAAATATTATATGTTCTTTTTTTAATGTTGACTGATTTTCTTATTTCAGATTCCAGAACTGTTTACGGATAGAGTACCCAGTGATTGCCAAAGTGAATTAACTGTTGATAATGAAAAATGACACGTTTTTGACATTTTATTTATTAAATACGTTTTAAAATTTGTTTATACAAATTTTCATTTTATATCTTGCTTAAAGTCCATATAATTTTTTGCACTTGTATAATTCTGCTTCCAATGTTAGACTTCTCTATTGTCATCGATTGGCTTTCAACCTTATAACTGAGAATGAAATTTTATTATTTATAAACTTGGTTACGTAAATTTTGGCTTAAATTACTATACCTATACTAGCAACCCGTCCTCGCTTCGCTTCGGTTTCAGTCGCCACGTAGTTCCCGTTTCCGTGGGAATACCGAGATAAAAGATAGAATATGTTACTACCTGGTATTATAGCTTTCCATTGGTGGAAGTATTTTTGAAATCGGTTCTGTAGTTTAAGCGTGAGAGCGTAACAAACAAACAAACTTACTTTCACATTTATAATATTAGTAAGGATTATAAAATGACTTCTCTGTGTGGTAACGTAGTAAGAATACAATTCACCACTCCCGATCTTGCCCGTGGATATCATATAATAAGCATATAACATCAGTGCAAGAAACGGAAAAAAACGAAACAAAACCTTATCCCACAACGTCTGACCAGCATGAAATAATAGGTCAATTCCCCTCCCATTTATGGAGGATGCCTAAGCCCAACTATGAGACTTATACAGACTGAGATGATAAAGAGGCTTGGATTATTATTTATATTGTAATAATTAGTGCTCTGTCCATTTTACAAAAGGTAAAATTTCCAAAATTAGTGTAGAATATCTAATCTTCACAAATTAAAAAAAAAACTAAAACAGCCATCGGATTTTATGTAAAATGATTAGAATCATCATCTCAGCCCATATATGTCCCACTGTTGGGCTCGGGCCTCCTCCATAATGGAAGGGTAATTGACCTACTATACCACGCTGGTCAGACGTGTTGATATAGGGTTTTATTTCAAGTTTTCCTTCTCTCGCATAGATATTATATGCGTTTTATATCCCTTAGTCGTCTCGTACGATCACCCACGGGTAAGATAGGGGGTGGTGAATTGTATTCTTACTCCGTCACCACACGGAAAAATGATTAGAATACTCACTTGTAATTATTTCCTGCCAGAATATTTAAGATTTGAATTCCACGAGTGTCAACCTCTACGAAATCATTTTGCTTAATGTATGTCAATTTTTGATTAATGAATTCTTGTTCAAGGTTTATCCATTCATACGACTCCAAACCCTGAATGTAATTAATGAACTAATGTAAGACTCATACACCTGACGGTATGTACTGCTGACGTGCATGTAGGTAATCGTGTCAGAACAGCATAAAACATGCATGGCCATAGGTTTAGAGGTAGAGTATAGAGGTCAATCAATGAATTTTTCTAGATATTTGTCATAAGTAATGAACACCGAGTATGTTATATATTAGATTATATCTTTATACATATATATTTCTTGTGTACGTCACTGAACTCCTAAACGGTTGGACCGATATTGATGAATTTTTTTATGTGTATTCAAGTGGGTTCGAGAATGGTTTAGATTCACAATTGGACTCAGTAGGTGGCACTGCTGTCAATTTCAAGGAGAATTCCTTTTATTTTATTTGAACATAACGTCGGTTGGCTCAGCTAGTATAGGTATATAAATATATTTCATTTCATTTCATTTATTATCATAAAAACATTACATAGATATGTGGGAATATTAGATTATTTTTACATATAGGTATCTATTATTTATATATACAGAGTGTATCAGGTTATGGGGCAACTGGTCAAACGGGCGTTAGGCAATGGTGGTAGGAACCCATGAAAAAAATTTATTAGTTAATGAATTAGAGACTAGTAAACTTTTCAATTTTGTCATCGCTTTTTCATGTAAATCTGATTGAAATGTATAAAGTCAGTGATACTTAATCTGCGACATATTCGCACTTTGTTAAATGTTCATTGGAAATTGAATAAATCAATGATTATGTTCGCATAAGCAAGACAAACTTCGCTTTAAATCAGCTGATCGGTCGATGACCGTTGGCGAACCGCGTTTGTACCTACGCTGTCATTGAAGTGTTTGCACAATTCTAGGTATGAATGAATGAAATTATACAGTCGAAGCTTTACATGCCTACATGTATCCTGTCCGTACATGCCTATATAATACGTAACATTTAAGGCATAGACTCTTAGACACAAATTTTTGTAATCACTATACCTAACTTTTATGTTATATTATTTTTTGTGTAATATACATTCAAATTATGATCTATGACCGTTGAACTACAACATACTCGAACAGTTGCTCTATAACCTGATACATTCTGTATAATTTTTTGTTAGACCTCGCGTTTTTGTTTGACTGCACTCATTGCCAGAACTACGATGTCGAATCAAATATTATTGCAGTAGCAGTGTTTATTGAGGCAATCTATGATGTGTTTATTGATAATGCTTACCAACTCTAGGAACAGAGCTAAGTTTTTTTTTCATATTTATTTTAACAAATCGTATGTACAAGGAGGCTAATCGAAAGAATTTACGTTTCCAGCAACAGCTCAGCTCTGAGAATCGGAGATGAGTTCAATCAAGTAAAAATCTGCGCGTTCAAACAAAAATCTACATATCAACAACTCTGCCTTAATGTTATTTGGATATTATAACAGTGAATAATTTGTTCTTCGTAAGGCCAACTAAAAAAATTTACTTATATAGTTAGATATTTCGTCAAAATGTTTTTGTTTGCTGATATTTTATTAGAAATATTTTAAGCTTTTATTTTACGTTGTAGGTAGGTACCTACTGATAAATGAAAATGTGATTGTTAAGAATTACCTGAATTTTACAGGAGATGAAGTTAGTATTTTCCAATTCCGTTAAGATTATGTAACGCATGTCGACTAAATGCAAATGCTTGCCGCTATTATAACTATAGAAGTAATAACTGATATTAGTGTTCTAGCATTTATATGCAGTTAAGAGGTATCAACTTCCATGAGGATGTGGTTGATAAGTTGATACAGTTACGTAGGTACCAAAGGATTCTCCTTGGCCTCATTCGGTGAACTATTGATATGATAGTGGCGTTTTTAACTATCTATACCAATAAATAAAATTGGAGTGTCTGTTTGTAATGTCAAAATAATAGGCTCTTTTCATGCTCACACGGTTATTTGCACGACACCTATGCCTTAAATAGCAATTAAAAATTTTTTGTCTATCTGTCCGTTTGTTTTAAATAAGTATATAATTTACCTAATAAGTGAATATTTAGACCTAACTTATTTAAAAACTAGCAATCCGCCCTCGCTTCGGTTATAGGTTATAGTCGTTTTACCCGCGTAGTTCCCGTTCCCGTGGGAATGCCGGGATAAAATATAGCCTAGTTTACGCCCTGATATTATAGCTTTCCATTGGTGAAAGAATTTTTGAAATCGGTCCAGCCGTTTTGAAGATTACCCGGAACAAACAGACAGACAGATAAAAATTTTTTAATTGCTATTTTAGGCATAGGTGTCGTGCAAATAACCGTGTGAGCATGAAAAAAGCCTATTATTTTGACTTTACAAACAGACACTCCAATTTTATTTATTGGTATAGACTAGCAACCCGCCCTCGCTTCGCTTCGGTTATAGTCGTTTTACCCGCGTAGTTCCCGTTCCCGTGGGAATACAGGGATAAAATATAGCCTAGTTTACACCCTGATATTATAGCTTTCCATTGGTGAAAGAATTTTTGGAATCGGTCCAGCCGTTTTGAAGATTACCCGGAACAAACAGACAGACAGACAAAATTTTTTTAATTGCTATTTTAAGCATAGGTGTCGTGCAAATAACCGTGTGAGCATGAAAAAGCCTATTATTTTGACATTACAAACAGACACTCCAATTTTATTTATTGGTATAGAAAATAGGATGAAATATACTTTTCATTTGTCATATTTTTTTCTTTTAATGTGCATACGTAGCAACTACGAGACAACTATTGAAAAATATTCCTGCGCTATTGCTAGAAGAGTTGATTAACATTTTAGACCAATAAATTTTAAAGCAGAAGTTATTTATCAAATGTAATTTTATAAGACATTTCTATTGTCCCATAAAATTATTATTCATTAATTTGTAAGAATTTTAAGGTCCTATATTGACAAAATTCCGAATTATTTTAAGAAAGGAATACAAACGTACGGTGTACACTAGGTATAACAAGAGCGCCAGCGACAGTAGCATGTTTAAATGTGTTGTAATCGCTGACGCAGGAGATGAGTACGGTGTGAGCGGTGGATGACTGCAATAAAAAATAGGGCAGGTTCTATTCCGTTCGAGCACTGCACTGGCATGAAAGTAATTTATATGATGCGAGTACCTACCTACCTTGCCGGCGTATTGAGACTGCTGTCAGCAACTGCCCCTAGTGTGTTAACAAAATATTCCTATCTGTATCAGTCGTCTACAATTCATTTGCATTAAAATCAGTCCAGTTATTTCAGAAAGTACCCAGAGCTGACACAAATTTTAAAAATATTTTTATTACCTATTTGCATCATATACTTACCGTAATTAATTATGAATCCATCAATATTTGTACCTACGTTGCTGATGCGCCGGTTAATCGATTTTGATTGGTCATCGTTCGTTAGAAACAAGGATCGTAGCTGTCGCACGTCAATCACAAAAATCCAGGTCTCTAACAACTGGCGACCACGCAGTGTGATTACAATGATCTTTTCGATTTATTCAATTACGGTCGAGATAGATATATAATGGTGTAACGATAAATAACATTACTCTTTTTTTCTATTACTCAGATGCTATTGATCATCTGTCAATGTATGTCACACTAATAGCGATGATTTAGTTTTATTGATGACTAGCAACCCGCCCTCGCTTCGGGTTCAGTCGCCTTACCCGCGAGCGCTCGTTCCCGTGGGAATACCGGGATAAAATATGGCCTATGTTACTCCCCGATATTATAGCTTTTCATTGGTGTAAGAATTTTTGAAATCGATTTGTTAGTTTAAGCGTAACCAACTTACTTTCGCCTTTATAATATTAGTAAGGATAATCTCATATACGTCCCACTGCTGTGCTAGTCTTCTGTTTTATAATACACTAGCAATCCGCCCTCGCTTCGCTTATAGTAGTTTTACCCGCGTAGTTCCCGTTCCCGTGGGAATACCGGGATAAAATATAGCCTAGTTTACGCCCTGATATTATAGCTTTCCATTGGTGAAAGAATTTTTGAAATCGGGCCAGCCGTTTTGAAGATTACCCGGAACAAACAGACAAAAATTTTTAATTGCTATTTTAGGCATAGGTGTCGTGCAAATAACCGTGTGAGCATGAAAAAAGCCTATTATTTTGACATTACAAACAATTACAAACATACACTCCAATTTTATTTATTGGTGTAGATAATAAAATTAGGTTGTTTCCTACTTAGTCTTATCCTAAGCATTGTCCCGAGTCTTAGCTCAAATACGAGGTCTGTTCAAAAAATACGCGGACCGTTTGAATTGTGTGGCGCGAATTGGTTGCAGGAGAATCCGCTTTGTATCACTAGCTTCGTACAGGTCAGCTGATTAAAACGCCGTTTGCCGGTCTTGAATATCGTGATTTGTTGATAAACTACACGATTTTCATTAAGGGGTGTTTTTTATGTTTGTCGGATTGTAAAATGGACAGCCTGAAGGAGCAACGAATTGCTGTGAAATTTTATGTAAAACTCGAGAAATCTGCAACGGAAACATTTGCCATGCTCAACACGGCTTACAGCGATGTAGCCATGAAGTGTACTGCATGTTTCAGTGGCATGAACGTTGCAAGGGTGGTCGACAGTCGATTGACAGCGATGAGCGTCCTTCAACGTCCATTGACGACCCACACATTGACAAAATCAACACCCTGGTGCGCGCAAATCGACGTCTGATCATTAGGGACCTTGCCGAAGAGTGTGGAATATCAATTGGGTCATGTTACGAAATTTTGACCGAAAAATTGAAATGATGAACGACGACCAGCCAAACACTCGATTAATGTTCTCCCCCCAATTATTCACCTGACCTTGCTCCTTGTGAATTCATCTTGTTCCTAAAACTAAAAAACCCCTCGATTCTGGAGATTAAGGCGAATGCGACGAAGGAGCTGAAGGCCGTCACAAAAAAGCATTCCATGACTGTTTCAACAAGCGGAAACACCGTTGGGATAAGTGTGTGCGTTGGGAAGGAAAGTACTTTGAAGGGGACCCAGGCGTATAAGTCCCAAATACTTTCCTTTTTTTATGACCTCTGTCCGCGTATTTTTTGAACAGACCTCGTATTACTTTGGTCCATTAATTTCATTGGTAAGTCTAAATTATTCAACCCTACTCTATTTACGGCACTACCATAACAGAAATTGCCCGATTGCGTAAATTAATCGATATTTTATAATGGAAACAAGTTTTTCTTAAGGCATTTATTGATATATTACAATATTTATACACGTATTTTCAGTCAATAATGTGTAATTCACTGGTAGTTAATGTGTAGCTAATTATTAGCTGAGCCCCCTCCAGTGCTGAAAGCAAAATAAACAGATTATTAGTATGTGCCATAACAATGACAATATTTTTGTCTGAACTGATAATAATTATCAGATATTGTTAATATCTTCAAAATATTCTAGATATATGCTTGTCAAGATTATTCATCATTCTACTTCTTAGCTCTATTTACTATCTAGATATTCTGAAGGAATACCATACTATTATATATTAGGACAAGTTTCTTAAAACAAGTATAATCTAAAACTTACTTTCACAAAAGAATTTTCCTGTTCTTGGACATAATTTTATAATCACTACAAAACACATTACGTGTACAATTTTCTCTTTGTAAAAATGGTACCAATACCAAGCAAGTTGATTGTGTGTAACCTGTAACAATGTAATTAGTTCTTTTAAATAAAAAAATATATATAGAAAATAATTTCAATAAATCTAATACACATTCAGTTGTTACCATACCATATTTTTCCCCACGATATAGTGAGACAGGGATAACTAAGATATTCATCATTAATTAGCACTATATAAATTTGTAGATTATGTCTGTAATCTAGAATTACATATATACATAACCTCACACTTCCTTCTTAGAGGGGTAGGCAGAGATTATGGATTGCCACAAACCACAATCTTGGCATACTTCCATCACTTCACTCACATTTATCAATCTTTATGCAAACTATGGTTACACGCAGTCTTAATCTGACCTTTCACCAGCACCTCGCCAATTTGATCCAGAAATGTATGACGTGATTTTCCTCTTTTAACCGTCTCACTCACTTGGATTGTCAACCTCTCTTCACTCATTCTTTCTATGTGTCCAAACCATCACAACATAGCTTTTTCAATCTTTGTCATTCACATTACACAGCTCTTATCACTCTTCCTAATTTTATCATTCAGGCTTACACCACATACTAATGAATAGCTCTTTATCTCTACAGCATTTATTCTACTTTCATACCCTCTCTGCCAAATTTAGCATTCACTGCCTTGCATGAAGGTAGGCACTTAGAATTTTGTGATATTTGTTTGTGAATTTACAGATTCAAATACTATTTTTAAAATGTCTGTATCTTTATATAAGTTAAAACGTTATTACACAAATGTATTTATATTGGTAAATATGTATCAAAGCTAACTTACCTTGATTAATCTCTTTTTTTTCTTGAAAGTACCTGTAAAATAGATATTTTTCGGTTAATAAATATTCTATCACAAAGTTATTAAAACATTAAGATTACATGAAGACTTTCTCTTTCAGATGTTACCATACCATATTTTTCCCCACGATTTTGTGAGACAGGGATAACTAAGATATTCATCATGAGAAGAAGCTATATAATACTATAACTGCGAATGTGTTCATGTGTTCGTGTGTTACTACCGATAGTCGTGAAGATATATTTTTAAACGGTCGCCTGCTAGTATAACGCATATCTGGGCACAAATGTCAGTTTCTTACACCCGCCGCACATGCCCATACTTGCATTAGCCGTTACGACTGGCAGTATTTAAAACCTATGGCGTATGACGTACACGAATATGTACGTGCCTGCGTCGACACGTGTGACCAAATGAGGAGTTAATTTTTTTTATGTGTGAGTGTTCAGGTGTTGGCCGCAGATGGCCTTGACAGCTTGACTCGGACTATGGGTGAGCGCTGAGGGCTCTCAACCCGGGAAACGGAGTTAATACTGCGCCATAGGTTTTAAATACTGCCACTCGCACACGGTGAGTGACGGCCGATGCCAGTGTGGGCATGTGCGACGGGGTTTAAAGACTTAATATATTTTTTAGTTGTAAGCTTCTGAACCAGGCCATGTACTATTATGCAAATGTAGTCGCGTGATACCAGTTCGTGTATCTCATATTGGTGTCCGATATTGACTGTTAGAAAGTGGCACATTTTAGTAACATAAGCATGCCTTCAGGCGTCTAAATCTGTGCGGTGACGGAGTAATAACACAATGGTCACGTGTGTGATCGTAAAAGACAATTAAGGAACGCAAGCAGATAACAATACTAAAAGAGAATGAAAGCTCCGAATAAAATCTTATATTAGTAAGATGGTTATTTGACTAATTTTGTAAAGTACAATTTGCCTCCTACTATAGAGCCAAACAGTAGTGTATATTAACTGAAATGATGATGTAAATGAGTCCGTCTAAAAAGCAACTTTATTGCAAACACTAACCTAAAGCCTTAAACTATAATCAAATGTAACTTACATGGTGATTCATAATAATAGTTTAACAGTAGCAGCACATCGCAATGGTATAATGTGATAATTTTTCTGATGAGAGCCTGTAACAATAGTTTTTAATGTCAGTATTTTAATACTAAAGTGTAAATGGGTACCACATAAAAATATAGACAATCAGATGTTACCGTACCATATATTCCCCACGATTTTGTGAGACAGGGATAACTAAGATATTCATCATTTTTAAATACAATAAAATTAGTTTTCGTATATGTATATACTATTTCCTATACAGTCGAACCTGAATAAGTGAGAACTGGGTAAGCGAGAAAACTCTATTAATGAGAGTATTTGCCAAGTCCCGCCATTTTGCCCTCCTAAAGCCTCTATAAATGAGAAACGTGAAACCTGTATAAGTGAGTCATTTTTCATGCGTGTACCTCTTTAAGTGAGATTGCTACTTGCCTATACCTCTATAAGCGACAGATTACTTTTGCTATTTTATGACTCGTTCTTAAATTACAAGATACTCTTGTTTCCAAATTATGTATTTTCGAATGACCACATGTGCGTCTGTTATTGTTTTCTATAGTTCTAGGAACTTACCTTGTATTCGAATGACGGAGTAAATCTTTTATATTTTATTATTGTTTGTGGAATTCATATTCTATTCAATAAGCCAAATGTGCGTACCGGCTTGTTTAACAATGTAATTACAGTCAGTTTATAAAAACAGTTGCGAAGAAAGGTCCTGTACTTCCTTATAATATCTAAATGAAA
This sequence comes from Lymantria dispar, assembly GCA_032191425.1. Classification (NCBI taxonomy): domain Eukaryota; kingdom Metazoa; phylum Arthropoda; class Insecta; order Lepidoptera; family Erebidae; genus Lymantria; species Lymantria dispar. Next base: position 23,337,471 of record CM063457.1, read on the forward strand.
ACTCAATGTGTTGTCTTTAAGTGAAAAACTAAAAATCATGATTGCTTTTGAATTTGGGAAATCACAAAATCAAATACAGAGAGAGTTTGGCGTAGCAGAATCCACCTATTATAAAATTATGAAATCAAAAAAAATTATTAAGTCACAGTGCTCTGAGGGACACGGTCATATCAAGAGAAGCCGGCTTTCCGAGTTTCCCGACGTTGAAAAGTGGCTGCTAGAATGGATTAAACAAACCCTCGATAAGAACATTCCTATAGATGGACCGCTGCTGAAACAAAAATCTAAAGACTTTGCTACAAAATTAGGAACCCAGAATTTTCCAGCTAGTAACGTCTGGCTCGAGGGTTTTAAAAAACGCAACGTTATAAATTTCAAAAAAGCAGCCGGAGAATCCATACCCACTACCATATCCCATACATACATATTGTATTTGCCGTATTTTTGTAGACCTGTATAAGTAAGACAGATGCCTCCTGTAACTCTGTAAGCTAGAAACTCGGGTTAGTGAGAAACCTCTATAAGAGAAAAACAGATCGCGGTCCCTTGAGCTCTCACTTATCCAGGTTCGACTGTATATGTATAGCTGGACAGTTTTTATTATAATAATTCAACATTGTAATGATTGTTTCATATGGTAACGGAGTAAGAATGTTATTCACCACCACTTATCTTGCAAGTATGTGTCGGAAATGACGACCAAAGGCTATGATGTATATAAAATCTATGCCAGAGATGGAAAACTTAAAATTAAACCCTATACCAACATGTCTGAATAGTGTGGTATAGTAGGTCAAATGTTCCTCCTATTTTGGAGGAAGCTGAAGCCTAGCAGGAGACGTACGAGCTGAAATGATTTTGACGCTGCGTGTGAAATTTATGAAAGATTTTGTGCTATGTAGAATCAATGGTTTGTCCTCATACGGTGAAGTTAAGAATATAATGTTAAACCACGCCCGGTCGTAAAAATAGGCTGAAAGGAACAACATCAACTGCGATCATCAATAACCCGCCTGCTAAGTGTGGTGGTTAGTGCATTAGTCACTCTTTGTGGAATCCTACGTCCAACAGTAGACGGTAGTCAGCTGTTCGAAGATAATTACGATTTTGAAAAGAAAAACATCAATTTGGTTGTGAATTTAGTGTCATGGATATAATGAATGCTTTTTTTTATTCTTAATATATTATGGAGGCTTTTGGCTCTTAAGAGCAAGTCTGTCTCATCATACCCTAAAGTGTGTGTATCATCTCCTACCCTTAAAATTAAGGTAAAGATTGAAACAAAGCTGCCGAAACCAATTGAAAAACCTGCTGTGCTAATTTTGATTTAGGTTCATAATGAATGTTGGTACTAACAACTTACTTTTTCTATAAAACTTGTTTAGACCATCACATGCATAGCAATTACAATACTTGTTGAAAATTTTCAAAAATCTTACCTTAACACAGCCGTCCACATTGGACAGAAACTCCAATATACCTTGGAGAAAACCGCCATCTGTAAAGAGTAGATATCTCTTAGGTAAAATAAATCAATATACCTAAATGAAAATGATCGTATTTGAATATAAATCAGTTTAAGTATTTCATCAAAAATATATGATATATGCTTGTATTTCTCAGCATCATTTCAACAATGGTGGTGTTCTGCCACTTCAAAATTAATTATTTGCTGTCAAATCGCTATAGAGGTTAGCAAGTGAATTTTTAGAGAACAATAATTGTGTATTTGATTATTATCCAAATTTTACTTCACAATTTTTTTTATACTGTATGTAAATTCAAGAAAAGAGTGTAATAACTTTATATTTTATCCCCTTCTCAGAACGCTGTATGTTGAGAACAGCTCAAATTAATATGAATTTTGTGACTTTGACGTCACATTATTTGTATTGCTCTGTCTTAAAATTTAAATGCTAATAGCTTCCAAAAACTGTGTTGTTTTCACAAATCAATATAGATTTTTATTAATCTATTTCTATAACATATACCATAAAAAATATTTCAATAACCCAATTGCTCAGACAGCATCAGACACATCTTTATCATTGCGATCATGGATTCAACATTTGATTTCAAAGCACCCTAATGACTATTTTATTGAATACATACCTTGATGAAATTTCGTTCTAATATTCATTCTTCTTTATAAAACCTAAAAAAGACAGGAAAGCATTAGTTTATATCTAAAGAAAACTACTTCTAAAATAATAAAAAAATTAATATCAGTAAATCAATCAACACATTTGTTCAGACTGGGGCGATATAAAATCATCATGTAGATTAGGCTAATAAATAATTTTACTTATTCCAATGTATTAAGTAAATTCAAGAAAAAGGTATAATAATTAAAATTGCTTTTAGAATTATTTTCTATACCTTTTTCACAGAACAATGTATGTTTAGAGCAGGGCAAATTAATATGAATTGAAATTGTCATTACATAGTTTGTATGCCTGTCTGATATCATAAAATAATATAATCATCAAAATTTAAATGTTGGTAAGTAACTTAATATTTAAATAAATGTGCTGTTTTCACAAATCAATAGTTTTTAAGTCTATTTCATATAACATGTACTATAAAACAGATGTTAATAACCTAATTGCTCAGACAGTAGACATCTTTAATATTGTAGTCATGGATTCGACATTTAATTTGAAAGCACCCTAATGACTTTTATGTGAATACATACCTTGATGCTTTGATGAATTTCCACTCTAATATGCATTCTTCTTTATAAAACCTAAAAAAGAAAAGAAAGCATTAATTTATATCTAAAGAAAACTACTTTTAAAAGAATAAAAAATTCAATATCAGTAAATCAATCAACACATTTGTTCAGACTGGGGCGATATAAAATCATCATACACTCATTTGCAAAAAAAACGGGCACCTAAGCAATGAACCATTTCAAATGTTAATATTTCTTTGTTTGATAATTATAGGTAGTTTTATCCACACAATTTGCTAAATTAATAAGAAAATAATCGTTTTCATCAGTATTTCATAAAATTTAGATACAATTTATGGGAAATAATGCTAAACCTCGCTAGTAGTGTATATTCGCTAGTAGTGCATATGCTCATGAAGTAAAAATAAAAAAGATTTTTTTGTTTGTTTTTCTTTAATAAAGTAAAAGCAGATAAATGTTTAGTATCGAGTGTGACCCCCTCTAGCTAAAATCACAGCTTGAATTCGTCTGGGCATGCTAGCGAGTATATCCCGGATACTTGCTTGCGGAATACGTTCCCACTCCGCAGTAATCACATTCTTCAGCTCTCTGATGGTCTGCGGAGCCGGGTGTACTGATCTCATACGCCGTTTCAGAACGTCCCAGACATGCTCTATGGGATTGAGGTCGGGACTTCGAGCTGGCCAATCCAAACGACGAATGCCGACCTCTTGCACATACGCATTAACATCGCGGGATCGGTGGGCGCGAGCATTGTCGTCCATAAAAATCGAGTCTTCACCTAGAGCGGCCAATGCGGGTTGTGCATGAGAAATTAGAACTTCCGTTATGTATCGATGCCCAGTCAGTGAGCCGTTTTCAATGAAGACTAACTCTGTACGATCCATTGAATTTATTCCTGCCCAAAACATAACAGAGCCCCCACCATAAGGTGTGATTTCTTCGAAACATGCCTCTGCAAAGCGTTCTCCTTGTCTTCTTAGCACTCGCCGACGTCGATCTTCACCGAACAGAGATATCCTGGCTTCATCAGAGAACAAAACCCTATTCCAATCGTCTTGAGTCCATGATTCACAATTTCTAGCGAACCTAAGCCTGTGAACTCTGTGCTCACGGAGTAATTTGGGGCCGCGGGCCGGGCGGTGACTGCGTATATTGGCAGCGAGAAGCCTCCTCCTGACCGTCCATAGACTAATATGCACATTTCTTACTTCTTGGAGGTTGTTCTTAAGATCCACATACGAAGATTTGCGATTTCTCAATGCGCGACTCACAAGAAAACGATCATCCCGTGGTTGGGTACATGGTTTTCTTCCAGAACCAGGCCTTCTCTCGACGGAACCAGTCTCTTGATATCGCTGCCAGGTCCTTTGGACTGTCGAGCGACTAACATTTAGCCTCCTAGCCACGAAACATTGGCTGCAACCCTCTTCAAGCAGCGCGATAATTTTGGTAGCTTTTACCACTTTATCTACCATTTTTGATACAGCCAAACAGCATTAAATAAAGCTTTGACAGTCAAGGATATGAAATTAATCGATAAAAATTGAATAAAAGTTATGAAAGTCGATGTTAACTTCTGGAACTTCGCGCCAAAAATGTAGGATAAAAAGGGGTTTTCTGTAAAAATGAACATCAAATGAAAAATTGAATTTAGAACGTACTTTTTTAAATACCACAGCATTTTTAAAACCGGCCAGTAACGTGTACAAACGATTGAAACCTTTTTGGTATTGTATCTTTTTAAATATGAATGAAAATCAAAACCGCCCGTTTTTTTTGCAAATGAGTTTATTATAGATTAAGCTAATAAGTAATTTTGCTCATTCCACTATTTGAAGAAAGCCGTCTACTACACCCATATTTATTATGGTAATCATAAAAAATTAATATTAGAATCTGCCATATTGTGACAGGTTAAGAATACGATGTATCTCGGAGTCTGTAAAGAGTCTTATAAAATTGGATCAGCAAGAAAGTAGCAGTTTCTTGGAGATGATATATAACTCTATTAGATCAAAGACCTGCCCCACCAAGCGTGGCGATTATGGCCTTATTCACCCTTGGGAAGTCTTATGTTCAGGAGTGGTTGTTTATAGACTGATGGATGGAATTAGTAATTTTCTTATATAAAAACAATGTTTATTTTCGTAGAATAATAAACATATAAAAGGTAAGTCCGCATACGAAAAATGAAGCATTTCAATTGGAGCCTAATGGAGCTTACGCCGGAACCGTTCCGTAGTATACTAGGTTACTGTACTGCACATACGTACACAACCCTTAAAAAATAAATAGGTAATTATGACGGTTTGTGCATTCAAATAGTGTCACAACACATTTGAAAAACATGAAAGATTTTTAACATAACTTTTAAAAGTATTTCGACGAATTATGTTAATAAAAACAAAATTTGATTTCATAATTTGTATAGTGGTGTGCGTGGGTACGTGTGTAATCGCCTGCGCGCATGTAGTATTTTTGGCTTTATGTTTTTATCGCTCGAAGTACCGATACTATCCTTCTATACGTTATTATTCTAAGGTTTATTTTGTTTAAAAAGCTAGGCATTTACCTTTTATCTAAGTTTAACGGTGTTTAGTACTGGGGTAAATCTGTAACAAAAAGGAATAAAAATTAAGAAACTTTTAATGAAAGTGTAAAGGAAGATTTAATTTTGCATTTTAATCAGTAACTATCAATCATCAATATTCAGACAGGGGCGATACATATAGTCGTCATTTAAGAGCAGTCCAGATACAAATGCAGTGTTAATTTCACACAACTGTATATATTACAAACATTTGTATTGTCTATTCGATAACATATTTTTTTGGTGGAATGAGTAGGTATATTTATATTACTGTGAAAATACTGGAGGGTCTATTTATTTTATCCCTTAAATATAGCTTAACTTTTTTATGAAATTGGTATCCTGGATATTAAAATTGTAAAATGTCATTTATTTGATTATTTATAGGGAAAATATTTTAAACAGCATAATGATTTCTGATGTTTACGAGAGAATTCAGTACACATTAAAAATAATAGTCCGCCTGTGACCATGAATGTTGTAAAGTTTTCGAAAGGTCAGTCAATCAAACACGATAAAATCCATAGTTTTATTTACAACTATCAATCTGCCCTCGCTTCCCTTCCAGTCGCCTTACCCACATAGCGCCCGCCCCGTGAAAAATATTATCAACATTAAAAAAAAAATATTATCAACATTAGTCCGATCGTTTTGAAGATTACCTCAAACAGACAAAAACAATTTAAGTTACACAGCATAGACAAAATGAATGCTAATTATATTAATATAGTGATACACAGCTAATAATATGAAAAACTAACAATACCTTTTTACATTCATCATCACAGCACATAAATGTCTTCCTTAAATCATTTAGTATGTGGTACCTGTAACAAAACAATAAGTTTAAAAACTAAAATACTGAAATAATCCTTTTAACTATAGTATTTTTAGATCAGGTACTATCAATCATCAGGAATCAGATAGGGGCGATACTATAAATCATCATTAAAACATTGAAATAATCTTTTCCTTTAAGTGAGTTTTATGAATTTGCAATTAGTTTTACGGTGCAAGGGTCTCGGCAATTGTGTTATAATCTTTTCTGTTACACTAATCTAAGTACACAGAGTATTGTAATCTACATTAATGAGGAAAATTTATATTTTTGTGTGTGTATGTTTGTAATGAATAAACTCAAAAACTACTGTTCCAATTTCAAAAATTATTTCACCTTTGGAAAGCTACATTATCCCCGAGTAATATAGGCTATATTTTATCCTGGTATTCCCACGGAAACTTCGCGGGTAAGGCGACTGTAACCGAAACGAACTGACGGTGGGTTGCTAGTGTTTAATAAATGAAACAAGCCACCATTCAATTATCATCATCTGTTTATATGTCCCATTGTTGGACTAGACTCCTTCCCAGTGGAAGGAAATTGACCTAGACTCTTGGATAAATGTTATCTGTATATTAAATACCTTCGACGACTTCTATGATACCCATGGGCAAGAAAGGGTGAACAGTTTTCTTACTTTGTTCCCACATGGAAACAATTCAATACTATGGTCCAATATAACTTTACACTTTATAGAATAACTAGCTTTTGCCCGCGGCTTCGCCCGCGCAAAAGTTTACTTGCATATTTCTTAATTTAAGAAATTATCTATGTGTCAATTTTCATCCAAATCTGCTCAACAGTTTACGCGTGATTGAGTAACAAACGTCCAAATATCTTTACAAATTTTTATATTTGAATATTACTTCCACCCGTGTAGTTCAAATTCACGTGGAAAGACGATGATAAATATGGCCATCCTTAGTGGCTGATTATACATTATCCATGATAGGTTTCCATAGGTGAAAAAAAAAAAAATCGATGAAACCCCCGTAGTTTCACCCACGTAGACCCCATTCCTATGCGAATGCCGAGATAAAAATTGCCTATATTACACGCTGATATTATAAGTTTACATGGGTGAAAGAAAAAATTATACTAATCAAATCCCATACAAATATCCGAGATAAACATTGCCTATGTTACTAGCTGATAACGTAGTTTCCTATTGGTGAAAGAATTTTAATAATTGGTCAACATCCACCAGTTTCACTCGCGGAGTTCTCATTCCCGGGCAAACACCGGGATGAAAATAGCCTTTATTTGTTATTCACTGATAAGTAATGTAGATTTTCATTTGTAAGTTAATTTTTATATCCATTAAACTCCCGCGATTTCACCGATATTATGCCCGGTCCCGTAGGAATATTGGGATAAAAGAAAAATAGCCTAAATATGTTACTCGCTTAAAAATAGCTTTCCATTAGTGAAATAATTTTAAAATCGACTAAATTCTCACAGTTGCTCCAGCCACACCGGGATAAAATATAGCCTAAGTTATTCCTTATGTAAGGCTTGGTAGACCTGGTAGTAAAGTATTATCAGTACCTATCGGTCTAGCCGTTTTGAAGATTACCCGTAACGAATAGACAGACAAAAAAAATTGAGCAGTTTTTAGGGTTCCGTACCCAAAGGGTAACAATGGGACCCTATTACTAAAACTTCGCTGTCTATCCGTCGATCTGTCTGTCACCAAGCTGTATCCTAAGGACCGCGATAGCTAGACAGTTAAATTTTTTACAAATTATGCATTTCTGTTGCCGCTATAACAATAAATATTAAAAACAATATAAATATTTAAGGGGGGGGCGCTCCTATACAACAAAAGCTATTTTTCCCCCCTATTTTGATAATGGTACGAAACGCTTCGTGCGCGACCCCGACTCGCACTTGGCCGGTTTTTTTAGACATAGGTATCGTGCAAATAATTGTGTGAGCATAAATAAAACCTATTATTATGACAGACAAATAGACGCTTCAAATTTGTTTATTTCTAAAGATAGAAAATTGCATTAATATCGTGATTTTAACTTACTGTCTGGTTGCGGCTAGGAATATTATAACGCTTTCATTGTTTGTGGGTATCGCAAAATACTACTAAGACAAAGATTTACATCGACCTGGACCAATTGATGATGCCATCTAGCCAGTAATGTCGTCTGGCAGGCAGCTGGTTATAAAATGTTGCTAGAAGAACCTTTGCAATATATCTACGATGGCAGAGGAGTGCCTACATATTGCGTCAATCCAAAGTAATCTTGATAAGCGAGCACGAAGAAAATATGATGGGGTAACCCAAGAAAACCGACCGTGTACTAAAAAGATCGTTCCTAGGCTCAGTGATATCGGTTATACGCTTTTCACCCCTTTAGGGGTAAAATTGCAAAAAACTCTTTTTTAGTGAGCACTTTCCCCAAGAAAGACAACTTTGTACAAAATTTCACGTTCCTAATGATTTCGGCTATACATTTTTCACCCCCTTAGAGATTGAATATCAAAAACTAATTTCTTAAGCTCATTTACAACAAAAGAAAGAAAATCGCACAATACACAGAAATACACAGTTTCACGTTCCTAGCCCCAATAGTTTCGGCTATACACTTCACCCCCTTAATGGGGTAATTTGCCAAAAATCCTTTGCTAGTGCTCGTGTACCCCAAAAAATACGACGGAGTAAAACAAAAATACGTTTCTAGGCTCAGTGGTTTTCGCTGTATGCTTTTTGGTCTTTTAGGGGTTGAATTTCATACCCATGTAAGTAAAATTTTCAAATTGCTAGAACGAATATTTATTTATTTATTATAGAATGCCTTAATACAAAGATTCATGGTTCTATCACCGAAAATGACGAATTTCCATACAAAATGTCATCCCCTATTTCAACCCCTTATACCCATTTTTTCGCGATAAAAAGTAGCCTATGTCCTTTCTCAAGCTTTAGTCCATCTCTGCACCAAATTTCATCAAAATCGGTTCAGTGGTTTAGACGTGAAAGCGTAACAGACAGACAGAGTTACTTTCGCATTTATAATATTAGTAAGGATTATAAAAGACTTATACACTCTATAGAATAATTATAACAAAACTTATTGCTAGTATGATTGTCAAATATGCTTTAAAGTATGGCAGTATAGAATTACAAGTTAAAAATTATAACTTACTAGATTTTATATACTGGTCTTCACTCGGCTTACTAGTTATTTTTGTAAGTATGAAACATAAATCCATCATTTCTAAAGATTTCAGCCATCTGTAATTAAAATATTGTAACATAAGTATAATAGATAGATGTTTTCAAAATTCCCTGTTTCTAAGTATATGTTTGTCACACTCAACCCTTAGACATAAAACCATAACAATAGAATGTCTTACACAGAGTGTGTCAATGTTCCTATCCAGAGTCAAGTATGCATAATAAGTCTGTGCACACATCGGCTTTGGTAGGGTGAAGCTAACTAAATGCTTTTATCAACTAAATTTTTAGTTCATATGAACTACTCTGTTAATTTTCATACAGACAAAATAGGATCAATCTTAATTAATATAATTATTTAAACATTATTAGCCAGTGAGCATTATTAAAAATATAGACTATTCAAAAAAATCATAAATAACAGTACAGATTTTATCATGTCATCATTAGTACTGAAATACAAATATTTGAGTATTGATTGCCCGATTATTTACATGAACTTCAGAAATCATTATTCTCAAATAAATGTCAAATTAGCTCAACATACCACTTACTTATAACCGATTTAAATTGTTTAAAATACTACCCTAAGAGTTTAAACTACTGACAAGGTGCATTTTTTCAAAAATATTAAAACAAATATGAAGCTTTCCTAATGTTATATTCTTTGATCATTAATGCAAGAATTATTAAATGATTCATTCAATGATATTTACAAAGATAGGCCAGATTATGTTAAACGTTTTTTATAGATCATAGAAAATAGTCACAGTAGTTGCAGGTAAAGTTAATAGATAGAAAAATTAAGCTGGCATTGTTTATAATACTCACCATTTCTAGTTGCTCTGTAGTGTTCATTTGAAGTCTCAACAAATTCTGAAAAATTTGACTCATTAAAATTTCAATTACGAGTTATTATTTTATTTATAATGAAATATGCTAATCAGATATTATCAATCATCAAAAATCAGCTAGGGGCGATACTATGAACATCATTTAGTCAAGTATTCCAATGGTATAGTATTAAAAATAATTGATTACCTTTTATAACCTTGTACATTACATGTTGGTTGGTTCTCAAACAATCCATTTCTATAGAACTCTCATCTTCAGTGTCTGTAACCAAGATAGATGGACCTTATTAAATAACATAATGTAAATCGTGTTCATAATAATCGCGAATATGTATGTTTGTCACACTCAACCCTTGGACATAAAACTATAACAATAGAATGTCTTACACAGAGTGTGTCAATGTTCCTATCCAGAGTCAAGTATGCATAATAGGTCTGTGCACACATCGGCTTTGGTAGGGTATAAAAGAAAGATACTGGTCTAAGACTTGTGTAGAGAGATAAGAGGTAATTAATACTCTTCTCCATGTGGTGACAAAGTAAGAATACAATTGTAAAAGACAACCGAGGGAAACAATATGCAAATAATATTTAGCTGCTAAAGAAGCAAAGCTCGAAATATAGGCATTATGGGTTCTTTCCCTATTGAGTAGGCCACTGTAACCATACAATTTGAAATTTCCATTAAGTGGAGATTGTTTCAATTAACATATGCTATTCATATAAGGAAGACTCAGTGACATTTGGCATGTATACACTGTTTAAATGAGTCTAACTATAGTCATAGTTCTGTGGTAAATGCCTCAGAACTTAACAACACAACACTGTTAATGGTAAAAAAATTAAAATTGATGAGCAGAAGAAGTTAAGCAAATAGAGATTGCATATTAATATTTTGATCATTAAAATGCAGAGTCACAACTAAGATAACATACTATAGAAAATTGTGGACACTGCCTCAACTGTGCTGCTCATAAGCTGAGGTCAATGAGTGACAGTAGCCATTTATCATCAGGTGAACCAATTGCTTTTCTGGGTGGTGATGGAATAACAATACAATTTACCACTCCCTATCTTATCCATGGATGTTGTAAAAGACGACTACATATCTTATGTATATAACCTGTCTGACCACCATGGTATAGTAAGGTCATTATGCCTCCTATTGTTTAGGAGTCTTGAGTCCAACAATGAGACATATATAAGCTGAAATGATGATCAATTGCTTATTTGTCACCTTAAGTAAAAAAAACTTCTAACTTAAATTATACAGTTCAATAATATCCATATTGTTGATTTTATCTAGATAAAAAGAAATAATACAGCTTTTTGGATGTTATAAATGAAATAGCTTACCTTTTTATTCATAGCATCAAGTCCTTCTGTACTTCCAACACCTGTAAAAAAATAATATAGATGTTAATATATGCAGACTATTATGGAAACTATTAATCTAAGGTTTGATTTATCAGTAAAGCGGTAAGTTTGAAATCATGAGGTTCATACGAACGAGACTATTATTATTACTCATCATTTAAATTGCTCAGTATATACTTAAACACTATGTTACACAGAAAGTGTAGTGAAAGAGTAAGAATACAATTCACCACTCCCTTTTAGCCTATGGTTGAAGTATAAGACAACTAAGACACTTTATATGCAGATAACATCTATGAAAGAGAAAAAAATTGTCTTATACCAACCTATCTGACCAGTGGTATAGTACATAGTTCAATTACCTTCCTATTGTAAAGGTCAGAGTCCAGCAGTGGGTAGTTAAAAATATTAATGTGCAAGCTAACTTAAATAATAGGCTTTTTTCATGCTCACACGGTTATTTGCACGACACCTATGCCTAAAATAGCAATTAATAAATTTTTGTCTGTCTGTTCGTGTTTGTTCCGGGTAATCTTCAAAACGGCTGGACCAATTTCAAAAATTCTTTCACCAATGGAAAGCTATAATATCAGGGCGTAAACTAGGCTATATTTTATCCCGGTATTCCCACGGGAACTACGCGGGTAAAACGACTATAACCTATAACCGAAGCGAGGGCGGATTGCTAGTACTTACATAAAGCGCCTGCCAAGCATGACACTGCCACACACCACAGGGAGGAATATGTTCAGTAGTGATGTCAATAGGCTGCTTATACAGATCATTTTCTCTGCTTCATTATGGAAATCTCAATATTATATTGATATTACTGATACAAATCTGTGAAAGAAAATTTTAATATGAAATTGTTTGCATATTTTGCAGCATTTCTGTAAATATATGCATTTTTCAGCTGAGTGGTGTGGTTAAAATCATTAAGTTCATACGAACGAGACTATAATATAAAATCATCATATATATTTATAAAGTTAAATTATAACTATGATTTAAACGCACCTTGTTTGTTCATGTGTCACGCACAATGTTCATGTATCATTGTTGCCGCAACTGAAACATAAAACAGTTTGAGTAAAGAAAAAACACCACATGTTCTAAAATACCAACTAAACTTACCTATTGTATTATAAAGGTAATTTTGATACAAATATAACAATAACACAAGATAAATGACTTAAAGTAATTCTTTATTTTGATCTGTCCTTTTGATAGTCACACTTTTAACCTGTTTCTGACACAAAAGAATTACTTCTTCGCCGGTTTCTTAGCGCTGGGCTTCTTAGTGCGCACCTTTCTTGGGGCTGCTTTCGGCACCAACTTCTTGCCGAATGTGCCGGCGCGTGCTGCTTTCACCTTCAAGCTCTTGAACACAGCTGTTCTCGCACGGTTTCTCTTAACGCGAGCTGATGTTAGCTTGAAACGATCGTAGTCAGTCATCTGAGCACGTTTCTCTTTGTTAGCTAACTTTTGGGCCCATTGGCTGCTGGCCCATTTTTCATCCAACTTAGCATCAGTCCACGCTTTTCTGACAACGCGTGTGGGCGCTGTGAATGCGTAGCTCAGGCGGAATTTTGTTAAATGTAATTGGTTAAGGCGGATTTGTTGACGTGAGACGCCGCTGCAAGGCCCATCGACTAGGGCACGAGTTTGGTCGATGACATCAACTACACTCACCAACTTCCCTTTATGAGGACCATCAGCTACCAGGGCAACTCGCCCTGGTTCTACAAATCGCGCGAAAGGCATGACGTCCTGCAAACAAATGTTGTCATTTTACTAAACCGCACCAGATTTCCGACACTAAATTATCACACATAAAAACCAAAGATTTATAAAAATCTTTACGGTATAATAACAGACACATGATTAATTATAATATTCCAAGTTATAAATCAATTTATACTAGAAATCAAGTGTGATTGAAGTAGCTAAAATTATTCCAACCTTACAACGTCTTTACAGAAACAACGTATTTCCAAAAAGAATTAGTTTGCGCTGACATCTGTCAGTTGAGTTTGACATTTCCAAATAATTTTAATAATTTCTAGGTATGACCATGGATACAAAGTACTTCAGACGAATAATTTTTTTTAATAATGACTAAATTGTTGCTAAGAAATTTAAGGGTTCTAAGGGTTCACTACTTTTCTAGAACGTATAACCCTGAATGTTGAGTACAGAATGAAAACATTTTACTGAATAATTATTGAAATTTATTGAGCGAATCTAATTGACACTGCATTGTAAATAAAACTACTTTACGGATTTTATCCAGTTTTCGGAAATGGAGAGGAATCCAATAACTACTTGAAATAATCTAGCGCGAAGTTAAAAAAAGAATAACAAATATATATTAAGGGGAAAGAGCAAATCCAGTCTGATTTTTATTTGTACATTCTGATAATATAATATTAACTTATTTGTATAAACAATAAGATTATATTAAGTATATCTGAAAATAACCAAGCGTTAGACAATTTCCTCATAAATTTGTTATACAGTATATCAAATTTTATTTTTGAAGGAACAATTGATGATCATTAAATATAAGAAGAACTTCTCTTTAAATATATGGTGAAGTTCATCAATTTACTTAATTACATAAAACTTTCAATGCAAAAATGCAGCGATGTAACCGCCAAAAATATCAACTGCAATGTAATTACATTATAAAAAGAAATGCTGTATTGCTTAAGTTTCCTTTAACTGTCTAAATGGACGTATGCAATAAAACGCAGTATTATATCCTCTTTGGTATCCAATACAAAAAATCTTAATGCAAATGTGGCGGTCAATTTGAACGTTGCTTGGCAACGCTGTATCCAATCATTGCGTCATTATATGATATCATAAACGTTTATTTTGATAATAAAGTGTTATTCAGGTATATAAAATAACGCTGAACTGTAATTGGTATTAATACATTTTAAATTTATAATAATAATGCGATTAAAGTATTCTAAAACTCTTTTGGAGCCACAGGTGATCATAAAATAAAATTATTTGTAATACGTTTTAGTTATAGAGTTTGATTAATTTTAAATGAAAGAATTAGAAAATACGTTTCTGCCTATTTTATAATGATTTTACTTATTATATCGCGGACATAAATAAATTAATGTCTCGAGTTTAGTATTGGATTCGGAAACGAATGGATGAAATAATAATATTACCTTAGCATAATAACATATAGAAGGTAAGTCCACGCACAAAAAGTGAGGCATTTCAATTGGAGCCTAATGGAGCTTACGCCGGAACAGTCCCGTAATGTACAAGTCATTGCACTGCACGAACGTACGCAACTCTTAAAAAATAAATAGGTAATTATGACGGCTTGTGCAATCAAATGGTGCCACAACACATTTGAAAAACATAAAAAGGTTTTTAACATTACTTTTAAAAGTATTTCGACGATTTATGTTAAAAAAAACAAAATTTGATTTCATAATTTGTATAGTGGTTTCCGTGTGCACGTTGTAATCGCCTGCCCGCCATTAGTATTTTTAGATTCAAATTTTTAAAGTTCGAAGTACTGACACTATCCTTCTATACGTTATTATTCTAAGTTCTATACGTTATTATTCTAAGAATATTACAATATTTTTTGTTTTTTTTATATACTTAATCCTAGGATACTGAGAGTCCTATTGCCGACATCTGCTGGTCTCCAAACAATGTTAAATTAGCAGTTGCAACTTGTGAGCGGTTAGTTCTTTTATTTGATCGTGATGGAAATAGGCGAGATAAATTTGCTACTAAGCCTGCCGATCCCGCTGCCGGCAAGAAGTCATATGTTATAACAAGTAAGAAACATCATTCAATAATTATTGAGACCTAGGTACATATGATCAAAGTCTATCAGTGGCGGGTAAAGCTCTATTAGGGGGCGTTCATAAAATACGTGAGATGTTTAAGTGGGGGACGGGGTCGAGTCAAATCTCATCTAATCTTACGTTTTGGGGGTTGTCTCGGCAAATATCACGCAATTTTTTTTCTGATTGAAACAAAAAAAAATTGTTAAATTTTTATTACACTTATAATTAAAGTCTCAGCAATATTGATTGCTAGTCTTAACTAGTCGTAAATAAAAGCACGAAGCAATTTTTTTCTTTCTTTTTACAATAACAATCCAACGCGTTTACGTAAGAAACCCACATTTTGAAAAATCTCACGTGACATTGGGGGATGGGGAGGGGGTTGAATAAAATCTCATGACATCTCACCAGGGGGGGAGGGAATCACAGAAATTTTAAAAAAACACCTTACGTAATTTATGGACGCCCCCTTAGCTGAATATAGTAAAAGTTGACTAAGAAATGTAAGTAGGTAAAATCCATATAATCCGTGTGGTGACGGAGTAAGAATACAAATCACTACTCCCTATTTTGCCCATGGATGTTGTAAGAGACGACTAAGGGATAGAATACCCATACAATATCTATGCAAGAGAAGGAAAACTGGAAATAAAACCCTATACCAACCTATCTGACCAGCATGGTATAGTAAGGTCAATTGCCCTCTTATTGTGGGGGAGACTCGAGTCCAAGAGTAGAATGTATATGAATTGAAATGATGATGATGATGAAAATCCTTATAAGGGAAAGGGACCTAGAAATAGCCCATTCAAGTTGTTAGGCGACTGCAAAAAGGCTTCACGTGATCGCACGGATTCTTAGACATTAATTCGGATAGCATAGACACCAAGCGTGTGCAACTTGGATACACGCACTAATGTCCAGAATGTAATTCTCCCTGAGCTGCCCTCCTGACTTTTACGCCCTAAAAGGACCATGATACTGGTTATGAACTGTTTTTGTTCCCAATAAACTAGTAGGCTCGAGTGTTCCTCGTTGCAATTAAAATAAAGATAAAAGTTTGTTGTTTACTGGTTCTGTATTACACACGGTTAAGAAAATATGTTGCTTTTATACAGCAAATATTTTTTTTTCTACAAACAGGTATATCATTCAGCGAGAACTCGGAATTGCTTGGCATTGCTCAAAGTGATAATATGGTGTTTGTGTATCGCGTGGGCGCAGATTGGACGGGCAAAAAAGTGATTTGTAATAAATTCCCACTTACTGGAGCACCGATGGCGCTTCTTCCTGCTGACAGCGGGTTCTTTACAGGCACTAGTGACGGGAAAATAAGGTTGTAATTGATTTTTTGTACATTTATGGTTGTACAGTAAGGATGTATTTATTTATTCCATATTGAAAAATATAGGACTTTGGATTGTAAGAGCAACAAGAGCAGCAGTTTGTGGTCAGCAGGTTCATGTTGCGTGTCTTTAGCTCGTGGTGAGGCGATGCTTGCGTCCGGACATGTCGACGGCACACTTTATCTCAATGGACGTCTACTTCTTCGATACGCACTGCCGCCTACAGCACTTATATTGCAGACACCTTATGTACGTATCTTTATGGAATATCAGATCCAATAATTAATTTTATTATCGGTTTAGTTGAAGTTTGAGGACGCGGTTGAGTATCCAAAACCGTTTCTAGAGGTTGTTTTCAGATCATCAAGTTTGATTTTTAGAAAATTCTGATGTTCTTAGAACCCAAGAATATGTCACGTATCAGTGTATTTTTCCCGTTTAATTAATTATCAGATCTACTCTCAGGTAAACATGGCAGTGTGGGAAGATTGGCGAAGTGTGTGTGTGGCGAATGAGTAAGAATATAATACATCATCTTTTTTCTTGTCTCTATGTATCATAAAAGACGACTAAGAAATTATAATATGCAGATAACAAATATAGCTGACTGATAGATCGTCGTGAGAAGGGATAACAAAGTTGTAAGAATAATTGCCCTTACCTGTTGGACCAGCGTGGTAAAGTAAGTCAATTTCCTCCTTTTGTGAAGGAAGCTCAAGCTCAGCCGTTCGACGTATATGCGCTATGACTATGATGAGCTATATCAGTAGCAGATGTAGTTATATTAATGTGTGTATGTTTTAGAATGTTTCCTCTCTGAGAGGATACTTCTATCCTGCACTGCTATACTATTGCTCAAGAGATCAAAATTGCGAGCGAACTATAACACGCCGGTAAGATGGGTTACCATAGATTATTTTGGAGATCTCCTTTTTGTGCAGTGACAGTTTCTGCATATATCCTTTAACCGTCAAATAAGGAAAAAGTGGGGGTGGTATGATATAAACATGGACGTATGTATCTGGTATATTATTTGGATAATGTTGTCCCTTATATTTTTCAAGTAAATCATCTAGGTACTAGTTACCTATTTAGTTCCTTCGAAATCGTAATCTTTCATCATTTCTAGCTGATAGTGGGATCGTGTGACGGTCACGTTGCAATATATGAAGCTCAGCGTGGTGCACTTCTGCGCAGTATGGAGCCTTCGCTGCCACCTGATCGACGTGATCTTATATCAGCTGCGCTTAGTCCTTCTGGACAAGTAAGTGATATACCTCTTATACTTCTAGGGTAGATTTTAGGTAACAACTCTGATCATATACAATTCCTGGTATGATAACTGATTAAGAATACAATACCACTTTTACTTTACCGTGGGTATCATCAAATCTAGTTGAGCAATCGCCAGGCGAATTTACTGCAACATTCTCCAATTTTAAGTATAAATGTTAAAGGCTAAGGGGTAAGGGAGGGGCCAAAGAAAAGAAGGGTGGGATGTGTGAAGCACGATATGGGTAGTGATTACAAAGATTATATCTGATATGGTAGGACAGAACTTCTTGCGTCGACCTCTAGTAATGGGGATAACGAGTAGGATAATGACGATGATAACTCTTCTGGGAAAGGAAGTGTTATAAACACTATATGCGAATGCTGTGCCATATGCAGTGCGTCTGCGTGGGGATTAAACATAGGCCTTAGCCAATGTTTAACAGTGAACGTCGATAGACTGGTGATCCATCAGGTGGAGAAATCTGTGAATATGCCATTTGATAACACAAGTCAACAAAAAAAATATTTTTCTTTGAGTCTGTTATTTAGTGAATATTTTCTGATTGTATACATCGAAAAAAAAGCAGAAACTCCATTTATAATAAATAAAGTTTGCTTTTGTACCTTTACACAATGTAAAACGAATATTATAGTGTTTTAGCAGTTTTTTTTTAGGAGTCGTTGCATATAAGATACAGGAGAGGGGCAGGGGGGGTTGTAGGTGTGAAGCGGGAGTGACAAACTGTCAACGGCAGTGTGCGCGTGCGCTTTGCAAAGGAATAACCTATTTTGTGTCGTGTGGCCTAAAATGTCTTCCAAAAAGTGCAAAAATTCCGTGGACTCTTTTTGTTATATTTGCGGCGAATTCATTAAAGTGAGAGCCAAAAAAATTTGTTTGTCGTCAAATACGAAACTTTGTGAAGCCTATGAAGCGTATTTTAATTTACCCGTACGAAGTCAAGATAAAGTATGGGCACCTCATTTCTCATGTAGTAACTGCAAAAACACTTTAGAGGGTAAGAAAATACATCATACTTTTCATTAAAATTTATAAATATAACTATACCTATTCTGACTCATACATTAAATGTGTTATTCGTTATTGAATAATGTTAATTTTTTTCCAGCCTGGTACCGAGGAGAAAAAAAAAGTATGAAGTTTGCAGTACCAAGAATATGGAGGGAACCAACTGACCATATCCATGATTGCTATTTTTGTGTAGTAAATCCAAGAAAGCGCCGCGCTGGTAAAAATGCCAAAAAGATTGAATACCCAAACCTACCATCGACGTCTGCTCCAGTACCCCACAGTGAAAATTTCCCTGTGCCTTCGAACCCAAAGCAGAAGGCACAAGGGCAGTTACCGCTATCACAAATATCTAGTACTAGCGAAGACAGCGAGTTCGTGATCACACCACCGTCTGTTGAACCACATCTTATTAATTCAGAAGAGTTTGATGACTTAGTAAGAGATTTAAATCTACCTAAACTTAAAGCAGAAATATTAGGTTCACGACTAAAACAGTGGAATTTGCTCAAGAACGATGTTAAAATTAGTGACCAAAGAAAACGTCATAAAACATTTTCTGGATTCTTTACAAAAGAAGACGGACTTTGTTATTGCAATGATGTGAAAGGTTTGTTTGAAGCAATCGGAATCCCTTGCATTTCTTCTGAATGGCGTCTTTTCATCGATAGCTCTACAAGAAGCTTAAAGGCAGTTCTTCTTCACAATGGAAATACATTTCCATCTCTTCCCCTTGCTCATTCTGTAATGCTAAAAGAAAATTACGAGAGCGTTAAAATGGTGCTTCAAGTTTTAAAATATGAAGAGTACGCCTGGCCAGTGATAGGGGATTTCAAAATGGTTGGATTTCTGATGGGAATGCAAGGCGGGTACACTAAATATCCGTGTTACATTTGCTTATGGGACAGTAGAGCCGATGCACTTCACTACCAGCAGCACTCATGGATACAACGGAGCGAGTTTCAAATAGGACAACATAATGTCAAAAATGAACCAATTGTGAAGCCCGATCATATTTTAATGCCTCCATTGCACATTAAATTAGGTCTGATCAAGCAGTTCGTAAAGGCTCTGCGTCAAGACTCTGAGGCCTTTCAATATTTAAAATCATTTTTCCCGAAATTGTCAGAGGCTAAAATTAAAGCTGGTATTTTCATCGGTCCACAAATAAAGAAAATAATGGCCAGTGAACAATTCCTAGGGCTCCTCAGTACCCACGAAAAACAAGCGTGGCTCAGCCTTAAAGCAGTGATTCATGGCTTTCTTGGCAACAGAAAGGCAGAGAATTACACGGAGCTTATTACTGATATGCTTCACAGCTTCAAAATTATGGGTTGCAGAATGTCTTTGAAAGTCCACATGCTACATGCTCATTTGGATAAATTTAAAGACAACTTAGGTGCATATTCAGAAGAGCAAGGGGAACGTTTCCACCAAGATGTAATGAACTTTGAAAAGCGTTATCAAGGACAATATAATGAAAACATGATGGGCGACTACATTTGGGGGCTCATACGAAAAAGTCCCAACTTACACAGAAGAAATACCAAATCTGTTCATTTTTAAAGTCTTTTTTGTATTCTTTTCTGTATTTGTGGGTTTATTTATGCCGTCTTGTATAATTAAAGTCAATAAAAATATGTGAATTCAAAACTGTTTTCCTTTTACATATAATTGAAATTAAAAAATAGAGCTTTTTCATAAAAATTAAAATTTCGTTTTAGTAACTACAAAAGCAAACTTTATTAGATAAAAATATTTTTTCTTTAATTAGTTAGGCATAAGTAATCAAAATCAGAGGTACAGAACTCAGACTCAAAACTCGTGTTGACTTGTGTAATATTCTATAATAAATACGCTATAATCATATTAAGATATAAATTCCAAATATACTAAATCATCAGACGATAAGGAATGCGGTGCATTTGGACAAGGAGTTCGGTGGTCGGCCCAATGGCGAAGGGGAGAGAATACGGTGGGTTATGGATCCGTGTTACGATTTTTCGTCACTCCAGACCATAGCCCACCAAAAAAAAAATCGGTTGCCTCTAAAGTCGGTTTACTGACGATAGTTGAACGTGACAACGTCATAAGAAAATACTGATGGAATGGTATCATTTTACAAAAGAAAATTTTAATTTTATTTGTTTGATAGATATTTTGTATGGATCAAGCCTTAAATGGAACGCCTCAGAGCGAGGTAACGCCGCATACGTTATGTTTTTTCGTGTGTGCAGCCGGCTCCATCGAATTATAAGACTTTGTCACGTCAAAAGGAGCCAAGGATACTTTAGTAGATATCGTTATGCTCGTCCGTTATTAAATGAAGCTCAAGGCGTTCCTGTTTGAATTTGGATATGTTATAGAAAACCTCAAACTTTTTTGTTCCGTTGGCTATGGTCTAGCTTCACTCTTCTCATATGACTTGGGGCACCAATACCCATCATATTTCCCACTCGTCTATTTTTTTTATTTATTTATTTATTTATTTAAGGAAACATAAAAGCTTACAGTTCAGACCATAACGCTTATATGCTCTACTACACAATCTAAATACCTAATTATTATACCTATTATTATACAAAATATCAAAACCGATCATCCCACATACAAATAAAGAGGGATACAAAAAAGGGTAGTATCCATATATCCGCTTATATAGGTGTCGACAAAATTTTCGTTGTATTTTTCGACCTTCTCACTATAAATTTTCCTTTGTGGATCCCAAACTATTGAATTATATTCCAACTTGGAACGTACATAAGCATTATAGAGAAGTTTTAGAACCATGGGATTATTAAGTTGGATACCAGATCCTATTGAGTTGGATACCAGAACCAATTCTTAATTTCGATAGTACATCCTACAAATTTATCTGAAACTTGAGAGAAATTACATGTAAATTTATAATAAGAAGTTAAATACAGACTTTGGCGTTCGGTGTTTTCGACGGCTGTTTAGTGGGAGAGATTAAGGAGTCTGGTGGAGTGGAATTTTCGATGCTGAATATTCCAAATTTGTATGCGGCACGAGCTCTCGCTTGGAGCGGTGACGGTACTAAATTGGCTATTGCATCCCAAACTGGTGCTGTCATACAGCTGGAGGCCGTGTTAAGGTAATATATCCTAATTTTATTAAATTAAAGCTTTGTTGCCATTCTTGAGTGGTAAGAATACAATTCATTGGTTCGGGAAGAATACAATACATTAGTTGTTCGTAGATTGGTTGGACCTATGGCTCTCCATAAAAAGCGATAGTGCTTTAATCACCCTACTTGGTAACGGATGAAATTAGTCTTAAAAGTTTTCCTGGTATTTCCCTTTACGAAACCCGAGCAAAGTAAGAAGTAAAACGGCGCATTGTTTTTATATCTCGTTACCATACGAGGTGACACACCTCAGTAAATTAAAATCAGGACTCTTATTTGCTATGATCATCTAAATATATGACACGACTACATTACGATGTTGTTTTCTATGGCCTTTGGTGACAGACAAGCTAGAAGCTCACTAACACAATTGGAAATTATCGCACATAGAGCCATGTAATATCAAGGGCCGGGACAGGTTGTTGCATACTATAAGGGGTCTCAGGCTGCGGCTCTTTTCCTCACTTAAGAAAGTGCAGTACTTTCAGAACGGGTCCGTTAATTTATGGTTGTGGAAAGTTGTCATCAGCGTGGTTATACCATTAGAAACCATTAAACTTGTTGGAAACTTGGATATTCGCAACATACTGACGTTTAATAAAATGAACAATAGTCATACATTCTACAAGTATCTACTAGATGGCGTTAGTAGTGTTTGAAGCGAAGCGTAGAGGTATAACAATGCTTATTAATTTTATTATGATACTATTTACATAAACATTAACAGAAATAATGATGATATGATTTTTAAAAGGTATTTTCTTCAAGATACGAGTGGTATAACATCAATATTGGCTTATTTTATTTTTTAAAAATACCCTTCACTAAATCCTTGTCTTGCAGCAGACTTGCCAAATATGCAATTAACGAACACCAATTTTACCCAGACTCTGAAATTATAGATCGCATAAAGTTTTATTCTGCTTGGGTATCGAGCCTGTTATATAGCACGGAGGCCGGTATTTTAGCCATTTCGCCATCTCTGTAGTGAAATCTTCGATGATATAGCAAGTAAGAAAAACCTATACAAATTGTATGTATTTCATTTAAGGCGTTGGATTTGGCGCGATACAGTGGAAGTGCAACATCTCAATCCGCGTCAGTTAGTTATTTCACGCCTTGCGAAGGACGCGCTACCACTTACCGTCACTACGAAATACGCACCAGATATATTCAATGTGCGATTTATCGGTACGTACCTACTTATATTATTAAATGTCATGGAATATTTAAGACAACGATATGAGTGACCAATTTGATCAGGTTGGTAGAATACCAGCGCTATTTCTTTAAGTAGAAGTAGTTCTTTGAGTCTTTTTTGTTCCTCGTTAAAATTGAATTATTTTATGTAGGGGAAGTACGTCCAAAATGACACATACGGACAAAACGACACATTGGCGATATTTAAAAATTAGCGCGGTTTAGACAGTCAAAAATAAGACAATTAGGAAGCGCCCCCACCGGAAATATACCATTGGATTTCTCAGAGTCATTTAAAATACGTAACGGACGCCATGTTGACATTTGTGTTTTGCGCTTGGAGAAAAGTTTGTTAGTGGTCGTCAGTTTTTTGTTTTTCGGTAAGTTTTCTTTTGTTATTTTACTATGTAATAGTTTTTTATATTCAAGCATCTTGTGCTTGAGGTGATCGTGTAGATTATACAACACTATTGTCGCTGCAATAAGATTATTTTTCGGATCGTTATTTTTTTGAGGTTATGTACAAAATGACATACAACCAATACGGACAAAACAACATAGTGTGTCGTTTTGTCCGTAGAGATGGTGAATAGTAAACATATAAATCTCTTTAATTCACAGGATTGCAATTTGCCACGGAATTATAAAAAGACAAGTAATCGGCAATCATGGAGTCCGCAAGCGATGCAAAAAGCTATTGAAGCTGTACAGGAGAAAAAAATGGGTTGGCTTCTGGCTTCTAAGACCTTCAAAGTACCACAAGCTACACTAAGGCGTCATGCTTTGAAACAAAATAAAAGAATTCCACCAGCAGCAAAAGGTTTGGGCCGATTTCAGGTAACATTTCCTCTTCAAATCGAGAGACAATTGGTTGAGCATATCAAGCTACTTCAAACTCGCATGTTTGGATTAACGCGGACAATGGTCCAAGAACTCGCTTTCGAATTGGCTGAAAAGAATGGCTTTGCACACAGTTTTAATAAAGAAAAGGGCAAAGCTAGCCAGGAGTGGCTAGATGGATTTTTAAGGCGCCATAAAGACATATCTTTACGTAAACCTGAGCCTACTTCCGCAGCCAGAGCCCAAGCTTTCAATAGACCCCAGGTAAAAAAGTTTTTTGATAATTATCAAGAATACATAGACAAATACAAATTCAACGCAAACCGGATCTACAATGTGGATGAATCGGGATTGTCTACTGTCCAAAGACCTCAAAAAATCTTGGCTACCACTGGCAGGAAGCAAGTAGGTGCCATTACGAGTGCAGAGCGAGGATCCAATGTGACAGTCGTGTGCTGCATGAACGCAGCTGGGTCGTACGTACCTCCTTTCATGATTTTCCCTAGGAAGAATATGAAAAACGAGCTCGTGGATGAAGCACCAACTGGCACCGTAGGAGTAGCTCAAGAAAACGGATGGATGTCTACTGAAATATTCGTGAAGTGGCTCCAACATTTTCAAAGCTTTGTAAAAGCTAGTCATGATGATAAAGTCCTGCTTATTGTCGATGGCCATGCCAGCCATAAGTCATTCGAAGCTTTGAACTTTCCGAAGGAAAATGGAATCGAAATTGTTTGTCTTCCTCCTCACTGCACCCATCGTATCGAAATTTCTGTCTGGCTTAGAAACCATCCAGGAAGAGTGGTGACAGCTTTTCAGATCGGATATTTGTTTAATCAAGCTTATGGAAAAACTGCTTCAGTTCAAAATGCATCCAATGGTTTCAAAAGCACTGGTCTGTGGCCAGTTAATCCGGACATATTTCCAGATCACTTTTTTGAACCATCTGAAACAACAAATATACCAATGGCTTCCACAGCTGATAATCCAGACCAAATCCAGGATGATGACCTTCTTCCATCGTTGCCAATTGACCTGGAGGCTGGTGAGATTATGACACAGATACAGAATGAGGCCCCTGAACCTTCATTAGAGCCGTCCACTAGTTCTTCTAATCCATCTAAACCATCGGATTCTTCAGTCGCAATAGTAGTCACTAATGATATTCCTAACATATTGACTGGCCACTCAGACATTTCCCAACCATCTACAAGTTCCTTTCCTATGACAAGTCCTTTAGCAGCTCCAGTTAATGTCATTTCTCCAGTTCCCAGAGGTAAATTTGTAAGTGGTCAGGGTAAACGAAAGCCAAAGAAACGAACTACAACATTCCTTTTGACATCATCACCAAATATGGTAGAATTAAAACTCAAACGAGCTGAGACTGAAGCTAAAAAACCAACTCGTAAAAGAATCCAGGCAAT
Source organism: Lymantria dispar (assembly GCA_032191425.1). Lineage (NCBI taxonomy): Eukaryota > Metazoa > Arthropoda > Insecta > Lepidoptera > Erebidae > Lymantria > Lymantria dispar. The sequence continues at coordinate 23,363,117 of CM063457.1, forward strand.
TACTAAATCTCTTTATGTTAATGAAGACTCAGATGAAGATGGTCTTGATCAAGAAGTCGAAGAAGACGATTGTGCCTGTATATACTGCAATGATCTTTACTCACGTTCAAAGCCTGGTGAGGGGTGGTTGAGGTGCATGAAGTGCAGTCGTTGGGTTCACGCGGCCTGTGCTGATTTGCCAAAGCGTACCAAAATATTTGTTTGCGAATTGTGCAATTAATTTTTGTTATTTACTATTGTATTCATGTTGATGGCTGTGTATGTCATTTAGTCCATACGGTTTGTGTCGTTTTGTCCATACGGTATGGACAAAACGGATTTTTCTTGATCTCTATTTAAGACTAAATATTTTTGTAAGTGTTGATTTTTGTGACAAATCCTTTAAGGTATGGGTAACCAATTAATATAAGCAAAGTTTTATAAAAAAATTATGTTCCTAATACGAATAATAAAAAAGTTATTGATTATTAAAAAAACACTGTGTCATTTTGGACGTACTTCCCCTAAGCTCTTTTGTTTAGTTGTTTGTGTTTTTATAAGATTGAACAAAAACAGAATGAATGCTTTCTTTCTTTCGCTAAATTTGATTGTCATACGTTGACCCACGCTGTTCCAATTGATAGGATGATTGGTATGGATTTCATAATTGTGGGTTCAAGTCCCATGCGTGGTAATCATTTTTCGCTAATAACGACATTTTTATAAGTAAATAGCAAATTAAATGCGAAATCTCAGAAATTTAAGTATTACTGGCTTGGCCACGTGAAAATTAAGAATACCAAGGTCAGCAAACCTTCTATTACATTGGGTGATTGTAAAAGATAACTAAGTGGTGGAATCAGATATCAGTACTGTACTGTAAGATAAAGAAATTTTCAATACAATAATAATGCTTACAGTAGATCGATTTCCCTCCCACTGTAAAGAAGGTTCGAGTTCACCGGTGAGAGGAACATCGGAATAAAATAAGTCTATATAATGTTACTCGCTCATAATATAGCTATCCATTGGTGAATTAAATTTATAAAATCGGTCTACTTCCAGCGGTTTCACTTACGTAGTTCCCGATTCCGTGGGAATACCGGGATAATAATAGCCTACATACGTTATTCGCTGATAATGAATGTAACTTTCTATTGGTGAAACAATTTATAAAATTGCTCGATATCTAGCGATCCTAATTACGCAGTTCCCGTTCCCGTGGGAATACCGAGATAAAAAATAGCCTACATATCTTACTCGCTGACAAAGTAGCATTCCACTGGTGAAAGATTTATTAAAGTCGGTTAACGTGCAATGGTTTCACTCGCGTAGTTTCTTTTCCTGTGGGAATACCGGACTAAATGATGCCGGGTGTTATAATAAAACAATCATTTTTTCAGGCAATGACTGGTATGCTGTGTGTCGTACCAGTAGTTCATTAATATTATGTGACATTGCTCGCGGTTTGACGAGTGAGGTAATATTTTATTATTATTTTCACATCATCTTCATCACAGCTCATATGCGTCCCACTGCTGGGCTTGAGCCTCCTCCAGGTGGGAGATTGACATACTATATCACGCTCATCAGATGAATTGGTATAGTGTTTTATTTCGAGTTTTCCATCTCTTGCCTAGATGTTATGTGCATATTATATCCCTTAGTCGTCTTTTACGACACCCACGTGCAAGATAGTTTTGAATTGTATTTTTACTCCGTCACCATACGGACTGATTTCTGATTAGATCAAATAAAATACGACGTATTTCTTTCTTGTTTTATGAGTTTGTCAAAATGTCTGGTAGTTGGGTAACTTCGACGATAATGAGACGAAATTGGTTTAGTATACTACGCCGGATAAAGGGTTGTTCTAAAGATTTATTTAATATTTTCCTGTTTTTACAGTGATGAAAAATGTGGTAATTGAAAATTTCATTAAATTATTGAGAGATAAAATAGATATTAAATATACTTAGTTATATATAATGCACCACATAGATGGCGTACTGGTTAGGAAATCGTTTTATAGTGCCAAGTGTGTCAAAGGTTCGATTTCTAACAAGACAATTTTTTGTGCGATCTAAAAACAAATGTGTTTTGCGTGTTTTGTTTTTTTGTAAAGTTACCCGCAAAACAATTATTATTTCCTTAGCTGTACTAAGGTGTATTTTGCCTTAAAATTGACAATACACTGCATTCGAGTTGAGTTATAACTAAACATTATGACATACTGATATTGATTAGGGATATTTTTGGATGGGTTATGGGCTGGACACGCGCAGTCAGGTCCGTCCAGGGCGCCATAAACCAATGTATTTCCTCACCCACCTTTTCGCCATTGGGCCGGCCAATGGTACTGAATCCTTGACGTGCCACGGGAGTGCCCTCCGTCGCCCCGGACGAAGCCAGGCTGTAGGTGGGCCGACCATAGTCCACCCCCAAAAAAATAAAGAAAAAGGACAGCATCATGGCGCAGTTATGTTGATTAGGGATAGAAGGTGCTTGAAAATTGAGTTGTAAGATTTCATAACATTCAAAGTAGAATTAAAATAACATGGAAAATTATTTCTATTACAGATACCGTGGTCAGGCGGTGGTGAGAGAGTGTATGCTGCTGTAGGCGGTGCATGTTTATTGCATAGAGCTGGTGAACTAAGTGTCGTTGAATATGGTCTCAACAAAGTATTGCATACTGTTAGTACTTCTAATAAATTAAACAATATCGACATCATCATTTCAACTCATATACACCAGGAGTTAAGCCTTCCTCCACGTCGTCGTTTCGTCAATATTTCGGCCTAGATATGCACCATACCAGGGTTTGAGCCTCCTCTAGAATACGAGGGAAAATTGACTTACTCTAACCACACTATTCAAATGTATTGGTATAGGGTTTTATTTTGGATTTTCTATCTTTTGTCTAGATGTAATATGTATATTATATCTCTTAGTCGTTTTTTACGACACCCACGGTCAAGATCAAATTAAATAAAATAGAAGGCGGGGTTCGACGTGTTGGTGTAGGGTATAATTTAAGTTTTCTTTCTCTTGCACAGAGGCTATCAGTATATATACATGATCGAAAGCAGGATAGTAGACACTGCTTTGGATATAAACATTGGAGATGGAGTTATTCTGATCCGCTGGAAAAAGAAAAGTTTCAAATTTCACACTCATCAACCTATTGACGTTTACAGTTAGACCATAGGTTCAGTCATATGGCCAGGATATTACCATTATCACTTCGCAGGCGCATTGGCGTTTCAAGACATCACCATTCCCTTGACGATCACTTCGCTGCTTTTTACGATTTGTAAGGGAAAACAAGGAATGGCTATACATTCATTATTACCTAATACGTCCCACTGCTGGGCTCATCAATAGGAGGCAAATTGACCTTACTATACCATGCTGGTCAAACAGTTTGGTATAGGCTTTTGTATTGACTTCTCTTTCTTTTACATAGGTATTATATCCGTATACATCTTATTCGTCTTTTACGACAACCACGGGAAAAATAGGGTGGTTAATTGTGTTTTTACTCGGTCACCACACCGAGGACAATGATAGCGCTATGTTAAATAACACCATGCTTTAGGTGCGTACTGAGCGTGTGAATCCGCATGTATTGAGTGTGCGTATCAACGAAGGCGCTACCGGCGATTCAGAGATGGAGCGCAAGCATCTCGCGTATCTACTCGACAGGCAGACCATAGCTGTGGTGGACCTAACTACAGGTGCGTATCCTTATAGTTTTGATAGGAAGGCAATGGCCACGTCAATTTCTGAAAGTGAAACCCCAATAAATATTTCGGCTTATATGCGTATCTCTGCCTAGTTGAACTGCCTTTCATAATAGGAAGGAGGCTTTCTCTTCTGTACCACGCTGTGGGATAGGTTTTTCTTTCGAGTTTTATACAACATGTATCAATGTATTATATCCTTTAGTCGTCTATTACATTAACTATAGACAAGATAGGGCGGTGCTGAATTCTATTCCTATTTCGTCACCATACAGAAAATTACATTGACACTAGTGTAAAGTGAAAAATACTGGCTAAATTTAAAAGGAATGATGATATTTATCCTACTACAAGTGATAATTAATGATGGATTTAAAAAATGACTCGTGTTCAAAAGATTAAGACCTTTAAAATAAGTATTTGGCTGATCGTACAGCTAGCTTTTATTAAAAAACCAGTTACTCGCGACTATAGAGCTTGGATTATTAATGGCAACATTCAAATGGCTAAACGACAGTCAACTAAGAGACTAAATAACATTACTACAAAAGAAGAAATCATCATCCCAGCTCATATAAGTCCCACTGGACGAGGTCATAATGTGAAGGACGAGGGGGGCAGTGAATCGTATTCATATTCCGTCACCACACGGAAAGGCATACTCCAAGTTAAAGTATGCTATTACGTCTATACCTCAGCCCTCAGTCCTCAGCCCACCATGTGGTATGGTAGGTCAACTTCCCTTCCATTGTGGAGAAGGCTCGAGCCCTCCAGTGGGTCATATACGAGCTGTGATGATGTTGATGATATTTTTGATAGCGCACTTGATTCAATAGTCTAAGTATATACTGAATTTCGGTTCTGGAGTTTAATTTCTACGCAAACCATTTTTATGCAGTCCACAAAAAATTCTGCCGAGTTTGGGTCTGGTTTGATAATTATACAGGATGTATCAGGTTATGGCACAACAGTTCGAGTAAGTTTAACGAGCAGTTTAACGATCATAGATCGTAATTAGAGTGTATATTACACAAAAAATAATATAACATAAAAGTTATAGTGACTTCAAAAATGTGTGTCTAAGAGTCTATGCCTTAAATGTTACGTATTATGTAGGCATGTACAGACAGGACACATGTAGGTACGTAAAGCTTCGACAGTATAAATAGGTATGAATTGCGCAAACGTTCAATGGTAACGTACGTACAAAGTCACCTCGTCAACGGTCATCGGCTGATCAGCTGATTTAGAGCGAAGATTGTCTTGCCATATGCGAACGTAATCATTGATTTATTCAATTTCTAATGAACATTCAATAAAATACGAATATGTTGCAGATTAAGTATCACTGACATTAGACATTTCAATCAGATTTACATGAAAAAGCGATGACAAAATTGAAAAATTTACATGTCTCTAATTCATTAACGAATCGATATTTTTATTTCATATTATTTTCATGGGTTCCTACCACCATTGACTCCCATTTGACTAGTTGCCCCATAACCTGATACACCCTGTATGTTTATTTCTTACGCGATTTTTTTCTTTTAAATAAATAAATAAAAAATAACAAGTAATGCAATATGTTTAGGTGTACAATTGGGTCAATGGTGGCACGAGGCTCGAGTAGACTGGCTGGAGCTGAATGAGAGCGGACAATTACTACTGTTGAGAGACACCAGGCGAAGACTAGCTATACTCACTTTACATAACGGTGAAAAAGTATGTTGATACACATATTAGTAGAATAAAATATGTTGTTACGCCTTTCTTGACGTTATAAAATTCCCTTTTTTTATTGGGGGTTGGGTCACGGTCAGCGTGCTCCTCCAGTAACGCTTCCCTTTGAAATTGCGATCGCCAGTACAAATTAAATTAACTAGAATAATAATTATAAATAGTAGCTAAAGATATAAAGTTTGTTTAACTTCAGCTTGCAGATTTACAATATGGCCCACAGTTAATAAAGAAATATAAATGAATGTATTGACCTTATTAAGAACTTAAAGGTATTAAATACTAGCAATCCGCCCTTGCTTCGCTTCAACTTCAGTCGTCTAACCCGCGTGGTTCCCGTTCCCATGGGCATACCGGGATAAAATATAGTCTATGTTACTCTCTGATGTTATAGCTTTCCATTGGTGAAATAATTTTTGAAATCGTTTAAGCGTGAAAGCTTAACAAACAAACAAATATACAAACAAACTTACATTCGCATTTATAATATTAGTAAGGATAAACTTTAATATCATCTTTTAAATAATTAATAATCTTGCTTATTTGCACTAATAGTAACGACAGAAAAAAAATTGGTTGTCTATAAACTCGAGTTACGGACATTTATGACAAATTGCATACTTTTATGAATTGAATTATTATCACTGAATTATCATTATTTTGTATAATACAAAGGAGGAATTAATTGAAAATTAAAATTTTTTCGATTAATTTATATTATTTGCTCTCGTTATTTCAAATATTTTTAAAGTGTAACTTCTTTGGGTGTATGAGGGTAAAATTTTGACGGATGAAACGCAATTTAGTGACACGAAAATGTGGGACGTTTTTGTCCAAGAAAAGGGAGAGAACAATTGAGAGAGAGTGAGAAAGGGCGAACATAGCGCGAAGCACATAGCCATGGAGCGAGAATAGGGAGCAAGCGAGTGAGAAAGATTGAGAGAGAGAGAAAGAGAGAGAGAAAGAGAGAGAGAAAGAGAGAGAGAAAACGAGAATATTTTTTTAAAATTTATTTATTATCATTATTATTTTTAATATTGACAAAAACACGTGGCACCAAAGAAGTTTCACTTCAAACATATGTATGTTCTTTTTTTTACTTAAATTATACAGATTAATTAGAAGTAACAATAGCACATTGTTACTTCTTTTTTTAATTAACAATTTATTTACAGCTTAGTATTGGTTGTCTGTAAAGCGTCATGTCAAGCGTCGATCGTGCGTCACATACCGAACGCTTGGGCTGATCGTGTATCTTTGTCGCTTGTTCCGCGCTCTAGCTTGTACGTTCGTCTCAGGCGGAACGTGACTTTTTTGTGCGTGCAGCCGGCGTTTATCGAGTTATAAGACTTTATTTATCACGTCAAAAATATGTCAACATCATTTGTTGCATATAACATAACCAGCAGACCCGGCCACGCGTTGCTGTGGCTAATGTTTTTGTTATTTTACATTTTATTAAAATATTTAAGTGGAACTGTAGAACATCAGTCACGGGGACCACCATGCTTTTTTACAAAGATGCCATACTTTAGCCTCAACAACACGTGGTGGTTATGCTATTGAATTGTAGCTTATATGACACGTTTGTAGGTTTGACATAGCAGCGCCATAGCGCCATCTATTAATTACTTACTCAATCCAGTCAACAGATATCGCCATCTGTTAAAATCGTTTGGAGTTAACAGATAATTTGAATGTCAAATAATAGGTATATACGAGTATATAGGTAATACAAATAATTTGCAATAAAATAATACCGCGACTATAAATGTAAGCTATCCTATCTTTCAAGTTGGATCAAACTGCACACGGTGTGCAAATTTGATTAAAATCGGTTAAGTAGTTTAGGAGTCCATCGCGGACAAACAACGTGACACGTAATTTATATATATTAAGATAAATTATTTACATTACACTATCTGAGCAGTAATTTTATTTTATCATTACGTACTTACGTTTTGACAGGAAATTATAGCGAGCGGAGTTAGTTTTGTGCAGTGGATCGAGAATAGTGATGCTGTAGTCGCTCAGACACCAACACATCTACTTACATGGTAAGTCTTTAGTCAGCAGCTATCTCTTAAACTGTTTGCAAGACATGTTTGGAGTATAAACACGGACACACTACTCGGAGCTCGCATTATCATCATCTGAGATTGTATATCTCTGTGTGGTGACGGAGGAAGAATACAATTCACCACTCCATATCTTGTCCGTGGATGTCTTTAAAGACGACTTAAAGATATAATAAACATATAACATCTATGCAAGAGGAGGAAAACTCGAAACAAAACCCTATTCCAACACGTTTGTCCAGCGTACAATAGTAGGTCAATTCCCCTCCCATTATGCAGGAGGCCTGAGTCCAACAGTGGGATATATATAGGCTGAGATGATGAGATTATATACGTTCTATTGCTGAGTTTGAGCTTCCTTCCCAATATGAGGGAATTTGACTTACTATGCTGACCATACAGGTGGGTATAGGGTTTTATTTTGAAGTTTCTTCATTTGCATATTATTTTCATACTATATCCATTAGACATATTTTATGACATCCACGAGTAAGAAAGGCGATGATGTATGTATTCTTACTCCGTCACCACCACAGAAAGAGAAGCTTGCATCAAATCGAGAAAATTTCAAGGTGTTCAAGGGTTTCCTAACTTATTTTATTCCATATTTTGTTATTCTTATTTTATTTAGTTCCTTAATTTTATTGTTCTATACCTATTTGCCTTTTTGCCTTAGGGCATACACAATGAGCCTTTTTTAAATAGGTACAGTGCTTGGGATATTAGTAGCGTCGATATGGTGGAGTGCGGAGGTGCGGTCGCCGTTGAAGTGATATCAAGAAGGGTAGTACTTGATGGAGGATTACTCCCTTACCTGCAGTTAGATGAACATCGACTTGCCTTTAGTAAGTATAGAACGTTACTTCTAAGTTAGAAATCATCGACTTTTATCTTATCATCAAACATTAATTAATTAACCTATCAACATTCACTCTTTTTACAATATATCATTATAAGTTTCAGGTATATAGTGTATTAATATATTTTGTTACAGTTTTTTTAAGAACATTAACAGACAACATCCTGCACTAAGGAAATAATCCTTGTATTGTGGGGGACTTTAGAAGTATATAATTAACGGACATAAATTATATCCAGACTCAGAACAACAATTTGTGGGTCGCACAAAGTGTTGTCATGCGTGGGATACGAACCCACGACACTGGCACTATAGGTCTTTATCACTACATCAACTGTGCAGTCAAGTTTCTTTTACAGAATTGAATTACTGCCTCAGACTCACAACCTTTGAATTTTCAGATGTCACTGTGAAAGATATTTTACGCTCTTTTAAATCCCTTAATATAAAAAAAAAAACAGTAGATTTGTGGGGTTTATCAGTAAAGACAGTTAATTATATAATTAATATTATTGCCCCCCACTAGACTTCTGTGTTTAATGGTTGTGTTGCTGGAGGTGTGTTTCCTGAACTCATAAAAATTAGTAGAGTAATTTGTAGTGAATGTATTTGTAGTGAGAGTAAGTAAAGTAATAGAGAGTCCTTTGATTAAATCGGGTAGTATGTCAGATGTTAATAATTTTCGACCGATATCCATACTACCAATACTTAGTAAAGTATTTGAAAAAATTATACTTGTTTAGATGTTGAGTTATTTTAACAATCATGGTATTTTCCACAAACATCAATTTGGTTTTACTAAGAATTGCTCTACTATTGATGCGGGTGTAGAATTACTAAAAAACATTTTCTCATCCTGGGAGGAATCACACGAGGTTTTGGGCATCTTTTGCGATTTATCTAAGGCATTTGATTGCGTAAACCACGAAACTCTTATCAAGAAATTACACTACTATGGGATCAGGAAAAATGCTCTGGAACTTATAATTTCCTACCTAAGCAACAGAATTCAGAGAGTCGATGTTAACGGTGCTCGATGATCTGGTTCTGTTATTAAAATGGGCATTCCACAAGGGTCAATACTGGGGCCATTTCTGTTCCTTGTATATATTAACGACTTACCCTATTATGTAGGGGACAATCAAAACATTGTGTTATTCGCAGATGATACCTCTTTACTGTTTAAAATTTAGAGACAAATGCTCAACTATGACGATGTGAACAATGCACTGTCTAACGTTGTTCATTGGTTTAATTCTAACAATTTAGTTCTAAATGAGACAAAAACTAAATGTATTAAATTTACTACACCCAATGTGAGACAAGTGGGAACCAATGTTTAAACGAATGGTGTGGCTCTAGACCTTGTGGAATCAACCACCTTTTTAAGCATCGCTATACATAGATAAAAGACTCCAGGGGGCCTCATTTTGAGAAACTGTCAAATAGGTTCAGTTCAGCGGCTTATGCAGTAAAAAAAATTCGCGCGTTAACCGATGTTGAAACAGCCAGAATAGTTTATTTCGCATACTTTCATAGTCTCATGTCGTACTGCATATTACTTTGGGGTTGCTCCGCGGAATTGAATAGAATTTTTGTTCTACAAAAAGGGCGGTCTGCGCGATATATAATTTAGGCCCAAGAGTGTCACTAAGAGAGAAATTTAAAGAGGTAAATATTCTGATTGTTATATCTCAATATATATACGAAAATGTATTTTAGGTAATAAAATATCTTTGACTTTGAAAATTATAGTGACATTCACCATGTAAATACTCAGAATAAGGATAAATTAGTTGTACCATAGTACTCGTCTTCAACGAGTTAACAAATCCTCCATGGGCCAATGTATACGCTTCTACAATAAATTACCCATTAATATTCGAGATATGCCAGTTAATAAGTTCAAAAAACCAATGTAGATTTTGTAGAAAAGGTTATTATAAAATCTCGGATTATCTTGATGATAATATAGACTGGTTATGAGCAGCTCCTCATTCAGGCATTTTCTCATTATTTGGAAACACAGAATAAACACATGTTTATTCTGTTGTTGTTGCTATAATTGTAAAGCGTAGCGTGTTTTGCCAAACGAATTTGTTATTTAATCTGTGTTTTATGTTTGTGGCACATGATATTGATCATGCTCACTGAAGGGTCTGCTTGCGATAGCTACGAGGAGCGGGTCACTCCCTTCCCTCCATTGTGGTTGAGGGGAGTGATGGCTGCTCTAGTGGTTAACTCATGATCGGGTGCCGCTTGCGGGATCTGGTCCAGCCATGGTACTTTTTCGTTATATTTAATAACTGTATTGTATGATGGTTCGAAAGGCATCACACTGGAGCTATTAATAGACGTGTTGTTGTATATTATTTTATTTAAAATAAAAAAATAGTAAATTAATAACAAAGAAGACAATCCCACTGAGTTTCTTGCCGGATCTTCTCAGTGCGGTCGCGTTCAGATCCGGTAGTAATTTAAGGTAAAATGTAAAAAATGACCATATGTAAGTGCCCCCGCGGGGTTAATACATACTAAAGGATTTGAATTTGAATTAGAATATATGTATAACCTTTCAATATTTCCACGTCAAAAACGATTTTTTAGTAGAGAATACCACAACCTTGATTTCGTCATTAAACTTATTACATAAAGCTCACAGCTATCAGCCCGTAGAGTTCCACTATGGGGCATAGCACGTAGGCCTCAGTGCTGCTGTGCCGGTGATAATAATTCCATAATCGCTACACTGGTTAGACAGGTTGGTAATAGCAGTAGGTGTTACGAGTTTCCCAGGCGATTGCTGTTGTCCTTTTTCTTAACAATTTCTCGGTCGATTTTTACGACTCCCCCTGGAAAGCTAGGGTTAGTGCCTCTCTCTGATCCTTTTTTTCTCTTATATGATACAAACGAAGTACACAACTTCGTCAGCTAGTTACATAATGTAAATTTTTAGACAACGCGCTTCGTAGTGGTGACTTGGCGGGTTGTGCGCGATACTTGGAAGGTGTCGGCAGTAATGCCGATGTGGCTCCATTGTGGAGGCAATTGGCTGAACGGGCACTAGCCGATGACGATGTTCAGGTACTATTATTAAATTAATGACTTTTTACATTTCCTTTTTTGAAGTAAATCATCTGTAAGCTCGGTTGGTTACCCTTTTCGGTCCTGTCTTTGTAAAGCATACTCTTTCTATTTTTTTTCACCTAGATATTACTGCGCTACGATTGTATTCAAAATTCACCTATGCAAAATATTTTGTTTTTTTAGCTCATATTCATTTCACTTATGGGTTTGGGCTTCCTCTACACTCTCTTCTAGATATTGTTTTTTATAGCTTGCTGCCAAGTGTTATCGAGAAGCTGATGACGTGGCCCGCACGTTCTATTTAGAGAAGACAATTGAATTGGCTGCTGCAGAAGGTGACGCTGACGTAAGAGTTGGTAAGAATAAATATCCCAATAAGTCTTATTGATGTTCTTAATTAAGATTTGATAATCCACATGATGAGGGAATGAATTATAATTATTTATTTTAGTTTTGTTTTGGAATTCAAATATAAAGCTACTGGGCTCTATTTTTTTAATTCACTTTTTGTCATTTATCAGACGTTATAATGTTAGAAACGACGTTACAAAACTGTATTTATATGCAGCTTTGGGCACAAATATTATGCATCAATCAAACACATATCTATCAAACTTATTAAAATTATTAGCAACCCGCCCTCACTTCGCTTCGGTTTCAGTCGACTTATACGCCTAGTTCCCGTTCTCGTGAGAATATCGGAATAAAATTTAGCCTATGTTACTCCCTAATATTATAGCTTTCCGTTGGCGAAAGAATTTTTGAAATCGGTACGGTGGTTAAGCGTGAAAGCGTAATAAACAAACTTAATTTCGCATTTATAATATTAGTAATATTAAAATTATATATAGGAAGTCTCAAATTAAAGAACAACTTCGCTTATGTTGTAGTTTAATGGTCATAGCTCGTAATTAGAATGTATATTGCACAAAAAACAATAAAACATAAGCATACAATGATTTCAAAAATGTGTGTCTAAGAGTCTATGCCTTAAATGTTACATATTATGTAAGGATGTACAGACAGGATACACGTAAGCATGTAACGGATCGACAGTATAAATAGGTATAAATCGCGCAAACGCATCGATGGTAAAGTAGGTACGAAGGCACCCCGTTAACGGTCATCGGTCAATCAGCTGATATTAAAGCGAAGTTTGTCTTGCTTATGCGAACATAATCATTGATGTATTCAACTTCTAATGAACATTTAACAAAGTACGAATATGTTTCAGATTAAGTATTACTCACTTTATAAATTTCAATCAGATTCAGACGAAAAAGCGAGAACAAAATTGAAAACTTTACAGGTCTCTAATTCATTAACGAGTCAATATTTTTACTTCGAATTTTTCTTTGTTTCCTACCATTTGACCGGTTTCCCCATAACCTGATACACTCTGTATATGTGTGATATACATATATGTGACATACCTTAGTTGATTAAATACGTATATTTTTAAATTAAACTTAATACAGTAAAACCCATTTAAGACGATTTCGCAGGGACCCGATCAAAAACGCGTCTTAGGCGGGAAAGCGTATTATGCGGGAAAGGGAAAAAACGTCCCATTATTATTTATTATATATATTATTATTTTGAATACCTACGTATTGAATTTAACATTTAAAATTAACTAAATAAAATGTTTATTTTCTTTATTTAATACACTTACTACTAGATACATTTTTAAATATTAAATAATAAAAAATATTTAAAAATATAAAAAAAAATTGTTTATTATTATTACGTTACTTAAAGTAATCACTTATTATAGTATGACTAAAAGATTTTGAGGCAATTACAACATTTTCGATGTAATTTAATTTTCGCAATGCGTCTTCGCTTTGATTCAAAGAAGTTACATAGCATCTTAAATCATTAACTGCTGATAATACCTAGGCGTGTGACAAAATCGGAGTTGACTCATCATCTTCTTGGTCATTATCACTTGGGGTCGCTCAACAGTCGCTGGCCGCTGCCGCAAGGGGTAATATGTGTATTTGGGTGGCACGTCTTGGCGTATTAAACGGGAAGACGATCGTATTAAGCGTTAAGAAATGTATGAAAACATGTCTCAAGTTGCTGGGACCGACGCAAAATGGCGTATTATGCGGAAAATTGTATTAAACGTGATCGTATTAAACGGGTTCTACTGTAGTTGGTTGCCTCCTACTGTAGACCGTTCTATGAGAATTTCTCGATGGATTAAATTAGTGTAGTAAATAGGTCCGTGTGGAGACGGAATATCAATACAATTTATCACTCCCTATCTTGCTCGTGGATGTCGTGAAAGTCGACTAAGGGATAAAATATGCACATAACATACAACATAGCAAGAGAAGGAAAATTCGAAATGAAACCCTATACCAACATGTCTGACCAGGATGGTATAGTAGGTCAAATTCCTTCCCACTATGGAGGAGGCTCGAGCCCAACAGTGGGACGTATGTGGGCTGCGATGATGATGATGATGATGATGATGCAATAGATATTAAACTTAGGAATTTCACGGTCACTCGTTTATGCTATTTAAAGTTGGTTTAGTAGAGATAAGTAACAGAAGAAGTGATTCACTTTTATAATTATTTCTAGGACTAAATAATCCCATAGTTCGAGCTCGTCTTGCTATATTTGCTGGAGATCTGTCAGCAGCCGAAGAGTGGTACGTAAAAAGCGCTGGTAGAGCCGATTTGGCTGTGAATATGTACAAGCAATATAATAAATGGTCCGAAGCGATTGCACTGGCTGAAAGAACAGATAGATCGTCTGTGCCCTCACTAAAACAGCAGTATATGGATTATTTGATGTCTACTGGTAAGTGCGTTATTGCCTTTCAGTTATTTTTTTTAAATACTCTTAGTTTCTATAGTCTTGGAAGTATGTTATTAAAAATAAAAAGAGCGTACGTACAAAGTACGCATGTCAAAAGTGAGACTTCTTTGGTGTCACCTCTTTTTTGTTAATATGGGAAATTATTAACTAAATTCTTTTTTAAAATTAAGAAAAGAAAATTAATGAAAAAAACAATGGCGAGCGATTTGGCGCTCGCGGTTGATGTTAAAAGTTACCTAGAAGAATGCATCTGGTTATTTTCCTGGTGAATCCTTAGGCAGGTTTTCTAATTATCATGCGAAAGAAGATGGTGGTGTGATGATAATTGTAATCATAATTGTATTATATATAAACGACTATTGTTGTATTTATAAGATATGTGATGATTTGCAGGACGTTTGGGTGAGGCTGGCGCAGTTTTAGCAGCCTCCGGTGATGTTCAAGGTGCGGTCAGACTGTGGTTGCAGGGCGGTCGCTCTCGACGGGCCGCTGCTTTACTCCTACAACATCCACAGTTATTGAGAGATACGGATTTAGTTGAAACTGTTCACACTCAACTTATACAAGTAATTAATCGTGGTAGATATCCTTCTCTTTTTAAAGGCACGTAGCAATATTCTAGATCCCCTTCCCGTGGATACTGGGATACCGGAATAAAATATTACCCAAGTTACTCCTTACAGAGACAGCTACTTTTTTTATGAGTGGGCTATGGTAAGTGCGCACACGGTCCATTCCGTCCGGGGCGACGAAAGGACGGCGTGCGGGCCCATAACCCACCCGTACCCACGTCGCCTTCATCGTTGGGTCGACTACCGGAGCAGGGTGAGAAAGAGACAGCTACCTGGCAGTAAAATATTATCAATATCGGATTAGCCACTTTGAAGATTACCCGAAACAGACAAAAAATATTTAAACGGGTTTTTAGGCAAAATTATACTGTAATAATAAGCATGTGAGCATGAAAAAGATATTATTTTGTCATTACACACTTTAATTTTATTTAATTGTCTAAATTTATTCAATGTTTTTCTCTTTAGTGATCATATTTTAATGAGGATGAGTCGCAATAACTTTGTCGTTTGATTTTAGGAGGAATGGTGGGAGACTGCGGGTGAAATATCGGAACGGAGGGGCGACACTCGTGCAGCTGTGGAGTATTACGCAAAAGGAAACAATTACGCGAGGGCGGTTCAACTTGCGAGAGAGGTATGTGGCTTTTTCGGTGGATTATCTTTCAAATATTATAACTAACCCATTCACATAGCTGCTGATAAAAGTGATCATGCCTTTTAGGCTAGAAGATCAGTCATATATTCAGTTCATATATTCATATCTGTGCAAGAAAGGGAAAACTCGCAATAAAACCCTTTACCAACATATCTGACCGGTATGATATGTTAGGTAAATTTCCCTCCTATCGTACGAACTGAGAAGACGATGGCGGCGAAGATAAAAAGAGCTCTAGAGATTAACTTCCTAGCATGCATAGATTTTTTTTTACAAGCCTACATATTTTAATTATTTTAAAGCCGTACTGGTTTTGTAATATACCAATATTTTATTTTCAAAGCAGAGAAGGAATGACAGTCCACCACTTTTCCTCGTTTAATCAATATGGATATACTGCAAATCACAAGAAAGGGTGAAATGCGGGATAGGATCCAGGTGAAATAGTGGAGAAGAGGTGCGTCTCCCTTCCTGCTGTCCATTTTTAAAAAATAATGTATTACTGCCAGCCATTACCAAAATTCAAACAATTATACCAAAATTTATCTAAATGATTTTTAAATTCTGTTTACTACGGAGCAAGTGTGTGTGATACTTAATTTGATACAAGACCCCGGGTTGCAATAGCAACTGTTCCCGAAGAATGACTGGTTTTGTTAGATCTAGGAATAAGAAAAAAAAGAAAAGAGAAACAATTTTCCACTACATTTGCTATATTATACAACTACGCACACGTTTTTTAATACTATAGCACTAACAAGGAGACCCTCAGACGTGTGGGTCAGGGATTGCCATGACTTTTGGGTGGGGTGGTAGAGGGACCCGAGGGTATCACAACTACCAGATATAGGGTCAACTGGGCCCTCATTAAAAAGATATTAAGGGTTAAAGTTGGATGGGTAATTTATGTACTAAAGAAATTCGCACTTGAATCGCAAGTTAATGGTAGCTTCGTGGTAATGCGCTCGCCTTCGGGATCTATGGTCTCGGGCTCGAGAGCTGACGACTTATTTTTTAAATTATCACAATATTGTGTAAAATTTGTTTTATTTTTTATAATTTTACGCAGAATTATAAATTATTTTGCTTTTTTAAACGATCTCCTCCTTTTCTCGCTCTCTCCCATGTATCAACTCTTCAATATGAAAATTGAGGTCTTACGGAACGAAAATAAATAATTATAAAATTGTGGAAAATAATTTTTTATATTTATCGTATAAATGTACATTTTTCATACATTCTTATCATCCTTACAAATTTTTGGATGGAATTCCTCGTAAAAGCACACAAAACACAGACATTGTCTGCACCGGCTGCATTTTATCGCTGCGCGAGTTCCCTCCGAGAAAGAGCGGAAGAAACGAGATCGTGAAAAAAGGAATATAATTTATAATTCTGCGTAAAATTATGAAAAAAAAAAACTAATTTTACACAATATTGTGATAATTTAAAAAAAAAAACAAATTATCGGGTCTCGAACCCGAGACCATAGATTCCGCAGACGAGCGACGTTACCACGCGGCGAGCTTGCTATTCAAATGCGAATTTCTCTAGTACCTCCGAGTAAATTACATCCAACTTTGACGCTTAAAATCTTTTTAACGAGGGCCCAGTTGACCCTAATATTTCATAGTTGTGATACCCTCGGGCTCCCTCTACCACCCCACCAAAAATCATGGAAATCTCCGACCCACACGTCTGAGGGTCTCCTTGTAAGAAAAAAATTGCGTGCATATTAAGTACGCATGTCAGAAGTGAAACTTCTTTGGTGCCACGTGTTTTTGCCAATATTAAATAAAAAACAATAAAAAACATTGTACTCTCTCACTCTCTCTCTCTCTCAATCATCCTCACTCGCTTGCTTCCTACCCTCGTTTCGTGGCTATGTTGGCTTTCTCACTCTCTCTCAATCAGTCTCAATCGCTCTCTCGTTCTTCTTGGACAAAAACGTCCCACATTTTCGTGTCACTAAATTGCGTTTCATGCGTAAAAAATTTACCCTCATGCGCGCAAATCAAATCAAATCAAATCATTTTTACCTGCAAAGAATACAGGTGTAACCAAATAACAAAAAAACGGTAGATTTTCCTGCCATATTCTGCCTTTAAGACATGCAAATATTGACACATTTTCAATTATTAATTAATTACTATAATCATAACTATAGTTTAAGATGTGTAATTACATAATATCATAATATATAAAATCTCAAATTACAATTTATTTAAATGTCAAGTGATTATTATTAATTGTTATATGTCATAAATTCGGATAAATATAGAAATTGTAGCTGATTAACCATTGTCGTAGTTTTAATTTAAAGTATTTCTTCGGGAGCTCTCTTAAGTTTCTAGGTAATTTATTAAATATGGTTATGCACATATGGTAAACATTTCTCTTGTTTAATGTCGTCCTACAATATGGAATCACTAATCGTGTGGGATCCCTACAGCTACGTAAAACATTATTACTCTTGGAATAAAAAAATAAATAATGATTTTTGACAAACACTGAGACTTCAAGTATATACATGCATGTTAACGTCAATAAGTTCATCGATTTAAATAAAGGTCTACAAGATTCTAACGGTCCCACTCCACAAATCGCTCTCACGCACTTTTTTGTACAATAAAGGCTTTATGTGCATCTGTTGAATTGCCCCATATTATAATCCCATATCGTAGTATGGATTCTACATAACCATAATATACTGTTAGTGCCGTTTTCTTATCTGATAATGTACGTAATTTTTTAATAGTATATACGAAACCACTTAGTTTACTGCATATATTCATTATATGTTTTTTCCAATTGCAGTATTTATCTAGTGTTATGCCTAAAAATTTAATAGAGTCTGTTTCTTCTATACTTTCATCGTTAATTTTAATATGAACACTATAGTTTTTAGCATTAATTGTTGAGAATTTTATGTATTTTGTTTTGCTTAGATTTACACTTAAATTATTTCTTTGAAGCCAATCTATTACTGAGATTACCGCTTCATTTATTTTCATTTCATAGGTCGTCAAATTATCATCATTAGGAATTATTATTGAGATATCATCAGCAAATAGAACACATTGATGCTTAATCACTTCTGGTAAATCGTTAATATATAACAGAAATAATAAAAGGGCCCAAAATACTGCCCTGCGGCACACCGTAATTGTTATTTTTAAAGTATGATCTTACAGATGATTCATGATCTTTATTTAAACTTACAATTTCAACACATTGCTGACGATTCTTTAGATATTTCTCAAGCCAATCTAGCGCAATACCTCTAATCCCATAATTTTCACATTTCCTCAATAATGTCATATGATCTACAAAATCAAAAGCCCTAGTCATATCAAAAAATATCACTACCACTGGTATTTTTTTATCTAGATAATTTGTTGTACTACGAATTAAATTAAATGCAGCCAAAGAGGTTGATTTGTTACGTTGGAACCCATTTTGTTCAGCCTTAATAATATTATGTTTAGTCAAGAATTCTAGAAGTCTGGTATAAAATGCTTTTTCGAATATTTTTGATAAAACAGGGACAAGTGTTATTGGTCGGTAATTTTTGGGTTCTTGTTTATTACCTTTTTTATGCATAGGTTTTACAATAGAATATTTTAGTTTATCTGGGAATATACCTTGTATAAATGATTCGTTAATAATATGAGTTAGTATTGGCGCTAAAATAGTGGAACTTTTTTTTATAATACTTGTAGAAATAGAATCATATCCAACTGCTTTAGTATTATTTAAAGAAGATATAATGTTAAAAATTTCCTGCTCGGTAGCAGGTCTTAAAAAAATTGAACTATTGTTACATTGATTTAATGATTTACTATGTAAAGGGAGGTTTGTGTTGTTAACCTGCCTGTTTCCATTAGTATCACTTATAAAAAAGCTATTAAAGGCATTTGCAATTTGTATTGGACTTGTAATAATATTTCTTTTAACTTGGAGTGACTCTATCTTATTAATTGATTGAACTCTATCATCTCTACTTTTAATTATCTGCCAAGTAGCTCTACCTTTATTTTTTGCTGTAGCAATAATTTTTCTATTTCTATTACATTTAGACCAATTAATACATCTTTTCAGTAACCTGGCATATATTTTATATGTTGATAGAGCTTCTTCTGTTTTTAATTTATAGTAATTAAACCTCAATTTTCTTCTTACAGTACATGACTTTCTTAAGCCCTTCGTTATCCATTGAGGAGAACCCAAATTAGAAAATATTCTTATTCTATTAAACGGAAAACATAAGTCATAAATTAATTTCAAATCGTCATGAAATATGCTAAAAGCCCTATTGACATTTGTCTCCATATAAACATTTTGCCAGCACAATTGTGATATATAGTATAGGAATTTCTCAACATTATCATTGCAGAGATCTTTTTTTTGGCAATACCAATATTTTGCAGGTAGGCACCTGCCATAATTAGAATTAAATTCAAATTTGTTCAATTCAAAAAAAAAGTTGTTAAATTCAAAATTGAATTAAATTAAATTCAATTCTGCCTGCATAATTAGAATTAAATTCAAAAATTTGTGAAGTCTCATGGTCAGATAAGAATGTTTTGCACACTTCTGTGTGCATAGCCATAGCATTATTTAGATTAGATGCAATTATATCTAAACAATTACATAGTCTTGTTGGTACATTAATGTGTAATATTAAATTATAGTTAGAAAGGATGTTTTTTAATGTTACTGTATTATTACTATTAATTAGGGTATTAATGTTCAGATCACCTGCTATAATAATTTTTTTATTAATTATTTTATATGACAACTTATGTAACAGGATCTCCAATTTATTAAAAAATCTATTAATATCAGATGTTGGTATTCTATACAGACATATAATAATGCAATTTATACTAGGTATTTCTATACCACAACATTCAAATACCTTTTCTTGTGCGACGCTTTTACATATAGCAACAGGACAACAATCAATACCATTATATGTTAGAATGCATGTACCTCCTCGATTTTGTTTTTTCCTGGAAAAGTAGCTACTCACTTTATAACCCTTGAGATGAATGTTAAACTCATCTCCTGATTTAATAAAAGTTTCACAAAAACATAAAACATGAATGGGGTTTTTATGACTGTCTGTGAGTTCATCTAGACACAACTCAACCAACTCAGATTTTCTTAGTAGACCTGCAATATTTTGATGCAATAACCTTATGTTTCTTTTATTACCATTGGGCTTATGTATAAAAAATCTGTATCTTTATTTGTTTTACATGGTAATTTAGATGCTGTATGTCTTAATACAGGAAAATAATATGGGATAGTTCCCTTTTTATATTGATAACTACTGATAGTTTGTTTTATAAGAGATTTATTTACTTTATTTTTGTTGGGAATAAATTTAGCTTCATAGTCTTTTGTGTCTATTATAAAGTTTACTTTCTTACAAATAAAACCTTGCAACAGATGTATATTTTTTATATGCATCCTGTCCAAATTGATAAAGTAATTATTAAAACTTCTACATGTAAACCTTAACAAATTATTTAGTTTAATTTCATTCAGATAATTATTCCTACTGACACTCACAACTATAACATTACTTTTATTTAAGTGATGCAAAGTTTTTGTGAGTTCATATTGAATTTCATTTGGGTTTTTATCATTTTGCCCAATACATAATATCACCCAATCATTTATAGCATTCAAATAGTAACATGGATTCAAAGATTCACTACATTTAGCAAATGGTTTTACAAAAGCTGAGACATTATATTGGCCATATTTATTATTTACTCGACTTTTGATTAATTTTTGAGCTAAGCCAACACACTGTTGTTCGCCAATAATGTGTATTTTCCGATTGGTTAGTTTCTGGTTTATATTATCATTCAATTCACTGCTAAAATATTTTTTATTATTGTCTGTGGTAGTAGTAGTAAGATTCTCATTCTTGTAGTTTTTTCTATTTAGTTGTTTGTGTACTGCGCCATCTTGTGTATTAAATTGAAAGTTTGTGGACTCATTAATTTGACCAAAGCTGTGGGAGTCTGTGTCAACGTTTACAGATTCATGAATAAATAGTTTTTTTTGTTGATAGTCTCTGGGTATTTTCACGGGTTTCTTTTTTGAGCTGCTGTTACTAACACATATTTTTTTTAAATTATTTATAACAGTTTGTTGCTCGTCTCGTTCTTTTCGTAATGTTAGTGTCTCTAGAGAAAGATTTTTAATTTCCTTGTGGGCACTTTTGAGTTGTTGTTTTAATTCATTTATTTCTTCCTGCAATGCCGATATATAAAAATTTTGTTCTACTGATAAATCTGGCAAACTTCTTGTCAATATAACTGAATTGCTGGAAGTTGATTGGTTTAACGATTCTAAAGATATTGTTCTTTTTTTTCTTAACGTAATGTTCGAGTAATCCATATTGAAATATAATTTTTATTGTTGTCAAAGTGATAAATAATTTCAAGAATGTTTGCAAAAAAGTTTCTCTTCAATAAATCCTTGTGTCGCGGCTGACTACGTGTGGTCTGGCGGTCTAAATAACGAGGTTCAATAGTGAGTGTCATGAGTTTGATTCTAATCTTAACATATATAAATTACGTGTCACGTTGTTTGTCCGCGATGGACTCCTAAACTACTTAACCGATTTTAATCAAATTTGCACACCGTGTGCAGTTTGATCCAACTTGAAAGATAGGATAGCTTACATCTTAATTTATAGTCGCGGTACTATTTTATTGTAAATTATTTGTATTATCTATATATATACCTATTATTTGACATTCACATTTATCTGTTAACTCCAAACGATTTTAACAGATGGCGATATCTGTTGACTGGCTTGAGTAATTAATTAATAGATGGCGCTGCTATGTGAAACCTACAAACGTGTCATATACGATTTTAACTTACTTTTTTACATAAATGCCATTTGTAAAAAAATATGACGGCCTCCATGACAGATGTTCTCCTACAGTTCCACTTAAATAGTTTAATAAAATGTAATATAACAAAAACATTAGCCATAGCAACGCGTGGCCGTGTCTGCTAGTGATAGAATAGTTCTCTGTACGATTGATTGATCACAAATTATCATTTTGTGTCAGGGTTATTTGTGCCCATTATGTTAGTAGTCTCCCGCGACTTAAAAACGGGACGTGTATAATAAGTGTAACAAAAAAACAAGAAATTTAATTTGAATTTTTCTCGTTTTAATAGGCTTGTCCTGGCGAAGTGACACATCTTGAAGGTCAATGGGGCGCATGGCTGGTGTCTTGTCGTCAAGCCGGTGCGGCTGTACCACACCTCATTGAGGCAGGACACTCTAAAGATGCACTCGATGCAGCGCTGCAAGCACATCACTATCGTAAAGCGCTACAGATCTTACAGGTAATAGAATATCTTATATCTTTAAACGAGCAATTCTTGTATATATATATATATTCAGGATCTCGGAAACGGCTCCAACGATTTTGTTGAAACTTGGCATACTAGAGGATTCGGGTCCAAAAAATCGATCTAGCTAGGTTTTATTTATAGAAAATGTTCTTTTGTCGGTGTTTTTAGCATAACAATAAATGACATTAAATTTTAAAAGAATATGAATTCAAATTTCGTTGTAAATGTCAAGAGTTCCGGTAGCTCAGTTGGGGGACGGCCGGTTTTAATTTTGAGTTTTGTAGCATCCAAACAGCGTCGGTTCGAATCTCGGTGTTATTATTATTCTCTTTTTGTAATTTTTTTATATAATTTTAGTTTTTATTAATATATCTAAATAAATTCTATAAAAATATTCCGAGCGAAGCTCGGTCAACCAGATATTTTTACATCTAAATGATCAAATAATGCTGCAATTGTCAGGCATATATTTTAGTGATCATGGTAGCAGATATGGTGACCATTTAAGAATAAAATGTGTCGTTCCACCTTGTTTACCCGTGGAAGTGATACAAATTCGCTGGGATATTCGCTGGGACAAGATAAAATTGGCAATACAATTTATCGCCCGAATCTTGCCCATGGGTGTCGTAAAGGACAACAAAAGGATGTAGTATGCAAATCATATCTATGCAAGAGAAGGAAAATTCGAAAAGAAACCCAATACTAATACGTAGACCAGCATGTTATAGTAGGCCAAGGTCTCAAAATGAAGGAGCCTGAAACTCAAGCTAGCGGCTGTGATGATGATGATGAAAACATCAACTACCGATGAACAACCCGACTGCAAAATGTGACGATTAAGTAGATTTCCTTCTTTGAGGATGCCTAGGTAGGCTGGTGGATAGTAATAAATGATCAAGCTGCTTACGTTACTAAATGCGTCAATGGATCTTAGAGATGCCAGGCCACAGCGAAGTCACTGGCTAATTTCCTATTCATGATTTTATATCTCTTTCTTTTGAAATATTTCTTACTGAAAAGCCTTATGAATTACTTATAAATATCGCAGAATCCCTATTGGACTGACCTATGTGCCTATTACCAACTTTTACAAAACAATATTGCTTTAGGAACGTTTAGTTTCAAATAAACTAAGTTTCGTTCCTTGATCACTTTGTTGTTCTCTGAAAAGTGATTTATTTGAAGTGACGCCATCAAAACTGCTCATTCGTATTCTTTATTTACATCATTGTACGAAATTGCATTATAATACTGATATACTATAAAATATGACGATAGACCTCTGATATACTTTCACCCGAAATAAAAATGTGGTGAGTGACGTCACGTAGGTGGTGATTACGGTTTTTTTCAACTGCCTCCATCTACATAGTTATTAAAAGAGTAAATCTCTGTCAATCTTATGATTCATTATCATCATCGCAGCCCACATACGTCCCACTGTTGGGCTCGGGCCTCCCCCACAATGGGAGGGCATTTGACCTACTATACCATGCTGGTCAGACATGTTGGTATAGGGTTTATTTTCGAGTTGTTCTTCCCTTGCACAGATGTTATGTTCATATTATATCCCTAAGTCATCTTTTACGACATCCACGAGCAAGATAGGGAGTGGTGAATTGTATTCTTACTCCGTCACCACAGGGAATGTGTTGATTATTAAATAAATGTGCACCTAATGAATTTATTTTCAGGCTATTGATGACAAGGATTCCATTAGGGAGCAATGTGAAAAACTTGGAGATCATTTTATCCTCACTCAAGTAAGATTTTAGTTTATTTGTTTAAGATTTGCTACATTTTAATATAGTTATTATTTATATGCCAAGATATAAACTCAATCATAGTTCACCTCACAAATTTAGAATTTGTTCTTGAGAATTTCCCGTGAAAATAGATGAAATCTTCAAAGCTATGCAATAATACGTTGTTTTGTACGAACAAGGATTGGAGTCCAGGACCATACGATTGCATTAGCTTACTTACGACATTAAAGAAAGAAAGAAATAAATTTATTTTGTAAACCTCACACAATATAGACACCAACGAAAGAAATAAGAACTACTAACTAAAAACAAGGAGTCGAATGTGTGAAACCAAAATATGGTGCCCATCTCAGCTTATGGTACAGTAAATATGATACTACACCGTTGATATTCTGATGGACCTGTACAATCAAGTCGTGGAAGCACCAATATATCCAAAACAAATATATTTAAAAAAGTTAAACAGTAATATTTGAAATAGTAACATTAAATTAAGAATGAAATAAATAACACTATTCACCAAGGCTGTTAAGTCTTTAAACGAGCAATTATTGTATATATATATATATATATTCAGGATCTCGGAAACGGCGTTGATAATTAGTAATGGTTGTGGTAAAGGAAAGTCATGCATAGTCATATTAAAAATAAAACAACAGGAGCTTAACATTTTCTTGTGTACGTGTGTATGCCATTGAACTCTTCCTAAACGGCTGGACCGATGTTGATGAAATTTTTTGTGTGGGTTCAAGGGGATTCGAGAATGGTTTAGATTCACAATTGGACCCGGTAGGTAGCGCTGCAATCGATTTCAAGGAGAATTACTTTTATTTTATTTGAACAGAACAACGTCTGTTGGGTCAACTAGTATATCGGGGAGCACGGCAGTGCCCGCGCCAAGTCGAGCGCGAAGCAAACACTGCCGTACCATCCTTTACTGGAACCATTTCGCCGCATTTTCAGGCCCCTATTTGAGAACCTCTGGATAAGACCAGAACGCAGAAATTTTCGTCATCCAGTAAGCTATAAAATCACACTTAAAATAAAAAATTTCAAGTCTGTAGGTCATTTAGTTCCGAAGTTAAGCGGAAGCAAAGTTTCGCATTTATGACACTCACTCACTCATGATCATCAAAATAGAACTAGTACTTCCCATAAACTCAGAGAGCTGAAATTTGGTATAGAGTTAGGGTTTAATGGCCACATAAAGGGAAAACTATAAAAACTAGGATAATCGAAGATCTGGAGTACCTGATGACCCTAATTTGAAAACACAAGAGCCCAACCAAACTATTAAAGATCGACATAACGCCTTTACAAAAAATATTCAACTTTGTTTGCCTCTTCATTTGATGTCAAAAATCGAAGGTCTGAAGTATCTAATGAAGAACCCTCAGCTTGTCTCAGCTGTATTAGAGATATGGTAATGCCCCTTCTACTATTTGGTACACAAAAGAAAAAAAATGTGTCAAATAAGAAAATCTAATAAAATAAATCAATATGCCCACGTTTCTACAAAAAGAAATGAAATCCCACCAAAAACATTCTGTAAAAAACTAGCCAAGTCTCGATGGAGCAGGGAGCTGCTTGTTTATCTCTAAAAAGTAATGAAATCTAGACAAAGTCGTACCAAGTCTAAGGTTCCTTACTGCGATTTCTTTATTATTATAGTTAATATTGTGTGACTTGGCCGTTGAACATTCTTTATACGTTAGTGGGTAGAAGTCAATTTTGTTTACACGTAATGTTATATCTGTTATAAATACCTATGTTTGTTAAGCGAGATATTAGCCCAGTATGGGTGGTATTAGTAATTGGACGCTAGTGTCTCATTTTAGGCTGTTGTTGATTGTACAACACATGCATACAGCATTGACATGTGCAAATTATTCGCCATGTCGGTTCTGGCGACAGATTGGTGTAATGGTGTCATGAAGGACCTGATTTTGTACCCTTGTGTACCCTTCAACGGCCAAGTCACACAACATTAACTATAATAATAAAGAAATCGCAGTAAGGAACCTTAGACTTGGTACGACTTTGTCTAGATTTCATTACTTTTTAGAGATAAACAAGCAGCTCCCTGCGCCATCGAGACTTGGCTAGTTTTTTACAGAATCTTTTTGGTGGGATATATATAAAGCTGAAGAGTTTGTTTGTTTGAACGCGCTAATCTCAGGCACTACTGGTCCGATTTGAAAAATTCTTTCATTGTTAGATAGCCCATTTATCAAGGAAGGCTATAAGCTATATATCATCACGCTAAGGCTAACAGGAGCGGAGCACCAATTAAGAATGTTACAAAATTGTTTATTTTTCTTTTGAGAGCTTCCGTTGCGTAAACGGCAATTTTTTTTTTGCAAAAATCATGTGTGACAGAATCGTAATATTAAAATTATTTTCATCGTCTACGTCTTAGGTTTAAGTTAGCGTTAGCTCAAAGTATCTATACCAGACGAAAAGCAGAAGCTAGTGAATTTATAAAGACTAGTGGTCGGCATGTGGTCGAAATTCGGCCATAATTCATTTTAATTAATTTATTTTAATTAAACTAATATATAAGCACAAATCTTAAGACATTGTCATCATAATTATGATTGTTTGACATTCAGTTCGACCAGAGATTTTAACCGTAAACAAAAGTGTATAAGCGTTGCTACGCAACACACTCGCACAAACGTGTGTGTGTATGTGTAGCGATTGCGTTGTAGTGTGCGTAATACCTTTTTTAATGAATTTAATGCATTTCTAATCCATTACTATATGAAATTTCAGTTTTATGCACATCTCCTCATTATATACTTCAACTGTGCCTAATTTCGTACTTGTCTATCCACCTAATTTTCGTAAAAAGGGGTACAAAGTTTTTACTTCACGTGTTAATATATAGATATGGGGAGAATAATTGATGTGGGAACATAAACTTATCGTCAAAATGAAGACGAGAATAAACATCACATTCCATTTTATGCATACTCTTGACAAGTTTTCATAGACTGCACTTCACAAGCAATTTTACTGCTTAGGTATTAAGACTACGCGACCGGGCACGAATACGGTATTTGAACCTTTAGAATGGTTAAATAGAATAATTTCAACATTAAGTAAATTGAAGTTGGTTGATATTTTAAATTTTAGCACAGACCGCTTGAAGTAAAGTAATAAAAAATTAAAGTAAGGGCAATTAATGTAGTTTCTAACTAATTGAAAGAGAAAACTAGGTCAAAGAGTTGTCTGCGGATCTCCAAGCTGTGTAAATTAACATGAGCAAACTTTCTTTTAACTTAATTACTTATGAAATATTTGGCGTTTAAGTAATTATAAAAGTTAAAACCTTGTCATTGTTTTCGTTATTGATCACCTTAAATTACATACTCTTATAGGATATGTTGGCTTATACAATTATTTCCGTTTTTTATTGCAAACGATAGCAAACGAGCAAACAGTACGCCTGATGGTAAGTGTTACTGCCGCTCATGGACCTTTCCTAGGAAGGAATACAATAGACATGACTCATTCCTTTCTGCTAAGTCGTATCATAAAAATCGTGTAAGCTAACATCACTGCAAGGGGAAAATCTTCTAAAATGCTAACTCGTTTTGATCAGCGCGGTGTAGTAAGCTTACTTGTCTTATTTGGAGGATGCCTATGTTCAACACTTATATAAACTGAGAAGCAGAAGAGAAGTTATATTTGACTCTTCTATCACTTTCGTCATGATATTTCTACGCAAATCTCAATTATATGGAAGTCTTTCTTAAGCCTTTTAACTTACATTTTTTTATATTGCTGTTAGTGGCAAACGAGCAAACACCTTATAGTAAGTGATACTGTCGCTCATAGACCTTTGGTAGACCGCTGCCTATCGTGAAGAAAGTGAAGGGAATGTGAATGCGTACAGTAAGGTTTGGTTAACTAAATGTATTACCAAAATTCACCACCCGCAAATACCCTTAGAGTGTTAGGCTTCCAGCTCTCAAGCTCACTGAACGAAGTGCAGTAACAAATTGCTACTACTAGGAATGTGAAAAAATAATCGATTTTTATAATAATCGATTATTAATCGATTATTTTTTTGTAATAATCAATTTTATATTATTTGAAATTCGATCGAAATTAATCGATTATTTCACTGCCAGTTTTCCTAAAAAAAAAGGTCATCACGATACTGCGTGCAGTGTTTCATACTATATTAGAAAATAAAGCTCACAATTCCTAAAACAAAAAAAAAGTCATCATAATCCTGTTGGGAGAAAAATCGATTATTTTATAAACGATTATTTATCTTTAATTAATCGATTATTTTATAATCGATATATTTTAAAGAACAAAAAGGACCATTTAAAAAATCGAATATTTTCCCTCCAAGTCATATCCCTTACTACTCAGACGTTTTTGTGCGAGAGTGTTGTACTATCGCGGATGGACTGATACGAGGCTGTAGACAGACGACTGTCGACAGTGTGGTCCTACCATATACTCTTTATGTTTATTGCTAGCCTATACATCTGAAATAATTGCGTATATATTAGCATGTATTTTTATATTAGGAGTGGGAGACAGCTGAACGTGTGTTGACATCATGTGGCATGGCTGTACGTTGTGTACAAGCTTATAATACAGCTGGTCGTTTGGCTGATGGACTACGCTTCGCAGCTGCTCATCTTACCGAAGAAGAAACTAGAGATATTTATATGCCATTAGCGGAAAAATTAAGACAGGATGGACAACTGAGGAAGGCTGAACAAATATACATCGGATTGGGTGAACCGGACGAAGCTATTGCTATGTATAAGGTAAGGAAAACATACAAACTCTTTTGTTGACGTTCTGAACAAAATAGTATCTATTGATGAAATTTTATAAATTTTTAGACTTAATAATATTACTTGTGTGGTAACGGAGTATGAATATAATTTACCATCTCTTCTCGCTTGTCCTGGATGTCGTAAAAGACGACTAAGACTGCATATAACTTCAATGCAAAAGAAAAACACTTTTAACTTTTTCCCCCTTCTATTGCAGAGGAGGTTTGAGCACAAAAGGGGAGCGTATATGAGCTAAAATGATGATATATTTGTTTGTATAAATATATAATTGCTCACATCAGCTGTGGAATGAAGTTCTTTAACGTTATAAATTGCCTTGAAACCACATACATATATTGTAAAATAGAAATTGGCCCTTAATTAATTATAGTTGACAGTAAACTATTTCAATTTTCTATTTTATATGAATTTTCTATATATTTCCTAGAGCCTCCGTTCGCTGCTGGATATACAGCAGTGGGCGGCAAAAGACTCTCCGTATAACGCCATATTGCATATGAAATATTATAAGTGTCACGGTACTTTTATTTAAATATATCCCGTATGTCATAATGATAAAAATAACTTTCAAAGGTCTATTGAAAGCTTGAGTAATTATTTAAGTAAAATCTTTTTATATATAGGAAGTGTCTCAATATGAAGCAATGCTACGCCTCGTTGCGTCGCACCGTAGTTCGCTGTTGGAGGCTACGCGCCGTCACGTAGCACAAGCTCTGAACGCCGCGGGTGATCTACGAGCAGCTGAGAACTATTATGTTCAAGCTGGTTAGTTACAACTTAACATTAACCTGGGCAATGGGGATCTTGATTATTTTTTTATGGCTTAAAAAAAATCGGTTTGCGATAGTGGAATCAAATATGCCTAATCCATTATCCTGCAAAAGTTTGTAACTTCGTTAAATGTGTACATTTCCAATCAATAAGGGAAAATTTTTCTTAAATTTCTATTTATTTTTTTACCTCTTATACATATGTTCTATTGTTAGGCATGACCTTTTCCTAGGTAAGGGAAATCAGCTGCTATATTGGAACCAAACAGTTTCTCCTTTTTTCTTTGGGAGTGATGTTATTCGCCTACATTCATTAATCGATTTTTATGGTACTCGTGTAAGGCTCGACCGAGATCTCGGTCTCGGTCTCGGCATTCTCGGCTACAAATCCAACCGAGAAATTTGTCTCGGTTCTCGGCTAATTATAGCCGAGATTCTCGGTCGTGACCGAGATTGTAACTTTGTTCGGATCGGCATTCAAATTTTACTGCGCGTGGCCACGCGCCGCAGCGCGAAGTCGATTGGTGTAAGTGCGTGAGAGAGCTGAATTGTGAATCAGATTCTCGTGAGACCACATGGCCATCTTCAACTAACTCATCAAACATGGCTACAACAAATCACTTCAACTTATGGGCAGCTCATGATTCGATAGAGTTGGAAGACGAGCCAATGACCAATGACGAATACAGTTCAAGCTCTGTGATCGAAATAGCGCTAGAAAGCTTCCTTAGAGAGCCAAGACTGCAAAGAAATGTTTATAATTTTGAATAGCAAGTGAACAACTGTTTAGCGAAGCTGAACAATTGTATGACGAGAGGCGACACTCTTTGAAGGGCGAAAATGCCGAAAAATTGCTTTTTTATGTTATAATATGATGTTATTTAGCTTTGATTATTAAAACAGTTAATTTTGTTAAACAATTAGTAGTGTATTGAAAAGTTAACAGTTTTAAAATTTTTTTTTCACTCTTGTCTATTCTCGGTCTCGGCTCTCGGTCTCGGCCGAGATATTATTTTATTCTCGGTCTCGGCCGAGAAAAACCCATCTCGGTCGAGCCTTATACTCGTGGGACGGGGAATGGTAGGGATTATTGTATTTTGATTCCATAACCATATGGAAATCAATATCTACTTGGTTAAAGTTTAAACGCAATACCAAATTTAAATCCAAATTCAGCTTCAAAAAGATGAGTTACATGGTTTGAAATTTCTTGGTCTTTTCAAATTACCTTCGCATCATTATGATAATGAATTTGAAAGTGCATCTGATTTGATGAACATATTACTTTCATATTTTTGCAACGGTTTGCAAAATTTATAAGCAGGTTTCCTTTAAAATGGTCAGTAAACACGAAATATATTACACGTGTTAGAACGTCTCTTTCAGGTGATTGGAAAAGCGCTATTCAGATGTATCGTACAGCTGGCCAATGGGAAGGAGCCGAACGAGTTGCGCGTACGCATGCACCAAGTGGTGTTCAGCAGCAGGTAATTAAATGTAATTAATTAATCCGATATTTAAGATTTATCTATCATTCATTAGCCTTTCAAAATTCACTGTTAGATATGTTTTACTTGCATTCATTCAACAGCCTATTGAAGTTGACCGTTGAATACAGGTTTCTCCAGACTTGTTTCCCAAGTCTAACTATTATACTCTCTTAGGGAGGTCTATATTCAACGACGGACATTGAAAGGCGGATGAATAGAATGCACCCTAATGAATACTGTTATTTTAGGTAGCGTTACAATGGGCGGGTGCTCTCGGTGGTGCAGCCGCCGCACGATTGCTGGCAGCCAGAGGTCTGGCCGCTCTGGGAGCTCGCTGGGCACTGCAAGCGCAACGGTATCAGTTGATTTGTTACATACATATATAGCTTGGCTCATTAAGTTTGTGATATTTTAAGAACCTGATTATAACGAAAAACGACTGCAATATTTAAAAAAAATTGATAGTGGAATATAAAACGGTTATACATGTGACGGCGGCGGCGCCACCGTCGGTATCGGTAAAACAGCGTGTACGGGTATGACGTTATCAGTCACCCCACCACGAAAACAGTATAAAAGGCAGAGCTTGCTAGTCGAATGGGACGTAACTTACTTACCGGGTTGAGAGCCATCAGCGCTCACCCATTGCCCGCGTTAATCTGTCAAGGTCATCTGCGACCAACAGCTATACACACACAAAAAAAAAATGTCGAATGGGACGGGTTGAGAGCCCTCAGCGCTCACCCAACAGTCCGGGTAAAGTTGTCATAGCCATCTGCAGCTAACAATTAAGTCACACACAACAAAAAGTCGAATGAGCATTCGTCAGTCGATCGTCGCCCGATGCACACGTTGTACTATCGGCTGTCTTAATTATAAAAACTAATAATTAGGCCATTAATAGTGATTTTCAATTACAGTAATTAGTTAATTAAATAAAGTGATTAGAAAAAGTGATTGTGATATTATTTTAAATGATGTCAGCCCTCCAATCCTAGGAGTGGTAGGACCACACTGTCGACAGTTATCTGTCTACAGCCGCGGGCCGGTCCGTCCGGGGCAGTACCATGCTCTCGCAGAAGATCGACGTCTGAGTAGTAGCAATTTGTTACTGCGCTTCGTTCGGTGAGCGAGAGAGCCGGAAGCCCAACTTTCTGAGGGTGATTGCGTGTGGAGGGTTTTGATGGTGCCCTTGGTATCACCGAGCCTCAATGCACGCATTCACACTCCCTTCGCTTTCTTCGCGGTAGGCAACGGCCTTGTAAAGGTCCATGAGCGGCAGCAACACTTACCATCAGGTGTACTGTTTACTCGTGTGCCACCGTTTGCAATAAAAAAAAAAAAAACATATATATATATATTAATTTCTTTATTGTTTATATTACAAACTAGCAACCCGCCCTCGCTTCGTTTCGGTTATAGGTTATAGTCGTTTTACCTGCGTAGTTCCCGTTCCCGTGGGAATACCGGGATAAAATATAGTCTTTTTTTTGTGGGTGGGCCGCGGTCGGCGCGCCTCCGCACCACTCCGCCCGAGGCGACAGAGGGGCTTAAGCACGCAACTCCCGCAACCCACCCGAAAACCACGTCGCCTTCGTCGTTGAGCCGACCACCGGAGCAGGGTTACTTGACATCAGTGGTCAGCCCGACGGAATACCCCCTATTGGGGTACCCTCCCATCGACCGACGTCCCCCCGACGTCGGTCTTTCCTCACGCGGTCGGCCTCTCGGCGGGTGACGGACTAATCCCCGGTCACGTCAGCCGCGGCCTCGGCTAGGGCGGCATGAGGCGCAGGATAAAATATAGCTTAGTTTACGCCCTGATATTATAGCTTTCCATTGGTGAAAGAATTTTTGAAATCGATCCAGCCGTTTTGAAGATTACCCGGAACAAACAGACAGACAGACAAAATTTTTTTAATTGCTATTTTAGGCATAGGTGCATAACCGTGTGAGCATGAAAAAAGCCTATTATTTTGACATTACAAACAGACACTCCAATTTCATTTATTGGTATAGATGTCCAGGGTTAAGCATACGATATGTCACTATAGTCCATAAAATATAGGATGATCTCTGTGACAGTTGTCCCTAGTGCTGTCACGCTTGCGATTAAGTCCGTAGTTTTTTAACGATAAACCTCTTTATTTTTATAATTGTGATTTTCTATTATAATTAAAATACAATCGATGAAAATCTTTTTGAATTTATTTCAAACAAAAAGTGTTTTTTGACTGTTTTAATTATTCAAAAGGAGTACAATCAAGGTCACTAGGTCACTATTATCGTCATCACTGGAGCGTTCCTGCTAGAATATTTATAATTTTTTGCCAAATAGGGACAATTGTTAGATCAATCAATCAATTACAACTGTTTTATAAATAAACTAGCAATCCGCCCTCGCTTCACTTCGGTTATAGGTTATAGTCGTTTTACCCGCGTAGTTCCCGTTTCCGTGGGAATACCGGGATTAAATATAGCCTAGTTTACGCCCTGATATTATAGCTTTCCATTGGTGAAAGAATTTTTGAAATCGGTCCAGCCGTTTTGAAGATTACCCGGAACAAACAGACAGACAGACAGACAGAAAGACTGACAGACAGACAAAAATTTTTTAATTGCTATTTTAGGCATAGGTGTCGTGCAAATAACCGTGTGAGCATGAAAAAAACCTATTATTTTGACATTACAAACAGACACTCCAATTTTATTTATTGGTATAGATATGTAGTCTAGTTTATTGACAATATATAGTCTAGTTTATTGACAATAACGCGTACATAATATTATCATCTACTCTGAGATGAAAAGTAGTGTTTTAATGTTTAATTAATTCAATTTATGTATTTCATAATGTAACTGTCTGTTTTAATTGTAAAAAATATGTTGAAAGTTTTATATAGGTACTATATTGGGTTTATTTCTTTTATGAATAATTTAATAAAGATCGGTTATCGATTTACATATATCAACTGTCCCATCTCTTTTTTATTTTCAGTCTAGTATGACCTTGTACGTGTGTAAGCGTCATTTATGTATAAAAAAAATGGGTGCGTGTACTTATGTACGCGCGTGAGAAGTTATACTTCTTTGGCATCATTAAAAAATAGTTTTTAATTGCATGCAAATAATTAATTACAATAAAATAATAGAAGGATTGGAAAAGGATAATCAACAAAGTTCAGTTTAATAGTCATCAAATTTAAACTAAAAGAATCTTAGATTGATCTTAGATATCAATAATTAATATTAAAAATTGAAAATTAATATATTTATATAATAATATATTTAATATATATATTTCAAATATATATATTTAATATAAATTTATATAATATATAATTAATATATATATATATATATATATATATATATATATATATATATATATATATATATATATATATATATATATATATAATTATTAAAAACAAAATTTAGAGAATAATAAATATATAAGACATAATTTGTTCTAAATATTATAAGATTCTTAATTTTAAATGTTTATTATTGATTATTTAATATTTTAAAAATAAATTTAATAATAAATTCAAAAATTGAATTTAAGGTTAAGCAGACAGCTTCATACTGTTAATTTTGTGTCACAGATGCGCGCGCATCTTAAAATTTCACTCAATGAGCGGTTAAGCAGACAGCTTCATACTGTTAATTTTGTGTCACAGATGCGCGCGCATCTTAAAATTTCACTCTCATCATTTTTTCATAACGCGCCTAAAGAAGTATAACTTCAAAATATTTACTAGGTATTTCAGTACTTACGAGGTACTTTTTAGGCATGAATATTAATAGTTTTATATTTAAAATATATTGCAATTCAGTTGCAATAAAACTGGCACGAAAAGAATGAAAATATATTTGATAATAAATGAAATTGTAAACATGTCGCTCGTTCAAACTTACTTCGTTAGTTTCGTTGACATCTGTCAACAGAGATCAAGCTATATTTTATGGACTATAAGCCTTATTTTCCTATGGGTATGTATCTCTGTTTTCAGATTGATAATAAAACTGCGCAATTGGACAAAAGCCTCTGATCATAGCAGAGATACCATAAATGTATAAATTTCCTAGAAGAGTATCGAGGTCCACTCTCTTGTGGATTCCTCGGCTAGGTTTTACAATTCTCATGAGACTTAATTTACAGCTGGGACATAGCAATGGAGCTTTGTTCTTTGGGTGGTGGTCTGACTCGAGCAGAGGTAGCTCGTCACGAAGCAGCTGCATTAGCAGACGAACACCCGCATGAGGCGGAAGCTGCTTTCTTGCGTGCTTCGGCACCAGAGGATGCTGTTCGCATGTGGCTTACACACAGAGACCACCAACGAGCACTAGTGTTAGCTGAACAACATGCACCACATCTGGTATTTTTTTTTAAATTATATTTCTATACTAATATTATTTATTTTCCGTGTGGTGCCGGAGTAAGAATACAATTCACCACTTCGTGCCTGTGGAGGTCGTAAAAAACGACTAAGGGATATTATATCCATATGACATCTGTTCAAGAGAAGGAAATCTCAAAATAAAACCCTATACCAAAATGTGCGGCCAGCATGGTATAGTAGATCAACTTTCCTCCTACTGGGAAGGAGGTTCGAACCCAGCAGTGGGACGTTTATGTGACGAATACGGCGAATGTTATTTATATTTAGAGCAAATATGCCTTATTGCTGAGCACTTTCCTCTTACATAATGGATTCGAATTTGCGATACTTATCTCTTATCTTAGTTTATATATGGCCCACTGTTGGGCTCAAGGATTACGGTGGAGCCGTAATAGTAGAGAAATTGATCTTCTTTATTACGTTGGTCAGACGGGTTGGTTTTATTTCCAGTTTTCCTACTCTTGCATAGATGTTATATGCATATTCAATTCCATTAATTTTCTTTCATAAAAGGTTACTAAGGAATATGATATACCGACAACCACGGGCAAGATAGGTGAAGATTGGATTCTTACTCTGTCACTAAACGGAGTCTCCATACTTTCTTACAACAGCCTAATGGGTAGGCATAGGATTTAATTTCGAAATATGCTTCTCTTGTAGAGGTTTACTTGTAAGACGACTAATCTACACTAATATTATAAAGAGGAAAAATTTGTTTTTGTGTGTGTGTGTGCGTGTGTGTATGTAATGAATAAACTAAAAAACTACTGTGCCAATTTAAAAATTTCTTCAAAATTGGAAAGCTATATTATCTGAGTAATATAGGATATATTTTATTCCGGTACTCCCACGGGAACGGGAACTACGCGGGTAAGGCGACTGTAACCGAAGCGAAGCGAGGGCGGGTTGCTAGTGTCTTATATGTCGAAAGATGTCTTTGATTCACGTGGATATTTTATAGTAAAATTAACTATACCTACAGCTTCATGGGCGTGGTCAAATAATGCACCGAGTTAAAAAAGTGTTCTTGATTGTCACGATGTTCTAGAATTTTCTCGGGTAAAGCCTCAGTAGCAAGCCCAAAGTCCGACATTGGTGTCGGGAACATCACTGGTGCCGAATAGGTATGTCATATATTACGTGGAAATAGGAATTGTGTGAGAAAATATGGTTACGCTTTGTATGTAAAGATTATCCGTGTGCTGACAACTTAAGAATACAATTCACCAACCGTTCTCTTGCTCCTGGGTGTCGTAAAAGACGACTAAGGGATATGATATACAGATTGCCAAGAGAAGGAAGAGTCAACATAAAACCCTATGTCAATATGTCTGACCAGCGCGGTATAGTATGTCAATTTCCCTCCCATTGTGGTGGAGGCCTGAACCCAACAGTGGAAATTATGTGAGCCGAGATAATGTAAAGATCAGACCAAACAAGTCACCAAAAAAGCTGTCTTGGGAACTAGTACACACAATAATCTTCTAACATTAGCCGTCATTGAAATGCTTAATTATAGGTTTGGATAGTAAGACATAAGGCACTATAATTAAAATGATTAATTATAAAGAATCCATTTCACCTGGAAACGTTATGGTCTTCAACTGTACGTTTCCAGCAATAATTGTTTCCACGTACGTGCAGGCTCTGGAATGAATGTGTTCCCCGAGCGCTATGACATGTCCTTCTTTAAACGAGGTTTAAAAAGAGCATTTTCTTCACGGTAGGCAACGGCCTGGCTGAGCCCCTGGTATTGCAAAGGTCCTTGTGCGGCAGTATCACTTACCATCAGGTGTGCTGCTTGCTCTTTTGCCACCATCGGTAATAAAAAAAAAGCTGGCGGATATTGAGGTGGTATTTTTTTTTAGTTGTTATATTCTTCTCTGATGGTATCTATGTGTTATATTTTATATTTAGGTAGAGGAGGTGTTAGTGGAGGGTGCGACAGCCGCAGCCGAACGTGGTGACTTGCAGCAGTTCGAGACACTCTTAATACGGGCGAACAGACCTCGTGAAATCGTTCAACATTATAAAGATCTTGGTGAATTTTTAAATTTATTTTGTAGTTATTTATTTCACACTATTGTGTACTGAATACATAAATTGGAATGAAAGCAGATTCAAATTATCGCCATTCGGATTCGTCGTTTGTTTCCACGATTGTCCTTTGACACGTTTGGTTACGTTGAATCTATTTCATCAGGCTGATATTCCACTGTTGAACATACGCTTCCTCAAGGGCATAATGACATAATTACTACACATTGCAAACAGATTGGTAGTCATAGTTCGTGTTATAAGCTTGCCAGGCGAGTGGTGCTGCTCATTTTGAAGTTGAACCCTTAGTCTCTTGGAAAATGAGGGGAAAAGTATGTATCTCTGGCCTGTCACAATATGGAAAATATTATAAGATTAAATTTTATTGTAGTGTTTGCAATTGTCTGACTATACAATCCTTCGAACGATCAACCATGGATTCTAAATCAAAAATAACTAAAATATGTTAATGATATATTTTTGGCTGAATATTTTTTTGATACAAAAAGATGACATTCGAATTTGATTAGAGGGGTTCCGCTGCCTTTTTTCTGTTAACAGATTCATCAATTTTGCTTAGCTGCGGTGTTGTAAATTATTACTAAGATATTAGAGAAAGATAATAGGAAAAGGAAAACGTGAAATAATGTCTTATATGGTATGTCTGACTAGCGTGGTTATAGTAATTCAATTTCCCTCCCGGAAGGAATACCGAACACAATGAAGAATAAGCCCCTACACAAACACGATGACGAATTAATTAGTCTGTGCTGGAATTGTAAACAGAGTGCTAATTGTATAGAACATGTCAATGTGAAAAATGAAGCTATCTATACGGAATGGTGTTAAATTGCCTTTGTTGCTTCTTCAGAGCTTTGGGATGAGGCCGCACGGGTTTCACGTGAGTATTTACCGGAGAGCGGTGGAGCAAGTAGCTCGGCCAGTAGTGAAGACGTACCTGGTGAGGTGCCAGCGTTACTGCAGCGAGCTGCAGCTCATGCAGATAAAGAAGACTGGTGGGAAGCTGTGCGCTTATTAGGTATATTGTAAATTATGATTTTATTATATCTATATTATCATTTGTCTACATTACAGCGTTACAATATCATATACGTCCCACTGCTGGGCTCGAGCCTCCTCCAGAATAGAAGGGATATTTGACCTACGGGTTGGTCTAAAGTTTTATTTCAAGTTTTTCCTCTCTTGCATAAATGTTTTATGTATATTTAATCCCTTATACGTTTTTTTAAGACGCCCACAAGTAAAATTGGGGGTGATGAATTGTATTCTTACTTCATCACCACACGGTAATTCTTTATAAATGCCTGTTATTACTAAAACATTTGGTTAATCGGATAAGCGACAAGTCTGAATAGTTGGGTGACGTGACCGGGGAATTAGTCCGTCACCCGCCGAGAGGCCGACCGCCTGAGGAAAGACCGACGTCCTCCCCGAGGGGGGGACGTCGGTCTATGGGAGGGTACCCCAAGTAGGGGGTATTCCGTCGGGCCGACCACTGATGTCAAGTAACCCTGCTCCGGTGGTCGGCCCAACGACGAAGGCGACGTGGTTTTCGGGTGGGTTGCGGGTGGTGCGTGCTTACGCCCCTCTGTCGCCCCGGACGGAGTGGTGCGACGAGCGCGCCGACCGCAGCCCACCCCAAAAAAGAAAAAAAAGTCTGAATAGTTGAATCTATGCAGGAGAATGATTTTAGTAGGTACATACATTTATCTAATGTACTCTAAAATTTGATCGTTGTTTTTCTCAATATTAGTTTCGTAGCAGTAACCACAACATACCACCACCACTTATGTTTGTTTTCAGCTACATGGTCACAGGTAGATATAATATGTAGCGGGTACAAATTAATCTTTGTAATAACGATGTTTTGTTGGACATGGGGTATCCTAGTCTGTCCGTGACCATGAACGCTGTAAAGTCTTCGAAACGTCGGGCAATCAAAAATCAAATACACAATCTGGCGGAAACATCAATAATCTTTAGTTCTATGGCTAGTTTATCTTTTTTCTATGAGACCTCTATATCCTTTTTCTTGCACTTTGAAATTTTAATTGATAGTTTGACTTGAGACAACGCAGTACAATGAAGATTACGTGAGCATTTGCCGCATTATAAAATTATGGAATTATGCCGGCGGCTCTTTATGAAGTTCATTAATTCAAGAATGTAAAGTCTCCAATCATGAATATTCAATATGCCGATTAAGAATATATTATCCATGTAGGTAATATAGCAAGAATTGAATTTATCACATGAATGCTATTCTTGCCCTAGATGGATGATGTGAAATCAAGAGAACGAAAACTCGAAATGAAACTCTGGAACCAACTCTGACCTGCGTATTATAGTCGGCCAATTTTACTTCCATTGTGGACAAGGCTTGCGCCCAAAATTAGGCCGTATATGAGCTGAGATGTATATGCCGGGTTAAGAATACTATATGTCACTATCTCATGGGAGTCTTAAAAGTCCGATAAAGGATCAACAAGAGGGTGAATAGCAGCTTTCTTCTAGTAAATAATGATGGGCGATTTATTTCAAACAAATGACGTTAATATGCTGATGAATGTATGGATGTATGTAGGTGCAGCAAGTGCAGCGGCTGCGGCTGCAGCTGCACCACGGCTTGCCGAGCGTGCCGCGCTACGAGCAGCTCGGCTGGCGAGAGATCACTTGCATGATCAGAGACGCAAAGCTGCCGCCGATATGCTTGCAGACAGGTAACCTTACTTTTAATAAGGAAGACGCTTTACGTTTCATTATTGTGCCGCTATGGTCTACTACGTTCAATAGTCTGGGGCGACAATGAAGAGGACTACAGGCCGTCTATTGGCCCCACTGGAAACGATTTCATGACTTTGGTATCCGTGATATGGCATATGTTATATGACAGGCTATATTTTTAGCCAATGCGTCGCTGCCGTTTCTATTCGCGCTGGTACCGCATGAGACATCAAATGAATTTACCACACGACACCATAGCAGGGTGTTCATGCCTTTCACTGGGAAAAGTTATGGTCTTCAACTGTATGTTTTAGGCGATAATTGCTCCCACATATGTACGTACGTCTTCCGTGTGGTGACGGAGTAAGAATACAATTCACCACCCCTATCTTACCCGTGGGTGATCGTACGAGACGACTAAGGGATATAAAATGCATATAACATCTATGCGAGAGAAGGAAAACTCGAAATAAAACCCTATACCAACACGTCTGACCAGCGAGGTATAGTAGGTCAATTACCCTTCCATTATGGAGGAGGCCCGAGCCCAATAGTGGGACGTATATGGGCTGAGATGCTGATGAGATGATGATGTACGTACGTCTGGAATAAATTTCTTGCTCCCGTGTATTCCGAGCGCTATGATCATGTCCTTCTTTAAACGAGGTTTAAGAAGAGCAATCTCTTTGGGATAGGCAGCGGCCTAGCTGCGTGCGTGGATCGCCTCATCGAAGCTGCGCTCCTCGCGCAGGCGATCCGCCGCTTCCTTCCGCGAGATCACTGTCTTGCAGAAGGCTGCGACCGCGTCCCAATTCCCGACGCTGTCGACTATCGCCCTAGCGATAGCCGGCAGCGTCAGGTCGGCACCGATGATTGCGACGAGTTCACAGCGCTGCACTGCCCAAGCTGCGCAGGCCTCGAGCGTATGGCGCGCCGTGTCCTCGTCGCAATCGCAGTGGTGGCAGGACGGTGTACTCTCCCTCCTTACGACCTTGTGCAGGTATTTGGCGAAGCACTCATGCCCCGTCAACACCTGCACTAGTCGGAAGGAGAGCACCCCGTGCCGCCTTTCCAACCACTGCATCAGCACCGGCCGGAAGGCCTCCACGGCTGGCACCCCGAACCGAGGCGCTCCAGCCGGACTGCCCAACGGGCAATAACGTCTCGGCGGGCGTCGACGCGCCAGGCGGTGAGCTCCCTTAACGAGACCACACCGCCCTCGGCTCGCACCCTCGTCACCCGCCGGTACAATCCGGCGAGCATTTGCGCCTCCAGGTCCCACGGGGAGTCCCGGCCAACAGGCACACTGCCTCCGTCGCCACCGTGCGGTATCCGCGGATGGCCCTGACCGCCATGGCCCTCTGTGGTCGCCACAGAAGAGCCCTAAGTCGGACGGTCATGGACCCCGCCCACACCGGTGGGCCGTACAGGGCCATCGACCGGATGACCCCCGCATACAGCCGTCGGCACGCAGCGCTCGGTCCGCCCACGTTCGGCATAAGCCACGATAGGGCGGACACCGCGCCGACGAGCCGTGGAGCGAGCCTGCGGAAATGCTCCCGGAACCACCATTGCCCGTCGAGCACCAGGCCCAAGTACCTCATATGGGCCCGGATGCTGATCTCAACCGAATGGATGGTGATCGAGACGCCGATGGGAAGTCTCATACGGCACCCATGGAACAAGAGGGCCTCCGTCTTGTCCAGGGCGACCCTCAACTCCAGCGCCTCGATCCGCCTGACGATCTCTTCGGTGTCTGAGGTCGCCAGGCTTACCGCCTCTTCTAGCGTCCCACCGCGGGCTGTGACGAGCGTGTCGTCGGCGTAACAAATCACGCCCAGCCCGCGCGGGAGGCTACCCCGCAACGCCCAGTCGTAGCCGATGTTTCACAGGGTGGGTCAGAGGACCGACCCCTGTGGGACACCACACGTCATGGGCGTTCGCACAACGTCTCCTGCTCGGTTGGTGCAGAGGACGCTGCGCCCCTCCAAATAGTCTGCCACTAGCCGCCTCAGGTAAGCTGGCACCCCGTGATACCGGAGCGCCTCCCTGATGCAGCTGAATGGCAGACTATTGAATGCGTTGGCGATGTCTAGGGACACCACCAACAGCACTCCCCCGCCGGTGACGGCCTCAGTCGCCATGGCCCTCAGGCGCAACAGAGCCGCGATCGTCGAACGACCCCTCCTAAACCCAAACTGGGCGTCCGACAGATCGGGCCCCGTGCCGACGAGGTGCCGCTCGATTCGGGCAGCTACCACCCTCTCCAGTAGCTTGCCCGTGTCATTGAGCAGCACGATAGGCCTGTAGGCCGAAGGCGACTCCGGAGACCGTCCCGGCTTCGGCAGGAGCACCAGCCTTCCCTCCTTTCAGCACCCAGGGAACCGTCCGGACGCTAAACACGCGTCGAATAGCCCCCTGAGGTGTTCGAGGACCAGGCCCAGCACACGGTTAGGATCACCGTCGGGCCCGGGGGCGGTGGCTTTACTGCGCATACGCGCCACCGCCACCCCCATGTCGGGTTCCGTGATGGGCGGAACACTGTCGTCGTCGGCCTCCCGGTCAGTGTCTGGCGGAGCCATGACCGGGGGCCGACCGCCGCGGGAACTTATTTCATGCGCTAACCATATCTGATGTAGTTTGGTCAACAATTACATTCCCATGGAGGGGTGTTGTCAGACAGACGGCTGATGATAAAATTATTGCCAATTACTTTCGTAATATGTGAGAGGAGGAGTACTGCGTCGACCCAAAGTAATTGGGAATAAGAGCAGGTTGATGACCAGTATAAGTGTGGGAATGCGTTTGTAATTTGAACTGTGGAGCTTGTATTTTTATTAAAAGCTCTAATTAGGTGTGTTTTTGATATTATTCAGATTTGCAGCAATAGGACAAGATGAAATAGGTGAACAACTACGAGCTGCCCTAATAGAGGGTTACACTGGTGAGGAAGAAGCGACAGGTAATAAAGGTTTAATTTA
Source organism: Lymantria dispar (assembly GCA_032191425.1). Taxonomy (NCBI): domain Eukaryota; kingdom Metazoa; phylum Arthropoda; class Insecta; order Lepidoptera; family Erebidae; genus Lymantria; species Lymantria dispar. The sequence continues at coordinate 23,407,099 of CM063457.1, forward strand.
ACTATTTATTTATGGAATATGTGTACAATTGTTAAGTAAAAGAGAGAGTGAGAGAGAAGGAGAGAGATAGAGAGAAAGCGAGCTGCCCTCATAGAGGGTTACACTGGTGAGGAAGAAGCGACAGGTAATAAAGGTTTAATTTAACTATTTATTTATGGAATATGTGTACAATTGTTAAGTAAAAGAGAGAGTGAGAGAGAAGGAGAGAGATAGAGAGAAAGCGAGCTGCCCTCATAGAGGGTTACACTGGTGAGGAAGAAGCGACAGGTAATAACGGTTTAATTTAACTATTTATTTATGGAATATGTGTAGACACAATTGTTAAGTAAAAGAGAGAGCGAGAGAGAGAGAGAAAGAAAAAGAGAGTTATTTCAGACTATAATCTAGATCTTTATTAATTTTTCTCAAATTTGTGCAGCTACTTACTTCTGGCGTGACAGAATAGGAAACTTCCATTCGTCCAAACTTTTACGTTTAGGAGTAAGAAATAGATCACAAATGGCTGGAAGATTTTTTACTTATTTATGTATTATCAGCTGACTCATCAGACGCTGCTCTGTTCAAATCTACCAAAAAAAAAAAAAAAAATCCTTGAAGTTGATCCGGGTCCGTATATTAATTTAAATGATTCTACAATCTACTGGTAGACATACGGCAAAATCATCAAAATTGGTCCAGCCGTTTAGAATTCAGTCACGTACACATGGACAGAAGTATATATTTATATATTATAGGAGCTACTGAAGTATACGAGGTAGAAGAACGCGAAGCCTTACACCGTGAGGTAGAAGTCGAAGCGGCGGCAGAGATGGAGGCATTGGAGCGGTTGGCTCGTGCGGGCCACTGGCAGCGTTGCCTAGCGCATGCCGGACTCAAAGCACCCCACTATGCCCTCAGATATGCTGTTCATCTTTTTAAAGCACATCCTGTATGTACACACATATTCATACTAGTTTATCATAACCGTTTTTTATTTTTTTACAGATTAATGTCTATTTCGCATGGTCATCATCATCATCATCATCGGAGCCCACATACGTCCCACTGTTGGGCTCGGGCCTCCTCCACAATGGGCGGGAATTTGACCTACTATACCATGTTGGTCAGACATGTTGGTACAGGGTTTCATTTAGAAAGAAAGAAAGAAATTTTATTTTGTAAACCTCACACAATATAGACGCCAACGAAAGAAATAAGAACTACTAACTAAAAACAAGGAGTGGAATATGTGAGGCCAAAATATGGTGCCCATCTCAGCTTATTGTACAGTAAATATAATACTACACCGCTGATATTCTGATGGACCCGTACAATCAAGTCGCGGAAGCAACAATATATCCAAAACAAATATATTTAAAAAAAGTTAAACAGTAATATTTGAAATAGTAACATTAAATTAAGAATGAAGTAAATTAATACTATACTATATCATATTCTAGTTTGTAAAAAATATCATAATTATCACATAGAATAGCTTAATAATATTAATAATCACATTCATTTCGAGTTTACCTTCTCTTGCACAGATGTTGTGTGCATATTATATCCCATAGTCGTCTCTTACGACATCCACGGGCAAGATAGGGAATGGTGAATTGTCTTCTTACTCCGTCACCACACGGAAATTCGTATGGTAACAGAGTAAAAATACAATTCACCATCCCCTTTCTTGATGATATAGAAGACTAATTGATTATAATGTGAACAAACCATCAATGCAAGAGAAGGAAAACTCAAAATAAAACCCTGTAACAATCCGTCTGACCAGCGCAGTGTAGTAGTCAATTTCCCTCTCATTATGGAGGAGGCTTGTGAGACAGTGGGATGTATATGAGCCGTGATGATGTTGATAAATATTCCATTCTGTGTGTTGACAGGTTAAAAATGTAATGTATCATCGTCCTATATTTTCTATTGATATTCTTAATAAGCGAGTGAAGGCTTACCAGGATAATGGTTGATAGTACTCTAAGAAAAAAAAAAAAGAAATAAAATACAGCACCGATTGCGATTGCCAGTCTGTCAGTCAAACACTGATCATGGCTTTATTCCTCCTTGAGGTGGCTGTTTGATGTTCTATATCCAACAATGGATGTCAATGGGCTGATGGATGGTTAGAAACGGCCCATTCTTGGACAGATCGTGTCCTTTTTATAATTAGAATGTGACTGAAGAATATGTCTACGCTAGATATTCAAGCTAGTATATGATTCTATATACATAGCTTTATTTTGCTTTAGTGTTTTTATAACACTGACACAAAAAAATAAGTGGTTTGTACATTTGACGTCACCTACAATTTTGCAATTCACTCTTACTTTTTGCAATTTAGTCGAGATTTTGAGGGCGTACGGTCTAAACTAAGTTTAAATATGGATTTAGCGAGTCAAAATATATGCTGGTAGGTAGGTGGCGTTATATGCACAAACCACTTTCTTTTGTGTGGCCTTTTTTTAACGGTAAAACAGTAGTGGAAGGACCACACATACTGTTCACAGTTGTCTGTCTACAGCCGCGGGCCGGTCCGTCCGGGGTAGTATCACACTCGCGCAGAAAATCGGCGTCCGTGTAGTAGCAATTTGTTACTGTGCTTCGTTCGGTGAGCGAGAGAGCCAGAAGCCCAATTTTCTGAGGGTGTTTGTGTGTGGTGCGTTTTAGTGATAACTTTAGTATCACCGAACTCCATTGCACGCATTCACACTGCCTTCACTTTCTTCGTGGTAGACAGCGGCCTTGCAAAGGTCCATGAGCGGCAGCAACACTTACCAGCAGGTGTACTGTTTGCTCGTTTGCCATAGTTTGCAATAAAAAAAAACGGAACAGTGAGACGTTGTATTCATACGTAAGACCTTATAAATGAATATTGAAATAGTGTGAATACATTTTGGATTACTATATTCTGCTATATGTATCTAATGAGTATAAGTTTTGATGTTATATTCATCATCTCATCTCACATAAATCTCACTGTTGGGCTCCCCCGCAATAGGTGGCAAATTTACCTACTATACCCCGCTTGTTAAACGAGTTGGCATAAGGTTTTATGTGGAGTTTTTCTTCTCTTGCATAGATATTATATAGATGTTATATACCTTAATCGTCTTTTACGACATCCACGGGCAAGAGAGGGGGTGGTAAATTGTATTCTTATTTCGTGACTACGCGGCAAATATTGGCAGTTATATCTATGTGAAAATTACAGCGATTAGATGGCATTGACATTGAAAGTGAAGAAGTGCCAGAAGTGTTATCGCAAGCCTTAGACATGCTACGTCAGTATTTGAGTAATGGAGAAACAGGACTGGACTCTGGCATCAGTATCAACGATGCAGCACTAGCAAAGGCCGTATGCAGTGAAATACTTGTGCGAGTATCGACTGCACCTCGTGCTCTCCCAACCCTAAAGGATGCTGCAGCTGTCCTGGTCACTGCTGCAGCTGACGATAGAGCATTGCAGGTTTGTTTTTATTCTCAGCATGAGCTAATGATTTCTGTGTGGTGACGTAGTATACAATTTCGCCACCTCTTTTCTTGCCTGTGGGTGACGTAAAAGACTACTAAGATTATTTCTAAATACTATCTATGAAAAAAAAAGGAAAACTCGAAATGAAACCCTATACCAATCCATCTGACCCACTCTGGAGGAGGCCCGAGCCCAACAGTGAGATGTACATGAGCTGTGATAATGATGATGAGATAATGATATGAATATATGCCTCGTGTGGTGATCAATGTATCATCACACAAAATTTCTCGTGAATGTTGAAAGAACTGGCTGAGGTATCACCAGAAGAATGGGCCGTATCACTCTCCTGGATAATTTATAACAACTACTAAGATCTCAACTGGCCTATATAGCGCGGATTATAACATTACCCTCTTTGGAAAGAACATTGGATATGGATGGGCTGATGAATATTCATCATATTAGTTACGTGCGTCCTAGTAAAAAAAAAGATATAAAAATACTGCGGTGCCTCCTATACTATGGTGACTCTATAGGATTATATTGATATTATTTGCATTGCTTAATAGATTTTTCCGTGTGGTGACGGAATATGAATACAATTCACCACCTATCTTTTTCGTGGGTGTCATAAAAGACGATTAAGAGATTAATGTGCATATAACAACTATGCAAGAGAAGGTAGATTCAAAATATAACTCTAATACAATACATCTGATCAGTTTGGTATATATTAGGTAATTTTCAGGTTTCCGTACCGAAAAGGTAAAAACGGGACTCTATTACTAAGACTTATCATCATCATCGTCGCAGCCCATATACGTCCCACTGTTAGGCTCGGGCCTCCTTCACAATGGGAGGGAATTTGACCTACTATACAATGCTGGTCAGACATGTTGCTATAGGGTTTCATTTCGAGTTTTTCTTCTCTTACACACGTGTTATGTGTATATTTTATCCCTTAATCGGCTTTTACGACAATCACGGACAAGATAAGGAGTGGTGAATTGTATTCTTACTCCGTCACCACACGGATATTTAATACTGTAAGCTGTCTGTCCATCCGTCTGTATATCACCAGGTTGTAGCCTTAAGAATCGCGATAGCTAGACTGATGAAATTTTTACAAATTATATATTTCTGGTGCCGCTATAACAACAAATACTAAAAACAAAATAAAATAAATATTTAAGGGAGGCTTCCATACAACAAACGCGATTTTTTTTTTTGTCCTTCTTTTGCTAAATGGTACCTGGAACCCTTCATGCGCGAGTCCGATTCACACTTGGCCGATTTTATCTTGTTGTGGTGCAGGTTATTAGTGGGGTGTATATGAGCTGTGGTGATGACGATAATGACTATTATTAGATTCTTACGATATCCACCGGAAAGCATGAAGTGTTAATAATACATTGCTCCGTTATATGTGTATACTACGAGATTGTTGCATGACGGCGTGTGGCTTTAAAACTTACCGTGTTCTCTCTCCATCGCCATTGGGCCGATTACTGGTATCGATTTCCTTGGCATGTATGGCATGGCCGACCCGACATCTCTTGTGATATCCGCGGGAAAGAAAGCGGTGGTAAATTGTATTTTTACTTCATGATTACACAGAAAATTTTCTGCATAACTATTCGATCGAACATCTTGAAATTTCGTCTACTTGTTAGTTATACAGATGTAATAAATAATTAAAACAAACAAAAATTGGACTACATAAGAGACAATATAAAAGCAAAGCGCTAAAAAGACTGGAACAAGACAGAAAAGAAAACAAAATTAGAATAAACTAGACATCTGTAACACTGCGCTGCGCCGCGTATCAACTCACTTCTAGAAAATGTGTTAGCGCACGGCGCAATCGTCGCAGCGCCGGCTAATTTGAACAATTTTTTTATTTATGCGCCTATAAGGCAGGCTATAGTCGACTTTACTGCCTTGTCTTATGTAGCTTACACATAATTTTCTTTACATATAATTTATTATTAACGTAAGAGATAAGTAACATCCGTCAGTAAGTCGTTACCATTAATTGGGTGCTGAAAACCAAATACACTATTATACATATCAACTAAATCACTATTATATGATATTCATTATATTATATGATATTCACAACACTTCAACTGTATTACATATTAAACTAGCTGACTCAATACAGATGTTGTTCTGTTCAAATAAAATAAAGGAATGCTCTTTGAAATCGACAGCAGCGCCACCTACCGAGTCCAGTTGTGAATCTAAACCATTCTCGTATCCCTTTGAATATACACAAAACATTTCATCAACATCGGTCCAGCCGTTTAAGAGGAGTTTCAATGACGTATACAACAAATATATATATAATGTAAATAAAGATAAAATATCAGCAAAATTATTTAAAATATAAAACTAAAAACAATAATTCATTCAAGAGCGTAACATTACACTCCCATATTCCCGCCGAAAAACTCAAGGTCGAACAACTCTGTGAAGTGTAAATAACTCTTTTAAAAATTGAGTTATACCTAGGTGCGCATTTAGTTTCTCATTCGATTGTTTCATGTGTTGCGCCATGACGCAATGAGTTAGCAATGGAGTTATACCTGCAGTGGCGCAGATGGCGCACATTTCATTCGTAGCTCACTCGGTCGTGTTTACATTTTGTTGCGCCATGGCGCAATTTTGAGTTAGCGCAATGAGCCGGCGCAGTCTACTGCGCCTGAGTTACTGAGTTAACGCAAGGATTATCGTTGAGTTACCCATGCCTAGAATAAACTATGAACTCAGTTTAACAAATTATGAGCTCAAAGTCTAAATTAGTAGTACTAAGTTTTTGTAATCCACTCTATTTATTTTGTTCTGATATCCTACTCGATAAATTTAGTTAATGTTTTTTTTAATGTCACTATTTCGCACCATAAAGTCGTAATTGTTTTTCCAATCTAAGAACACTTGGGTTTTTAAGATGAATATAACGACTTATTAATTGTCGAAATCTATTACGGATGTGACTTGCAGGGGAAAAAGTCGATTAATAAGCAATCGATTTTTCTTTCTTTAAAATAAATCGATTTGCATAAAATCGATTAAATATTTTTAATTAATCAATTAATTAATAATCGATTTTATTACTATTCGTAGTTCTTTATTAAGGTTTTTTGCCCGACAAGATGGTGATGATCTTTTTTTTGTTTTTAAGAAATCTGAGAGTGATATTTTATTTTCTAATATAGCATGATAACCTAACATTCGATCGTGCACTTTTCCTGGCAGAATTATGATGAACTATTTTTTTCTATTTATTTTCTATAAAATAGAAATCTTACAAAAAAAAAATACTAAAATAATCGTTTAATTTTAATATAAAAAAAAACCGATTTCTTTTAAATAGTTTTTATTATTTAGATACTCGATTATTAAATCGATTTTTACAAAAAAAATAATCGATTAATATAAAATCGATAATTTTTTCAAATCCCTAAAATCTATCGAACCGTTTGATAGATACGAGGTATTAAAGAAATTTACAAAAAAAAAAATAAACAACATATGCGCTAAAAACATAACTCTGCGGGAAATTGGATAAAAATAGTTTCTAGGAAATCTAGCAAAGGCGCAGGATAGCGGCGCAGGACCGTTCCGAGTGGCATTCTCGTGGGGAGGCCTATGTCCAGCAGCGGACGTCTGTAGGCTGATGGATGGATGGATGGGAATCTAGCAAAAACATCATATTTTTGAGAATCTATCAAAAAACGTCACAGTTTTGAAATATAGAATAATAATATCCGTTTGTACAAAATGAAGGATATTTTTCAGGCTATTACTCTGTTGATTGCGTTGCACGTGCCGCAGATAGCACCGAGGGCTGCGAGAGCACTGCCTCGTTACACTGATATTATTGTCGCGGATGTCGGTGAGTACTGTATAAATATTTGTTTCATTACTGACAAAATTATTTGTAACTGTTCTAAATTTCTACGTGGGGCAATACTTTCCAATTGAATCGAGCGAATCATAAATATTCATTTCCAGGCTTTGAATTTTATCTCTATGTCTATAGAGATATTTATCTCTATGTCTCTGGAATGTATAAATTCGTTTTTTTTGGGGCGCAGTCATAATTTTACTGGCTGAGAATAAAATGTTTTGCCAATCTTTGCTTTATCATCTCCAATCTCAATTCTGACTGCTCCGTGGGAGTCATAAAAACCGGCTGAGGGTTGAACCGGGAGAATGAGCAGCAGCTCTCTTGAGCAACTTATAATAATGACTACGGTTGCCAACCCTGCCAAGATTAAGAGAGCCCGCACACATACAATTGCAAGTTGGCCGACTAAATCGTAAGTAGGTGTATTAGGCGTAGTTACTTATGCTAGCCCGCACATCGTCTCCAACTAAATAGTCCAACTAATTAATTGGACACCGATCGTATCAGAATCACGATTCCCTTCCGATTAAAAAGTTGTCCAACTATCGGCCAATTGCTTGTTAGCATGGTTATCCTATGCAAGTTCGCACACTATCCAACTTAGTTGGACAGTTGTACGGCAAAATGCAAGGTGACCACACGCGTGCGCGTGATTTCTCCACGCTCGCATCTTCATCGACGGGTACGATGTCTGTCTCGTGATCACTTGTTGCAAAGGAAAAAGTAGAAAAGCTCATAGAGGAAGTTCAAAAAGGCCAGCGTTGTACAAAAAAACTTGAAACAATTTGTCAGGGTAATATCTGAGTTTATAATGCAATGTATGATGCTTCCCATATTGTAATCTGTTACTTAATATGAGATGCACCCAAAATGTTCTCTTTTATTTTCGTCTTCTTTTTATTAATAGAGCAATTAAAAGGTTTTTTTCCCGCATTTTCACGCACACGCACCGCGTTGGCAATACTGGCACCGACTAAATCGATGAAGTCTGCGGCGTGTATCCAATTAAATAAAGTTGGCCAACTAAATTGTAAGAGCACCCAATTTAGTTGTACGATAGTCGTCCAACTTGCAATTGTATGTGTGCGGGCTCACTTACTATTCTGAAATTATTGCCCTATATATCAAACAGTGAACGTGAATAGGCTGAGTGTATGGATAAATGGATGTAGGTATTTTCTATATCTATAAATTATCGCGACAAGACGTCGTATCATCACGTTTGACGCTTTTCTTATTTCGTATAAAATACATAATTTCATAATATCTTCAATAAGTAATTCATATTCAACAAGTAATTAAAAAATAAATTGAATAATAATTTCCGTGTGGTTACGGAGTAAGAATACAATTCACCACTCCCTCTCTTACCCGTGGGTCTCTTAAAAGACGATCAAGAGATATAATACGCATATGACATCTATGCAAGAAAGGAAACCTCGAAACTAAACTCTATGCCAACCAGTCTGACCAGCATGGTATAGTAAGGTCAATTTCCCTCCTATTATGGAGGAGGCCCGAGCCCAGCAGTGGGACGTATTTGAGCCGAAATTATGAAATTGAATATAGGATTTTAAGAGTTTAGCAGTTCGCTGGAATTTGCATGATATAATTTTCTCTTCCGTAACATATTATCAGCCGACGTCGTATCTTCAACCATCTTTCTATCATTAATACAATCTATTTTTCCTTGAACTAGTTGTTTTCTATAATTTTATAACCTTCCAAATTAATATATAACAGTTTTTTAGTAATATTACTTTATTACTTTCGTCCCGTCTCATCGTATATTTACCATACGAGACATCTCTTTCGACTTTTCAGACCTTAAGAAAGAGGTCTGAAAAGTTTGTCTAAAAGGTTTTTAACTTTGTTACATTTATTTTAAATGGTATAAATATCATTTTACCAATTATTAAAATAAAATAATTAAAGACATTACAAAAATCCAAAAAAATATTTTATGCTATCTATTCTTGTGATTTGTGTAGCATATTTCGCCTGCGGTATGGCAGTTCGCGCCGAGGGTAGCGGCGGGGCTCGTGAAGCTTTTGTGCTGCTCAATCGTTGCCTTGACCTCGCAGAAGCAGCTGACGACGATTCTGCACATCTGCTCGATTATACGGATTTCGGTATTAAAAGTTTATTACATTTTCATAGGCCTCACGAATATAATTTTCAGTTCAAACGCTGTGTCGAGCGAGCAAGGAGGTTATCATTGTAAATAAAACTATTTTGACCACAAACGCTGTAAAGTGTTCGAAACGTCGAGCAATCAAAAATCAAATACAAATGCGATAAAATTCGTAAAATAGTTTTATTTACAATGTGTAATACTCGCGTACACATCAGTAAATCAAGGAGGGTGCCAGTTCAAACAGTTCCGAATTACCAAATGGAAGCTGGAGAAACCCAATCATATTTCTAGGCGATTCAGGATTTGAATTCGAGCTTTAATTAAGCTGACAGGACAATCGAGACAATTGCTTATTGTTAATGATCAGTATGCTGTTCCATGAGTAAAGATGTATGTATAGAAATAAAGATGTATATTTATATAATTGTATGGTATATAATGACATCAAAATTTTAAGTGATTATAATTTTGATTTAATGTTTTACTTTTTTATATATTATCGTAGAATATACGGATTGGAGTCGAACCCCGTTGCTATTGGAAAGCGGATGTGTACGTGGCACTGCTCTGGATGATGCACGCGAATGGGTGCTTAGCGTGTCCATGGACCAAGCGGTAGAACAGGTAATGATGTAATTTCGTACTAAGAGGTTATTAAATTCGGACCGGGGATTTAGTCCGTCACCCGCGGAGAAGCTGGCCTCGCGACAGCGACCGAGGTCCTGGGAAGGGGACGTCGATGGGAAAGGGTACTTCCTCGGGGTATTACGTCGGACTGACTACCGAAGTCAAGGAATTCTGCATCGGTGGTCGGCCCAACGACGAAGGCGACGTGCTATCGAGTGGGTTACAGGACAGCGCGCCGCCCATCTGTCTCTTTCTTTCAAAGTAGGCACATAAATATAATAAAGTTCATTCTTTGACATTTTAGCTAGATATATATGATAAATTAATATTTCTTTTTAGTCAATATAGTTCGAACATGGACGGTGTTATTTTAGGGTTTATCTGGTAGGACCACACTGTTGGCTGTCGTGTGTCTACAGCCGCAGGCCGGTCTGTCTGGTTAATTATCTTTGAGATAATTAACGTCTGAGTAGTAGCAATTTATTAATGCACTTCGTTTAGAGAGCGAGAAAGTCAGAAGCCCACCTTTGAGGTTGTTTGCGTGTGGTTTTGGTAATGCCTTTAGAATCACCGCATCTCATTACACGTATTAATACTCCCCTCACTTTCTTCACAGTAGGAAGCGGCCTAGTAAACGTCCATTAACGGCAGTATCACCAAGTATCACTTATTAGGTGTGCTGTTTGCTCGTTTGCTACCAATGGCAAAAAAAGGTTGAAAGGAAACGTACAGAGTGGTAGGACCACACTGTCGACAGTTATCTGTCTACAGCCGCGGGCCGGTCCGTCCGGGGCAGTACCACGCTCTCGCAGAAAATCGACGTCTGAGTAGTAGCAATTTGTTACTGCGCTTCGTTCGGTGAGCGAGAGAGCCGGAAGCCCAACTTTCTGAGGGTGTTAGCGTGTGGAGGGTTTTGGTGGTGCCCTTGGTATCACCGAGCCTCATTGTACGCATTCACACTCCCTTCACTTTCTGCGCGGTAGGGAGCGGCCTTGGAAAGGTCCATAAGCGGCAGCAACACTTACCATCAAGTGTACTGTTTGCTCGTTTGCCACCGTTTGCAATAAAAAAAAAAAGTTCTTTAAATACTACTACTAACGTTCTTTAAATACTTCTACAAAGGTTCTTTAAATGCCTACTACTACTATTATTTTCTAATGTTTGCTAATAACCTGTAACCTTACCAATAATTTTTTCATCTAGAATTTTTATTAATTTTAATTCACTTTAAGAATTACTTACTGCCATCATTACCAAATGATAATAGTGTTCTCGAAAATAAAACTTTAATTCCCGTCTCTAAAATTAATGAAATTATAATAAAAATTAAATTGAACACAAACAGTTACATTACTAATAGTAAGTAATAGTTACATTTACAGATATTATGAGATAATTTAATAATTTGGACAAAACAAAAGATTCTCAAGAAGAGCCTACAGGATTAACTGAAACATTAAACTCGTAATAATGAATTCGCCAATTAACTAAGTTCCAAACTGTTGACTTGGAATCTTCGACTTGGATCTTGAAATGATTTAAATTGCAAATATAATTAGACTTTTCTTGAGAACAGACCAAATAAAGTTTTCTGAGGATTACGACAGATATTATTTTAATTTTATTAGTATCTAGGTATTGTATTGTATTCTACTTACGTGTATAAAATTTATTTCTGAACGCCGCCGCACCGTAATATTATATATTTTACAAATAATATGCCTGTCTATTAATATACAAATAATATGATTGATATTATTTCTTTCGTGTGGCGTCGGCGTAAGAGCTCAGTTATGACTGCAAGATAAGTCGGACTACAAGATAATCCGAATCCCACGCAGGGCAACACGGTGCGATCCGCAAATTGTTGTTCTGAGTCTGGATGTAATTTATTATACGCATATAACATATATGCTCTTGAAGGAAAACTCGATATAAAACCCTATACCGACCCCTCTGACCACTATGGTTATAGTATGTCAATTTTCCTTCAACTGTGGAGGAGGCTCGAACTCAGTAGTAGACTCCATCTTATCCTGTCGTGTTATCTCTTTCTTTACCGCGGTCCTCTGACATCTTGTTTATATCATTTGACCAAATCGAATAAACATGATGGCAGTGGCCAATACCTGGCTAAATTTTAAACTAATCGAACTAACTGTTGGTTAAGGTAATAGGTAAAGTGTTTCTTAGATAGAAGTATAATATGTATTTATGTATGGTGCAGAAATATTAATATTTCTGCGATTTATAGCTTTAGGTGTAAGTAGACACGTCTTCTTTTTAACTTAAGTAGCTTAAGCGCCATGTAATGGTAATCAAATTTCGTGTGGTTAGGAATAATGAAAACGTCACCATTCCTTGGCCTCATAGAAATGGCCTCGATAGCGATTCGAATACTATACTATGACCCAAATATTCGTGCTAAGCACACTGAACACCTCGTACCTAATTCGATTTTATAATTTCACGTTTCATTCACACTTATGTCAGATTAAACAAGGCAGTATTTATAATATATATTTTTTTTAGACGTTACCTGTAGACAGTCGTGGTATGTATGCCTCGAGTGTAGCCGACGGGGAACCCTGCTGTGTGATTACTGGATATCCGCTAGGCTCCAGACTCGTTACATTCACTAATGGTAAATATTACTCTACTATACTTCCATACTCCACTACTATACTCTACTATACTATACTCCATACTTATACTCTACTTCCATATACACAGGATTTGTGTAATATTATATACTTAACTAGCTGACCCAACAGACGTTGTTCTGTTCAAATAAAATAAAAGGAATTCTCCTTGAAATCGACAACAGCGCCACCTACCGGGTCGAATTGTGAATCTAAACCGTTCTCGAATCCCCTTGAACACACACAATACATTTCATCAACATCGGTCCAGCCGTTTAGGAGTTCAGTGACATACACACGTACACAAGAAATATATATATATATATATATATATATATATATATGTATGTATATATATATATATATATATAGATTCTGGCTTCATTCGAACACTGAAGTTAAGGAATCAGTTGTATTTGTCCACTAAATGCCCCCATTCTCTTCCGTGAGGTCAATTTCCCTCCCATTGTAAAGGAGGCTCGAGCCCAAGAGTGGGACGTGTATGAGCTGAAATGATGATGCTAAATTTCTGTTGGGCGGTTGGATGAAGTAAGCTAATTAGTATATAAAACCAATAAAACCGTTTATAGTGGATACTAGCAACCCGCCCTCGCTTCGCTTCGGTTTCAGTCTTTCCTGCGTAGTTCCCGTTGCCGTGGGAATACCGGGATAAAATATAGCCTAGGTTACTTCCTGATATTATAGCTTTCCATTGGTGAAAGAATTTTTGAAATCAGTCCAGCCCTTTTGAAGATTACCCGGAACAAACAGACAGACAGACAAAAAAATATAAAGTGTGTTTTAGGCATAAGTATAGTGCAAATAACCGTGTGAGCATGAAAAAAGTCTATTATTTTGAGATTACAGACACTCCAATTTTATTTATTGGTATAGATAAGCGTTGAAATGAAACAAAACAAGCTCTGTATTCAGTGTCAAGTGTTCGTCATTCGACACTATCTCGTCATCTCAGCCTATATATGTCCCACTGTTGGGCTCAGGCCTCCTCCATAATGGTAATTGACCTACTATTCCACGCTGGTTAGACGTGTTGGAATAGTTGGTTTTGTATCGAGATTGCCTTCTCTTGCATAGATGTTATATGCTTAATATATCCCTTAGTCGTCTTTTACGACATCTGCGGGTAAGATAGGGAGTGGTGAATTGTATTCTTACTCCATCACCACAAGGAAAACGACACTATCTAGTATGTGACATATGGATTGCGGTTCATTTCAACGTTCATTTGGTTAATGTTGATAAAGATCTAATAATATTTTTAACTAGCAACCCGCCCTCGGTTTTAGTCGTTTTACCCACGTAGTTCCCGTTCCCGTGGGAATACTGGAATAAAATATAGCCTAGTCTACGCCCTGATATTATAGCTTTCCATTGGTGAAAGAATTTTTGAAATCGGTCCAGCCATTTTGAAGATTACCCGGAACAAACAGACAGACAAACTTTTTTTAATGTGTATTTTAGGCATAGGTGTCGTGCAAATAACCGTGTGAATGCTCACATGTTCATGTTCATGCGAAAAAAGCCTATTATTTTGACATTACAAACAGACACTCCAATTTTATTTATTGGTATAGATGCGCCAGCCTCTTTTTTTTTTTTGAAGTGAATCTTCTTTAGAATCGTTGTGATTTCAAACTCGATGAAACGAAAAAGCGAGTCCATAGAGACATAAACACGTAAATGTATAGGATTCAGCCGGCGAGAGAATGAGATAAAAGATGAAGAATAAAGAAGTTTCTTTTCGGCCATGCGTACTTTGTACACACGCTCTTTTTTTGTTTAATTTTCTTCATCTGTTTTCTTAACGAAACAAACTTGTGTATATTTCTTTAAAATATCTTATTTCATGAAGGACAAGCAATAATTTAACACGTAATACTCATATTTCAGCATTTAAGTTTTATATACTTTAGTACCATTTAGTAGAGCAATTAGCCGTTAATTGAAAATGGTTTCTGACTCCGTACTATATATTGAGAATTTCTTAGCGAAATAACCGTTAAAATAAATGAGGCAATGAGCTTATTATATTAAATAAGACGATAACTTCATAATGGTAATAATATATATCTTATGTATAGAAATCTCGTGTCACGTTGTTTGTACAGGTACCTTAATCTCCAAAAGCGCTGATAGATTTTAATAAAATTTTGTAAATATATCTTGTTTAATCTAGCATCAAACATAAGTTTTTATTACGATAATTGGGTATGTAAGTAGCGAAATATATAGCCAAGGAAACGTTATCCATTTCTTACACACTTAGTGATTCTACAATTATTCGGACTGGGGACCTAATCGTAATGTATAAGTTCACGTGTATTATCAAAAGCGGCCAACCAATTTCAATGATGTTATGTGTATGATTAGTTCCTATTAAAGATAATGGACCTAGAAAAACATTGAGTTGTAGGGTATCATCATCATTTCAGCCTAACGCCGTCCACTGCTGGGCATGGGCCTCGCTCATGTTACTCAAAAGAGTGCGGTCTTGTGCCGCCTGCTTCCAACGACGCCCAGCAACTTTCACCAGGTCGTTGGTCTGCCTAATGGGATGACATCCTACACTGCGTCGTCCGATACGTGGTCGCCACTCGGGAACCTTTCTTCCCCAGCGGTTGTCGGTTCGTCGAACGACGTGGTCTGCTGCTCGTTGCCACTTCAGCGTGCTAATTTTTCGTGCTATGTCGGTTACATCCGTTATTCTGCGGATTGCCGTATTTCAGATTCTATCTCACAGAGAACTCCCGAGCATAGTCCGCTTCATAGCACGCAAGGTAGCTATATCATTTGTAAAATAAATCAATCACTTATAATACCAAACATTTTCTTCTGAATTCATATCTCTATGATATTACTAATACAGAAATGAAGGTCATAAATCCTACATCTAGCCTCGGATCAATAATTATAGTTCACAAACAATTACCGCAGCGTATTAAGTATTAATCGAGCTCGCGGTGCACGAAATCCCAAAGTTGAAAAGCAATGGCAATACAGTATTAATATAAAATCCGTACAAAAAATACTTGTCTAGTACCAGCACTACATCATAAAAGTAAGAACTTCATCACAAAAAAGTTCATATGATGGAGTTTTACTTTTTATAAAAGGCTCACTAAAAAGATATATTCTAGAAATTAGTCCCTTAAGGGATTTATTCTTCTTATTTTGGACATGCTATAGTATAGACACACCCCGCCCAAACCGTTCGGGGTGAAGGAGGGCTTCAGAACCTTCCGTATCCTCCATCGCCATTTGACTGACCACTACCGTCCATTCCTTGACCTCAGCGGCCAGCTCGGCGATATATTTTCCCGCAATGGTATTTCTTGCCCGTGGGTGTCGTAAAAGACGACTAAGGGATATAATATGCATATGATATATGTGCAAGAGAAGGGAAACTCGAAATACCACTATATACCAATACGCCTGACCAGCGTTTGTCTAATAGGTCAATGTCCCTTTCATTTTGGAGGAGGCTCGAACCTAACAATGGAAAGTATATATAATAGCTGAAACGAATGAATTAATGAATGACATTTAAAAGGTGCATCATATTATCTCTATGCGGACGAAGTCGCATGCAGAACCTCGTTACTGTACATTTTGATTAATGTTGGTTAGATCTAATGAGAAGTTTGCAAGACGCGCGGGGGTGACATTTGACGCCGTTTATTAAGTGGAGATATGACGGCTCTCTACTTGTATGTATTAATTAATTATTATTAAATGTTCTTATGACGTGATTTTCCTCCTTAGTGATTAATGTAATCCTGTCTGAGGTTAATAATGTTTGATGCGGAAGCTTTATAACATAACTGTTTCCCTGACCGCATTTTAGTTACGGCAGCGTGTCAATGATATACAAAGTCTTCGTTGTCATCGGCAAACTTTTACTGTCCCACTATTGGGCGTGGGACAGCTCTCAGAATAATTGACTAAGAAATGCCTTTTTTTGGAGTGGAATCTTACTAGAACTTTGTGTATTTTTCTAATTAAATTTAACTATAAAAGGTAATTTTTAATGAAATTTGTTGCAAGTCGCAAGACGAATAAAAATGCTTCCTGAGGTTTTAATGTCTGTATTGTCTATAGAAAACATTGCAGATTATACAGGCTTGAGAAATAATAGGATAATGAACCACTGTACTGATGGTGGCCGAATGGGCACGGTACCATTACACGACACGACCATACCATTACCATGACACGGGTTCGAATTTCACGCACTAAAATACTTTGTGCGATGCACAAATTGTTATAACGAGGGTGGATGTAATTTGTGTCCGCTAATTATTTTTGCAGTCCCCCTCGATATAAGGATTATTTCCATAGTGCAGGCTGTCTTTAAAAAAAGTAAACGAAAACAGTATAAACAATAAATTTGCTGGAACATACAAAAAATAACTTTTTAAGATGGCAGGTACAAGAATATACGATTAAATGCACACATAAGTTTGAAAAGTCGTGGTATCGAATACGTATAATTTTCCACTAAGCCCTTAGATATCTGATTTTAGACATAGGCTTCCCCAACGTGGGTTGATGCCCTTGCCACAGCGATGATCATGCCTGATCATCCAATGTAGGTGTTACGAGTTGTCCTGATTAATTTCGCCTTCTAAACCTTGTGATCTCTCAATTGGCATTTACGAATCCCACAGGAAAATCAAGGATTGTGAAGATATGGGACCGCATACGGTCGTCTGTCACCTCAGAAGGATCGGAAGGGTTGTGTTCATATCATAAAAAAGGAGGTCAATATTTTACATGATAAGGGGGCAATTTTCGCAAGGCAAGGCAATCTTTCGGCTCAAAAACCCCCCATAAAATTTTGGTCGGTTCGGGATTCGAACCCGAGACCATATCTTAGGAGATACTGCAGATTTAAAATGCGGCCCCAAAGCAGCTAGACTAGACAAGACTGAAATCTAATGTTGATTAATTAAAATTACATATATATTTTTATAAATATTAATCATCATCATCGTCAATAACATGGAGTAACCTATGCTATATTTTATCCCAGCATTTCCACGGGATTGGGAACTACGCGGGTGAGGCGACTGAAACCGAAGCGAAGCGAAGGCAGGTTGCTAGTATGATAAAAAATAATAAATATTATTTCTGTACAGGTCGTTGTGCGAATAGGGAATGGTGGTCACGGGGCGTGAGCGCCGCTCGTGGTGGCGGCGCAGCTTCCTCCCTACTGCAACACATCGAGGCTTGGTGTGGACCCGCAGACTACCACCATGTCTAGTACCAATCACTCATTTATTAAAACCCAACAACATATTGCACAGATTGCGTAGCGATCTAAGCAGCAACTTCTTGTATAATAATTTCTGATATTTACATGGGTATTACTCATTGTAAATAAATATCTAGTGGTTTCGATTTCACTTAAATTAATAGGAATGTTGACAATGTTTTTATTTCATATAATAAATAATTTAAAAACTGTATCGATTTGTTGAAAAACATAGCTTTTAGTTTTATATTAAGTTACAAGCATATGAATTTTAATAATTTTAACAAAAATAAAATCGACTTCAACTAGGCCAAACTGAAATTGGACTACACGGGAAGCACGAACTTTCAAATAAAAACAAAATCATTCAAATCGATTTATCCAGTCGAAAGTTTTGAGGTACCTAACAAACATAAAAAAAAAACAATCGAATTGAGAACCTCCTCCTTTTTTTGAAATGGATTAAAAATTGAACAGAGACATACTCAAAGATGACCATATTTATCAGCACCCGCTCCAAACAAATCATCATTTTACGAAAAAGGAAAATGAATAGTATATGTATCATATTATAACTTCAATAAAGTGTAACTGCCTGTATTTTTTCTATAGTTATCTTTATTTCGTGATTTTATTCAATCATTGGATGTTCGATGTACTTGTAGCATTAATATAAAGTCAAATTATCTCGTTGAAGTTTGATTTATGGGTCCTAAGAATAATGTATTCATTACTGGTTTTCCGTGTGGTGACGGAGTAAGAATACAATTTACCACCCCATGTCTTGCCGTTACGTCTACAACTTTCACGAAAAGGTTAGTTCATTTTAGGGTTCCGTACCCAAAGGATAAAAACGGGACCCTATTACTGAGACTTCGCTGTCCGTCTGTCCGTCCGTCCATCTGTCACCAGGCTGCATCTCAAGAACGGTGATAGCCAGACAGTTGAAATTTTTACAGATGCTGTATTTCTGTTGCCGCTTTAACAACAAATACTAAAAATGGTGGTAGGACATGAGCAATTCATGAGTGGTAGGACCACACTGTCGACAGTTATCTGTCTACAGCCGCGGGCCGGTCCGTCCGGGGCAGTACCACACTCTCGCAGAAAATCGACGTCTGAGTAGTAGCGATTTATTACTGCGCTTCGTTCGGTGAGCGAGAGATCCGGAAGTCCAACTTTCTGAGGGTGTTTGAGTGTGGAGGGTTTTGGTGGTGCCTTTGGTATCACCAAGCCTCAATGCACGCATTCACACTCCCTTCACTTTCTTCGCGGTAGGCAGCGGCCTTGTAAAGGTCCATGAGCGGCAGCAACACTTACCATCAGGTGTACTGTTTGCTCGTTTGCCACCGTTTGCAATAAAAAAAAAAAATGAAATAAAATAAATATTTAAGGGATGCTCCCATACAACAAACTTGATTTTTTTGTTCAATATCGATAATGGCAATAGGGAGACACTTGTTTACCTAGTCAATGGTATGGAACCCTTCGTGCGCAAGTCCGACTCGCATTTGGCTGATTTTTTATTAATAATATGGATAGATATCTAATTCAATAATACTCACTTTACTTTCTATCTACAAGAGTTTATTTTAAACCAAAACTACTGCATCTACATCCATAGGTACTTATACCGTCAACGCGACTCGCATACCTATATAAGATCATAACATGTAGCATTTAAGGCATAGACTCTTCGACACACATTTTTGAAATCAGCATAACTATTAATGTTATATTGGTTTATTTTATGATATACATTCTAATAACGGTCCACAACTATTAAACTTCAACATACTCGAACACACTCTTCCGTGTGGTGACGGATTAAGAATATAATTCACCACTCCCCATCTTGCCTGTAGATGTCGTAAAAGACGACTAAGGGATATAATATGCACATAAGATCCATGCAAGAGAAGGAAAACTCGAAATGAAACCCTATACCAGCATGTCTGACACGCACGGTATAGTAGGTTAAATTCTCACGCATTGTGAAGGAGGCCCAAGCCCAACAGTGGGACGTATGTGGGCTGCAATGATGATGATGATAATACTCGAACATCTGTTCCATAATCTGAGGCATTCTGTATATATACTCTAAATTCTAGCTATCCTCTCACTTTAAAGTTCCAAGTTCATAAAAGATCAGAAGTTAGTCAAACATTTCTTTCCTTATTTTTTATTATTGTATAAACTATTTACATAGTCATACTATTGTGCAGTGTGGTAGCGGCTTCGAATACTACCAACCCTTGCTTTGCTCGTGGAAGTCGTAATAGACGACTAAGAGCCCTAGATTGACCAACTCCATCTGGTACCATTTGGGTCAACGATTACATTCCCAAGGAGGGTTGACGTCAGGCAGGCGGCCGGTCATAAAAGTCATTGCCGAAACTTTTTGCAATATGTCAAAACAGATGACATATTGCGTCGACCCCAAGTAATTGAGATAAGAGCAAGATGATGATGACTATTAGTAAAGTTTGAGGCACGCAGACAAGCTGAAAGTTTAATTTTGTATACTCGTTCCAACCATTTATTTTACTTTTGGCAGGTCGAATTCTGATCAATTAGTGTTGTACCAATGTATTACGGATACTATGTTTTGTAATAATCGATTTTAGTCAGGAAGAACTTTTAATCGATTTAACACGGATATTTTATTTTTGCTTAAATACATATTTCATATTATTTAAAAACTTCACTTCTGTAAATATATTTGTTATTTGGGCACATTAATTTTTGCATACCCACTAATTCAGTCCTCCCAAAATATTTTACTTTGTACTTTGCAAAATAAAAAATAACTACTTTATGAAGCATTTTTCCATTAAGCGGGGTCCGCTGCTCCAAACTTTACTTAGAGACAATGGCGCCCTCATCTGCGGTAGTAAATCACTAATTTTCTCATCCAGCCTACCCCTTTTTTTTAAGCCGAATTGGCAACACTGAACGGCCGGCGACGCCATTTTGTTGTGTTGTCTGTCACTCGCAACAAGACTCCCGTGCTAGTCACATTTCTGTTCGCTGAGTGCTCTTTCATATTTTTCATACGCTGTGTTGAGTATTTATATTCCACCGTATTGATTTCATTGTTCTTACTTTGATTGAGTTGAGCGTATCGTTCCTCCCAGTAAGATTTTACTTGCAAAATGCCGAAAGGTATGGTGCTTAAAGGACAATCCAGAGAGTTAGTGCTACGGCTTCGTGAATTTTTTGAAAAGGAAAGCCGCAATGGCGGATTCCTTATACCAGTAACCCAAGTTAGAGACCGTGTTGCAGCAGCATTAGGTATTAGTGCTCCAACGGTGGCGAAAATCACTAAAGAAGCCTATGGTAGTAGTGGTATTGAACAGAACAAGCTATCTACGCCTAAGAAAAAACGTCAGCCCCGTAAAGTGACAGCAATTGACAGTTTTGATACTGATGCTATTCGTCGTCATATATACAATTATTACACAAGCAAAGAGATTCCTACTTTGAAAAAATTAGTAGCGTCTCTACGAAATTGTGGCTTGTTTCGTGGTCAAAAATCTTCTTTGTCAAAGGTGCTGCACCAAATCGGGTTCTTGTATAAGAAATCCGACAAAAGAAAAATTTTAATGGAATGTCGTGATATATATAGATAGCCTTGTCTCGCTGTGAATTTTTAAGACAAGCGAAGAAAATAGAAGACTGGTCGAATGTCGTTTTCACAGATGAAACTTGGCTCAATGCCAATCATTCCATACCAAAAGGTTGGACTGACGATACTGCTGCTTCTACTTCTGCAGTGCCAATGGGGAAAGGTGAACGCCTCATCATTTGCCATGCGGGAACTACAAAGGGATTTGTGCCAGACGCTCTGTTAGCGTTCAAATAAAAAAAAAACAGGAGACTATCATGAGGAGATGAATGCGAACGTGTATGAAAAGTGGTTCAGAGAAATGCTTACATCACTTGAAGAGCCATCAACAATATTTATTGATAATGCACCCTATCACTCTCGCCAAATTAATAAAATGCCAACACAGGCCAACAAAAAACACGAGATTATAAACTGGCTTCGTGATAATGGGGAAGATGTGGACGAATCCCTACTAAAAGTAGAATTACTTAAAATATTAAAAAGTAAAAAGCAGCTAAAACGATATGTCATCGACGAAATGGCAGCAGAATATGGGCATGTTGTAATCAGAATTCCTCCGTACCACTGTCAATATAATCCAAATGAAATGATCTGGGCACAAGTCAAAGGACACGCCGCAAGAAACAATACAACTCCTCCTTTCACAGCAAATAAAATGCTTGAACTTTTAAAAAACGCATGTGCTAGTGTGACGCCTGAAAACTGGGCGAGTGTCGTCAACAAGACAAAAAATATAATATTCTCTGATTGGGATCGGGAAATTGAATTTGACAACATACCTACACAAGAGTTAATAATAAACACTGCAGATGATTCAAGCGACGATTCGAGTTCGTATGAAGAATCCGACGATTCGTTATAATAAAATAATATTAAAATATTTTGGTTGTTTTATTTCATGTTATAGGTATGATGAGAAGATTTTTATATCTCCCTGATACAATTTTAACGTGTTGTCTATTACAACAATTCAAAACTCAGTTGTCAGCTGACTTAACTGCAAATAAGTGTAATCGATTATTTGCGATTCATTAGTTTGCACCGAATACTTTTGATCCTGTCACTAGATGCGATAGAACGTAACTTTTTTTATAACGGAAATGAATTATCACTTAAATTTTATGAATAGAGCTATTTACGACATATTAATGTATTTAGTGGGTAATAATTAAGATATATAAATATTATTGGGCAGTTTATATATTTCTCTGTTCACTCGTTTCAAAGTTAATAATTGCGTATAATGAAACAGTTACGTCCTAAAGCATGTGTCAAAAGTAAAATAAATGGTTGGAACGAGTATAGTGAAGACGAGAGCGTACAATACTCAGTTTGGAAGGTTAATATCTTCAGACTATATATACCTAAGCTAGATATGTGTGCAGCTCGTCAATTTGTTGTGATATCGACACATATTCAATAACATTGTATGGCGCCGAAAACAATAGGTATGCACCTACATTGTTGTTGGTTATTACAGACATTGTTGAGGCAGTTTATATTGCGATCAAAGGTTGACATTTTAGAGTGAATAAAACTATTTTAAGGATTTGATCGCACTTGTATTTGATTTTTGATTGCCCGACGTTTCGAACACTTTAAGGTCACATTCAAGGTCATGGGCGGACTAAGATATATCACGTCCAACAATTCACCGTTATTACAGATATTTATATCAAGAGATCAAGCTATATTTTATGGACTATAGTCTAAATTGGCGATAGTGGATAGCGAAATTACATCCTTGGTAGAAGTATATAATTGTTTTACTTACCCCATTTGCTGAGTGGTGACAGAGTAAGAATACAATTCATCACCCTCATATCTTACTCGTGGGAGTTAGTAAAGGAGGACTATGATATGTAGATAACATCTGTGCATAGAAACTCGAAATCAAATCTATACATTTAACCAGCGTGGGGTAGTAGGTCAATGTTCTTCTTTTAGAGGAGGCTCGAGCCCAGCAGTGCGTACATGTATGAGCTGAAATGAATTAATGAATAAAACTCGTTAAATATTGTTTATACTGCTATAATAAACTCATTTGTTATCACATTTATTTAATAATATACTTTGACACACATATTTGTTACGTACTAGGATTTGTAGAGCTCCATTCCGTTACCGTGATTAATACTGAAATATTTATGAGCATTATTAATAAAATCAATTTACTGAATATTATTCAAGGTTATGATTTAATAAATATTATTCAAGGTCAGATAATTTGAACAAAATAAATATGACTAAATATAGAATTTTATTGATAAAGTTATTTTAGAGCTAAGTTTTTCAGTATTTACCAAGAAACGGAATACGGAAATGTGTACTAGGAAGAAACGGTATAAGACTAACGCTAATGTAAGAAAGGTACGTAGTATGATATCCGATACCATATCACATAGAAGTTGAGGATATACTCTGTTTATATTATATGGCTTTCTTGTCAAATAAATATATCGCTCAATATAGGGTGCTTTCATTAACCACTAAAATAGATATTACTTGGAATGTTTAGTTGAAGTTTTACCATATGATTTGCGCGTATGGTATCGGGTACATCGAGGCACATTATAACATTAGATTATACCTTTACACTGTCACTTATGTACGTAAGAATTATATGTCATTACTCTAAATATCAAGATAATAAGCGTAAGTAGTTTGATCGATTCCAACATACTGTTAGAATTGATAGTATTTAATATTAAATATCTAATTTCATCGATACATTTTCATTTTTATATTTACTACATACATATAATTATATATTTTTCAAAATTAATAAAAATAATAATAGTGTAAAAATATATTTAACACCTGATATTATAAGATATTAAATCATTTGAATATTAAATATATACTATGTATTTTACTAAGTGATTAAATATATATAATTTTCTCTCTTTTGTGATTAAAATCACGACCAAATGGGAATTTTTTTTTCAATGTTAAGCGCGAGCGTACGCGACGCAGTCGTTTGTATATTAATTAAATTATTGTGTAAATTTGTAATGTCCATTAGGGATATAGCATGCACGATAGTTTCAGCATCGACAATTCAACAACGTATTTGAATGTATTGATTAACAAGAAGCGAACTGGCCAATTAACTGATAATGCACAGCGTAAGCCGCTGGTGATAAGGGCGTTATCATCTCAGACCACATACATAAGTCCCAGTGTTGGGCTCGAGCATCCTCCATAATTGATTTACGGTCAGCCGTGTTGCCATAGGATTTTTAGTAGTCCAGTTTTATTTCTCACGCATATTCACGGACAAGATAGGGAGTAGTGAATTGTATTCTTACTGATTCGAGAGACCCGCTCCATGCAACTACCGTAAGTAGATCCTTCAGTAAGCATGACCAACACCATATGTTACAAACAGTGAAAATACACAAATTCGTCAGGCAAAACACGTTACGCTTTACAATAATAGTTAAAAAACAGTTTAAAATAACAAGGAAATAAAAAATGAATGAGGAGCTGCTCACAATCAATCTGTATTAGATGTAATGTAGTTAATCCGAGATATTATAATAAACTTTTTTACGAAGTCTATTAAAATACAATTCGCCATTCCCTTATCTTGTTTGTTGATGTCGTAAAAGACGATTAAGGGATATAATGTACATATAACATCTGCGCAAGATAAGGAAACTCGAAATAAAACCCTATACCAACATGTCTGATCAACAGGGGTAGTCAGTAGGAGTAGTAGTCAATTTCCCTTCTATTGGGGAGAATACTCAAGCCCAGCAGTAGACGTGTATAAGCTGAGACGACGAGACGAGAGGATAGTCAACAAGGTATGTTAAATATCTATCCGGTCGATGGCCCTGTACGGCGCACCGTGTGGGCAAGGTCTCTGACCGCCCGACTCAGGCTACTCTGTGAGGACCACAGAGGGCCATGGCGATCAGGGCCATGCGTGGTTACCGCACGGTGGCGACGGAGGCGGCGTGCCTGTTGGCCGAGACTCCCCCGTGGAACCTGCAGGCGGAAATGCACGCCGATTTGTATCGGCGGGTGTCGGGGGTGCGAGCGGAGGGTGGTGAGGTCTCTTTGAGGGAGCACACCGCCTGGCGCGTCGACGCCCGCCGAGACATCATTGCCTGTTGGGCAGTTCGGCTGGAGATGCCTCGATACGGTGTCTGGACTGTGGAGGCCTTTCGGCCGGTGCTGATGCAGAGGCTAAAACGGTGGCACGGGCTGCTTTCTTTCTGACTGGTGCAGGTCTTGACGGAGCATGGACGCTAGGAGGGAGAGTACACCGTCCTGACACCACTGCGATTGCGACGAGGACACGGCGCAGCATACGCTCGAGGCTTGTGCCGCCTAGGCAGGGCGGCGTCATGCCGAGCATCGCTCTAGCGATGGTCAGCGTCAGGAACTGGGACGCGGTTGCAGCCTGGGGGAGGGTACCCCATTAGGGGGTATTCCATCGGGCCGACCACTGATGACAAGTAACCCTGCTCCGGTGGTCGGCCCAACGACGAAGGCGACGTGGTGCTCGGGTGAGTTGCGGGTGTGCCTGCTTACACCCCTCTGTCGTCCCGGACGGAGTGGTGCGAGGAGTGTGCCGACCGCAGCCCACCCCAAAGAAAAAAACAGTTTTTCTTTTTTTTTTTTATTATTGCCAACGTTGGCAAACGAGCAAGCAGCACACCTGATGGTAAGTGAAACTGCTGCACATGGATCTTTGCAATACACAGGGGCTAGGCCGCTGCCTACCGTGAAGGAAATACTCTTCTTAAACCTCGTTTAAAGAAGGACATGTCATAGCGCTCGGGAAACACAGCAGCAAGTAGTTCATTCCAGAGCTTGCACGTACGTGGGAGAAATGATCGCTGGAAACGTACAGTTGAAGACCATAACGTTTCCAGGTGAAATGGATGAACCCTGCTATGATGTCGAGTAGTACGTTGGTAGAATGGTGACGGTGGTACCAAGTCAAACAGTTCCTCGGAGCACTCCCCGTAAAAGAGTCGGTAGAGTACACAGAGTGACCCAAAGTCTCTCCGCTGCTCCAGCGACTCCAATCTGTCCGTATGTTAAATATTTTAAGATGACATAATTTGCATTTAAATTATTGATTAAACCTTTTCAAATCATCAACGTTAGGTATCATCAGAGTATTTTTTATCAGCGACCTAATTTTAATTTTTTAATTTTATTTATTCAATAAATTTAATTGTAATTAGTTGTTTACTAGTTATGATTCATCATCAACATTACAACTCTTATACGAGTACGTTTCGCTATGGGGCTCGAGCCATCTCTACAATTCGAGGGAAATTAACTTACTATATCACGCTAGTCAAACGCTTTGGTAAAGGTTTTCAATTTTTATTATATGCGTGTTATATCTCGTAGTTGCTTTTTACGACATCCACGGGAAAGATATAGTGAGATGAATTGCATTCTTACTCTGTGATCACACGAAAAAAATATTACGAAATAGTTAAATGTTTGTCGATGCTAAAAATATCATGAATTTTATGTATGAAAATTGGATATGTAAGGTATGCTACTTAGTTGTGATAGCATTTGTAAGAACACAGAATTTGATAAGTTTTATTACAAGATATTTTGCACGGGATATGTAGATTGTTACCAACACCAACGATCAAAATGTTCATTAATCATTAATATAATAACTACTTAATCAAATTGTATGTATCTAATCATGGTCTAAGTAACTGAATGATCCGAGCCTTTTACTCAAACTTGATTTAAATCGGTTATAAAGATTCGAGACTTCTACAATCTTTCTAATAGCATACAACGATTAAATAGCACGATGGAGGATTATCCTGTCTACATTTATGACATCTAAATATCTAAAGGTAGCCGTTTACTTTGATATTGAAGTCGTTAAAAAGATATTTTGTTAGTAACGTGTACATTTGTTTTTCATCTAGACGTTATAAAAGATTATAATATAAACGTTATCACGAAAATGTTGTGCGTAGAAAATCTTCGGGAAACAATGTCACAATTACTATATACAGTTTATAGATTAAGATTTAGACAAAAATAAAATAGTTTTTCACCATATAGGTATAGAAGAAATTTTTTAAATTAAATAGGTATACTTTGGAAAATTCACTAAAGCACAACCTTTGAAGAATAGTATCTAGATGCGCTTACTTACTAGAATATCTTTAGAAATGTATTTTAATTGTATAAGGCAAAGTGTCGAAGTTGGGGTTCATATGATAACGTATATTATAAGATAGTTTTTTTGATATAAATAACTATGTACTTAGAAATACACATTTCAAGGAACGCTAAACATCTTAATATGATATCGATAGTTCAATAATGAAATTTATGAAAATAAAAAATGTACTTAAAGATACGCGAGTGGGGAAGAATAAGTATGAAGTAATAATACATGCAATGTACTTATAATAATTTAGTCTATTGTAAATGAAATGTTCTACGTTTAGACTTAATCTAAATATTTTGAAAATTGTACGGTTATATTCAGACACACACATACGATATTAAACTACACGAAACATAAAATCTCTACAAATATATTATATGTATTTCTATATATTAAGCATAAACACCGAAGTAATTAAAATTCAATTATACATTTGAGCTTTTAAGTAATCCTTGCAATTAATAAACATATGTATTATCTTTTCACGTTTAACTTTTGATATATTGGACATAAAAAAAAATCACTTCTACTTAAGCTCCTTTCATTAACTACAATCTAAAAATTGTGTTTTTCAAAATCCTTGAAAGACCAGCTTTTTAGGACCATTCATGGCTCTCCTCAATCTAACTTCAGTAGAATTACGCAGTTTATGTTATAAGCAATCAAAACTACATATGAATTACACAATATACGACAATAAACTTTTTATAATGTTCATAAACATTTAAAACAAATATTGCTCGAACTGGTAGCATTCAATAGCGATGCGGGCGCTTAACGAATGCACGGCAAAGATAACAAATAGGATTCAATCAGGATGGTGTTGGTCGGGACGTGTGTTTGAGCCGTCGGGGTGCGCTAGTAATTGTCGCGGCGCTCCGGCGACGGCTCCCTAGATCAGTCGGGTGACTCGTCTGCTGCGAATGATGTAGCTGGGAACAGTGGGTACCAGCCGTACGTGCGTTGCGGCAATGTTAACTTGTCTAAGCAGATTTCAGCACCACCAAGAGCCAAGTTGTGTTCGAAACCGCCGCAACGTTGCCAGAGCATCACCACCAGAGTTCGACCAAGTGCTTCACTGGCCTATAATGATTTATTATGAGAAACCAGGGATGATGGGCTAAATGCATGATGCATAGATGGTGTATTGCTTAAGATAGCGACGTACCACGCCAGTGCCGCGAATTTGATTCACACGCAGGACATTCCTTTGTGCGATCCACAAATCGTTAAGTCTGGGTGTAATTTATGTTTGTCAAATATTTGTTTGTAAAGGCCTCAGTAATACAAAAATTGTCTTAGTACAGGGAAAAAAGACGTAATACAATAATGTAAAATTTTAATACATAATAACAGATTCAAAACGATATAATCGAGATGAACCAAATACCCGTTATTAAGGAAAACTCAAAAACTACTGGACAGATCTTAATAAAATTCACATGGAACTACCTCCGAAGTATAATCTACCGGAAATAATATTAATCATCAAAATTGATTCATAATTGGCGGAATGATACGTAACATACATACAAAACAAAATAGTTGAATAAAAAACCTCCTTTTTTTAAAAACCTGTTAATAAGAATGTGTATTTTGTAAATAAAACTACTTTTACGGATTATATCGCGTTTGTATTTGATTTATGATTGCCCGACGTTTCGAACACTTTGCAGCATTCATGGTCACGGGCGGACTAAGGTGTCTCACGTCCAACAAGTAATCAGTGTTAACGATTAGTTTTATTTACAATGTGTAGTGCTCGCGTAAACATCAGATATCATTAAGAATGTGTATTATTAAATAATGTAGGTATACCTGATACTTGAGCGTTTGTTTGAAGTGCGGCTCTGTAGTGCGCCTAATGACGCGAGTTTTGCGCTTATGCAGCCACTTGTCGCCATCACGAAGATAGCACTTGACGTACGAGTCCGGTACTTCACCGTTTACACCGTACACACGACGAGCATGAGATACCTATAGCGAATTATAATTATTTACCTTATTAAATGTGTTTTGTGTAAGAAAAACTCGAAACAAAACCCTATGTTAACTCGTCTAACAAGCGTGGTATAGTAGGTCAATTTCCCTTCGATAGTGGAGGAGGCCCGCGCCCAACAGTAGGACGTGTATGGGCTGAGATGACGATGATACCATACTCTTAAAGATGTTTTTACCAGTATAAAATATTTGACATAATACTGTATAAATATTAATGTTTGTTACACAAAGTTGAAGATTAATTTCACCTATAATAAAGAAAAAAAAGTATTTTTTTTTTATTGCTAACAGTGGCAAACGAGCAAGCAGTACACTTGATGGTAAGTGTTGCTGCCGCTCATGGACCTTTGCTAGGCCGCTGCCTACCGCGATGAAAGTGAAGGGAGTGTGAAACTGTGAATGCGTGCAATGAGGTTCGGTGAAACTAAAGGCATCACCAAAACCCACCACATGCAATCACCCTCAGAAAATTGGGCTTCCGGCTCTCTCACTCACCGAACGAAGCGCAGTGACAAATTGCTACTACTCAGACGTCGATTTTTGATGTGAAACATCTATAGGCGAGGGTGACCGTAATCGTCGCGTGGCGTTTAACGCCACGCCTCGCGCTCCCCTATTAATTAAATATTAAATAAATATTTGGATGCATATACCTACATTTTTGTAACGAAACCATGGTGCGATTTAAAATTTTGTACAACGCCATCTAGTGAACTCAAAGTAAATTGTTACTTATAATGTATATTAATGAAAATAAATGTTTATTGAATAAAAATCATCATTTTTTGGAAAAAAATCGCGATATTTTATTAATACTTTATGCCTTAGTTTTATCGTATTAGTTCCTGTCGTAATCAAATGTTCTTTTATGCATATATACTTGTTTTATAAATTAATGTAAAATTCTCTAACTTAGTAATATAAATATACCAGTAGGTATGGTATTTAGTTTACTTTCAGCTACGAAAACTGGAGAACCGTTTTTTATAGGCTTTTATTAGTTTCAGGTGTATATATATTAATTTCTTTGTATATTACAGACTTCATAGGAATTGGATTTTGACTCACTTTAACCAGTCAAATTTCATTTAAAAGTTGAAAATTTAAGGAGGACCAATGACGTTAAAATTATTTAGATAGCTTGGATAGCTTCATTACAGGATTAAAAATTTAATTTTTTATTTATTAAATATATTGAAGCTGAGAGTTGGTCGTTAGCTCGATAAATGCCGCCATTTCTGTTTCCTAAATCACACTCTTCGTGCGGAAAGAATGTCTGTGAACGGATGAAAGCATTTCATTTTTTATAGGCTTTTATTAGTTTCAGCTGTGTATTTATTTGTTTGTGTCATCAACTCCTTAAGAATTGGATTTTGACTCACTTAAAACAGCTTGTCTTATTATCATTATAGGATTAGAGAGTTCTTTATAAAATGTATTGTAGCGTAGAGTTGGTCGTTTGCTCGATAGATGCCGCTATTTCTGGTTTATAAATCGCAAATTATTTCAAGCTACGTTTTAGAAGGTTCATTTCGTTTGTACTAAATGACGTTACCATAAATATGAGTCGTAAAGTCAATTTTAAAATGGATAATTTATTCGATACGATACCTACCAAAAATTACTTATTGACTAAAATATCGAATACAAAAGTATCGGTATCGAAAGAAAAGTACTCGATACCTAAAGATAAATTAAATAAAAGTACTCGATACTTTAAACAGTACGTTACTTATCTTTCGATACTATTCATGAGTTCAGTATCGATACTTTATATTCGATACCGTGTCTCTACTCGTACAAAATAGTTTCAATGTTTCACATCTGTCAGGCGTCCTGAGCGACGGCTCACTTTTTTATTTGCAAGAGTGTGGTACTATCCCGGACGGACCGGTCCGCAGCTGTAGACAGACAACTGTCTCTGTCAACTGTCTTACCACTATTGAGATGAAATGAAATAACGCATATACTCGTAGCTTAGAATAATAACTTATAGAAGGATAGTGTCAGTTCTTCGAACGTTCGAAACATAAATCTAAAAATACTCATGGCGAACAGACGATTACACACGTACACACGCACACCACTATACAAATTATGAAATCAAATTTTGTTTTTATTAACATAAATCGTCGAAATACTTTTAAATGTAATGTTAAAAATCTTTTTAAGTTTTTCAAATGTGTTATGACACCATTTGAATGCACGAACCATCATAATTACCTATTTATTTTTTAAAAGTTGCGTACGTACGTGCAGTACAATGACTTGTACATTACGGAACGGTTCCGACGTAAGCTCCATTAGGCTCCAATTGAAATGCTTCACTTTTTGTGCGTGAACTTACCTTCTATACGTTATTATTCTAAGGCATATAGATTAATAAACCTTATCTGAAAAACATTAATTACTAAAAATCAAAACGGCCATTGATTCCTAAAATTTCTCCTCAATAAATGAATAAAATGTCCATACATGGTTAACTTGTATGTCATCATCATCATCTCGGCACATATATGTCCCACTGTTGGCCTTCTTTATAATAGGAGGGAAATTGACCATTATACCACGCTGGTCAGACAGGTTGCTATAGACTTTAATTAAATTTTTTCGTCTCTTGCATAGATGTAATACATTTCATCATTTAGTCGGCTTTTACGACACCTACGGACAAGATAGGGTGTGGTAAATTCTATTCTTACTCCGTCATCACACGTAACACTTGTACCTATGTACGATATAGAAATTTCACAGACACATAATAATGGCCTAATTTTTGTAAACAAAAAGTTACAATCCTGCAAAAAGGATTTGATGTAACAAAAAACCTGACTAAATTAATAATTGACATGAATTTGAATTATTATATAAATGATGGACCTCGAGCTCGAGTTGTCCCTTGACCATGATGATGCTAATGTTGATCTCTGCGTGCAGAGGTGGTAGTAGAGCGTTGCGTGGTGGCAGCTGTCCCGGTCCCAAAAGTGGTTCACCATCATCTGGGGCCAACGCGTCACAGGCCGCGGCCGCCGGCACAGCCGCCCACATACTGCCCTTGCGCCCCGTCGCCGTACCTGCATCATCACAGACTCCACGTATCATCAGCTCACACTATCACCGCCCGTACAGTGTCCAGTCATAACAATATCACTCGATCATCGATCTTATACGGATTGCGGTCATATCATATTTAATAACACACTTAAAGAAACAAATAACCAAAGATACAAAATGATAGTAAAACCATTCAATCGAACATTTAAAATGATGAAAAAATAAACAGTTACATAAAATAAGCACGTCAAACAGCTTCGTGCCATGTATACAGGTTTCGTTTAAATACATAGATTCCAATCTTTCGTTTCCTAAACATATAAATGGAAGAGAAAGCGTTTTATCGTGTGCAGCCAAGAGTGGAGACGAATTTCTAATAGTCGTTTGAAGCACTCTTCAACTTATGGTAAGCATTCCGTGTTATGAACAGCCATTTATTGATTATTAGAAATTATTTTGTGGAGGAGTATCGTAGCGTAACCCATGCCATCGCTGGCCACGGCGAGCCGCGGCTTCCGCTACGTCATGCGCGACCGCGACCTACATTATAATCATTCTAAGAGGATTATACTGGCTACCTCCCCATTTGTTACATTTAATAATGATATCAATTCAAAATAAAAATAAACGTCATAATGAACTACATCCGAACTATATTAGAATAATAATTATATTTACAAGATATCTAATAGATGCGTTTTGTAACAATGAGTGATATTCGCATAGATAATGAAATCCAAACATCCTAGGCGAAACAATGCCATCAAGATGAACGAAGACGGGCAGCCGAATAGACGGTACACAGAAACAGATGAAGTGAGCGTGATTGCCCGCGGTCGGGCATGCGTCAGGACAGTACAGTACAGACACAGTGAAGTGATGAAAAGCTTCGGGCGCAGCCACATTCAACGGTGCGTGCGGGCGGCCGCCGCGCAAGCGATGTATGACCCATGCTACTACGTGCCCACAATATCTATCCGGATTCCTCGTCTGTCATAGACCGAATACGCAAGCATTGCCCCGACTGATTACGTCAGCTTCAAGCGAGACAAGACAAGCGCTCCCGGTCTGCGACAGTGCGGATTCAGGTTAGATATGCGAGTACTGGCGGCCGTGTCGGACGTCACAAGGGATCGCGTACACCGACACCACGCACGAACAAACCCTGTGCGGGGGTAGGCGCGGGCGCGGGCACGGGCACGAACGAGCAGTCGCTTACCGAGGTGCTAACGGTCCGTCGCTGCTGACCAAACAAGCACAACACAGTACAAATCAGTACTACCCTCAATGTTAGCATTGTCCTATGATATCTGTGACTTTTTGATGGGAGGAAGGCATTCGGGCGGGATTAGTGTTTACATAATTAGATTTATATTAATTCATATAAGCATGTAACCCAAATAACTAATAGTGAATCGTAATATAAATATTGTGTATATAACTAAACATAATAATAAAATTAATAAATGGTGACCAAATCGTGTTTCTGTAAAGGGTTTATTGTTTATATTGTAGTGGGGTGTAGATTCAATTTAGTAATTGACTGAATTTATACTGATTCAAAACAGGGAGCACACAAAAGATATATAAAGATTGTATTACTTTAAGATGAAAAAGGACATTATAACAAGCATTATTATATCAAGGCAATTTTTATATGAATATTATTAATGGATGTTATGTATAAGAGGATTGAAGATACATACGTCTGGCGGTCGAGCCGGAAAGCGATAGAGTGCGCCCGAGCTCGCCTTTAACAGCACGAAGAGACCGTAGAATATCGTCAGGATCGCGGCGGACACACGAAGAGCGGCGACGCTCGTTGCGTCGTGGAGCCGACATCGATGGTGATGCATCGCCAGCCTCTACAACAGGACTCCATATTTTTATACGAAATCTCTTTACATACTTTCTTACTGAATAAGGTAAACTGTTATGCTTAAAAATTTCACAAGTTTTAATTTTGTGTATTTAGAACATGTTAAGATTCTTCCGGATGATTTTAAAGATGGCATAGGGCCCCTAAATTCATGGTTTGACTACAATGGTAATTAAAGACTCTGGAATATTTTTTTTTGCACCGAAAGTTATGGACTGAATGGTAACGTTTAGACTGAACCACGTACGTCATCTTGGCTGGAGCAGGACGTCACAGAGCTCCTAACCTTCATTTCATTTTAGATTGTAGTAATTTGCCTTCAGTGATTCACTATAGAATTTCATGCCCAGACGGTACAGTATAATGTAGGCTATAAGGCAGGCGGCCTACCAGGTACTGTACCTGGTAATCCTTCTGATGGATATCATAGTATCAAGGATATATTTTCGTTTTATACTCTTTTAATTGTTATATTTTTATAGTACATACATTTTTATAGTACATTGTATTCTTAACATATCAATATACGGCAAAATGCTAATGCATGTTACTAATGATATTTAAATTGTTATCTGAAAATGTGAATGATAAATTATTACCCTTCTCTTGTTGTTGAAACGAAGAACGGCGCGACCCGGGCAAGGATCGAGAGAAATCTTTTCCAAGTTGATAAACCTCCACTTCTAATGTTTCCGATTGTGATGAGCCACGTCGCGAGCCGCCCACCCAAGCATGATCAGGGTGAAGCAAGGACGCACATTCGCCAATCGAATCCACATCATCTATAAATAAATAGGAATCCATTTATTTGAATGAAATACAAATTACCGATCCTAAGTCATGGTACCTATACGCTAACCGCGGATCCAATATACCTTTTTTTTAAATTACAGTCATTATTGCAAATACGGGATATATTGACATGTTTTAATACTAAAAGATGTGTTTAAATAGTAGAAATTCTAGATATGCTATGGTAGTCACTCACTGGGTATTTTCGTATTCATATAAATCTAAATGCTAGTGTAAATTAGCTTATTCCACCCGATGGTACCTAAGTAGTACCTGCTGTGGTCTTCCATGGTAAAGTGCATTAAATTCGAGTTTTACCTTAAGTAGGAACAAATCGTTAACCCAAAAAGACAGCATAAATTATTGACTATAATTCTAATAACGTCCATTTCCTACATTTCACATAAAAAGTATACAAAATTATAAACCGTTTGCTAATTATTTCAAAAAATTTGGGGTTCCTTGATACGGTAGTTATTCTGCTTGCTAGAACATTAGCTAGATAGCTACATAAAAGATAGATATGTTATACCGCCAATCGTAATTTACTTTCATATAACAGGGTATAACACCTTCAACGTGTTCAGTAAAGCACAGCTATCTCTATCTTTTGGCCAGTATGTGATACTACTATCTTTTAGCGTACTCAAGTTTCTATCAAGGTAAATTAAAACCAAAGGAGGCTGTCCAATATATCTTTACTCTGTCTTTAAATACTGTTTTTTAGCGTACTCAGGTTTCTAATAAGGTAAATAAAAACCAAAGAAGTCTGTCCAATATATGTTGACTCTGTTTTCAAATTATATTGTAGTTGGCTCCGATTAGTTCCCATCTGAGTTTGCAATGAGGCCAATGCAAACATTTGTACAATAATGAACGAGAATCTGCAGGTTCAAATTGCAACCACTTTTGTTAGATAATGATAAAATAGTTGGGCTAACAATATTTGCCACCATAAACTATTTAAATAGATTATAACGACATGCAACATTGAACAGGTTATTGATAAGTACAAGTCAACCAGGATCTACACAGAAAAATATAATCAATTTTTTTTAATACAAAACATCTACTACAAGCACACTAACAGTATTTATAATAAAATTATTCCATTTGATCATGTTGCTAAAGACAATGTGTATGTATATAATAAGAATTCATTTCCATAACTACTATTGCTAATATTCAAAATGAAACACTGTAATTATACACAAAGATTCAAACATCTACAAATTAATTCACCACAAAAAGGAATCCACAGAGTAAGAATAATAGTCAAAATTAATCATAAGTTTTTAAATACGCAATTCATGAGTATATGAGTAATTATAGAAGGACACCGATTCATTTAGGACAACTTAAAATTTCGTTTTTACGTTCTGATGTTTCACAATACTTAAGAAGTCTGTTTGGATATCGGGTATTATATATCAATTTAAAATAAAATGGATACGCTTTAAAGATATTAAAAACGTTTTTTCCTTGCATATACATAATTATGTTTTTCAATAAGTGAAATAGGAATGGAATAGAGACATTTGGAGCACTACCTCAACGCTTCAGCTTGAGGCGTACACGAGGCGTAGGTTCCGTCAATTCTCATTTGAAATGCTCCGAAAATTAATCATTGCAAAAAGCTAAGGCCACTTAAATATCAACAGGGAGGTGTAATATCGCCACCCAAATATAACTTATTTAGTTATGTAGCACAAACCTAGGTAGAAAGTAGAAAAAAGTAGTAGAAAGTAGAAAATCTGTAGCCGAAGCCTTCCACCGGGCATTGTGGACATATTGGAGACGTACATGAGCTTATGGCTTCTACTCTATGAGCTGACAAGTATTCGCGTAAAAGACGTTGAGCCATCGTGATCCTATTTCGACACTAAACGAAGTAAATTTTGGCGACTTTTGCATTTTCATCAACATAAACCCTACAGCATAAAGCTAAAACGTAAACCCAATATTTTTTTCTTTAATATCTTTAATTTCACAGTTTAAATTATTTAACAAATTAGATTTGAAAAGAAAATCTACAAAATTATCGTTCAGAAGTTCGAAATACGTAATTGAACTGTTTGTAAAATGGAATAATGTACACATTTAATTAAGCTTTTGTAGTTTATGGACTTGATAGCAGCAATGAGAAAAGAAAGTAAGAGGGGAGTGAAGTGAAGAAGCGAGTGGCGACCATATGTTGAGTTGATTTTGCGTTGGATCCGCGTTCGGTACCTGACACTGAACGCTGGGAGGCGAAGTCTCCTCGGCGTAAAGCACGCGCACCAGTTAGAGAGCCGCGGGGCGAAGCGTTGGCTGATCGAATTCCACGTTCATCTAGAGTCCACCACACAGCTCGCTCCTCCGCGAACGCTTTCTCTAACTCCATCTGTAAATTGAAGTTTTCTATAAATACATACATAGCATCGACGGAGAATATCTATTTTTATTATTTCCGTAATTATTAATTTTTACTCAAATTAACATTTTAGTGAGAATAAAATAGGCTAAAGTTTATGACGATGTATGACGATGATACTTGCATGGCATATGGTTCTAAGAATATATTACGTTTGTTTCCTATGCGGGCTTGTTATATAATTTCCTGTGGCACAAGAATTTATATTTTACTGGAAAGAGCAATATCTTTCAGACATGTTTATGTATTAAATACAATATTTATAAGGAGAGTTGACGTCAGCAGGCGGCCGGTCATAAAACTATTCCCAATAATTTTGCAATAGTGCATACTATGGTAGAGGAGAACATATTGCATCGACCCCAAGTAAATGGGATAAGAGCAAAATGATGATGATGTATACTTACAATGCACTCGCCAATCAGAACTGGATCAATTCCGGGGCACGCATCCCAAAGAGTAAGCTCCAGTGCCCTTCCTGCCAAAAGATCTGCTGTCAAGCCACCAAAGCTAAGCGTGGCATTCCAAACGGGGCTGCATGATGCTGATGCAGGATCTGTCTCCACCGGCGGGCAACTTTCCCTATAGAAAATTTGAATCTAAATAAAGTAAATTTTGACAGCATTTGCTGCAGATGCTGTCTGGTTAACCATTACATTCCAAACTTCAAAATTCATTTCAGACAGGTTGACCATCATAAAACTATAACTTGTGCAATATGTAGGATGGAAGAAAAGTACATATTGCGTCGACCCCAAGTAATTAGGAGAGAGCAGAATGATGATGACTAATCGTAAGAGACATGACTAAAATACGTAATATTTAACATCACTGAAAGAAAAGGATAGCTAGAAATCTGTAGTTTTATATCTATATACTCGTATGTAAAGGGTCTTTCAACAAGGACGGGTCGATCTCAAAATTGAATAAAACAAGATGTGTGTGAGATATTAACGATTTTTTTTTTATTTGGAAGGGCTATTTATGTCATTATGAATGGAATATAACATCGTTCAAATGTCCGCCGCGGCTTCGTATGGTGGCAAGAATCCCAGAGATCCAATTTTCAATGACTCTGCTGCATAGATCCGGCTGAATCTGAGCGATGGCTTGCGTTATGTTGGCTTTCAGGGCAACGGTTAATTGTGGCTTATTGGCATAGACCTGTGACTTCAGAAAACCCCACAAGAAAAAGTCTAGCGGAGTCAAATCACACGATCTTGGTGGCTAATCCACTTCACCTCTGCGAGAGATAACCCTACCCTCAAACCGTTCATGCAGAATGTCCATTGTGTCGCTGTGTTCGCTGTGTGGCAAGTAGCGCCATCTTGCTGGAACCATATGTCGTTCACGTGCATATTGTTCAATTCAAGCCAAAAGAAATTGTTAATCATTGATCTGTAGCGCTCGCCATTGACGGTGATGGCCTCGCCAACGTCGTTTTCGAAGAAGTACGGATCAATGACGGCGCCAGACCAAAATCCGCACCAAACAGTAACTTTTTGTGGATGCATTGCCACCTGGTGTACCTCATATGGGTTGTGGTCATCCCATATACGGCAATTATGCTTATTAACAAAACCATTCATCCAAAAATGTGCCTCGTCGCTAAAGATTATTTTTCAGCCAAAATCGGGGTCCTCTTACAAACGTTCCGAAGCCCATTCAGCGAACATACGGCGTTATCTATGGCCATTAACTTTGAGCTCTTGGGTCAGTTGGATCTTGTACGGATGTAGGCCCAAATCCCGACGCAAAATTCTCCAAGTCTGCGAAAGGCCGAGTTCTTGTGCACGGCGAGAAATCGACTGCCTCGGAGTCTCCTGAACACTCTCATGTTCTCGGCCTTTGATGTAAAGGTGTTGGTTGGTTGTTTACCGAACTGGTCGTCTCAAATGATCACCAATCGTTGGAGAGTAGACTTTGTAGGGCCACCGCGTCTGCCGTAAAATGGGCGCAATGCGCGCACCATTTGCACTTACGAACACTCATTTTGATAATAAAGTTTTATCATTTGCACATGCTGCTCAACCGTGTAACCTGCCATGGTGATTTGACATCAGTGACTGAATAAGAAACAACAGATTTGACAGATGCCGCCACAAATTATTAACATCGACCGGCTCTATTTTAAAGACCCTTTAAAAGAAGGTCGTGTTAGTTATACTATTTATAACTTAAGAACGGCAGTATCGATTTACCTGAAAATTGGCGGGGAGGTAGCTTAGAACCAGGAGACGGACATAGGATAATAAATCCCGTTCGACCGGGTTTCCGTGGGACTTGACATACAACGTCAAAGAGAATACAAGTCACTATAAAACGTGGTACAACAAAAACGCATCTATCATGTAATAACATGTATAAACGCAAATGACAGCTATAGATAGACTATATTTTCGGAAATTTAGAAAATATATTTACGAAAAAAATTATGGCGGTACGAAGTTCGCCGTGTCGGCTAGTTTAAAATAAGGTCAACATATTTTATAGAAGTTATTTTACTTACAGTGATGGCAATAAGCGTATGCGAGCAAATGCTTCAGGCTCGTCTCCATATCCAAGAGTGTGATCTCTTGGCGGCAAATCATCCGCTGCAATCAACACGACCACAAGCTTGCGCAAATCGCTCTCAAACCACACCTGCAGTTGTGCGCGTCCAGGTGGACGTTCCCGAGCACGTTCAGCCCGATCTTGCTCCTACATGCAAAACATACTAATATAATCTATGGTGATTAATTGCGGGCTGTACAACAATGTGACTCGTAGTAAATATTGCTTATATAATAATTGAAAAAAAATATACGATACAGAAATAGTATTATGGGTTTAGTCGCAGTAATTCTGATTTCTATTACCGGCTGAACAAAAATTATGAACGAAATTTCGCACTCTGTAATTTACTAACTCATAAAACTAACATACCTGCAAGTTGAACAATAAACGTTAAATAACAAAGTCACATTGTATGTACAAGTTATAATAACATTCTACTTAACCATTAAGATCATTAGCATAAAAATTCATCAAAAATTCGAGCGGATTAGAGTCCTTAAAATTTGTTTTGCAGTCTAAACCATTAATATATCCAGGAATGCATTTTACTTTATTAAGTAACATGCAGCATCCATCAGCTATTTTGTAAATCTGCCATTAACAACCGAATAATATTCGTTTTGATATAGACTTTGTGCGATGTATAGAGATGCAATCATATCACCATTTTCATAATTTGATATCCATTTCGATAAAATAACATGCGTCGGGCT
Source organism: Lymantria dispar (assembly GCA_032191425.1). Lineage (NCBI taxonomy): Eukaryota > Metazoa > Arthropoda > Insecta > Lepidoptera > Erebidae > Lymantria > Lymantria dispar. The sequence goes on from CM063457.1 coordinate 23,448,376, forward strand.
GAGGCTGATCTATGAAACACAAAGTAATGAATAAAATCGGATGACTTCATCCGCCATGCAGGAAGCTGTGTCATGCTGATTCGGTTTCACAAGCTGCATGTACCTACATCTGTAATGGATATTAATATATCACCCAAACATTCTCTAAAAATCTTCAGTGTTTAGCTTATGCCTAGTTTGTTCTATATTTAGTGTTTAATGCACAAGCATCTTATGGGATTAGGGAAATCTATGTATATTCAAGTCTATGTTAAAAAAAATGGATTATAGCAAAATACAATTGTATTCTACGTTTTAACACTAGGTATGTTATTAAATGAAATATTGTCTTGTTAAGTAAAATTTTAGTACAGAAATTTGCCGTAAAATCAATAAATGTCTGAAAATTTAAGAATGCAACAAAACCACGGGAAATTCATTGATTTCCCCTACACTATGATTCGTTTGCTTTGACTTGTATTAAACTATGAGCCCATTATCATAAAACTGTAACTACTTACGGTACACTGCATTATTAAGGTACTTGAATTTGATATATTAATTAAAATAATATTAATGTTGCAAAAGCTATCTTGAATTTGATAATGTTCTTAACGCAGAGCATGATGGCATGAAATGCATCGGCGCATTCACACACACTGACATTAACGGTATAACAATATAATCACATATTAATACTGTATAAAGCGTTGACAATACACACGTGTATTTTGACCATAACAATGATAACATGAAATACAAGATCAAATAAATACTTCATTTAATTCCAACGGAAACACATTATTTTGTATCAGAAACTCGTGACACACACAAATGCTTTCACGTTTTATACGGTGCTTTAACTATATCATATGCACATATTGACACTGTGCAACTTCATGCATATCTCAATCTGTAAATAACGATTTTGAACAATCAACTACAATTAAGAGCAGTTTATGTACACGTGTCTTTGTAATGTTTTGGTTATCACATGACAGAAGCGTCGGTGCGCGCCTGTCGTTCAAGGTGTTCCAGTGCGGTGTACCGTGCTGCCACCACTCGAAGCTCCTAACGAGGCTAGTCGCTGCGAGCGCCCTTGGATACATGTGCGACATCACACTAAACTAAAGTCAACAGCAAGACTCGGTAATAGACACTCGATGCGCTAGATATGAGACGGTACAAACGGAAGGACGGGTATGTAGGTGCGTGCCGGGCGCGGTCAGAGTGGGCCACACGCCGCTGCGCCGCCTCACCTCTGCGCCGAAGTCGGGTCGTCCACGTAGCTGCCGTCTCTACCATCCCATTTGACGATACCTTATTGTGTCACTTCTGTCTCTTCGCATTTTGTCAGTGTTATAAAATTTAGAGGTCTATGCCGGACGATCGATAGCGGTAGTGATTTCAACTGTGTAATATTTTGTAGACGTTGAGTAAGCTGAAAGCTGCGGCGGATCTAGCTTCACTACGTCATTTGTCACTGTCGGTAGACAATGAGCGCTAATCATCCACGATATCCTAAGATGATGCTCGATGCCGGGATATGTCCCCTAATCTACCATCGAACACTAAAACTGTGATTAGCTTCTGTCTACACTTACATAAACTCATGTGTGTTCATCGTAAATTGTGTATTTGGCCGTTCCCTAACTCTGCCCGTTGCCGATGACGACACTATGAAATTGGTCGGGTGATAGAAAAAATAAAAATCTGAAAATAAGTAGGTAGTATTTTTTCACACACTTCACTTAGGATAATAATTATATAAATGGTTAACGTATAACGAATATAGGTAACAAATAAGATGAAATATATGTAGGTATATAAATATTTTTTAAGTAAACAAACAGAGCATCCCTTTCTCTATATAGTAAAGGTTAACAAATTTAAAGTACATTTCTACGGTCGTATAATAGAAACACTAATCTCTTACAACTAGGCTAACATGGAAGATGTTCGACTGATTAGTGCTACAGTATCACAGCAGATCAGTGGAGACTAGCCCTGCACTCTGTCACTGAGATTATTTAAAACCGTTTATACCGATACCGGAATATTTATATTTAATTAAAAACAGCATTATATATTTTCACATCCAGCTCGAATAAAAAAATTCGCAGCATATTCAAACTTGTATATCGCATGGCGGTGTATTATCAATATTTATATAAAACCAGTTATCTAAGAACTCAAATATCTTCTGAAATTTCTGAATATTTGAAAACAAGCTTCATACAATATTTTTTTGAGTTTCTTGTTGAATTTATAGAGTGCCGATTTGTATTAGGGCTCGTCTCTTTAAAGCTCATCCTTATTTAAGGTAACTAACGAATAGTGAGTTTCGACTGTGATTGTAGTTACTGGATCATCTCTATGTTATAATATAGAACCCATATTATTATTTTGAATGTCATAATGCAGTTTATCATGGATTATAACTCGTAGATGATCTATTAACTACACCCAATTACACAATGATTATAGAAAACCACTCGCTATAAATGAATGATATCCGAAAAGCGCAGAGGAGTAGGCACCGAGTGACAGTCTCTACTAGAGTTTATGAAGGAGTGAGCGGTTGGGCTCAATGTCTTATGGGTTCACAACACATATTGTTACATTTAAAGCCTATGTATAGATATTATACCGGGGTTTTCGGCAATTTCCGTCGGGTCGGCGACGACGGTGATTTGTCGGTATCCGGTTCTGTGAACCAAAACATTTATTATTTTATCGAAATATCTTTAAAAGTTAACTCAATAGGTGACATAAATCTAATAGAACTAGACTACAAAAGTGTTAAAATACCGTATCACCCAAGAAGAAGGCTTGAAATGATGGTGTAGAACAGGACAGGAAAGAAATGCTGTTAACATAGTCATAAGAGTTAATAAACAGAAAAAGTAATGTGAAAAGAATAAGGAAAGTGAAAATAGACCAGAGTGCATATTACTTAGCAGTAATCGCTATAAATGTGAAGTTAAGAAAAGTGATGTTTTATAGATGGAACCTCGCATAACGCAATAATTTCAATATTGACTATTTTACAGTGAATTAATACATCAATTATAGCTCCATTTTTTTTTGGGTTCGCCTACGTTCAGCGCGCCCGCCGCCCGGCTTTGTCCGGGGCAACAGGGGGCGGCGCGCGCCTCCGTATCCCACCCGATAGCACGTCGCCTTCGTCCTTGCGCCGACCACCGCTGCAGAGTTCTTTGACTTCAGTGATCAGCCCGACGAAATACCCCGAGGGAGTACCTTCTCCTATTGACGTCCCCTTCCCGGGACATCGGTCACCTTCGCGAGGTCCGCCTCTCGGCGGGTGACGGACTAAATCCCCGGTTTGGTCACCCGCAATTATTCATGCCGCCCTAGCCGAGGCCGCGGGTGACGTGACCGGGGATTAGTCCGTCACCCGCCGAGAGGCCGACCGCGTGAGGAAAGACCGACGTCCTCCCCGAGGGGGGGACGTCGGTCGATGGGAGGGTACCCCACGTAGGGGGTATTCCGTCGGGCCGACCACTGACGACAAGTAAACCTGCTCCGGTGGTCGGCCCAATGACGAAGGCGAGGTGGTTTTCGGGTGGGTTGCGGGAGTTGCGTGCTTAAGCCCCTCTGTCGCCCCGGACGGAGTGGTGCGGAGGCACGCCGACCGCAGCCCACCCACAAAAAAAAAACCCGCAATTATTGCTACACTACTTTTGCAAGAAATAAGAGAAAGATACCTTTTATCCATTAAAGTCATCCATCCATTTGTCTGCCCTTATTCCACGCTAAATACGGTCATATTTGCCATCTCTTTGGGCCTCCCACGATTCTGGACGTACCATCCATAATCATATTAATACATAATAATCTTGCCACATTCCTTTCATCTCTCTTTATCATACGTCCATATCAATCTCGCGCTCCTAATCATATCACTGTCACATTCAGACTTCCCCTAATATACTCATTTCAAAGTTTTTTGACGTATTCAACTTTATATAATTTTCACTTTTGGTGACAGAGTAAGAATACAATTCACAACTCCCTCACGTCCCCGCAGGCGTCGTAAAAGTCGAGTAAGTTGCACATCATATATAACAATTATGTAGGAGAAGGAATACTGGAAACAAAACTCTATGCCAACACATCTGAACAGCGAGGTATAGTAACTCAATTTCCCTCCCATAGTGGAGACTCGAGCCCAACAATGAGACGTATATGGGCTGAGGTTGAAGATGAACCTTATATATACAACTACTTTTTAAACTTCAAACCGAGCATATATAGGTACCCTTATTGTTGCAATAAGAGATCATGCAACTGCATTTGCGTTAGTAACTTTAAAATTATCTACCTGGCTACACATTTACTTTGTAGAAGTTCACTGAAGTTGAGTTTTTATCGTGTTATGCGAGGCTCCAACTTAAGTATTGTAGCGTATTAATAGCGTGATTACTTTTTAAGACGAGATAAATATATACATATATCTGTTAAATATTTATTCCGGCATTGTGATGACTTCACATTAGACTTACCGTATAAGGAGTGGTGATGAAGTGAGGTCTGTGATGGTTGTGTTGGTTGTTCATCAAGTTGTGTAGCCGGTTCCACGAGCAGTTCTACATTATCACCACCTTGTTCAAGAACTGCACACACTTCTTCAAAACTTCGTTCTGTCAGAGGCACTCCTCCCCATTCGAGAACCTTAAAGGCAATCGTATTAGTAACTTTTCTATATTGATACTGTAATATGTAGTGAGAACACATAAGCTCAATAATCTATTTTATTCCACGAGTGTTCGTATGCTAGGTTTGTAGTTCTCATTACTGCTTTGTGTTCTTTTCTTTAATGAAAATATAATACTGAAATGCCGTGTGGTGACGGAGTAAGATTACTATTAATCACCCTCTTTCTTGCCTGTGGGTGTCGTAAAAGTCGACCAAGGGATTATAATATGCATATTATTGCATATTTTATATCATCTATGAAAGATGAATGAATTATATTTATGACGGCTGCCATTAATATCTTAACATATTATTATAAACTTTTAAAATAACTGTATTCCTTTGGTTTGACGAGTCACGTTGCGATGCTTCTTCATGTCCCACTATAGGTTTCGAGCCTCCTCTATAATAGGAGGGAAAACGGTTATTTGCCCTCCTATTATTGAGGAGGCTTACTATAGTAGGTTTACTATATAAGTAGGTTTACTATACTTGGTCAGAATGTTTGATATAGAGTTTGATTTCGAAGTTTCCTCCTCTTGCGTAAATGTTATTCGCATAAAATCCCACTTAGTCGTCTTTTAGAATACCCCACGGGCTAGAAAAGGTGTAATGAATTGTATTCTTATACGGTCATTTTAGAATAATAAGGTATAGAAGGTAAGTCTGCGCACAAAAAATTAAGCATTCAAATTGGAGTTTAATGGATCTTACGCCGGAACCGTTCCGTAATGTACAAGGTCACAATACTGCACGTACGTACGTAACTCTTAAAAAATAAATAAGTATTTATGAAAAACATATTTTGATTTCGTAATTATTATAGTGGTGTATGTACGTGGGTAATCGCTTGCACATGTAGTATTTTTGCCTTCACGTTTTTGATCGCTTCAGTACCGACACTATCCTTCTATACGTTATTATTCTAAGACGGTGACACATGAAACCTTATGAGGCTTTTTAGGCAAGTAATATTAAAGTCGGGTCCGTCAGGTTTGAAAGATAACTTTAATATAGTTTCATAATGAAAAAGTATAAAAAGGTGATGATAAATTTGAAATTGAATGTAAAATGCAATAATTTTCTATTTCTTATTTGAATCATCAAAAGGTACATTAACTGTGAGAATGTTTGATCATGTTTAGTATATTTACCAGGTTTGTAATTGTCATGCTTCGCCAATTTTTTTTTGTAAACAATATTATGATAAGAAACTTTTGAGCCAGTTATATTTAAATACGCATATATATATATATATATATATATATATATATATATATATATATATATATATATATGAGAGAAAGAAATATTTAGAAAAGAAAAAAGAAAGTAAAGTCCATTTATGGGCAATATTTTTTTCGTGCGTTCAGCCAATGTTCAGAAATTTATAAAACGTGTTCGCGGCAAAACTCGCGAGGTGTGTTATTCGTCTAAGTCCGTCTAGATTCGAATTCGGGTAATTTCATCGTGCGCCCGCGCTGTGAGACTCTGCCCGCCATTTTGACACACTGGTCAAGTAATCCGCTGCGTGAACACATAATTATATACTCTCATAACGTAATTGGCGGTGCGCGCACATATGACATAATTATACAGATTCTAATTAAGTTCCTCCGCTTAAGCACCGAAGGCGTTCCACATTATCCCAACGTACCCCGCCGCGCGCGCAAGTGTATCGTGAATCTGCACCGTCTTAGTGTTTAGTGTAGCAGACTCTAATTAAGTACCTACCGCTTAAGCACGCGTGCTCGTGTTCGGCCTAATTTACTATAACCAGTTCGTCGGGTACACCTTCAGCATATCCCAATGGGAAACACCATCAACCCAGCAAATTATCAGCTCCGTGAACACCAGAGAAGCTAGGTAAGTTCTCCAAAAACTTCCCATAGCTTTCCTGTCTCACCCACATTTTGTGAGAATCGGTTCCACTGGTGGGTTTCGCTTTCCACTGGTCCTTCGAGAACACCCACGTCGGATGTTGCTGGCATAAACCCTACAGTCCACTACGCCACAACAAGACGATATCACTTTAAAAAAGTTTTGTGCTATTTTAAAACTGGCATATGAGACTATTTTTCCGTTACAAATATCCTAAAATGCGCAGATTTATAAACAACGAAGTTAAATAAAAGCATTTTAAATACAAAAAATAATATGTTTTTAAATCTCTATCGATTTTTGTCTGTTTACAGGATAACGTCGATATGGTCAGCTAGTAAAACTAGCTACTAAAAAACGAAATAAAATAAAGTTCACGTAACTCAAATGCAGTGCCACCTACCGAATCCGATAGTAAATATAATATTTAAACCTGGATGATGGAAAACAATAAAAAAAATCTGTCTAATTATTTAGAAAGAGTTTACACACGGACATATAACTTCATATATTAAAGATATTCACGATGATGTGTATCAAGTGTCTAAGAGGGTGTAGAATAGTAAAAAAAATACTCTCAAAAATATAATTAGAAAATAACAAGAATAACATTTATATCCGTACTAAGTACTTGTTGAACCTGCGTTTGGTTATGTCATGTACAATATTGGTTTCACGAGTAAGCATTTTGTCTCGTTTTTACTAAATGTTTTATGAATCTTTAATATGAATACCTTATCACCCTGCTGTAGACCGGCAAGATCAGCGGGTCCGCCGGGCACGGTCCAGACAATTACGGCCTCCCGGCGACCGCTTGCGTCCGGTTTACCACCCACCACGCGCATACCGAAACCGCGCGCTGTAATTAATAATTTTCATGTTGTTGTCGAAAACCTTTGTTTGACTGATTTTTTTCATATTACTCACAGAAATTTGGGTATATTTTATATTCACGAGATTTATTTACTTTATATATACACATATAAAATGATGATAAGGAAAATGCGTATTTTACCGGTAGCTAAAAGGTTTTTAATGATAAAGTACATAAATCATTTTATATTTTCTAGAGCCTTTCTTCTTTATTCACGAAGGCATAGGTAGAGATAAGGTAAGTTATAGGCGCGTAGGCAGGACTTAACATTATTTCGTCTACATAACTTTTTAATTTCACATCTATTAAGCTGTATCGGGTACAGTTTCAAACTATATGCATATTATTGAGACTTCGGACAGAAAAGCTAATAACAAACTTTACACGTTCAGAAATCAAATCCAAATGCTATATATACGTACCAGTAGGCTAACATGGTAGTTATTTATAAATTATTTTACGATATAGAAAATAGAAAGCGGAACTTACAACGATGACCCTTATCATTCGGGTCACGGCGCAATGAGACGCGCCTTGGCGTGCGGTCATCTACGTCGTGTATGACAATCTTTATAGCTTCAGCATCGACAGACATTTGTCGAGCAGCAGCTGCGAGTGCGGCGGCAGCAGCTGCAGAAACCGCTGCAGCTGGATCGGTGGATGTATCCGAAGAACGAGAAGCCAAAACGGCCATAGCGTTTAAAGCACCGGTCCGCTGTTGCAATGCAGCTATGTCGGGTCTGTGTAACAATAACTTTATTCAATAATTCATATAAAACTAGTTTGCACGTGATGGCAGAGTAACAATACTATCTTACTACTCCCTTTCGTTTCTACAGCTACTGTATAAAACGATTACGGGAATAATGTTACTGGCGAGAAGAAAACGTCGAAATAGATCATAATAAATTGCAATATGTAGTCGAGTGGTAGGCCATAATATCCTGCTTCCTGTCCTTAGTTTATTCCCATCAATTTTGCACTTCTCCCTGTTATTGTGCAGCGACAACGCCTCTTTATTGCTGAATTCTATAGAGCGGTAGTTAATATCTACCATCAGGTTACCTGTTGTCCACCTGCTACGAAAGCCAATCCTTTACTAATGCTATAAATGTGAAAGTAAGTTTGTTTCTTTGTTACACTTTCACGCTTAAACCACCGAACCGATTCCAAAAATTCTTTCACCAATGAATAGCTATAATATCAGGGTGTAACATAGGCTATATTTTATCGAGGTATTCTAACGGGAACGGGAACTACGCGGGTAAGGCGGCTGAAACTGAAGCGAAGCGAGGGCGAGTTGTTAGTAAAAATATATCAGCGGACATGGACGGTGAGGTTGACGCAATCTATACTTTTCTTCCATCGTACATTTTAATTGGCAATAGTTGTAAGAGTAAATTATTCCAAAAAACAGCAGCAGGGTAAATGTAAATTTAAGTGGTTGATATTAGTTTTAATTGCCAACAGTTGTGCGTGTAGTTCAACCTAAAGGGATATACTACTTTTTATTAAATGCTCTGCGTATTTCCTATTCACATACCACAGCAATTTGCGTAGCAAGCTCGTGCCCTTGAGTAATTTAATTAGCAAAAACTTTGATGTAATTTCATATAACGGAAGGGTCTGGCTGACTACCTCTACACACATTGAGATTTAAAACTATATATAGCTATAGCTATAATTTAAACTATTTTTGTATCTTTATTAATAACTAGCAAACTTGGTGAAAGAATTTTTGAAATCGGTTGGGTGGTTTAAGCGTGAAAGCGTAACAAACAAACAAACAAACATCCTTACTTTCGTATTTATAATATTAGTAAGAAAGTAAGGATTATGCATTATTATTTGAAAGAGATGGTAAAGAAAGCATTGAATAAAAAGAAAGATGAGCAAAAAGCTGAGTTTGATAGGAGGCTTTCTGAGGATATCCGGGCTAACATAAAGCTATTCTGGAAATCCATAAGGATTGCTCGAGGGAGTTCTACAAACTCGAAGCTTACTAAAATCAGAAGTCAGAACGGAAGTATTATGAAAGGACCAGATTGCGTGTTGAAAAGGTGGAAGGAATATTTTGAAAACTTATTTGTTAAGACGAGGAACTGATTCAGATGCCAGAACAGGAGCAGAGTGATTATGACTGTGATTGCGAGATAGGTACAGATGAGATCGCGACTGCAATGAAGTATATGAAGTTAGGTAAAGCTGCGGGATATGATAGGGTGTCAGTCGAAATGCTGAGGGCTGGCGACGGGGTAGTGGTGAATCAGTTGCACCACCTTTTCAACTTGTGTTGGAGAAAGGGTCGAGTACCAGAAGACTGGTGCAAGGCTGTAATCGTGGCCTTATACAAGGGAAAAGGGTCGCAACAAGAGTGCGCTAATTACCGCGGCATAAGCCTTCTCAGCGTCGTCGGCAAACTGTATGCTAAGATACTGAAAGAGAGAGTTATAAAAGAGACGGATGAAAGAGTCTGGGATGTGCAAGCAGGATTCAGAAAGGGAATGGGATGTACGGATCAGGTCTTTTCCTTACGTTGCATAGCCCAAAAATTCTTGGCTAAGAACCAGAAGGTCTATCGCGCTTTCGTGGATTTGGAAAAGGCCTATGATAGAGTGATTAGGAATGAATTGTGGTCAGCATTATCTTTGCATGGGGTGAACGGCAATCTGATATGGGCATTGCAGTCTCTCTATGAGAACTCCAGTGCCTGTGTCAGAATCGAGGGAGCATACACTGAATGGTTTAGCATCCAAAAGGGTGTTAGACAAGGATGTGTAGCGTCACCGTGGCTGTTCAACCTATTCATGGACAACTGCTTGACTGGTTTAAAAGAGAGTGAATATGGACTGAGAATGAATGGGTTACTTATCAAATGTCTTCTCTGCGCTGACGATCAAGTTCTACTTGCTTCGTTGGTGAATGAGTTGCAAGAGATGGTAACAGCAGTACATGACGCTTTTGAAAGAAGAGGAATGAAAATTAATATAAAGAAGACGAAAGTTATGGTATTTGAATGGGAAGAAGTTATGACGGAATGCAAGATACATATAGAAGAGGAAATATTAGAACAAGTGCAAGAGTTTGTATATCTGGGATCTACATTTGCGAGAGATGGTAAATGTGAAAGTGATATTGAAAGAAGAGCATGTAAGGGAAATATGGTGAATGGTGCTTTGCGCACCTTTATGGGCAGCCAAAGCCTGTCTAAGAAGCCTCGCCTAGCTGTGCATAGGGGAGTGCTTGTACCAACTCTAATGTATGGAAGTGAGAGCTGGGTATGGCAGAAGAAGCACGAAAGTAGAATAAATGCTGTGGAAATGAGAGCGCTGAGGAGCATGATTGGTGTGAAATTGAGTGATAGAATTAAAAACAAAGTGATTAGGGAACGTTGTGGAATGAATGTAGATGTAGTGACAAGGATTGAGAAAGGTATGTTAAGTTGGTTCGGCCATGTAGAGAGAATGAATGAAAGGAGACTAACAAGGAGAATTTATAAGACGAATGTGAACGGAAGTGTTGGAAGGGGAAGACTGAGGCCGACGTTCCACAATCAAATCGGAGACGTTCTTAAGAAAGGCCAGGTTAGGAGTACCCTGAACCGAAGAACATATATGAGGAGATTAATGAATGTGGACGAGGCGAAAGTGGTATGTCAAGATCGTAGCAAGTGGAAGGAAGTGGTTTCTGCCCACCCCTATGGGAAAAAGGCGTGATTATATGTATATATGCATTTTTGTTTTAAAATCACTAGCTTTGCAAAATGAAGCAACAAATAGAAAGACAATTAGGATTTGTTAGGAATAAGTACCCTATGAGACAACAGTATGTTATTAAATAAATTATATATAAAAGTAAATGTTAGTTCATTTCAATTATTGTTTAAGACCGCAGGAACTAAAATCTTTAATGTAACTAATAATGATGACAGAACCAAGGATTGATCCGCTGAGACATAAACTACATGAGAGCGATGATCGATCGCATATGGATAACGAATCAGTTCCGGTAGTCCAGTTAGTTATAGGAGGGAGTGCTATGGAAGGTCATGGGTTTCCACGCTGCTTTTCGCTGTATCTCCGTACTATTTGAGTGAGATGTGGCCGAGTATAACCTGTTATAAAACATTAACTTACAATTGGCTGCCACGGCGCCTTATGGGTCGATCTTCATCAACGCTTAGTCCGGATATTTGTGGTGTAGAATCTGAATCATCTGTACGATACGAACCGCGCCTCGATGTCGCACCGGCAACCACATCCACCGCAGATGATCTTTAAATAAAAATAATATGGGATGGGATGGGGCATGGGATCTACTATAATACGCTAAGTTAGACGTGTTGGTACAAGGTTTTATTTCGAGTTTACCCCCTCTGGCAGTGATGTTCTCTGCTTGAGTCCTTAAGTTGGTTTTTATGGATGCCCACGGGAAAGTTAGGTGTAGTGATCAGTGTAAAAATGAGTTAAATTTTTATCACTTATTAAGTTTTATATGTGTAAACAATAAATGAATATAATTTAAGTAAAAAAAGTCGCTTTAGATACACCGAGGAACTAAAAAGCAAGAAGTACTTTAAAGTCGGTTCCTTAGGTAGAAGTTCGTACAAGTTAGGTAGTGACGTTATAGGAGGCGCCAACTTCAAAAGGTTTTTTTTTATTTTTTATTTCCTCAGTGTTACTTGAAGGCTTTCTTTTTTTAATATATATTTTTTTGCTTGTTAGTGATAGAATTCGTCATCAGATACCTATCTAACGATCGTGGCAAACCTGGAAAATATACCCTATCGAATAAAAACAGAATTTACCGAATCGGTCCAAGCGTTTTCGAATAATCGTCTAACATAAATAAAAAAAATAAAAAAATCCCACGGGCTGAGAAACTCCTTCTTTGAAGTCGGTTAAAAGTATGGATAAATGTCACATTTTCTCATCTTCTCAAACTACAATAACAAATAGACTATTTTCGTATGCTTCTCTTGATAGCAGCGTTTTAAAACTGTGCTATCAAACCATTACATGTCAAAGCCTATATGGCATTACAGATAAAGCATAATATAATATATAGTGCAGTAGGAGAAGAAAACTTGGAACTATACTTGTGTCGGTCGTGATTGATTGAATTAAAAACAATCGAATTTTGACATTCAAACAAACATTCTTGTGCATTATAATAAAACTGTGTCTTTTTTTCTATTATTCTACAAACGGATAACTCGAAGGATAAAATTTTTCGATAGACTTTTGTCTTGCCTGCACAAAAGAAGTATAACTTCTTACGTGTATACTTATACACAGACTTTTTTATCCTTTTGTAGAAGGATTGTATGTCCAACAATAGGACGTAGATGGACTTTAAATAAGTAAAAAATATGATAGTGAACTTTTAAAATAATAACTATACCTCCTGGATATTGAAGGTGGAGCATTGAGAGCTGGTTGATGGGCAGGTGATTGTTTTGCTGGCTGATCTTCGTCGCAGGAGCGTTGACGTGGTGCTCGAACTGATCGGCGTCGAACTGGAGTCACAGTGCTTGGACGTCGCGACTCCACCGTCGGCGTGACACTGCCACCGCCCTTTAACTGCCGCCGCGGGCAGCGTGGTTACGAACTCATACTCATACTGTTTGTATTTTATCGACTTAACACGCAAGATGAATTAATGTTTTGAATCTGGGTGTAATTTGTGTCGGCTAATCACATATTTATTAAGTCCCCTATAATACAAGGATTATTTGCTTAGTGCAGAGTGCTGTCTTTAAAAAGAAACAACAATTATTTGTAAAAAAGAAAGCGCCTTCAATAATGTAGACAATGTAGATATTTTTTTAGATTTTTGTTGATTTTTCAAAAACCGCTTGTCTGATTTCGATAAAATTTTCATGGGACCATTTGGGAACTATACTCTTTCCGACAAAAAAAGAATCATCAAAATCGGTTAATTAATTACAAAATTATCCCCGAACAAACATAAAAAAGCATATATACGGTCGAATTGAGACACCTCCTCCTTTTTTGAAGTCGGTTAAAAAAAACTTTGTTGATTAACGATGTACGAAATACGCTGAATATGTATCGGTTATAACGGAATTCGGTCACAAATCGTTCCTTTTACTCGACAACATGCAGTGAAGTGATCGATCACGGCATGGAGATTCCAAAAAGTCGATTGTTAATGTTATTATTGTATTTTGTACATGTTCAGGGATATTTGAATGTTCTAAGTAACAAACAATTCATTTACATTTTACGGGTTGGAGTAAAATTATTGCCTATTCGCCTTATTTGGAACAGTTGTAATATTTTCTTTCTTTTTTATTTTCTTTTTTAAAAGCACCCTGCACTAAGGAAGTAATAGTAGTGTTAACACGGGACATTATAAACATATAATTAATGGATACAAATTACATCTAGAACAATACTTTGTGGATCTCACAGTGTTGTACTGCGTTGGATTCGAACCCACGACACTGGCACGGTGTAGGTATATTAACTATTACGCCATCTGTGCAGTCATTTTCAATCTTATTTTTTTTATGTATTATTCACATTACTACCGGATGGAGTACTTAAAAAAAAAGTGTCGTCATCATCACAGCTCATATACATCCCAATGCTGGGCTCGAGCCTCTTCCACAATGGGAGAGCAATTTGGTTTACTATACCACGCTGGCCATACAAGTTGGTACAGGGTTTTATTTCGAGTTTTTCTTCTCTTGCTAGATGTTGATGCATATTATAATCCCTAAGTTGTCTTTTACGACACCCACGGGCAAGATAGGGGGTGGTGAAAGTGAAGTGTAGTAATACTAAATCTTGGCACTTATTTCTATTATTTATATTAATAATATGAAGCTGAAGAGTTTGTATGTTTGTTTCAATGCGCCAAATAGTTTTATTGCTTCAGATAAAATAGTATATTGGGCAAACATAACGGCTATTTTACATAACGCTGCTACAAAAGTGAGCGTAGCAATGTTTCTAAATATCAGCAGATCGACCAAAGTTTTGTAGCAATAGGACGTACCGCATTAAGGTTCTGCCCAATGCCGTGTTCATGGAAATTGCTCAGTTAGTAAAAATTTTGTATGATATATATCTAGCAAGTATAGGAGACACAATCTTACGACTAACTGGAGTCGACGAACTACGTAGCGTGTGGAGAGTTTTAGCGTGGATATTTTTTGTGCACGATTGTGGCTCTATAGATTCTTACTCAATGATGATTTAATATAAATATTATTATTAGCACGGGAATGAATACAAAGTAAATGTATTAAATATGTAAGGTAATCGACATAAGTGTAACTACTGTCACAGCTAATGTTTACATATCACTATAACTTTGAACGTATCTACTCGTAGTTTATTGAAATGGCATACTTAATTGAAATGAATCCATTTCTATTCTAACAAAAGAACTTATTTGTTTTACGCCAATACGGTTAGTGTTGGCGTTATGTAAATATTTTTTTTTTATTTTCAGTTTTGATTCTGTTGGTATCAAACTATTGAAATATCATAAAATAAATATTAAAAGCCATGAGGAGTATAGTAGTAAATTAATAGCACAGATGCATATTGCACAAATAGCGTAGAGCAGAGGTGTCAAACGCAATTTTGCAGACGGCCATACATTAAATTTTGAACTCGTAGACGGGCAGAATGAAAATAAAAGAAAACTGAATTATTATTACATTTTATTTATTAAATTATATGACTGGCGTAAAGGTTAAGATACCGACACCAGTGTCGTGGGTTCGAATTCCACGCAGGACAACACTTTGAGCGATCCACAAATTGTTGTTCTGAGTCTGGATGCAATTTGTGTCCCGTAATTATATATTTGTAAAGTCCCCCGTAATACTAGGATTATTTCCTTAGTGCAGGGCGCTGTCTTTAAAAAATATATTATCTACCTATCTAGTTAGTAGTATAAACGAGGTTGACTTACATTCATTATAATTCAATTCAAATATTCCTGCTAAAGCATTGCCCTGAATTTACTGACCAAACTGAGCTTATAAATAGGTACATTACAGGCATGTATGGTAGTAATTGGGCAAATTTCAAAGAATCATATATATTTGAGAATCCACAAAAATATAGAATGTAAAATTGTCTCATTTATGAAATTTTGTATCTATTAATATTTTTTCAGCTGCGTTATAAGAATTATTTTGAACGATTTATATTCTTCAAAGTGATTCTCAAAGTGCCAATAGTTTAGTATTCTACATTATATCCAATGAAGTGTAGTGATAAGCATTACCTTCTCCAGTTCTTTCAGCGAAGCCGGTGAGACGTCGGAATGACGTCGTAATTCTGGTGAGCGAGGCGGTGCAAGTCCTGATGCACCACTGCTACTGCCAAGCCTTGCTTCAGAGTGACGTCGTTGTAGAGCGTCCAGCACCGGTATCTCAAGTAGTGAATCTGTACTGTCTTGAGCGGCGGGAGGCAGGCGTGGGGCCGCCTTACGTCGGCATACCGAGCAACGCCATGAGTTCTAAACGTAATTGGACCAAAAATATTATTTTAAGCTGTGATTAAATTATGTTTGCATATTACTCTATAGATTTTATGTCCTATCTATAAAAAAAACAGTGTATCAATTTACAATAACTAGTTAACAATAACTTTTGAGTTAGTTGTAAAACAATAAACATTTCCTGATCAGACCTATCTGGGCCGTGAATTGAAAAGTTCTCTGATTTCTATATTTAACGCTGAATATCATAATGACTCTTTCAAGTCAGACTTTTCATCGACAGTGTGTGGAGTCTATCAAATCACAACGAGCCATCGTGAAGTGCCAGAGAGGATGATGGTGGATTATGATCCATATAATTTAAAAACGTCTTATTCTACAAGAAAACAGATAACAATTAAATATCGCATAATATCTTAATATACTTAATAAACATTTATAATTTACAGAACAAAGGACTCGAATAAAAATCATGCAGTTTGTAGCTCCATTAATAATTTTGTAGTGGAAAACATAAAAACAATATAAAACTTCTTGCTTGATTTCAAATTCGAAGCGCAAACTATGTAGTTACATTGTAAGTTAAATTTCTACAATGTAAAATCTTAATTAATCCATTTAGTTATAACAGAAGATGTCATACTTACAGCGTCTTCATCACTGGCGGGTTTGGAATATGAAGAGCAGTCTTCGCATACTCGGTGTTGACATCCATTGCAAATATGAAACACTTCACCTGGCTTCAAGGCTTTTAAGCATACACGACATGCACCCGCTCGAGATGGCGCTTTACCGGCTTCTCTGTAAATTTTAAAATTCCATATACACATTTAAGTTATTTTACGTTTGCAGACATGCTCTTCTATTCCATAAGTGTGTCGTAAGGTTATGTCATTAGTCGTTATTTTCCAATGGAAATCATACAAATTGAATGCATCAAATTAGTATATAGATGTGCCCTCTTGAGAAATCATTTATGAAAAAGTCTTTATCTATGATAAACCATCCGCCTGCCGATGTAAGGATTGTGGCACCCTTGAGGTGACTTCGACAGGCTGATAGAGAGTGTCGTAAAGCTAATGCATTCCAACAGATAACACTATAAGAGACAAATTAGGCTAATAGTGTTGCCGCCGTAGGCAAGATTAGGATCAAGAGGTCGCCCTCAAGCTGCAGTTCTATAGCTCCTACGTCCGGACAGGTTGCAGCTGGATAGATAACTCAGATATGCGTAG
This sequence comes from Lymantria dispar, assembly GCA_032191425.1. Lineage (NCBI taxonomy): Eukaryota > Metazoa > Arthropoda > Insecta > Lepidoptera > Erebidae > Lymantria > Lymantria dispar. Next base: position 23,465,551 of record CM063457.1, read on the forward strand.
ACTTTTACTTTAGATGTTATTGTTTGTTTGTAAAATTCTTCGCGGCGCTAGAATTTAAGAAGAGATAATTATGGGAATAGGTATAAATTAGAACAATTAGGAGTAAATTAAAGGTTATATACGAAAGGTTCCGTGTAGTGACTGAGTAAGAATACAATTCACCACCCCCTTTTTGCCCGTGGGTGTCGTAATAGATGACTAAAGGATAACAATACGGATGCAACATCTATGCAAGAGTAGGATAACTCCTAATAAAATCCTATATCAACCCGTTTGACTAGCGTGGTGTAGTAGATTAATTTCTCTCCCATTTGAAGGAGGCTTGAGACCAGTAGTGGGACGTAAGTGAGCTGTGATGATGATGATGATGATGAAACGTTATAGATACCGCTCAGTCTTAGTTGTTGCCGCAGGTGGCGGTTGAGCAGGCGGTGGTGTTGGCGTTGGATCCGCTGGAGCTTCGACTACGCCTTGTCTGGGGCCCAGTTTTGTAACTGTAACAATATACTTCATTATGTGGCTACACATTCATACTAATATTATAAATGCTAAAGTAAATTTGTTTGTTTAATTGTTACGCTCTCACGCATAAACCGCCAAACCGATTTAAAAAATTCTTTCACCAATGGAAAGCTATAATATTAGAGAGCAACATAGACTATACTTTATCCTGGTATTCCCACTGGAACAGGTACTACGCGTGTAAGGCGACTGAAACCGAAGCAAAGCGAGGGCGGGTTGCTAGTAGTAATATAAAGTCTTCACTGTGATGGTTAGGAATACAATCTCCTGCTTTCATGTGGGAGTCGAAAGAAACGGCTAAGTACGGCTAAACGGAGTATCCCACTCGGAAGGATGAAAGGCAGCAATCTATTGATAAACTTGTAATCATCTCGGCTTATATACGTCCCACTGCTGGGCGAGCCCAGTCTCCCCCACTAGGAGCAAGATTGACCTTACATTTTACAATACCATATTTGTCAAATAGGTTTGGTATAGGCTTTTATTTCGAGTTGTTCCTTCTCTTGCATAAATATTATATGCGTATCCCTTAGTCGTCTTTTACGACATCCACCGGCAAGATAGGGAGTGGTGAATTGTATTCTTACATCGTCACCACACGGGTAAAACTTGAAATACGAACTATAATTGTCAACTGATTTACTAAAGGTGGTAATTATGGCATTGTATCTCTTAAAGAGTGCTTTGTTTTAAAATAGACGTTAATAAGACGAGAAGAAATAATCTCGCTTTGTCTTAGGGACGCAAATATCAAAACAAAAAAAAACGTTGTATCGATACATCGATGTTTGAGAACAAACATCGATACATCGATGTTTGAGAACAAACATCGATGTACAAAAAACATCGCCCTAAAACATCGATGTATAGAAACATCAATGGTTTTTAGAAATCTATGCTATGAGCTTTTTTTTTTGGTTTTTTAGTTAAATAAAGCATATTTTTTACATAAAATACCAACATTTGCGTAATGTGAGGACCTTTCTTTGCAGGCTGCTATATTTTAAATCATGCCGACAAAACATCGTATAAAATAACATCGATACATCGATGTTTTAGAATAGTGAACATCGATGTTTCAGAAACATCGATGTATCGTTTGCATCTCTACTTTGTTTACGTTTGAGGGATAAGTTAGTTTTGGGGTTCTTTTTTGAAGTTATACTTCTTTTGGCGTGTTAAGGAAAAATTATGAGAATAAATTTTTACGACGCGCGCGCACACTGTCACGAAAAACCGACACTCTCAAGTTCGCTAGTCTACATTTTAACGATGCACGCGCACACCGTCACAAATGTCAATTAGTTATAATAAAACTTTTAATGTTTAATACATTGAAAGATATATCTAAATTATATACCTTTTTTTTCTATTATTAGTGTCGTTTAGTCGAGTTTGTATAAAAAAACACGAAGTATGACATTTTTAGAAAGATTTTTATCTTGTTACGCCAAAGAAGTATAACTTCTTACGTGCGTACATAAGTGCACACCCTTTTTTTAATAAAATTCTTTTAGGAATTGCATAATATTAAGTCATGATATTAATATACATTATATGTATAACCCTTTTTTTTGGGGGTGAGTTACGATCGGCGCACTCCCCGCCCGCTCCGTCCGGGGCGACAGAGGGACATAAGCGCGCACACCCGTAATCCACCCGCGATACGTCGCCTTCGTCGTTGGGCCGACCACCGGAGCAGGTGACTTGATGTCAATGGTCACCCCGACGGAATACCCCTTGAGGAGTACCCTCTCCTCTACTGATATCTCCCCCTCTGGGAGGACGTCAGTCTTTCCTCATGCGGTCGGCCTCTCGGCGGGTGACGGACTAATTCCCCGGTCCAGTCACCCACGGCCTCGGCTAGGCCGGTATCAGGCGCAGGTAGTCGCGCCTTCGCCGCCCCAGTTGCCGGCGGTGGATCGCGTCGTCGAGGTGGCGTTATTCGCGCGCGCGCTCCGCCGCCTCCTTGCGCGAGACTACTGCCTCGCAGAAGGCTGCGACCGCGTCCCAGTTCAGTACCGATGATTGCCACGAGTTCACGACGCTGCTCTGCCCAAGCAACATAAACCTCGAGCGTGTGCTGCGCCGTATACTCGTCGCAATCGCAGTGGTGGCAGGACGGTGTAATCTCCCTCCTAACGACCGTGTGCAGGTACTTGGCGAAGCATCCATGCCCCGTTAATACCTGCACCAGTCGGAAGGAGAGCACCCCGTGCCGCCATTTTAGCCACTGCATTATATGTATAACCCTGCATATTCTTCCAATTGTAATTTTGTCTCATCTCCACGCCTTCTACATTTTAAAAGTATTTATTATCTAAATGTTTCTAAATTGGTACAAAACTATACATGTAAATCATTTCATTTAAGTATCTGTTATGTACATAAGGATATTAATTTTTACAGGTTATAATGGCCAGCCCCAGTCGTCCTTTTTTGTAACTAAAATATTAGTTTTATTTTGTTAACTTATTCAGCGTCCAACTTTTTGGTTCCGGCCCCCAAACTTTATAGGCCCGGGACGCCAAATCTTCTAAAATATGCCGCTCGATGTTGTATAATAACTTTTATTAACGGATATTACTCGATAACAATAAGTTTTGAATTTATTTATTTTTTAACAGTAATATTTTTCGTCGTAAAAGACGACTAAGGGATATAATACGTATATAACATCTATGCAAGAGAAGGAAAACTCGAAATAAAACCCTATTCCAACCTGTCTAACCAGCGTAGTATAGTAAGGTCAATTTCCCTCCTATTGTGGAGGAGTGTTGAGCTCAATAGAGGGATATATATGATCTGGAATGATGATGATGAATATTTTGAAGTACCTAAGGATGAATGTAGTAAACCTACTTACTTCTTCTTTGTTTTCAGTCTATGCACAATGCGCATTCCGCTATAGTACTATTCAATATTATCATCCTTTTTTTTTTTTGGGGTGGGTTGCGGTCGGCGTGCTCCTCGCACCACTCCGTCCGGGGCGACAGAGGAGCGTAAGCACGCACACCTACAACCTACCCGAACACCACGTCGCGTTCGTCGTTGGGCCGACCACTGGAGCAGGGTGACTTGACGTCAGTGGTCGACCCGACGGAATACTCCCTATTTGGGGTACCCTCCCATCGACCAACGTCCCCCCCTCGGGGAGAACGTCGGTCTTTCCTCACGCGGTTGGCCTCTCAGCGGGTGACGGACTAATTCCCCGGTCACATCACCCGCGGCCTCGGCTAGGCCGGTATCAGGCGCAGGTAGTCGCGCCTTCGCCGCCCCAGTCGCTGGCGGCGGATCGCCTCATCAAGGCTGCACTCCTCGCGCGCGCGATCCGCCGCCTCCTTCCGCAAGACTACTGCCTCGCAGAAGGCTGCGACAGCATCCCAGTTGCTGATGCTGTCGAGCATCGCCCTGGCGATGGTCGGCAGCGTCAGGTCGGCACCGATGATCAAATCAAATCATTTATTCTGCATAGGCCCCTTAAGGGCACTTACATATTGTCAAATCATTTTTTTCTTAATCTCTTAAATATACATAATTTTATGCTTTGTACAACATAAATGGTATTAGCTCCAGTGTGATGCCCTCCGAAATTGTATATATGTATAAATTCTCAAAATTTAGTAAAAGACAAAAAAAATTAAAGCATTAAAGAAAGGAAGAAAATATGGCTGGACCAGATCCCACAAACAGCACCCGATCACGAGTTAACTACTAGAGCAGCCATCACTCTCCTCAACCAAATTAGTGGGAAGGGAGCGACCCGACCCACATAGCTACCGCAAGCAGAACCTTATTCAGTGAGCATGACCAAACCATAAATAAAAATATAAAACGAACTACAACTACTACTGATTGCGACGAGTTAACGACGCTGCTCTGCCCAAGCGGCACAGATCTCGAGCGTATGCTGCGCCGTGTCCTTGTCGCAATCGCAGTGGTGGCAGGACGGTGTATTCTCCCTCCTAACGACCTTGTGCAGGTATTTGGCGAAACATGCATGCCCCGTCAACACCTGCGCCAGTCGGAAGAAGAGCACCCCGTGCCGCCATTTCAACCACTGCATCAGCACCGGCCGGAAGGCCTCCACGGTCCAGACACCGTATCGAGGCCTCTCCAGCCGGACTGCCTAATGGGCAATGACATCCCGGCGGGCGTCGACGCGCCAGGAGGTGAGCTCCCAAAGAGAGACCACACCGCCCTCCGCTCGCACCCCCGACATCCGCCAATACAAACCAGTGAGCATTTCCGCCTCCAGGTCCTACGGGGGAGTCTAGGCCAACAAGCATGCTGCCTCCGTCGCCACTGTGCGGTATCTGCGTATGGCCCTGACCCCCATGGCCCTCTGTGGTCGCCATAGAAGAGCCCTGGGTCGGACGGTCAGGGACCCTGCCCACACCGGTGCGCCGTACAGGGCCATCGATCGGATAATATTATCATCCTTTAGAAAATGAGGAAAGTTTACTACACAGATGACAATGTGCTTAACTTGGCATGTCGAGCTGACTTGTCATAATGTCATATTTCGTGAGCTTCCCCAGTCACAAGTATTCGTTTCCTTAGTAAGACTCCAAAAGTTCTTTAAAAAATGGTTTGTTCTCTTTAAAACATAGCACAAAACAAAATATTTAGTTTCAAATAAAACTACTACGGATTTTATCGCGTTTGTATTTTGTTTTTGATTGCCCGACGTTTCGAACACTGCAGCGTTCATGGTCACGGGCGGACTAAGATGTCTCACGTCCATTAAGTCAATGACTTGTTGGACTTATTACAGAAAATTTATAATTATCTACCCGATACAGAAAATTAGTTATTAAATATTGAGCCACATTTAGATACAAATTTTTCTGTAATAACGATGACTTGTTGGACGTGAGACAACTTAGTCCGCCCGTGACCATGAACGCTGCAAAGTGTTCGAAACGTTGGGCAATCAAAAATCAAATACAAACGCGATAAAAGCCGTAAAGTAGTTTATTTAAAATGTGTAATACTCGCGTAAACATCAGAAATCATTATTTAGTTTCAAATTGCTCGTTCTTGCTGTTACAGAATCTGCATATATCTAATGATCGAATTATTTAACACTGGCTGTAAGAGAAAAGACTGGTGACCTTAGCCCTCTATACTTTGGTAACAACATACAACTTCTTGTTTTATGGGTCAAAGGTTTAGGTGTAGGTACGAAGTTGAATGATTAAATAGAATTAGTTTGAAACTTTACATCAAAATGAACTTGCTGTGAATTAACTGAAAGTCATTTAAAATTACGCCCAGTTCATTGTTATGAAATACCGATTCGGAATGAAGCGATAGGAATTCAAATAAGTCCGCAGTTTGTGTCTACCTTCCGAGCAGGAATCTGGTAACAATGCGTGCCTTTCCCGCGTGCCACCCGGCGCTCTCCTGCAGGAGAGGCGTGCGATATTCCGCTATGAATATTAAGAAATGATCATGAATTCCATTGCGAACTTCTCTCAGTCCTTGTTGAATACCTAACACAATTTAATCGCACGCGTTAGTCACACCAAGTATATGTAACTATTTCATCATTCATCTATACCGTGATGAGACCAGTTCATAAGTTTTTCAGAAGAGTTCACCTAAATACAGGCTGTATTTGGTTACCCATCATCACCACGGAGAATCTTACTTTAATATCTAATAATCCCTCTCAGTATTACCTCAATAGTAATGTTTGCTATATCATTTTGAAGATAACTTTCAAAATAAAAATATAAGCATAAATTTCAAAACTGTTTGGTGATCTCTCTTCCTACGTGTGATGACGGAGTAAGTATACAATTCACTGCCACCTTTATTGTGTGTATTGTAAAAGACGTTAAGGTATTAAATATGAACATAATATTTATGCAAGAGAAGGAATACTCCAAAAAAAATACTATATCAACACGTCAGATGAGCGTGGTTATAGAAGGTTAATTTCCCTCCTATTGTAGGAAGCCCATGCCCAAAGGTGGCACTTATGTGGGTTGTGATGATAATCATGATATCAAAGTTATTTTAATATTTTGCCAACGGCTCCACATGTATGGAATAAGTATGAGAATAATAATTACTTTGCTAAGTATAAAAGTCCTACTAAAATTATAAATGCGAAAGTTTGTGAGTATGTGAGAATGTTTGTTGCTCTTTCACGGAAAAACAACCGAATAGATTTTGATGAAAATTCACAATAATATAGTTTACATATCAGAATAATACATAGGCTATAATTTATCTCGATATTCCCACGGGAAGAGGAACTATGCGGGTAAAACAGCAGGACACTGCTAGTAGTCTATATAACACATACATATAATGTTACTTCGAATTTATAAATGAATGTACTTGTGAATATATTATGTTCATCTTTCTATACTGTATAATGAGAAAACAATTTGTAGAACAAAAAGGTCTTAGTATAAACTTTAATTTAGCAGAGGCTGCGGGTGACCGGACCGGGGATTTAGTCCGGCACCCACGGAGAGGTTAGCCTCTTGACGCCGATCGGCGTCCCGGGGGGACGTCGATGGGAGAGGGTACTTCGGGGTGTTCCGTCGGATCGACCATTGAAGTCAAGGAACTCTGCGCCAGTAGTCGGCCTAACGACGAAGGCGACGTGCTATATGGGTGGGTTACGGGGCCGCGCGCCGTCCCTCTGTCGCCCCAGACGCAGCCGGTGGCGGGTGCGCTGATCGTAGAACAACCAAAAAAAAGTATAAACTTTAATTCATAAATCTGAATTCAGCAAGAAATAAATAATTATTATTATTAATCTTAAGAGATTTGTTATTTTGAAATCTTAGACATCACCGAGTTCAAATACTTCGCATCGGATGGAGATTCGTTTTTTACGTATTTTTTCTTACGCAAGTAGAATTAAAAAAAATCTTACAAAACCTCTTTGCAAAAATTTTATAAATAAAAAAATCATCGTAAGTTACAAGCAAGAGTTATCTATAGTTCCCTATCTACTGCGAGTGACTGTTTGTTTTGATAGAAATTATCATAATAATTACACTGTCGCATTGGGACAATAATTTGCTAGGATTAATGTGAAACTTTGTTATATGTTGTAAATGTTTTTGTGCCACTGATTTAATACTTCACTTACTATTCGGCGATAAATCACTGTGGCTTAGGGAATTTAAGGGATGCAAATTATGTTCAGACTCGGAGTAACAATAATAGGAATAGATAAATAGTTTACATTCAAGTATTTTCTATTACAACTTATTTATTAGAGTGCCAGATGTTGAAATAAAAACTTCCAATATTTTATCATGCATACATGATATCGTCTCAGCACATATAAGTCTTATTGCTGGGCTCGAACTTCTTCCAGAATGTGAGAGAAGTCCTCCTTAGTGGTAGGACTACACTGTTCCACCACGCTATACGCTTCTACCGATTACCCAATTCCCCAGATTACACAAAGATATCCGAGACTTGCCAATGAAAAAGTTTAAAAAAGCCATCAAGAATAGACTTTGTAAAAAGCTTATTATAAAATCTCGGATTATGTAGATGATAATAAAGATTGGTTGTGAGCAGCTCCTCATTCAGCAATTTCCTTGTTATTTTAAATAAACTGTTTTTTTTTAACTTTTATTGTAAAGCGTAGCGTGTTTTGCCTAATGAAATTTAGTTTTCACCGTTTGTAACATATGGTGTTGGTCATGCTCACTGAAGGATCTACTTGCGGTAGCTGCGTGAAGCGGGTCTATCCCTTCCCTCCATAGTGGTTGAGGGGAGTGATGGCTGCTTTAGTAGTTGACTCGTGATCGGGTGCCGCTAGTGGGATCTGGTCCAGCCATAATCGTTTGAATTATATTACGTATTTTGTGGTTCGACGGGCATCACACTGGAGCTAATTCTTACAAAACATGTTGTATACAATTACATAACTTGTAAGAAGAAAAAAAAATTAGAAATAATAGACAAGCCCGCTGAGTTTCTTGCCGGCTCTTCTCAGTAGCGGTCGCGTTCCGATCCGGTGATAGTTTATTTTTTTTTGGATAATTTATTTTAATTCTGTGAACTTGACAATATGTAAGTGCCCTCTCGGGGTTTATGCATAATAAATGATTTGAATTTGAATTTATTGACAGTTGCCTGTCTACAGCCGCGGGACGGTCCGTCCGGGGTAGTACCACACTCTTGCAGAAAATCGACGTCCGAGTAGTAGCAATTTTTTACTGCGCTTCGTTCGGTGAGCAAGAGAGCCAGAAGCCCAATTTCTGAGGGTGTTTGCGTGTGGTGGATTTTAGTGATGCCTTTAGTATCACCGAACCTAATTGCACGCATTCACACTCCCTTCATATTCTTCGCGGTGTGCAGCGGCCTTACAAAGGTCCATGAGCGACAACAACACTTAGCATCAGATGTACTGTTGGTTTGTTTCCCACCGTTTGCAATAGGGTTAACGCAATATGTATCTTCCATATATATTGCAAAAGTTATTGGTCTAGATCGGCAGCCTGACGCAACTCTCCTTGGGATTGTAACTATTTACAAGACGGCATCAAGTTGAGTTTGCTCAAGTTGAGGTAAAACTCGTAGTTGTCTTTTACGATCATCATCATCGCAGCCCGCTTACCTCCCACTGTTTGGCTCGGGCCTCCTCCACAATAGGAGGATATTTGGCCTACTATACCATGCTCGTCAAACATGTTGGTATAGGATTTTAAATCGAGTTTTCCTTCTCTTGCACAGATGTTATGTACATGTTATATCTCTTAGTCGTCTTTTACGACATCCACGGGCAAGATAGGGAGTGGTGAATTGTATTGGTTATTCCGTCACCACACGGATAACGGTTACAATACCCACGTGCAATGTAAGGGTTGGTAATATCCGTAGCTACCACGCAACATTTTCACAAAGATGTAAAATTATTTTCCTTTTTAAAATACCATACACAAAAAGAAATGTATATTGTATCCTGTTATTAGAATTTCATAAAAGTTTTTATTTAATTTGGCCTGTTAGCATGGGACAAATCTTGCGAGTTAAATTAGAACAACTTTCTGTCGTTAGATTAGGTTGAAATTTGGTTTGCTTACGTAACTTCGGTGACAGTGCAATAATATGGTACCATGAAGCTGGTCTCAAGATGCTGTCGGAAGGTGGCCATAGGTACTCCCAAACTAAGCAAGACAAAACCATCGTGTTTGGGCTCGTTTGAACAGTCTTGGCAAGCACTTTTTCTTCGTTTTAGAGCATTTAAATAAAAGCATATATTTAAAAAAATAATAATGAATATTTTATTTGAAATTATTTTCTAGAGACTGTTTAATTATAGACTAATACTAATCAACTTAAGTGCTGTGTGGTAGCGGCTTCGAATACTACCAACCCTTGCTTTGCTCGTGGGTGTCGTAAAAGACGACTAAGAGCTCTAGATTGACCGGGACCAACTCCATCTGGTACCATTTGGGTCAACGATTACATTCCCAAGGAGGGTTGACGTCAGGCAGGCGGCCGGTCATAAAAGTCATTGCCGAAACTTTTTGCAATATGTCAAAACAGATGACATATTCCGTCGACCCCAAGTAATTGGGATATGAGCAAGATGATGATGACTAATCAACTTAAGATTTCATTAGAAGGTAAAGCGTAATTATTTTTGAATTTTCTTATGTTACACTTATTAAATAAAATTATTAAAACGAATTTTATCGCGTCTTTGTTTTGTTTTTACTATTATGTTTCAAATATAAAAGACTATAAAACCACTTTTGAAGTACCTACCGCATTCATGGTCACGGAGGGACTATGAATCCCTTGTAACCTTGAAAATAACGTGAACAAAATAAATTAAAATGAAAGAGAAAGAATCCATAAAAATGGTTTTATTTTAGACCGGTACTTAAATATACTCGTACAACAAAACGTTTCAACAATACTCTTTTCATAAATAAAAGGAACTGAAAAGTAAATATTCTTTAATTATTTTATGAATTAATGTATCCTTTACAGTGAAAGTATAATCCACATCTTTATATTTATATATACATTTCTTGTGTACGTGTGTGTCATTGAACTCCTCCTAAACGACTGGACCTATGATGACGAATTTTTTTATGTGTGTTCAAGGGGATTCGAGAATGGTTTAGATTCACAATTGGACCCGGTAGGTGGCGCATTATATGAACAGAACAACGTCTGTAGGTCAGCTAGTCTTTATATATAAATTTCTTGCGTACGTGTGTGTGTCACTGAACTCTTCCTAAACGGCTGGACCAATGTTGACGAAATTTTTTGTGTGTGTTCAAGGGGTTCAAGAATGGTTTAGATTCACAATTGGACCCGATAGGTGGCGATGCTGTCGATTTCAGGGAGAATTTCTTTTATTTTATTTGAATAGAACGACGTCTGTTGGGTCAGCTAGTCTTTATATATATATTTCTTGTGTGCATGTGTATGTCACTAAACTCCTCTTAAACGGCTGGCACAATGTTGATTAAATTGATTGTGTATGTACAAGGCGATTCGAGAATGGTTTAGATTCACAATTGGACCCGGTAGGTGGCGCTGCTGTCGATTTCAAGAAGAATTCTTTTTATTTTATTTGAACAGAACAACGTCTGTTGGGTCAGCTAGTATTATACTTATACAGTTCTTTCTTGAGCTATTTCTTTTTAGATACTAGGTATATGTCCCTTAAGCTTGAGCTAAAAAAATTTACTTACTACCTATATCACGCTGGTCAGTCGGCTTAGTTATTAAGTTTTTACATTGAATTTTCTTACTCCTGTATTGACATTATCTGTATATCATATTATTTAGACGTCTTTTATAACGCCCACGCCTACGAGTACGAAAGTGGGCGGTGAATTCTATTCCTGTTCCAACATGAAAATTATATTTAGCATCTAGCCATAATATTTATGTAGTATCTATCCAATTTAGACAAAGTTATAATTGGTGGATGCCCGGCAATATGAATAAACAATTTCTCGGCGTCTGTCGACCGAATACCGTTGCTGGGAGCTTCTATTTGCTCGATCTAAAGCAGTCTAACAAACCTGCCTTCTTGTACAATTTTCCATTGTTGAAGATCTGTCGTATTGCTATATTAGTTAACTAAAATACTTTATATAATCCCTGTGTGGTGATTGTTTAAGATTACAAGGTGACCACTCCTTTGTGTCAGTCTCCTAAAATCAGTCTCAGATATTATGAGAAGAAGGATATTTTCCTAGGAAACTATGTACCACCAATAACCGCCAGGCGATTACAGTATTATTCCATTTAAGAAAAGCGATGTGGATTGTCCTTTTTTAAACGTGGTTTAAGTAGAACATTTTCTTCACGGTAGGCAGCGGCCTGGCTGTGCCCCTGGTATTGCAAAGGTCCTTGTGTGGCAATATCACTTACGATCAGGTGTGCTGCTTGCAGGTTTGCCACCATCAGTAGTAAAAAAATGTAGGTTTTGAATGAATTATCATGTCAATAATCTATGTACAATGTGCATAGATTATTGACAGGAATCAATATGTTCTACTACTGGACTCCTTTACCGTAGGAGGAAAATTGACCTTACTAAATACCATGCTAGTCAAACAAGTTGGTATAGAGTTTTGTATCGACTTCTCCTTCTCTTACGTGTATGTTATATGTGTATTATATCCCTTTGTTGTCTTTTACGATATCCACGGGCAAGATAGGGGAGAATTTTTTTTTTTGGTTTGTGTTGCGGTCTGCGCATCCGCCGCCTGGCTCCGTCTGGGGTGACAGAGGGGCGGCGGACGGCTCCGTAACCCACCCGATAAAATGTCGGCTTTGTCGTTTGGCCAACCACTGGCGCAGAGTTCCTTATCTTCCGTGGTCGGCTCGACAAAATAGGGGAGAATAGTGCTAAATTGTATTATTATTCCGTCACCACACGGACAATTGGATGAATAGATTATATAAAATAACAAAGTATTTTAGTTAATTTTCTGCCAATTATCGTTTTTTCTACATTGGGTAGATCCTACTAATATTATTTTGTAAGTTAGTAAAGATGTTTGGTTGGATATTTGTTACTTAGTATATATATACCTACCATTGAACAGATTGTGATAAAATTAGCACATTAGTAAAGCAGTTCCTGGATAGAATAGGATACTTTTTAACCCTGTACCCTCCCTCCCTCTTTCAATAATATTTCACTTCTACTCAATCAAACATAATTCATTTAATGGTTTGTATAAAAATTACACTTTGTCAAGTTACTTATTACGCGGGCAAAGTTGTGGCCTAATATTATAATTGTATTAAAAATCCGATACGAGGTGCATTTGAATTGTAATCAAATTACATTTTAAAGGCTTTACAAAATTAAAATAAAACTGAACTAATTGTCAGCCAAGATATGTAGTTTCAATAAAGAATTTAATACGACCACTAAGAAAAAAGCGAACAAGTTGGAATCGCGTTCTAATTCGGTGGTATATTATTGAATTAATTTATATAAAATATAACATTGACAATAAGTTTTCTTTGTGTGACTGAAGTTGTTAGTTATAGATCGTTGTGACAACTTTAGCCAGACTGTTGGATGAGCGCTGAAGGCGTTTAAACAGATGGCAATATGTAAATGCCCTTCAGATTTTATGTAAAAACCTTAGCAGAGGCCATAGGTCTGTGGCCCGGAGATTAGTCAGAGATTATCTATAGAGAGGCTCACTTTAAGGGTGTCAATAGAGAACTCAAAAGGGTAACCCATCAGACGGAGCAGTGATGACAAGGGAACGGGTGCATAACTCATATGGCGCTAAAGAGATGCGTAAGCAGCTGTTTATGGGGTGACCCGCCGTCTTCGCTGTCACTCTTTATGAATAGGGCGGGTTATCATCATATTACAGCCTGTCCAAGGTAAATAAAAAAAATCGATAATGAAGATTGAAATAAATGATTTAAATTTGTTGAAATTATCTTCAATTTATATTTAAGACTAGCAACCCGCCCTCGCTTCGCTTCGGTTTGTCATTTTACCCGCGTAGCGCCCGTTCCCGTGGGAATATCGGAATAAAATATAGCCTAGTTTACGCCCTGATATTATGGCTTTCCATTGGTGAAAGAATGTGTGAAATCGGTCTAGCCGTTTTGAAGATTACCCGGAACAAACAGACAGAATGTATTTTAGGCATAGGTGTCGTGCAAATAACCGTGTGAGCATGAAAAAAACCTATTATTTTGACATTACAAACAGACACTCCAATTTTATTTATTGGTATAGAATAGCCAACTGTCCTCGTTTCGCTTGGGTCTCAGTCATCTTAACCGCATAGTTGCCGTTACTGTGGGAATACCGAGATAATATATAGCCTAAGTGACTCCTTATATACACAGCTACCTGGTAATAAAATATTATCAAAATCGGTACAACCGTTTTGAAGATTACCTCAAACAAACAAACAGACAGACCGTCGCAAAATTTTAAACTGGTTTTTAGGCATAGGTGTCGTGCAAATAACCATGTGAACATGAAAAAAGCCCAGTATTTTGACATTACAAACAGACTTCAATTTTATTTATTTGAATACATATAGATGTATAGACTCTAGAAGTATAGATATTTTCCTTTAAATTGTGAAAACAAAATGAAACGTGCTCTACAAAAGCGATCTTATTACATGTTAAAATACATTTAGCCCGAGTTTCCCGAGAAAACTCTATGTAAGTTTATTTTATAAAACCGACAAGGTGGCTGGGTTATTATTGGACCTTGTGACCTTTGTCTGGTGCGAGGGTTATTTTCCACAAACTAAGCTTAATTGTGAAAAAATAAACGTAACTTAACCGTAGCTATGCTTTTCAACATTTCACCGAATGGCAATGCGATATTTGAGGGTAAATTGCCTTAATTATGCGCTTGAGTTCTATCTGATAGAACTGTATTAAACTGTATATGTATGTATTAACATCATACCCAATTAGTAGCGAATTGAAGTACGACTATATCATGAATAGTCTATCGATATGAAAATACACATCCAGGCAATCATCCATCAGGTTATTCACATCCTCTGTTGACTGTAGGCCTGCCGAAGGGGAAATAAATGTGACACATGGCAAATACGTTAGTGATTGCAGATGGCATTGTCATGATAGTCATCATTATTTAGCTTTTGATCCTTCACTCTTGGACGTAATCCTCATGTTTCTACACAATGCGCGGTTCTGTGCCGCTCGCATTCAATGCCTACCTGCGACTTTCATAAAGTGGATGCCCTTGTAAGTTTTATAAGAGTGCTGCTGCTAATTCCGCTAGTCATCCCTTAACTGTTATTTACAATTCTCACAAGAAAGTAAGGAGTACCTTCACCTCACGTAGATATAAACAAATTGCAGTAATATATACAATCTATATAAATAAATAAATTGGAGTTTCTATTTGTGATGTCAAAATACTAGGCTTTTTTAAACGGTTTTATTTGGCTTACCCCGTTTGTTTATTTTTTTCTTTGTTGAGTCAAATTTAGTAATTGAAATTTCACCCTCTTTCTGTCAACCCATTGATCTATTTGGTATACGCCTTTGGTTTTGGTGACAATACAATTATATATAGTCAATATTTATGTAAATTCAAGATGGCCGCCGTTACAAAATGGCGGATAACCTATTTTTTTTTTCAATCCCATCAATATGGGTATCAAATAAAAGAGCTTGACAAGTAGAATACAGTGCTCTATACAAAATCAATACAAAAACCAAAAACTTGAAAATAAAAAAGGAAAAAAATAATTTTTATATTAAACGGTTTTATTGTAAAGAAACAGTAAAAATAAAATCGTGGGGCACGTCAAATATCTACAATCGTCGATTAAAATGTTTGTTTTATAGTGTCCCACGATTTTATTTTTACTGTTTCTTTACAATAAAACCGTTTAGTTTAAAAATTATTTTGTTCCTTTTTTCATGCTCACACGGTTATTTACAAGACACCTATACCTAAACTAAAACAGTTTTAATTTTTTTTTTGTCTTTCTATCTATCTGTTTGTTTGAGGTAATCTTTAAAACGGCGGGACCGGTTTGACAATACATATTTTACTTTCAGCTAGCTGTTTATATAAGAAGTAACTTAGGCTATATTTTATCTCGGTATTCCTAAAAAAGGACGCCCACCAGGTGACTCAACTCGCCGACCTGGTAAAAGTTGCTGGGGTCGTTGGATGCAGGCGGCACAGGACCGTACTTTGTGGCGAAACATGAGGGAGTATAGACTGAATGATGATATTGCATTTTCGTAGCACTACATTAATCTCCGACGTCCTCCCCGAAGGAGGGATGTCGGTCGATGGTAGGGTACCCCAAATAGGGGGTCTTCCGTCGGGCCGACAACTGATGCCAAGGAACCCTGCTCCAGTGGTCGGCCCAACGACGAAGGCGACGTGCATCGTGGGTGGGTTGCGGGTGTGCGTGCTTACGCCCCTTTGTCGCCCCGGATGGAGTGGTGTGAGGAGCGGGCCGACCGCAACACACCCCAAAAAAAAGCAGTACATTACAGTATAGTACATAGATAATATATTTATAAAAACAAAACTAAGATCTTATTAAAAATACTAGCAATATCCTTGCCAGGAAGAAAGTACTCGCATTAAATGAACTAAGCCAACTTCATCGGCAACTACGTCGGTATATTATATTCAAAAGCACTAAGTGCTTTCCTTTTACTTGTATCCTTTGAACTTTTCTACTCGTATTACTGTAAATAAAACTACTTTACGGATTTTATCGCGTTTGTATTTGATTTTAGATTGCCCAACATTTCGAACACTTAACAGCGTTTATGACCACAGGCGGGTATGGTCCAAAAATCAAATACAAATAATCCGTAAAGTAGTTTTATTTACAATTAGCAACCCGCTCTCCCTAGTTTCGCTTCGGTTTCAGTCGCTTTACCCGCATAGTTCCCGTGCCCGTGGGGATACCGGGATAAAATATAGCCTATCTTACTTCTTATGTGTAATACTTGCGTAAACATCAAATATCATTACTCCTATTATATTATTATTGGCCTCAGTTGAGAATGTGAATCTCAAAGTTGTCGATCACTATGTTTAATTAAGACAATCTAATTAGGTATATCCGATTTCGAGAAAAAGATTGGTTGACGAATCCAACTCGGCAGGGCAGCGTTTGAGAAATCTAAGAGAAACTGCTCGTCCATTATTCTGTAGTATCTGAAGACAACGGTTTATAACCAGTGTGTGTCATCAGCGATGACCTATGACACTGAAACGTGGTTTGTGAATGTCGTTCTCATAAAAAGGTTCAAAGCCGCCCAAAGTGCTATGGAGTGGGCTATAGTTGGTATTTGGTACCCTAATGATTCACCAAAAAACTATTGACAAATGGTCATTCGACAAACAACGTTTCACCAAATGATCATTTGGCAAACGATACATTTGACAAAAGTATCATCTTACAAAAACTTACTTTTTTTTTTTTGGGGTGGGCTGCGGTTGGCGTGCCTCCGCACCACTCCGTCCGGGGCGACAGAGGGGCTTAAGCACTCAACTCCCGCAACCCACCCGAACACCACGTCGCCTTCGTCGTTGGGCCGACTACTGGAGCAGGGTTACTTGTCATCAGTAGCCGGCCCGACGGAATACCCCCTACCCGGGGTACCCTCCCATTACAAAAAAAAAAAAAACTTAGCAAATGATCCATTAGCAGACACTACACTTGTTAAATGTGTTCAGTATTAAAATGTCATTTAACAAAAAGTTATTTCTACCCTCATATCGCCATGACAGTCAGTTGTTAGTTATTTTTTAAATGTATAATCATCATCATCATGAATCATTATTAATGGGAGAAATGCCCTAAAGTCGCTTCTGGCTTCGCGTTTGGGGTTAAAGTTCTAACCTAACCTAACCCAACCTAATAAAATAAATATATCTCTATATAGTAGTTTTATCTGATAACTCAGTTGCTAAATGTACGTTTTGTAAAGTAATCATTTATTAAATGTAAATATAAGTGTTGATTATTTGGCAAAGTGAAACATTTGTAAAATGATCAGTAGTAAAATGATCAATAGGCGAATCCATTGTTTTGCCAAACGTTGTTTGTCAAGTGTAATTTTGCCAAATGACTTTTGGTCAAACAGTCGGACCCCTTGATATTTACCTACATGACCAAATCCGAAATACGGAAATCCATGGAAGAATGGGTGTAACCGACATAGCCCAAAGAATTAGCATATTGGAATGGGTAGGCCACATTGCTCGTGAAACCGACAATCGTTGGGCAAGAAAGTTTTTCGAGTGGCGACCACGATTCGGATAACACCGCGTAGGACGACCCTCTACTGTGAACTGACGATATTTTGAAAGTAGTAGAGAATCATTGAATGTAAATGGTGCAGGACCGTTTTGCGCAATATTCACGTGAGGAGGCCTATGCCCAGCAGGGTTTTTTTATTTTATCTATACCAATAAATAAAATTGGAGTGTCTGTTTGTAATGTCAAAATAATAGGCCTTTTTTCATACTCACACGGTTATTTGCACGACACCTATGCCTAAAGTACACATTAAAATTTTTTTGTCTGTCTGTCTGTCTGTTTGTTCCGGGTAATCTTCAAAACGGCTGGACCGATTTATGGAGTCTTTATATATAAACTAGCAACCCGCTCTCGCTTCGCTTCGGTTTTAGTCGTTTTACCCGCGTAGTTCACGTTCCCGTGGGAATACCGGGATAAAATATAGCCTAGATTACTCCCTGGTATTATAGCTTTCCATTGGTGAAAGAATTTTTGAAATCGGTCCAGCCGTTTTGAAGATTACCCGGAACAAACAGACAGACAGACAAAATTTTTTTAATCGGTATTTTAGGCATAGGTGTCGTGCAAGTGACCGTGTGAGCATGAAAAAAGCCTATTATTTTGACATTACAAACAGACACTCCAATTTTATTTATCGGTATAGATTTCTTGTGTACGTGTGTATGTCACTGAACTTCTCCTAAACGGCTGGACCGATATTGACAACATTTTATGTGTGTATTCAATGTGGGGATTCGAGGATGGTTTAGATTAACAATTGGTCCCGGTAGGTGGCGCTGTTCGGACAGGACAATAACATAACTTGAGAACGACTATATCGATTTCGTCAAACTTTCTTTTTAATTTTTCTAATCCCTTGAAAAAGGCTTTTATGAAAAAAAAAAGAACGTTGCGCAGAGAATCAGAGAATTTAAAAAAACTTAACGACTGGATATCTAGGTTATTTATCTATACTGCAACCAAACGGCTGGATGGATTTGAATGAATTTTTGTGAATGCATTCAAGTCGGAGCCTGGATCATTTAGATTCACAAATCAGCCCGGCAGATGGCGCTGCAGTCGGTCAGTCCCTATTACTGCTGTCAATTTCAAGGAGAATTCCGTTTATTTTATTTGAACAGAACAACGTCTATTGGATCAGCTAGTTTTAATGTTTTAATATGATAAACCAGAAGAGTTCGTTTGAAGGCGCTAATCTCAGGAACAGTTGGAATTTGAAAAAGAAATATATCATTAGTTAACTTATTTATCAAGAAAGGCTGCGAAGCTCAACGTATAAATGTGTAAGAGCTGAGTTGTTACCATCATCTCAGCTCGTATACGCTCCACTGCTGAGATCAAACCTCCCCCATATTAGGCGAGAAATAGATAATTTACCAGCTAGTGAGACCAGTGTGCCTACTCTTGAATCTCGATTCCAATCCTAAATCCAATCGCAGCACGATTTTGAGCTAATTTGGTACTCTTGAAAGCGACACTAGCGCACGATTGGAATCAAATTCGGTGGATTTTTTTTAAACTAAATGAATTCGACTCTCGTCGGTTAAGTCAAACATTTGCTACTCCCGACGTGATTTTGACGTAGTTTAAAATCGTTAATGTTGCACAATTTCAAGAAAGCGTCTTTATGGTGATCGAGTTCGATAACGATATTAATTTAAAATCGATAACGTTATTAAGAAAATATGACACATTTGTTGAAAATAACAACGGAAAACGCGAAGAATTCATTCTCGATTTTATTCGGCTACGGCTTCCTCCACAATAGGAGGGAATTTGATCTACTATACCATGCTGCCATGCTGGTCAGACATGTTAGTATAGGGTTTCATTTCGAGTTTTCCTTCTCTTGCACAGATGTTATGTGCATATTATATCCCATAATCGTCTTTTACGACACCAAATCCGCGCGGACAGTTAGTCTTTTAATATAAGGCCTAACTATTTCTATAACGAGGGTCTATATAATATATATTAAAAACTATTAATAAACTCTTACCTATTTAGGTACGCTTGAATGCCCTTTGTGCCTTTATAGCTTTGATCTCATAAACATAGGTATATAAATGAGTAGATATTCTTATACTTAAATTTATGCAGCCTATGTTGTTGATAGAACCGCAAATAGGGCGGTGTCCAATGTTTTCAGACACAAGGGGATTCTGGAGAGGTTCAGAAATGAACAAATTATGAGATTGGATCTACGTACTAAAGCCGATATAAAAACGTAATAGAAACGTAAGGTAATAAATAATTGTACAGATGGTATAGTAATTAAGATACCGATCTACGGTACCAGTGTAGTGGGCTCGATTTCCACGCAGGACAAAATTTTGTGCGGGTGACCGGACCGGGGATTTTAGTCCGTCATTCGCAGAGAAGCTGACCGTGCGACTGCAACCGACGTCGCGGGAAAGGGATGTCGAGAGGAGAGGGTATTCCGTCGGGCCGACAACTGAGGACAAGGAACTCAGCACCGGTGGCCGGCCCAACGGCGAAGGCAACGTGCTATGGGTGGGTTACGGGGCCGCGCGCCGCCTCTCTGTCGCCTCAGACGGAGCCGGGCAGCGGGTACACTGACCGTAGTCCACCCTAAAAAAAGGATAATATTTTGTACGATTCACAAATTGTGAGTTCATTCTAAAATTCTGTATCTTGAACTTGGTTGTAATTTGTTTGTGTTAAATATACAGTTAAATATATAGTTCGGGAAATTTAAGAGGATCTTCTCGTCTAACATACCTCAGTGTCTGAAAACACAGGTCTACGACCAGTGTGTGTTATCAGTGATGACTTACGGCACAGAAACGTGGTCCCTAAATGTACGCCTCATAACAAGGCTCAAAGTCCCTCAGCGTGCTATGGAGCGGACTATGCTCGGGATTTCTCTGCGAGATAGAATCCGGAGTACGGAAATCCGTAGAAGAACGGGTGTAACCGACATAGCACGAAGAATTAGCACGCTGAAGTGGCAATGGGCAGGCCACATCGCTCGACGAACCTACAACCGCTGGGGAAGAAAGGTTCTTGAGTGGCGACCATGTATCGGATGACGCAGTGTAGGACGCCCCCCCACTAGGTGGACCGATGATCTGGTGAATGTTACTGGGCGTCGTTGGATGCAGGCACAGGACCGCACTTTGTGGCGTAACATGAGGGAGGCTTACGTCCAGCAGTGGACGGCGATAGGCTGAAATGATGATGATGATGATGAATGAAATATATGTTTCTAAACCCGCCCGCAATAAAATTATTATTGCCTGAGTGCCGGTTCTTATTTTTATTAAACAAACTAGCAATCCGCCCTCGCTTCGCTTCGGTTATAGGTTATAATCGTTTTACCCGCGTAGTTCCCGGTTCCGTGGGAATACCGGGATAAAATATAGCCTAGTTTACGCCCTGATATTATAGCTTTCCATTGGTGAAAGAATTTTTGAAATCGGTCCAGCCGTTTTGAAGATTACCCGGAACAAACAGACAGACAGACAGACAAAAATTTTTTAATTGCTATTTTAGGCATAGGTGTCGTGCAAATAACCGTGTGAGCATGAAAAAAGCGTATTATTTTGATATTACAAACAGACACTCCAATTTTATTTATTGGTATAGATAAAAATACCACCTCTGTCTTACGCGTGGATTTCGAAAAGTCGACTTAGGAATATAATATACTAGCAATCCGCCCTCGCTTCGCTTCGGTTATAGGTTATAGTCGTTTTACCCGCGTAGTTCCCGTTCCCGTGGGAATACCGGGATAAAATATAGCCTAGTTTACGCCCTGATATTATAGCTTTCCATTGGTGAAAGAATTTTAGAAATCGGTTTAGCCGTTTTGAAGATTACCCGGAACAAACAGACAGACAGACAGACAGACAAAAATTTTTTCATTGCTATTTTATGCATAGGTGTCGTGCAAATAACCGTGTGAGCATGAAAAAAGCCTATTATTTTGACATTACAAACAGACACTTCAATTTTATTTATTGGTATAGATATACACATCTGACTAGCATGGCATCATCATCATCTTCGCAGCCCACATACGTCTCACTGTTGGGCTCGGACCTCCTTCACTATGGGAGGGAATTTGACCTACTATACCATGCTGGTCAGACATGTTGCTATAAGATTTTATTTCTAGCATAGTAGGTTCTTTTTCCTCCTATCGTACTCGAACATACTAGTGGGCGCATATGAGTTCGTTACGGCACAACTTGTAGTGTTGAATTATTATTATTATTCTGTATCCATTTAGCACGGTCTATCTCAACAGTTGAAATATATTAACCGCACTGCAAAAAAGATAAATGTTACTCATCTTGTTCTCTTAGGGCTATTAATACCAAGAATGGGCGTAGGACTTATCTATAATTTATAAGGGGATAATTGTTCAGTCCCTCAGTTCGTTAGCTAATTTTGTTTAGTTTGGCCAATGTTATTGGATACTTCTATTGTTTCAGTTACTAAAAATAAATAATAGTTCAAAAAAAACTAAAAAAATACGTTATTAAAGAAAAAAATAGACAATAATTTTTTTAAATTTGAATTAAGAATAGTGTATATGTATAAGAAAAAAATATTTTTTTAACTAAAAAAAGCGTGGGGTGCATGTTGTCAATAGTTATAAATATTTTATTGACAGATATGAGTAGAAGGATTATCATTTTGATAATATCTTAAAAAGCACCCCACGCTTTTTTTACAATAAAAAATATTTTTTTCTTATATATACTATTCTTAAAAAAATTTAAAAATTTATTTTCTATATCTTAGTTGGATTTTCTTCAAAAGCGTATTTTTTAGTTTTTTGAACTATTAATTATTTTTCATTTTTTAGTAGAATTTTCGCTAACCCTGATTATCCGTCCTCCCCGAGGGGGGGACGTCGGTCGATGGGAGGGTACCCCACGTAGGGGGTATTCCGTCGAGCCGACCACTGACGACAAGTAAACCTGCTCCGGTGGTCGGCCCAATGACGAAGGCGAGGTGGTTTTCGGGTGGGTTGCGGGAGTTGCGTGCTTAAGCCCCTCTGTCGCCCCGGACGGAGTGGTGCGGAGGCGCGCCGACATCAGCCCACCCAAAAAAAAAAAAAAACCCAGATTATCCTAGTTAGGATAACGGGTCAAAGTGTTTAAAATGTTGAATTGTAGTCGGTCCTTAATATGTAGGCCAAATTTCGAGTTAATCCGACGTTTTGAAGGGGGTCAAAATCATGTTCAAAGATTCCGTTACATATTAACATACATACGTCTGAAGCTAATAAAAGCGTATTAATAAGAAAATTGTCATTATTGGTCCTCTCGTTCGTTTAATAGTTTATAAATAGTTGAATAGAAAAGAAAAAGATGCCTATATTTAAAATATGGTTTTTTTTTTTGGGGTGGGCTGCGGTCGGCGCGCTCCTCGCACCACTCCGTCCGGGGGCGACAGAGGGGCGTAAGCACGTAACACCCGCAACCCACCCGAAAACCACGTCGCCTTCGTCGTTGGACCGACCACCGGAGCAGGGTTACTTGACATCAGTGGTCGGCCCGACGTGGTTAAGTGGTTGCAAAACTGGGGGTAAAGTAGCTATTCTACAGGTAACAATTAACATAATAATGAAGACATCTTACTAAATCTTTTATATATATAAAAATGAATTGCTGTTCGTTACTCTCGCTAAAACTCGAGAACGGCTGGACCGATTTGTCTAATTTTGGTCTTGAATTATTTGTGGAAGTCCAGAGAAGGTTTATACGGTTAGAAAATATGGAGAATTGCGAGTAAAATACTAATAATATAATTTTATTTTCCCATACAAACCGTTCTTACCTATCAAACATTTAACGTTCGTCCCGTCGGTTCGACATTTTTAGCATCTAGATTAAAAAGGTTTTGGAATCGATAATAAAAGGCGGTATATCCCTTAGTTGTCTTTTACGACACTCACGGGTGGTGAATTGTATTCTTACTCCGTCACCGCACGGATAATACTAAAACCAAACTGATACATACTAAAACAAAATAATTATGAAAAAGGCGGTGCGAAGTTCGCCGGGTTAGCTAGTAGTAAATAAAAAAAATGAAAGAAAGAAAGAAATTTTATTTTGATTTGAATTTTAATTTTATTTTTTATTTTCAAAAATGATAGATTTTTTTTTTTGTCTGGGTGGGTCGCGGTCGGCGCGCCACCGCACCACTCCATCCGGGGCGACAGAGGGGCTTAAGCACGCAACTCCCGCAATCCACCCAAAATTGACGTCGCTTTCGTCGTTGGGCCGACCACTGGAGCAGCGTTAACTTGTCGCCCCACGGAATACCCCTAATTGGGGTACCCTCCCATCGACCGACGTCCCCCCCGCGGGGAGGACGTCGGTCTTTCCTCACGCGGTCGGCCTCTCAGCGGGTGACGGAGTAATCCCCGGTCACGTCAGCTGCGGCCTCGGCTAGGGCGGCATGAGGCGCAGATAGTTGCGCCTACGCCGCCCCAGTCGCCGGCGGCGGATCTCCTCATCGAGGCTGCGCTCCTCGCGCAGGCGATCCGCCGCCTCCTTCCGCGAGATCACTGTCTCGCAGAAGGCTGCGACCGCGTCCCAATTCCCGACGCTGTCGACCATCGCCCTAGCGATAGCCGGCAGCGTCAGGTCCGTACCGATGATTGCGACGACTTCACAGCGCTGCACTGCCCAAGCCTCGCAGGTCTCGAGCGTATGGCGCGCCGTGTCCTCGTCGCAATCGCAGTGGTGGCAGGACGGTGTACTCTCCCTCCTAACCTTGTGCAGGTATTTGGCGAAGCACCCATGCCCCGTCAAAACCTGCACTAGTCGGAACGAGAGCACCCCGTGCCGCCTTTCCAACCACTGCATCAGCACCGGCCGGAAGGCCTCCACGGTTCGCACCCCGAACCGAGGCCTCTCCAGCCGGACTGCCCAACGGGCAATGACGTCTCGGCGGGCGTCGACGCGCCAGGCGGTGAGATCCCTTAACGAGACCACACCGCCCCCCGCTCGCACCCCCGTCACCCGCCGATATAGTCCGGTGAGCATCTCCGCCTCCAGGTCCTACGGGGGAGTCCCGGCCAATAGGCACGCTGCCTCCGTCGCCACCGTGCGGTATCCGCGGATGGCCCTGACCGCCATGACCCTCTGTGGTCGCCACAGAAGGGCCCTAAGTCGGACGGTCATGGACCCCGCCCACACCGGTGCGCCGTACAGGGCCATCGACCGGATAAAAAAAAATAAAAAATGATAGATTGCCGTGTAATAAGTCCGTATCAGCATTGCTGATCACGGCAGAACTGAGGTAATCTTATGCCGTGTGGTGATGGAGTAAAAATACAAATTACCCCTCATTTACCCATGGGTACCTACCCTCATTTTATCTATGGGTATCGTAAAAGACGACTAAAGGATGTAATATGTCTATAACATCAGTTTGCTAAGACTTACAGAGTAAAGAATGTGTCCATTGGCACTTTTCTTATTGTCTCTAATACTAATAAAATACACTTTGTTCTTATGTTCTTCAAGGACAGCACTCACTGCACTACTTATCACTAATTTTACTAAACTAACTCAAAAGGCTTAGTTCTTTTCAGTCTCCTTACTATGTCCATGGTGTCGAGGAGCTGGATAGCCTCGTCATTTACGTGTTGTATAAGTTTTTATGTGGTCCACTCCTAAATCACGGTGGATGTCCTCATTTTTAATGTACCAGGAAGCGTTTACTATGCTCCGAAGTACTTTGTTTTGGAATCTTTAAATTATATCAACATTGGTGCATTTTGTACAACCCAAAGTTGAATGCCGCCCATACAGGCATAAGTATTTGTTTGTACAGAAGTACTTTGTTGTATACTGATAATACTGATTGTCTACCGAGTAGCCAGTACATAGTAGTTTATTTTCCTTTCTGTTGGACGCCCGAGCCCCGCAATGGGATGTATATAAGCTGGTAGAATGATGGTGATGAAGGTAAACTGACAGAATGAATTAACTGATTTGAATCTTCGTGTTGAGTGTTATGGTTTCGATTTCGAAGCAGAAAAATTCTTTGCACGATTCAGAAATGGTTGTTATGAGTCTGGGTGTAATTTGTTTAACTTAATTATATTTGAAAAGTCGACTGACATCCAAAAATTATTCTTAAGTGTATTAGAAGGTATTTTTCATGACGATGCAGTAAGAATACAATTCATCTTCATCCTTTTTAAGATGCCACTGCCCATTAAAAGAATAGTATGTGGTGGCGGTTACGAATACTACCAATTAGATTGCTTGTTAGTGTCATAGAAGACGATTAAGAGTTAGAGTAATTTATCGATCTGACTATATGATACCGTAACCGATAAAGGAATGTAATGAGATTTTCGTGTAAGAATACAATCTAACATCTTGCACATGGTTGTGCTAAATTAAACTAAGGCATAAAATATGCAGATAAAATCACTCCAAGAAAAGGAAACATCAAAATAAAACTTTTATCAATACGTATAACATTGTATAGTAGGTTAGTTTCTGTTTTGTGTGTGTGAGTAGGCTTGATTTCAGCAGTAGGACGTATACGAGCTGAGATGATGAAGATGAAGAATCCTCATCATTATTTCAGCTCATATATGTCCCATTATTGGGCTCGAGCCTTCTGCACAATAGGAGGGAAATTAACCTTACTATAACCATGCTGGTCATACGTATACAAATTGGTTAGTGTTTTATTTCGAGTTTTTTTATCTTGCATAGATGTTATATGCGCATTATATCCCTTCATCATTTCAACTTATCGCTGTCCACTGCTGGACGTAGGCCTCCCTCATGTTACGCCCCAAAGTGCGGTCCTGTGCCGCCTGCATCCAACGACGCCCAGAAACTTTTACCAGGTCGTTAGTCCACCTAGTATAATTATATCCATTATATCCCTTAATCGTCTTTTACAACATCCACGACCAAGATTGGCAGTGCGATTTGTATTCTTACTCCGTCACGACAGGAAAAAAAGATGAAGAATAGAGAATGAAAATTTCAAAAATTTGTTATATTACATTACTACAGCAATAAAATAGTCCTATATTATACAAAAGTTTGTGTAGAATTATATGGAAAATCGGGTTTATTCAGTTTTGAAGTTGAAGTAGTGTTAATATTTTAGCGTCCTCTATTAGATTTATGTACCCTTTCAGTTATTAAGTGAGTTTGGTCGACTAAATTATAACATTTTCTACATGTTTATTTCTCTCTCAGTTATTACTTAAGTTAAGCACAGCTATATGAAGTGTTACAATTTATTTGATTTCAAGTTTATTATATCTGTTATACTAGTTATTCGAATAAATATAACATGATAATTAATTTCATATATCCTTACTAATATTATAAATGCGAAAGTAAGTTTGTTTATTTACGCTTTCACGCTTAAACCACCAAACCGATTTCTATACCTTATTTTTACGACAACACCCTGCACTAACAAAAACCAAAAGCTACTTAAAGCTAGGAACGTGAATACATCATAGTTTATATGTAGAGAAAAAGAATAGCCTACTGTGTTTCCCGAACGCTATGACACTTACTTTTTAGGGTACCGTACCCAAAAGGTAAAATAGGACCCTACTACTA
The DNA here is from genome assembly GCA_032191425.1 of Lymantria dispar. Taxonomy (NCBI): domain Eukaryota; kingdom Metazoa; phylum Arthropoda; class Insecta; order Lepidoptera; family Erebidae; genus Lymantria; species Lymantria dispar. The sequence goes on from CM063457.1 coordinate 23,492,957, forward strand.
AGACTTCGCTGTCTGTCCGTCCGTCTGTGTGTCACTAGGCTCTATCTCAAGAACCGCAATAGCTAGACAGGTGAAATTTTTACAAATTATGTATTTCTGTTGCCGCTATAACAACAAATACAAAAACAAAAATATTTAAGGGGGGGCTCCCATATTACAAACGATATTTTTTGCCCTTTTTTGCTTAATGGTACGGCACCCTCTGTGCGCGAGTCCGACTTGCATTTGACCGATTTTTTTAACGAGGGGCTCCCATATTACAAACGATTTTTTTTGCCCTTTTTTGCTTAATGGTACGACATCCACTGCGCGCGAGTCCGACTTGCATTTGGCCGATTTTTTTAACAAGGTTTACGAAAAGCTTTTTCTTCACGGTAGGCAGAGGCCTGGCTGTGCCCTTGTTATTACAAAAGTCCAGGCGCAGGAGTATCATATACCATTAAGCGTGTTGCTTGCTCGTTTGCCATTATTGGCAATAATAAAAAAGTCTTATCCTATTATTATTATATTATCTTCAAATTATTACTATATTACCTTTAAATTAAGCACAAATACCCTTCAATAAAAATAAATAAATACGTGTTTCAACCTTTATCAAACTGTTAAGTACACTTTGCTGTGTGTTTTCAAAGTATTTCTATTTATTTTGCTTTTCGTTTTTGTAGTATCATTTAGTCTATTATTTCGTTTATTTGTTACCTTTATCTTGGGCGTTGAGCAGTGAAGAGGACAGCGTTTGACGTAGTTTACCGAAGGTTCCTGGTGATTCTATTTGACCAGGCACTGTGCTTGCTGTTTCATCTGTCGCCACCATCTGTGAAAAATAAATAAATTTGATTTAACTATTACATAATTAATCATAGTTAATAAGTTCTCATGTTAATTTTTATACTTAAAAAATTACAAGAGGATTGATTCCCGTGACTATGAACGCTGAAAACTGTTCATGCCATCATGACAAGGAATTATACGCTAAACACATAAATGTTTAACTAAAAATAAAAATTATTTTTTATTTTATTTTAAGTGTGTAATAATCACGTACACATAAAAAAATCTTATGGAATTAGTAATGCATACGTAAGATCACTAATATTATAAAGAGGAAACGGTGTATTTTTGTATGTTTTTTACGAATAAACTCAAAAACTACTGGACGGATTTCAATGATTCTTTCAGCATTAGAATATTACATTATCCCTGATAGGCATTAGAATGTTACATTGTCCCGGTATTCCCACAGGAACGAGAACTACGCGGGTAAGTCGACTGAAACCAAAGCGAAGCGAGGGCGGGTTGCTGCTAGTATTTAATAATTTGGTTAATAAGAAAAGTTTCATTTCGTGAAACTTCACTGAAGAGTTATACAATTTCGTAGGGTCAAAAATTTCTAATAGGACATTATAAGTAATATCCACAAATAGTTATTTTAAGCGATCAACAAATTGATGTTTTAAGTTATCCACAAATTGTTATTCTAAGTGATCCACAGATATTTGTTCTGAGTTTGGATGTAATTTGAAAACTATTTATATAAAGTTGCATGTACATATGTAGAGTTACTTGATTTATTCTTAATCGCAGAGGGTTTAAATTAAAAGGAAAATAACTATATAATACTAATGTAGTTGCTTGTAAGCTTAAAATATTTTCTTATTTTAATTTTCCTCATCATGATCAGCGCAGCCCACATACGTCCTCCTGTTGGGCTCGGGCCTCCTCCATAATCGGAGGGAATTTGACCTACGATACTATGCTGGTCCGACATGTTGGTATAGGGTTTCATTTCGAGTTGTCTTTCTCTTGCACAGATCTTATGTGCATATTATATCCCTCAGCCATCTTGTACGACATCCACGGCAAGATAGGGAGTGGTGAATTATATTCTTACTACGTTACCACACGGACCTTTTTTTATTATATTTTTTATTTTTATTTCAATGCAATTTTATTGAAACGTGATAAGCAATAGTAAATATTGTCCGGCTAAATGACTATGTAGAATATATACAACTTCTATGTAACATTCCGTCTGGTGACGGCATAAGAATACAATTTACAACCCTGTATCTTACCCGTAGGTGGGGTAAAGGACCCAAGCGGGCCACGGACAAAAACGAACTTTGTATCGGTGGTCGGCCCAATGGCGAAGGTGAGGTGAGGGGAATACGGTGGGTTATGGGGCCGCACGCTTTTTTTTTTTTTTTTTTTTTGTGTGTGCTACGGTAAGCGCACGCGCGGTCCTGTCCGTCCGGGGCGATGAAAGGACGGCGCGCGGACCCCTAACCCACCCGTACCCACGTCACCTCGTTGTTTGTTGGGCCGACCACCGGGGCAGATGTCCTAACGCTGTCGAGCATCTCCCTGGCGATGGTCGGCAGCGCCAGGTCGGCACCGATAATCGCGACGAGTTCACGGCGCTCCCCCTCCCACGCAGCACACTCCTCGAGCGTGTGCTGCGCCGTGTCCTCGTCGCAACAAATTGTGGGGCCGCACGCTGCCCTTACATCAGCCCGGATGGAACGGTCCGCATGTGCGCTAACCATAGCCCACCCAAAAGAAGTCTCGTAAAAGACTAAGAGATATCTATAAAATGCAAATGACATCAATGTAAGAGAAAGAAAACTGGAAATAAAATCCTGTACCAACACGACTGATCGCCATGGTATAGTAAGTATTTTTGGGACGCGGTCGCCGCCTTCTGCGAGGCAGTAGTCTCGCGGAAGGAGGCGGTGGAGCGCGTGCGCGAGGAGCGTCTCCTCGACGACGCGAACCGCCGCCGGCGACTGGGGCGGCGCAGGCGCGATTACCTACGCCTGATGCTGCCCTAGCCGAAGCCGCGGGTGACTAGACCGGGGATTTAATCCATCACCCGCCGAGAGGCCAACCGCGTGAGGAAAGACCGGTCGATGGCAGGGTACTCATCAAGGGGGTATTCCGTCGGGCCGACCACTGACGTCAAGTCACCCTGCTCCGGTGGTCGGCCCAACGACGAAGGCGACGTGTCCCGTGGGTGGGTTACGGGTGTGCGTGATTACGCCCCTCTGTCGCCCTGAACGGAGTGGTGCGAGGAGTGCGTCAATCGTAACCCACCCCCCAAAAAAATGGTATAGTATATTGGGTATATATGGTGTTATAACGATCCATGTTTATCTATTAATGTTGTAGCACTATTACGTATATGTGTAAATTTCTTATTCAAATCTCATATTAGTCACTGTTTTTCACTTTGTGCCTGAGCCACTCGTATTTACCAGAACCGCTTATGCGCATGATGGTGGTCCCCATTGTGAAGAACAAGACGGGTGACACATCTGAGTTGAGTAATTATCGACCTATTTCGCTCGCTACCACTATCGCCAAGGTGTTTGACAGTGTGTTAAATGACTACCTCTCTAGGCATATTAAAGTGCATGATGCACAGTTCGGCTTCAGATCAGGAGTATCCACAGAGAGTGCCATCCTTAGCCTAAAGCACACAGTTAAGTATTACACCACGAGGAAAACACCGGTGTATGCGTGTTTTCTGGACTTATCCAAAGCGTTCGATCTCGTCTCCTATGGTGTACTATGGGACAAGTTGCGAGACGCCGGTGTTCCGGAGGGGTATACAGCCCTCTTAAGGTACTGGTATACTCACCAGACAAACCAGGTGAGGTGGGTCCGTACTCTATCAGATGTATATAGAATGGAATGTGGAGTAAGACAGGGGGTTTAAGCTCACCTCTGTTGTTTAATATCTATATAGGTCAGCTTATTGAACAACTGAGCAGCACCCGTGTGGGATGTCATATAGACGGTATGTGTTTTAATAACATAAGTTATGCGGATGACATGGTGCTGCTCAGTCCATCGATAAGTGGGCTAAGGCAGCTGATAAAGATCTGCGAGTCATATGCGGAGGTGCACGGCCTTAAATACAACTCAATAAAGAGTCAACTGATGGTATTTAAGGCCTATAAACGACAACCCCGCCATGTGCCTCCAGTATATCTGAATGGAGTGGCACTCAGTGTTGTACAAAGTTTTAAATATCTAGGTCACATTGTTACCAGTGAGCTAGATGATAATAGTGACATAGAACGTGAGCGTAGAGCGTTGGCGGTAAGGAGCAATATGATTGCGCGCAGGTTCGCTCGATGTACGGCTGACGTTAAGATTACGCTATTTAAAGCCTTCTGTCAGTCGTTCTACTCGAGTGGCTTGTGGGTGACGTATACGCGACGAGCCTACAACACTCTTCGCGTACAGTATAATAATGCGTTCAGAATGCTGTTGCGGCTGCCGTGGCGCTGCAGTGCCTCGACAATGTTTGCCGAAGCACGCGTGGATGGTTTCCACGCAATTATGCGAAAAAAAGCGGCTTCCCTACTGCAGCGTCTGCGGAGCAGTCGCAATAGCATCCTGAAAACTATTGCGGTAAGACTAGATTGTCCTATCCAAAGTTATTTGATAAAATTAGTTATAGGGTTGTAATGTGTAAAATGTATCTAATTATAATACTAACAATACTAACATAAAATATAAGCACATTATGTTACTAATACACTAACAAATTATGGATTGTATATCTGAAATAAATTTATTATTATTATTATTATGTATCTCCCTGATTCACGGATATCTTCCAAGGGAAGATACCCGGTCCTTTGAAAGGCTTACATGGGGATATGGATCCAACACGCAGAGGCCTTTGGAGAAATTTAATGTAAAAATGGGATGGGACATCTACATCTACCGATTATTATTATTATTATTATTATCAAGTGTGACTAAGGACAACTGTTCGTGTGGTGAAGGAGTAAGAATACAATTCACCACCTCCTATCTTGCCCGTGGGTCTCATAAAAGACGACTATGGGATATAATATACATATAAAATCTATTCAAGAGACGGAAAATTCGAAATAAAACCCTATACTAACACGCCTGACCAGCATGGTATAGTAGGTCAATTTCCTCTCCCATTGTGGAGGAGAGTCGAGCCCAACAGTGGGACGTATATGAGCAGCGATGATATATCAAGCTGCTGGATACTTAAGTAAATATACAATTAGGATTCTGAGGATTAAATGAAATTTAATCCGAATTTGATGTCCTTTTTATCTAATCCATCTCTTAGTAATCTTCAGAAGCCAACAATAATGAACGCCCATAGGCTAATAGATAGATGGAAGAAAAATACGTGGAACCTTCGAAATCTGCTCCACACCTGGAGCAGATTTCGAAGTCCCTTTTTTCTTTATGATGTATTTTGTAGTGAACGATAAGGTGAATAATAAGGAATAAATCGTAAATTTTGTGCGAGATAATATAATATTGTTAAATAGTGTTTTTTCAATACAAAGCCCTTGTGTCTGATAATTAATATTTTCAAAAGCTTCTACGATATTGAAACTTAGCAAGATTTAGAATAAAGTTTTTTGAATAAGAACTTATTTATGGGTAACATTTTACAACCCAAACCAATTCTATTACAATACATTTTAAGCACTTATATAGAACAAAAATATTAAATTTGTGATCTCGAAAAGAAAGTACTTGTTTAAAAGAACTCGTGTCGTGAATAGTGATGGCGCACGGTTATAAAACTCCTCATACAAGAATAACGACTCAATAATACTCTCGTAAATTTTATGGATGGCAGCAACAGATGAGGAATGAAATAGTACATTAGAAAATAGAAAATCAATATTGCCGACTAGAACCGGAGAACAGAACTTTATATTGCAGCGGTCGCGGGTTTTCAACTTCCTATAGTAAGAGAGTATAGAGAGCTTGAAGAATTAGCACGTTGAAATGGAAATAGGCAGGTCACATCGCTTGTTGAATCGCTCACCGTTGGGGAAGAAAGGATCCCCACTAGGTGGACCGATGATATTTTAAAAGTCGCAGGGAGCCATTAGATGGAAGTAGCACCAGACTGTTCTGAGTAATAGTGTCGTGGGGAGGGCTATGCTCAAGAGTATCAGCAATAAGCAGGTCACATCGTTCGTCAAATCGTCAATCATTGGGGGAGAAAGGATTCCCCACTAGGTGGACAGATGATACTTTAAAAGTTGCAGGGAGCCATGGGGTGCAAGTGGCACCAGACTGTTGTGAATGATAGTCTCATGGGGAGGTCTACATCCAAGAGTGTACGTCTGCGGGCTAATGGATAAAAGAGGAGAGACACAACTTTGGCTTAGTTAAATATCATATTCTGATTGCTACATTGGCCCAGTAGCATACGACTGTTGATTGTTAGGTATATTTAAATTCTAGGTCAGACTAAAAAACTGATAGGACCTATCAGCAATTTTCGTCGAAGAAATCGATGCTCGAACGTTGCAATCAGTAACTAATGCGTCTCTGAACTCACGCAATTTGTTAATCTAGATTATCATTAACCTCCGTTCCAAATTTAGTATCTAGCAGATCTAGTTTAATCAATAAATTCGGTATTTTGCTTATCATCATGAAAAATGGTGCTTCCAACTGAGGACGTATTTGCGGTGTTGGTACGTTAATGTTAATGTTAACGTTAATGTGTGGGTCGCGGATAGACGGACCGGCGATTAGGCTACTAGTTGTAGAGAAGCTGACAGCATGAGAGCGGCGCACCGGCAACGGTTATTCGTAGTGATATGATACCCGAACCGGACTGGCCATCGAGGTCCAGGAATCAGTATTGGTGGTCAGTCCAATAGCGATAAGGAGATGGTACGGAGGTTGTGAGGCGTACATCGCGTTTCCGTTGCCTCGGATCGATTGGGCGGGGTGAATCCAGACCATAGTTAACCTTCAAAAGAAAAGTCTGTTTTCTGATGAGCTTCGTGTAAGCATTTAAACCCGTATCCCCCGGGTTTGAATGCATCAGAGTCGGTTAAAATCTCATATCCAGCTGTGGTCATAAAACTCTTAACTCTTGTGCCTACCCAGTCAGTTAAAGAAGGGTTGCCAGATATACATTATGTAGATATAATGACGGAAATGTCAGTTTAATTATGTTTTTCATCTATTTATCGGGTTGGTTTAAGCAAATCGTAATCATTATTTAGTAAGAAAACCGGCCTGGGTTTTTAATTATCCAAAAACCGTAAAAACGAATCGGCATTCGATAAGCCTTTTATACCAATGTTGTTTCATATTGCCGGTATGGCTTGTATATCTGTAGTGATTGTTTAAAAGAGGCCTAGTCATCAAGTGTCCATACAAATTTTTAAGAGCTTTTACCCTCAACATTCATCATCATCATTTCAGCCTATCGCCTTCCACTGCCGAACGTACGGCTCCCTCACGTTACGCTATAGAGTGCAGTTCTCTGCCGCCTGCATCCAACGACGCCCAGCAACTTCCACTGGGGGGATTCCTACACTGCGTCGTCCGATACGTGGTCGCCACTAGAGAAACTTTCTTCCCCAGCGATTGTCGGTTCGCAATGTGGCCTGCCCGTTGCCACTTCAGCGTGTTAATTCTTCGTGCTATGTCGTTTACACCCATTCTTCTGCGGATTTCCGTATTTTCGATTCTATCTAGCTAGTTATATATTATTCTATTCTTATAGTTTTTACCCTATTATGTGTATATTATATATTATTAAACATATAGTTTTAAATAAAATATTCATTTATTTTTTATATTTATATGTTTCAATGAGTAATGTCAATTTACGAAAACGAATATAAACAAATAAATAAAACCAAAGCACAGAAGGTAAGCTTATGTTAGATTTTATTACAAATCAACAAAGTACCTAAGCCTATTTTATTGTAATCTCACATACCAGACGTTAAAAGGTAAACGGAATTAGACCTATCCAGCTTTTTTGCTAGAGCTTCTTAATCCCAAAGGGCCTGTTTCTACAGCCTTAATCAGGCGACGGTAATACGATTTATTTAAACGTCAATTGTAACCAAGAGTGTAGTTAATACCTATTTATCATATATTTATTAAATATTAAATGTTTATCTACATATAGATTTTAATATTTTAATTATTAATAAATTAATAAAACGCTTTTTCTATGTGGTGATGGAGTAAGAATACAATTCACTGCCCCCTTTTGTTGCTCGTGGGTGTCGTAAAAGATGATTAAGGGATATAATATGTATATAACATCTATGCAAGAGAAGGAAAACTTGAAATAAAACCCTATACCAACACGACTTATAACTTTCATATATTTAGACCATAAAAAACTTATTACTTCTTTTCACTTTCATTTTTAGAGAAAGTTTAACTAGTGGTGATTACTATCAGGCCTAGTATCTAAGTGGCGATAGGAATTTTAGAAGAAAATTATTTTAAAATAAATCTAGCAACCCGCACTCGCTTCGCTTCAGTGTTAGTCGTCTTACCTGCGTAGTTCCCGTTCCTGTGGGAATACCGGGATAAAATATAGCCTATGTTACTCCCTGATATTATAGCTTTCCATTGGTGAAAGAATTTTTGAAATCGGTTCAGTGTTTTAAACGTGAAAGCGTAACAAACAAACAAACAAACTTACTTTTACATTTATAATATTAGTAAGGATAGTATCTTCACTATTAGGTCAATGTTCCGTGTTTAACTATGGCTATTAACAAGCAGCTTACTACATCCTTTGGGCATGTCGTCTCTGCCGTAATTAGTACGATCTCATATTAGACAGTTTGCTAGTCATGCCTGGGGTGGTACAATTTGCGAAACTTCTCGATGAAATTTCAGTACGTTCAGGCTATAACTTTTTGGGGACAGACTATGGTATGGTCACAACCTGGACGATCCATCCAGGGCAAGGGAACGACATGTAACGCCATGACCCACGTTACATGCATCTCTCTAGCGCCATGTATGCGGACCACGATGTCTTACTCCTTGTCAGCAGTTATTGCCATATCTACTGTTGCAATCTTAAGTAGACCCCATCAGCTCTATCGTATTTATGGTACTAAGCGTAGCTTCTACATTCTTTTCTTTATTAGCAGATAAGTAAATATTGCTTCATGTCTCCCACTATGCCTAGGATTCTTATTTCTAACTAGCAACCCGCTCTCGCTTCGCTTCGGTTTCAGTTGCTTTACCCGCGGCGTAGTTCCCGTTCCTGTGGGAATACCGGGATAAAATATAGCCTAGTTTACGCCCTGATATTATAGCTTTCCATTCGTGAAAGAATTTTTGAAATCGGTCCAGCCGTTTTGAAGATTACCCGCAAACAGACAGACAGATAAAAATTTTTTAATCACTATTTTAGGCATAGGTGTCATGCAAATAACCGTGTGAGCATGAAAAAAGTCTATTACTTTGACATTACAAACAGACACTCCAATTTTATTTATTGGTATAGATAGATTAGGTATGTCCAGGAATGGGTACTTGTTACTCAATCAGCCAGAAGGGCTAACGGATCTGGATGATATTTGGCACGAATACAGTTTGGACTAGCAAATAAGTTACTTTTTAAATATAAATATAATAATTTAATTTTATCTTTTAATTATAAAGTATTCAATGATGGTAAGTGTTGCAGCCGCTAATAGACCTACCGCCAAGAAAGTGAAGGCAGTGTGAATGCTTGCAATGAGGTTCGGTAATACTAAAGGTATTACTAAAACCCATCACACGCAAACACCCTTAGAAAGTTGGGCTTCTGGTTCTCTCGCTCACTGAACGAAGAGCAGTAACAAATTGCTACTACTCGGACGAACGAACCTAGACGGACCGGCCCGCGTCTGTAGACAGACAATTGTCAACAGTCTGGTCCGATAACTATTATATTAGTAAATAGATTAGACTATTTACTGATGTTAATTAGCGAGTAAAAAAAAAATAGTGAAGTTCTAAATAAAAGAAAAACAAGAGATCGTTTATTGAGATATTTATTGTGATATTTATTGTGCAGCGTTTATTTAAAGAATTGATGAAAAGAGCTAGTCATTTATGTTAAGAAATACGTTACTTTTTGATTGCCCGACGTTACCGATGAAGTAATCGGTTAGATGGCTGCAAAATATAACAGACATAAGTAGAAACTATTTTTGAGTTTTATATAATTATATTTAAAATAAGCTAAAAGCTGTCTTGACATTATAAACAATATAAGCTTGACAAACGGACAAAAGCTCCGATGAATGTTACGGTGGAAATTTTTGAGATAAAATAGGTCATGAACGCGGCTTGTTCATGACCCGCTGGTGAGGTGGCGGGGGGTTGAGCGGATGTTGCGGGGTGTATGCGGCCCTGGTTGACCCACTTGTTGCCTCAACCCTTTATTTACATTACAACTCTAATTGCTGTCGGCAAACGGCAGGTGTAAGCCTTTACTTTATCTCCACATCGGGATCAAACCTTTCCTAATTCGATGTTCGACTTATATAAATGAAACAATTCATTTTTTTATAATTTTTTGATTTTTTTTTATCGTAATATGCGCTAAGGAATGAATTTTTTTGTCAAGGAGGACTTTACAGACATACAAAGAACAAATGCAAGTCATATTTAGACTAAACATTGTACAAAGAATTACGAGTATTTCTTTGTACAGTTTTTAGTAGTAGAGGAGGTTGAAGGATAGACGGTTGTTATTTAGACCTACGTCATCGCAGCAGTCTTTTCCGTTTTCATCTTGTTTCTTTTCCCTGAGACTCTAAGTTATTATGTTCATTGTGATAGTAAATATCAATATCATGATGAATATTAATTTACAGTGTAGTGACGAAACAAGAATACAACTCAGTGAAGATAAAAGCGAATAAGTAAATGTGGACACTTCCATTGTTCACGGCATGAACTAGTTTCATTTATGTGCTAAATAAATCGCATAGACCATCTTAGTCTATCAAAGTCCACTCATGATATGGTCAAGAGTATACCCCCATAAAGGCTACAATATCGTAATTACTTCGTTTGGCATGTGGTGATCATAGCCGGTGTTTCAAGTTTCCCAGCAAATGCTCTCATTTGGTGCGCTCTTAGTCGAGTTTTTACAACAGCCACGGGTAGTAAAAGATAATGACACATTATATTCTTAACTCAAAACGAAGGTAACTTAAAACAAAGGTTTATAACCAGTGTATGTTACCAGTGATAACTTACGGCACTGAAACGTGGTCTCTAAACATCGGCCTCATAATAAAGCTCAAAGTTGCTCAACGTGCTACGGAGAGGGCTATGCTCGGTATTTCTCTATGTGATAAAATCCGAAATACCGCAATCCGTAGAAGAACGGGTGTAACCGTCATAGCTCGCAAAATTAGCACGTTGAAATGGCAATGGGCAGGCCACATCGCTCGTCGAACCGACAGCCGTTGGGGGAGAAAGGTTCTTGAGTGGCGACCACGAATTGGATGGCGCAACGTAGGACGACCCCCCACTAGGTGGACTGACGACATTCTCAAAGTCACAGGAAACCGGTGGATGCAAGTGGCGTAGGACCGTTCCGAATGGCATTCTCGTGGGGTGGCCTATGTCTAGCAGTGGACATCTGTAGGCTTATGGATGGATGGATATTCTTAATTCATCGCTACACGGTGAGGATGCATAATCAGCATGATCATTATTTTGCCCTTATCCCAATTACTCGAAATCAACGTATTCTTCTACCAACGTATATATATATATATATATATATATATATATTTTATGGGTGGGCTATGGTAAGCGCACCCGCGGTCCAGTCCGTCCGGGGCGATGAAAGGACGGCGCGCGGGCCCATAACCCACCCGTACCCACGTCATCTCGTTGTTGGGTCGACCACCGGAGCAGATGTGACTTGTCATCAGTGGTCGGCCCGACGGAATACCCTTTCGGGTAACCTCTCACCTCTCGACGTACTGGGACGTCGGTCGCCATCGCGCGGTCAGCCTCTCTGCGGGTGACAGACAATTCCCCGGTCCGATCACCCGCGGCCTCGGCTAGGGCGGCATTAGGCGCAGATATACCACCGTATATATAGCAAAAGTTTTGGTAATAATTTTATGATCGGTAGACTGACGACAACGCTCCTTAGGAAAATAATTATTGATTGGGCGACATTGGAGTTAGGTATAGATCTGTAAAGCTTGTAGTCGTCGTCTACTACACCCAGGAGTAACGTCAGGTGTGACTGGACCGGGGAATAGGTGGTCATCCGCAGAGTGGCTGATCGCGCCAGAGCGACCGATATTCCTAGAGGAGCGTTGGAGATAGGGAGCGTACCCAAAAGGACCGACAAGGTCGACAAGGAATTCAGTACAGGTGGTCGGCTCAATAGCGAAGGAGAGGAATTACTGTGGGTTCTCAGCTCATATACGTCCCACTACTGGGCTCAAGCCTCCTCCACAATCGGAGGGAAATTGACCTACTATAGCACGTTGGTCAGACGTGTTGGTATAGGTTTCGTTTCGAAATTTCCATCTTTTACAATGATGTTATATGCATATTACCTATATCCCTTAGACATCAGGCGGGCTGGTATAGGGTTTTATTTCGAGTTGTCCTTCTCTTTCATAGTTGTTATATGCATAAGATATCCCTTAGTTGATTTTTACGACACCCACGGGCAAGAGTGCAGGTGGCGAATTGTATTCTTACTCCGCCACCGCACGAATAGCCTTACCTATACATTCGTTTTAATAACTGATTTACGAACAGATAGTGCACCTCTTTTTCTCAATCTCAATCTAAAATCAAATCAATCTCTCCCTTGACAGATAAGGGTGAAATGTATCGATGGCTTCTATTTGATTATCATAGACTTTTATTTATCTTTGTTTCTTTTTTAGAGTTCCATAGCTCGTTCATTGGCTTTATATAGTGCCAACAAGCCTTATTGACGAAGTTCTAAGTCTATTTTTTTTACATTGTACTCTAACTATCGAAATAGCAATCTGTCAAGACAAGTGTTCAGGTTTTGATCCTCACGCATGATTTTTTTTATTGGATTCATTTCATCATCATCATCGCACCCCACATACATCCCGCTGTTGGGCTCGGGCCTCCTACACAATGAGAGGGAATTTGAATACAATGTTGGACAAACATGTTGATATAGGGTTTCATTTCGAGTTTTCCTTCTCTTGTACAGATCTTATGTGCATATTACATCCTTTAGTCGTCTTTTACGACTTCCATGGACAAGATAGGGAGTGGTGAATTGTATTCTTACTCCGTCGCAATGATTTGATTCACTTATTCTTCTTTTATCTCAGTTCCTCTATATTCCACTACTGTGCTCGAGCCGCCTCCACAATTGATATACCACGCTGGTCAGATGGGTTAGTGTAGGGCTTTATTTCAAGTTTTCTGTCTCTTGCATAGATGTCAGCTGCGTATTCTAATTCCTTCATCATTCGTTATCATCATCATTTCAGCTCAAATACGTCCCACTGTTGGGCTCGAGTCTCCTTCACAATAAGAGGGCAATTGACCTTACTATACCATGCTGATCAGACAGGTTGGTATAGGGTTTTTATTCCCCGTTTTCTTTCTCTTGCATAGATGTTATAGGCGTATTATATTCCTTAGTCGTTTTTTACGACATCCACGGGCAAGATAGGGAGTGGGGATTTGTCCGGCACCACACAGATATTATTATTATTATAATTTTGTGCCGTCATAAGAGGGTAAATAAATACTTTTTTTTTTTGTGGTGGGCTGCGGTCGGCGCGCCTCCGCACCACTCCGTCCGGGGCGACAGAGGGGCTTAAGCACGCAACTCCCGCAACCCACCCGAACACCACGTCACCTTCGTCGTTGGGCCGACCACCGGAGCAGGGTTACTTGTCATCAGTGATCGGCCCGACGGAATACCCCCTACCTGGGGTACCCTCCCATCGACCGACGTCCCCTCCTCGGGGAGGACGTCGGTCTTTCCTCACGCGGTCGGCCTCTCGGCGGGTGACGGACTAATCCCCGGTCACATCACCTGCGGCCTCGGCTAGGGCGGCATTGTACGCAGGTACTCCCGCCTGGGCCGCCCCAGTCGCCGGCGGCGGGTCGCATCATCGAGGCTGTGCTCCTCGCGCTCGCGACCCGCCGCCTCCTTCTGCGAGATAACTGTCTCGCAGAAGGCTGCGACCGCGTCCCAATTCCTGATGCTGCCGATCATCTCCCTAGCGATGGTCGGCAGCGTCAGGTCTGCACCGATGAATGCGACGAGTTCATGACGCGGCTCTGCCCAAGCGGCACAGACCTCGAGCGCATGCTGCGCCGTGTCCTCGTCGCAATCGCAGTGGTGGCAGGACGGAGTTCTCTCCCTCCTAGCGACCCTGTACAGGTACTTGCCGAAGCATCCATGCCCCGTCAAGACCTGTACGAGTCGGAAGGAGAGCACCCCGTGCCGCCTTTCCAACCACTGCATCAGCACCGGCCGGAAGGCCTCCACGGTCCAAACACCGTATCGAGGCCTCTCCAGCCGGTCTGCCCAACGGGCGATGACGTCCCGGCGGGCGTCAACGCGCCAGGAGGTGAGCTCCTTCAAAGAAACAACACCGCCCCCCCGCGCACCCCCGGCACCCGCCGATACAAGTCGGCGAGAATTTCCGCCTCAGTCCCGGCCAATAGGCACGCCGCCTCCGTCGCCACCGTGCGGTACCCGCGGATGATCCTGACCGCCATGACCTTCTGTGGACGCCACAGAAAGGCCCTAAGTCGGGCGGTCATGGATCCCGCCCACAACGGTGCGCCGTACAGGGCCATCGACCGGATGACCCCCGCGTACAGCTGTCGACATGCCGCGCTCGGTCCGTCTACATTCGGCATCAGCCATTGTAGGGCGGACGCCACGCCGACGAGCCGCGGGACGAGCCTGCGGAAATGCTCTCGAAACCACCATCGCCCGTCGAGCACCAGGCCCAAGTACTTCATATGGGCCTGGATGCTGATCCCAACCGAATTGACGGTGATCGAGACGCCGATGGGAGGGTCCATACGGGGCCCATGGAACAAGAGGGCCTCCGTCTTGTCCAGGGCCACCCTCAACCCCAGCGCCTGGATCCGCCTGACGACCTCTTCGGTGCCTGAGGTCGCCAGGCTTACCGCCTCTTGTAGCGTCCCACCGCGGGCTGTGACGAGCGTGTCGTCGGCGTAACAAATCACGCCCAGCCCGGGTGGGAGGCTCCCCCGCAACGCCCAGTCGTAGCCGATGTTCCACAGGGTGGGTCCGAGGAAAGGGTAAATAAATACTTAAGAGATACCTCTGAGATACCTAAACATTTGCAAACTGTTGAATGAATGTATTGACAGTATGTTAGATTTGTGTGTATTTAGTAAACGAAGCGATAAATAGAAAATTCATTGAGACCATTAGAAGATTAATGATAGGTAACAACGGCTTAATGATTGAAATTTAATGGGGACACGACGTTGATGCGAACCATTTTAAACAGAATTAATAGATACATTTATAGGTATTTATTTTATACATATGTCGAGGGTTGGGGGCGCCGTGCTGCATCAGGTCGGTCACACATCGCGAGGGGATAAAATAATACTTCGGATGGCTACTTTTAAACTGTATTCAACAATTAGCGTTAACACTCTTGAACTACTAACTAAAAACAAGATGTGGAATATGTGAGGCCAAAATATGGTGCCCATCTCAGCTTATGGTACAGTAAATATGATACTACACCGCTGATATTCTGATGGACCCGTACAATCAAGTCGCGCAAGCAACAATGTATGCAAAACAAAAACACACAAGGCTATGTTCGAGATTTCGGCCTCATAATAAAGCTCAAAGTTGCTCAACGTGCTACGGAGAGGGCTATGCTCGATATTTCTCTATGTGATAGAATCCGAAATACGGAAATCCGCAGAAGAACGGGTGTAACCGACATAGCACGAAGAATTAGCACGCTGAAGTAGCAATGGGCAGGCCACATCGCTCGACGAACCGACAACCGCTGGGGAAGAAAGGTTCTCGAGTGGCGACCATGTATCGGACGACGCAGTGTAGGACGCCCCCCCACTAGGTGGACCGATGACCTAGTGAAAGTTGCTGGGCGTCGTTGAATGCAGGCGGAACAGGACCGCACATTGTGGCGTAACATGAGGGAGGCCTACGTCCAGCAGTGGACGGCAATAGGCTGAAATGATGAATGATGATATATAATTTATTCAACGTTGATGAAATGTCATATATACGTTTTTAAAAGAACCGAAGAAGACTGAAGTATTGTTTACCTAAAAAAGCCCTCCTGTTATGCTAAGCTTACGTTAAGTTTACAAGAACTAGGCAAAACAATAAACATCTAATTCGCTATCTAAATATGTTATTTAAAGGGGGTTGCGTATCACAAGAGTAAAACTGTATATAATTTTCAATAAATTTATTTGTGAGTCAAAGTGTGGGTAAGTATAATGGCGCAGACTACAATGTGGCTTGTTTATTTGGTTAGCAGACAGTGGCACCGAATGCAAGCTCTAGAGACTGCACAATACAGTCACGGAATACAAAGGAATGTTATTACGCTTGACTAGTACACACTCGAAGTTGCTTTGCTTACCTCCAAGATCTTTATAGTAGTAATATATAATTAATTTATTCTTATACAGGAAAATAAAAAAAAAAACGGTCTCACGTATTTTAAAAGATAAATACGACTTGTACATTAAAAACGACACACTATTCATTACTTTTAGTTTTTTGGTATAGGATGGATGGGGTTATAAATAAACAAAAATAATGACGAGAAAATTTTTATCATCAAGCTACATCCTTATCAATAGAATAGTCGTATTGACGTGTGATGACGGAGTGAGAATACAATTCAATACCCATTATCATGCCCGTGGGTGTCGTAAAAGATGACTAAGGAATATAATAAGCATAACATCTATGCAAGAGAAGGGAATTTCGAAATAAAAGGTAGTAAGTATGTCAATTTTCCCTGACATAGTGGAGGAGGCCCGAGCTCAGCAGTGGAACGTCTATCACTGATAATCATATCAGCGATAGACGTTCCACTGCTGAGCTCATCATCAGATGATGATGAAAGGTCATGGTAACGTTCAAAAGTCTAGAAAAGCTTCGCGGCTATCAATGAGCTACAAAATGTGTACTATCCAATTTCAGTGATAGTTTAGGGAGTTATTAGTTATTAACGGAATGTACCCATACCTACTACATAACAAGTATAGGAGGGGAAGGGTTTTCAAAAATAATAAGGAGACTAACAAGTGAAATTTATGGGGCGAAGTGTTGGAAAAGGAAGACCAAGGCGGCTGTTCTACGAGTAAATCGGGGTGTCCTTAAGAAAGGTCAGGTTATAAGTGCCCTAAACCGAAGAAGAAACATGATGAGATTAATGAATGTGGAGGAGGCGAAAGTGGTATGTCAAGATCGTAGAAAGTGGAGGGAAGTGGTCTCTGCTTACCTTTATGGGAAAGAGCCGTGAATATACGTATGTATGTACTACGCTCGATCAAAATTGGCTCTCATTTTCTACTACAGATGGTCACAGAAGACTGGAAGAGGGTTCAAAATTGTTACAAAATAATATGTCTTGTAGTATGGGCCATATTCCCTAAGGAGTGATTGTGCAATATTTAAAATATCGGGCCAGGTGTATCAAGACCATCATTTATCATTTCAGCTCATATACGTCCTCCTGTTGGGCATAAACCTCCACAATAGTAGGGAAATAGACATATTACGCCATGCTGGTCAGACGTGTTGGTATAAGGTTTTATTTCGAGTTTTCCTTCTCTTGCATAGAAGTTATATGCATATTATATACTTTAGTCGTCTTTTACGACATCCATGGGCTAGAGAGGGAGTGGTGTATTCTACTCCTACCCAATCTGATATGAATCTGGAAATCTCAGAGAGATTTCATAAATTAAGTGATCGTTTTCACTGACGATCCTTAAATTAAACGTTACACTACGCAATTGATATATAATATTGATTTTATGTGGCATTTATTAACTTTTAGGTGTTAAGTGAAATTTTAGGGGGAATTTTAGGAAATTTTTATGTGAAAATGGCTTATTGGGGCTATATTTTCTATGATTTCGGTCCGCGATTTTTACCTCACTCACACCAATAAAATACTGGAATAATGTTTCTAACAGAGAGAGTGATTTATCATAGATTCGCTATTTTATAAAAGCCAAATTTTGTCAGCGTTTGCATCTAATACAGTTAGGTACGGCCCACAATAAATGAGTGAAAATAAACATATCCAAAGCTGCTCAAGCTTTGCTGGACTCATGACTCCTTCATAATAGGAGAGAAATTAACCTATTGTACCACGCAGATATTATATGCAAATTATATCGCCTAGTCATATTTTACGATACGCACGGCTAAGGTAGAGGCAATCCACATTAAGAAAATATAATTCTTGTTTTGCGGAGGACTTTACAAACATGAAATTAATGGACAAAAAGTCTAATGGACAAAAAAACTTGGAACAATCATCTGTAGATCGTACAAATCATTATCTACGTGAGAATCGAATCCATGATATCTAGCATGATCAGTCGGCATCTTGACTAACTAAATAATATTACGCCATCCGTGCAGTATAGCAATTATTAATTTAATACATGTAACATTCATATTTTGACGTGTGGTGACTGAGGAAGAATACAATTCACCACCCCGGGTATGGTAAAAGGCGACTAAGGGATATAATATGCATATAATATCTATGCAAGAGAAGGAAAACTCGAAACAAAATCCTATACCAATCCTCTTGACTAGTGTGGTTTAGTAGGTCAATTTCCCTCGAATAGAGCAGCAGGCCCGTACCTAATAGTGGGACGTTTATGAGCTGAGAGCTCATCACATCTTACCGTAGATAGGAGATGGTGCATTATATTCTTACTCGTCAGCACACTGAATACATCCATACTAATATTATAAATGCGAAAGTAAGGATGTTTGTTTGTTTGTTTGTTTGTAACGCTTTCACGCTTAAACCACCGAATCGATTTCAAAAACTCTTTCACCAATGGAAAGCTATAATATCAGGCTATATTTTATCCCGGTATTCCCACAGGAACGGGAACTACGCTGCGGGTAAAGCGACTGAAACCGAAGCGAAGCGCGGGCGGGTTGCTAGTATAAAATATATCATCATCATCAATTTATATAAATGTACTAATAACATCTATGCAAGAGAAGGAAAACACGAAATGAAATGCTACATCAACACGTCTGAATAGTGTGGTAGTAGGCCAATCTCCTTCTTATTGTGGAGAAGGTTTGAACCGAACAATAGAACGTATATGCGCTGAAATGAAAAGATATTTTGCCTTACTAACACTGGCATCCGCATCATTATATTTGCATATTGCACTTACAGTTACAGTTTAAGTTTGTGTAGAGGTAGAAGGAGAAGAAAACTCTTTTAAAATTGCCCAATTAACATAATTTATAATATTCAGATATACTATAACATATGTGAATAAAATTTATTCATATATACGAGTCCAGCCAAGGCTTACTACGATACTGTCTGGCAATGGGCGGCGTGATTTCTAATTTATTTCGAGGTAAAAAGAGCTTACTTTGACGAAACTAGGTTAATTATTTTATGCCATTTGCTGCTAATAATTACCTTGCCAATGTAACGATGAATCAAATTTCATAGACGGCTGTCGTTTATAGCTATATACAAAGATAGCATGATCTAACAAACTTTCAGCTTTTATGAACAAGTTTGGCACACTGAAGTAATACTTTTCTCTATGAGTCTGGCAATTACGAATTCCTAGACTCTTACAGAAAAAATTACTATGAATTACTTAACTGCTAAGTTATCTTTCTTATAAAAACCATTGTTTTCTTCTTCCTCGACCTATTATTTGTACTAATTACCGGCTCTTGTTACCGGCACATTACATATTTTTATACTCGCCAATGTTCTTCTTACAGTCTCGCCGTGTAGTGACGAAGTAAGATATAAGGAGGACTGCACAGATGACGTAGTGGTTAAGATAGCGACTTACAACGCCAGTGTCAGGGGTTCGAATCCCACGCGGGACAATACTTTGTGTGATCCACAAGTTGTTGTTCTGAGTCTAGATGTAATTTGTGTCCGTTAGTTTTATGTTTGTAAAGTTCCCCATAATACAAGGATTATTTCCTTAGTGCGGGGTGTAGTCTTATAAAAAAAAAAATTGGTCTGCATTTCTTTTTCCCGTTCAGCGAAGTCCACTAAAGGATATATTTTTTTTATTGCCGATAGTGACAAACGAGCAGGCAGCACACCTGATGGTAAGTGATACTGCCGCACATGGACCTTTGCAATACCAGGGGCACAGCCAGACCGTTGCCTACCTTGAAGTTAATGCTCTTCTTAAACCTCGTGTAAAGAAAGACATGTCATAGCGCTCGGGAAACACAGCAGCAGGTAGTTCATTCCAGAGCCTGCACGTACGTGGGAGAAATGATTGCTGGAAACGTACAGTTGAAGACCATATCGTTTCCAGGTGAAATGGATGAACCTTGTTGCGGTGTCGAGTGGTACGTTGGTAAAACGCTGACGGTGGTACCAAGTCAAACAGTTCCTCGGAGCACTCCCCGTGAAAGAGTCGGTAGAGTACACAGAGTGACCCAAAGTCTCTCCACCGCTCCAGCGACTCCAATCCGTACGTGAGATTGGGATCCCCGACGATTCGAACAGCACGCCTTTGGAGGGAGTCAAGTGGGTCTAGCTGAGATTTGGGCGCGCCTGCCCAGAGATGTGAGCAGTACTCCACATGAGGACGAACTTGCGCCTTGTATAGTACAAGGCGCTGTCTCGGTGTGAAGTACCGCCTGGCTCTATTCAGGACGCTCAACTTTTTGCTGGCCAATTTGGCTTTGTCCTCCAAATGACGCCCAAACTGGACTTTGTTCGATATTTCAACGCCGAGGATCCCAATACTGTCGGCAATTTGGAGAGTTACTCCTTGGAACTGAGGCGCCATGACAAACGGGTCCTTCTTTGCAGTGAATGCGCAAACTTGTGTCTTTGTGGGGTTGAACTGGACTAAATTGCGTTCATATGCGATATATGCAAATATTATAATTGAAAATACACCTCTGTACCAACTTGTCTGACCAAGTGTATTATAAGCTCAAATTCGATCCTATTATGCAGGAACCCTGTCCCTTATAGTGGAACGTCTAAGAGCTGAAGTAGTTATTTTATAATAATTTTAATTCGTAGTAGATAAAATGGATTAATACTATTCAAACTAAGAAAATATAAGAAAACTAACTAAGAAAATATTTATTAATTAAATTATTTCGGACTGCATATTTAGTTTTAGTTTAGCAGAAAATTCTTTGGTCGAAGTATTTTCATTATAAAAGATAGTACAGTGAAACTATGAAAGATTACCGCAGGCCAGAATGGGGCGCATAACGACCCAGCCTTAATACTTTCAGTAAAGAATGCGAATATTACACACTAACGACCTAACCCGGATTTATACGAAGACAAATTGTAGTTTTATAAACGATAATTCAAGTCTGTGGCTTACTGATTTAACAAATTAAAGTAATTTAGGTTGTCGTTTTGACGACCATCGTGGCCAATGTCACTTCAGAGTGCTGCTTCTTAGAGCTTATTTCTCTTGTCTATCTCTTATATTATTTTCTATGTGGTTACGGGGTAAGAATACAATTCACCACTCTCTATCTTGTTCGTAGATGTCGTAAACTAGGGATATTATATGCATATAACATCTGTCCAAAAATTTGCTGAACGCTCCTAGTCGAGTTGGATTTAACGACTGATTTGTTTAGCGACATTGGATCTATCAAACTTGACTGTTTCTCCAAGGTAAGTATAGTGATCCACAACTTCAAAAATAGTATTAGCAACGAGGACTGGTGTAGGAATCACATGGGCATCATCGGTCAGATAAAATACAGGAACAGTAATTACATACATTGAATTTCAGTACACGTTACGTATCGCAAATGCAACTAATCACGTAACTATTAAATCAGCTTAAGAACTCATTGTAATGCTGAGAAACCACTATTAAACTCGACTAAAATACGCGTGGATAAATCTAAATCAGTGACAGCCCAATCCAGGTCTAAATCCACTTTAATCTTTTTCACACTCGAGCGAGTATATTGTGTTCGTGGGCTCTTGTTATTACAGAGCCTTTATGTAATGCAACCCCTATTTGATGTTTGTCTTTACAAGGATTTATTTAAATTGGTATCTTCATACGTTAACTAAAGTAAAAAATCTTTTAGAAAAGAAAATACCTTTCGTTTTTAAATAGATTTCACAAATATGCAACTGATAGAAACAAATTACACTCAGACTCCGATCGACCATGTGTGGAGCTCAAAAATATTCTTCTGGACGGTAACAAGGTCGAATAAGGCAAAGAAGGTTATACATATGGTTCACAGACTTCAGAAAATGAGACGCGTTTCAGACACAGGAATGTTAGGGGAAATTATATTACTAAGTGCACTACTCGAATTGATTTCGTTAGGTGATGACTTTATTGGGAATTATATAATAATATAAAGTGGCGTTTCCGTGTGGTGACAGAGTAAAAATACATTTCACAACTCCCTCTCTTGCCCGTGGGTGACGTAAAATACGACTAAGGGATATAATATGCATGTAACATCTGTGCAAGAGAAGGAAAACTCGAAATAAAACCCTATACAAATCTGTTTGACCAGCATGATATGGTAAGGTCTATTTCCCTACTATTATGGAGGAGGCTCGAGCCCAACAGTGGGACGTATATGAGCTGAAATGATGATGATGAGGATAAAGTAGCGGTAAATTCAAGTTAGCAAATATTTTAAAAATACAATTTAATTTTATAGTAAAGCTCGTAAAGCAGATTTCAGATAGAGAAATTTACTACATTAGCTAATAAACTGAATCATATTTATCATATAATAGCAACTCGCCCTTGCTTCACTTCAGTTTCAATAGTCTTACTCACGTAGTTCCCGTGGGAACACCGGGATAAAATATAGCCTATATTACTCCCTGATATTATAACTATCTATACCAGACACTAACGTCAGATTTCAAGTATAAGTTCATTGCTATATTTGCAGAAATTAAATAAAATCATAGGACCATGAATCAGCGTGATATAATACACTAATTAACCTCCTACAGCGAAGATTCGAAAGTAATAATTGATTGAATTAGACGACACATGGCGAAAAACTGTGACTATTTGAAGGAGGAAAGAAAGGGAGGAAAGTAGTCAACTTGCCAACGATTATGACAACAATACACCTCGAGAAAAAAATATGGGATATAAAACTTATTCTACTTTGATCCGATTCAGTATTTCTTTCTTTCCTGAGTTATGCGGTATATTAGTTAACCGTGGAATACCGTTGGTTCTCTATCTCCTTCCTCCATTTAAAAAAGTATTGGAACCTATATTAAATTTAAAGAAAAAGGAGCTGAAATGATCCATTATTCAAGAAAATTTTACGCAAGAAATGTTATAAACTATGTGGCGTTTATTGCTCAACAAGATTAATTGATCCACTGTCGTGTTCGTACACGTGAACTGTAATTGGAATGCTAGAAAACTCTTGTATTTTTTTCAAGTCAATCATTCGTTTATTTCACAAAGTTTTCTTTCATTTTTAGAGTGCCGTACCGAAAGGGTAATAACGGGACCGTATTACTAAGACTTTGCTGTCTGTCCATCCGTCTGTCTGTCACCAGGCTGTATCCCAAGAACCGTGATAGTTAGACAGTTGAAGTTTTTACACATTATGTATTTCTATTGCCGCTATAACAACAAATACTAAAAACAAAATAAAATAAATATTTAAGGGGGGACTCCCATACAACAAACGCTATTTTTTGCTCGAAATCAATAATGGCAGCAGGTAAGCACTTGTTACCTAGTCAAATGGCACGGAACCCTTCATGCGCGAGTCCGACTCGCACTTGGCCGAACTTTTATAGTTTTTATATTTATTATAAATAAGCGCGTGACTTCA
The DNA here is from genome assembly GCA_032191425.1 of Lymantria dispar. Lineage (NCBI taxonomy): Eukaryota > Metazoa > Arthropoda > Insecta > Lepidoptera > Erebidae > Lymantria > Lymantria dispar. The sequence continues at coordinate 23,516,856 of CM063457.1, forward strand.
TCAAACTAACGGTAAATACTAAGACTCGAAAAAATAACCCTATAACCCCCATCTGACCAGCCTGGTATAACAAATCAATTTCTCTCCTACTTTGGATGAGACTCGAGTTCAGCAATGGGGCGTGTATGAGTTGGGATGATGGGGATTGTCCTACAAGTCCCTCTGACTGAAATAATGACGACCGATTACATATACTATATCTCCCCTTTACTTTAACAAGGGTATCGAAAAAAACTGAACAGGGTTAACAGGAAAAAGGGTGGAAGTATTCTTTTGAGAAACTTATGATAGGTACCAATTGTAATCGTCATCGTGGCTGATAAGTATAGCAGTTGTTATTATGCCCCTCGACGGAGACTGCTCAATAATGGATGTTGATATACTAGTTAATGAATATTAAAAACGTTTTAAAGAATTAAGTCCATCCATCCATCCATCAGCCTACAGACGTCCACTGCTGGACATAGGCCTCCCCACGAGAATGCCACTCAGAACGGTCCTGCGCCACTTGCATCCAACGGTTCCCTGTGACTTTGAGAATGTCGTCAGTCCACCTGGTGGGGGGTCGTCCTACGCTGCGCCGTCCGATTCGTGGTCGCCACTCAAGAACCTTTGTTTCCCAACGGTTGTCGGTTCGACGAGCGATGTGGCCTGCCCATTGCCATTTTAACGTGTTAATTCTGCGGGCTATGTCAGTTACACCTGTTCTTCTACGGATTTCCGTGTTCCGGATTTTATCACGTAGAGAAATACCGAGCATAGCCCTCTCCATAGCACGCTGAGCGACTAAATCCCATGTGATGACTGAATAAGAATACAATTCACTCCTCCCTGTCTAGCCCGTGGGTGTCGTAAAAGACGACTAAAGGATATAATATGAATACATCTATATTAGATAAGGAAAATTCGATATAAAACCCTATACCAGCCCATTTGCCCGACGTAGTCAATTTACCTCCTATTGTGGAGGAGGCTCTAGCCCAATAATGGGACCTATATAGCCGAGATGAGATAAAAAAACAATTTAACACTGATGTGTAACACTACGTGTGTCCCTGCCTTTTTACAAACTCTTGAGCAGAGTAATAGATGAAATGTAATCACATTTTAGTATGTGACATTGTATTCTGTGTAATAAAATGTGCTTGCCAATTAAATAATAATTAAGCACAGTGCTAAACTCCATGGTGCTACAATAATAGAAATATATAGATAACAAATAGAAGTCCAAAAATAGTGCCCTATCCAGGCAGTGAACCAGAAAGTGTGTATAAATAGTAGCGCTACCTAAGCCAGCTTTGAAAATTAAAGTAACGATTTTTACATTCTACGCAATTTTCAACATTCTATGCAATAGGGGAAGGGTTACCAACCATCCGATCGACGATCTTGATAAGTTTTGGAACCTTACCTTAAAGTTAACTACAGATTACCTTAAACATTAAATTCTAGAGATTCTACAGTTAAGTTAAACAGTTTTTTGACAGAACCGAATCAGGACCTCACGACCGCATACTTATACCACTACTACACCAATAGATTTTTTTTTGGCAGGCTATTGTGCTGACTCATGCCCTCCGTCCGTCCCATCCGGGGTGACGAGATGGCGGCGTGTGATCCTATACACTGTCGTATTCCCTCCTCTTCACCATTGGGCCGAACTACACCAATAGGTAAGCCAGCATATAAGAAAGACCAAATACATATCGTCGTTGTTTACGAACAAATTCCAAAATGTTTACTGTTACTTTTGTAAACTGTTACTTTATATCACCCGAGCCAGATAAATTATCATAGTCTTTTTCATTATTTGCAAAATAAAAAGATATTAAATCGTTTCTTACGCAAGAATCGGATACATACAATATATCATTACATCCTAACGCTTTTAAGTGAATCGCCACGTAGCGATCTATTGTGTTTTAAATCCCTCAGAATACGGATTTTTTCTTAGCTATATACGCCCCGCTGCTGGCCTTTAGTCTCTCCTACTATAAGAGGGAAATTATTCTACTATACCACGCTAGTCAGACGTGTTGGTATAGGGTTTTATTTCGAGTTTTTCTTCGCTTGAAGTAACGTTATCTGCATATTATATCCCTTAGTCGTCAGATTATATAATCCATATTAATGTTTATTTAATTAAACTTCGTCGTATAACGACTATCTGTGGCCTAGTTTACACTATGTTCGTTACACTAGCTAGCAAAACACTAACTTGTGTAAAATTTGTATTACATTGTGTCGGATGTGCAAACAATTAGTCGTTCTACATTGTCGTAGATCTCTACGCCGGGCTTTCTATGTAGCCAACACAAGTGCACTAACTAGATTCAAAGCTTTGAAAAATGATAACCAGCATGAAAGAAAAGAAAATTGTGTGCGTTTATATAAATAGTATTGTATTATATTATTATATACTAGCTATTGCCCGTGACTTCGTTCGCGTGGAATAGTTACTTTAGGCTAATGCTAACTTTAACCCGCGACTTTATTTACGTAGAAGGTAAAAATATTCTTAATAAGATTCGGTCACATATGATTTTTGCGAAAAGTTTTAACCGTTTACGCAGTGAACGCAGCGGAAGCTCTGAAAAGGAAAGGAAAAACGATTTTAAAACATTCTTTATTGGTGCTCCATTTCTATTGGACTTCGTGTGATGATGTGTAGCCGATTAATCCTCAATAAATGGGTAATACTGAAAGAATTATCTAAATCGCATTAGTAGTTGCTGAGATTAGCGCGTTAAAGCAAACAAACTCTTCGGCTTTATATATTAGTATAGATTTCAGTTTAGTGGTGACGGAGTAAGCTGTAATTTGCCACTCCCTCTCTTGTCCGTGGATATCCTAAAAGACAACTAAGGCATTAATTATGCATATAACATTTATACAAGAGAAGGAAAACTCGATATAAAACCTTATACCAACATGTCTGATCAGCCCTCTTCTTCTCTTTCCAATTTCTCCCCTTTAATCTTTCTAATTAAATTTGTTGCGGGTCCCAAGACAATTAAAATCATAACCTGCGACTGCCTGAGGGTCAAACCTCAGTGTCATTTATGGAGACCATTGTGGATCCTGGTTTACAGGAGTTACAATGTTCAGCAAGTGTAGTGGGATTAGTCCCAAAAAAATGGCTGATCAGCGTGTAATAGTAGGTCCAATTTCCTCCTATTGTGAAGAAAGCTCAAACGCAGCAATAAGAACATATATGAGCTGAAATGAAGAATGAAAAATAATTTTCGTTCTAAACGTAACGTTGTTGTCGAAATGTTTATAACAGTTTCAAAGCTTTCAGATTTATATTCTTGTTCGGGTCCTGAGGAGTTATAATATTGTTGGCACCCGCTGCCATGAACACATATTTCATTTATTGTCAGACAATTTGGGATAGTTTTATTTTGAGCGTAGAATATTAGTTCAAATTATCTTCCATTAAGGAGGACCTTTTTCGAACAGGGCCATACGTTAATGGAAGTTGTAAACGATGTACAAGGTTAACAGCAGGATCCTTGATATGTAATAAAAAGAACATATTACACTGACTTTCAGCTAACTTAAAAAAAGTAATGCGAATACTTGATGTCAGCATTTAAACCTTGGTATAATAACGTATAGAAGGTAAGTCCGCGCACAAAAAATGAAGCATTTAAATTGGAGCCTATTAGAGTATTATTTCCTTGTTGAGTACTCTTTGATCAGACGACTTGGTATGCTATTTTCTTTCGATGTTTCTTCTCTTGCAGTGAAGTTTTACAGGGTGTACATAAAGGTGATAGATGTCAAGAAATGGGCGCGAAGATCAAGGAATCGGTACCAGTGGCCGGTCCAATGGCGATGGGTAGGGAATAGGGTTGGTTATGGGGCCGCACGCGGCTTATCCGTCGCTCCTGGCCTGATTGTGTCCAGAACATAGCCTACCAAAAAAAGGGTATACAAAAAACATTAAACTATTATATTAAGTTTTAGTTTAGAATAACTGCAGGAAAGGATGGTGCCCATTTTATCTTACTCCCTTACCACGAAAAATTCCAACTAAACATAAAGTAAAATGATGCGTCTTAAATTAAACAAGTATGTGCAAATACTTCACGATGTGACATTACGGTACGGTCGGTGTAAGAGTAGCCCTTTTATATAAGTGGATGGGAGGGGCGGGAGCCATTTTGGATAATTTGACCGGCTACGTGTTGCTCTCTCAATTTTACCAGGATATTCGTCTCGTCAATTGCGTCCACAGATTTATGCGTGCTATGAATGTACTGAGTTTTTAACGCCAAACAAAAACAGTATGTAATACGCATATTAAATAAATCTTTTATATCATTATTTTAACAGTAACAGTAGAAGAATCTATTAAAATATTTGTACCCTCCACACGCAATCACCCTCAGAAAGTTGGGCTTCCGGCTCTCTCGCTCACCGAACGAAGCGCAGTAACAAATTGCTACTACTCAGACGTCGATTTTCTGCGAGGGCATGGTACTGCCCCGGATGGAACGGCCCGCGGCTATAGACAGATAACTGTCGACAGTGTGGTCCTACCACTCCTGCATATATGCATATTTAAACGCTCAGTCGTCTTCTACGACAGCCACGGCCAAGAGAGAGGTTAGTGAATTGTATTCTTGCTCCATCACCACACGGATTTTTAATTACTTCACATATTATATAATCCAATAAAACATATCAAGTCAATATTACAATAATGGACCCTTTCATAGCCGAAAAACTGATCAACTTTGCTACATATTGAAGCGCTGAAGTCTTCACGGGACTTTGCATATCTATTCCATAAATGTTTTTACATCTTGAATGATGCCCATTTTCGGGACTTGAATCCACACCTATAGGAAATCGCTTTCAACTACAGAATTAGTTAAGTATAGTATTTAAATTGTCATACACCTTTTAGTATTTTTAGTAAAAGGTTTTATAGCGCGTATATGGTCAATTGCGTATAGTATTCAAATTGTCGTACACCTTTTAGTATTTTTAGTAAGAGGTTTTATAGCGTGTATATGGTCAATTGCGTATAGTATTGAAATTGTCGTTAAACTTCTCGTATGTTTAAGGACAGGTTTTACAGCACATATGTGGTCAGTTGCGTATAGTATTGAAATTGTCGTTAAACTTCTCGTATGTTTAGGGACAGGTTTTACAGCACATATGTGGTCAGTTGCGTATAGTATTGAAATTGTCGTTAAACTTCTCGTATGTTTAGGGAGAGGTTTTACAGCACATATGTGGTCAGTTGCGTATAGTATTGAAATTGTCGTTCAACTTCTCGTATGTTTAGGGACAGGTTTTACAGCACATATGTGGTCAGTTGCGTATAGTATTGAAATTGTCGTTAAACTTCTCGTATGTTTAGGGACAGGTTTTACAGCACATATGTGGTCAGTTGCGTATAGTATTGAAATTGTCGTTAAACTTCTCGTATGTTTAGGGACAGGTTTTACAGCACATATGTGGTCAGTTGCGTATAGTATTGAAATTGTCGTTAAACTTCTCGTATGTTTAGGGACAGGTTTTACAGCACATATGTGGTCAGTTGCGTATAGTATTGAAATTGTCGTTAAACTTCTCGTATGTTTAGGGACAGGTTTTACAGCACATATGTGGTCAGTTGCGTATAGTATTGAAATTGTCGTTAAACTTCTGGTATGTTTAGGGAGAGGTTTTACAGCACATATGTGGTCAGTTGCGTATAGTATTGAAATTGTCGTTCAACTTCTCCTATGTTTAGGGACAGGTTTTACAGCACATATGTGGTCAGTTGCGTATAGTATTGAAATTGTCGTTAAACTTCTCGTATGTTTAGGGACAGGTTTTACAGCACATATGTGGTCAGTTGCGTATAGTATTGAAATTGTCGTTAAACTTCTCGTATGTTTAGGGACAGGTTTTACAGCACATATGTGGTCAGTTGCGTATAGTATTGAAATTGTCGTTAAACTTCTCGTATGTTTAGGGACAGGTTTTACAGCACATATGTGGTCAGTTGCGTATAGTATTGAAATTGTCGTTAAACTTCTCGTATGTTTAGGGACAGGTTTTACAGCACATATGTGGTCAGTTGCGTATAGTATTGAAATTGTCGTTAAACTTCTCGTATGTTTAGGGACAGGTTTTACAGCACATATGTGGTCAGTTGCGTATAGTATTGAAATTGTCGTTAAACTTCTCGTATGTTTAGGGACAGGTTTTACAGCACATATGTGGTCAGTTGCGTATAGTATTGAAATTGTCGTTCAACTTCTCGTATGTTTAGGGACAGGTTTTACAGCACATATGTGGTCAGTTGCGTATAGTATTGAAATTGTCGTTAAACTTCTCGTATGTTTAGGGACAGGTTTTACAGCACATATGTGGTCAGTTGCGTATAGTATTGAAATTGTCGTTCAACTTCTCGTATGTTTAGGGACAGGTTTTACAGCACATATGTGGTCAGTTGCGTATAGTATTGAAATTGTCGTTAAACTTCTCGTATGTTTAGGGACAGGTTTTACAGCACATATGTGGTCAGTTGCGTATAGTATTGAAATTGTCGTTCAACTTCTCGTATTCTTAGAGAGAGGTTATACAGCGCCGTCTAAGTTTATGTACACTTTTCTGTTTTAGGAATTAACTTTTTAACTAGAATTGTAGTAAACAATAATACAGTCAAAAACTTAATTATAGGCTAATTCTTATTTAAATAGCTTTTATCATGCTATTCTATTTGTAACTTATATAGGAATAGAAAAATGATTACCACACTTTGAATTTGATCACACACATATTGGAAATTTACTTAGCCTACGATCTTCACGACTTCCACTGACAAGGCAAATTTCATCTACTTTTCTTTGACAATTTATATTTTTTTTCCCTTTCCTTGGTTTAATGTTATAGAAAATAATTTGCTGACAGTTCGGTGGGAAATTTTAGCAATAACAGATCATGAAATTGTGCCTAGTAGACGACAATAGAGTCATAAGAACTTTTACTAGATGGAATTCAGAACTTTGGGGGTGAATTTATTCAGAAACACAAAAGCAAGCACGTGCTTAACCGTACCTAGTAAACAGCAAAGAGCTGCAATATCCGGCAACTTAAAGTTGCATTTCATAATATGGATGGTTCCTTTTCTTTCCACTTTGGAGAAAAGACGATAGATAACATATAACAACTTAGTAAAAAAAAGCAAAACTATAGAAATATAAGGAAATTATATAAGGCTACTCCGTTTATTCCATATTTAGGACTTATGTAAGTAAGATTCATTACATAAATATTCGGCGGCGTACACTGCCTAATGATACATATTAAAAGTTTCTCTGCAGTTAAAACTCGATTGAATTAATTATGCAATTTAAAGTTACAATTATTAACAGTTTAAAATCGCTTAAAATGTAAATATATGAATTACTTATATGTGCCAGTGCTCCACGCTTTGTTTTTGTTTTTCGTGTTTGTTGTTATAAGTGTTTAATGTAAATGTTCCTATTTTTTTTAATACGAAAAAAAAAGTTTCACTTTTACCGTGGTTTTATAAAACCACACAATCAAATTTTTTATCAATGCATATTCGTCTTAATGTTGGTCATAGGCTACTACACCAGGCTGGGCAAACAGTTATTAAGCAGTTTAATTTCGTGATTTCTCTTGTAAAGCGATGTTATAAAGTTATATCGCATGATATACATATTTTAATTATATCAATGGTATAGGAAGAAGTATTGACCATTGTATTTTTACATCGTCGCCAAACGGATAGTTAAGCACAAATATGTCAAGAATATTTTAAAACTTCATAATTACTCGTTGTCTCATTGGTTATTATGACTACATAGTTAAGGATACGTAAAAGGAACTGACCGACTCAAATAACATGATATTATGAGGAGCCTACCTACTTAATATAACTAGACGAGCGAACGTACGATGAAATGTTTTTTCTTAGGTATGACGAGCTAACATTACCCCGTTATTTCCCCGGATCATGGAGAGAGTAGCTAAAACAAATTACTGTGAAAAAAAGGCAACACAAGATCTAGGAAACAAAAAGGTTCCTCAAGGAGATCTGTTTATTGAATTATACTGGACATCAGTGATCGTATATTTTTGATTGGTCAAACTAATGTTCTCTTAAAGAGGTTTGGATTTTTATCTATATAATAAGGTGGAGTGAGTGAGGTATATAGGGGGAAGGCCGGGTAAACATGAACACTGGGTAATCGCGAACGTAACTATTTCACTACGTTAGAAAGAGATAACATAACTTCACTTATCGCCATCATAGAAATCACGCCATCACTAGTGTCAATCGATCAATGGAACGTCATGGGCGCACACAGGAGTTAAAGTAGAACTAATTCAAATATTTACTTAGTTTCGCTGTAATTTTTTCATAAATTAAACACAATGTAACTTATTAAGTAATAATATTTCTAACACGACATTTATTTGCATAAATAATTAGTATTTAAGGATTCAATAGTATAATTAAATGCAGCCGCACCAATCATAACCTAAAATCATCATCATCATCATCATCTTGATCTTATCCCAATTACTTGGGGTCGACGCAATATGTCATCTGTTTTGACATATTGCAAAAAGTTTCGGCAATGACTTTTATGACCGGCCGCCTGCCTGACGTTAACCGTCCTTGGGAATGTAATCGTTGACCCAAATGGTACCAGATGGAGTTGCTCCGGGTCAATCTAGGGCTCTTAGTCGTCTTTTACGACACCCACGAGCAAAGCAAGGGTTGGTAGTATTCGAAGCCGCTACCACACAGCATAACCTAAAATAATTACTCTTTTTTTATTTTGTTACCTTGGTAAAGGCGAACGAATTCAGTGGGTAAATCACGAACGTTCGTTATCGCTCCATCATAGAATAAAAATATTTTTTTTAATTTCGTATTGCTTTGTGTGAATAAAGAATGATTGGCTATTTAATCAAAATTGAAGTAAGTCTCCATTTTATTTTTGTTTTAGATGTTGCGGAACTATAAAAGGAAAATGGAAACTTTGCGAAGCTTCACTTGGCTACTGTTGTGATTTTTGCCGGTCAATACGTTTTTAAATTTAAGTTTAATCCTGACTAATCGTACATGATCTCATTTTTAGGCTAGTCTTGGTCAATTGCAAACGATCGTAATTGCCCCATTAGGTATTCGTAATTGTGTTCGTGTTTACCAGACTAGTGTCGGGTAAACACGAACACTAAAGGTTTTGTTTATGTTATAAAAGTTGGTTATATAAAGAGAAATTAATATTGTTGATTGTAGAAGTCTAAATTGTATGTTAAATTACCTTTCAAAAAAAAGCTGTTAAACTTAACCTACAAATACTAACTTCTGTTTTATTTCAAAAGTCTCTTAAGTGTTTGTAATTACCCCGCCTTCCCCTATTGGTTTGGTAGCCATGGTATTCTTTCTAAGATGACCTTCTTTCTTCGCGGCTATCATAAATATCATTCAATATATGATTGATAACATCAGTACATGACATGGAAAACACGAAATAAAACACTATACATACCAATCCGCCTAGCTTGTCGCTAGAATGTCGGCACAAGCTAATTTTTCTAATTTAGAGGAGAGCCGTGTCCATCAATGGGATGAATGGATTGGAATGAAGAAAGCAGTCTTTACAGAGAAGTCTGTGATTAGGAATTCTACGAGCATAGTACAGTTTTGACGTTAGACTTGACTGTGGGTTCAAAGTTAATAAATCATCATCTTCACCCAGCTTTTATCCCAAACACGGGGGTCGACGCAATGTGTCTTCTACTTTAACACAACTCTATCAGACGTCATTTCTGCGTTCACTGCCTCTTTATCCATATCATGCTTTCGCAATCCCTACATTTTTTATTCATTTTTCCCTTACCCCAGAAGTATTCAACAATGATGATGATGACCTAGTGAAAGTTGGTGGGCGTCGTTGAATGCAGGCGACACAGGACCGCACATTGTGGCGCAACATGAGGGAGGCCTACGCCCAGCAGTGGACGGCTATAGCCGATGATGATGATGATTCAACATTCATAGTTAAAACTATCCTTACAACATTACTTACGTTCCGTCTCATCACGTGTCTATACCATGTCAGGCGTCCACTTTTTAAATTTCCTGCCATTGGTGTAACTTTCCAACTGTCTCTTATATGTTCTTTTCTTATTTAGTCCATTTTCGTAGCACATCCATCTCAAAATTCACATCCCTTTTTCCATCCGTCGCCTTTGTAGTCCAACAGTCTGGCCCATACAATAGTTATTAAGTAATTTATTTTGCGTGTGGTGATGGAGTAAGAATACCATTCACCACCCTTTCTCTTGCCCATGGTTATCATTAAAGACGACTAAGGAATTAAATATGCATTTAACATCTATGCAAGAGAAGGAAAACTCGAAATAAAACCCTACAGCAACGCATCTGATCAGCGTGGTATAGTAGGTCAATTACCCTTTTATTTTGGAGGAGGCTTGCGTAGATTAATTGCATACGCAATTAATCTGCGCAAGCCTAAAGCTAAAATAAGCTGAAATGATGATGAAATATGAATTTTATTTATTAAGTTATTAAGTAATCGTTGAAACAATAGTAAATTGGTAAACATCTTCGTGTATTTGCGTAAAAGAGACAAGGGAATTGTAGAACGTATATAAGTTGAGATAATAAAATAAATATGTTTGAGGATTGGATGAACCGGAATTGCAAATTATAAGGTGTTGGTAGAACGCGTGTAGTGACACCTCAAAATCATGACTACTGACCTCTTGTGATGCATGGCATGCCTTTAACTGTATGGCAACTTTTAGGGTAAACTGCTAGTATTTATTCTAGTGCCGATTTGATATATTTTTTTTTTATTGTGGTTGCAAACGAGTAAATGGGACACCTGATGGTGTCTGTTAGTTGTCTGTCTGTTAGCCTCAGATGGCTTCCACAGCTTAGCCCGGACTATGGGTGAGCGCTGATGGCTCTCAACCCGGTAAGAAAGTTAAGCGAACATCGCCCGAGGGCTCCCCCTGTGGGGAACGGACCTCGGCTCGGGGCCTCGCTGACGGCAAAGTGGGAACAATTACATAATGTCAAAAAATTTAAAAATATAAAATATCCTAAATTTTGTTTGACATCAATATATATACGGTAGGTACTAACGCCACTCAATTGTTCTCGGAACCTCTCCACTAACATTTTATGGTATGGTATTAAAGTTCAAATTGAGTTTTAGGTATTATAACGAATAGTTTGTACGGGAGTATAGAAAAGTGTTGCTTTTAGTCCTTTTTAGGCAATTTTTGAAAATTTTCTCTACGTAATAACCATCCTTGTACTTCAAGGAATATTCTAAAAAAGAATTAGCAAAATCGGTTCAGCTTTTCTCGAGACTTTCGCTTAGCAAAACATTCAGCGATTCATTTTTACATTTTAGACATGTTCATGCGTTCCTACCTAGAAAACACATTAGAAAGAAAGAAAAAAAAAATATTTTGTAAACCTCACATAATAACTCACCAACGAAAGAAATAAGAACTACTAACTAAAAACAAGGAGTCGAATATGTAAGGCCAAAATATGGTGCCCGTCTCAGCTTATGGTACAGTAAACATGATACTACACCGCTGATAATCTAATGGGCCCCGTACAAACAAGTCGCGGAAGCAACAATATATGCAAAACGAATTGTTTATGTAAAAAGAGTTAAACAGTAATATTTGAAACAGTAACATTAAATTAAGAATAAAATAATTTAATTCTATATAATTAATACTATATCATATATAATATTAATACTATATCATATTCTAGTTTGTAAAAAATATCATAATACATTACGCCGATATAAATCGATAATTCCATATAATGCACTAGTTAACCGATTGAAAATACACAATAACAATCATCATAGTAGTTTAATTACTTACGTGACATGTTTTAATGTCTAGCTGACCCAGACATGATGAAATTGACTTTTGATTGGTGCGGGACATTTCGTATACGAACGTTAATGTATTTCAGTTGTAGGTATTTACAATATAAATACATATTACACATCAAAGCTTCAAAAACCGATAACAATAGGAGACCGATGATTATACATACATAACGATCAAATTTAATACAATATTATATACTGACCGCAATGTTACCGCTGTGAGTAGCATCTATTAAATTGAATATAGAGGAATAGTTCACAATGGAATCTGAGATATCAATCGTCTTTATACTATTTCAATTTCGATAATATTTCAAATATCTGAATGAATAACAGTCTGAAGCAATCTTAATTTACGTGACAATAACATAAGGCTGGATGAAATCAATACTTGAGCGAAGTTTTATTATTCAGTGAGCAAGATTAGGTAGGTATTGACCTTCGAACTGGAACCAAAGTATCGTTGTTCTAATTCCCAATTGATATCAGAGTTGCTTCTTGGGATGAAAGCATTATCAGACGAGGGCATTAATGTATTTATAAGATAGATAATCGAATTAAGATTAATCTATCTTATAAATAAATAAATTTATTACTAGCAACCCGCCCTCGCTTCGCTTCGGTTTCAGTCGCTTTACCCGCGTAATTCCCATTCCCGTGAAAATACCTGGATAAAATATAGCCTTCATTACACCCTGATATTATAGCTTTCCATTGGTGAAAGAATTTTTGAAAACGGCTCGGTGGTTTAAGCGTGAAAGGCAAACAAACATACTTTCGCATTTATAATATTAGTAAGGATTAAGATTTATTTCATTATTCGTGTGGTGAGGGAATAAGAATACAATTCACCACCCTCTTTCTTGCTCGTGGGTGTCGTAAAAGATGACTAAGGGATACAGTATGCATTTGACATCTATGCAAGAGAACGAAAATTCGAAATATAAGCCAACACGTCTGATCAGCGTCATATAGTAAGTCAATTTCCCTCCAATGGTGGAGGAGGCTCGAGCCCAGCAGTGGGACGTATATGAGTCAACGTGATTTCATCATTATCTCGTGTCGGAATAGGGTGTCGTGTTATATTAAGTTTTCCGTCTCTTGCATATATTTGTGTATTATAATCCCTTAAGCGTCTTTATAATACTCACGGGTAAGAGAAGGGCTGGTTAATTGTATTCTCACTTCGTAACCACATGTACAATTGATTTATTTATATTTGATTACTGTAGAACCCGTTTAATACGATCACGTTTAATACAATTGCCCGCATAATACGCCATTTTGTGTCAGTCCCAGCAACTTGAGACATGTTTTCATACATTTCTTTACGCTTAATACGATCGTCATCCCGTTTAATATGCCAACACATGCCACTTAAATACACATATTACCCCATGCGGTAGCGGCCAGCAACTGTCGAGCGACCCTAAGTGATAATGACCAAGAAGAAGATGAGTCAACTCTGATTTTGTAACACGCCTAGGCATTATCAGCAGTTAATGATTTAAGACGTTGTAACTTCTTTGAATCAAAGCGAAGACGCACTGCGAAAATTAAATTACATTGAAAATCTTGTAATTACTAATGCCTCAAAAACTTTTTGTCAAACTAAAATAAGTGATTACTTTAAGTAACGTAATAATAATAAACAACATTATTTTTTATTTTTAAATATATTTTTTTTAATATTTATAGATGTATCTAGTAGTAAGTATATTAAATAAAGAAAATAAACAACATTTTATTAAGGTAATTTTTGAATGTTAAATTCAATGCGTAGGTATTCAAAATAATAATATAATATAAAAAATAATAATGGCACATTTTCTCCCTTTCCCGCATAATACGCTTTCCCGCCTAAGACGCGTTTTTGGTCGGGTCCCTGCGAAATCGTCTTAAACGGGTTTTACTGTATTTACTTTGAAGTAAATTCATACATTCATTCAAGAGGTTCTATGATACTGTTTAATTATATATTTAATATATTTAAATAATAAACATTATTCAAATTCATATGTATATTCTAATCTGTCAAGTTCTAATTTCTAATATATTTTTCCTCATAATAATCTAGCTTCCAATAATAATAACCAAGAAGTATTTACTTTAAATGACATAGAAACTTAATATAACATCCTCCCTTTTGTAAAATAAAATTAATAATAATAGTAATAAAAGAAATGAAAAACAACTGTACGTTCAGTAAATAATTCAGCTATGAGTTGAATCTTGCTGATCGAGTAGGCCATCTCTTACTACTGCTTACATCTTCATTGTGTTCTTGTCTGCGCTCCCTTTCTTTCTCTTTAGCGACGTCATAGGATGTTTCAGTAATATGCCGCCTATTTCTCCGTACCAAATTACCGTTTGATGTCTTAACGTCATAACTTCTTGGTTCATTTCTTTGTTTGACAATTACTCCATAGCTCCTTGAGATCGCATCCCACACATGCGTGCCAGGAGTCAAAGCAGGCAACTCCTTACTTTTGTGCGTTCTATCATAGTTTTGTTTAACTCTATCTTTATTAACCCTCTTGTGATCACTAATTGTCTTTATATTTATATATTTTGGTATTAGTAAATCTGTTAGTATAGGCACAGTTGTTCGAATTCGCTTACCAAATAGAAGTTGTGCTGGACTAAGACCATTTTGGGTTGGCGTACTCCGATAGGCCATTAATCCTAAATGAATATCTTCTGATTTCAAGATTATGGCCCTTCACAATTTTTACTGCAGCTTCCGCCATAAGGTAATTGAAAATATCCTTTATATGCATCTAATTTCGAAAAAACCTTTGCTGTACCTATTCTTGCCAAGCATTCATCAATCGATGGTAAGTGGTATCTAGATCTTTTTATATTTTTATTAAGTTCTGTATAATCAACGCAAAGTCTTATGTTACCATCTTCTTTAGGGCGGACTACAATACCTGCACAATAGTCTGTTGGTTTGTCTACTGGAAATATAACATTTTGATCCTGTAGCGTTTTTAACTCTTTTTTTAAGGCTTCATATAAAGGGATAGCTACTCTTCTGGGGTATTCTATAGCATATGGTGTGGCTCCTTCTTTTAAGCAAATTTTATATTCTCCTTTTAATCTACCAAGGCCTCCAAATAATGTAGGGTAGGCTCTTTGTGGGTCTGTATTTTCTGTGCAACACTCTTTGTTGATTCGAATTGTTTGTTCAATAGTGTTTATCCGCGTAATTATTCCCAATGACTCAATTTCTCTTTTTCCAAGCAGAGAATGTTGTAAGTTCTTTATGACATATACAAACGGTTTTATAATGTTGTTTTGCCATATTATTTCAGACTGAAATTTACCTACTACATTAAGGGGTTTATTACCAGCTCCTTTCAGACAAGTCTCAGTTGCATTCAATTTACATCCTTTTCTAATACTTTCAAAAACTTTCTCACTTATTGCTGACACATCAGCACCAGAGTCCAGTTTAAAATTTAATTCACTTCCGTTTAGCATTATTTTTGCTGTCCATGGATCGATTTTATTTATATATTCAATTTCTGTCTGAACTCCATGTATTGTATTTAAAAAATACTTCTTTTTCAATTTCATTCAGTTGTTTCATAGATTTGCAATATTGTGCCCAATGTCCCTTTTTCCGGCACTTAATACATACATTATTCCTTGCTGGGCACTTTGAATAAGCGTGCGACGGTGATTTACTACATCTACCACATGTGCTTTTAAAGGGTTTTTGGAACGTATTATTTGTCTGCTTATACGTCTTATTTCTTTTATTTGTATAATGTTGGACATTATTTATTTCCTCAGCAAGTGTGCTTGGTCTAATTGCATTTTGTTGTCGCGCAACTTCGTCTTCTTGTTTTATTTTTATGATTACTGTATCCAGTGTGATTTCGGGGTCTAGTTGTAATTTATTCGACACTTTTATGTCTCGTAGTCCTACAATAATCCTGTCACGTATTAATTCATCTTTCACGTTTACTGGATATTGACAGTATTCTGCTGCGGCATATATTCGGCATATGAAATCGTCCACTCTTTCATCCTCCTCCTGACATATCTTATTAAATTTTGCACGAGCATGAATTTTGTTTTGTGCTGATGAGTAATATTCATCAATTTTTTTTGTAATTTTGTCATATGTGTACTGTTTGTCACCTTGTTTTATGTTGAACATTGTTAACAAATGGTCAGCTTTGTCTCCTATTACATACATGAGCATGCTAACCTGTTTTATGTCGGGTTGTGCTGAAAGTCCTGATGCTTGTCGATACCATTCGAACTTTCTGATAAAAGATTTCCAGTCTTCACCTTTGCCCGAGAATATCGGTGCTGTAAGCATTGCCATATTTACCTGATTTTCCATTATATTATTATGAACGTTGTATTTATACGTAGTTTTACTGTATATTTATACCGCTGTCACCATGTTTAATTATATATTTAATATATTTAAATAATAAACATTATTCAAATTCATATGTATATTCTAATCTGTCAAGTTCTCATTTCTAATATATTTTTCCTCATAATAATCTAGCTTCCAATAATAATAACCAAGAAGTATTTACTTTAAATGACATAGAAACTTAATATAACAGATACTACCCCAGACGAAGCGGCCCGCGGCTGCAAACTGTCGACAGAGTGGTCCTACCACATATAAATTGTAATGTAGATATGTATCTATACCAATAAATAAAATTGGAGTGTCTGTTTGTAATGTCAAAATAATAGGCTTTTTTCATGCTCACACGGTTAATTCAAAAATTCTTTCACCAATGCTGCCAATGGTCAGTGTCTCTACATACCTCTCACTCAGCTATACACTTATAACATCTATTTGTACAAGAAAGTAAGTCGAGTGAAGGTTCAAAGGCTAGGATCAAGTAAAGCTAAGTGATTCCTTGTACACTATGCAACAGAAACTCGAAACAAAACCCTATACCAACGAGCCTGAGCAGCGCGGTATAGTAAGTCAACTGCCTTATCTTAGCTTACTTATCACTAGAATTGTGCAATTAGAAGATAGTTCTACCTTATATATAAATATTCTGTTTGTGTGTTTATAATTCAATTCCTTCTAAACGGCTGGACCAATTTTGATGACTTTTCTGTGTGCGTTCAAGTGGGTTCGAGAATGGTTTAGATTAATATTTGGACCCGATAGGCGGTGCTGCGATTGATTTCAAAGAGAATCCCTTTTTTCTTTAATTTGAACAGAACAGTGTCTGTTGGGTCAGCCAATTTTATTTTAAAGAAAAAATCAATGTTTGCTAATGTTCAATCTAAGGTAGGTAAGGTTGTATTGGAGTTTTTGTGTTTCACATAAGTAAATTATTGTCATTTAATAGTAATATTAAATTGTAATCTTTTCTGTGTTGTGACGGAGTAAGATTACAATTCACCACTCCCTTTCTTGTTCGGGGGTGTCGTAAAAGATGACTAAGGTATAATTATACGAATATATCTTTGCAAGAGAAAGAAAATTCGAAATAAAATCCTATACCAACCCGCCTCACCAGCGATGTATAATGGGTTAATTTCCCTCCTCTTATGAAGGAAGTTGGAACCTATAAGTGAAGCTTTAGATGTTGCGCGAAGCGCTGCTCGCTACGGAGCTAAGATGATGATGACGTCTTAATCAACGTTTACCTTCACATTGTCTCAAAATTCAACCTGCAAACTACATCCTTATACATAGAAATATATATATGTAGACTTACAGCCTCAGAGTTGGATATTTTCTACGGTTTTTTATTACTTTCATCATCATCATCATCATCATCGCAACCCACATATGTCCCACCCTTGGTCTCGGGCCTCCTCCTCAACGGGAGGGAATTTGACCTACTATACCATGCTGGTCAGACATGTTGATATAGGGTTTTATTTCAAGTTTTTCTTCTCATCCACAGATGTTATATGCATATTATATCCCTTAGTCGTCTTTTACGACATCCACGGGTAAAATAGGGAGTGGTGAATTGTATTCTTACTCCGTCACCACGCGGAATTACTTTAGACGGCATAAAAGCAACATTTCACCTGATCATAAGTGATAACAACCGCTCAAAGTTCTTCGCAATACCAGAGACATAAACTAGGCCGTTGTTTATCGTATGGTTGAACTCTGGTGGGTGTTTTCATTAACCTAAACTTATTTAACAATTCAGTCTACGCCAAGATTGAATATTTACAAAGAATTAAGTTTTTATGTCCATAAAAAAGATCCTTTGTCCAATTACTCTTACCCGAGCTGTTTACTTTTGAGATTACTTTACTGTGTAAAAGATAATTAACAGAGCATAATTATTTTTGAAAGTTGTTCCTTGAAGATAAATAAATAACAGTGCAACATAAAATTCAGTTTTTATATTTTATTATTAATGAAATTTCCGTGCGGTGACGGAGTAAGAACACAATTGTGTCATATAAGACGAGTAAGAGATTTAACACGTATATAAGGGAACGTACTCATAGTACGTGACCCGTTTTCTGGGAGCGGGATCCTTAAAATACTACGATTAGTCACAGGAGCGGTGGGGTGGCTCAGATTTTTGTCACATAGTCGATTTTACTGAGAAAATCTCATATTTTTTTACCTATATTCGGATAATTTTTCAAAATATATAATTCACTAGTAATTTAAGTATGCATGCAGTCTTTTGCAATAAAGACGAGTGTGAGCCAAATTATTATTTCTTTCTATTTTTGCCTGTGAATTGATTAAAAATCATAATTATCAATTACTATGTGAAAACTAAAGAGAGAGATGGGGGGTCTTGGCATATAATACGAGTGGTCACTGAGGAGACGGAGGGGTCGAAATATCAAAAAATATCATGGTCATGCAGTATGGGTATGTTCCCTAATATCTATGCATGAGAAGGAAAACTCTAAATAAAATCCTATACCTATTCAGGCTTGAGCCCAGCAGTGGGACGTATATAAACTGAAATGATGAATGATGGTTAAATTTTGTTCAAGCTGCCTTAAAAATACTCTTACTATTTTACTAACACAACTATAAATTATCTAATAAAAAATCTGTTCATTCAACAAGTGTAGATATATCTAAGAAGAGGATAGAAATAGTGATGTTAAATGTCATTCGGGTACATGTTTGCTCTGTCAACGCTCGTTTGTCCTTCGAGAGAACGAGGTCACAGTACGACCCCTGGTGATTTCGTTGCAATTTAGTTATGCAAAGGTCTAATTTCAAATAGTTTGTGTTCAAAGTAATAACTTAATCATTCTGAAGCGTATATTGTGTAACGCTGATATTTAAATATCGTGGCTTTATTAAATATTTTCTTGATTATACTTTCATTTTCAATTTCATTATGGCTCATATTCGCCCTATTGTTGCGTTCGACTCTCCTCCTCAATTAGTGTGAAATTCACCTACGCTGGTCAAACGGGTTGGTGTGAACTTGCCTTCTCTTGCGTAAATATTATATACATGTTTTGTGATCGCCCATCGAAAGCTGGCAATTCAGAGTATGTTCTGGCAACCTTAGTAACAGCGGCACGTCACGCTGAAGTAGTTTAATAACGAAAAATGGCTATAAATAGACAGTCTTAAATGAGTTTACTGCTTATTAAACCGGGTTGAGAGCCCTCAGCGCTCACCCATTGTCCGGGCTAAGCTGTGAAAACCATCAGCGGCTAACAGTTATACACACACACACACACACACACACGCACACGCACGCGCACACACATACACACACACACACAAAAGAGTAGTAGATATTCCGTGATCATTCCTAGGTCGTAGTTAAGCAAAGGCAAACAAGTAGGTTATGTCACGAAGTTACATGAATTTATAAAGATGTAGGTAATTGTGGAGACATTCGTGTAACGAATTGAATATATATTTCTCTGGGTTGATAGTCATTTAGACAACAGTCATGGGCAAGATAGCGGCTACTTCACCACCACACGGAAGGCATAACATTCATCATCATCATCATCGCAGCCCACATAAATCCCACTGTTGGGCTCGGTCCTCCTCCAGAATGGGAGAGAATTTCATCTACAATACCATATTGGTGAGACATGTTGGTATGACATGTACACATGGCATGGCAAATGTAGGGTCTCATTTTGAGTCCTCCTTCCTCGCACAGATACTATGTGCATATTATATCCCTTAGTCGTCTTTTACGACATCCACGGGTAAGCTAGGGGATGGTGAATTGTATTCTTACTCCGTCGCCACACGGAAACATATATAACTTTCACGTGAAATGAAATGTTGTGTAAATCTCAATGATTTATTTCGTTATAGAATTCTCAGTACCACCGTCGAGTCTGGAATAGCGTCTGGTAACAATTAATTATAGGGTTAAAAAGTTACGAAATGGATACGTTTACCTTTTCGGGATCAAGGAGTAATATTAATAATAGAAAATTATAGTTTAAAAAGCTACAAAACACGTTTACAAGCTGACAGCCCGGAATCATAGAAGTTTCAAATTTCGCGCGTGCGTAGTTCGCACTCTAGTTCTATCTCTCTTGCTCTTATGCAAAGGATACGATTAGACATTTCTAAATCCTGGCGAATCTAATCAGGATATTCGACTATTTTCATCGAATTATTGTATTGTCATGGGTCTTTGATGAGTGTGAAAAATTTAAATAAAATCTGTTAGTTCAAAGTGGGGCAAAATGACATTCAAAGATTTCGTTATATGTATACATACATACAGGTGAAACTAATAAAAAAAAGCGTGTTACAAAAGAAAAGGTAAAGCTTAAAGTTTATTACGTAGTGCTTAGGAAAATATTTAGCGATAGCGCCATTTATATCTATGTCGTGATTCTTTCGAGTATTCGTTTCACCTTTAGAACAATTAGCATTTAAAAAGGAAAATATCCATAAAATATTCACTTAAAATGCGTCGTTCATTTTGCTTTATTCTTATTCGACTACAGAAAATAGAGTTACAAAGAACGAAGATTTTAAAATTCAAGCTTTTGGCAAATATTGTCGGTAAAATTATTTGAAATTTTTAGAGATTTTTAAAGATATTGGACCTTTGATATATTGTAAAATGATCTTATGACGAAGTACGAATTTCCCAACCCAAATAATAATTGGCGACTCTACGATTTCTGTTTGGTGACGTAGTAAGAATACAATACCCCACTCCCTATCTTGCTCGTGGTAGTAACAGATGACTAAAGGATATGCATATAACATATGTGGAAAGGATATGCATGTAACATCCTATATACCAACATGTCTAACTGACATGGTTTAGTATCTCTTTCCCCCTATTGGGGAAGAAAGAGCTAATGTACCACTAATGACCGGCCCGCGGCTGTAGACAGATAACTGTCGACAGTGTGGTCCTACCACTCCTAAAATTTATATAAATTTATTTAGAATTTCTAACCCAATTATTAGACGAATTCAAAGACACTTTTATCTGAAACCTTTATTTCACTCTCAACAGTATTATGCTAATACTAAATATCTAATACTACTATCTACTACCAACGAGACATTTATCAAATTAAAAAATACTTGTCTATTAATTCGAGTTACGGTCGATAATTTTCCCTAATATCGTCATAAGAAAACATTGATGTTAAATTGCATACTTTTATTAATTGAATTACTTATCATTACTGAATTATCATTATTTTATATAATACTAAGAAAGAGTTAATTGAATTTTTTTTTCGATAAATTATTTTTTTTTTGCACTTGTTAATGTTTCTCATCTACTCAGACGCATTGGTCAATGAAGTGGAAAAGAGATACATAGATGCGTCACAAACCCAAACGCTTAGGTCGATCTTGCCTCTTTATCACTTGTTAGGTCGGAACGTGACAATGACTCATATTTTTTCTTGTCTGCACCCGGCGTTCATCGATGTATAAGATCTCCGTATTACGTCCTAAAATTGCATTTTGTCCTAAATTCTCCTTAGAGTATCTGCAGAAAATTATTTCTAAAATAGTGTAATCATCTTTTAAAAATAATTAATTAGTTATTTTAAGCGAAAGAAATACTTTAAATTATTTTTCTCTAAGGTGCCTTTATGAGGCTGGTTATGTTGATAAAGCGTGTTGTCAAAATGCTGCAAAGTAGGATGACATTGCGTCGTTGCTGTCCTCATTCAGTAAACTTTTCTGCCCCTGGATAGCTGGATAAACTAGACTGCTGAAGATGGTTCACTCTTTTGTTAAGTGTGTCACCATTTATTGCACACAGTTCAGAAAATGACTGTATTGATATTTTTAATCCGAAATAAAAAGGAATATTATTATGAATTATTTTAGCTATTTTAGTAGTTTACGTTGCCTACAGAAGTTATTGCCAGTTTGTGTACGAATACCAGCGTTGACATTTACGTGTGTGTGATATGCTAGTGAGCGAAATTGTTGTAAGCGTAGACTTTGCCTATGTATTAAGATTAAACGGAGGGAGAAATGCGGCGACACTGGTTTTAGAACAAAATACGAGCGAGGGCCTTTCTAGTATTCATAGTTCTGTGATAATAGACATGACCATATTTAATGTGACAATGTAATGAAGAAATATTATGTTATGTAACACATCTGATTAATTATTCGGATATTAAACAATATTATCTACACTAATACTATATAAAGGATACGTTGTATTTTTGTATGTTTGTTACGAATTAACTCAAAAACTACTGGATGGGTTCCGATAATTCTTTCACCATTGGAATGCTATATTATCCCTGAGTAACATAGGCTATATTTTATACCGGTATTCCCATTGGAACGGGAACTTGGGTCACTGATGACAAGGTCCGGTACCAGTGGCCCCCCCACTTGGCACTTCAAGATACGCCCAGCTGGCCATGGGCTCAATCGCCGCTCCCTCTTGTCACCCTGGACGGATTGGACGGTGAAAGAAGCACCATGGCCTGCCGCCAAAAAAAAATGGGAACGGGAACTACTCGGGTAGGGCGACTGAAACCGAAGCGAAGCGAGGTCGGGTTGCTAGTAAATAAAAGTTGTTTTGTTATCGTTATGTACAAAAAAAATGGATGACATTTTTATGAAGCCTTTCCTCCTCTTATTGAAGGGTTTTTCACAGAAGGTTCTAGTATCGACAAAGTTGTGCTCTCCAGTTCATTATAAATGAATAGGCATTCAAAGAATATCTAAGTAACATTTTTGCCCGTTTGCATTCTTTTTCTTCGGGGACAACGTCTCATTTCCTTTATCTATATATTCCAGCAAAACATATTCATGCATTCATTCGTAAATTCCAGTTTCTAGACGTTTCACTGCTGGGCTCAAGCCTCTTCTACAAGAAGAAGGAAATTGGCATATACCACGCTGGTCACTGGTGTTGAAATACGGTTTTATTCCCTCCTTTTGCATAGGTGTTATCTGCATATTCAATCCAATAGTCGTCTGTTACGACACCCACGGACAAGCGTGGGCGTGGTGAATTGTATTCTTACTCCGGAAAAGAACAACATATTAATTTAATATATTCATGACAGTAGGCAAAGTTGTTTCAAAGAATGAAAGTTTAACTAAACATTATAAAGGTGAATATTATGCTATGTTTAATATTACGCCATTATGCTATTTTATATATATTAATAAACCATCATATCAACTCATAAAGGTCCCAATGCTGGGCTG
Source organism: Lymantria dispar (assembly GCA_032191425.1). NCBI lineage: Eukaryota > Metazoa > Arthropoda > Insecta > Lepidoptera > Erebidae > Lymantria > Lymantria dispar. The sequence goes on from CM063457.1 coordinate 23,540,442, forward strand.
AGGCCTCTTCCACTATGTGCAAGAAATTAACCTACCACGCTAGTCAGACGGGTTAATACAGTGTATCAGGTTATGGGGCAACTGGTCAAAAGGGGGCTAGGCAATGGTGATAGGAACCCATAAAAAAAAATTGAACGAAAAATATTGGTTCGTTTAGAAATTAGAGACATGTAAAGTTTTCAATTTTGTCATCGCTTTTTCGTATAAATCTGATGGAAATGTATAAAGTCAATGATACGCAACATATTCATACTTTGTTAAATATTCATTAGAAATTCAAGAACTCAATGATTACGTTCACATAAGCAAAACAAATTTCGGTTTAAAACAGCTGATCGGCCTATGAGCGTTGACCGCTTGCCGTTGTACCTACATGTCATTGAAGCGTTTGCGCAATTCTAGGTATTAAGGAATGAAATTATACTGTCGAAGCTTTACATGTCTACATGTATTCTGTCTGTACATGCCTACATAATAATACGTAACATTTAAGGCATAGACTCTTAGACACATTTTTTGAAATCACTATAACTTTTATGTTATATTGTTTTTTGTGTAATGTACATTCTAATTATGATCTATGACCGTTAAACTACAACATACTCGAACAGTTGTCCCATAACCTGATACACCCTGTATAGGGTTGTATTTCAATATTTCTTTCTTGCACACCCACGGGCAAGAGGGGGAGTGGTGAATAGTATTCTTACTCCATCACCACGCGGATAAATATTAATAAATGATTGCTGAATTTTTATTATGACATGAAAATTGCTCTAAGGAATAATTCTTTACAATTTTTGTACTAGAATCGATCGCATATTGTATACAAAATTATATATAATATCATTCACATAACTACATTGACCTACAATAAGCAATCAATAATAATTAACTATAATATTTTTCTATTATAGAAGTGGATAATATGAATTTTATATTTAAAACTAGCAACCTGCCGTCGCGTCGTTTCAGTCGCCTTACCCGCGTAGTTCCCGTGGGAATACCGGCATAAAATATAGCTTAAGTAACTCCCTATATAGACAGCTAGCTAGTAGAAAAATATTATCATAATCCGTCCAGCAGTTTTGAAGATTACCCAAAACAAACAGAGAGACGTACAGAAAGACAGACAAAAATGTTTTAAACCGCTGCTTAGGCAGAGGTAGCGTACAAATAACTGTATCAGCATGAAAAGAGACCATTAATTTGACATTACAAACAGACACTTTTGATTTTATTTATTTGTATAGATTTAGAAATTTTAATCATCAATATCCTGATATTAAATCTATACGATTTAATATCAGGATATTGATGATTAAAATTTGGTAATAACAATTAAAATTCAACCTTTTTTTTTTGTGGGTGGGCTGCGGTCGGCGCGCCTCCGCACCACTCCGTCCGGGGCGACAGAGGGGCTTAAGCACGCAACTCCCGCAACCCACCCGAAAACCACCTCGCCTTCGTCATTGGGCCGACCACCGGAGCAGGTTTACTTGTCGTCAGTGGTCGGCCCGACGGAATACCCCCTACGCGGGGTACCCTCCCATCGACCGACGTCCCCCCCTCGGGGAGGACGTCGGTCTTTCCTCACGCGGTCGGTCTCTCGGTGGGTGACGGACTAATCCCCGGTCACGTCACCCGCCGCCTCGGCTAGGGCGGCATGAGGCGCAGATAGTTGCGCCTACGCCGCCCCAGTCGCCGGCGGCGGATCTCCTCATCGAGGCTGCACTCCACGCGCAGACGATCCGCCGCCTCCTTCTGCGAGATCTCTGTCTCGCAGAAGGCTGCGACCGCGTCCCAATTCCCGACGCTGTCGACCATCGCCCTAGCGATGGCCGGCAGCGTCAGGTCGGCATCGATGATTGCGACGAGTTCACGGCGCTGCATTGCCCAAGCCGCGCAGGCCTCGAGCGTGTGGCGCGCCGTGTCCTCGTCGCAATCGCAGTGGTGGCAGGACGGTGTACTCTCCCTCCTTACGACCCTGTGCAGGTATTTGGCGAAGCTCCCATGCCCCGTCAACACCTGCACTAGCCGGAAGGAGAGCACTCCGTGCCGCCTTTCCAACCACTGCATCAGCACCGGCCGGAAGGCCACCACGGTTCGCACCTCGAACCGAGGCCTCTCCAGCCGGACTGCCCAACGGGCAATGACGTCTCGGCGGGCGTCGACGCGCCAGGCGGTGAGCTCCCCTAACGAGATCTCACCGCCCTCTGCTCGCACCCCCGTCACCCGCCGATACAATCCGGCGAGCATCTCCGCCTCCAGGTCCCACGGGGGAGTCCCGGCCAATAGGCACGCTGCCTTCGTCGCCACCGCGCGGTATCCGCGGATGGCCCTGACCACCATGACCCTCTGTGGTCGCCACAGAAGGGCCCTAAGTCGGACGGTCAAGGACCCCGCCCACACCGGTGCGCCGTACAGGGCCATCGAATTAAAATTCAACCTTGAAGATTAACAGTATAGATGGATTTTTAACACGCTTTTATTAGTTTCACCTGTATGTAGGTATCTATGTAGGTATCCATGTATGTAACGCAATCTTTTTGAACGTCATTTTGCCCCACTTTGAACGTACAGATTTTATTAAAACTTTGCATACTCGTCAAAGACTCATGACAATGCAATAATTCGATCAAAATGGCAAATATCCTCATCAGATTCGCCAGGATTTAGAAATTTCTAATCGTATCTTTTGCATAAGAGCAAGAGAGATAGAGCTAGTTTGCGAACTACGCATGCACGAAATTCGAAACTTCTATGATTCGGGCCGTCAGCTTGTAAGCGTGTGTTTTAGTTTTTAGTATTTTAAACTAAAAATTTCTTTTATTATATTATTTATAAATAATATAACGCGAATTTAATTTAATAATATTTCAATACTAAATTGCCGCAGTTTCACTCGCACGGTTCCCGTTCCTATGGGAACACGGGGATAAAATATAACCTGTTATTCGCTAATAATGGAGCTTTCATTAGTGAAAGAATTGAAATTTTTAAAATCGGTTTAGTGGTTTAATATTGAAAGTGTAATAAACATACAAATAAACTCGCATTCGTATATATAATACTAGCAACCCGCCCTCGCTTCGCTTCGGTTATAGGTTATAGTCGTTTTACCCCTCTAGTTCCCGTTCCCGTGGGAATACCGGAATAAAATATAACCTTGTTTACGCCCTGATATTATAGCTTTCCATTGGTGAAAGAATTTTTGAAATCGGTCCAGCCGTTTTGAAGATTACCCGGAACAAACAGACAGACAGACAGACAGACAGACAGACAGACAAAAATTTTTTAATACTATTTTAGGCATAGGTGTTCAATGCACATTGAACATGCAACGCAGCAAACTCAAAAGTAGAGCATGTCAATATACAAGTAAAGCATGTCAACATAATGTGCAAAATTAGCACTGACATGATTTAAAGACACTGCGTTATACTTTACACGTACGACACACTAACACAAAATGGTATATGTGTGTATTAGCAATAAGTAGTATATAAGGTGTACATTGTGTAAAATAAATCAGATTTGAATTTATTCATCTCTCAGTTACATCCCTCTCACTGCGGCCAAGACACCCTTAGCCGTCAGTTCTGATTAGTCGAGTGAGTCTGCTTGACTGGCAGTGAGAGTTACCAATCCTCCACCCAAAGCTCCATCTCACTGTGGCCAAGACACCCTTAGCCGTCAGTTCTGATTAGTCGAGTGAGTCTGCTTGACTGGCAGTGAGAATAACCAATCCTCCACCCAACATCCATCTCACATCCACCTGTCACCTTAGGTAGCACGGTGCAGGTATCCCATCATATAGGCTAGGAACTTAAGGGCTTTAGGTACTTCAAACTATAACCTTAGGTTCTTCTGTCAAACACGGCGTTAGTCCACTAGCCCAGACTACGCCCTTACATTTGGTCCTTCGAGTAAAAGTAAAGATTTTCCTCCCTCTAACCCCCCCGTAGGTTTGACATAACAGACATACGAATCAGTTAAGAACGGGCTGGTGTACTCAACAAAGCATCAGTTTCGGAATTGACTGAAGGACTTTTACTTACGTACTCTGTCAGAAAGCCTCTCGTTGCGGTTCGGTCACTGGCCTCCCACAAGCGGGACTCACCAGCTGATTGAGAAGTCGCACCTTCAGGGACGTGTTATAGCGAGAGCGCAGGTACGATAAGTATTGACTTAAAACATTAGTAGTAGGGAAGTTAGGGTAGGGCTATTAGGGAAGAAGACAAAAGAAGCACTATGGACATACAAGAAATAAACACAGCAATCAGGAGCCAGGAGGAAGATTATAACGAGATCAGGAGGATAATTACAAACATTAAAAAGGACTCCGTGAGCCGAAGAACACAAAAATACATTGACGAAAAAAGACAAACACTAACTACTATTTTCCAACGGGTGCAAGAGAATCACTCGAAACTGGAAAAACAAGAGATGTTATCATCTCACAAATATATCACTACAAATTACTTTGGAAATATCCAAAAACAATACAACGAGGGCTTAGCCCACCTACAAAACTATGAAGCAAGACTTCAACTTGTTCAGGCGATATATGAACCTGAAGAACAAAACACAAACGAAGAAGAAGGGAGAGGGAATCCCAAGACGTTTATACAAATGTTCAGGATATCCCAGATGTCAAAAAGGCTAATTCAGGCGAAAGAATCAGTCACTGAAAACAAACCTATATGGCATTTACAAACTACAATAAACAATTTACAAAAACGATGGCAGGATATTGAAGAAACACACATTGAATTATTATTGGAGGAGGATACATCGGGACACCTTTACTTCAAAAATAAATATTTTGAAAACACCCAAATTGAGTTCGATACTACAATGGAGATGCTGGAAGAAAAAATCCATGACAGTTCCAGCGAAAAAATAACCTTAACACAGTCGTCAGGAAAACTACCCCGTATCTCTATTCCAACTTTTACTGGGAGTTATGACTCATGGTATACTTTTCATGATTTATTCAAAAAAATTATTCATGAAGATAAAAATATTTCATTGGTAGAAAAGATGCAATATTTAAAGACAAATGTAAAAGGTGACGCAGCAAAAATTATACGTCATCTAACGATAAGTGAATCGAACTATGAAACCGCATGGAAATTGCTTACGCAACGTTATGAAGACGAACGAATGATATCAATTAAATTCATCGATAAATTATTAGATTTACCCAAGCTAAATGTTGCGAATGCAGCGGGTTTAAGAGACATGCACGACACCATAAAAGAATGTTTGGAATCTTTAAAACATCAAGGAATTGACATTTCAACATGGGACCCTATTTTGGCTAGACTTTTGGCCAGGAAATGGGACCAACAAACTGACTCAAAATACGAGGATCAGTTACAACACCCAAACAAATTGGAATCGTTTGAAGAAATGTTACAGTTTTTAGAAAAAAGATTTAAAAGTTTAAAGTCCTACGATCAGCAAAAAATTACGTATAATCACCTGAGTAATAACTCGGTGAATCATACAATAAATAAATACCGGGGAACACTCGTACCAATAGCAGAATCATCAAAAAGTAAACATTGCTGGTACTGCAAAAGCACAGAACATAATATAAATAAATGCCCTAGTTTTAAAACCTTGAACGTGACGCAACGATATAAGGAAGTCTCAGACAAAGAAATGTGCAAACGCTGCTTAAATCATGATAAACAAATAAAATGCACGAGCGAGTTTTATACAAAATGTGAAATATGTCAACATAAAGGTCATAACACACTATTACACCGAACATTCGATTCAATTAAAAGACAACCAGAGTCTTCTGAGTATACGAAAAAGTTCACTCCTAAACCAACTATGAGTGATAAAAAACAAAACACAACGTTATCGAACTTATCAGCTACCAATTTAGAGGCAAAAAATACGGTCTTATTAGCCACAGCGCTATTACAAACCACGTCGTATGATGGAACACCACAATTATTAAGAGTATTGTGTGACCAAGGTTCAGAAGCGTCATTTTGCATGGAAGAAGTAGCACAACTGCTGTCGTATCCAAGACAAAAGGTTCGAGCCGAAATAAAAGGCATTGGAGACAACGAACCTAAGACATCGAAATATACAATTAACATAAAACTACAACCAAGGTACTCTAGTGAGTACAGACTACCTGTAACACTTATAGTACTACCAAAGCTTACAAACTCGTTACCAAGAAGTAACTTACAACAATTACAAGAGTTGGACAATGTTCTATTGGCAGACCCAACGTACAACAAAAAGGGACCTATAGACATAATTTTAGGTGCCCAAGAATATAGTAAAATACTATTACAAGGTTTTAAACGACTACAAGGCGGTATAATCGCTCAAGAAACAGAATTGGGTTGGATTTTATCCGGGTTATATCCGCAAGACACAAACGGTGGCATCAAAGTATTAAGCATGATGACTCGCACCGACGACATACAACAATTAACAAAATTTTGGGAATTAGAAGAAATTCCACGACACTATGCACTCACCAAAGATGATGAGTTGTGTGAAAATTACTATACAAATACTACAATACGAAGTTTCGACGGCACTTATACGGTACGACTGCCGTTTAAGGACGCGAACATAAAATATGGCGAGTCAAGGAAAAAAGCCGTGGCTCGACTATTACAACTAGAACGTCAGTTCGAAAAAAATGACAATTTACGCCAACAATACAAGGAATTTATGTACGAGTACCTAAATATGGGTCATATGAGAAAAGTACCTAAACCAGAATATTACACAGGAGAGTATTATATTCCCCACCAAGCGGTAATAAAAGAAGACTCTCTTACAACAAAACTACGAGTGGTATTTGACGCTAGTAGTAAAACAAGTAGTAAAATAAGCCTTAATGAAAATTTACATAAAGGACCACGACTTCAACAAGACTTATCAAACATATTATTACGCTGGAGAACGCATAAGATTGCTTTCATGGCCGACATTATGAAAATGTACCGGTTCATAAAAATAAACCAAGAAGACTATAAATATCAAAGAATTTTATGGAGATTTTCTCCAAAAAAGGCCATTAGTGAATACGAACTAACAACGGTCACGTATGGCACAACAAGCGCGCCTTATCTGGCCGTGAGAACATTACAACAACTAGCATTAGACGAACAAGACAATTACCCTATCGCCAGTAGAGTAACGTTACAGGATTTCTATGTTGACGATATTTTGTCAGGAGAATCCCAGGAAAGCTCCGTCAAGGAATTACAAGAACAATTAATAGCAATGTTAAACAAAGGTGGTTTCCAACTACGAAAATGGTCTTCAAATAGTTCGGAATTGTTGAACAATTTAACATGCGATAAAGAAGAAAGTCGGATGCTGAAACTTCCCTTAGACGAAACAAGAAAGTCATTGGGAATTATATGGTCTCCAGGCGAAGATAAATTCTGTTTTCAAATAACTATCACAGAAAACACAAAACCCACCAAACGGTTCATTATGTCAGAGGTGGCGAAAATATTTGATCCGTTGGGCTGGTTGGCCCCCATCATCATAACACTAAAATTACTAGTACAACAACTGTGGACGTCTGGGATGGAATGGGACCAACCAGTAAATGACATAATACGAAATAAATGGACAGAAATACAAAAACAGTTAAAAAACATAGAAAATATACAAGTACCACGATGGTGTCACACGATAGACAGGACAAAGTTTGAGCTGTATGGATTCTGCGACGCCTCAGAAAAAGCATACGGGGCTGTCGTCTATAGCAGAGTAATGGTGAATAACAGTTACTACATAACATTGCTCCAAGCTAAGTCAAAAGTTGCACCGAAAAAACAAAAAACAACATTACCGCGTCTTGAGCTATGCGCCGCAGTATTATTGGCTAATTTAATAGAAAAAATAAAAAATGCTCTAAACGGTGATAACAATACCGTGATTTCATGCTGGACGGATTCTATGATCACGTTGGGATGGATAAAAGGAGATCCTGGGCGATGGCATACGTTCGTGGCCAACAGAGTGTCAGAAATTAACAGCATAATACCTAACGCTCAATGGAATCATGTCATATCGTCTAAAAACCCAGCGGACATTATATCAAGAGGATTGGAGCCAGAAAAATTAATAAACTGTTCCTTATGGTGGAACGGCCCACCATGGTTACAGACGAGTGATATACCTATTACAACAACAGCACCACAGCCCAATGAAGAAGCCAAGTACTGTTTATCAACAACAATTAATACTACGAATGAAAAGTATGACATCTGGAGTCGATTTTCTAACTACAATAAAATGATAAGAACATTAGCGTATTGCTACAGATTTATCAGCAAGCGCAAAAAGCACGAACCATTATCCTGTACGGAACTAGAAGAAACAGAGAAACGAATTCTATGCATATTGCAACAAGAAGAATTTTACGATGAAAAAGAAATTATTCGAAAGAAAAAATCACTGCAGAAAAACAGTAAATTATCCACACTAGATCCATTTATTGATAACGATGGATTATTACGAGTTGGAGGTCGAATAGAAAACGCTGACTTGCCATATAATCAAAAACATCCTATACTATTACCACGCCGACATCATATAACGTCATTAATAATACAAAACGCACACATGAAAACATTACATGGAGGAAATAAACTAACTACAGCTGTCCTACGACAAAAATACTGGATTATAGGTGGAAAACAAGTTGTCAAAGGTACACTAAAAAAGTGCGTCAAATGCGCGAGATACAGGTCCGAAACGAAAGTACAGAAAATGGGGATACTTCCAAAAGCAAGAGTCACGCAATCATATCCATTTAGTCACACTGGAGTGGATTATGCGGGACCAATACAAACAAGAACAATGAAAGGAAGAGGTCACAAGTCCTACAAATCATATATTGCTGTATTTGTATGCTTAGCAACAAAAGCAATTCATCTAGAATTAGTGGGAGATTTGACAACTGAAACATTTATTGCGGCACTGCGGAGGTTCATGGCCAGACGAGGACACGTGTCACATATGTATAGTGACAATGGCACGAACTTCGTAGGCGCAGCGAAATTTTTGGAACAAGAATTATTGCAAATAACACAGTCACCTGGATTCCAAAATACGATGACCAGTATAGGTACTCAGTGGCATTTTAATCCGCCAGCAACCCCCCATTTTGGTGGGATTTGGGAGAGCAGCGTAAAATCAGTAAAGTACCATTTACGTCGAGTAATTGGAGAATCGACATTAACGTACGAAGAAATGATAACATTTTTACATCAAATTGAAGCTTGCCTAAACTCGAGGCCGTTATGTGCACAAAGCGAAGACATCAATGATAATACAATACTAACGCCTAGTCACTTTTTAATTGGTCGGGAAGCAGTTGGAATCCCAGATCCGTTATCAAACATAAATACTGATTTAATAAATAGATGGAAACAAATTCAAAGAATGAAGAAAGATTTCTGGAAAGCCTGGTCATCTGATTATTTACATCAACTTCAACAAAGATACAAGTGGAAAGAAACTCAAGAAAATATTAAAATTGGAACCATAGTACTAATAAAAGATGAAAACATAAGTCCAAGTAAGTGGCCCTTGGCAAAAGTGGAAACCGTTCACCCAGGAAGCGACGGGGTGATAAGAGTAGTGACACTCAAAAAATCGACAGGTTTATGTCAAAAACGATCAATACATACATTAATTCCTTTACCCGTATATCAGGAAGAATTAATGACTAACACGAATACGTTAAGAAAAAATACCGAAACGCCTGTGAATAGTAACATAGCAAATAACATAAATAAAAAGTCTAAGACACTTAAGTCAGGCGTGTTACTCTATACTACATTATTATTGTGTATCGGACAAGTAACAAGTACATCAATGTTTACTATGAAACATTTAAATCCAGGCCTATATGTAGAACAAATAGGTACTTCAACAATAAACAGAGGAAGTTTTAGAATAGAAACTAATTACGAAAGGAGTGATTTGGAACTGAATTTAAATAATACGATAAAAATAACTAATCAGTTTCAAAAGTTATGCACTGACACACAACAGTATACAAAAGACACCCATTGTGCAGAATTTTATTATCATTTGAACGAAGAGAAAGCACGATTTGAGAAGATAAAGGATTACCTTACTGGGATAAAGATTTCTAGAAGGAGACGTGGATTATTAGGACAAATGTTAACATACGTGTTCGGAGTAAACGATGAAGTATACAGAAGTATTGACTCATTGAGTAGCAATCAACAAGAACTTATAAACGCCGCCAATCATCAAACAAACATAATGATATCTACAGTATCCGCTGTAAACCAAACCGAGGAGCGGATTAAGAAAAAGTTAGAGAATTTTGAAAAGAAGTTAAATGAAGCTATAGCATTCATGTACGATAACGACGTATGGTATAAGATGGTAGACGCTAACAATGTGAAAATACAAGTAATACAAACGTATCAATTAGCGAGCAATTACATAACAGAGATTATTCACTATTACAACGGGTTACTTGAGATATACCTAAATAACGCATCGATATACACAATTTTGAGTCCTAAATACGCTAATGATATAATACAAACAACCAATCAAAAGTTACCTGGAAACTTAAGAATAATTCAGGATCAATTAATACAGACTAACATGGAAATAAATGCAACACATATAAACGTATTTGCGTACTATCCTATTCATGACATAAGAAAATATACGCTAATACACATAACGGCGATTCCTCAAAAGTTGACCGGGAGTTCTTTTGAATGCTTGTCAATCCCAAGAGCATTCATAGGCTTCGACTATAACAATGAACGATACTTTGAATTAAGTAAAGACGAGTTCAAAGATTGTTTACACAAAAAATCGGAGTTTGTTTGCTATCCCGTGGCTGTTAAGAACATGCAATTGAACAAGAATTGCATTGTTGACCAGCTATTCAGCAACAATAATAACACTAAATCACAATGCACATCAAGAAGATACAACATTCAATCTACAATTCTATGGAAACAACTTTACATGCAGAATACGTGGATGTTTATCACTACAAAAACACAATCAGCTTCGATAATATGTGATGGACAAAGACAAGAAATTAACCTAGAGGATATAGGAGTACTACACATTTCAGAAAGCTGTGTAGTAAAGACGTTGAACAACATTCTTGCAGCTAAACGAATAACAACAACAACTGTGCAAGCATCATATTTTAAAAGGAGTAATTTTACTCTAGACACACAAGTAGTCCAATCAGAGATACCAGACATACCGAAGGAGGAAGTATTAGATAGCTCCACCAGTATATTTGACCACTTAGCCGCTTCAGAAGCAAAGCTAAAAACAAGATTAGATAACACAATATGGAGGCGAATAGAATCTCATTCCTATGTGGTTAGCACCGTGACATCTCTTTCTTTAATAGTATTAGCTTGTCTTTTAATTTATTTCAGACCACTCAAACAATGTCGAGATAGACTTACGAGAAGACAAAACAAGGAGACAACTACAACACAAGCCACAGAGACAGACAAACAGCGGGCAGCTCCACCACAACCACGGCCACGGTATGGGAAACCTCGTCCCCAGACTACAGTCCAAACACCACAAACGACGGAAGGACACATTGGACCATATGAGGTTATCGAATTATACGACTTGCAGTCGTGTTCCTGAGAGACCCCAGAATGTTCAATGCACATTGAACATGCAACGCAGCAAACTCAAAAGTAGAGCATGTCAATATACAAGTAAAGCATGTCAACATAATGTGCAAAATTAGCACTGACATGATTTAAAGACACTGCGTTATACTTTACACGTACGACACACTAACACAAAATGGTATATGTGTGTATTAGCAATAAGTAGTATATAAGGTGTACATTGTGTAAAATAAATCAGATTTGAATTTATTCATCTCTCAGTTACATCCCTCTCACTGCGGCCAAGACACCCTTAGCCGTCAGTTCTGATTAGTCGAGTGAGTCTGCTTGACTGGCAGTGAGAGTTACCAATCCTCCACCCAAAGCTCCATCTCACTGTGGCCAAGACACCCTTAGCCGTCAGTTCTGATTAGTCGAGTGAGTCTGCTTGACTGGCAGTGAGAATAACCAATCCTCCACCCAACATCCATCTCACATCCACCTGTCACCTTAGGTAGCACGGTGCAGGTATCCCATCATATAGGCTAGGAACTTAAGGGCTTTAGGTACTTCAAACTATAACCTTAGGTTCTTCTGTCAAACACGGCGTTAGTCCACTAGCCCAGACTACGCCCTTACAATAGGTGTCGTGCAAATAACCATGTGAGCATGAAAAAAGCCTATTATTTTGACATTACAAACAGACACTCCAATTTTATTTATTGGTATAGATTAGTTATGAATAAAAGTTGAAATATTTAATTATTACAAGTCTAAAACACAGTTGTCTACAGCCGCGGGCCGGTCGGTCCGGGGTAGTACCACACTCTCGCAGAAAATCGACGTCTGAGTAGTAGCAATTTGTTCCTGCGCTTCGTTCGGTGAGCGAGAGAGTCGGAAGCCCACCTTACTGAGGGTGTTTGCGTGTGGTGGGTTTTAGTGATGTCTTTAGTATCACCGAACCTCATTGCACGTATTTACACTTCAATTTCTTCGCGGTAAGCAGCGGCCTAGCTGTGCCCCTCGTATTGCAAAGGTCCATGAGCAGCAACACTTACCATCAGGTGCTCGTTTGCAATATTAGATTTTATCTAAAAGGTTATTATAAAATCTCAGATTATCTTGATGATAACTCGGACTGGCAATGAGCAGCTCCTCATACAGGAATTTCCTCATTATTACAATGATAGAAATTACGCACGTTTATTATTATTTTTTTTATTGTTGCTACTATAATTGTAAAGTGTAGCGTGTTTTGCCAAACGATTTTTTTTTATTGGATCTGTGTTTTGTTTATGGCAAATGGTATTGGTCATGCTCACTGAAGGGTCTGCTAGCGGTAGCTATGAGGAGCGGGTCACTCCCTTCCCTCCATTATGGTTGAGGGGAGTGATGGCTGCTCTAGTAGTTAACTCGTGATCGGGTGCCGCTTGCGGGATCTGGTCCAACCATAATTTTCTCATTACATTTGTGATTATTATTATATTTGTGAACTATATTATATAATATTTCGAATGGCATCACACTGGAACTATTAATAAGCATGTTGTAAGATGTAATTTTATTTGACGGAGGCAGCGTGCCTATTGGCCGGGACTCCCCCGTGGGACCTGGAGGCGGAGATGCTCGCCGGATTGTATCGGCGGGTGACGGGAGTGCGAGCGGAGGGCGGTGAGATCTCGTTAAAGGAGCTCACCGCCTGGCGCGTCGACGCCCGCCGAGACGTTATTGCCCATTGGGCAGTCCGGCTGGAGAGGCCTCGGTTCGGGGTGCGAACCGTGGAGGCCTTCCGGCCGGTGCTGATGCAGTGGTTGGAATGGCGGCACGGAGTGCTCTCCTTCCGACTAGTGCAGGTGTTGACGGGGCATGGGAGCTTCGCCAAATACCTGCACAGGGTCGTAAGGAGGGAGAGTACACCGTCCTGCCACCACTGCGATTGCGACGAGGACACGGCGCGCCACACGCTCGAGGCCTGCGCGGCTTGGGCAGTGCAGCGCCGTGAACTCGTCGCAATCATCGGTGCTGACCTGACGCTGCCGGCCATCGCTAGGGCGATGGTCGACAGCGTCGGGAATTGGGACGCGGTCGCAGCCTTCTGCGAGACAGTGATCTCGCAGAAGGAGGCGGCGGATCGTCTGCGCGAGGAGCGCAGCCTCGATGAGGAGATCCGCCGCCGGCGACTGGGGCGGCGTAGGCGCAACTACCTGCGCCTCATGCGCCCTAGCCGAGGCCGCGGGTGACGTGACCGGGGATTAGTCCGTTACCCGCCGAGAGGCCGACCGCGTGAGGAAAGACCGACGTCCTCCCCGAAGAGGGGACGTCGGTCGATGGGAGGGTACCCCACGTAGGGGGTATTCCGTCGGGCCGACCACTGACGACAAGTAAACCTGCTCCGGTGGTCGGCCCAACGACGAAGGCGAGGCGGTTTTCGGGTGGGTTGCGGGAGTCACGTGCTTAAACCCCTCTGTCGCCCCGGACGGAGTGGTGCGGAGGCGCGCCGACCGCAGGCCACCCACAAAAAAAAAGATGTAATTTTATTTAAAAGAAATTAGAAAAGTAAATAAAAAATAGACAATCCCGCTGAGTTTCTTGCCGGATCTTCTCAGTGCGATCGCGTTCCGATCCGGCGGTAATTATAACTTTAAGAAAAATGTAAAAAAATTACAATATGTAAGTGCCCCCGCGGGGTTTATACATAATAAATGATTTGAATAAAAAATAAAATCCTTAACTTTATAATACTGAAAAAATACTATATACATATTTTTGACTTTTTTTTTTTTTTTTTTTTTGTGGGTGGGCCGCGGTCGGCGCGCCTCCGCACCACTCCGTCCGGGGCGACAGAGGGGCTTGAGCACGCAACTCCCGCGACCCACCCGAAGCCCACGTCGCCTTCGTCGTTGGGCCGACCACTGGAGCAGCGTTAACTTGTCGTCAGTGGTCGGCCCGACATATTTTTGACTAAAGGGTTTTATGTTTGTATCTTGTTGAACATTTTTAAGTATTTCTCTAAATGACACGGATACCCAACACATTATGAATGCAAATAAGGGTATCACTTAAAACTCAAGGGCAGGCGCCTCGCTTCCCTTTCTCTTTTGAAGAGTCCACCGGAACTAGATGAAATATGTATATACCTATACTTATAATGACCTGCTATGACGTATGTATATTATAAAAGACTGAGCAACTGAGTACGGTGACTTATATTAAGTGAATTACAAAGTATTTATACAGATAATAAAAATGGAAATGTCTGTTTGTAGTGTAATAATATTGGTTTTTTTTTTCATGATGATATGGTTATTTGCACGATACCTATGCTTAAAAACCGGTTTAAAAATATTTTGTCTGTTTGTTTGTCTATCTGTGTATTTTAGGTAATCCTCAAAACGGCTGGACGGATTTTGATATTTGACTACCAGGTAGCTGTCTAAGCGGGGCGTTACTATTCTATAGCAATAAATAAAATTGGAGTGTCTGTTTGTAATGTAAAAATAATAGGCTTTTTTCATGCTCACACGGTTATTTGCACGACACCTATGCCTAAAATAGCAATTAAAAAATTTTTGTCTGTCTGTCTGTTTGTTCCGGGTAATCTTCAAAACGGCTGAACTGATTTCAAAAATTCTTTCACCAATGGAAAGCTATAATATCAGGGCGTAAACTAGGCTATATTTTACCCCGGTATTCCCACGGGAATGGGAACTACGCGGGTAAAACGACTATAACCGAAGCGAAGCAAGGGCGGGTTGCTAGTTTAGAATATAATAACATCTGTTACTGTGTGGTGACGGAGTAATAATACAATTCACCAACCCGTCTCTTGCCTGTGCGTGTCATAAAAGACAACTATAGGAATTATGGGAAGAAAATTTCAAATGAAACTCTGTGCCAACACGCCTGACCAGCGTTGTATAGTAGGTCAATGTCCCTTCCATAGCGGAGGAGGCCCAACATTGGGCCGTATATGGGCCGAGGTGATGATCACGATGAGATGAACGTCTGTTATGAACAGTTGGGATGTTAGTAGCCAATTTATGTGCCACTTAAGATCTCAGGGCTTCATTATGCGAGAATAATTGACTTACTGAAAGAGTAGAGTAAACTGCTCTGGAAGGATAGAGAATTGACCTACTCTGGAGGCGAGTCTGGTTAAGTGAGTTGGATTAGAGTTTTATGTCAAATATAACTTCTCTATTCATGTGGCTTTTTTTTAGGGTGGGTTACGGTCGGCGCATTCCTCGCTCGACTCCGTCCGAGGCGACAGAGGGGCGTAAGCACGCACACCCGTAACCCACCCGTGATACGTCGCCTTCGTCGTTGGGCCGACCACCGGAGCAGGGTGACTTGTCGTCAGTGGTCAGCCCGACGGAATACCCCCTGAGGAGTAGCCTCAACTACCTAGACGGTTTCCGCACGCGGTCTGCCTCTCGGCGGGTGACGGGCTAACTCCCCGGTCCAATCACCCGCAGCCTCGTCTAGGGCGGTATCAGACGCAGATACTCACGCCTGCGCCGCCTCAGTCGCCGCCGGGCGGTTCGCGTTGTCGAAGAGACGCTCCTCGCGCACGCGTCAATTCACCACCCTACCTTGCTTTTGTGTAGTAAAAGTCACACCACAGGCGACGTAGGAGATAGTGAATTATTTTACTTTATTATCACATGGTAAACATTAGTCAGTTTTTAAAAAAAACATAATTAAAGTGCGTTTAAACATCACGGAAAGTTTTACGTTTTAGATGCGCTTAAAGAAAATTTTCACTTAAGAAAAAGTGTGTTATATTAGCATTTATTGTGATGAAATAATAAAAATATGACCGCTATTTCAACTTTTTGTTGCTTAGCATGGTTAGAAGAATGTCTCAAAGGTATTTGTTTCAGTAGCTCTATAGTTAACGAGCGGGAAACTCAACAGTATTGTTTTGATGAGAAAGATAGACGTTTTCGCTCGGTAGAGCGTTAATTCATCTCACAGGAACCGCTAGCGAGCCTTGTACGTCCGCAACAATGAAATCATTTCTACCTGTCTCTCCATTTATAAAACAATACTATGAGTATATATATAGATACCTATTAATAACTTTGAATGAGAATAATTGAAATATTAACCAAAAATATAATTGTCATCATAAGTACTAATAAAATAATAGAGAAAATCAAGTTCTATAAATACTATAAATAGTATTAAAAAGGTATTTTATCTACGTGAAATTGAATGAATAGAAATAATGTCATATAAACTATGAATTAAAAATGATTTGAGAAAATTTTTGAGGTTGTATAATACTTTTTTGGAAGTATAGTATGAATGAAAATATCACATCGGTCATGGAGTAGTATTGAACTGTGTGGTGACGGAGTAAGAATACAATTCACCAACCCCTTTTTTGCCTTTGGGTGTTGCAAAAAACGACTAAGGGATCACAATACGCATAAAATATCTATGCAAGAGAACTTTGAAACAAAACGCTATGTCAACACGTTTGACCAGCGTGGTGTAGTTCGGGCCGACCACTGATGTCAAGTAACCCTGCTCCGGTTGTCGGTCCAACGACGAAGGCGACGTGGTGTTCGAGTGGGTTGCGGGTGTGCATGCTTACGCCCCTCTGTCGCCCCGGACGGAGTGGTGCGAGGAGTGCGCCGACCGCAACCCACCCCAAAAAAAAGCGTGGTGTAGTAGGTCTTCCCGTCTATTGTGGAGGAGGCTCGAGTCCAGCAGTAGGACGTACAAGAGCTGTGATGATGATGATGAAGTTGAATTAATTGATAATGTGAAAAGTACATTAATATAATTGTCGGAAAATTCCTACATCGGTTTTCTTAGTGCAAGTTGGCGTAAGCTTTTGGTTAACTTTAGTATTTCATATTCGATTGTGGTGAAGTAAGTTACGAAGTTTATTAGGTTACATTGATGTACTAATGAACACCGACTGTAATAATAAATCCATGCGGTACACGATTAAAAATAAACGGAATTTATAGGAATACTGTGGAATAAAATTAAACACCGTAGAATAGAAAGAAGTCGGCAAATATATTTAAGTGGGGACCGGATACTGTGGCAAATACTGTGAAAAAATCTACTTTTTGAATATGAACTTCAATCATTTTATAGACTGCAGTTTTTGAGTAGTCATAGGAAAATCACCGCAATAAAACATCCAAATTTTTGCATGTCTTTAAAACGGTCTATAGACTTAAATACTCTTTTTTAAAACGCGGTCATAAAACTTTTTTAGAGAATTTAATATTGGTTAATTTGACTACCAAAAATCTCTGTAGAATGATTTGGCGCGGAGTTATCCTTGATCAAAGCAAAAAAGTACTTTTTAACTTTGGCGATCAATAACTTTGAGAATAACGGTTGTATAGGAAAAGGGCTTTGAAAACTACACAATATTCTCTATTAGATACTGTGAATGGCTTTTGTCGAAATTTTTTTTAATTGAAACCTGACTAAAATGACATAAATTCGCATAATTAAGGATATTTGGATAACTTGGTACCTATAACTTTGGATGAAATGGACGAGCGAAAGATATCGTCGATAATTTTACAACCTTAAGGTGTCCCATATAATCTCTGAAAAATTCAAAGCGATTTTTTTTTCACAGTGCTCCGAACCTTCAAATTCTGTTTTGGCAAAAATCACCATTATTTTACGGATTTTATCGTGTTTGTATTTGATTTTTGATCACACAACACACACTTTGCAGCGTTCATGGTCACGGGCGGACTAAGATGTCCATTGCCCCCGAGTTACAGTTGAAAACCACCCCAAAACTTGCAATTTTTTTTCTATCCCTTAATTTTTACTAGTGTACTATAGCACAAATGTGTATGAATATTGTAAATTAACTACTAAGACGCCTCCATTTCATCAGTGTTAAAAATGTAAGATTAATTTACAGCATTTTTTAAGCTACCACTGGATTATTAATGCTTACTTTAGGCCATAAGTTGCTTTTCAAAATAAGTGGCCATAGAACACTGTTGAACAAATGCGCGTTGAAACACTTCACATTCTGAAAAGTGGTTACTAGGTGTATACAGAGTTTGGGTAGTACAATATATTTGAATTAAGCCTAGCACGTATTCATTCTATCATTCATTTCAGCTCGTATACGTCCTATTGCTAGGATCGAGTTGCCTTCACAATAGCAGAGATATTGACCTACTATACCACGCTGGTCATACGTAATGGTAAAGGGTTTTATTTTATTTATTATCATTAGTTTTCCATAAATATGAAAATGTTTAACTACTATTTTTGTGGCTTCCCATCCGCAATGCGTCTCCTATGAAAATATAATTATTTAAGAATTAACTATCAGTTAGAATTACGCTATAATTCTAAGATAGTACGCATAGTTTCTCTATATTAATACATTTTTATCTAGTATTGTTTGAAACACAGTTTATATTAAACTAGCAACCCGCCTTCGCTTCGCTTCGGTTTCAGTCGTCTTTCCTGCGTAATTCCCGTTCCCGTGGGAATATCGGGATAAAATGTAGCCTAATTTACGCCCTGATATTATAGCTTTCCATTGGTGAAAGAATTTTTGAAATCGGTCCAGCCGTTTTGAAGATTACCCGGAACAAACAGACAGACAGACAAACTTTTTTTAATGTGTATTTTAGGCATCGGTGTCGTGCAAATAACCGTGTGAGCATGAAAAAAGCCTATTATTTTGACATTACAAACAGACACTCCAATTTTATTTATTGGTATAGATGCCTATACGCTCACATCTGTTAGACGTCATTTAGCGCAGGTATAATGCTGCTGTGAAAATGCCTTCTGAGTGGCGTGCTAAAGAGCACCTCGTTAAAATGACGATGTCTTTATAATGTTAGAGGGAATTTTGTCAAGCGTTGGCTTTTCACATAGAATCATTTATATGGTTTACTGACGCTATAGCGCGTAAAAGTAGATATAGCAGAATAAATGGTCTTAGTATAAATGTGCTAAGTGTGATTTTTATCCACCCATAGAACAATTCCTTGGATGATTCACAAATTATTGTGTAATTTGTTATCATCATCATCTCGGCCTATACACGTCCCACTGCTGGGCTCGAGCCTTTTCTTGGTTAGGAGTGAAATTGACCTACTATACCACGCTGGTCAGACGGGTTGGTATAGGGTTTTATTTCGAGTTTTCCTTTTCTTGCATAGATATTAAATGCGTGTTATATCCCTTAGTCGTCTTTTACGACACCCTCGGGCAAGATAGGGGGGTGGTGAATAGTATTCTTACAACGTTACCACACGGACGGAGCCTATATGTGTACGTTTCTGCCATACCTACTATAGCAATCAATCTTAGTAAGGATTGTTGACTTAAAAAAAAATATTAAAAAAAGTAAAAAGTGTACAAAGTACGCATGGCAGAAGTGAAACTTCTTTATCCTTTATCATCTTTTATCCTTTATCCTCTTTTATCCTTTATCTCATTCTCTCGCCGGCTGAATCCTATACATTTACGTGTTTATGTCTCTATGGACTCGCTTTTTCGTTTCATCGAGTTTGAAATCACAACGATTCTAAAGAAGTTTCACTTCAAAAAAAGTCTGTTTCTGTATATAATGATCAAATAGTACATATATTATACAAAAAGAGTTTGTAATCTGACCGTTGTCATCCCTCCTTAGAATTGAAGCGCGGCTGTGATATAACTATAGAATCAAGAAAATCAATGTAATACGTGCGTGGGTTTTGATAATGTTGCTTCTAAAATTGTACAAATATTTTTATATTTTGAAGTAATGATAACTATTAGATAATATAAATTCTACCGTTCTGTTCTTAAGTATTTCAATTTATAAAACACAAAAGTAAACGGTTTGATATTGTTTATGAGCGTACAACTAATGAATATTGTTTGTATCATAAAATATATTACCTTTTAGCGGAGGATCAATTTATCTTACCGAATACGAGCCTGTACTTAATTTATATTTTCTACTAGTTTCTGCTCGCGACTTTTAGGAGTGGTAGGACCACACTGTCGACAGTTATCTGTCTACAGCCACGGGCCGGTTTGTTCGGGGCAGTACCATGCTCTCGCAGAAAATCGACGTCTGAGTAGTAGCAATTTGTTACTGCGCTTCGTTCGGTGAGCGAGAGAGCCGGAAGCCCAACTTTCTGAGGGTGATTGCGTGTGGAGGGTTTTGGTGGTGCCCTTGGTATCACCGAGCCTCAATGCACGCATTCACACCCCCTTCGCTTTCTTTGCGGTAGGCAACGGCCTTGTAAAGGTCCATGAGCGGCAGCAACACTTACCATCAGGTATATTGTTTGCCACCGTTTGCAATCAAAAAAAAAAAAAAACTCCCCTCGCGTGGTATAGATACTTTGGGCTAACGCTAACTTTAACCTAAGACTTTGTTTACGTAGAAGGTGAAAATATTTTTTAATTATACGATTCATACATGATTTTTGCGAAAATTTAGCCGTTTACGCAGCGGAAGCTGCCAAAAGCGAAAAAAAACGAGTTTGAAACATTCTTCATTGGTGCTCCACTCCTGTTAATCTTAGTGTGATGATATATAGCCTTCTCGCCTAAAGCCTTCCTCGATAAATGGGCTATCTAACACTGAAAGAATTTTTCAAATCGGACCAATAGTTCCTGAGATTAGCGCGTTCAAACAAAGAAACTCTTCAGCTTAATATATTAATATACTTATAGATGTGCGATTATAAAACATTTTCTTACTCTTAAATTAACTTGTATGCAGTCATTAATTAAATAAATCGATCCATGATTCA
Source organism: Lymantria dispar (assembly GCA_032191425.1). NCBI lineage: Eukaryota > Metazoa > Arthropoda > Insecta > Lepidoptera > Erebidae > Lymantria > Lymantria dispar. The sequence goes on from CM063457.1 coordinate 23,561,872, forward strand.
GCTTTATTAATTGATTTTATTATGTCGTCGTCGTTGTAATCTTATACACGTCCCACTGCTGGGCTTGAACCTCCTCCCCATTAGGAGGGAAATTGACCTACTATACCATGCTGGTCAGACATGTTGGTATAGGGTTTCAATTCGAGTTTGCCTTCTCTTCACAGATTTTATGTGCATATTATATCTTTTAGTTGTCTTTTACGTCCATGAGTAAGATAGGGAGTGGCGAGTAAGAATACAAATTCTTACTTCATCACCGCATGGAAACACATAAACATGTACCATCGTTAAATAAGTGTACGTAGAACATTTCGTGGTGTTAAAAGGTAATTTGTCGTATTGTAAATGGTTCAGAATATACTGTGAAATTCCTTTTTTCCAAATAAGTTAAAATTCCAATAAATGATTCAGTATAGCATAAACTAGTTGCGCTTGAGCTGCCACCAAGTAGGAGGAAATTTGACCTATTATACCACCTTAGACTAAACCGTCTAACGTGGTATAATAGGTCTTTGTAAGTATTGGGTTTTACTTGAATTTTTCCCTCTCTAATATAATAATAATATTTTCTATAATATAATAATATTCCCTATCCTCCTCGAATATAATATTTTTTTTTTGTGGGTGGGCTGCGGTCCGCGCGCCTCCGCACCACTCCGTCCGGGGCGACAGAGGGGCTTAAGCACGCAACTCCCGCAACCCACCCGAAAACCACGTCGCCCTCGTCGTTGGGCTGACCACCGGAGCAGGGTTACTTGACATCAGTGGTCGGCCCGACGGAATACCCCCTATTGGGGTTTCCTCCCATCGACCGACGTCCCCCCTCGGGGAGGACGTCGGTCTTTCCTCACGCGGTCGGCCTCTCGGCGGGTGACGGACTAATCCCCGGTCACGTCACCCGCGACCTCAGCTAGGGTGGCATGAGGCGCAGGTAGTTGCGCCTACGCCGCCCCAGTCACCGGCGGCGGATCTCCTCATCGAGGCTGCGCTCCTCGCGCAGGCGATCCGCCGCCTCCTTCCGCGAGATCACTGTCTCGCAGAAGGCTGCGACCGCGTCCCAATTCCCGACGCTGTCGACCATCGCCCTAGCGATAGCCGGCAGCGTCAGGTCCGTACCGATGATTGCGACGAGTTCACAGCGCTGCACTGCCCAAGCCGCACAGGCCTCGAGCGTATGGCGCGCCGTGTCCTCGTCGCAATCGCAGTGGTGGCAGGACGGTGTACTCTCCCTCCTAACGACCCTGTGCAGGTATTTGGCGAATCACCCATGCCCCATCAAAACCTGCACCAGTCGAAAGGAGAGCACCCCGTGCCGCCTTTCCAACCACTGCACCAGCACCGGCCGGAAGGCCTCCACGGTTCGCACCCCGAACCGAGGCCTCTCCAGCCGGACTGCCCAACGGGCAATGACGTCTCGGCGGGCGTCGACGCGCCAGGCGGTGAGCTCCCTTAACGAGATCACACCGCCCTCCGCTCGCACCCCCGTCACCCGCCGATACATAATAATATTCCCTAGCCGGTGACAAATTGTATTTTTACACGGAACATATATCTATCAGAATTTTAGACTTCCTTCAGAGAACCTAGCACAGCGTAGCGTATCGGTGTTGTATCGAATGCATATAAAGAGAGATGTCATGCCCAATTTACCACATAGAAAAACATTTTACATTGAATCTTCAGACCTAGCAAAAAAAAAAAAATAGATGTGATAAAAATGTAAAAATATATTATCAAAATTTTCATTTTATTACACGTAAATAGCAAAAGTAAAGGAACAAATTTAAAAAAGCTTAAGGCCTGCCGACATCGTTATGTTAGGGTACAAAAGCGACGCATGAAATATAAGTGCACGTAAGCGGGACGAAAGTAATGTCGTTAGGAGAGTTTTAAATATAAATATGGTAGGCTTTACAGGTAGAAATAAGAAATATATGGGCTTGTGTGACGAATTGTGATAGCTATATAGTTAGGATTTAGGAATGAAAAAATTTGAAAGCTTTATATTTATGGGTAAGTTAGGGCTTTTGCGAAATAAATTTTAGAAAGGCCTTAATTTACATATAATCTGAAAGCTTTCAAATTTTTCAGTATAACATTTTGATTGTCTTTCTTTATAGGTAAAAAAATTGGATTGAAGAATTGGATATTTTTTTAATCCAAGGTAGAAAAAAAGGAAGTAAAATTTTTCATTTTTGAAAGTTAGAGTTCTGATAATTTCAAATAATTCATCATAAAATGTAACGGTGACTTGTTTCTGAGGGTTTTCTGTTTAATTCACCTGAGGATGTAAAAAACGAAGGTATAGGTATCATCACTTTGCTTTTATCCCATATAGGAGTTGACTAAATATGTTTTTTTCTTTCATAGCAAAAAAATTTACAAAAATTATTGGCAATAGATTTATACTTAGTAATGTAATTGTTGACTAGATGACGTCAACTGGAGTTGGCTCAGGTTTATGTATAGCTTTTCGTGAACGGAGGTGGTGGAACGTGTGGGGGAGGGGAGTCTTCTTTCTGATCCAATTCGCCGCCGGCGTGCGTGGTGGCGTGGGCGTACTTACCTGCGCCTGATGCCGCTCTAGCCGAGACTGCGGGTGAACGACCAGGGATTGTCGCCACTCGCAAGTCAGCCCATCGTGAGGACCGATGACCCATGTGTGCGGGGTCGTTGTTCTAGAGTAGATGCCCACCAAGGCAAGCCGCTGACGGACCATCGAAGACAGTGAGGCCCTGTTACCGGTCGTCTGTATTTCAAGGCGGACGGCAGGTTATTTAGTGGGTGAGGGCCCCACACTACTTCCTTGTAGCCCCGGACAGCTGAAAGGTCTACGTATAGCTCTTAGTTGACTTTTACGACATCCATGCGCAATTTAAGGGATGGTAGTATACGACATATAATTATTATGGAAATGTTGAAATAAAACTTTTAAGTCATATTATACATGCATTCGCCATCTAACTAAAATAGCTAAACTTAGTTTGCTTAACAATGGGTGACCCACTTTTATTCATTGCACGAAAACGTTGAAGGGTGAGATACTAGATTTCTTTATATTTTAGCTTCACTTAAAAGTTAAAAATATTTTAGTTGGAAGAATTCTCGTCATCATCTCGGCTCATATACGTCCCACTGCTGAAGGCCTCCTCCATAATAGAAGGGAAATTTACCTACTATACCACGCTGGTTAGACGGGTTGGCATAAGGTTTTATTATGAGCTTTTCTTCTCTTAAATAGATGTTATATGCATATTTAAATCCTTAGTCATCTTTTACGAGCCGCGGCAAGATAGGGCTTGGTGAATTGTATTCTTACTCCGTCACCACAAGGAGAGCTCTTTGTTGGAAGAACTTCTCTTCTACATTTCAATTCATGTATGTACCATTGTTGTTAAAAAACCTCCTTTAGAAATTAGCTAAATATACCAACCTGACTAGACAGGTTAGAATTTTTTTTTTATGGGTGGGCTATGGTAAGCGCACGCGCGGTCGAATCCGTCCGGGGCGACGAAAGGACGGCGCGCGGGTGCGGTTAGCATAGAGGTTTTTTTTTTCAGTTTTCCTTTTTTGTAGAAATATGAAAGAATGAAAGAAAAAGGAATAATGTTTACAACTTCACTTCTTAAATCACTACACTATTGTGGCTCATTGTCCGTGTGTTGACGGAGTAAGAATACAATTCACCACTCCCTATCTTGCACATGGATGTCGTAAAAGGCGAGTATGTGATATAATATATAACATCTATGCAAGAGAAGGTAAACTCGGAATAAAACCCTATACAACATGTCTGACCAGCATGGTATGTTAAATCAATTTCCCTCCCATTGTGGAGGATCCGAGCCCAACAGTGGGACGTATGTGGGTTGCGATGATGATGAATTTAATAAGAGAACTAGATAACCTTTATGATAGGTAGCAAACTGACTAGGCCTTTTTTTTTCTCGCTGTGGAAATGCATTTACGCACTATCCTCCTGTCAGTGACAGCGACTGAAATACCCACTAAAACCACAGCGGCCCCTTCCGCGCTTTTACGGAGTGCCGGAGAGATCGTCTGATAACATTCTATCCCCGACACCCCAAAAACTGACTAGGTCCTGATAAGCGACAATCACCACTTACTTTCATTATAAAACACCATACAACATGTCTGACCTGCATGGTATAGTAAGGGAGGTGGCTCGAGCCTTGCAGTGGGATATATATGAATGTAGATGATAGATTGTGGTTCAATTCTGTGCCTCCTGTGACAAGTGATATAACTGAAAAATCACAATTTTACAGGAGAGCAAAATAAAGGTTTAAAAAATTCTAGTTCGTGTATTTAGTGGGTTAGATTACACTTGGGTACCTTCTATGGTAGATAAAAGCATTTACTTTCATTGTGTATTTTAAGTACTGTGGTAAATATCATAATTTTTAAGAAATTCGTGAAAAACCTAGCAGTTGTACCTTTTTTATTTATAAAATGTGTTAAAATTACGTGACAAATGATACAAGTAGAGTTAAATCAAGTTCCACCGTTATGTTGTCATTTGTGTAAACTGATATAGATATAGTAAAAAAATCGAATAACTTCTAAGAAAATGCTCAAAACACATTCTTGCTGAAACAAATCATACAAATCCTACTCCAAGGATTCGATTTTTATACTCATAAATCTCAAATTTTTATATTTTTGCAGAATTGTATCAGTTTGCTAAAATTCTAGTTTTTATAAATGTGTGTTAAATGATACAAGTCTAGTTATACCTCTCATTAAAATACTTATTTATGGTGTAAATGAATACAATTTTTAGAAAAATATTAACGTTTATTAAGGTTTTCTTTATTAAAGTTTATTTATTTTTTATTCAGTTGGAATTATTAAGAAATGGCGTATATCAATCTTACGCAGCTATCACAACAATAAATTTAAATCTACTTACTTAGTACAAAACACAGCCATGGTATGGAATCTTTTGCCGACCTGACGCTGCCGACTATCGCCAGGGCGATGGTCGGCAGTGTCGGGAACTGGAACGCGGTCGCAGCCTTCTGCGAGGCAGTAGTCTCGCGGAAGGAGGCGGCGGATCGCCTGCGCGAAGAGCGCAGCCTCGATGAGGTGATTCGCCGCCGGCGACTGGGGTGGCGTAAGCGCGAGTACTTGCGCCTCATGCCGCTCTAGCGGAGGTTGCGGGTGACGTGACCAGGGATTAGTCCGTCACCCGCCGAGAGGCCGACCGCGTGAGGAAAGACCGACGTCCTCCCCGAGAGGGGGACGTCGGTCTTTCCGGGAGAGCCTTTCATGGGAGGGTATCCTAAATAGGGGGTATACCGTCGGGCCGACCACTGATGACAAGTAACCCTGCTCCGGTGGTCGGCCCAACGACGATGGCGACGTGCACGTGAGTGCGTTGCGGGTGTACGTGCTTACGCCTCTCTGTCGCCCCGGACGGAGTGGTGCGAGGAGCGCGTCGACCGCAACCCACCCCCAAAAAAAAAAAATGTAATCTTTAATAAAATCTAGAAAAATAAAACACAAAATTGCATTACATACTTTAAAATTTACACGGCACAGTTAATGTACTATAACGTACTGAAATAGAAATAAAACCTATAATAGGCATTGCGAGTAAGATGACTTAGAAGTTACTCATGTTCAGAATCATTATCCGGAGCAGTGTCTTTGATATCATTCTTGCAGCTCAGACTTCTGTAAAACTCGTGAGCGCTCTCATGAAGAAAACACAGCAAATCTAACAAATTCTTCTTTTTTTTCGGTTAAATTGTAATCTTAAGAGTGATTGGCTTTCGGTACCGTAATTATTGTAATCATGTCGTAGGCTTTAAACCATTTAGAACAATCCATGTCCATATACTCAACATCCTTGATCTTTTGTAAGAAAAACGGGGTATATTGTTGTCTTTAGTATACAAAAATAGATCGAATGTCGCACCACAGAAATTTTTCATTGTCTGTATTGTTTTTTTTTGAAAGTATAACATTGTTTTGAAAAAATATTGAAATCATAAAACATATCACGAGTCATCTTGATAACAGTTGTAATTTAGCTGTTTTGTTTGAAGCTGTACGCACAAGCTAGTACCAATCTCTTCGCAAGTGAATATTCATATTTGCGTGCTTCTTCTTACGTTCAATCAACGTATGGTCGGTGTCAGCCTTCATGTGAGTATAACCGAGTACGAGAAATTTATGTTCAATAGATTGTAGTTGAGGAGATAGTTTAACAACCAGCATCAGCATTGTTGTAACAATCAAATTCTTATTTTGACCCGGGCAACTATCAGAGTATATGATCAGCTTCTTGACGTTTGGGTTTAAATCCGGCAGTTTACTTATGATGAAATTGCATAGACATGAAGCTATGTCGTTTGCTCCTCTATTCCCTTCACACTCCGGCCACATATAACAGAAAGCTTTGTTTGTTTTTAAATCATGTATGGTCAAATTGAATGTCCAAAGCCGTCTCTTATAAAATGCTACATTTGTTTGCAAGTGTGGGGTGGGCAAACATTGTTGCAAATAAACCTTATGACCATTACATCTTCACATGACTGAGCCAGTCGCTCATCTTTTTTCTTTTCTTCGTAAGCAACTTTAAATGCATCTTGATGCTCTTTAAGTATCTTTTTCAAGTTTGTTGTCTGTGTTGTCCTCGGATGCGTACTTAAGTTTCATATTTATGAAGTCACATTTAGAATTTCTGAAAATGGTTTAGCTGATTGGAGTTTCAGTCTTCACTTTGTACGAATTATAAAGAACTTGTAAATAGAGATCAGAATTCAAGAATTTCTTAGTCGTTATATTGCGGCCATAGTGGTTTTCTGTGCTTTGCTTTGGTGAAGACTGACGTTTTTTTCGGCAAACTTCAATGCATTGCGCCACATAATCGGACCTACTGTCATAACTTGTCATATGTATCGAAAAGATTTTTCCTGACATGCAATGGCAGCTTCTCTTTGCACTTCTGATGACAGTCTCTAGATCACGTAATTCACGACTTTTCTTTGTTTTTCCTGACTTCGTGGTGTATTCTAAACCAGTGTTACGAAAGAGCTTTCTCTTTATTCTATCCTTCCCGTTTTCTTTCACATTTTTTCTTGTTTTTTCTTTTTCCGCCACTATTCATACCGCTATTTTCCCAGAAAGTGCAACCAGAAGGAGCATTCTAAGACGTCATAGCCTCGTGTATCCCCGCCACTCTTCTCATGTTTGCTCTTGTATCACTTAGCACGTATTGTTATTCATAAAAAAGCAAATTGGTTGGTTTGTATTTTAGATACAATTCAATTTATATTAGTTTACACGTAAAAAATATTTTGTGTTGAATGGTGTAAGGCGAGACGTATCACTTATCACTAATTAGGCGTAACTTTAAATTAAAATTATTAGGTACATATTGAGTTGTACCCTAATTAGTATTAAGCAAGATCGGTACAAAGTGATATAACTCTAAATATATTAATATTCACGATAAAAACACTGAAAAATAAAATGTAAATTTTAATATAATCCTTCTTATACCACGAGGCACGAAAAAATTGTTTAGATCAATTACTTAAAGGGGTTACAACTTGACATGTATCTAAATTCACAATTATAGTTGCCAAAATCCTGTCAGTTATATCACTTTGCACTAAATTATCTCCGAAACTATAGCAGATAGAAGCACGCGAGATAGACCAAAAAAACCGTATTTTTTTTGTGATCGTTTCTATTAAAAAATCACAGAAAGGGTACAACTCAAGTTGAATCACCTTTCACAGGAGACACAGAATTTTATATAGACCAACTAATACAACCATCAATATTAATATCAGAATTTCAGAAGTAACACGCACGTATTTCCTTTCATCGTTATTTTTATATTACAATCTATATTTTATTATTTTCTAAAGAATGGTCTTTATTATAATAATATTAAAATATATGCAACTTTCACTGAAAGAGGCTGGAATCACCTTTGAGTGTTATGGCCGAGATCCTTAGTGAGGTAATAAAATTTAAATATCTTAACCTCGTGAATAAATTTTATCATAACAATTGTCAAGCCAAGTATTCATTTTAATAATATCACCGTTGATTTACATTTTTTTAAATGAAAGTACTTGATAATAGTCTGCCCAAACTTAAGTTTATGTTCTTAGTTTAATTATGTCCCTTTTTTTGGTGGTCTATGGTCAGCGCACATGCCGTCCATTTCATCCGGGGCGTCCGAGAGGACGGCGCGGCTGGATGAAAGAAAGGCGGGCCCATAATCCACCGTAATTCCTCTCCTTCACCATTAGGCCGACCACTGGTACCGAATATCTTATCGTCCATGGCTGGCTCGGCGAGATACCTTTTCGGGTCCTCCTTTCCTTCAACACACTCCTTCCATTTCCATTCCTCTTTAGGATTATTCTAAGTTTAGATACAATTTGTGTCTGTTAATTTGTATATTTATGAAGTCCCCCACGATATAAGGATTTATATATGATATGACAGGTGAATTGTATTCTTACTCCGTCATTACACGGCATTGACTTTATTATTGGACACGATCTTTCAGTGGAAGAATAAATTACTTTTTATACGGCGCAATCATTAGAATGTTGAGACTACAATGATGTTACTTGAATCCATTAGAGTTCTTTTACGCGACACAAGATATGGGAAAACAGATAGTAAACAATATTTTCTTCATCCTCATCATTATATCAGTCCATAGACGTTCCATAGCTGGCCTCAGGCGTCCACTATGAGAGGGATATTGACCTACTATACCACGCTGGTCAAACATGTTGGTATAGGGTTATAGGTCATGATTTCAATTTTCATGCAAGATAATATTTTGTGCGATTCACAAATCGTTTTTCTGAGTCTGGGTTTATTTTGTGTCCGATAATTATATCTTTGTGACGTGAATTTCTATGTGATGATGGCGTAAGAATACAATTCAGTTCCTCCTATCTTGCCCATGGGGGTCGTGAAAGTCGACTAAGGGATATGATATGCCTATAACAGCTGTGCAAGACACGGAAAACTCGAAATAAAACCAAAATATTGTACGTCATTTTCCCTTCCGTGGTGGAGGAGATTCGGGCCCAGGAGTGGGACGTATATAAGCTGCGATAATTAAGTCCCCCGTAATATAACGATTATTTCCTTAGTATAGGATTTTTTGTAGAAAATAATAACATTCCTATTTTTAGCCAAAATCATTCAAGTCATTCAATATTTTAGCAAAGATATTGTTATATTCTATCCATTAACGTCACTGTTAAATGTAGGTCTTTCCAAGAGGCAGATCATGCGATCATTGCAATTAGTGTTTTAAGTCTGCCAGGATTGTACCTCCATTTTTCTGGAGCAGCCCCAACTGGAGAGAAAGGGCCGGTAATACCTACATTGTATTCTTAGCATGTCACTAAGCATTTAATATCATCTTAACCTAAATATGTCCCACTCTTGGGCTCGGACCTACTCCATTATCGTAGGGAAATTAACTACTATACCTCAACATTTGTTTCGAGTTTTCTTTCTCTTATACTCGTATCTTAATATCGAATATTTAGTTAATATATTATAGATATATATTATTATTTTTCCATGTGGTGATCGAGTAAAAATACAATTCACCACTCTCTATCTTGCCCGTGGATGTCATAAAAGACAACTGAGGGATATAATAAGTATATAACATCTGTGTAAGAGAAGGAACACTCTAAAGAAAACTCTATTCTAACACGTCTGACCAGCGTGGAATAGTAGGTTAATACCACTCCCATTATGGAGGAGGCCTGAGCCCAACAGTGGGACATACATAGGCTGAGAAGATGATGATGATATTATAGAAATAGATTAGTTAATATAATTTAGAATATTGAATATAGTAGTAGTTCTCGAATATTTAATATTGAATCCATAAATTAATATATAAGCCTCAAAAAGACCCTAGACTTTATATAATATAAAAATCTCATTATATATTTTTAACAATAGGAAAAGCTTTCACCTTTAGCCGGTAATCACTATACAGAAATTTTAAGTACAATTAATCACTCACCTTTTTCATAAAAGACATAACATTTGTAGGCAGCATGGTGGCACTTTATTTCTTTGAAGTCCCACTTCACTTTTACATTATCACACTGAACATTATATTCAACACTTAATTTTAATCAGGTATTAATACAACACGGCCGAAACTCGACATTTTTCAATGAAAACAAAACTTGAAACTGTTCACACACTGTTCTTTTTATTCAACACCTGTAAAGAAAAATAAGATGTATTAGATCAAATGTAAAATAAAGATGTTTTTGTGTTGTAGAAGAGACATATATTTATTGTATAAGTGGGCGCGCGTTCGATATATACCGTCCGCCTCGTCGAGAAAGCCGACAGAGAATGAAGCTACGTTACTGTCTTATAGGCGTTCAACAAGTTGGCACTTTATACGACGATGGTTATCGTCATTCTTTCAGCTTCGTGTTTAAATATATAAATAACCATATATTTTATTTATTCTTTTTTCCTTTATTGAGGCTTTATATGTAAGAACGTTTCGCTGATGTTAAATGAGTCTTTCTGTTTATAGACTATTCTTGTTATAATGATTTATTCGCGTAATTTGAAAGAAAATCTTGCGTTTAATTTATTTAGTAAGCGTATGTAATATTTAAATGTTACTAATTAGTATTACGGCTATATTTTTACACTTTTTTCAGCGATAGTTAGGCAGAACTAATACATAGCAAGTGAGGTCGTCGACGGGGGATTGTACCTGAAAGAGTAATACACGGGTCACCGTCACCGATGTCAAGGACTCGGTACTGGTGGTCAGACTAAGACAAGAGAGCGGTGATATGGTGTGGATTGTGGGACCGCATGTCGCCCACATTCCATCGCCTGGGATAGTTCGTATGAGGTTTGCACAGAGGTATCATAAACCGACAAAAAGAATTGATTTGTTTTTTATTGAACGTCATTAAAAACTAATATATTTCCATGTATATATATATATATATTCGAATATTGTAAAATAAATTTTAAAGATCTTATATAGACAAGATAATTCTAATTTATAACTAATAAACATATTTCACACATTGAATAACGTTACCTTTTCAGATCTAATTGCATTTTCAGCATTCGTGTTCACAAAAACATCACGGAAAGTCTGTTGTTCTGTGACAGATAGTATTTTTCCTCTCATCATACAATCTCACTACTGGACTCGAGACTCTTTCAAATGATAGAGAAATTGACTTACTAAATGACGCTAGTCCGATACATTGGCATAGAGATTTGTTTTGGGTTTCCCTTTTGTGCATAAATATTACCTGCATGTCATATTAGAATAGAATAGAATAGCATTTATTGTCACATAATAACTAATAATTAAAATGCATGTTTTTAATTTATTTTGACAATAGGGGAATGCTCAGCATTGTGCTGCATAGAAATTATGCAGGGCTGGTTTTCAGAAAACCCCTTTCCTCAAATATATAAGAAAGAAGAATAACAAAAAAAGAGAAAGGAAAAAAAAAAAGAAAAAGGAATAAAATAGCTTACAATAAGAATGATAACAATATAAATAACATTAATGAATTGAATTATGAAGGATGTGCTTTTGTATGATGAGTTCGCTTTTTCATTTTTGTGTGTATGAGTGTTGAGTGTTTGTTTGCGTGTGTGAATGTGTGTATGTGTGTGCGTATGCGTGTATGTGAGCAGCGATTGATGTATGTATTTATTACAAATTTGTAGCTTATGTCATGTAATTATTCATCAGTTCGTTATACAAATGTCGCATCAAATATGGTTTTATTTCGGTATAATAGTAGTAGTTTAATTTTTTTTAAAGCTGTTAAAATTTATATTTTGTCTCAAAGGAGGAGGAATGTTATTCCATATTTTTGATGCACTATATTTGAAACAGCCTTTGAAACCACTAGTCTTGTGCATTGGTATTTGAAGAGTATAAGATGAATTAGAGCGTATAGTTCTTGAGTGAATATCTCTAAGCCATGTAAGTTTTTCAAATAAGTATTCAGGGTTTTTATTCCATAATACTTTTTGGGTCGTACATGCGAGCTGGAGCTCTCTTCTTGATTTCATGTTTAAAATTTTATGTTTGATCATATATGGCGTTACATGTTCCCTTTTAGGTATATTAAAACAGAATCTCATGCATGCATTTTGTATTATATTAGTCTTTTTAATTTTCCTGTTAAATAATTATATTATAATCGATTTACAGTCCATATTTATATATATATAAATAAATATCTCAAATGTGTTTTTTCGTTGAAATTTTGTAACATTCTCTATATAATATGAAGATTATTTGCCTCAGTAATGGCGAAAATCAATTAAATATTTTTAAATTTAATGTTTTTATTCACAAAGTTAGCTTATTGCATGTATCAACCTGTTTGAAACATGTTTCCAGTTTTTAGGTTTCAGTTATACTTGTAAGAAATCCTGTGTAAGAGTAAAGAAACTGAAATTTCTGCTGTCAACTGTACACAAATAGCAGTGGTTTAAAAATGAATTCAACTCAAGCAGGCCAGGTCTTTGTGCGAGTCACAAATGATTGTTCGTTGATTCTATGTATTGACTGCACAGATGGCGTAGTAGTGTAAATATCGACCGATAGCGCCAGTGTGCGACCCATAAATTGTTGTTCGGAGTCTGGGTGTAATTTTCGTCCTTAATTACATGTTTGTAAAATCCCTCGCAATACAAGGATTATTTTCTTTGTGCAGGGTGTTGTTTAAAAAAAAAAATGTGTCTATATCTTAATATATATAAATTACGTGTCACGTTGTTTGTCCGCGATGGACTCCTAAACTACTTAACCGATTTTAATCAAATTTGCACACCATGTGCAATTTGATCCAACTTGAAAGATAGGATAGCTTACTTCTTAATTTATCGTCGCAATATTATTTTATTGCAAATTATTTGTCTGTTATTTGACATTCACAATTATCTGTTAATTCCAAACGATTTTAACAGATGGCGAAATCTGTTGACTGGATTGAGTAAGTAATTAATAGATGGCGCTGCTATATCAAACCTACAAACATATCATATAAGCTACAATTTAATATCATAAATAGTTTACTAAAATGTAATATAACAAAAACCTTAGCCGCAGCAACGCGTGGCCGGGTCTGCTAGTATGTATATAAGTCACATAATCAGCGCTACGATGAATTTTCTAACATTGCAACCCATTCTGTAACTCTGTAATTCATTCTGTAACATTGTAACTTAATCGTAGCACCACAATGTAATTTCATTTTTAATTGGAAATGGTATCAAGTGACCCTTTCTCGATGTGTCAATTTGCTGGGTGAAACCGATTTTGGTTAGTTTTCGAATTAAACACGTCTCTGCGAACAGTGGATTTTATAAAGATTGCAAACCCAACTACGCTCTAGGATAACAGACACTCAAGGTTATTTCTTATTAAGGTTGCTGATCATGGGTGTATAATAATTTCTGGATTTATAGTATTGTCCTATATGGGAATAAAACCACGACTCTGACACGGTGGGTTAAGTATTTTAACCATTACGCCATTTGTGCAATCAAAATTTAATATCATTACCGCTTAAGTACTTTTAAGCTGGGTATGATATGTTATTGCCTATTTTTCACAAATGAGGCCTTTTCGGTGGTAACCTATGGTCTGAATACACCCCACCCAATCCTAAAATCAATCCGGGGCGATGGATGGGTGGTATGCGGCTTTATAGCCTATCGTATACCCTTCCTGTCACCAGATTTGATACTCCGGCAACAAGGCAGTGTTGCCGGGGCGTCACCCTCACACGATCGGCCTCTCTGCGGGTGGCAGACTAATCCCCGGACCGTTCATCCGCGTCCTCGGCTTAGGCGGCCAGCTGGGGAGGCCTATAACTAATAGTGCATTTTGAGAGGCTAGATAAAGAATAATTATATAATTAACTCTATTCGGTCTAGTTTTCTACAATTTAAAACATTTTTGTTAACTCCAAATAGAGTCTTCGCCGTATATATTCCTTTCACGTTGAAGCAATTAAAATTTGAATACCAATGAAGAAAAAGCAATTAAAATCAGGCCTATTATAAAATTTTGATAACTTTTAGATTGATTTTATTTCATAAATTTTAATTGTTTCATATGAGTAGGTATAAAACCAATTATATTTGATATAGGATAAATTCAGTATTATGAAAGAATAGTATATATTGAATCGGCACCAAATAAATAGAACAATTTCTTATAAAGACCAAGTATACTTAGGGAACTTTACAAATATAAAATTAATAAACACAAAAAACCGGATACGAAAGAATCATTTGCGAATCGCATAAAAATAAATCATCATGATCATCACAGCTCATATACATCCCACTGCTGGGCTCGAGCCTTCTCCACAATGGAAGGGAAATTGACTTACTATACCACACTGGTCAAAAGTGTTGGTATAGGATTCTATTTTGAATTTTCCTTCTCTTGCATAAATGTTATATGCATATTATATCTCTTAGTCGTCTTTTACGACACCCACGGGTAAGAGAGGGGTCGGTGATTTGTATTCTTACTCCGTCACCACACGGCAAATAAATCCTACATTAATCAAAACACAAGTATACGGTCAGTGTGTGTTACCAGTGATAATTCAACATGGAAACGTGGTCCCTAAATATAGGGATCACCAAGCTCAAAGTCACTTAGCCTGCTCGTCAATGCCTATGAACGAGCTATGCTCAGGATTTCTCTGCCAGATAGAATCCGAAATATGGAAATTCGTAGAAGAATGGAGTGTAACCGACGTAGCACGAAGAATTAGCACGCTAAAATGGTAATGGGCACATTGCTCGACGAACCGAGATACGCTGGGGAAGAAAGGTTCTCGAGTGGCAACCACGTAACGAACGACGCAGTGTAGAGGGCGCCTTTAATAGTGGTGACCCGATGACCTGGTGAAAGTTATTGTGCGTCGTCACATGCAGGCGGCACAGGACCGCATTTTTGGCAAAACATGAGGGAGTCCTACGTCCAGCAGTGTACGGCTATAGTCTGAATGATGACATTAAAATTGCAAACATGCGCTCTTAACAATAATAAATCTTTTAAGCTTTACCAGATACGCTACGTTTAAATCTACACTTTAAATCCTAAAGTATGTCAACTCAATCGAATCGGGGTGCCATGTTTGGGGAGCGCGAATGTAGAACTAGCGGAATCGATAGTCGTTATTTTCTATCTCTAGACTGGTACATACAGGTACGACAATATCTCGTTTTAGATAGCTGGTAGCAAACGAATTTCGGCAAATCCGATTTAACTGATACTCGAATCTATTCTAGTATCTCGAATCTAGTCTGTGTTATTGATTTGTTTAAAGAGTGCTTCTGATCAATCGACATGACGTTCTCTTGGGGATGCTTGTGTTTAACGGTAAATGGTAAAAACTATTGGATAGATGGATAGGTTTATTAAGGTTAGTGTTTTTTGCTGCGTGGGTGCAAAAGTCGTATCGCGAAAGATTATTGTCATTTACGAAACAGTTTTAGACTCTACGCCTAGTAGCACATCCACGGGCAGGATAGGGAGTGGTGAATTGTATTCTTACTCCGTCACCACACGGACAATTTCTTACAAATAAATAAAAGTGAAGTTTGTAATGTCAAAAAATGGGCTTTTATCATGCTGGTGCACGACACCTATGCCTGAAAACCGGTTTAAAAATGTTTGATTGTATGACTGTGTCTGTTTGTTTTGGGTAATCTTCAAAACGGCTGGAAGGCTATATTTTATCCCGGTATACCCACGGGAACGGGAACTACGCGGGTAAGGCGACTGAAATCTAAGCGAAACGAGGGCGGGTTGCTAGTTATTAAATATCATCATCATCGTCATCATCCTAATTACTTGAGATTGACGCAATATGCCTCGTCATGCAAAAGTTATTGGCATTAGTTGCATGACTGGTTGCATGTTAGTTGCATGACTGGACCTTCTGGTAGGCACCAGAAGTCAAACCTATTTGAATATAATATTTGATTAGACGGCGTCAGACGGAGGTGGCCCAGGTCGATGTAAAGCTCTTAGTCGTCTTTTACGACACCCACAAGGAATGGGAGGGTTGGTAGTATTCGTAGCCGTCACCACACAGCACTAACGTACCATAATTTATAATAAATCTATCAAAGGCAATGTTGTGATATGATATTAAATGTAGTGACAAGGAAAAAGGTATGTTAAGTTGGTTTGGTCATGTAGAGAGAATGAATGAAAGGAAATTGAAAAGGAGAATTTATAGGGTGAATGTGGACGGAAGTGTTGGAAGAGGAAGACGAAGCGAGCAAGAAGAGCAATCATCATCATCTCAGCTCAAATACGTCTACTGCTGGGCGTCTCCTCCGCAATAAGAGGGCAATTGATCTATTGTATCACACTGGTCAGACATGTTGCTTATAGGCTTTTATTTAGAGTATTTAAGTAGTAAGTAGTACACGGGTGAGTAGTTGTCACGGTAGGTACCTACTTATCGTACCTATATTAATCACTACGCCATCTGTGCAGCCGTTTTTACTAGACTATTCTTGGGTACCTCTGTGATAGGAGGCAAATTGGGCGGTTACCTCACTTTAACTATGTAGTAACAGAATAAAAATTCATTTCACCACCCATATTAAATAGAAAAGTAAGAGAGAGAGAGTCTGTTGATTAGAAAAGTAAGAATATATGTAGGTAAGTAGGTCATGCATAAATGTTAATTTATTAAGAGGGTTTGAACATCTAAACTTGATATTCTTCGAATGATAATTCATTTAATGTTTTAAAAACTTTTTATTGGGACTAATCTCACCATATGCTCCCACCACTGTAATTCCTGTAAGCCAGGATCCACAATGGTTTCCGTATAAGGCATTGAGATTTGACCTCCAGGAAATCCCGTGAAACGCTTTTAATTGTCTTGGGATCTGCTAAAAATTTAATTAGAAAAGAAAAACAGGAGGAGTTGGAAAAATTTCATTTCCCTCCTATGCAAAGCGGAAGACATGAGACAAAGTTGCCTAATAAGCCAGTAAATAAGAATTTGTACAACTACGTGAAACTCAACGGTATAGCACCACGGATTGAACAGAGCTTAATGAACCTATTTGTGAGCTTTAAGGTTTAGTTACAATAGTACTTATGGCAAAAGCGCCTGAACGCACGGCAATTTTCTCCAGTCGCTACAAGGTCCGAATAGTATATTACTCCAGACGTGATATGCAGACTGTCTAACACGAGGTCCCGCTCGTTACTCCAGAGAAAGCACTCCCAAAGGATGTGATGAGCTGTTTGTTCAAAATCGGTGTTTAAGGTCGAACATTAACAAAATGGTGAATGTAATTACTTATTGGTTAACAAACGATTTGAATTTGAGTGCTCGTTAACATCGTCACGGCTTAGTGTTTGCATAATATTTACCTTGAATAGTTAACCTGATGTTAGCCGATATAGCCCTACAAAGGCTTACGTAAATATTTTGCCGGAACATTGAGTGCGATATTAAATCGCGCGCGTAAGTTGATTACAGGCGGCTATCTAGCTGGGCCCACTGCGCCGGATTACCGTAGATAATTGGAGCCGGCTCGGCTCGAACCGAACGAAACGACTTATTGTGTCTTTTATGTTTATATAACAACTAATGGTTTGCAACAACTTAATTATCGATGAAAGCGTTTCATAAACTGTTCAAGTTCGTGCGGTGACTGAGTAAGAATACAATTCACCACCCCTCTCTCGTCCGTGGGTGTCGTTAAAGACGACTAAGACATACAATATGTTTATAAAATCTGTGCAAGAGAAGGAAAACTAGAAATAAAACTCTATACCAACCCGTTTGACTAATGTACACCATACTATGTACAGTGGAAACTTATCCGGCCCTCAGATATACGGATTCGCGATTATCCGGACTACCAACCGCGACCTATGCATTGTACCTACAAATCGAATTTATGCAAATCAAATCATTTATTCTGCATAGGCCCCTTGAGGGCACTTACATATTGTCAAATTTATACATCGTTTGAATATAATACAATATTTACCACCGGATCGGAACGCGGCCACAAGCTGAGAAGATGAACGTGTCTGGCTGAATGGCATATCCCGCCTGTCCAATGCGTTTCATTACGGTTTTAGTTAGTAATTGTTACTCCACTCTGACGTGCATGCCTCGAGGGATATGTATTCGTCTTTTAATAAACGCATAAAATTATGTACATACTACATATGCACAAAAACCAAAGCAGGTTTTTCATACATTCGATTATCCGGATTTTCGGTTATCCAAATGCCTAACGACAACAATTAATCCGGTTAATCGAGTTTCTACTGTAGTAGGTCACGGTACCTGCCGATTATGGAGGAGGCTCGAGCCCAGCAATAGGACGTTTGTGAGCTTTACTGTAATGGTGCTCTATTTCGTAAAACTCCTGGTTCCCATGTTCTTTTTTTATGGCAGGTAGGGTGACGGAAAAGCGGCTTCACATCAATATTGGACCGAACCATGGTACTAATACCGTGTATATATCTACTATAATTTCGTGTGGTGACAGAGTAAGAATGCATTAAACCATCCCCCTCTCTTGGACGTGAGTAACGTAAAAGATGACTATGATATGCATACAACAAATCTCTAATTATATTAAGCCCCTTTTACACGTTGGCGGATGCGTCCGCAGACGTCGTCAGATGCATCCGCGGATGGATCTCTATGCGCCGTCCACACGTCTTTAGGTCGATCAGTCTGTATTGATTCTTGACGGACGCAACACGTACGCACGCGAAATGGATATTGAGACCGTAGCTGTTGCAGCTATTTATTTATTTAAGACCTTTAAGTATTATTTAAGTGTCCATCGCAGTAGTTACTAAAAAAAAATGGAGAAGAGGAACGTGGTGGACGCTGTAATCAGCATACATAGAAACCGAATAATGTGGAAAAAAAATCATTTCCATAATGTATTTTTTGCCTTCCGTGTGGTGACGGAGTAAGAATAAAATTCACCACCATCCCCCACACATTCATTCTTACCCGAGGGTGGATCGTACGAGACGATTAAGGGATATAAAACGCATATAACATCTATGCGAGAGAAGGAAAAATCGAAATAAAACCCTATAACAACCTATACCGACACGTCTGACCAGCGTGGTATAGTAGGTCAAATACCCTCCCATTATGGCAACAGTGGGACGTATATGGGTTGAGATGATGAAGATGATGATTTATTGCAATTTTTTAACACATCTGCAGAGCCATCTGGCGAATTTGATTATTTTGGTCAAATTTCTGCTTGATACAGCTCCAGGAATTTGAATGTTTCGTCAGTGCTCGTGGTAGCCATTTTAACGAGCAAGTAAAAAAGAAAGAACGAAAAAATACTGCAGAAATCACGCGTGCATTCTCATCCGCTTTCCGATGAACACTGATCCGTCGTCAGAGGTGTGGACGCATCACTCGCTCGCGCCAAGCACTGGCGCTGAAACCCTTTGATCCGTGCTACAAAAACCGACAACTAACGGATTAGTGCCGGATGCATCTGCGGACGTCAAATACCTACCACAGACGAGCAAATCACCCCCTCTGAACGTCCGCGAACGCGTCCGCCGATGATATCTGCGGACGCATCCGCCGACGTGTAGAGGAGGCTTTATATCATTCATCACACAGACGTATTTTACGACACACCCACGGCCATTAGACCCACGCAACTTCATCTCACAACAGAGATTAGATTATTAGATCGTAGGCACCTATGTCTTTAAACAAATAAATATTGCCCGTTTTTACAACATTTTTCAGCGTTTGTCCGCTCCTATTGGCCGTACAATGATATATAGCCTTCAGCTATAAATAGGCTATTCAACAACTGAAATGATTAACACGTTCAACTAAACAAGTTTTATGGTCTTTATATAATACTAGCTGACGGCAGCTGACCCAACAGATGTTGTTCTGTTCAAATAAAATAAGACAGCAGTGCCAATTGTGAATCTAAACCATTCTCGAATGCCCTTGAACACATACAAAAAATTTCATCAACATCGGTCCAGTCGTTTAGGAGGAGTTCAGTGACATACACACGTGCACAAGAAATTTATTATATGAAGATAATTACGTATGCTCCTGTTTATGTAACTGAATTAGGTACTCCTAAATTGCAGGGATGTTTTGATGGAATTTTTGGGTGTCTTCAAGCGATATTACATATCATCGTATTAAATGTGGCAATAGGCAATGTGGCAGGTAGGCACGCTAGTACTCTTACAAAAAAACTTTAAATTTGGACAAATTGCGAATTGACATAAAAATGAAAAGACAAAAATCCATCCTAATGATCGTAATCCTTAGATCATCGTCCAACAAGCCATCGTTATCATAGATATTTGGCCGAGGGCGCGAAGACGGCCGATAGTTTGGCCTCGATGTTGAGGGGGCTGTTCGGGCCGGAGGATGGTGTCCGAATCGCTAGGCCTGTCAAGTGCGCAGAGATGCGCCTGACGGGCTTGGACGATTCCGTGACGGTGGAGGACGTCCGGGAGGCCATTATGGCGCGTACCGGATGTGCCTCGGACACCGTCCGGATTGGCACCATCCGCACTGGTCCGGGCGGCGTCGGTGCTGCCTGGGTGCAGTGTCCGGTGGAGTCGGTCAAGCAATTGGCCGACTCAGGCAGGCTCCTCGTGGGCTGGAGCTCGGCGCGGGTAACCGTGCTAGAGCCCCGGCCCGCGAGGTGTTACAAATGCATGGCGGTCGGGCATACCCGACCGACATGCAAAAACTGCTTTGACTGCAGCGGGCTATGTTTCCGTTGCGGTCAGACCGGACACCAGGCGGCATCGTGCTCTGCGGTGCCCCACTGCCCCGCGTGTGCGGCAGGCAATAGGCCTGCCAAACACCGCATGGGCTCTGGGGACTGCAGACCCCCGGCATCGGCCCCGAAGGGGCGGGACGGCCCATCGACCGGGCCAGTCCCCGCTCCGAGTGCGGCCCGATCGCCCGTCAGCGCGGAGGAGGTGACGACGGATACGGACCGTTAATGGACCCCGTATCCATTCGTCTCCTCCAGGCCAACCTCAACCACACTGCCGGTGCGCAGGACGTGTTCCTGCAAGCCATGGCGGAGTGGTTGATAGGAGTAGCCGTAGCCGCGGAGCCGTACATGGTGCCCGACCGGCCTAACTGATTGGGTAGCACCGATGGCACCGTGGCAATCGTCGCCTCCACGTCGTGGCCTTCGTCGCCTCTGACCCTTAGGGACAGGGGCGTCGGATACGTCGCGGCGGACTGGGGGAGATTACGCTCCTCGGAGTCTATCTCTTCCCTAACTGGAGTGTGACCGATTTCGAGGACTACCTCACCATCATGGAGGCCTCGTTACGGCGAATGGTATCGCGCCAGGTCTTCGTCTTGGGGGACTTCAACGCCAAGTCCGTGGCGTGGGGGTCTCCCCGGACGAACGACCGAGGACGGGCGATCGAGGAGTGGGCGGCGGCACTGGGCCTCTGTTTGCTGAACAGGGGCTCGGTGCATACGTGCGTGCGACAACGGGGCGGGTCGATAGTGGATCTTTCGTTCGCTAGCCCCGAGGTCACCGCACGCGTGGGGAGCTGGCGCGTCGTGGAGGAGGTGGAGACCTTGTCGGACCACCGGTATATCCGGATGGAGGTCTCCCCGGCAATCCCGACGCCCAGCAGGGGTCACGGGGCGAATGGACGTCCTGCGTTCCCGCGATGGGCTGTGGGTCGCTTAGACCGGGACCAGCTGGCGGAGACAGCCATCGTTTACTCGTGGCTGTCCTCTGCTAACCAGTCGGACGGGGTGGACGCCGAGGCTGGCCGCATCCGCAGTGCGTTGACGCAGATCTGCGATGCGGCCATGCCCCGGGTACGGCGTCCGCCCCCGAGGAGGGCGGTCCACTGGTGGTCCCGGGAGCTGGCGGATCTCCGGACCGCGTGCATTCGCGCCCGGAGGGCCTACACCCGCAGCCGGCGGCGCCAACGTGACGCGGAGCGGGAGGCCTTGCTGTATGAGGGCTACCGCAATGCGCGGTCGGCCTTCAGGCTGGCCGTCCGCTCCGCTAAGGATATCAGTCGGCAGGAGATGCTGGACGGTCTCGACCGTGACCCCTGGGGACGCCCCTATCGCGCGGTGCTGAATAAGCTCCGCGCGCGGGGCCTTCCCCTCACCGAGACTCTCCAGCCCAGCCTTCTCACCCGGGTCGTCGAGGACCTGTTCCCGCGGCGGGCGGAACACACGCCCCCGGTCATGGCTCCGTCAGACACTGACCGGGAGGCCGACGACGACAGTGTTCCGCCCATCACGGAACCCGAGATGGGAGTGGCGGTGGCGCGCACGCGCGGGGCACAAGCACAAGCGGGGCCCGACGGTGTTCCTAACCGCGTGTTGGGCCTGGTCCTCGACCACCTGGGTCCCCGCCTCAGGGAGCTGTTCGACGCGTGTTTAGCGTCCGAACGGTTCCCTGGGTGCTGGAAGGAGGGAAGGCTGGTGCTCCTGCCGAAGCCGGGACGGTCTCCGGGGTCGCCTTCGGCCTACAGGCCTATCGTGCTGCTCGATGACACGGGCAAGCTACTGGAGAGGGTGGTAGCTGCCCGCATCGAGCGGCACCTCGTCGGCACGGGGCCCGATCTGTCGGACGCCCAGTTTGGGTTTAGGAGGGGTCGTTCGACGATCGCGGCTCTGTTGCGCCTGAGGGCCGTGGCGACTGAGGCCGTCACCGGTGGGGGAGTGCTGTTGGCGGTATCCCAAGACATCGCCAACGCATTCAATAGTTTGCCATTCAGCTGCATCAGGGAGGCGCTCCGGTATCACGGAGTGCCAGCTTACCTGAGGCGGCTAGTGGCAGACTATTTGGTGGGGCGCAGCGTCCTCTGTACCAACCGAGCAGGGGACGTTGTGCGAACGCCCATGACGTGCGGTGTCCCACAGGGGTCGGTCCTCGGACCCACCCTGTGGAACATCGGCTACGACTGGGCGTTGCGGGGGAGCCTCCCGCCCGGGCTGGGCGTGATTTGTTACGCCGACGACACGCTCGTCACAGCCCGCGGTGGGACGCTAGAAGAGGCGGTAAGCCTGGCGACCTATGGCACCGAAGAGGTCGTCAGGCGGATCGAGGCGCTGGGGTTGAGGGTCGCCCTGGACAAGACGGAGGCCCTCTTGTTCCATGGGCGCCTTATGAGCCCTCCCATCGGCGTCTCGATCACCGTCCGATCGGTTGACATCAGCATCCGGGCCCATATGAGGTACTTGGGCCTGGTGCTCGACAGGCAATGGTGGTTCCGGGAGCATTTCCGCAGGCTCGCTCCGCGGCTCGTCGGCGCGGCGTCCGCCCTATCGTGGCTTATGCCAAACGTGGGCGGACCGAGCGCTACGTGCCGATGGCTGTACACGGGGGTCATCCGGTCGATGGCCCTGTACGGCGCACCGGTGTGGGCGGGGTCCTTGACCGTCCGACTTAGGGCCCTTCTGTGGCGACCACAGAGGGTCATGGCGGTCAGGGCCATCCGCGGATACCGCACGGTGGCGACGGAGGCAGCGTGCCTATTGGCCGGGACTCCCCCGTGGGACCTGGAGGCGGAGATGCTCGCCGGATTGTATCGGCGGGTGACGGGGGTGCGAGCAGAGGGCGGTGAGATCTCGTTAAGGAAGCTCACCGCCTGGCGCGTCGACGCCCGCCGAGACGTCATTGCCCGTTGGGCAGTCCGGCTGGAGAGGCCTCGGTTCGGGGTGCGAACCGTGGAGGCCTTCCGGCCGGTGCTGATGCAGTGGTTGGAAAGGCGGCACGGGGTGCTCTCCTTCCGACTAGTGCAGGTGTTGACGGGGCACGGGAGCTTCGCCAAATACCTGCACAAGGTCGTAAGGAGGGAGAGTACACCGTCCTGCCACCACTGCGATTGCGACGAGGACACGGCGCGCCACACGCTCGAGGCCTGCGCGGCTTGGGCAGTGCAGCGCCGTGAACTCGTCGCAATCATCGGTGCCGACCTGACGCTACCGGCCATCGCTAGGGCGATGGTCGACAGCGTCGGGAATTGGGACGCGGTCGCAGCCTTCTGCGAGACAGTGATCTCGCAGAAGGAGGCGGCGGATCGTCTGCGCGTGGAGCGCAGCCTCGATGAGAAGATCCGCTGCCGGTGACTGGGGCGGCGCAGGCGCAACTACCTGCGCCTCATGCCGCCCTCGGCGGGTGACGGACTAATGTCCGTCACCCGCCGAGAGGCCGACCGCGTGAGGAAAGACCGACGTCCTCGATGGGGGGACGTCGGTCGATGGGAGGGTACCCTACGTAGGGGGTGTTCCGTCGGGCCGACCACTGACGACAAGTAAACCTGCTCCGGTGGTCGGCCCAATGCCGAAGGCGAGGTGGTTTTCGGGTGGGTTGCGGGAGTTGCGTGCTTAAGCCCCTCTGTCGCCCCGGACGGAGTGGTGCGGAGTCGCGCCGACCGCAGCCCACCCACAAAAAAAAAAAATCATAGATATTTGTAACTATCTAACCGCTACAGAAATTAGTTATTAAATCTTGACCCAGCTTTAACGATGACTTGGTTGGAAGTGAGACATCTTAGTCCACCCGTGACCATCGAAAATTAGGCAATCAAAAATCAAATACAAAAGCGATAAACGTAAAGTAGTTTTATTTACAATACTGGGAACCCGCCGTCGCTTCGCTTCGGTTTCAGTCGCCTTACCCGGTTTTCCCGTTCCCGTGATATTATAGCTTTCCATTGGCAAAAGAATTTTTAAATCGGTTCGGTGATTTAAGCGTGAAAGCGTAACAAACAAACTTACTTTCGCATTTATAATATTAGTAACGATGTAATACTCGTGTAAACATCAGAAATCAGATGTATAGATAGACATTGTCTGTTTACTATTTCATAGATTGATGTCGCGTGGATATAGAAACAAAATAATAACATCATTAGGTATGTAATTTAATTAAGCAATTACACTGTTATTGTACCATAGCTGTAATATTCAATTCTTCAGTTTTTATTATAAATTTTCTTGATTTATTGCAGTTAAATTGCTATTATTTTGAACTAAAGACGACTATTACCAACGTAGTTTAAATGAATTCTATTTTGACTATAGTCTTCAAATCATTTTAAACGAATTTACTCGCCGGCTGGCGGCGTATCTCGCCTCTGAGAATAACGCGCAATTTTAAAATTCCTGTAAATTGAGACATGGCTATTTTAAAGAAAAAATAAACTGCTTCAAAACTGAGTAACCTGATTTAAAATATATTCATTTCCTAGTCGAATATAGACCATCGAAATTAATACCTTTTAGTATTAGTGTGATGGCAGTTTGATACAAAATGGTTTCAATACTCCTTACTTTTCCATCAGTCATAAAAAAAGTTGAAAAATCAAAGAAAACGGCCAGCAACACTTCTGGATGTCTTATAACACCAACGAGAACTGTTAGATCGCACAATTGCCTTTTAAAAAAATTATATCACTTTCAGGATTGCACTATAATGTCCTAATCACAGAAATATTAATCTTATTATTTTTTCTGTGGTCTTAATATATATAATTCTTCCGTACGTGTTTGTCATCTAACTCCTCCTAAGCCATTGGACAGATTTGGATGAAATTTTGTGTGTATATTTCATTGAGTGCCTGTATAGTTTGAAATTCAATTGGACCCAGTACGCCGTCTGTATGTTACCAAATTTGATTTGCTGTAGGTGCAATTGACAACATTAAAAAAATTCATATTATTTAATACTAGCAGCGCCCTGCGCTATTACCCGCATAGTTCCCCTTCCCGTGGGCACATCGGGATAAATTATTACCTATGTGTTATTCTGATATGTAAGCTGTATTACTGTGAAATTTCATCAAAATCCATTCAGTAGCTTTTGCGTGAAAGAGCAACAAACATACTTACAAATTTTTGCGTTTATAACATTAGTAGGAAGCAGGATTACACGTTTGTCCGGGCAGGAAGAGGTCTGCCGGCAACACCAGTATTTTATTAAATTATAAACTATTAATTTCAAAGTTCCTATAACTTCACTATATCTTCTCCGTGTGTTGATGGAGTAAGAATACAATTCAACACCTATCTTGCCCGTGGGCGTCGTAAAAGAAGACTAAGCGATTACTTATAGGAGATTACTTTTAGGAGTGGTAGGACCACACTGTCGACAGTTATCTGTCTACAGCCGCGGGCCGGTCCGTCCGGGGCAGTACCATGCTCTCGCAGAAAATCGACGTCTGAGTAGTAGCAATTTGTTACTGCGCTTCGTTCGGTGAGCGAGAGAACCGGAAGCCCAACTTTCTGAGGGTGATTGCGTGTGGAGGATTTTGGTGGTGCCCTTGGTATCACCGAGCCTCAATGCACGCATTCACACTCCCTTCGCTTTCTTCGCGGTAGGCAACGGCCTTGTAAAGGTCCATGAGCGGCAGCAACACTTACCATCAGGTGTACTGTTTGCTCGTTTGTCACCGTTTGCAATAAAAAAAAAACTTATACTGATAATATCTACACAAGAGAAGGAAAACTCGAAAAGTAACTATACCAACCCGTCCGACCAGCTTGGTACAGAAGATTAGTTTCCCTTCTGTTTTAGAGGAAGGCTCGAGTCCAACAGTGAGACATATACGAGCTGAGATGATGATGATGATGATAGACTATACCTAATTATAATTAACACTCGCGTTTGACACCCTGGTGAGGGATGGAAACGATCCAGAAGCTACCTACTCTAATGTTCTTGTTTTACGCAAGCCTGTTGGCTGTGACAAGTCCGTTGCTGGCAACATTTTGTTAGTGAATTATACTCTAGTTTTTTGGCGCAAATGTCAAAATGTCATGTAGCGCTCTTATATTTTATTCATTATTTTAGTGTTTTACAGTGTTTTTTTCCGTGTGGTGACAGAGTAAGAAAACATCTGTGCAAGAGGAGGAAAACGCGAAATGAAACCCGTTACCAACATGTCTGACCAGCATGGTACAGTAGGTCAAATTCCCTACCGTTGCGGAGGAGGCCCGAGCCCACCAGTGGGACGTATGTGGGCTGCGATGATGATGACGATGATGACAGTGTTTTGTTGAATAATTTTGCTAGTGTTTTATGCAATATAACACGGAGAAAGTTCTAAAGTGTAGTGAATATGATATTATGGTGAAATACGTTAATTTTCGTGTTCTTCCAAAATTCTCAATAAAATCATGATTTGGTTCTCAGCGCCAAATCATGGTAAGGACTTGACTTACTGACGGACTATTTTTTTGGATTTTAAAACTAACGGTGTATTCGAATGAAGGAAGTTGTAACCATGGTCATGAATAAATTTTAACAACGAATTATACTCTGAATAATGTTTAGTAACTTAGAATAATAACGTATAGAAGGATAGTATCGCTACTTCGAACATTCGAAACATGAATCTAAAAATACTACATGCGTGCAGACGATTACACACGTACACACGCACACCACTATACAAACTATGAAACCAAATTTTGTTTTTATTAAAATATTATTTGAAAATAATTTTAAGAGTAATGTTAAAAACCTTTTTAAGTTTTTCAAATGTGTTGTGACACCATTTGAATGCACAAACCGTCATAATTACCTATTTATTTTTTAAGAGTTGCGTACGTACGTGCAGTACAGTGACCTTGTACATTACGGAACGGTTCCGGCATAAGCTCCATTGGGCTCCAATTGAAATGCTTCACTTTTTGTGCTCGAACTTACCTTCTATACGTTATTATTCTAAGGTTTAGTAAATTGTTATTGTTGATAATCAGTTATTGCTGATTTGCGTATTTGTATTGACGTCAATTGGTAACATGGCGGATCAGCAATATTGAATATAAGTATTAGAGAGCCCGCACACATACAATTGCAAGTTGGACGACTATCGTACAACTAAATTGCGTACATTTACAATTTAGTTGGCCAACTTTATTTAATTGGTTACACGTCGCAGACTTGACCAATTTAGTCGGTGCCAGTATTGCCAGCGCGGTGCGTGTGCGTGAAAATGCGGGAAAAACCCTTTTAATTGCTCTATTAATAAAAAGAAGACAAAAACAAAAGAGAACATTTTGGGTGCATCCCGTATTAAGTAACAGATTACAATATGGGAAGCATCATAAATTGCATTATAAACTCAGATATTGCCCTGATAAATTGTTTCAAGTCTTTTTTGTACAACGCTGGCCTTTTTTGAACTTCCTCTATGAACTCTTCTACTTTTTCGTTTGCAACAAGTGATCGGGAGACAGACATCGTACCCGTCGACGAAGATACGAGCGTGGGTAAATCACGCTCACGCGTGTGGTCACATTGCATTTTGCCGTACAACTGTCCAACTAAGTTGGATAGTGTGCGAACTTGCATAGGATAACCATGCTAACAAGCAGTTGGCCGATAGTTGGACAACTATTTAATCGGAAGGGAATCGTGATTCTGATACGATCGGTGTCCAATTAATTAGTTGGACGATTTAGTTGGAGACGATGTGCGGGCTAGCATAAGTAACTACGCCTAATACACCTAATTGCGATTTAGTCGCCCAACTTACAATTGTATGTCTGCGGCCACTCTAAGTCTGCGGCGTGTAACCAATTAAATAAAGTTGACCAACTAAATTGTAAATGTACGCAATTTAGTCGCACGATAGTCGTCCAACTTGCAATTGTATGTCTGCGGGCACTCTTAGAGAGCCCGCGCACATACAATTGTAAGTTGGCCGACTAAATCGTAAGTAGGTGTATTAGGCGTAGTTACTTATGCTAGCCCGCACATCATCTCCAACTAAATCGTCCAACTAATTAATTGGACAACGATCGTATCAGAATCACGATTCCCTTCCGATTAAAAAGTTATCCAACTATTGGCCAACTGCTTGTTAGCATGGTTATCCTATACAAGTTCGCACACTATCCAACTTAGTTGGATAGTTGTAAGGCAAAATGCAAGGTGACCACACGCGTGCGCGTGATTTCCCCACGCTCGCATCTTCGTCGACGGGTACGATGTCTGTCTCGTGATCACTTGTTGCAAACGAAAAAATAGAAGAGCTCATAGAGGAAGTTCAAAAATGCCAGCGTTGTACAAAAAAAACTTGAAACAATTTGTCAGGGTAATATCTGAGTTTATAATGCAATGTATGATGGCTTCCCATATTGTAATCTGTTACTTAATATGAGATGCACCCAAAATGTTCTCATTTATTTTCGTCATCTTTTTATTAATAGAGCAATTAAAAGGTTTTTTCCCGCACTTTCACGCACACGCACTGCGCTGGCAATACTGGCACCGACTAAATCGGTTAAGAGCGGCCGCAGACATACAATTGTAAGTTGGCCGACTAAATCGTAAGTAGGTGTATTAGGCGTAGTTACTTATGCTAGCCCGCACATCGTCTCCAACTAAATCGTTCAACTAATTAATTGGACACCGATCGTATCAGAATCACCATTCCCTTCCGATTAAAAAGTTATCCAACTATCGGCCAACTGCTTGTTAGCATGGTTATCCTATGCAAGTTCGCACATTATCCAACTTAGTTGGACAGTTGTACGGCAAAATGCAAGGTGACCACACGCGTGCGCGTGATTTCCCCACGCTCGCATCTTCGTCGACGGGTACGATGTCTGTCTCGTGATCACTTGTTGCAAACGAAAAAGTAGAAGAGCTCATAGAGGAAGTTCAAAAATGCCAGGGTTGTACAAAAAAGACTTGAAACAATTTGTTAGGGTAATATCTGAGTTAATAATGCAATGTATGATGCTTCCCAGATTGTAATTTGTTACTTAATATGGGATGCACCCAAAATGTTCTCTTTTGTTTTTGTCTTCTTTTTATTAATTGAGCAAATAAAAGGTTTTTTTCCCGTATTTTTACGCACATGCACCGCGCTGGCAATACTGGCACCGACTAACGTGTAACCAATTAAATAAAGTTGGCCAACTAAATTGTAAGAGCATGCAATTTAGTTGTACGATAGTCGTCCAACTAGCAATTGTATGTGTGCGGGCTCTCTTAGTCTGCGGCGTGTAACCAATTAAATAAAGTTGGCCAACTAAATTGTAAATGTACGCAATTTAGTTGTACGATAGTCGTCCAACTTGCAATTGTATGTGTGCGGGCTCTCTTACTGTAAATACAGGTTGTAACAATATAAGCTGTGCAATTCTTGCTTTATTTCTATTTGAAGTATTCTATGTCCAGCAATCGACGTGAATAGGCTGATGGGTGAATGAAAAACTGACTTCAATAGCGGTTTTTTATATAATTGATATTAAAAATGAGTCAAGGTGTTTTTTTTTCCTTTTGGTGACGAAGTAAGAATACAATTCACCACTCCCCTTCTTTCCCATGGGTGTCATCCAAGATGCCTAACGGATTAATAATATGCATACAACATCTTTTCCGTGTGGTGACGGAGTAAGAATACAAATTACCACTCCATATCTTACCCATGGACGTCGTAAAAGACAATTAAGGGATATTATACGCATATAACAACTGTGCAAGAGAAGGAAAACTCGAAACAAAACTCTATATCAACATATCACCAGCAGCAGCATGCCAGCATGGTATAGTAAGGTCAATTTCTCTCGCATAATGGAGGAGGCCCGAGCCCAACAGTGGGACGTATATGGGCTGACATCAGCGTTAGCAACCTGAAGTGGACTGACTATCGTACCAGGGGCGTAAAATTATCGTACATGGATCGAAATTATCGTATTTTTTAGGATAATGTCTATTATAGATAAATAAATCATATAAATTGTAATATTGATATGCATGCAAGTACTCTATAGTTTATCTTTTTTAAACCATCGCTGTCAAATCAACAGAACACTGAAACCCAAATTTTTTACACGTGGTACAGACCTGAACTGATTCCCTTTCCACTTTAAGTTCAATAAACGCGCCAAGTTTAAAATTCACTCAGACAAAATTTCACTGTTCCCATGCAAGTTGGGTATGAAACACGCCAAAATTTTGTATTTATAAAGAAGAAATGGATATGAATGGGTAGTGAAATAACAAATGAAAGAATTTCTTTTAAATATCAATATACACTTATATTCATAAAAACAGAAAATATAATTTTCTATATTCTCTTGTTCACATTGGTAGATGCTATACTAACCAATAAGAAAGCGTGTACAGCAGGCGCTGGATAAAGTTACAGTATCGGCAGTGTTGAAACTTAACAGAGCGGATCGTAAGAACCAATAGGAATAGAGAACTTGTATTTCCCGGTATTTTCCCAAGATTTTATTGGACAAAATAAAATCATGCTACTGTGATTTAGACTATCAGCGCATGAGTGAAATAATATAAATTCTCAAATTTTGCATCATGATAGAAATTATCGTACAATCTGCGTACGATAATAATATGCTATTGTACATCGTACGTAGGCACAATATTATCGTATGTGTACGATAATTATCGTACGGTTCCGAACGCTGGCTGACATGATGAAGATACAACATCTATGCAAGAAAAGGTAAACTCGAAATTAAACTAGGTACGTCTGACCAGTGTGATTTAGTAGGTACCTCAATTTCCCTCCTATTGTGGAGGAGACTCGTGTCCTGCAGAAGGACCTGTATGAGCTGTAATGATAAGTGTTGTAAGTTACGTTCCATTTTAATTATTCGGTCATCATAAAGTTGAATGCGTAAAAATTTTAAGTTTTCTTTCAGTTATCCATTCACCATTCACCTAACCTGGTGGTCGAGCTGGAGATTAATTCATCATTTGGAAAAAGACGAACCGTTTGAGGACAACGTTTTAAAAATTGTTTGGGTTATCTGAAAGAACAGGCCGTTGAGGTCCTGATATGAATTTCGGATGTGCGCTTCATGGGTATAGAGAAACATACGGCGGTTTTCAGAGTCCTCCACAGCTCGATCGCCCGGGTCAAGGTGTAGCTGGCTCGTGACCATTCCAAAATATATGTAAAGAAGGGTATCATGCCACTCAGAAAACCGCTATCCCCAAGGGAGAAAAACGAGCTATCCATTATTTTTCATTTTAATAACTCGGCTACTGACGTGAATAAATTGCATCAGTGTCGTGTTGTGCTGACTATCACTTATGACAAGATAGGGTACCGGTGGCCTGCCCACATGGAGTAAAAGCTGTACCTACCGCAGGTTATGGCATTGCACGGCCCTCCTTTCGTCGACCTGGATGGATCGGGTGGTTGCGAGCATACCAAAGGCTATCCAAAAAAAAATCGTGTTGTACTGGAATATGTAAAAAAAAATACAATAGGGTAGGCCGAAAAAATATTGAGAGAAGTCTCTAGCAAATTAGCGGCAATATAATTTTGATTTCGTTGTTTCTTTACATGCGATATAAACAAGGAAAAATTAATGAAATCAATCAATACCGCTTCGACAATAGGTATGTAATATTCCTCACTGAATATGCATACCTAATTACATATAGGTAGCTTACCTGTCTACATTGCTTGTGGGGAAGGACTTATCTATATTTAAAAATACTATGAAATTGATGTACTTAGGAAATAATCGCGATTACGTACCTAAGAATATTATAAGATACTAACTGACCCAACAAACGTTGTTCTGTTCAAATCTAAAAAGACGAAATAAAGCTCTACTTACTATGTAACAACACAATTAGTTCGGTTTACAGAACTAACAGCTACATATTTGGTACTGAATGATAAATCTTACGCATTCATATTATTAAGAAGCCTAATCTCAAGACTGCCTACGTAAATTATGTAATACTTATTAGATGCTTGTGTAGATACACGCTTCATCTTCAAAAATACTATCCTTGAACAAAATTAAGTAGTAGGTACAAATTAAGTTTGTGCTAGGGACGCTCACCGAGGGGGAAAGGTAGTTCAAAATTGAAAAATGGTTCACACTCTATGGATTCCCTTAAATGGTGTAGTTACGTCAATACTCCTTAACAATATGAAGGAGCCAATAAGCCTTCCCTACCATGTCGGCTACTGATTTGCAAAGGGTTTCATTTTATTTTTTATATAAAACTAGCTGACCCAATAGACGAAAATAAAATAAAGGAAATTCTTTCTGTTCAAACATCCTCACAAGTATATTTGTTACCCTTTCACGCAAAAATTACCGAATGGATTTTGATGAAACTTCACAATAATATAACTTACATATCAGAATAATACATAGGCTATAGTTTATCCCGATATGCCCACGAGAAGGGGAACTATGCGGGTAAAACCGCAGGGCGCCGCTGGTATAAACAGGGTGTATCAGATTATGGCGCAACTGTTCGTGTGTGTTGTACTTTAACGGTCATCGTAAGAAGATCGTAATTAGAATGTACATTACACAAAAAACAGTATACCTAACATAAAAGTACATATAGTGATTACAAAAATGTGTGTCTAAGAGTCTATGCCTTAAATGTTACGTATTATGTAGGCATGTACAGACAGGACACATGTAGGCATGTAAAGCTTCGACAGTATAAATAGGTATGATTTGCGCGAACGCTTCCCACCGGGTTGAGAGCCTTCCGCTCGCCCATTGCCCGCGTTAAGCTGTCAAGGTCATCTGCGACCAACAGCTAAATAGACACAAAAAAAAAAAAAAAAAAAAGCGAACGCTTCAATGGTAACGTAGGTACAAAGGCGACTCGTTGACGTTCAACGGCCGATCAGCTGATTTAAAGCGAAGTTTGTCTTGCTTATGCGAACGTAATCATTGATTTATTCAATTTCTAATGAACATTTAACTAAGTACGAATATGTTGCAGATTAAGTATCATTGACTTTATACATTTCAATCAGATTTACACGGCAAAAAGATAACAAAATTGAAAACTTTACGTCTCATATCCATTACCAATCGATATTTGCGATCAGCTGATTTAAAGCGAAGTTTGTCTTGCTTATGCAAACGTAATCATTGATTTATTCAATTTCTAATGAACATTTAACTAAGTACGAATATGTTGCAGATTATCATTGACTTTATACATTTCAATTAGATTTACACGAAAAAGCGATAACAAAATTGAAAACTTTACGTCTCATATTCATTACCAATCGATATTTTTATATCACATTTTTTTCACGGTTTCCTACCATCATTGCCTATCTCCTGTTTGACCAGTTGCCCCATAATCTGATACAGCCTGTATATAAGGAAGCATATTATTTGTAAAATTCCATGCTGCACGCCTTGGATTTGAACTGAACTTCCTTGGGCTGGCACTGTTGGATAGTGACTAATTTAATGCTTTAAATCAATGTGGTGACGGAATAAAAATACAAATCAACACCCTTTTTATTGCTCACGGATGTTGTATAAGGACTAAGGGATATTCAGATAACAGCAAAAGAAGGAAAACTCGAAATAAAACTCATGTCAAAGATACGACCCGCAATCGATCGATTTTAAACAACCATATGTACTATATAATTTAATAAATAAAATGTTATAATAATTCAGTTCATCTTTTTTTTTTAATTGCAATCTGGCCCGTCTACGAATTCAAAATTTAATATATGGCCCTTTGCAAAATTGAGTTTGACACACCTGCCATATGCCAATCTGCCTGACTATCATGGTATAGTAGGTCAATTGCCCTCCCATAGTTGAGGAGGCTCGAGCCCAGCAGTGGGATGTATATGCGCTGCAATGATGATGAGTAATGACAGGTGTCATTGAAATCATAAGACTAACATTCCAACATTGAAATAATATAATAAGAAAAACTAAAATCATCATGTTTAAAATTAAAAGAGTAAATCTTAAAACATATCTTTATTATAATTACCACTTTCATTAAATGATTTATTAGGGTATTGAAACAAACCATAAGAACTTATATATTACACCTATTTAATAATTAACTAGACACTTGTATATTGCTCGATTATCATTTGGGATAATTTTACTGACAATTAAATTTATTAACGTTCCCCATTCATAGCGAATAATTATAAATATGATGCAATATTATGACAGGTATTTGATATAAGATCATAGATAACAATGAAATTAATTTATTTCAAATAACTCAATAATACATTAGAAAAATTTACTTGGTTTTTGGACAAATAAATTGTTATGAATCAATTATTATTATACATATTATGTTATGTAAACATTCTGTACTGTTATTTATTTGATTTAAACATTCCTCTAACTAATCGAACTTGGAATGTAAAGGATGTAAGTAGCTGAAAATTACTACACAACGGCAGAATGTTTTAAAATAAAAGTCAACAGAAACATTTTAAAAGAACTATCCTTACACCCTGTAAGAAAATAATAGTATTCCTATCCCAAGAAATGACAAAACAATATTGTATTATACCTGTGTATACATGTATAGAATTATTTAGATATATTGTTATATAATTACTACACACTATCAGCTTCACTAAACAGTTACATAAAGACAGTATGGAGTTGTACAAAATATAATTACTGATATAATAAAATGATATTAGAATAACCAGAAACTTTAAAATATTTAAGGAATTAGTCAATTAAGTCAATGATTTTTGCAATTTATGGCACAAGATTTTCATTCTATATTTTCAATATTGTATATAGTTTAGTGAAACTAGAATAGCAGCAGAATATAGTAGAATTAAATGCACATAATTAATTTGTATTACAGTTTATTAAGGCATCAATATCAATAACGGGAATTTTGATAATTTTATGAGCATTAAAATTACATTGACTTCACTAGACTTTGCATTTTAATTTGAACAAGATTAAAGAGAAATTTTATTGTGATAGCCACTGTGGGATTGAATATTTAATATAATTTGTGTTATACATTATCAAAATATACAATATCTATACATACATATATATGAGTCAAATTAAATAATACAATAAATATTTATATAGATGGTTATAGATATGAATGTAGTATAGGCTTATACATAATATGATTGTTATTACCTTGTATGTGAATGACTTCTGTTTTGGTAGAAGTCAACAGTATTAAATTATTTTAAAGAGTATGAGATATTATTTTACTCTTATTTTTTTTTTCAGAACAATATTTCAACATTACAGATACAGAAGTTACACATTCTATAAAAATACACACAGAATTTTTGTTCATTTTAGGTAACTCTCACCACTCCGCATCACCATTGGCTTTTTGAAATACAAAATCTTTTCCAGCTAAGTTCATGATACCGTCTTTAAGGTAAAACTTCCACTTGTTGCGACTGCGAGTTATTTTATCATATTGGCAAACTACCACATTATCAGTATCAAACATTTCACCGGGCTCCTCTTCTGAAACATCATCTTCTGAATTGAGAGGTTCTTCCTCTGCCCCGCCACTCTCATCACGCTCTTCTTCCTCTTCCTCCGCGCGCTCTTCAGGTGACTCCTCATCTTCATCATCATCACCCGCAGCATCGTCAGACCCATCACCGACATTAGATCCCTCATCATCAGACGAATCCAAAGCACCATCTAAGGAAAATGGTGCTGCTCCACTACGACCACCTCCACCACCATCAAATTCATTTTGTTGGCCGGCCAATGCAGAGTTAATATGTTGTTGCAATAATGTTGCCGCAAGAGGTTGCGGTAAACTTATAGTAGCATTAATAATGGGTCCTGTAAGTACTTGGTGTAATTTATTTCCATTTAATGCAGACGCGGGTATCTGAATGGTAAACGAGCGTGGTTGTGAGCCTGGAACTCCTGGCTGTGCAGGCAAAGTGAGTTGTACCGGTACTTTGTTGCTAGG
This sequence comes from Lymantria dispar, assembly GCA_032191425.1. NCBI lineage: Eukaryota > Metazoa > Arthropoda > Insecta > Lepidoptera > Erebidae > Lymantria > Lymantria dispar. The sequence continues at coordinate 23,598,700 of CM063457.1, forward strand.
ATCTAGGACATGATGTGGATGTGTACCTGCTAAGTTTGAAGCAGGTGCTCCATGCTCGGCTCCAGAATGACTAGAACCCTGTTGTCCTATATGTGCATCGGTTCTCTTAGGAGCAGTGTTGTTACCATTCGCTCTTTGAAAATTTTGTAGCACTGGAGCTGGTATCACTGGGTGCAAAGTCTCAGGTTGTGGTGGATCCATCGCTCCACTAGCTTGTAATTTAGATTTCCATAATTGCTTCAGCTCTTGTAACACTTGTTCATCAACACCATCATCTAAAAAGCAATCCCTCACTCCGGCTATCACGTCGTCGACAACCGTACTGTAAAGTTTCATAACTGATGCTTGACTCATCGTCATTTTCACAGTATGTGTCTGCACTATACAAAATATTACACTAAATTATTCCAATTTAATATATTATCTTGAAAATAAATACTTCACGTTGTTGATAGCTGACGGGTGCGAATTCACTTTTGTCTTCACATATCATTGCAACAACTTAATGTCAAATAATATCGGAAATCAACAATCACTCAATACACCGACACGAAAAGTACTTTTTATCATCTGAAAAACAAAAAATTGCTTACGATATAACTCGAGTTGAGGATTCATTTCCATACCATGATAATGATAAATGAGCAAATTCCAGAAAAATAACTCAACGTAAACTTTGACAATTTTGACTAAAACATAACCTACAAATAAAAGTAACTTATGCTATCCGCTTGCCAGTTAATGAAAATTGTCTATGGCACAATCGAATCGTTGACGCATGCGCGATTGATATGACGAAATTGTTGGTGACGCCCGTCCACCAGAGGTTTATCTACATACAATATCTGTGCTAACGTATTTTAAACTGTTTATATAATACGCATCTCACTCCTGTACTTGGTAGAATAATTTAATGATAAAGATAATATGTATATTAATATATAAACTCACATATACCTTTCATGGCTAAATTCTTTCAAAATTACATATTATACTAAAAGCTGATATATATTATTATTATTTTTATTAATAATTATATATCAAATAAAACAAATAACCACTCTTCGGACTAATTTTAATGCTTTCAAATCATGCTGTCAATTATTTCGGGCGTTGTTAATGTATATTATTTTCTAAATAAAACGAGTTTATTAAATTTAAATTCATATCGTTTATTATGTTAACCCGTAAGCAGGGTTAGGATATTCTTAATTTCAACATTATTAAATTAAATTATTCAAATAATCTTCCACCGGATCGGCATGCAACCGTTATTGAAGAGATCTGTGTGCCTACTCTGGAAATCCATTCTATTCATTTCAAATCCGATTCAATTCCAATCTCACCAAAGTTATATTTGGTACTCTTGAATAAAATCGAGAATAAATTCTTCGCGTTTGGCGTTGTTATTTTCACCAAATGTGTCGTATTTTCTTATTTTAAATTAATAACGTTATCGAACTCGATCACTACAAAGACGCTTTCTTGCAATTGTGCAACATTAACGATTTTAAACTACGTCAAAATCGCGTCGGGAGTAGTAAATATTTGATTTAATCGACGAGAGTCGAATTCATTTAGTTCAAAAATATCCTACCGAATTTGATTCCAATCGTGCGCTCGTGTCGCTTTCAAGAGTACCAAATTTGCTCAAATTCGAGCTGCGATTGGATTTAGGATTGGAATCGAGATTCAAGAGTAGGCACCCTGGCAAGAAACTCAGCGGGCTTGTCTATTATTTTTATGTATTTTTAGTAACTTCTTTTATATAATATTGCATACGACATGTCTAGAAAGTACTAGCTCTAGTGTGATGTATTTCATTCCACAATTCATTTAATATAATTCAGAAAGCAGCCATCACTCTGTTCAGCCACGACGGAGGGATAGACCCGTTCTATATTTTGATTATACCTAAAGCTTTTACAAAATTCATTTATAAATGTTTAAATACGCTCCCAAAATATTCAAAATACTCGCCCAAGATATTCAAAATACTCATAACTCTAGTCATAAGATACCACTGCTTGCGTTTAATATGGAATCTAATCTAGTGTTAGGTCCGCTACTCAAACTTGAAAATAAATTTAACGCGCTAGGAATCGGGCGGCATTCTTTCTATTTATCGTCAAGGTGATGTAATTTTATTCTTAACATGTAATTTTTTGAAACTTAGGGATATCTTGCAAGAGGAATTTAATAAGTTTTGTTAATATTGATAGAGCTGAAAAAATATTTTAAGAAACTTGGAATTAAATTAAAGTTTTAAGAAATATTTAAAAATTTTACATTCTTTTTTCAAACCAGTAATATCTAGAAGCTTAAAAAACAACCTGTAAAGCTAAAACATCTGGTATAATATAAAAAGAATAATGAATGGAAAAAATAATAGATGCCAAACCATTGTGTTCTTTAAAAATATATTAATGCTACCAAAATTTGTAAGAAATTAATATTATATACAATTATACATATATTTTTCATCTTTCTATGTAAACGTTTTAAAGTTATATCTATGAAAATTATAAGTTTCAAATAAAACATGTTTTAATATAATAATAATAGTACATAGTAGGTATCGGTATATCCTGAATACTTGGGCAGCTCGTTGCAAAGAAAGAACTATGATCTGGGTTCATTATTCTGTGCATAAATAATGTGGAAAATTCTAAGGTTCGGACGCCTTGCATCTTCGATTCTTCGTGCAAGGTATCTAGCACAGACAATAATATTACATATAGTAGGTATCAATGTATTTTGACCGTACTGAATTTACAACTGAAAAATAACCACGCCCAAGAGAAGTTCTCTTTTTTGGCGTTACTAAGAAAAATGATATATTTACGGTCTCTCTTATTCATTTTTTAATTTATTTATATCTATAATTCATTATGTGTGAATAATATTTAAAATAAAGGCTATTAAAAGAGTGAAAAAGTGACTACACGTGATAGCTTACCTTTTGCATAAAACAATAATATTACACTAGGAGTTTTAGTGCTACAGTTAATTTATTACATATATACTTATACAAAAAATAAAAAAAATACACTGACTCGCACCTTGTTATCTTGGATACAGTAGAGATTAAATATTTCGTTATTGGGCGCTGTGCAGCTGTCTAATTAAATGTAAAAGATATAAATCAAATAGTGATAACAAAATGAAGCAGTCATGACTATCCTCAACAATATTGGTTCATTTTAAAGCAGCTACAACGTATATTATTGTATATATAAATTACAACACAGGCGTTTCGCAGCAGGATGCACATGGCTGTTGGCATGCTGCTAGTATAATGTGTGAGAAAATCTCACACTGATATAAGTTATACTTGTCACCCTTAATATTGTCTCCATCCGACGTCCTCGTCACATCCTCGACGAAGAGGACGACAATATCACATTCGCTCAACGTAGAGCCTACACGGCCCGCGAGGCCTTAACACATGCGGTTTCGCCCTCGCCGTCAAGGTGCGAAACTGCGCCACGCAAAAGTCACGAATCAAAACGTGGGCACGCCCACTTTGCCTCCAGCGACGCCCCAAGCCGAGGTTCGTTCCCCACAGGGAGAGCCCTTGGGCCATGTCTTTTAGCATACTTTTCTCCGGGTTGAAAGCCCTCAGCGCTCACCCATAGTCCGCGTCAAGCTGTCAAGGTCATCTGCGGCCAACAGCAGTACACAAAAAAAAACCTTAATATTGTTACCTAGGTTTTTCTTATGTGTATGTGTGTATAGTGAGCTGTAGATGGCTTTTAAAACTATGGTGATTATGGGTGAACGCTGAGTTTTGACATGTCTTAACCCAGTAATGTTACCTAGTTTAAAATATAATGTGTCACCACTCCCTTACTTTCCGTGGAGATAGTCCCAATTTTACAAATCTGGTCATTTATTGGTCTAAAAATTAACACACTTAAGAACACGTATATAATATATATAATAGTATATTTTTATATATTTATATTTATTTAAGACAACACCCTGCACTAAGGAAATAATCCTTGTATTGCGGGGGACTTCACAAACATACAATTAACGGACACAAATTACATCCAGACTCAGAACAACAATTTGTGGATCGCACAAAGTGTTGTCCCGCGTGGGATTTGAACCCCCGACACTGGCGCTGTAGGTCGCTCTCTTAACCACTACGCCATCTGTGCAGTCATATAATAAATGAATAAGTCACTAGCGCTTACTTCTCCCTAGGAGTCTTAAATCCGGCTAAAGAATAGCCGGGGAAACACTAGTGTTCTCAGAAAGTTATAACATTAATTGTGATCGCCAAACTGCCTGCAAGTGGCGACTGTGGCGATGTTTCGCACCGTTCTTTCCTTTTTTAAGGATGCTGTATGAGTAACATGACCACACGTCTCGTTCTCAACGCGAGAAGCCCGTTTTCAGACCGCTTATCCCGTTGTCCACAGAGCTATTATAACAAGTCCCAATTTTAAAAGACTCATTTTATTGTAATTTTTTAGGTTTAAGTATTTTTATTCATATCTACAAAGCTTTTCATGTCATCCTTGTTATTTTTAGCCTATCATTCGATATTTCTATCTATTTCATGCAAGTATTTCGTTCTGATACAAAATAATGGTCACATTATGCAAGTGTCCCGTTTACACGTAAAAAAAAAATATGATCACATTACGTATGAGACAACTGGAATATAGGCAGATGACCTCAATACGAGACAGCAAAATTTGATACAATTTCTACGACAATTACTTATACTATCGTAGAATTGTGTAATAATAACTTAACTACCTTCTAACTTTTTGTTATGGATTAGGTTCGAGCCGAAAGCTGAGACTTTACAAATACTGGAAATGTTTTAAGCATGAATCTTTCGCGCCGAGCGCAGCAATTTTAATCCCCTCGTAGTACAATTCATCGATTCAATTCAATGATTTCGGCGGTCCAGCGGGTCCAGGTGTATTGTATATTTATTAATTATACACTAGTGACGTCTTTCATCGACACAAGGATTCTTATTCCGTATTGAGGCGTAACTTTTTTTTAAAGAAAATAGCAGTTCATTCAATAATTGCTATGTTTCATTCTATTTTTCTCAAATATTTTTAATTTACCGATTTTCTCTCTAATATTTCACTATAGACAAGAGTATTTATTACAGTTTTTATTGATATAGTTTTAACTTTGCAATTTTACGAAAAGTTCATCATTATAATCATTTAAGCCCAAACACGTCACACTGTTGGGCTTGAGCCACCTCCAGAATAGGAGGGAAATTGACCCATGCTGGTCAGGTAGGTTGGTATAGGGTTTTATTTCGAATGTTTCTTCTCTTGCTTAGATGTTATATGCGTATTATATCCCTTAGTTGTCTTTTACGAAATCCACGGGCAAGATAGGGAGTGTTAAATTGTATTCTTACTCCGTCACTACACGGATAATTTACGAAATTTTATTACCTATCTTTTCAGTAAAAATAAATTCAATCAAAATTCGAGTGACGCGTGCGTGTACCTAACATAAGAAAATTTGTTTTTGGTTAGTGTTGTGTGTATAGATATTTATACTAAGAAATTATTAAAGTATGTAGCAGATATGTAGTAATCAGATTGTGTGGTTGTCGGTACATTGCGGGACGGTCGGGGCGCGACGGCAGATCGGCCTGCGGGCCAGCTATTTGTGCGCGATCGATACGCTTCAGAATGTCATTACCCGTTCACCTGAGCCGAGCTGACTCATTGACGAGACAACTTCTTGCTGTTACTAGCGAATTTTAAAATATTGCCCGTTTCTATGAAACTCGAATCATAGCTACCTATAATCCTATATTGTTCTTTGGGTATTTAGTGTTAGATAGAGACAACATGAGTAAAATGAGATAGAGATAAAGACAAGATTCCTGTGAAGTGATGGATCAAGGATTAAATTTATCGCCCCTTTCTTGCTCGTGGGTGTCGTAAAAGATGACAAAGGATATAACATGCATGAAGCTCTATATCAACCGGTCTGTACCAGTTGGTCAATTTCCCTCCTATTGTGAAGGAGGCTCAAGCCCAGCTGTAGTACTTATATGAGTTGAAATGATGATGATTTAGGTGCAGTTTGTCCTGTTCAAGGATATATCCATTACTATTATATGTGAAATTCCTCATATTCATAAAAAAATGGTAAAACTACACACTCAGAATAAATCTTTGTTTTGCGTGAATGAGTGAGTGACGTAGGCTACTACGATAGTGAGGTCTAGGGTACTAATCTTAATCGATATCAGTGGTTGGCCTAATGGCGATGGAGAGAGAATATGGTAGGTTATGAGGCCGTCCATCCATCGCTACTGCAGATCTATCTGTGTATTTTTCTAAAGAGAACATCCCGAACGAACAAATTAGATGTTTGGGTCCGGGAGACTTCAGCAAAATACAATTATTAAATAATAACGACACAAAGCAATTATTTGTGAATCTCTCAGTTATTTTGTGTGGAGGAGATTGAACCTACGACACGGTGCGTAAGATTGAACTTCAACCGTCACACCAGCTCGTCTCGTCGTTGCTTACGATATTCACGAGCAGTGTGAAAGTTAGTAGTATTAACAGCCGCTATCACACAGCATTACGCTTTCAGAGGCAAATGCGTCCAAATGCGTTTCGGTGAAATAAAATAGTCTATTTTAAAGATTTTTTTTGACATTGGTAAGAAATTGAATTGAAAGAATTGGCTTGAAGGAATTTACTCACTACTCCGGTTAATACATCTATGGCCATATGATCATCGATCATATAATTATGCATATAATTATGAACGTAGAGAAAAAAAACTCTCTCTCTGACACTCCGCTTACAAAACCGTTCTGAAACGAATCAAAACTGACGCTTGCCAAGACGCGAACCGTTAAATATTGTGGACGGGACCATTTATATTACGTTTTTAATAAATTTATTAGAATGTTAGGCCATAGTATCGTATTCCCATTAGGCCATAGTAACGTATATGGTGACAGACGAAGAATACAAGTTACCACCCCCTCTCTTGCCCGTGGGTGTCGTAAAAGACGATAAAGAGGTTAAGTATGCGCATAATATCTATGCAAGAAAAAGTAAATTGCGAAATAAAACCCTATAAGATAACGTCAGAGCAGCTTGGTATAATCGGTCAATATCCCTCTATTTTTGAGGAGGTTTGAGTCCAGCAATAGGACCTATATAAGCTGAAATGGAATTCTTGTCGTCTGGCTTTCCGTGTTGCACTCGTAGATCTCCTAAATGGCTGGACCGATGTTGACGAAATTTTTTGAGCGTGTTCAAGGGAATTCGAGAATGGTTTAGTTTTACAATTGGACTCGGTAGGTGGCGCTGCTGTTGTCTGTATTTGAAGAGAACAGCGTCTATACTGTAGGGTCAACTAGTTATATATATATATATATATATATATATATGTATTATATTGAATGGTGAAAAATCGTGTGTAGAAAACCTCGTCAATAGTTTCTCTTCAGTATCGGAAGTTGCTTGCTTATGTCACTGGGCCAGCAATAAATAAAAAATACAAAATTGTATTTCCATTATTAAAGAATAATTACGTTCAAAATATAATATTATGCTAAACCTTGCACAAACTGATTTCTAAACGACTAAAGACCCGCGCTCGTCGCTGACAATATCAAGTTAAATCAAAGTCATATAATCTTAATATTTTAAAAGCCCATTTTATAAAGTTACATTTATAGTTGATGGCTTCAAAAAGGCGATTGATGATGATTGATCATCGGTCTTTAGAAAGAGGCGATCGCTTAATTTCGCCTTCATAGAACATTATTAAGATATTATTTTTAAATTAGCCTTTTATATAATAATAATGATTGCCGGATAATCTTTATATATAAATTTCTTCTGTACGTGTGTATATCACTGAACACCTAAACGGCTGGATCGATGTTAATGGAATTTTTTGTGTGTGTTCAAGGGGATTCGAGGATGGTTTAGACTCACAATTGAACCCGGTAGGTGGCGCTTATTTGAACAGAACAACGTTTGTTGGGTCAGCTAGTATAATATAATATAATATTTATTGCCGGATTTTTTAAATACAGTATATTTAATTGTTCCGTATGGTGACGGAGTAAGAATACAATTCAACACTCCCTATCTTGCCCGTGGATGTCGTAAAAGACGACCAAGGGATATAATATGCACATAACATCTGTGCAAGAGAAGGAAAACTCGAAATGAAACTCTATACCAACATAACTGACCAGTATGGTATAGTAGGTCAAATTCTCTCCCATTGTGGAGAAGGCCCGAGCTCAACAGTGGGACATATGTGGGCTGCAATAATGATGACTATATTTAAACTCACTATCATAGTATCATAAGATAAATCCGATGTACCTGGTAGTGACAAATTATATTCTCGTGTGATGGGATACGAATGCAATAGAAATAAAACGACTAAGAAATATATGGCATATTTGAATTAAAAACTAGAAAGAAAAGTAATTAGGAAAATCGATCTACACATCTATACCAAAAAATAAAATTGGAGTGTCTGTTTGTAATGTCAAAATAATAGGCTTTTTTCATGCTCACACGGTTATTTGCACGACACCTATGCCTAAAATACAGATTAAAAAATTTGTGTCTGTCTGTCTGTTTGTTCCGGGTAATCTTCGAAACGGCTGAACCGATTTCAAAAATTCTTTCACCAATGGAAAGCTATAATATCAGGGCGTAAACTAGGCTATATTTTATCCCGGTATTCCCACGGGAACGGGAACTACGCCGCGGGTAAGGTGATTGAAACCGAAGCGAAGCGAAGCTCGGGTTGCTAGTTGTAAATAAAACTACTTTTACGGATTATATCGCGTTTGTTTTTGGTTTATGATTGCCCGGCGTTTCGAACACTTTACAGCATTCATGGTCACGGGCGGACTAAGATGTCTCACGTCCAACAAGTCATCATTATTACAGACATTTATAATTATCTACCCGATAAAGAAAATTAGTTATAAAATTTATTAAATTTTGACCCACATTTTAGTACAAATTTATTGCCAGTGTAAAAAGAAAATTCCTCGGCCTACAGGCCCATCGTGCTGCTCGATGATGCGGGCAAGCTGCTGGAGAGGGTGTTGGCTGCCCGCATCGAGCGGCACCTCGTCGGGGACGGGCCCGATTTGTCGGACGCCCAGTTTGGTTTTCGGAGAGGGCGTTCGACGATCGCGGCCCTGCTGCGCCTGAAGGCCGTGGTAGCGGAGGCCGTCACCGGCGGAGGAGTCCTGTTGGCGGTGTCCCTGGACATCGCCAACGCCTTCAACAGTCTGCCATTCAGCTGCATCAGGGAGGGGCTGAGGTATCACGGGGTGCCCGTGTACCTCAGGCGGCTGGTGGCAGACTACTTGGAGGGGCGCAGCGTCCTCTACGTTGACCGAGTAGGGGACGTTGTGCGAACGCCCATGACGTGCGGTGTCCCACAGGGGTCGGTTCTGGGTCCGACCCTGTGGAACATCGGCTACGACTGGGCGTTGAGAGGAAGCCTCCCACCCGGGCTGGGTGTAATTTGCTACGCCGACGATACACTCGTCACAGCCCGGGGTGGGACGCTAGAGGAGGCGGCACGCCTGGCAACTCTCGGCACCGAGGAGATTGTTAGGCGGATCGAAGCGCTGGGGTTGAGGGTAGCCCTGGAAAAGACGGAGGCCCTTCTGTTCCATGGCCTCCGTACCGCCGGGCCTCCCGCCGGCGCTTCGATCACCGTGAAGTCGGTCACCATCAGCATCCAGGCCCACATGAAGTACTTGGGCCTGGTGCTCGACGGGCATTTTTGGTTCCGGGAGCATCTCCATCGACTTGTTCCCCGGCTTGTCGGCGCGGCGTCCGCCCTTTCGCGGCTGATGCCGAATGTGGGCGGACCCAGTGCTACGTGCCGACAGCTGTACGTGGGGGTGATCCGGTCGATGGCCCTGTACGGCGCACCGGTGTGGGCGGGGTCCCTGACCGTCCGTCTTAGGGCCCTCCTGTGGCGACCACAGAGGGTCATGGCGATCAGGGCCGTACGCGGTTACCGCACGGTGGCGACGGAGGCAGCGTGCCTCCTGGCCGGAACTCCCCCGTGGGACCTGGAGGCGGAGATGCTCGCCGACATTTATCGGCGGGTGTCGGAGAAGCGCGCCCGCGGCGGCATGGTCTCCATCACAGAGATCACCGCCTGGCGGGTCGACGCCCGCCGAGAAGTCATTGCCCGTTGGGCAGTCCGGCTGGAGAGTCCTCGGTATGGTGTTAGGACCGTCGAGGCCCTCCGGCCGGTGCTGATGGAGTGGTTGGAGCGGACGCACGGGGTGCTTTCCTTCCGACTGGTGCAGGTGCTGACGGGGCACGGTTGCTTCGGGAAGTACCTGCACAAGATTGTCAGGAGGGAGAGCACACCGTCCTGCCACCACTGCAGTTGCGACGAGGACACGGCGCAGCACACGCTCGAGGAGTGTGCTGCATGGGAGGAGGATCGCCGTGAACTCGTCGCAATTATCGGTGCCGACCTGGCGCTGCCGACCATCGCCAGGGAGATGCTCGTCAGCGTCAGGAACTGGGACGCGGTCGCCGCCTTCTGTGAGGCCGTTATCTCACGGAAGGAGGCGGCGGATCGTGTGCGAGTAGAGCTTCTATTCGGCGACACGTTCCGCCGCCGGCGACTCGGGCGGCGCAGGCGCGAGTATCTGCACCTAATGCCGCCCTAGCCGAGGCCGCGGGTGATCGGACCGGGGAATTGTCCATCATCCGCGGAGAGGCTAACCGCGCGACGGCGACCGACGTCCCAGGTCGAGAGGTGAGGTTACCCGAAAGGGTATTCCGTCGGGCCGACCACTGACGACAAGTGACATCTGCTCCGGTGGTCGGCCCAACAACGAGGTGACGTGGGTACGGGTGGGTTATGGGCCCACGCGCCGTCCTTTCATCGCCCCGGACGGACAGGACCGCGCGTGCGCTTACCATAGCCCACCCAAAAAAAAAAAAAAAAAAAAAAAAAAAAAAAAAAAAAAAAAAAAAAAAAAGTGTAAAAAGAAAATGATTCTATATGAAAAAATTATATTGTTTACTAGCAATCCGCCCTCGCTTCGCTTCGGTTATAGGTTATAGTCATTTTACCCGCGTAGTTCCCGTTCCCGTGGGAATACCGGGATAAAATATAGCCTAGTTTACGCCCTGATATTATAGCTTTCCATTGGTGAAAGAATTTTTGAAATCGGTTCAGCCGTTTTGAAGATTACCCGGAACAAACGGACAGACAGACAGACAAAATTTTTTTAATTGCTATTTTAGGCATAGGTGTCGTGCAAATAACCGTGTGAGCATGAAAAAAGCCTATTATTTTGACATTACAAACAGACACTCCAATTTTATTTATCGGTATAGATGGTTAGTAATTATTAATTATCAAAATTTGTAGCAATTATTGTTACAATTTGTTGATTTAAAACTCATTCTACAAACTCACACACTCTACCCTCTCCCAAACAGGGCCGGATTATCCATAAGGTGGATTAGGCCTAGATTGCCCAGGGGCACCGCACTGACTGGGGCACGGGCATGCAGCAAGAAAAAAAAATCTTCGAACGATTTTTTTAAAATGTGTATAATTTCTCAATATTATTCCTTTTTTTTATTGTTATTGGTGACAAAAGAAAAAAAACAACACGCCAGATGGTAAGTGGTCAACTGAAGGTACTGGTCAAAGACTTTGGACTATGGACCCGAGAATCGCATTGCCTAGGGGCCTTGATAGGGTTAATCCGGCCCTTCCTCTACACACACACACACTTATAAAATTCATAAAAATAGTTTTACTTCATTTGTATAAATCACGTTTCAACGACGAGAACGATGAAATTAATCATTGTAATGAATTGTAGTAAATAAATTATATACTTATTATAATTGTAAGAATACAATTGTTTGTCTGTGGTTGTTCGTAAAAGACTAAAGGAATGTTCCAGATAACATATTCATGCAAAAGAAAGATCTTGAAATAAAACTATACAAATCTGTCTGACCATTGTGGTTCAATTTTACTCCCTTTGTTGAGGAGGCTCCAGACCAGCAGTGGGACGTGAGGAAAGACCGACGTTCTCCCCGAAGGGAGGGGGCGTCGGTCGATTGGAGAGTACCCCACTAGGTAGTATTTCGTTGGGCCGACCACTGATGACAAGTAACCCTGCTCCGGTGGTCAGTCCAACGACGAAGGCGACGTGGTGTTCGGGTGGGTTGCGGGTGTGCGCGCTTACGCCCCTCTGTCGCTCCGGAGGGAGTGGTGCGAGGAGTGCGCCGACCGCAGCCCACCCCAAAAAAAAATCGGTTGTCTGTAAAGTCGGTTTACTGACGATAGTTGAACGTGACAACGTCATAAGAAAATACTGATGGAATGGTTTCATTTTTCAAAAGAAAATTTTAATTTTATTTGTTTGATAGATATTTTGTATGGATCAAGCCTTAAATGGAACGCCTCAGAGCGAGGTAACGCCGCATACGTCATGTTTTTTCGTGTGTGCAGCCGGCTCCATCGAATTATAAGACGTTGTCTCGTCAAAAAGCCCAGCAGTGTGACGTATATTAGGTGATGAAGATATTATAATTCCTATTTATGTACTTGCTTGTTAAGGAAAATCATTTTGAAACATGATTCATGTAACATTATTAATACATGTTTGAACAAATAAATAATCATCTTGCCGTGTAGTGACTGAGTGAGTATACAATTCACACACACATCTTGGCCGTGAGGGTGTTGAAACGACTAAATGATTAAACAGGCATCTAACCTTAGAATAATAACGTATAGAAGGTAAGTTCACGCACAAAAAGTGAAGCATTTCAATTGGAGCCTAATGGAGCTTACGCCAGAACCGTTCCGTAATGTACAAGTCACTGTACTGCATGTACGTACGCAACTCTTAAAAAATAAATAGGTAATTATGACGGTTTGTGCATTCAAATGGTGTCACAACACATTTGAAAAACTTAAAAAGATTTTTAACATTACTTTTAAAAGTATTTCGACGATTTATTAAAAACAAAATTTGATTTCATAATTTGTATAGTGGTGTGCGTATGTACGTGTGTAATCGTCTGCGCGCATGTAATATTTTTAAATTCAAATTTCGAACTTTCGAAGTATCAACACTATCCTTCTATACGTTATTATTCTAAACATATAACATTATTTATGTTATACTGTATGGTACCGTATGGTCACGGAGTAAGATTACAATCAACCACTCCCTTTCTGACCCGTGGATATCGTAAAAGGCGACTAAGGGATATACGAGTAATATGCATATGACGTCTATGCAAAAGAGGGAAAACTCGAAATATAACTCTGTACTAACTTGTCTGACCAGCGTGTTATAGTAGGTTATTTTGCCACCTATTATGCAGGAGGCTCGAGCCCAACAGTGGGACGTACATGAGCTGAATTTATAAAATTATCATAAACGTCAAAAATCATTACAGGTAAAATTGTAAATCCGGTGATCGGACCGGGCATTTAGTCCGGCATCCGCGGAGAGGTTAGCCTCGCGACGGCGATCAGCGTCCCGGGAAGGGGACGTCGATGGGAGAGGGTACTCCCACGGGGTATTCCATCGGACAGACTACTGAAGTCAAGGTACTCTGCACCGGTGGTCGGCCCAACGACGAAGGCGATGTGCCATACGGTGGCGGGCATTACGGGGCTGCGCGCCGCCCCTCTGTCGCCCCGGACGGATATAGAAATAGCAGTTATTATTTATTCTTAAACGGTTATTTGTACGATACTTATGCCTAAAAATCAGTTTAATTTTTTTTTGTCTGCCTGTCTGTCTGTGTGTTTGTTCCGACTAATCTTCAAAAGAGCTGACCGGATTCTGATAATATTTTACTACCAGGTAGTACTGTTTATAACTTGTCTATTTTTCCTGAGAGAAAATCCCTATAAAATTGTCCGGCCCGGGACTCGAATCCGAGGCCATATTTTAGGAGATAGCGGGTCAAAACGCCTGGAACTGAAGCGCAGTGAGGACGAGCCACTAGTGTTTATATATATATATTTCTTATGTACGGGTTTATGTCATTGAACTCCTCCTAAACGGCTGGACCGATGTTAGTGAAATTTTTTGTGTGTATTCAAGAGGATTCGAGAATGGTTTAGATTCACAATTGGACCCGGTAGGTGGCGCTTTATTTGAACAGAACAATGTTTATTGGGCCAGTATAATATAAAGATGAAATATTTACACTACATATAGGATACACATCAATTTATTGAATGTCATTACAATTTTCATGTGCAATCGATCATACTCTATTTGGTGGCGTGACGTTTTGTCCTTTGTTGAATTAGGGGTGGCACGGCAAATTCCTTACTTATACATAAATCTTTTTTTTTTTTCACAGCGGTAACAAGCAACGGTGGCACTTCGCGCCGCTTTAGTAAGCCGTGCCAGTAAATTTGTTGCTTTCTAGAGAGTTGTATTATGTACATATTTTAACTTATGTATGTAGTAACACGTCGATATTATATCCATATCTATACCAATAAATAAAATTGAAGTGTCTGTTTGTAATGTCAAAATAATAGGCTTTTTTCATGCTCACACGGTTATTTGCACGACACCTATGCCTAAAATAGCAATTAAAAAATGTTTGTCTGTCTGTCTGTCTGTCTGTTTGTTCTGGGTAATCTTCAAAATGGCTGGACCGATTTCAAAAATTCTTTCACCAATGGAAAGCTATAATATCAGGGCGTAAACTAGGCTATATTTTATCGCGGTATTCCCACGGGAATGGGAATTACGCGGGTAAAACGACTATAACCTATAACCGAAGCGAAGCGAGGGCGGGTTGCTAGTGTATTATAAAGATAAAGTGTATTTCTGATGATATACGTCCCATAAATTGATCTATTATACCATGCTGGTCAGACTTATCGGTAAAGGATTTTATTTCGAGTACTTTTCTCTTGTATAGTTATTGTATACATGTTGCCTCTAAGTTCCCTTTTACGTCACCCCCAGGCGGTGAATTGTATTCTAGTAGATTATTTTTCGTAGATATTTGCATCTTGAACTCCCAAACATAAACACATTTAGGTTTTAGTTCTCAGAATAATTAATATTTATTCCGCCCTTAAAATTCATATATTAGTAATTTAGCGGGACAATTGACTGCAGAATCATGTAACTTATTTATACTACTTGAGACATTGAATTTAAAAAAACCAAACACATATTGGGCTGGTGCAAATTGTAATTAAGCACACGGCTTATGAAAAGTAGGTATGTCATTTTTATTCAAAGCTCATATTTTTTTTTTATTTTTTGTATTGGAATAACATTTTTATATATGTATATATAGATTTCGGTTCGGTTCGATATATATATATATATATATATATATATATGTATATAAATACAAGGTGTATCAGGAATGGTAGGAACCCATGAAAAAATTTTTAACGAAAAATATCGATTCCCTAATGAATTGAGACATGTAAAGTTTTCAATTTTGTCATCGCTTTTTCCTATAAATTTGATTGAAATGTATAAAGTCAATGATACTTAATACGCAACATATTCATACTTTGTTAAATGTTTATTAGAAGTTGAATAAATCAATGATTACGTTCGCATAAGCAAAACACTTCGCTTTAAAACAGCTGATCGGCCTATGACCGTTGACGGCTCGCGTTTGTACCTATGCTGTCATTGCAGCGTTTGCGCAATTCTAGGTATTAATGAATGAAATTATACTGTCGAAGCTATACATGCCTACATGTATATTGTTTGTACATGCCTACACAATACGTAACATTTAAGGCATAGACTCTTAGACACATTCTTTTGAAGTCACTATAACTTTTATTTTATATTGTTTTTTTTTTTGTGTAAAATACATTCTAATTACAATCTATGACCGTTAAGCTACAACGTACTCGAACAGTTGCCCCATAACCTGATACATCCTGTATATACAGGATGTATCAAGTTATGGGGCAACTGGTCAAAAGAAAGCTAGTCAATGGTGGTAGGAACCCATGAAAAAAAATTGAACGAAAAATATCTATTCGTTAAGTAATTAGAGACATGTACCTAAAGTTTTCAATTTTGTCATCGCTTTTTCGTGTAAATCAGATTAAAATGTATAAAGTCAATGATACTTAATACGCAACATACTTACTCATACTTTGTTAAATGTTCACTAGAAATTGAATAAATCAATGATTACATTCACGTAAGTAAGACCAACTTCGCTTTAAAACAGCTGATCGGCCTATGACCGTTGACCGCTCACCGTTGTACTACGATGTCATTGAAACGTTTGCGTAATTCTAGGTATGAATGAATGAAATTGTACTGTCGAAGCTTTACAGCCAGATATCAGCCAGAGCTGATATGTGTAGGGCCCGCCGCAGCTACAGGATTGCGATGAAGCGTGCGGAAATCGAACATTTCAGGAGCCTTGCGGACTCCGCGAATGAGAACCCTTGGGGCGCGGCCTATCGTGAAGCTACTGGCCGAACAAGGCCGCCTCCCAATGTGGTTCATGGGATCGCGTATGCGGGTCGTCAACAGGGTGACCTACGGGGTGCCATCAAAGACCTGATGATGGCTCTGTGTCCTGACGACATACTGTCACGGGACACTGCGTACCACCGGCAGGTCAGGGTTGCGGCTATATGTATGCCGTCCGGGAGGGATGCACTGCCGCCTGCGGAGGCTGCATTGGGAGGAATAGTTAGAGCGCTGCCCAACACTGCACCGGGTGCTGATGGGATCACCGCACGCATGCTGCGTCACATTTGGTGCGCAGCGTCGTCCGAGTTGACGTTGGTAATGGGTAAATGCGTATGCGAAGGTACCTTCCCAGCCGTCTGGAAGATTGGTAGGTTACTCGTACTGCCTAAGGGCAATGGCAGGC
Organism: Lymantria dispar; assembly: GCA_032191425.1. Taxonomy (NCBI): domain Eukaryota; kingdom Metazoa; phylum Arthropoda; class Insecta; order Lepidoptera; family Erebidae; genus Lymantria; species Lymantria dispar. The sequence continues at coordinate 23,615,625 of CM063457.1, forward strand.
CTCTATCCGATCCTAAGGCTTACCGCCCTATTACGATGTTACCTGTGCTGGGTAAATTGTTGGAACGCGTAATGTTAAAGTGTGCACCGGGGATTACTAGGGGAATCTCGACCTCACAGCATGGTTTTACGCTGGGGAGATCTACGTCTTCGGCTTTGCTGAGCATTACGGGCGCGGTTAACTCTGCAGATACTAAATACCTGCAGGCTATCTTCCTGGACATCTCGGGGGCATTCGATAACGCCTGGTGGCCCATGATCTTGCTGAAAGCGAAGGCCAGGGGATGCCCGGGCAATATCTATCGGATGTTGTCTGGGTACTTCGCTGGTCGGCGCGTGGGTATGGGTGCGGGCGACCAGGTGGTGTGGAAGACCTCTACTATGGGATGTCCGCAGGGCTCGGTCTTGGGGCCGGCTCTGTGGAACCTGCTCATGGATGACCTGCTTCGGCTACCGCTTCCGGGGGGGACCAGAATGGTAGCATACGCCGACGACCTGACGGTCCTGATTGGGGCAAACTCCAGGGCGGGCATTGAGGCCAACGCGGCGGCCGTTTTACAGGCTGTTGGAGAGTGGGGGGCCCGGAATAGGCTGGACTTCTCCCCGGGTAAGTCAGCGAGTATGACGCTGAGGGGGCGTTTCCAGAGGCCTCCCACAATACGTCTTGGGGGGAGCTCTGTCAGGGACGTCAAGTGGACTACTGTTCTGGGGGTGGTGCTGGACGCGGGTCTGTCTTTCACGCAGCATGCGCACTCGATTGGCGAGCGAGCGGCCAAGTGCTTTGGTAAGGTGGCCCGTATTTCGGCGTCTTCGTGGGGCGTTCGCTACAGGGCCCTTAAGACCCTGTACCACGGGACATATGTGGCGACGATTGCGTATGCTGCGGATGTATGGTTCCATAGAGCCGGTCTCTACGCGGTTAAGAGCGCGTTGTTACGCTCGCAGAGGGCTGCGCTCGTTCTGCTCACCAAGGCATATCGCACGACCAGTACGGCTGCCCTGCCGGTCATAGGTGGGGTACTGCCGGCCGACCTGGAGGTCATCCGTGCTGGGAGAGCAGCGGCGGCGCGCCAGGACGCGACTAGGCAGGAATATCGGGATAGGCGGAGGGCTATATGGACGGATGTTGTTGCTTAGTGGCAGGCGCGGTGGGATCGCGAGGACAAGGGGAGGGAGACGTATCGGTTTTTTCCGGACGTGGCGGCTCGCCTCAAGGCGACTTGGGTTGAGCCGGACTATGAAACCTCCCAATTAATGGGGGGTCATGGGTGCTTTCGCAGGCGGCTGTACGATTTAGGGCTAGGAGCTCACGCGGAATGTAGCTGCGGCGAAGGGGATGAGGACATGCACCACGTTCTGTGGGCATGTCCCCTCTATGATCAGATTAGGTCGGGGATGCTCTCGGGGATACATCGCGACGGAGAAGGTCCGGTATACTACACGGATCTCGTGGCTTCGGAGGCGAACTACCGGCAGTTACGGGAATTCGCGCACGCCTGGTACAAGGCCCGCCGGCTTGAAGACCAGGTTGGCAGGATAAGCCAAGTGTGGCTAGCTAGCAGGAATACCGCGGACGACGAAGTTCGTACCGTGTGCTGTCCGCCCTAGTTATACAGGGAGAAGGACACAGGGCAAAGGATGAAGAAAGTTAAATAACTTGTAGAGATTCAAGAAGCATGTGCATACTTACGCAAAGAGCATGGTGTGCACATGTATCTCGATGATTCGGCCTGTATGACCAAGATGTCGAAAAGGCCATGGGTGGTTGGAGGGATTTGTCGAAGCTTTACATGCCTACATGTATTCTGCCTGTACATGCCTACATAATACGTAACATTTAAGGCGTAGACTCTTAGACACATTTTTTTGAAATCACTATAACTTTTATGTTATAATGTTTTTTTGTGTATTGTACATTCTAATTACGATCTATAACCGTTAAACTACAACATACTCGAACAGTTGCCCCATAACCTGATATACCATGTATATAGCCTGGAGATCATATGAAAATGACAAAATTTATCTATTTATCTTCTTCTCAAAACATATATATGTAGGTTCCTGATGATAATAGGATGAATCGATGATTCGCAGATAAAAATGTATTAGGTAATACATTAAGTACTTAGTAAATTGGGAGATCAATATGAAGAATAGATAGGTAATTATATTTACTAAGCGGTTGTGATTACGTTTTGCTCCGTAACCTAAACAAACAAACCCTAAAGGTATATTCGTGCAGTAGTAGAAACATATATATACATAGATATATCTATACCAATAAATAAAATTGGAGTGTCTGTTTGTAATGTCAAAATAATAGGCTTTTTTCACGCTCACACGGTTATTTGCACGACACCTATGCCTAAAATAGCAATTAAAAAATTTTTGCCTGTCTGTCTGTTTGTTCCGGGTAATCTTCAAAACGGCTGGATTGATTTCAAAAATTCTTTCACCAATGGAAAGCTATAATATCAGGGCGTAAACTAGGCTATATTTTATCCCGGTATTCCCACGGGAACGGCAACTACGCGGGTAAAACGACTATAACCTATAACCGAAGCGAAGCGAGGGCGGATTGCTAGTTATGACATATACCTACACAGATTAATATACCACGTAACACATTTATATACCAATAAGTTGATTAACAAATTTCATAAGCAATCTAAATTTCCACCCAATAATTTGTGATGTTTAAATATTTATTTTCGAGGGAAAGGTTTTAAATACGCATTTATTGTTAATCTAATGAAGCTTTTAAAGTGTTTTATGTGGTGACGTAGGTAGTCAGAATACAATTCATCATTCCCTACCCTGCTCGTGGGTATCGTAAAAGACGACTAAAGAATTTAATAGGTATTTAAAAGCAACCAATAGAACACTAACCCTATACCAATTCGTCTGACCAGCGTAGCAAAATGGGTCTATTTCTCTCTTATTGTGGAGGAGGCTCGAGCCCAGTAGTGGAATATATATGAGCCGAGATGTTGATGATGATGACAATGAATGAAGTTTTTCAGGGATTGATATTGGAACTCTTCAATAATTGACAGTAAATGATCTGCGACTACTGATACACACAGATACACATTACACAGTATTGTTTACATTTCATAACATCTTTATATATATATATATATATATATTTCTTGTGTTCGTGTGTATGTCACTGAACTCCTCCTAAACAGCTGGACCGATGTTGATGAAATTTTTTGTATATGTTTAAGAACATTCGAGAATGGTTTAGATTCACAATTGGATTAGCTGCTGTAGCTGCGGTAGCTGGGTGTAATTTGCCTCCGTTACATTATATGTTCGTAAAGTTCCCCGCAATACAAGAATTATTTCCTTAGTACAGGGTTTGCCCTGAAAAATAATCGTTAATTTTTGGAGTTTATGCATACATCAAATTAGAGTGGACTTTTGCTACTCTCTTTTGGCTAGCAGAAGCTTTTCTATTTTCTGTATTCTAGTTTATCGACGCTGCGAAAGAATATCTATACCAATAAATAAAATTGGAGTGTCGGTTTGTATACTCGTTCCAACCATTTATTTTACTTTTGACACATGCTTTAGGACGTAACTGTTTCATTATACGCAATTATTAACTTTGAAACGAGTGAACAGAGAAATATATAAACTGCCCAATAATATTTATATATCTTAATTATTACCCACTAAATACATTAATATGCCGTAAATAGCTCTATTCATAAAATTTAAGTGATAATTCATTTCCGTTATAAAAAAAGTTACGTTCTATCGCATCTAGTGACAGGATCAAAAGTATTCGGTGCAAACTAATGAATCGCAAATAATCGATTACACTTATTTGCAGTTAAGTCAGCTGACAACTGAGTTTTGAATTGTTGTAATAGACAAAACGTTAAAATTGTATCAGGGAGATATAAAAATCTTCTCATCATACCTATAACATGAAATAAAACAACCAAAATATTTTAATATTATTTTATTATAACGAATCGTCGGATTCTTCATACGAACTCGAATCGTCGCTTGAATCATCTGCAGTGTTGATTATTAACTCTTGTGTAGATATGTTGTCAAATTCAATTTCCCGATCCCAATCAGAGAATATTATATTTTTTGTCTTGTTGACGACACTCGCCCAGTTTTCAGGCGTCACACTAGCACATGCGTTTTTTAAAAGTTCAAGCATTTTATTTGCTGTGAAAGGAGGAGTTGTATTGTTTCTTGCGGCGTGTCCTTTGACTTGTGCCCAGATCATTTCATTTGGATTATATTGACAGTGGTACGGAGGAATTCTGATTACAACATGCCCATATTCTGCTGCCATTTCGTCGATGACATATCGTTTTGGCTGCTTTTTACTTTTTAATATTTTAAGTAATTCTACTTTTAGTAGGGATTCGTCCACATCTTCCCCATTATCACGAAGCCAGTTTATAATCTCGTGTTTTTTGTTGGCCTGTGTTGGCATTTTATTAATTTGGCGAGAGTGATAGGGTGCATTATCATAAATATTGTTGATGGCTCTTCAAGTGATGTAAGCATTTCTCTGAACCACTTTTCATACACGTCCATTCATTCATCTCCTCATGATAGTCTCCTGTTTTTTTTTATTTGAACGCTAACAGAGCGTCTGGTACAAATCCCTTTGTAGTTCCCGCATGGCAAATGATGAGGCGTTCACCTTTCCCCATTGGCACTGCAGAAGTAGAAGCAGCAGTATCGTCAGTCCAACCTTTTGGTATGGAATGATTGGCATTGAGCCAAGTTTCATCTGTGAAAACGACATTCGACCAGTCTTCTATTTTCTTCGCTTGTCTTAAAAATTCACAGCGAGACAAGGCTATATCACGACGTTCCATTAAAATTTTTCTTTTGTCGGATTTCTTATACAAGAACCCGATTTGGTGCAGCACCTTTGACAAAGAAGATTTTTGACCACGAAACAAGCCACATTTTCGTAGAGACGCTACTAATTTTTTCAAATTAGGAATCTCTTTGCTTGTGTAATAATTGTATATATGACGACGAATAGCATCAGTATCAAAACTGTCAATTGCTGTCACTTTACGGGGCTGATGTTTTTTCTTAGGCGTAGATAGCTTGTTCTGTTCAATACCACTACTACCATAGGCATAGGCTTCTTTAGTGATTTTCGCCACCGTTGGAGCACTAATACCTAATGCTGCTGCAACACGGTCTCTAACTTGGGTTACTGGTATAAGGAATCCGCCATTGCGGCTTTCCTTTTCAAAAAATTCACGAAGCCGCAGCACTAACTCTCTGGATTGTCCTTTAAGCACCATACCTTTCGGCATTTTGCAAGTAAAATCTTACTGGGAGGAACGATACGCTCAACTCAATCAAAGTAAGAACAATGAAATCAATACGGTGGAATATAAATACTCAACACAGCGTATGAAAAATATGAAAGAGCACTCAGCGAACAGAAATGTGACTAGCACGGGAGTCTTGTTGCGAGTGACAGACAACACAACAAAATGGCGTCGCCGGCGCGCCGTTCAGTGTTGCCAATTCAGCTTAAAAAAAAAGGGGTAGGCTGGATGAGAAAATTAGTGATTTACTACCGCAGACGAGGGCGCCATTGTCTCTAAGTAAATTTTGGAGCAGCGGACCTCGCTTAATGGAAAATGCTTCATAAAGTAGTTATTTTTATTTTGCAAAGTACAAAGTAAAATATTTTGGGAGGACTGAATTAGTGGGTATGCAAAAATTAATGTGCCCAAATAACAAATATATTTACCGAAGTGAAGTTTTTAAATAATATGAAATATGTATTTAAGCAAAAATAAAATATCCGTGTTAAATCGATTAAAAGTTCTTCCTGACTAAAATCGATTATTACAAAACATAGTATCCGTAATACATTGGTACAACACTAATTGATCAGAATTCGACCTGCCAAAAGTAAAATAAATGGTTGGAACGAGTATAATGTCAAAATTATAGGCTTTTTTCATGCTCACACGGTTATTTGCACGACACCTATGCCTAAAATACAGATTAAAAAATTTTTGTCTGTCTGTCTGTTTGTTCCGGGTAATCTTCAAAACGGTTGGACCGATTTTAAAAATTCTTTCACCAATGGATAGCTATAATATCAGGGCGTAAACTGAGCTATATTTTATCTTGGTGTTCCCACGGGAACGGGAACTACGCGGGTAAAACGACTAAAACCGAAGCGAAGCGAGGGCGGGTTGCTAGTAATGAAATAAAAGTAAGTGATATCTGGAGTTATTCAAAATGGCAATTTATTAATAATGTTACAAAATCATGTAATCTGGATATTTCAATGGCACCTTAATTAAGTCTCATAATTGATTCAATATTTCAAAAATGTAAAACGTATTATAATTGCTGTAAAATTCAATTCAGTGGCGATCGCATTTGTTCGGCGTAAAACAATATGAATATCAATTTAACGATGCACTCCACTTTAATATGTGTCGGCTTCCATACGATCATTGAAAAGCCGTTAAAAGTGTGCTATCTGTAGAGGGAACTTGCAATCGACATTATAATAGCTTCTGGCTATATCGATTTGCTTTAGAAGACACACTGAGAGCCATTATATATCGACTGGGTTTATTCTACTGAATTTGTAGCTGAATAGTTATATTGAAACTCATAACTATTAATTTAGAAATGCAGCTATTATGGTTCGTGTATTATCGGTCTTTTTTATACTTGAAATATCTCTATCTTTTTAAATATTAGACAATTGATTCTCAACACGGCATAATGACATAAAAAATGCGTCCTTCGAAAGTGGAAAGGATAAGCGTACGTGATTTTGTATTATTTGATAGAATAACTTTACTAGATTTAGCCGCAAAACCTTGCTGTAGGCGATGTGTAAACGGACGATCACAACATTTACTGAGGCACTTCACACGCAGTTCGCGCAAGAGAAGAGGGTAAAATATTGTATTATTACTCCACATATACACATATATATTCTCTGAAATGTATTTTATAGGATATATTCCCTGTAGGTATCGTTTTCTGTAGGAAAGCCGGTCGGTCGCAGTAAAAAATGCAAGTGTTTCTAGGTTCTACATCTTAATAAAAAATACAAACGATATTTGCTGATATTTACGCGAGTATTACATTAAAAAAAATATTTTTACGGATTTTATCGCGTTTGTATTTGATTTTTAAATGGTGATTGCTCACGGGCGGACCATAAACGCAAGTATTCAAAACGTCCGACAGTCAAAAATCAAATACAAACGTGATTAAATCTGTAAAGAAAGTTCTAAAAAATACAAATTCAGTGAGGAGCATGAACTTATCTATTTGCCAAAAATATTTTCTAAATATGGTGCTATTTATAAATTGTGTCTGAAGTCGAGCGCTCTCTGGGGCGGGCCTCTGAATGGGGTGAACGGAACTTAGTCCAGTTCAATCCCACAAAGACATAAGTTTGCGCGTTCACTGCAAAGAAGGACCTGTCATGGCACCTCAGTTCTAAGGAGTAACTCTCCGAATTTCTGAGAGTATTGGGATTCTCGGCGTCGAAATATCGAGCAAAGGCCAGTTTGGGAGTCATTTGGAGGACAAAGCCCAATTGGCAAGCAAAAAGCTGGGCGTCCTGAACAGAGTTAGGCGGTACTTCACACCAAGACAGCGTCTTGTGCTATACAAAGCACAAGTCTGTCCTCATGTGGAGTACTGCTCACATCTCTGGGCAGGTGCGCCCAAATATCAGCTAGACCCACTTGACTCCCTGCAAAGACGAGCTGTTCGAATCGTCGGGGATCCCAATTTTACGGACAGATTGGAGTCACTGGAGCAGCGGAGAGACTTTGGGTCACTCTGTATACTCTACCGACTCTTTCACGGGGAGTGCTCCGAGAAACTGTTTGCCTTGGTACCACCATCACCATTCTACCAACGTACCACTCGACATCGTAGCAGGGTTCATCCATTTCACCTGGAAACGTTATGGTCTTCAACTGTACGTTTCCAGCGATCATTTGTCCCACGTACGTGCAAGCTCTGGAACTACCTGCTGCTGTATTTCCCGAGAGCTATGACATGTTCTTCTTTGAACGAGGTTTAAGAAGAGTATTTTCTTCACGGTAGGTAACGGCCTGGCTGTGCCTCTGGTATTGCAAAGGTCCATGGCGGCAGTATCACTTACCATCAGCTGCTTGCTCGTTTGCCACCGTTGGCAATAAAAAAAATTGTAAATATGTTTATTTATTTATTTAGGAAGTCTCGAAATTTTTAGCTTATAAAAGAATGTTGTATTCATCATCATTTCAGCTCATATACGTCCCACTGTTGGGCTCGAGCCTCCTCCACAATAGGAGGAAAATTGACTTACTTATACCATGCTGGTCAGACAAGTAGGTATAGGGTTTCATTTCGAGTTTCCCTTCACTTGCACAGGTGTTATATGCGTACTATATCCCTTAATCATCTTTTACGACATCCACGGGCAAGATAGGGATTGGTGAATTATATTCTTACTCCGTCACCACACAGAGAATAAATAATTGTATTAAAAAAAAAAATATTGTCTAACTAATACAGAACATACAATTCACCATCCCCTCTCTTGCCTGTGGGTGTTGTAAAAGACGACTGAGGGATATCATATGGAAAAAAATGTATTCAAGAGAAGGAATACTAGATATAAAACCTTATGCGAACACATATGATCAGCGTTGAATAATAGGTCAATGTTACTCCCATTATGGAAGAGGCCCAAACTCAACAGAACAACGCATGTGATCCTAAACACAACTTATGTAGGTTGAGATAAATCGATGAATGCAGAACATTAGCTGTTATTTTAGGACCAAATATCTAAAGATTAAAGTTAAGAGAATCGAGATTACTAATTGGTCTTATATAATGCTCTTCAACATAAAGACACTGATAACATAATTTCGGTAGCACCTACCTAAATGTGACACCCCCGTGTGAAATACGGCCGCACCTTTATAAGGCCAAACTTGTCTGAGATTTTCGAAGACGAATGTTTTATGTGAGTAAAACAAATTTTAAGGATTTTATATCTTCATTTGTGCCTCAGTGTAGTGATATAATTTACCACCTCTTGCCCGTGGGTGTTGTAAAAGCCGACTAAGGAATGTAATATACATATAACATCTTTGCAAGAGAAGGAAAACTCGAAATAAAACCTTATACCAAGATAGGGAGTCTCTTAAAAATCAAATATAAACGCGATGAAATCCGTAAAATAGAACTATTTACAACTAGCAACCCGCCCTCGCTTCGCTTCGGTTTCAGTCGCCTTACCCGCGTAATTCCCGTGGGAATACCGGGATAAAATATAGCCTATACTCCCTGATATTATAGCTTTTCAATGGTGAAAGAATTTTTGAAATTGGTTCAGTGGTTTAAGCGTGAAAGGGTAACAAACAAACAAACTTACTTTCGCTTTTCTCATATCTTTAAACGAGCAATTCTTGTATATATATATATATACAAGATCCTGAAAATCCGAGATCCTGAATATATATATATATATATATATATATATATATTTTCAGGATCTCGGAAACGGCTCCAACGATTTTGATGAAACTTGGCATACTAGAGGTTTCGGGTCCAAAAAATCGATCCAGCTAGGTTTTATTTATAGAAAATGTTGTTTTGTCGGTGTTTTACACAAAACAATACAATGATATTAAATTTTAAAAGAACATGAATTCAAATTTCGTTGACAACGTCATGAGTTACGATAGCTCAGTTGGGAATTTGTCCAGTTCTGTTTTTGTTTTGTTTTGGAATTCAAACAGCGTCGGATCGAATCTCGGTGTTATTATTATTCTCTTTTTGTAATTTTTTATATCTTTTTCATTATTTCATTTTTATTTTTTATTAATATATAAAATATACCAATAAATAAAATTGGAGTGTCTGTTTGTAATGTCAAAATAATAGGCTTTTTTCATGCTCACGCGGTTATTTGCACGACACTTATGCCTAAAATAGCAATTAAAAAATTTTTGTCTGTCTGTCTGTCTGTTTGTTCCGGGTAATCTTCAAAACGGCTGGACCGATTTCAAAAATTCTTTCACCAATGGAAACCTATAATATCAGGGCGTAAACTAGGCTATATTTTATCCCGGTATTTCCACGGGAACGGGAACTACGCGGGTAAAACGACTATAACCTATAACCGAAGCGAAGCGAGGGCGGGTTGCTAGTATCTAAATAAATTCGACAAAAATACAACAAAAATATTCCGAGCGAAGCTCGGTCAACCAGATATTATAATATTAATCAAGGACGTGTGTAACATACAAAATACAAATAAACAAATACAAAAATTAGTACGGACTTCATTATTGAATCGCTTTTATCCCAATTACTTGGGATCGACTCTGTATGTACTCTTAATCATTTTATGAACGGCCGTCTACCTGACGTCAACTCTGCTAGGGAATGCAATTATTGAACAATGGCGATTTCTTCTTTGTGTTATAAGATCTGCACCAGTTGGAAAGAAAGAACTGTCTCATAATCATTAGCATTTCAGCTCATATATGTCCCACTGTTGAACTCGAGTCTCCTCCACAATAGAAGGGAAATTGATCTTATTGTACCATGCTGGTCAGACAGGTTGGTAGAGGGTTTTATTTCGAGTTTTCCTTTTCTTGCATAGATGTTATAGGCGTATTATAACCCTTAGTCCTCTTTTACAACATCCACGGGCAAGATAGGGAGTGATGATTTGAATTCTTACTCCGTCACCAGACAGAACAATAATTGTCTACTGTCGTTTATATTAACACAATTGAAAACCAATGCTTCAAGACCTGGCTTCTCCAATCGAACTATTCAGGCGTACTCCACCACAAAGTCCAACGGAAAGGCCCTGGCCGATTGTCAATAAAAATGGGCCTTTGATCAACATGGTATTCCAATTTTGTCTCCTATTGTGAAGGAACCTCTTAATGAACAGAAGAACTTTAGGGCTTAAAGAAGACAGCATAACTCTGTCCACGTAATAACATTTTTTTTTTTTTTTTTTTGTGGGTGGGCTGTGGTCGGCGCGCCTCCGCACCACTCCGTCCGGGGCGACAGAGGGGCTTAAGCACGCAACTCCCGCAACCCACCCGAAAACCACCTCGCCTTCGTCGTTGGGCCGACCACCGGAGCAGGTTTGTCGTCAGTGGTCGGCCCGACGGAATACCCCCTACGTGGGGTACCCTCCCATCGACCGACGTCCCCCCCTCGGGGAGGACGTCGGTCTTTCCTCACGCGGTGGGCCTCTCGGCGGGTGACGGACTAATCCCCGGTCACGTCACCCGTGGCCTCGGCTAGGGCGACATGAGGCGCAGGTAGTTGCGCCTGCGCCGCCCCATTCGCCGGCGGCGGATCTGCTCATCGAGGCTACGCTCCTGGCGCAGACGATCCGCCGCCTCCTTCTGCAAGATCACTGTCTCGCAGAAGGCTGCGACCGCGTCCCAATTCCCGACGCTGTCGACCATCGCCCTAGCGATGGCCGGCAGCGTCAGGTCGGCACCGATGATTGCGACGAGTTCACGGCGCTGCGTGGCCCAAGCGGCGCAGGCCTCGAGCGTATGCTGCGCCGTGTCCTCGTCGCAATCGCAGTGGTGGCAGGACGGTGTACTCTCCCTCCTTACGACCTTGTGCAGGTATTTGGCGAAGCTCCCATGCCCCGTCAACACCTGCACTAGTCGGAAGGAGAGCACCCCGTGCCGCCTTTCCAACCACTGCATCAGCACCGGCCGGAAGGCCTCCACGATTCGCACCCCGAACCGAGGCCTCTCCAGCCGGACTGCCCAACGGGCAATGACGTCTCGGTGGGCGTCGACGCGCCAGGCGGTGAGCTCCCTCAAGGAAACAACACCGCCCTCCCCGCGCACCCCCCACACCCGCCGATACAACTCGGCGAGCATTTCCGCCTCCAGGTCCCACGGGGGAGTCCCGGCCAATAGGCACGCTGCCTCCGTTGCCACCGTGCGGTATCCGCGGATGGTCCTGACCGCCATGACCCTCTGTGGTCGCCACAGAAGGGCCCTAAGTCGGACGGTCAAGGACCCCACCCACACCGGTGCGCCGTACAGGGCCATCGACCGGATGACCCCCGCGTACAGCCGTCGGCACGTGGCGCTCGGTCCGCCCACGTTCGGCATAAGCCACGATAGAGCGGACGCCGCGCCGACGAGCCGTGGAGCGAGCCTGCGGAAATGCTCCCAGAACCACCATTTCCCGTCGAGCACCAGGCCCAAGTACCTCATATGGGCCCGGATGCTGATGTCAACCGAGTGGACGGTGATCGAGACGCCGATGGGAGGGCTCATACGGCGCCCATGGAACAAGAGGGCCTTCGTCTTGTCCAGGGCGACCCTCAACCCCAGCGCCTCGATCCGCCTGACGACCTCTTCGGTGCCATAGGTCGCCAGGCTTACCGCCTCTTCTAGCGTCCTACCGCGGGCTGTGACGAGCGTGTCGTCGGCGTAACAAATCACGCCCAGCCCGGGCGGGAGGCTCCCCCGCAACGCCCAGTCGTAGCCGATGTTCCACAGGGTGGGTCCGAGGACCGACCCCTGTGGGACACCGCACGACATGGGCGTTCGCACAACGTCCCCTGCTCGGTTGGTACAGAGGACGCTGCACCCCTCCAAATCGTCTGCCACTAGCCGCCTCAGGTAAGCTGGCACTCCGTGATACCGGAGCGCCTCCCTGATGCAACTGACTGGCAGACTATTGAATGCGTTGGCGATGTCTAGGGACACCGCCAACAGCACTCCCCCACCGGTGACGGCCTCAGTCGCCACGGCCCTCAGGCGCAACAGAGCCGCGATCGTCGAACGACCCCTCCTAAACCCAAACTGGGCGTCCGACAGATTTCACGCGTTACGTTACGTTAGGTTTACGTAATAACATTATAAAGAATGAAAAGTGGTTTAGCAAAAATGATGAGCGTCACAACAATAGAAGCAGAATTATTTTAAATTCGAGTACAATCTTTCAATTCCAAATACGAATAAGCCTGAGGTATATGTCGCTGTTTCTGCAAAACTCGGTAAACAAATACGTCCTTTGATTCTGTGTTTGTTTACTTAGATTGCGATACGTTCATAAGTTCCACGAAAGGATTTAGGAACAAAACACATTTTAAGATGTGAACCATCTATAAGCGAGGGTGAACCTGATCGTTGGCGTGGCGTTAACGCCACGCTTCGATATGTACATTTGTGTAACGAAACCATAACCTGTTTTAGAATTTTCTACAACGCTATCTAGTGAGCGCAAAAAAAATTATTAACCTAAACACATGCCTAGAGTGTTTACTAATGAAAATACATGTTTATTGAATAAAAGTCATCATTTTCTGGAAAAATCGTAATATTTTATTAATACATTATGCCATATTAGTTCCTGTCGTAATCTGTTATTTTATGCTTGTACAAAATAATTTCAATGTTTCACATCTGCCAGGCGTCCTGAGCGACAGCTTCCTTTTTTTATAAAAACAAATTTTACTTTGCTATGTGCATGTAGTGTTTATGCAAATCAGATCTACTATTTCATCAACTAGTTAGCACTGACTTGAAGTCAATATAATATTACATGCGTGCAACTCAATTTCCCTTTTCCTTTTTACTGAAATTTTCTAAGTGTAATTTCTATAAAGTATATTGTATTTTAGAAGCATGTTAAATTATTTAAATATAAACTTTATTTAGATCCTGAAATACTCTTAAATGAAATATGCATTATTGTCTAAACATTACACATCTCGAAGTACTACACAAAATATATCATTCATTGTAAATATTTTACCTTACGGATTTTATCGCGTTTGTATTTGATTTATGATTGCCCGACGTTTCGAACACTTAACAGAATTCGTGGTCACGGGCGGACTAAGATGTGTGACGTCCAAACAAGTCATAGTTATTATAGATACTTATAATTATTTACCTGCTACAGCACCATGAATGCTGTAAAGTGTTCGAAATGTTGGGCAATCATAATCAAACGCGATAAAATTCGTAAAGTAATTTTATTTACAATATGTAATACTCACGTAAACATCAGTAACTATTATGTCACTAATGTCCTAATAAACACATCATTATGATCAGACCCAAATCTTGTTATACGGTGGCGGTTGGAATACGGTGGGTTATGGGGCCACGCTCCGCGCTTTCGACGCCCCAGACGGGACGGACATTGTGAGAGCTGACCCTAGCCTACCCAAAAAAAAATCGGTTGTCTGTAAAGTCGGTTTACTGACGATAGTTGAACGTGACAACGTCATAAGAAAAGAAAATTTTTCAAAAGAAAGTTTTAATTTTATTTGTTTGATAGATATTTTGTATGGATGAAGCCTTAAGTGGAACGCCTCAGAGCGAGGTAACGACGCATGCGTCATGTTTTTTCGTGCGTGCAGCCGGCTCCATCGAATTATAAGACGTTGTCACGTCAAAAAAGCGGTGGTGGTTACGAATATTAGTAACCCTCGCATTGCTTATCGATTTTATAAAGACGACTAAGAGTTTTGATGTGAAACATCTTTAGGCGAGCGTGAACCTGATCGTTGGCGTAGTGTAAACAGCTCGTGGCGTTCACGCTAAATGACGGAATATGAATAGGGTAAACCTGAGTGTTGTAGCGTGGCGTCAACACCACGTTGTATATATGTACATGCGTAGTCTATACGTAGTAGTGTGTGAGGGAGATAGAGCGACACGATGTTGTGCGCAAGCGCCTACGCCTGTGCCACAGTATAGTCATCTAAAAGTATAGGTATAGATATAAATGGTATAGATAGTATATATATATCATCTATATATATACTATCTATACCATTTAGGAGTGGTAGGACCACACTGTCGACAGTAATCTGTCTACAGCCGCGGGCCGGTCCGTCCGGGGCAGTACCATGCTCTCGCAGAAAATCGACGTCTGAGTAGTAGCAATTTGTTACTGTGCTTCGTTCGGTGAGCGAGAGAGCCGGAAGCCCAACTTTCTGAGGGTGATTGCGTGTGGAGGCATCACCGAGGTCTTGGTATCACCGAGCCTCAATGCACGCATTCACACTCCCTTCGCTTTCTTCGCGGTAGGCAACGGCCTTGTAAAGGTCCATAAGCGGCAGCAACACTTACCATCAGGTGTACTGTTTGCTCGTTTGCCACCGTTTGCAATAAAAAAAAAAATCTATCAGTAATGTATCTCGATCGTAACCTTGAATTAAATGCCTACATCCACGCGGTACGTAAACATGTGATAGGGCTGCCCGCCTCCAGTATTTTAATTACATTTGCCTACTTTGTGTTTCCATTTAGTTTTGTATATACTTTTCTTAAATAAACAAATAAAATACTTTGTGAATTGAATAGGAAGTGTTCAATAAGAATGCGTATTGATTTTTGATTGGTAGTTTTAATTAAATAAAACATGTTTATGTTTAAGTAACAAATCGGTCTTATAAATTTGCGACCGAAAAATATTTGCGCCTCGACTGAGACGTACGAAATGCTTTATTATTAAATTTTAAAGTATGAAAAATCCGCATTCTAATATAAAGCTCAATTAAAAATTGTTTTGGAAAACATGGACAAGGTGGAGAAAAAGGAATAAAAAGGAAAGGAAGGAAAGGGAAACGCAGTTATTATTAAAAAAACAACACACCGTCCGTTAGTCACTGCGGCACAGTCGCGACTGTCTGCATGCCGAGCGCATGCCGAGATCGAGGCGCGTAGGTATAGCTCGCGTTTCGTCCGTTTGTATGAAGTTGGATTACTGGTAGATTATATTACCGTGCCCGTGCTCTATCTCTCTCGCCGCTTTGAGCTCGCATACCTATAGTGTATACTATTGAAAATAAATGTTTATAGAATAAAAATCATTATTTTATGGAAAAATCCTAATATTTTAATAATACTTTTTGCCATATTAGTTCCTGTCGTAATCTGTTCTTTTATGCATATATACTTGTACAAATTAATTTCGATGTTTCACATCTGCTAGGCGTCCTGAGCGACGGTTCCCTTTTTTTATTCTTCATATACTATGTATATTCATCATTTATCTCAAAATTTACTTCTGGGAAGATTTCAATTTCCTTTAAAAGTAAATTATTATTTGTTTGTTGTATTATATCCGAAACTGCGCGTTTAAGTATTCCTCTAATTAGTAATTACCCTTAGAGCTGCCAATATTCTCAACAGCATGTAAGAACATCGTTTATTTATAGAGTTAATTGAAATTTAAATTAATCTCAAAGATGGATAAATAACTTTGAAGTAATTATTTATGTTTCCTAATTCGAGAAAATATTCTACCTTATTTCTACTCCTGAGAATAGTGGGTATAATGTTTTCACTATTATATATACTAGTGGTGGCCGTGTGGTCGAAATTCGGCCATAATTCATTTTAGTACATTTTTCTGCTACACAATTTCACACACACACAATTCTTTTAATATTATTTATGTATTATTGTAAATTGAACAAACTGTATTTAACTATAAAAAATACGTGCGTGCAAAGTATGCATGCCAGAAGTGACACTTCTTTATCCTTTATCTTTCGGCTTCATCCCTCATCCTTCATCTTTCATCCTTCACCCTTCACCCTTCACTCTTCATCCTTCATCCTCCGTCCTCCATCCTTCATCCCTCAGCCTTTATCCTTCATCCTCCATCCTCTATCCTCCATCCCTCATCCTTCAGCCTTTATCCTATATCCTTCATCCCTCATCCTTCATCCTCCGTCCTCCATTCTTCATCCCTCAGCCTTCAGCCTTTATCCTTCATCCTTCATCCTCCATCCTTCATCCTTCAGCCTTTATCCTACATCCTACATCCTTCATCCCTCATCCTTCATCCTACAGCCTTTATCCTTTAATTCATCAATTATGGACGAATTTAAAAATAATATAAAATAGTATATATATATTTCTGTCTCATTCTTTACCAACTTCATCCTACACATTTTTGTATTTGTGTCTCTTATCTGTCATTTTTTTTCGTTGCATCCGGTTTGAAATTACAACGATTCTAAAGAAGTTTCACTTCAATAACTAATATACTTCTACTTCTTCTTATTTAATGGCAATGAGCTACAAAATATGGGCTTTTTCTTTTTTTTTGGGGTGGGCTGCGGTCGGCACGCTCCTCGCACCGCTCCGTCCGGGGCGACAGAGGGGCGTGAGCACGCAACACCCGCAACCCACCCGAAAACCACGTCGCCTTCGTCGTTGGGCCGACCACCGGAGCAGGGTGACTTGACATCAGTGGTCGGCCCGACGGAATACCCCCTACTTGGGGTACCCTCCCATCAACCGACGTCCCCCCCTCGGGGAGGACGTCGGTCTTTCCTCACGCGGTCGGCCTCTCGGCGGGTGACGGACTAATTCCCCGGTCACGTCACCCGCGGCCTCGGCTAGGGCAGCATGAGGCGCAGGTATTCGCGCCTACGCCGCCCCAGTCGCCGGCGGCGGATCGCCTCATCGACAAAATATGGGCTATTGGTGTTAGTGTCGAGTTATAATATACAATACTCTTCACGCCTTCAGTCTTCATCTTTTAGTCTTAGTCGTTAGCATGGATTAGATGATGAGAACCAATCCATGGTTCCTCTGGGAATTTTGGCAGAATATAAAAATGCACGCAATTCAATATTATATCCACAAAATGTTGTAATATAGTGAATACACTATATTACAACATTTTGTTCGCATTATATATCAGCAAATTTATTTAATATAACACAGTAAAATATTAAAATATATTAGTAATATAATGCAGATAATTACAGATAATTCGGGAATGTAGTGAATATCATATAATAGTGAATTGCGTACATTTTGATATTCTGCCAAAATTCCCAGCGAAGACATGACTTTTCTTTTTTTTTTTGTTAACGCTGTGGAAATGCAATTTACGCACTACCCCTCGCCGGTAACAGACGAGGGGGGTGTGTGGGACTCACCAGTCGCCTATGCAACCGGAATGCCCACTAAAACCAACAGCGGTCCCTACCGCGCTTTTACGGAGTGCCGGAGAGATCGTCTAACATTCGATCCCCGACACTCCTACGCAAACCCGTCGGGCCACGTCCTGTCGTCACTCAAGGCGGTGGGAGGAGACGCGCATATCAGCGCCTCCCCCTCCCTGGCCGCCGCCTACGGAGCGAGTTAGCGGACGCAAGTGCCTCGCGTTCCCGCTCCGCGGCCTCCTTCCGGGAGCGAAGACATGACTTGGATATCGGCACCAAATCATGCTAACGACTGACTGAAAGATTTAAGACTAAAGAAATGAAAAATGAATATAATAACTCGACACTGGCACCAATAGCTCATATTATTGTAGCTAATTGTCATTAAATAAGAAAAAGAAGAAAAGTGTATAAGCGCGCGCATGTGTGCGTATGTGTGTAGCGATTGCGCTGTAGTGTGCGTAATGCCTTTTTTAATTAATTTAATGTATTTCTAATCCATTATTATATGAAATATCAGTTTTATACACTTCTCCTCATTATATACTTCAACCGTGCCAAATTTCATACTTGTCCATTCACGCAATTTTCGTAAAAAGGGGTACAAAGTTTTTGCTTCACGTATTTATATATAGATAATAGCCATAAGTGACACTTTTGCCGTGTAGTGACGGAGTAGGAATACAATTCACTACCCCCTATTATGCCCGTGGCTGTCGTAACAGACGACCGAGGGCTATAATATGCATATAACATCTATGCAAAATATTGAAAACTCAAAATAAAATCCTATACCAATCCATCTGATCATAGATAGATGAATGAGTAGAGTATAGTAGATCAATTTCCCTCCTATTTTGGAGGAGGCTCGAGCCCATTTTATATCTGCTGAAATGATGAAGTGACGCTTTTCTCTTAAAATCAAATAGATAATTCTGTTTGTTTTAACAATTTAAACCTTCCTTGTAACGAGTTAGCTGTGCCTCTAATGACATATTTTTATTAAATTTGGTAATCATAAGAACATTCCTATCCCTGTGGTGACGGAGTAAGAATACAATTCACCACTCCCTATCTTGCCCGTGGATGTCGTAAAAGACGACTAAGGGATATAATACGCATATAACATCTATGCAAGAGAAGTAAAACTCGAAATGAAACTCTATACCAACCTGTCTGAACAGCATGGTATAGTAAGGTCAAATTCAAATATTGTAGAGGAAGTTCGGGCCCAACAGTGGGACGTGTATGTGCTGAAATGATGATGAAATGATGAAGAATATTCCGTGTGGTGACAGACAGGTGTCAAAAAACAATATGATATGCTGATAAAATCTACGTCAGAGACGGAAAACTCTGTATAAAACCCTGTACCAATTCAGCTGATTATCACAGCTCATACACGTCCCACTATTGGGCTCGAGTCTCCTTCATATTGGGAAGGAAATTGACCTACTATACCACGCTGGTCAGGCGGGTTGGTATAGGGTTTCATTTCGGGTTATCCTCTTACATAGTTGTTAGTTGCACAAGTAATCCCTTAGTCGTCTTTTACCCACGGGATAGGGGGTGGTGAATTGTATTCTTACTCCGTCACCACAGGGATTCAGCTGATCAGCGCGGTAATATCTCTAATATTATGGAGGAGGATTAAGGCCAGCAGTGGGACGTAAAGGAAATGACCTATCACTATATATGTAGGCTGAGAAGAATATAAAATCAACATAATGATCGAGGAATACATTATATTCATGGGCGGAATACAGTTATGAATACAATAAAATTATGTTATCACCCAGATATTTCTGCGTGTCAAGGCCAAACGAAGGTCAAATACTTAATACGCGGTAGCAGTATGATCAAATCGTGTTGGAACGCAATAAAACACATTACCTACAATAGTATATCACACACTGAATAGTATATTAGATTTAATGTCTGTTTGATTCGATAATATAAACACGAACCACAAGGTCCAGAGTTCCTATTCGAACACTACTTTTTCTAAGGAGATTCTTGATACTTATTGAAATTTTAAGCTTATCCCTTCAAGGATATATTATATTTTTAACTCCTGATAGTAATATAAAACTTTATAGTTGGTCTATGGCACATTAAATGGTCATGGCGGTTAGGGCCATCCGCGGATACCGCACGGTGGCGACGGAGGCAGCGTGCCTATTGGCCGGGACTCCCCCGTGGGACCTGGAGGCGGAGATGCTCGCCGGACTATATCGGCGGGTGACGAGGGTGCGAGCCGAGGGCGGTGTGATCTCGTTAAGGGATCTCACCGCCTGGCGCGTCGACGCCCGCCGAGACGTCATCGCCCGTTGGGCAGTCCGGCTGGAGAGGCCTCGGTTCGGGGTGCGAACCGTGGAGGCCTTCCAGCCAGTGCTGATGCAGTGGTTGGAGAGGCGGCACGGGGTGCTCTCCTTCCGACTGGTGCAGGTTTTGACGGGGCATGGGTGCTTCGCCAAATACCTGCACAAGGTCGTTAGGAGGGAGAGTACACCGTCCTGCCATCACTGCGATTGCGACGAGGACACGGCGCGCCATACGCTCGAGGCCTGCGGGGCTTGGGCAGTGCAGCGCTGTGAACTCGTCGCAATCATCGGTACGGACCTGACGCTGCCGGCTATCGCTAGGGCGATGGTCGACAGCGTCGGGAATTGGGACGCGGTCGCAGCCTTCTGCGAGACAGTGATCTCGCGGAAGGAGGCGGCGGATCGCCTGCGTGAGGAGCGCAGCCTCGATGAGGAGATCCGCCGCCGGCGACTGGGGCGGCGCAGGCGCAACAATCTGCGCCTCATGCCGCCCTAGCCGAAGCCGCGGGTGACGTGACCGGGGATTAGTCCGTCACCCGCCGAGAGGCCGACCGCGTGAGGAAAGACCGAGGGGGGGACGTCGGTCGATGGGAGGGTACCCCAATAGGGGGTATTCCGTCGGCCCGACCACTGACGACAAGTTAACGCTGCTCCAGTGGTCGGCCCAACGACGAAGGCGACGTGGTTTTTGGGTGGGTCGCGGGAGTTGCGTGCTTAAGCCCCTCTGTCGCCCCGGACGGAGTGGTGCGGAGGCGCGCCGACCGCGACCCACCCACAAAAAAAAAAAAAAAAAAATGGCACATTAAATGAAAATGTGAAATAGAAATTCATAAAATTAAGATTGTGATTGATATTATATATGTTTACTAGCTGACCCAACAGACGTTGTTCTATTCAAATCTAAAAAAATAGTAAAAGGAATTCTCGTTGAAATCGATCGCAGCGCCACCTTGGTTCCAATTATTAATCTAAAACATTCGAATGTTCATCGGAACAGCTACAAAACATCATCTAATTTGGTCCTGCCGCTTAGAACAAGTTCAATTACAAGCACACGAACAGAAGATTTATATATACACTCATTTGCAAAAAAAACGGGCACCTAAGCAATGAACCATTTCAAATGTTAATATTTCTTTGTTTGATAATTATAGGTAGTTTTATCCACACAATTTGCTAAATTAATAAGAAAATAATCGTTTTCATCAGTATTTCATAAAATTTAGATACAATTTATGGGAAATAATGCTAAACCTCGCTAGTAGTGTATATTCGCTAGTAGTGCATATGCTCATGAAGTAAAAATAAAAAAGTTTTTTTGTTTGTTTTTCTTTAATAAAGTAAAAGCAGATAAATGTTTAGTATCGAGTGTGACCCCCTCTAGCTAAAATCACAGCTTGAATTCGTCTGGGCATGCTAGCGAGTATATCCCGGATACTTGCTTGCGGAATACGTTCCCACTCCGCAGTAATCACATTCTTCAGCTCTCTGATGGTCTGCGGAGCCGGGTGTACTGATCTCACACGCCGTTTCAGAACGTCCCAGACATGCTCTATGGGATTGAAGTCGGGACTTCGAGCTGGCCAATCCAAATGACGAATGCCGACCTCTTGCACATACGCATTAACATCGCGGGATCGGTGGGCGCGAGCATTGTCGTCCATAAAAATCGAGTCTTCACCTAGAGCGGCCAATGCGGGTTGTGCATGAGAAATTAGAACTTCCGTTATGTATCGATGCCCAGTCAGTGAGCCGTTTTCAATGAAGACTAACTCTGTACGATCCATTGAATTTATTACTGCCCAAAACATAACAGAGCCCCCACCATAAGGTGTGATTTCTTCGAAACATGCCTCTGCAAAGCGTTCTCCTTGTCTTCTTAGCACTCGCCGACGTCGATCTTCACCGAACAGAGATATCCTGGCTTCATCAGAGAACAAAACCCTATTCCAATCGTCTTGAGTCCATGATTCACAATTTCTAGCGAACCTAAGCCTGTGAACTCTGTGCTCACGGAGTAATTTGGGGCCGCGGGCCGGGCGGTGACTGCGTATATTGGCAGCGAGAAGCCTCCTCCTGACCGTCCATAGACTAATATGCACATTTCTTACTTCTTGGAGGTTGTTCTTAAGATCCACATACGAAGATTTGCGATTTCTCAATGCGCGACTCACAAGAAAACGATCATCCCGTGGTTGGGTACATGGTTTTCTTCCACAACCAGGCCTTCTCTCGACGGAACCAGTCTCCTGATATCGCTGCCAGGTCCTTTGGACTGTCGAGCGACTAACATTTAGCCTCCTAGCCACGAAACATTGGCTGCAACCCTCTTCAAGCAGCGCGATAATTTTGGTAGCTTTTACCACTTTATCTACCATTTTTGATACAGCCAAACAGCATTAAATAAAGCTTTGACAGTCAAGGATATGAAATTAATCGATAAAAATTGAATAAAAGTTATGAAAGTCGATGTTAACTTCTGGAACTTCGCGCCAAAAATGTAGGATAAAAAGGGGTTTTCTGTAAAAATGAACATCAAATGAAAAATTGAATTTAGAACGTACTTTTTTAAATACCACAGCATTTTTAAAACCGGCCAGTAACGTGTACAAACGATTGAAACCTTTTTGGTATTGTATCTTTTTAAATATGAATGAAAATCAAAACCGCCCGTTTTTTTTGCAAATGAGTTTATAAAGATACATTTACTAGCTGACCCAAAAGACCTTGTTGTGTACAAAATTGCAAAAAATCTCGAGTTTGAAATTTTATAGGGTCATTCTGAAAGGAAAAATGGTCTAAGTTACTTATATAGAACTGGCAGTAAAATATTATCAAAATCGGTCCAGCCGTTTTGAAGATTACTCGGAACAAGCAGACAGACAAACAAAATGTTTGAACTGGCTTTTAAGCATAGGTATCATGCAAGTTATCGCCTGGGTATGAAATAAACCTATAATTATGACATTATAAAAATAGACACTTCAATTTTATTTATTTGTGTAGATACGCTCTTAAATATGAAATAAATAATAGTTCAAAAAAACTAAAAAAATACGCTTTTAAAGAAAATCCAACTGAAAAATAGAAAATATATTTTTTTTTTAATTTTAATTAAGAAAAAATATTTTTTAATATATCCACGCTTTTTTTACAATAAAAAATATTTTTCTTATATACACTATTCTGAATTCAAATTTAAAAAAAATTATTTTCTATTTTTCAGTTGGATTTTCTTTAAAAGCGTATTTTTTTAGTTTTTTTGGACTATTGTTTATTTTTTATTTTTAGTTGAACTTTCGCTAATCCTGATTATCCTAGTAAGGATAACGGATCAAATTGTTTAAAATATTTAATTGTCATCGGTCCTTAATAAGTATGCCAAATTTCGAGTTAATCCGACGTTTTGAAGGGGGTCAAAATCATGTTCAAAGATTCCGTTACATACTAACATACATACGTCTCAAGCTAATAAAAGCGTATTAATAAAAATACGGAGTGAGTTGCAAACGTAAGGGAAGCGTCTTCGTTTCAGTTTGGGTCAAAATGCTTTCGTATGTCTGTCCACATGCCGGATATCCGGTTGTCTTCTTCTACAGGCCGCATTTTTCAATTGATTCTCTTGAAATTTTGTGAGCAGGTTTTATTTTCATATGTATTTTGTAGATTCACTTCCTTCCCTTCAATGTGGTTGAGGGGAGTGATGGCTGCTCTAGTAGTTAACTCGTGATCGGGTGCTGCTTGGGGGATCTGGTCCAACCATATTTTTCTTTCTTTTTTGTTTGAACTAAATTAAAAAAAAAATAGTTATATGTCGAAGGGCATCACACTGGAGCTAATTGTAAGACTATACTTATGTCGTATATGTGTAATTTTATTCAAAAGATGGCAAAAAAATTACAGCCCGCCGAGTTTCTTGCCGGATCTTCTCAGCTTGTGGCCGCGTTCCGATCCGGTGGTAGACGTTGTATTGTGTGCAAACGATGTATAAATTTGACAATATGTAAGTGCCCTCAAGGGGCCTATGCAAAATAAATAATTTGATTTGATTCTTGTTTAGAGAATAATCGAAATGGCGGTAACATATGGAATAAAAATGATACATATATTTATATTTCAGGCAATTTAATTGTGTTTAAAACTATCGCAATACTTCAATAGAATCGCTATATCTACAGCTCACAGAGTCAACAAGAATATTAAATACATAAATGAATAAATATTGCTTGAGAAAAAAAATTACAGTCGAGATTTCGACGTACGTGATCTTTAAAAAATTCGTCATCACTAATCTCATTAATTAAGCTATCTCATCTTATCACTATCCCACCTCGTATATATCCCACTGCTGGGCTCAAGCCTCTCCAATAAGAGCGAAACTAAGCTACTATTCTATGCTGGTATATTTTGGTATAGATTTTTTTTTATTTGCATTCTCTTTTTTTTTTTTTTTTATTGCCAACGGTAGCATACGAGCAAGCAGTACACCTGATGGTAAGTGTTGCTGCCGCTCATGGACCCTTACAAGGCCGTTGCCCACCGCGAAGAAAGTGAAGGGAGTGCGAATGCGTGCATCGAAGCTTGGTGACACCAAGGATACCACTAAAACCCTCCACACGCAAACACCCTCAGAAAGTTGAGCTCCCGGCTCTCTCGCTCACCGAACGAAGCGCAGTAACAAATTGCTACTACTCAGACGTCGATTTTCTGCGAAAGTGTGGTACTACCCCGGACGGACCGGCCCGCGGCTGTAGACAGATAAATCTCTTACCAAGATGTTACCTATATGCATATTAGTCATCTTTTACGAGACCCACGGGTAAGATAGGGAGTGGTGAATTGTATTCTTACTTTGTCACCATACGTAAAATTAAGCTACCTAATAACATACGTCCGTATATTAACGGAGTAAAGGTGCCATTCAAACCTCGGCTGCAGGCTGCGGATGCACGCAGCTGCTGCCTGCATTCGCAACCCGTAGTGATCCCGAGGGTGGTTGCACGTGCTTCGGCAGGCTGCGTCTTCTTTCCAGACATATTAGGCATATTATTCTTATATTTCATGTGGTTTGTATCAAAAAGAACAGGATATATTGTTACAAGATTAATTAACTGATCTTCTTCAGCCTCCGAAAATCTCATTTTCTTGAAATAAATATTGATGCTAATCTAAATATCGAGAGCCGATAAAAATTCTATGATTCTATCCAATATGAGCGCTCATTTGATTGCAAATTAAGTTTGCTGAGATTGGCTCCGAGTAGCGACAACTTGGGACTTGTCTCAACAGGTTGGAGTGACGTAACTACGTGCGTATCGACTTGCAGCCGCAGCACTACTGGTCTGCGATCGGCTGCGGCTGCAAGTCGCAGCAGCACTTGCAGCCGAGGCTTGGCAGCACGTGCAACCGCAGCCGCGGTCGGAATATTTTTCACAGAAATTTATACTATAGAAAACCAGTCGTGCAGCCACAGCCGGCTTCGTGCAGCCGCCGCATGTGCTGCCTGCACCTGCAGCCTGCAACTGAGGTTGGAATAGCACCTTTAGAATACAATTCACCACGCATTTTCTTGCCCGTGGGTGTCGTAAAAAACGAAAAAGGGATATAACATGCATATAACATCTATGCAAGAGAGAAAGAAAGAAAGAAATTTTATTTTGTAACCCTCACACAATATAGACAACAACGAAAGAAATAAGAACTACTAACTAAAAACAAGGAGTTGAAATATGTGAGGCCAAAATATAGTGCCCATCTCAGCTTATGGTACAGTAAATATACTACACCGCTGATATTCTGATGGACCCGTACAATCAAGTCGCGGAAGCAACAATATATGCAAAACAAATATATTTTAAAAAAAGTTAAACAGTAATATTTGAAATAGTAACATTAAATTAAGAATGAAATAAATTAATACTATACTATATCATATTCTAGTTTGTAAAAAATATCATAATTATCAAATAGAATAGCTTAAGTAAAAGAAACAAATTATTTAATAAAGACATAGAATATAAAATAAAATAAACATTAATAGTATAAAGAAGAAACCGAAAGTACATAAATCTTGTGGTTAGCTAGGAGTCCTTGATGAAATAGAACGAGAAATAACTACAGTAAATTTGTGGTCTGTATACAGAATATTAAGGTATCAATTTTTGATTTTCAAGTAGGATTAGCTTAAGTCTTTTTTGGGAAACCCTAGTAGTTTTTGAATGCAATAAAGGGGGTTGAAGTACATTCCAGCAACGACTTGCTGCAAACCTAAAGCTACCGCGGAAGGCAGTAGTTCGATGTTTTTGAGTATTCATCAGGTATGTTGATGCTCTAGTTATGTAACTATTATTTTTTCGTGACCAGCTTATCTTCTCATAAAGATATATAGGTTTTTTATGAGAAACAATACCGAACAAAAGCGTAGCTAGATGGAGATGCCTACGTGTTGACATTTTCATAAGGTTACCTGCGTTCAAAAAAGGTGTGATATGTGCATAGCGAGGAATATCATAGCAATAATGGGTGCAAGCATTTTGCACTCGCTGTATTAGTTTTTCCGTCCTAGCTAATAAGCAAGTACCATAAACACTGTCAGCATAATTCATTTTCGATAAAATGAGTGATTCACAAAGGGTGACACGTAAATCGATACTAAGGTAAGGGCGAATTCGGTATAGAAGTTTAAGACGGTAAAAGCAATTTTTTACCACTTCCATTACATGCGTCTCGAAATGAAGTTGACCATCAAAAATTACCCCAAGATTGCGAGCTTCGGAAACCTGCTCAATAAAGCAACCATTGATAAGTATGTCAGGATTTGAATTTTTTATTTTTGCTATACAATTTTTAGACCCTAATATTAAATATTTAGAGAGGGACCACTTGATATAAAACCCTATACCAATACGTCTTACCAGTTTGGTATAGTAGGTCAATTTCCCTCCCACAGTGGAGGAGGCTCAAGCCCAACAGTGGGACATATATGAGCTGTTTTGATGACATACAAACGTAATAGATAAGGTAGAATATTAGTAGCGGCAAGTTTCTTTACAGTAATATTATAAAGAGGAAACATTTGTTTGTTTGTTTGTATTGAATAGGCTCCGAAACTAGTGGACTGATTTCAAAAATTCTTTCACCAATGGAAAGCTATAATATCAGGGAGTAACATAGGCTATATTTTATTCCGGTATTCCCACGGGGTTGGGAACTACGCGGGTAAGGCGCCTGAAACCGAAGCGAAGCGAGAACGGGATGCTAGTGTATCCTTACTAATATTATAAATGCGAAAGTAAGTTTGTATGTTTGTTAAACTTTCACGCTTAAACCACCGAACCTATTTCAAAAATTCTTTCACCAATGGAAAGCTATAATATCAGGGAGTAACATAGGCTATATTTTATCCCAGTATTGCCACGGAAACGAGAACTACGCGGGTAAGACGACTAAAATCGAAGCGAAGCGAGGGCGGGTTGCTAGTTATAAATAAAGGTGCCTACCTGTTACTGTTCGTTTACATTACACGTCTAAGATGAAAACCATTTACAACCTTCACTCCATCAAAAAGTTGAAACACGAGTCTCATTATTCATCTTTTTTGCGTCATTTTCACATATTTATTAAAAGAAAAGTCAAAAATGGTAACGGTAATTTTCTATCCTTATATTTAAGGTATGAATAATCACTTTAGGATTTTTTATAAGTGTACATCTTTATATATAAATTTCTTGTTTACGTGTGTCATTGAACTTCTCCTAAACGGCTGGACCGATGTTGATGAATTTTTTTTGTATGATCAAGGGGATTTGAGAATGGTTTAGATTGACAATTGGACCCGGCAGGTGGCGCTGCGATCGATTTCAAGGAGAATTCCTTTTATTATTTTTTTAGATTTGAACAGAACGACGTCTGTTGGATCAGCTAGTTTAATATATATCGTGTGGTGAGGGAGTAAGAATACAATTCACCACTCTCTATCTTGCCCGTGGATGTCGTAAAAGACGACTAAAGGATATAATACACATAAAATATCTATGTAAGACAAAGAAAACTTAAAATAAAATCCTTTACCAACCTGTACCTGACCACCATGGTATAGTAAGGTCAAATTCCCTCCTATGGTGGAGGAGGCTCGAGCCCAACAGTGGGACCTATATGAGCTGAAATGATGATGATGATGAAATTTATCATTATGATTAGGTCTATAATGGACAAAATGAAAGGGTATCAGCCCAAGTCACACGTATATTGTGTCTGAAATACGTCATCGCATCATCATCGCAGCCCGCATACGTCCCACTGTTGGGCTTGGGCCTCCTCTACAATGTGAGGGAATTTGACCTACTATACCATGCTTGTCAGACATGTTGGTATAGGGTTTCATTTCGAGTTTTCTTCTCTTGCACAGATCTTATGTGCATATTTATATCCTTTAGTTGTCTTGTACGACATCCACGGGCAAGATAGGGAGTGGTGAATTGTATTCTTACTCCGTCACCACACGGAAATATACGTGTGTGAAAATACGTGTGACTCATAAATTCTTTTCATTTTTCATAACCAACAGAGTTATTAAAATCTTCCTCGAATGCTTATTGTTCCTTCTGACTTGAACATTTAATGCAGCGCTACTAAATAAAATCTTTCCTGCTTAATGGAAAGAAGCCCCGGTAATAGAACATTAAAAACCCGGCAAGAAACAATCCGAACCTAGTAGTTACAGACTGATAAGTATTCTTAAATATCTTGTAAAATATATGAGCGTGTAATTCATCATAGGTTATTTTAACCTATATTTTCTTTGTAAAGGTTTTTACCTTTACAAAGGAAAAGACCTCGTACTACATTTTCGTGTGGTGACGGAGTAAGAATACAATTCACCACTCCCTATCTGCCCGTTGGGTGTCGTAAAAGACTACTAAGGGATACGATATGCAGACAATATAATTATTTGGTTAAGCTACCGTGCCTCGTCAATGCCTACAGCAGGACAGAGGCTCACCGGCTCCGTCGCAGCTGTGATATCCGTGTATGGCCCTGATTGCTATGGCCCTCTGTGGATGCCACATGAGTGCCCTCAGACAGATGGTAAGGGACCGCGCCCACGCTGATGCACCGTATAAGGCCATCAACCGGATCACCCCCGCATACGGTCTCGGGACGTAGCGCTGGGTCTACCAACATTCGCCATTAGCCAAGAAAGGGGTGCCGCCGCGCCGACAAGCCACGGAGCAAGTCGACGGAAATCTAATTCTTGTATTGTGGGGGACTGTACAAACGTATAATTAACGGACACAAATTACATTTAGACTCGGAACGTATAAACCGTTGTCCTGCGTGGGACTTCAACCCCTGACACTAGCAGTATGTTGGTATCTTAACCACTACGCTCTCTGTGCAGTTATTTCGAACAAAGATAATTAGGGATGTGAAAAATAATCGATTTAGATTATTAATCGATTATTTTTTTGTAGTAATCAATTTTAATAATCGATTATCTAAATAATAAAAATCGATTTAAAAGGAATCTATTTTTTTATATTAAAATTAATCGATTATTTTAGTATTTGCTTTGTGTTTAAATTTAAAGTTTTCTATTATACAGAAAATAAATATCACCGTCAGATTTCAAAAAAAAAGTCATCACAATTCTGCCAGGAAAAGTGCTCGATAGAATGTCAGTGCATATTAGAAAATAAATCTCAGATTTCCTAAAAAAATCGATTAATTAAAAATAATTAATCTATTTATAGCAAATCGATTTATTTTAAAGGAAGGAAAATCGATTATTTATTAATCGATTTTTTCCCTCCAAATCATATCCCTAAAGATAATATTTTTGTTTTAGGTAAGATATACGATAATAAATAGACATTATGTAAATAAATGAGGTCAGTCGACGAATCCGAAAAATCTCAGTTGGGTAGCGAGGATCTTCTCGTCCATTGGTGTTGGGTAGCGAGGATCTTCTCGTCCATTGCGGTCTACGACTATTGTGTGTGTTACCTGTGATGACTTACGGCACAAAAATGTGGTCCTTAAATTTAGGCCTCATAATCAAGCTCAGAGTCGCTCAGCATGCTATGGAGGGGACTATGCTCAATATTTCTCTTCGAAATAGAATTCGAAATACGAAAATCCGTAGAAGAACAGGTGTAACCGACATAGCATGAACCGAATTAGCAGGCTAAAGTGGCAATGGGCAGCCCATATCGCGCGACGAACCGATATCCGCTGAGGAAGTAAGGTTCTCGAGTGGCGACCGTGTATCTAACAACGCAGTGTAGGATGTCCCTCTACTAGGTGGACTGACGACCTGGTGAAACTTTCACCAGGTCGTCAGTCAGGCTGGGCGTTGTGGGATGCAGGCCGCACAGAAACACACTCTGTGGCGTAACATGAGGGAGGTCCTACGTCCAGCAGTGGACGGCGATAGGCTGAAATATCATCGTTTCATAAAAAAAAAGGAAGAATATCATAAAGTATTGTTACTTGATCACCACTTTTTTTTTTTTTTTTGGGTGGGCTGCGGTTGGCGCGCCTCCGCACCACTCCGTCCGGGGCGACAGAGGGGCTTAAGCACGCAACTCCCACAACCCACCCGAACACCACGTCGCCTTCGTCGTTGGGCCGACCACTGGAGCAGGGTTACTTGTCATCAGTGGTCGGCCCGACGGAATACCCCCTACCCGGGGTACCCTCCCATCGACCGACGTCCCCCCCTCGGGGAGGACGTCGGTCTTTCCTCACGCGGTCGGCCTCTCGGCGGGTGACGGACTAATCCCCGGTCACGTCACCCGCGGCCTCGGCTAGGGTACTTCATCACCACTAGCTAATTGAAATTTATTGCTGGACATAGACCACACAAAGGTATATTGCTGTAATCGCCACGCTCGGTAGGCGATTTGGTGATTACAATTGGTGTTATAAGTTATACAGGAGAATGCTGCTGCCTATTCTTCTGTTGCTCTCTTAGCCAGTTTTTATAACTCCCATGGCAAAACGGGTGATGACAGATTGTAATTTTCACCTTTCTTGTATGTAATTGTTATTGTAATTTTCACTTTTACCCTTATACGAGAATTATTTAACTTATTGTGTATTTCTTATTCATGCATGATCTGTACCGCGGAGAAATATTAATCGTAAAAGGTTAAAAGGTTTTCGGTCGGATTGTGCTATATTATAAAAGTAGATATAATTCGAAAAACTGTACGTATGTATGTAACTGAACTCCTAATTGGTCAGGCCGATTTCGATAAATAAATGGTATGTATTCAGGTAAATTCAAGAATGGTTTAGATTAATAATTGGACCTTATAGGTAGCGGAGCAAACTATTATATTTTTATTTTAATATGTACAGAATAGGGTCTGTTGAGTCAGCTAGTTATGTATTAGTATGGTTTTTTTATAAATAACGGAAACCATATTAATGTTGTTTTCTATTTGTGCATATTATATCATAATTATTTTATAAAATTCTTCAAGTACCAAAATAATAGAAACTAAATAAAAGATACAAAGATACACTAGACCCTATCAACCAAAAAAATCGTTCTTTAACAGTTAATTGTCTCAATTTTATACTAACATCGTGGACAATAAATTCTCTATAAAGAACATTAACGTTTGTCTTTACAAAGTTACGTAATCTGTGGACGTAATTTAATTCAGCCATAAAGATAATGAAAATGTAGTATTACGGGTTTGAAGTCAAGTATGAAATGATGCCATCAAATATCAAAAGTCTTCGTTGCAGAATATAGTTCATTTCATTAAGGTAGTGCTAGGCGCAGTTTTCTCCAACTGTACGGTGTTCAATAATTGAAACTAAATAAACTGTGAATATAATGATTTTCCGTGTGGTGACGGAGTAAGAACACAAATTACCACCCCCTGTCCTACCCGTGGATGTCGTAAAAGACGACTAAGGGATATAATACGCATATAACATATATGCTAGCGATGGTAAACTCGAAATAAAGCACTATGCCATCCTGACTGACCGGCATGGTATAATTAAGTTAATTTCCCTCCTATTGTGGAGGAAGCTCAAGTCCAACAGTGGGACGTGTAATGATGATGACGATGATTTCAAATATTTAAAATAAATATTTGGTGAAGTAAGAATATAATTTCTCACTCACGCGGGTGTCGTAATTTACGGCTACGGAATGTAAGCAAATAACATATTGTAAGAGAAGAAAAATCCGAAATTAAACTCAATAAACCCAGCCAAATCCATTTAACCTGAATATATATAATAGAATACTATGTCTTGTGCATTGAGTGCAACAAGAAGCGGTTCTTCAAGGGAAGATAACTGAAAATCCCAGCAAAGATAAACCACTAAAATTCCGTTGGTCTACTCAAAAAGCGGAGAACTCAAGCAGCGATTTATGCAAAAGCAAACAAAAAGGCAAATGAAAGCACATCCAATAGCTATTTAATAATAAAACCCAATGCAATTCAAAACATTTTATAGTTGAAGTGGCCGCCATGTTATCGAGCCCAGTATACCGAGTATCGGTCCTGAATAAACTTACTAATGGAGCTGTTTAAGTCACTTCACGTACAAACGCTTGGAGCATACATTTAGAATAACTTGCGAAAGTGGACCATCTAACTATGTGCTACAGGTGGGCATATATATGAAATAATAAATTGCTTATATGAGCAGCTGTTGAGAATTCACTCGGCAGGTATTCATATATACGAGTATATAGCGACAAACAGGGAGTACGATGTCGTCCCTCTGTTGGGCTTGAGCCTCCTTCTTAATGAGAGGGAAGTTGGCCATCAATATGGTCGCTAGTCGTCACATTTTCAAAGCCATGGGTAAGCGATTATATTTAGATTTTATGGCGGAATCTTATCTATGACGGCTCTCATCCATAGTTTATATATATATTTTATGTAATTTATATTTATATAGTGCTTGTGTACTTAAATACACTTTTGCATAAGTGCAGGCTTCTGCTATTACTATTGACCAACACTCAGTAGTAGCAGGACCATACTGTTGACAGTTGTTTGTCTACAGCCGCGGGTCGGTCCGTCCATCCGAGCGGCAGCAACACTTAGCATCGGGTGTACTGTTTGCTCATTTGCCACCGTTTGTAATAAAAAAGGACTTGTTTTTAAAACACATATCGAGACTTTGGCGACCAGATTACCAAAACCAATTTATATTTTTTAAACCTCAAAACATTCCGTTGATTTTGAAACTATTAAGTTAATTTATAATGCCTTGGGACAATTATTAATCTACTATTGCATTACATCATGGGGTGGAGTTGCTAAAACTCATATATTGAAAGTAGAAAGGGCACAGCGTGCTATTCTTAAGACTGTTGTCAATCTTCCACGGCGTTTCTTCACGGTTGGCTTATATAAAAATACGATCTTCTTACGGTTAGATAAACTTTCATTCTTTTTACTATTCTCAAAAAGCACTCCCAATTACAATATGACCCTAATCAGTTATAAAAGAGACGAAAAGGTGGGTTATATTCGGCTTCACGATGCAGACCTACATTTTCTTGCAGATTCTTTGGCTTCCTTAGATATTATATCTGTAATAAACTTAACTTTATTCTTAATGCATACCAAATGAATAAATCAAAATGAAATAAAGCATAAAAAATTATTTGAGATATCTAGACTACCATAAAATAGAATCTCTACTTAACGTTCCAATAAATAACTAAGACGGGTTGGTATAGGGTTTTGTTTTGAGTTTTCTTCTCTTGCATAGACGTTATATACATATTATATCCCTTAGTCGTCTTTTACGACATCCACAGGTAAGAAAGGGAGTGATGAATTGTGTTCTTACACCGTCACCACACAGTCATTAGCATGGTGTAGGTTATTTCCCTCCTTTTTTGGAAGAGGCTTGAGCTTTTTTTTTATGGGTGGGCTATGGTAAGCGCACGCGCAGTCCAGTCCGTCCGGGGCTATGAAAGGAGGGCGCGCGGGCCCATAACCCACCCGTAACCACGTCACCTCGTTGTTGGGCCGACCACCGGAGAGAAGGCTTGAGCCTAGCAGTGGAACGTATATGAGCTGTCATGATGATGTTGATATGAGCTGGTGATCATTATTTATAACTGTATATATTGTGTTAGATAAATTAAAGCAAATTTCATAGTTAATTTAATCCAGACTGATGTTCATTTGCCTACACAGTAAGGGGCCTATAATGGAAGTAATATATTCAAATAATGGCCACTGTATCAAAATAGACGTATTGTGTTCAGTTTTGTTAAATTTAATGTGACGAACCAATGTAAGACGGTATTGTTATTTACTATTATTTACATCAATGTCAAGTACGATACTTTTTTTTATCTAATATATAAAATACTCGTGTCACAGTGTTTGTAATTAAACTCCTCCGAAATGGCTCGACCGATTCTGAAATTTCGTGTGCATATCGGGTAGGTCTGCGAATCGGTCATCAACTATTTTTCATCCCCCTAAATGTTAAGAGTGGTCCAGCCCTTTTTTTTTGTTTTTGGACAAAAATTTTTGTTTTTATTTTTTTATGATACATCATTCAAAGATATACATAACCCTAAATTTTTACCCTCCTACGATCAACCCCTACTTTCATTTGTTATTATAATTTTTTTTTTTTTATTGGAACAGAACAACGTCTGTTGGGTCAGTTAGTATTATATAGGAATTGCTACATGTAAAAATAAAATAAAAAGTAACAGATAATTACTATTAATACATAATCGTCTGCACAGATGACGTAGTGGTTAAGATACCGACCTACAATGCCAGTATCGTGGGTTCAATTCCCATGCTGGACAACACTTTGTGGGATCTACAAATTATTGTTCCGAGTCTGAGTTCTGGGTGCAATTTGTGTCCGTTAAATTATATATATGTAAAGTCCCCCGCAGTAGTCTTTTTAAACAAACAACATAAATTGTTCATCTTTACGTGTGACGAAGTAAGAATACAATTCTCCACCCCCTCTTTTGGCCGTGAGTGTCGTAAAAGGCGACTAAAGGATATCTTGTGGATATAACAACTATGCAAGAGAGAAAAATTCGAACCCTATGCCGACCTGTCTGACCAGCTTATTTGCCTGCAGGTTAATTGCCCGCCCGCAATGTGGAAGAGGCTTAAGCCCAGTAATCTAACGTGTATGAGCTGTGATGATATTATTATTACCCTGCGTTTATGCCAATTACCTAAGGTCAAGGCAATAGGGACTCTTCTCTTTTAACAATCCTTACTAATATTATAAATACGAAAATAAGTTTGTTTGTTTGTTTGTTACGCTTTCACGCTTAAACCACCGAAGCGATTTCAAAAATTCTTTCATCAATAGAAATCTATAATATCAGAGAGTAACTTAGGCTATTTTTTATCTCGGTATTCCCACGGGAATGGAAACTACGCGGGTAAGGCGACTGAAATTGAAACGAAGCGAGGGCGGGTTGCTAGTAGGCTATATTTTATCCCAGTATTCCCACGGCAACTATGCGGGTAAGGGGACTGAAACCGAAGCCAAGCGAGGGCGGGTTGTTGGTAGTTTTATAAACGATCACGTGTCTAATTTCAAGGATGGTCCTTGGGTATGTAATTGTTGGCCATCATACCATCAGTATTAGATGTAATTGGCCCAGATCAAAGTAAGGGTCTTAATCTTTTTAACGATCCCTGCGAGCAATGTACGCATTTGTAGCTGCTACCCACACAGCATATTTAAATTAAAAAAAATATGAATACAAAATAATTTGTGTGGAGACGAAGTAAGAATATAATTCTTTATCCTCTTGCTTGCCCATGGGTGTCGTAAAAGACAACTAAGGGATATAATATGCAAATAACATCACCACAAGTGAAGGCAAACTCGTAATAAATCTCTGATCAGCGTAGCGTAGATCTATATTTTGATTGGCAAACAGTGGCAAACGAGCAAACAGTACACCTTATGGTAAGTGTTGCTGCTGCTCATGGACCCTTGCTAGGCCCCTGCCTACTGTGAAGAAAGTGAAGAGAGTGTGAATGCGTGTGAATGAGGTTCGGTGAGGCTAAAAGCATCACCAAAACTCACCACACACAAACACCCTGAGAAAGTTGGGCTGCCGGCTCCCTCGCTCACCGAACGAAGTACAGTAACAAATTGCTACTTCTCAGACGTCGATTTTTTGCTAGATTGTGGTACTACCCCGGACGGACCAGCCCTCGGCTGTAGACAGATAACGGTCAATAGTGTGGTCCTACCACTAATTTTTTTTTTCCTGGTATGTAGAACATTGGACAGAAGTAGGACGTACTACATATATACTACGAACAGCAAACGTATTACATACAGCAGATAAACTTAAAAGATGATACAATTAAAAAATATAATTGAATGCCTGTACTGACTATTTTTTTTTTCTCTGGTAATAGAGTAAGAATAGAAATGATTATCATCCCACTAAAACAAGGTAATTTATACTACAACTAGCTGACCCAACAGACGTTGTTATTTTATTTTGGGACAAATCCCACCACACATTCCCACCATACATGCCCACCATTGTAACTCCTGTAAGCCAGGATCCACAATGGTGTTCATAAATGACGACGAGGTTTGACCCTCAGGCAGTCCCCGGATATGATTTTAATTGTCATGGGACCCGCAACAAATTTAATTAGAAAAGATTAAAGAGGAGGAGTTGGAAAGAGAGATTCCACTTCCCTCCTAGGCAAAGCAGGAGACAGGAAAACAAAATGACTAGTCAGCCAATAAGTAGAGAGGTGTACAGCTGCGATAAGGGCTACTGCACCACGGATACGCCTATATGTGAGCGTTAAGATTGATTGCTACAGTAGGTATGGCAGAAACGCATGAACGCACGGAAATTTTCTCGAGTTGCTACAAGGTCCGTACAGTATACTACCCCCTTAGAATAATAATAATAATAATAATAATAATAATAACTTTATTTCCAAAAATAATTTACAATGTTTAAAACACCAAGTTAATTGTCCGTTAAGTTATACATCATATTTAGATTTCTGACACCCAAACTAAGATTGAACTTGTGTTATGGGTGCCAGGTCTCTCTATAGTTACGCTGATTGTAAAATAGAAAACGGAGTATAATTTAATTCTACATACTAATGCTAATTACTGATGTTAATATTACTGCTTTTCTTTTAATTTAGCTCTAAATCCAAAATAGATTCTCATAAAAATATAAAATAAAATATATATTGTAGGTGAATGTGTTAGTGTGTTCATGTGTTGCAAGTTCTATGTTTGTAACTGAATGTGATGTGTAAGATAGTGTGTAAGTGCATACATACTTGCATCCATGTATGTGTATATGTGTGTGTGTGTGTGTGTGAATGAGACTGTGTGTGGTGTGAAAGAACGTATACGTTTATGTGAGTGATAATAATTGTGTGCAGGCACGTGCATGATCACTTACATAAACAGTAGTAGCATGTGTGTATTGTATATGTTATATGAACTGTTCGGTTTCCTCGTAGGTGAGAGTCATAATCCACTCACTAACAGTTTTTTTACAGTGGTAAATGTTGAGGCTGAATATCTCACAAATTTTATTAATCTTATTATATATTTCACTTCCAAGTATCCGAAAGTGTCTTTCAGCCAGTTTAGATTTATGTTTTTCCGGTCGGCAGATGTTCGTGCATCTACGTTTGGTGTTATAAAATTTAGAATTATAGACTAAAGTAGAATGTTTACGTAAAACGACGTGTAACACAAACAATTTTCTAACCGATAGAACCCGACAATCCTTATACAATTGGAAAGTGTCATATCTAAAATGCTTAAAAGTCATGACCTTGAGAACGGCTCTTTGAGCTCTTTCTAATTGCAGCATGTGACATTTAGCAGCGCCGCCCCAGACTGTTAAACCAAAAGTCAATACTGACTGACATAGTGAAAGATATACCAATCTCATTGTATCGCAGTCAGCGCTATACCGCAAATTTTTGAAAATAGAAATTAACTTTCTGACTCTGGAGGATAGTTCCTTAATTTGGATATTCCATGAAAATAGCCTATCTATGGTAATACCAAGATATCTGATGTGAGCTTTTCTGCTAAGTTCAGAGCAGAGACACATATCCATTCCATTACAATTGTGGGCTTTAATTGCAAATAAATTATCTGGTTGCGAAGAGGATTTCATCGAAAAGGTAACATAGCTGGTTTTGTTGAGATTTAAGGTGAGAGCATTAGCAGATAGCCAGGACATCACAATACTTAGCACTGACTCCGTACGCCGCTGCACTTGATTCCAGTTCTGATCATGGATTAGGAGTGCTGTATCATCGGCATAGGTAAATATATTGCAATTAGGTATTGATAAATTACATAAACTGTTTACATATATGAGGAACAGTGTAGGACCCAGTATTGAACCTTGAGGAACTCCATGTGACAAAAACTGCTCATCACTTACGTAAGAATCAACCCTTGTGCATTGAGCTCGCTCAGAAAGATAATAACGTATAGAAGGTAAGTTCACGCTCAAAAAGTGAGGCATTTTAATTGGAGCCTAAGGGAGCTTACACCGGAACCGTTCCGTAATGTACAAGTCATTGTACTGCACGTACGTACGCAACTCTTAAAAAATAAATTGATAATTATGACGGTTTGTGCATTCAAATGGTGTCACAACACATTTGAAAAACTTAAAAAGGTTTTTAACATTACTTTTAAAAGTATTTCGACGATTTATGTCAATAAAAACAAAATTTGATTTCATAATTTGTATAGTAGTTTGCGTGTGTACGTGTGTAAGCATCTGCGCGCCATTAGTATTTTTAGATTCAAATTTTGAAAGTTCGAAGTATTGACACTATCCTTCTATACGTTATTATTCTAAGACTACCCCATAGGTGACTTGCAAACTGTTTAACATAAGGTTACGCTCGTTTCGCCAGAGATCGCACTCCCAGAGAAAGTGATGTGCTGATTGTTCATACTCGTGGTCAGATGTGGAACATTCACATAGTGGTGAAGGTATGAGTTTAAAAGAAAATAATTTACTTTTAAAGTTGCCATGGCCAGATAAAAATTGGGCCACAAAATGGTCAACCTATGGTAGACAATGGATTGTGGTGCAAACAATCTAGTAATTTTATTTCGGTCGCGTGGTAGAAGGAAATCTGTATTCATAGTTTCTTTTGTGGTGTAACACATTGACGCTCGTCTCTGAATCTCCAAATCAACCGGAAGTACACCCGTGAGTACTGGCAAGGCGTCGGTACTAACTATTCTATAGCCTTTACATAAGAATATTAGGGAATAATAGAACCAAAGGGCTCTGTAGTAATTTAAGGCGAGCCGCCCCTATGGTGGCACAATCAGCCCATACAGTTGCAGCGTAACAAATACACCCTAAATATGTGGCCATATATATGGTTTTAAGTAAATTAAAACGAAGGCCCCAAGTAGATGTGGACATTCTAGTAAGCGCGTAAAAATTCCGTTTCGCTTTTTCACCTACAGTTTTAATATGCTGAATAAATGAATTTTTTTTTCTAAAACTAGGCCGCGATAGCAAACTGATTCTATCTTTTTGACAGTCATACTATTGAATTTTATAGACGTTGTTCTGTTTTTATAGACGTTTTATAGACGTTGTTCTGTTTAAATCTAAAAAATAGTAAAATGAATTCTTGAAATCAATCGCAGCGCCTCCTACCGGTTCCGATCGTAAATCTAAACCATTCCCGAACACACACAAAAATTTCACCAACATCGGCCCAGCCGTTTAGGAGGAGTTCAGTGATATACACACGTGCACAAGAAATCTATATATATATAAAAGACAGTCATGTTAGTTACACCATTTATAACTCAAGAACGGCTATACCGATTTAGCTCAAAATTGGTGGGGAAGTAGTTTAGAACCAGGAGACGGACATAGGATGCTTTTTATCCCATTCGACCGCGTTGTCATGTGACGTAACATAAAACGTCAACGAGAATACAAGTCACTATGAAACGTGGTATGTATAACAAAAACGTCATCAGACATGTAATAACAAAACGCAAATGACAGCTATAGACAGACTATATTTTCGTGAATTCATAAAATAAATTTACGAAAAATATTATGGCTGTAAGAAGTTTGCCGGGTCAGCTAGTATATTTATAAAGATATAATGAAATAGAAGGAAAATTCAAATTAAATCTTATACCAACCCGTCTGTTTGGAATAGACTAGTACAGTAATAGTGACAACTTATTCAACTAGCTTGCCGTGTGGTGACGGAGTAAGAATACAATTCACCACCCCCTATCTTATCCGTGGGTACGAGACGACTAAGGGATATAAAACGCATAAACATCTATGCGAGAGAAGGAAAACTCGAAATTAAACCCTATACCAACACGTCTGACCAGCGTGGTATAGTAGGTCAATTACCCTTCCATTGTGAAGGAGGCCCGAGCCCAACAGTGGGACGTATATGTGCTGAGATGATGATGATGATGATTCAACTAGTCACGCCTATTCTTATTCACCATTCGATTTTTTGCTACGCCACAAATTATTTGATACTGGGTGAAAGTGTCCTCTGTAAGGCCGAGATAAAAATATATAGTCACTATCTCTCACTTTCCAGTGGGAGTAGTAAAAACGAAGTAAGGGATCACTAGAGGAATGGACAATAGTGTTTTCCTAGTAATGAAACCATTAAAAAGTAATTAACGTCGATAAGCTGAAGGTAAAAAGTAGAACAGGTTAGAAGGAGCGTAAGTGGATATTAAATCCACTTATTGCCTAGTGAAATGCATAATATCATGCGGT
Source organism: Lymantria dispar (assembly GCA_032191425.1). NCBI lineage: Eukaryota > Metazoa > Arthropoda > Insecta > Lepidoptera > Erebidae > Lymantria > Lymantria dispar. The sequence goes on from CM063457.1 coordinate 23,656,740, forward strand.
CAATATCTTTTCTATCTAGAATTTCGATTTTCTATTGCGTAGATGAAATGTATTCTCACTATTTTTCTAAACTTCGATCACTACGCTTTGTTTATCAAAAGGAACACCTTATCTGTACCCTCGTTACCCTCGATATTCCAAAGTCTGTGAAAGATAAATATTAATTACTATCAGGTAATGACAACCCAGTTACCACAAACCGCATTGAATTAATGTTTCATCAACATTTTTTCATGTTTAAAGGAATAAACCTTTTGAATAGGACATCTTACATGGAGTTAAAAATTTATGAGCTATATAATAGCCATACAAAGAGAATATACTCGTAAATATTGAATTAATATTTGACAACAGACCAACGACTATTTTATGAACCCTGCAGCCACAAGAAAATTCCATTATCCTTTATTAATATTTAAGTGTTTATAGTAGCTAAAGCAAGAATAAAATACCACGAATTTATACAAATACAAAATCGTCCTTGTCGCGCCATTTTATTTTTGTTTTACTTTTAAAGTGACAGGGGCAATTTTTATTTAAAGCTGTAAAACGTGGTGACGCGTGAACAATTTGCGTAATATTGATGTAAGGTTTTTCTTGATTGTTATCAAGCCTTACACTTTATTACTCGTGATAACATTATTTATACACGGTTTACTTATAACATAAACTCGAGCGAGGGCCCAAGGCGTCTAATGATACAATCTAACCCTGAAACGTCTTTACTAAAACTAATTAATTTAAGTTTTACTTTACAATATAAAAGCGATGAGATGACATTTTAATATTTTAATTTTAAGGTTTTCTTGAGATTGCTGGAGTGGCATAGGCAATTAAGGCACGATGTCGTTATAATACTTAAATTTCAGCTGTAAAAGGTAACTTGGAAGCCAACATCAACTAGCAATTAACACTATAAAATCATTTTGTATCTTTAGAATAGCAAGCAAACAATCGTTCATTGTTCAAATAAAATTAACTACAGGTTTGTAATCGCAACCGCCTTGATTTCACACTTTATTTTATTTTACATTTCTTACGGTAATTGCCACGTTGAGGTCTTATTTAAACTGTTTTAATCGTATATTACTCAATCCGAACTGTGATATCCAACTAGCTTGAGCGGATGGATATAAATGACTTCATTAAATACACCACCCCGTTTATATTCAGCCCATCTTAGGCGTGTAGACTCGCCCTCAAATTGACTGTTTATCGCGCGGCTCGAAGGGCGGCGTTACGTAAAACACGTTTGTTCACGAGCCAATTTAAACGTTCTCGAATACTCCATTTAACAAAGCATTCTACAAAACAAGAAAATAAAATCGTTTTTGTGACACTGTTTGCAATGATAATGTGTCCTGAAAATGTGTTGTAAAAATAATGTGAATACGTTCGAGTTTTATTGGCGGGTTACTGCTACGTTAAACCCAAATAGTACAAGAAACATAAGTACATCATTAGTGTACGTATCTTTAGGTATGGTCTACATGAAAAAACAATATGTCGGGTGTACTCATGTTTTATTTACACAATTTTTTGTCTTGTTTGTTTAAGTACCAAAAAGTCCTTCTTTGACTCGACTATAACTTGGCCACATACTTTCTAACCTTGCCGAGAAGGGAAAGGGTAGGGTGGGGAAAGATTTGAATTCAGATTCGGTAAGAACATGTCTAAATCTATTATATTACCAATTTTGAAAACTCCCGGAAAGCTTTTCAGGTAAAAATACCAAATGACTGTACTATAAAAATATTTTTGTAATAATTTTACAAAAGATAGAGAATTTCAAATGAATCCTGAATTATTAAAAAATCAGTGGTAATTTAGTTTTATTTGACTTCTTCTTCATATTAGACACTATATCAAAAATTTGATTATTTATAGGTATTATTATATAGTTGATATACTAGCCTATCCTCCGTGTGGTGACGAAATAGAATACAATTCACCACTCTCTTCTTTTTTCTTCTTTCCCGTGGAGGTCGTAAAAGACGACTAAGGGATTTAATACGATTTATATGAGTTATCACCTATGCAAGAGTAGAAAAACTCAACACAAAATTCTATACCCACTTGTCTGACCAGCATGGTATAGTAAGGTTAATTTCCCTGCTATTGTGGAGGAGGCTCGAGTCCAGCAGTGTATGAGCCGAAATGAAGAAAATGTTTAGATAGACACCGATTTTTATAAGTGATCTTCCGTGGACTCGTTATGTTGACGTCACGAAATAGAGCGAACTAAAAAAATAAGCAGCAAAAAATAAGAAAAGAAGAGTTATCAATATGATTGTGGATGGACGTGAGAATTGTGGGCGATCCAAACAGATATAGAGGAATTGTGTCAATGAGGATAATGATTAAGACCTTTAAATCGATCTACGATATCTCCATATAATGTCATCAACAATTACATTCTCAAGGAAGGTTAACAGCATGTAGGCGGCTAGTCATAAAACTATTGCCAACATTTTACAACGTGTATGATGGTAGATTTATTCTTTTCATTTCTTTTCATATTGCATCGGACTCAAGGCGGATTTAGAGTATAATTAGTCACTACTCATTAAGTTGAGAGATTATCAAGACAATAGCCTTTCCTTTTTTTTTGGCTGTCCATCACCGTCCGTTCCATCCGGGGCGACGAAACGTGACCACATAACCCGCCGGTTTCCCTCACCTTCGCCATTATGCCGATCACTAGTATCCTTGACTCCCGAGGTCAGTCCGGCAGGATATCCTTTGGGCTACCTACCCTCCCCACTGTCCCTCGGGACGTCACCCTCACGCGGTCAGCCTCTCTGCGGGTGACGAATTATCCCGGTCCAGTCACCCGCGACCTTGGCTAAGGCGGCACCTCAGCTAGGGCGGCAAGTAGCACTCTCATGGGAAATTTATCAACCCCGTCAGTCACGCGTGGATATGACAATATCCATCCCTTGACATTTGCTTCCATATCCAAGAGTGGGGTTATATAGACTGCTAGCTAGATATATGAAACCCTGCTCCGGTGGTCGGTCCAATGACGAAGACAACGTAGTGAACGTCAAACAACTTCTTGTAGATTATCCTTCATAAGAAGCATTTTATTTGTGTTTTTTATACAATGTCTTCATTATTATCACAGCCCATATAAATCCCACAATTGGGCTTGAGCCTCTTCTATAATGGAATGTAAATTGATCTAATATACCATGCTAGTCAGACAAATTATCAGTTTTCTTGCTCTTGCATCGATGTTATCTGCATATAAACCTCAGTCATCTTTTACAACGCCCACAGGCAAGAAATCGAGTGATTTTAATCACACTTCATCACATAAATATAACAATATAGTTATTATAAACACACACATTTGAGGCACTGAGGGAGAGCACTCCAAGATGTGTAAAGGAAATGAAAATTGGAGTACCTACGCTAATTGCGCGCAATCGGCTGCGAGTAATTGCTAATCTGTCGTGTCGACGACAGGCAACATGAATCTAGAGGCGGAAATTTAGGAGTCTAACACGAAACTACATTGAAATTTTCAACAAACACTTCTATATAAATAATTATGCTTGAAATCACTCTTTACGTTTATAATTTCATCATCACAGCCAACATACGTCATACTGTTGCCCTCGGGCCTCCTTCATAATGGAACGGAATTTGACCTACTATACCATGCTGGTCAGACATGTTGGTATAGTGTTTCATTTCGAGTTTTCTTTCTCTTTCATAGATGTTATGTGCATATTATATCCCATGGTCGTCTTTTACGACATCCACAGGCAAGATAGGGAGTGGTGAATTGTATTCTTACTCCGTCACTACGTGGAACATTTATAATTTAATAAAGGTTATTTCTTTCCGTGTGGTGACGGAGTAAGAATACAATTCACCAGCCCCTCTCTTGCCCGTCATCATTCATCATTTGCCTGCCCTTATCCCATGCTAAGTGGGGTCGGCACAACATGTTCCTTCAACCTGTCACCTGCCATATCTTCCTATCAGCCGTCATATCTGCACTTATTGCTTTCACATCCATATCCTCATTCACACAATCCATCCATCTCTTTTTGGGTCTCCCAGGCTTCTTACGTCCATCCACATTCATATCGATAACCCGCCTCATAGAATAAATACCTTATATCAACACGTCTGTCCTACGTGGTATAGTAGGTTAATTTCCCTCCTATTGGGCAGGAGGTTCGAGCCCAGTGGCACGTATTTAAACTAAAATGAATGAATGAAAATATATACACTAAATTTATAAAAATCAATTGGTTACTGTCGGAGTTTAGTGTGAAACATAGCATGTGAGTTTTATGCTGTTAATAATCTTATATCTTTAAACGAGCAATTCTTGTATATATATATTCAGGATCTCGGCAACGGCTCCAACGATTTTGTTGAAACTTGGCTAGATCGATTTTTTGGACCCGAAACCTCTATACTAGAGGTTTCGGGTCCAAAAAATCGATCTAGCTAGGTTTTATTTATAGAAAATGTTTTTTTGTCCGTGTTTTTAGCAAAACAAACAATGACATTAAATTTTAAAAGAATATGAATTCAAATTTCGTTGTCAACGTCATGAGTTACGATAGCTGAGATGGGAAGTTGACAGGTTCTTATTTTGATTTTGTTGACATTCGAACAGCGTCGGTTCAAATCTCGGTGTTATTATTATTCTCTTTTTGTAATTTTTTATATAATTTTCATTATATATTTTTTATTTTTTATTAATATACCTATATCTAAATAAATTCAGCAAAAATATTCCGAGCGAAGCTCGGTCAACCAGATATTAATAAATCAAACGATTGATGATTGTAAATATAGACTATTATTTTAATTATTACTAGTTGGAACTAACTAGTCCATATGGTTGCCATATATTGCAAGATTCATTAAAGTTCTGTGTGGTGACGGAGTAAGAATACAATTCAGCACCTCCGATTGTCGACAAGTCACATCTGCTTCGGTGGTCGGCCCAACAACGAGATGACGTGGGTACGGGCGGGTTATGGGCCCGCGCGCCGTCCTTTCATCGCCCCGGATGGACTGGACCGCGCGTGGGCTTACCATAGCCCACCCATAAAAAAAAAAAAATAGCACCTCCGATTTTGCTCGTGGCAATCGTAAAAGACGACTAAATGATTAAATATGCACAAAATAGCCATGCAAGATAAGTCGATACAAAAGCTTATACCAATACGATTAACCAGCGTGGTATAGGAGATCAATTTCCCTCCCATAGCGGAGGAGGAGGCCCGAGCTCAACAGGGTGTGTGTGCTGAGATGATAATGATTATGATAATTAAAGTTAGAAATAAAGAAAAATAACGTTAAACATTTTTTTATACATTCAACGTTTCAACAATTATAGGCAAGTAACGTAAAGTTTAGTATAGCAAAGTAATAAGTTACTACGAAGTTATGAGCGCCGTATATTTTTAATATAATTAATTATTTAAATTCATACTTACTAAGGTTTCGCTCTTGCGATATCAATTGCGATAACTTAAAGAGTTGAAGACTTATTTATTACTTTTGCAATTTTATTACCATAATTTAGTTCAAGATCCGTGTGGAAAGTAAGAATACAATTCACCATCCATATCTTTATATATGTATTTCATGTGTACGTGTGTATGTCACTGAACTCCTCCTAAACGGCAGCACCCATGTTGATGAAATTTTTTGTGTGCGTTCAAGGGGATTCGAGAATGGTTTAAATTCACAATTGGACCGAGTAGGTGGTGCTGCTGTCAAATTTAAGGAGAATGCCTTTTATTTTATTTGAACAGAATAATGTCTGCTGGGTCAGCTAGTAACTTATATATTATTTAAAACTCGGATGAGCTTACCTCGGTATTTTGTTTTTAGTCGATTGTGTAAATGTTTTGTGGTAAATATATTTAGATAATAACAGCTAAGCGTTTCGTATGATGATGGAGTAAGAATACAATTCACCACTCCCCCTCTTACCTGTGAGTATTTTAAAAGACCACTAAGGTAGTTAGCATGCATATAATATATATGCAAGATCGGCCACGGTGGAAAGGGATCTCGGTACTGGTGGTCGGCCCGGTGGTGAAGGACAGGATAGCGGGATATGGGACCGCGCGCCGCCCCTTCGTCACTCCGGACAGACTGGACGACATGTGCGCTGACCATAGCCCATCGCAAAAAAAGAAGATTTAAACTAAAAAAAAACACTAACTCGACCAGTGTAGTATTACTATACTACACTGGTCGAGTTAGTGTTTTTTTCAATTCAATTTCTCTCTCTTCTTTAGTAGGTCAATTTCTATGTATATGAGCGTTGATGATGTTGATAAGAAAAGCAATTTTATTCCCAATATAGAGGACGTTTGTACTCAACATTACGACTTATATAGGTTACTAGCAACCTGCCCTCGCTTCGCTTCGGTTTCAGTCGTCTTTCCTGCGTAGTGCCCGTTCCCGTGAGAATACCGGGATAAAATATAGCCTAGGTTACTCCCTGATATTATAGTTTTCCATTGGTGAAAGAATTTTTGAAATTGGTACAGCCGTTTTAAAGATTACCCGGAACAAACAGACAGACAGACAGACAAAAAATATAAAGTGTATTTTAGGCATATGTATAGTGCAAAAAACCGTGTGAGCATGAAAAAAGCCTATTATTTTAACATTACAAACAGACACTCCAATTTTATTTATTGGTATAGATTAAGTAGGAAAATAAACTGAAAAGAATAATAAAAAATTATGGTTAAAAAAAGCTAAAAAAACACGCTTACAAATTGACAGCCCGAATCATAGAAGTATCGAATTTCGCGCATGCGTAATTCGCACACTAGTTCTATCTCTCTTGCTCTTGTGCAAAGGATACGATTAGAAATTTCTAAATCCTGGTGAATCTAATCAGGATATTCGCCTATTTTGATCGAATTATTACATTGTCATGGGCCTTTGAAGAGTGTGCAAAGTTTAAATCAAATTTGTTCGTTCAAAGTCCAAAACGACGTTCAAAGATTGCGTTACATACATAGAGGTATACAGCTGAAACTAATAAAGCGTGTTAAAAAAGCGTATCTATGGACAAACTATCTGGAAGACGCCCGTTCTAAAGATCGGCGATTCTAAAGATTGCTTTAGAAGATAATCTGTACGCTTTTCGCATAACTAGAGATATTATTTCATTAAGACTAAATCAAATTTAACAACTATTACAACTGTGCGTCGTGCAGACAGCCAAGTACTGAGTATAGTGTAAGTAATTTAAAGCTACTTTCTTTGTCTTTCTATCTATCTATCTATTTGTTTTGGGTAATTTTTAAAACGGCTGGATGGATTTTGATAATATTTTACTGCCAGGTAGCTGTCTATAGAAGGAGTAACTTAGGTTATATATATTATCCCGGTATTCCCGCAAAAACGGGAACTATGCGGGTAAGGCCACTGAACCGAAGCGAAGCGAGGGCGGGTTGCTAGTAGGACATAAGATTTTAACTCCGCTAAAAGGAGCTAACTTGACGAAGAGTATTTACCTTCCCTATAGTAAGAGCAAGAATATCAAATAATCGAATCTTGTTTGTTTTTAGCATTTTAAAATTTGACTAACTCGATAACAGATAACATCACTGAAAAGAAGAAAATTGAATATAAAACTCTATAGCGTCTAAGCATGGCTGGCGTGCTGAGGTAGAGCAATTGTATTCCCTTTTTGGAGGAGGTCCTTTTTAATTGAAGTGCCCAACTTCCGGACGTTAAAGACCTTTAAAATTAAATAAAAATTTGTCCCTTGTATTTTGTTAACTATATATTTTACAAAAAAAACTTCATTCAGAATCTGCACGCTTTTCTTATTACAGCATAGGTTATCAATTAAAATTAAAGTTCCCTGTGGTGACGGAGTAAGAATACCTACAATTCAATACCCTCTCTGTTGCTCGTAGGTGTCGTAACAGACGACTCAGGGATAAAATATGCTTAAAACTATGCAAAAGAAGGAAAACTTAAAATGAAACCTGGGAATACACGTCAGACTAGCGTCGTATAATAGGTCAATTTCCCTCCTATTACGGAGGAGGCTCGAGCCAAACAGTGAAATATATATGAGCTAAACTAATATCAATTAAATTGCTCAAAGACAATTAAATTTTCAATATAAAAAAAACATACAAATTTAAATTGTCTGGGTAAAAATTCAAAACCTCTTAAAAAATTTATATCTTAGTAATGCTAGACAGGAACTCGGTTTTTAGGAACCCTAAAAACCGTACCCAAAAGGTAAAAATGGGGCCCTATTACTAAGACTTCGCTGTCTGTCCATCCGTCTGTATGTCACCAGACTGTATCTCAAGAACCGCGATAGCTAGACAGTTGAAATTTTCACAAATTATGTATTTCTGTTGCCGTTATAACAACAAATATTAAAAACAAAATAAAATAAATATTTCTAAAAACTCCTATACAACAAATGCGATTTTTTAGATAACGGCACGGAACCCTTCGTGCGCGACTCTGACTCGGACCTAGCCGGTTTTTAGGTTCTTTAATAATTAAAACTACTGGATTGGACGCAGTAATTCCAATGTAAATTATGTCATAACATCGCTTTTTCTTTGTCCAGTTTTAGAGAATAAAAATAATTAGGCCGCTAAAATGACGGAACGTAGAGGGTCGGAGAGTAATTAAACCTCTTTACGAGTTCTCTTCATTTGTCTCGTTGGCACTAATTTGTTGAAATGAATGACGTAGCATATGGACCTAGCTACTTATTTGAATTTATTACAAGAGGTCCTTTACAACAAATTGTTGGCGAATTGATACTTTTTAAACTTATTAATCCAGTTAAAACTATTTTGCGGCTTTTATCGCGTTTGTATTTGATTTTTGATTGTCCGACGTTTCGAACACTTTTAGCGTTCATGGTCACGGGCGGACTAAGATGTCTGACGTCCAACAAGTCATCGTTATTACAGAGAATTATAATTATCTACCCACTACAGAAATTAGTTATTAAATTTTGACCCACATTTTGGTACAAATTTATTGCCAGTATAAGAAGAAAATTATTCTAATGAAAAAATTATATTGTTTATGGTTAGTAATTATTAAAAATTAAATTTGTAGTAATTATTATGACAATTTAATCCAGTTGTAAATTAAACTATTTTACGGATTTTATCACGTTTGTATTTGATTATTGATTGCCGTTTCGAACACTTTACAGCGTTCATAGTCACGGGTGAACTGGATCGGACTTAATAATCTAGTTCAATCTCACTAAATTTGTAAGATTAAAGAATTACTAAAGCCTCAGCTCTCCGTATAGTGACGGAGAAAGAATACAATTCACCACCCCCTTGCCCATGGGTGTCGTAAAAGACGGGGATATAATATGTAGTTAATATGCAGTATATTAAGTCGCGGGATAGTCGATTTCCTTCCCATTGTGAAAAATGCTTGAGCCCAACAATGGGACGTGTGTGGGCTGAGATGATGATGATATTGAAAGCCTTATAAGATTTGTTCTTTCGCAGTCTATGGAAAGTAATATCATGATATGATAATAAAATCAGTAAAGTTCAACGCTAGGATCTCATTACTGGTAGTATGATCAGGCGAACTCCATCTTTTGACTATAGGTGTTATGTTTATTTAACGAAATAGTACTATATTTAATCAAGATCAGTGCGGATATAAACTGCTATATATATATATATTATTGCTCACAGTGGCAAACAAGCAAGCAGTACACGTGATAGTAAGTGTTGCTGCCGCTCATGGGCCTTTGCTAGGCCGCTGCCTACTGTGAAGAAAATGAAGGGAGTGCGAATACGTGCAATGAGGTTCTGTGAAACTAAAGGCCTCACCAAAACCCACCACACGCAAACACCCTCAGAAAATTGGGTTTCCAACTCTCTCACTCACCGAACGAAGCACAGTAACATATTGCTATTACTCAGACGTCGATTTTCTGCGAGAGTGTGGTACTACTCCGGACGGACCGGCCCGCGAATCGATCTTGAGTTCTCAAGATCGATTAGAGCACATTATGCGTTGATAGAAACATGTATGAAATGACGATTACTAGAGATATAAGTTTTGTGGTAAGTATGATATAATATTTACAATCATATTCCACCGTTAACGTATTTACAACTAATAGTATTTTTCTTCATACATCAGCGTATCAAAATCCAGTATTAGATACGTCTTTTGAAAAGAGGATAATACAATAATCGTCTCGTTGGATTAGCGACATGTGCTACAGATATGAAATGATTTGCTATTTGATACAGGAAGACAAATAGTCTTCACGTATCCTATTTAGTTCATACATACCTCTATTAGGAATTGGTACCTTCCACAATGAAAGAAGAAGCGGCTTACATCTTCGTTGAAAGTTTGAATTTTCCTTCTCATACAGTAATGTTACGTGCTTATGTATTAGTTGTCTCTTACAAGAAACTCGCGAGAAAGTAATTATTTATAGTGGTAGGACCACACTGTTGACAGTTGTCTGTCTACAGCTAAGAGCTGGTCCGTCCGGGATAGTACCACACTCTCGCAGAAAATCGACGCCCGAGTAGTACAAATTTGTAACTGCGCTTCGTTCGGTAAGCGAGAGAGCCTGCAGCCCATCTTTCTGAGGGCGTTTACGTGTAGTAAGTTTTAGTGATGCTTTTAGGATCACCGAAACTCATTGCACGCATTCACACTCCCTTCACATTCTTCGCGGTAGCCAGCGGCCTTGCAAAGATCCATAAACGGCAACAACACTTACCATCAGGTGTACTGTTTGCTCGTTTGCCACCGTTTGTAATGAAAAATATTGAGAATTTTACTCTTACTAACTCATCATACTTTTTTTTTCAGAGGGGCTATGGTCTAAATGTACGCCATCAAGTTCGAAATGGCAACGTGCGACTATATAAACCGCCGTATTCCCTCCCCTTCGCGTTGTGGCTAATTACTGGTACCGTGTCCATGACGTCCGTAGTAAGCCCAGCGGGTTACCCTTTCGGGTACCAGTCCCCCCCTCGGGGAGGACGTCGGTCTTTCCTCACGCGGTCGGCCTCTCGGCAGGTGACGGACTAATCCCTGGTCACGTCACCCGCGGCCTCGGCTAGGGCGGCATGAGGCGCAGGTACTCGCGCCTACGCCGCCCCAGCCATTCCTCCCTGACGCCACCTCGAGACGTTGCCCTTATTCGATACCCAGTCACTAACGATAAATTTATGAATTACGGCGAAATACAGTATTAATTAGGCATTTTATTTATTCTCATTGATTGAATATTTTTATAACTCTCTTTTCTTCGTTATATTACAGCACCAAACCAAATATACATTGCTATTTTCCATCATATGGGGCGCAAACTGCGGCTTCTATCAAGTAAAATAAAAGTTTTAAATAAACTTCACGAAAACTCAAATATGTTGATAACTTATGCTCCTTGAAGTCCAACATTAATGTACCTCTGCTTTTGAAAGGTCCATTAAATATTTTACTAAAAGTTTACCTCAACGTTGGCAGATAGTTTCGAAACTATCCGTAAATGATGTTTAGAGGAGTAGGGACATATAAGTGATCACTTACCAAGTATAAACAGAATAATTACGTTTACCGAACGATTCGGTCTCATAATGCGGCGGGTATATTGAATTATAGAGCGAGAATGGTATTCTTAGTTCTTATTTGAATGGCATTCACAATTTATTCGTTACGTCTAATATGAAGAAGTTATTAGATATGACATCAGCTTTAACATACTCTTGTACATTATGAGTTGGCAGTTGGTACTACTGCTTTATAATGGTATGAAATAAAACATAATTAATATCATGTTTTCTCAATATGTATTTATAGTTATTCTAATTCTTATTACAATTGTGTAGGAGAATGATTTTTTTGGGAATCTTTTAACAGCCATTGTATAATTTTTACATCCTTCTATCAGAATAACAATAGCTACAATGTTATGTAATGTCAAAATTCCGTGTAGTTTATATTTATTACTAGCAATCTGCCCTCGCTTCGCTTCGGTTATAGGTTATAGTCGTTTTACCCGCGTAGTTCCCGTTCCCGTGGGAATACCGGGATAAAATATAGCCTAGTTTACACCCTGATATTATAGCTTTCCATTGGTGAAAGAATTTTTGAAATCGGTCCAGCCGTTTTGAAGATTACCCGGAACAAACAGACAGACAGACAGACAGACAAAAATTTTTTAATTGCTATTTTAGGCATAGGTGTCGTGCAAATAACCACGTGAGAATGAAAAAAGCCTATTATTTTGACATTACAAACAGACACTCCAATTTTATTTATTGGTATAGACAAAATTCATCCAAGCTGTTTCATCTAACAAGATAAATATTGCAATAGATAAAAAATAATATATGTTACTGTAAAACCCTTAACTTCGTTTAAGCATTCGAATAAAACTTAAGATTTATTAATCATCATCATTTCAGCATATATACGTTCCACTGTTAGGCTTAAGCCTCCTCCACAATAGGAAATTGGATTGGAAATTGACCTTATTAGTCAGACAGGTTGGTATATGATTTTAATTCGAGTTTTCCTTCTCTTGCATAGATGTTATATGCGTATTATATCCCTTAGTCGTATTTTACGACATCCATGGGCCAGATAGGGAGTGGTGAATTGTATTCTTACTCCGTCACTACACGGCAAATATAAAGCCTAGTAAGTAATAATCTAAATGTATGAAAAAATCTTATTTTTTAAAATAAAATCTTATAATTGATCAACGCACGTTGCTAAGTCATAATATTTACCAATATGGCTGATAATAGTGAATTTTACAGTAAAAAGTAGATATATACAAATACACTTAAGATAAGCTAATCCTTATTATTGCTAGCATTGTAAATGCGAAAGTAACTTTGTCTGTCTGTCTGTCTGTTACGCTTTCACCTCTAAACTACTAAACTGATTTTAATGAAATTTGGTACAAAGATGGACTAAAGCATGAGAAAGGACATAGGCTGCTTTTAATGTTGAAAAAAAATTGATAGAGGGGTTGAAATAGGGGATGGAAATTCATCATTTTCGAGTTTTGTTCTAGCATTTTTGAAATTTCACCTACATGGGGATGTATTTCAATCCCTAAAAGATCAACAAGCGTACAGCCAAAACCACTGGGCCTAGAGACGTGATTTTTTTACATGGTTATATTTGTTGGCGTACACTAGTAGGTACTAATAAATATTTTTTCTAAAATCACCAGTTTAAAGGGGGTGAAAAGCGTATAGCCGAAACCATTGGGGTTAGAAAAGTAAAATTTTTCATAAACTCTCTTTTTAGGGTAAACGGCTACTAAGGAAGTATTTCTGGATATTCAACCTCTAAGGGGGTGAAAATCAAGAAATTGAGTGTTAAGCAGATATTGTTTATTTTTTTTTCTTAAAAAGTGTTGACGATGATGATAATGATGACGAGACTAAATAATAACCAGCTCTAAAAAAGAAAGAATATCGCATGTAACTAAAATAAAACAAATAACAGGGACACATGGCAGTTATGATATGCTATAAAAGGACTATTACGGAACGAAGATGTCAAATCACTATGCCGTGTCACGGTCATGTTTATTATATGAATCCATGAATAAGGGGATTTTTCCATGTAATTTAGAGGCTTGGGTGGCTGACACTGATGCCCGGAAATTATTCTTCGTGTACGTCGTCTTTGTGTGTTTTACGCCGAAGAGAAATTTGATTTACTATCTTATCTTAAGAAACAAAGACGAGAGAATATGCCGCTTACAAATATATCCACACATAAAAGTAAAATTTACAAATTCGCTTACGCAGAAACGTAATTATTGTATATAAGAATACCAGCTTTATTGCCCTAATTATCATACATATTGGCTGTCTCATTAAAAGTTGTTGAGGTGTAATATAGCTGGAATTGCAAGAAACAAATAAATTTCTAGGTTATTACAAGTTTATAATATTATTTGTAAATTATACAAAAATTATCAACATTTTTATAGAAACATACCAAATATTAATAACTTGCCACAGATGTCAAGAAATCGGTAGGGTGGTCAGTCCAAATGATGATGGAAAGGTACTGGGCTCGAGCCTCCTCCTCTTCAGCTTATTTAAACTATATTGATTATCATTATCATTTCAGCTCATATAGGTCTCATTGTTGGGCTTGAGCCTCCTCCATAACAGGAGGGAAATTGACCTTACCAATCGACCATGCTGGTCAGACAAGTTGGTATAGGGTTTTATCTCGAGTTTTCCTTCTCTTGCATAGATGTTATATGCATATTATTATATATATGCATATTGTTATATGCATTCCCTTAGTTGTCTTTTACGACATCCACGGCTAAGATAGGGTGTGGTGATTTGTATTCTTCCTTCGTCACACTACGGAAAAAAATACAATAATTATTAATCTAAGATAACTCTCAATATTTGGTTTAAATTTCAATTTTGTTCATATTGCACTTCACAATGTATAATAGAAGATCTTAATTACTACGTTTTTATAATAATTATGGACCCTATAGTCGCCAGCAATCTGCAACGCCATGGTGAGGCCTATTTCCATTAGTCGACAATGGACTGAGAGATGGATGGAATTATTAAAATGTACGTGATTTTATTTTTCCTATAAAGTAAAACGATTTTTATAACTTTTCAGCGTTGGTGGTCATTTCACCATGCATGCTGAAAAATGTTGGAAACGCGATAAAAGCCGTAATTATAGTTTTATTTTATCATCACCATTATTTCGGTTCATATACGTCCCACTGTTGGGCTCGTGCCTCTTTCTCAATGCGTGGGAATTTGATCTACTATACCATGCTGGTCAGACATTAGTATAGAGTTTAATTTCGAGTTTCCCTTCTCTTGCACGTACATATGCATATTATAATATGCACATAACATCTGTGGAATATATCCCATAGTCGTCTTTTACGACATCCACGGGCAAGATAGGGAGTGGCGAATTGTATTCTTATTCCATCACCACACGGAAAACATAGTCCTATTTAATACTAGCGACCTGCCCTCGCTTCGCTTCGGTTGCAGTCGCCTTACCCGCGTAGTTGCTGTTCCCGTAGGAATACCGGGATAATATATAGCGCGCTCCTCGCACCACTCCGTCCGGGGCGACAGAGGGGCGTAAGCACGCAACACCCGCAACCCGCCCGAAAACCACGTCGCCTTCG
Source organism: Lymantria dispar (assembly GCA_032191425.1). Taxonomy (NCBI): domain Eukaryota; kingdom Metazoa; phylum Arthropoda; class Insecta; order Lepidoptera; family Erebidae; genus Lymantria; species Lymantria dispar. Next base: position 23,671,945 of record CM063457.1, read on the forward strand.
TCGTTGGGCCGACCACCGGAGCAGGGTTACTTGACATCAGTGGTCGGCCCGACGGAATACCCCCTATTGGGGTACCCTCCCATCGACCGACGTCCCCCCATCGGGGAGGACGTCGGTCTTTCCTCACGCGGTCGGGCCTCGGCGGGTGACGGACTAATCCCCGGTCACGTCACCCGCGGCCTCGGCTAGGGATTATAAACAGACACTAAAATTTTATTTATTTGTATAGATGTCTTTTATACTCACGTAAACATCAGAAATAATTATTTCATTTTTCTTGTAAGGATATTAATGCTTTTGTAAAAATAGAACATAATAAAGCGAGAATGGTTAATTTTAGGCATTTCCAATTTTAGTACGCTGTGGGGGCGACGAGGCGAAAAATAATTCGCGTCAATACGATGCCAAACCCACCTTACCAGGTGTGCATCAAAATAAAGCACACCTGTTTTCAAAATATTTACATACATATTTTGTTTACTCTACTAACAAGATGTTTATATCAAAGAACACTGAATCACTTCGATAATTACCTACTAAATTTGTAAACATGAAGTATTTTTGACAACTTCTATCTTCTGTATCTTCTGTTCCGCCTACGTAGGTATGATACTACTGTAAATGACGAGTTTCCTTTACAATGAGAAAGATATTAAAGTGCATAGTCACACTATTCATTTCAATATTTTGCATATAAATAAAACTATTTTAAGGGCGTTTAATGTGTTTGTATTTGATTTTTGATTGTCCGACGTTTCGAACACTTTTCAGTGTTCATGATCACGGTCGGACAAAGATATTTCACATCCAACAAGTCATCGTTGTTACAGAGAAATTTGCTATCATAAAAATCAAATAAAAACGCCATAAAATCTGTAAATATAGATTAATTTATAATGTGTAGTGCTCGCATAAACAACAGAAATCAGAATTTTGGTTTTAAATAAAATAGTTTATAATAATTGATCGTTAAGCGATACATGGCGGCAATCCATTATTATTTTCAAATGGAAGGAAAAATGGGAGATCCGCCACTTTCCCACGGTTAATCGATTTACCGCACACCACTATGGAATGGAAGGAATACGGGATAGGTTCAAGGTGGACTAGGATATAAAGGAATCTTACTCTCACATAATGAATTGCCAGAACGTAAATTTGCAATATTCTTCAGAACTCTGAATATGTATTTGAAGAATAACTTAGAATCTACAAAATTATTATATAAAATTGGAGTGTGTGTTTGTAATGTCAAAATAATAGGCTTTTTTCATACTCACACGGTTATTTGCACGACATCTATGCCCAAAATAGCGATTAAAAAATTTTTGTCTGTCTGTCTGTCTGTTTGTTCCGGGTAATCTTCAAAACGGCTGGACCGATTTCAAAAATTCTTTCACCAATGGAAAGCTATAATATCAGCGCGTAAACTAGGCTATATTTTATCCCGGTATTCCCACGGGAACGGGAACTACGCGGGTAAAACGACTAAAACCGAAGCGAAGCGAGGGCGGGTTGCTAGTCAATAAATAAAATTGGAGTGTCTGTTTGTAACGTCAAAATAATAGGCTTTTTTCATGCTCACACGGTTATTTGCACTATACATATGCCTAAAATACACTTTATATTTTTTTGTCTGTCTGTTGCCTAAAATACAAATTAAAACATTTTTGTCTGTCTATCTGTCTGTCTGTTTGTTCCGGGTAATCTTCAAAACGGCTGGATCGATTTCAAAAATTCTTTCACCAATGGAAAGATATAATATCAGGGAGTAACCTAGGCTATATTTTATCCCGGTATGCCCACGGTAACGGGAACTACGCAGGAAAGACGACTGCAACCGAAGCGAGGACGGGTTGCTAGTAAATAATAAGTTCGGCGGCAAATTGCAAATTGACGTTCTGGAAGGTGCTCATCACGTGAGAGTGAGATTCCCTTATATCATACACCACCTCGATCCTATCCCGTATTCCTTCCATCCCATTATGATGTGCGGTATATTGATTAACCGTGAAAAGGCGGTGGACCTTTCCTTCCATCTATACCAATAAATAAAATGTAGTGTAAAATGTAATGTCAAAATAATAGGATTTTTTCATGCTCACGCAGTTATTTGCACGACACCTATGCCTAAAATAGCAATTAAAAAATTTTTGTTTGTCTGTCTGTCTGTTTGTGCCGGGTAATATTCAAAACGGCTGGACTGATTTCAAAAATTCTTTCACCAATGGAAAGCTATAATATCAGGGCGTAAACTAGGCTATATTTTATCCCGGTATTCCCACGGGAACGGGAACTACGCGGGTAAAACGACTATAACCTATAACCGAAGCGAAGCGAGGGCGGGTTGCTAGTTTTAAAATAATAATGGATTCTCCCATATATAGCTTAATTTAATCAATTATTATAAATAATTTTATTTAAAATCAAAATTGATTAACTACGATATATTAATTAACCGTGAGAAAGTGGTAGGTCTCCCTTCCTTCATTCCATTTTAAAATAAAATGATTTATAATTTAATGTTTATGCTTTATCAATAAGAAAGCTACTACAATAAAAAGCTACTAAATTAAATCATCATCATCATCTTGCTCATATCCCAATTACTTGGGGTCGACGCAATATGTCATCTGTTTTGACATATTGCAAAAAGTTTCGGCAATGACTTTTATGACCGGCCGCCTGCCTGACGTCAACCCTCCTTGGGAATGTAATCGTTGACCCAAATGGTACCAGATGGAGTTGGTCCGGGTCAAGCTACTAAATTAAATAAATCTTAATTTATTTTCACTCTGGAGTTAAAACTATATTATTTATATGCTACTCATAATGATTTCTGATGTTTACGCGAGTATTATACATTTTAAAAATTTTTAAAAATTAAAAAATTTTCTGCAGTATCGATGACTTGTTGGACGTGAGACATCTTAGTCCACCCGTGATCATGAACGCTGTAAAGTGTTCGAAACGTCGGGTAATCAAAAATCAAATACAAACGCGATAAAATCCGTAAAGTAGTTTTATTTAAAATATATTGAGTAGCTTTATTACCAGGAAGTATGTGCGGGCAATGGATCCATCTCTCATGAATAATTAATGTGACCGATCATTTGCCAATGCTAAAGTGATTAGGGGCGACTTAAGCGTTAAATCGTATTTAACATATTAGTGCTTTTCATTACTTAGATGTATAATCTAACTAAAGAAAAGCACTACACTACTATCGCGTGTTTACATGTATTTTTAACCCCCGCCACAAAAATGGGGGTGTTATAAGTTTGATGTCGATGTCTGTGTGTCTGTGGCATCGTAGCTCTCAAACAGATGAACCAATTTCGATGCGGTTTTTCTCATTTGAAAACCAATTTATTCTTAGCTATGTTTGTTTAATATAGGTCCAGCAGTGTAAAAGCATCAGCTGTATTCCAAAATGATGTAATGGCGTATCGATTAAGTGCATCACTTCGGCCAGTATAATCGTTAAATGAAAATTAAATGATAATTCCTGTTGAAAAGAACGTAATACTTTTGTTTTTAGTAGTTTGTGTCGGGGATGTTCAAAATTTTAAATTTTAATCATATACAACGTATGTACCTACATATAAACTTGTGGTGATGGAGTAATTTAGTGCTATGGGTTTCATAGAAGACGACTAAGGGATATAATTTAGTAAAACATCTAAGAGAAAAATTAAAAAGCTATACCGACACGTTTGACCAGTATGTTACTATAATTTTTCATCATACATTATTTTAGCTCATACACGTTGCAAAATTGGGCTCGAACTTCCTCCATAATAGGAAGCCAATTGGCCCACTACACTTCTCTGGTCAGGGGTCTTAATCATCATCATCATCTTGCTCTTATCCCAATTACTTGGGGTCGACGCAATATGTCATCTGTTTTGACATATTGCAAAAAGTTTCGGCAATGACTTTTATGACCGGCCGCCTGCCTGACGTCAACTCTCCTTGGGAATGTAATCGTTGACCCAAATGGTACCAGATGGAGTTGGTCCGGGTCAATCTAGGGCTCTTAGTCGTCTTTACGACACCTACGAGCAAAGCAAGGGTTGGTAGTATTCGAAGCCGCTACCACACAGCACTGAGTCAGGGGTCTTAATATAGGCGTTAATTTCAAGCTTTTTCTGCAAGAATGGTATAGTAGATCATCTTTTCTCCCATTAAGGAGGAGGCTCGAACCTAGCAGTGGGACGTACATGAGCTGTGATGTAGACAGTTGTAGAGAATATTTTGAATATCGGCACAAATATTTGATATCCCATATACATTAGACTAATTAGACCATAGACATTACAGTAATTTAGTGCTGTGTGGTAGCGGCTTCGAATACTACCAACCCTTGCTTTGCTCGTGGGTGTCGTAAAAGACGACTAAGAGCCCTAGATTGACCCGGACCAACTCCATCTGGTACCATTTGGGTCAACGATTACATTCCCAAGGAGGGTTGACGTCAGGCAGGCGGCCGGTCATAAAAGTCATTGCCGAAACTTTTTGCAATATGTCAAAACAGATGACATATTGCGTCGACCCCAAGTAATTGGGATAAGAGCAAGATGATGATGATGATGATGATGATACATTAGACTAAAAGCATCATTATCTTAATTGATAATCTCACTGTATTCATCCATTTTAATTATGCTTAGTAAGTTCATATTTGCGTGAGTATTACAGGTATTTCTTAATATCCTGTTTGATATACACAGTATCCAATTTAGAGAGATTATGAAATAATATAAAAAATACGTAATTAGGCACCTTTTGTGTGAAAGTAACCAGTTTGAACCTTTCAACTTATTATGCAAACGCTCTATCACATAAATTTCTATCAGAAACACTATTCAGCAGACCGAAACTAGGCTTGAATGAGCATCGTTGCCATTTTATCTAAAAGATCTTGGGTCTGCCATGAATCAGGCAAGTAATGAACTAATGTAGCGGATTAAATATGTTAAATCATTCAGACGCAACAAAGAATCTTGATTAATTAAACATAGATGATGAGAAAGATGAGAGAGGGCGATATAGCCATATGATTATTTCCCTAGCCGAGGCCCCAGGTGACCGGACCGGGGAATTTAGTCCGTCACCCGCAGAGAGGATGAACGCGCGACGGCGACCGACGTCCCGGGACGGGGACGTCGAGAGGTGAGGGTACTCGAAAGGGTATTCCGTCGGGCCGACCACTGACGACAAGTCACCCTAATCCGGTGGTCGGCCCAACAACGAAGGTGACGTGGGTACGGGTGGGTTATTATTACGGCGCCGTCCTTTCGTCGCCCCGAACGGAATGGACCCACCCACAAAAAAAAAGAAAGCCATATGATTATTTTATTAGTGGTAGGTCCACATTGTTAACCGTTGTCTGTCTACAGCCACGGACCGGTCCATCCGGGGTACTACTACACTCTCGCAGAAAATCGACGTCTGAGTGGTAGCAATTTGTTACTGCGCTTCGTTCGGTGAGCGAGACAGTCGGAAACCCAATTTTCTGAGGGTGTTTGCGTGTGGTGGGTTTTGGTGATGCCTTTAGTTTCACTGAAACTCATTGCACGCATTCATACTCCCTTCACTTTCTTCACGGTAGGCAGCGGCCTAGCAAAGATCCATGAGCGACAGCAACACTTACCATCAGGTGTACTGTTTGCTCGTTTGCCACCGATTGCAATAAAAAAAAAAATTAAACGTGAGAATCCAAGTTTGAATCCAGGTGTAGGTGAAAAATGTATTAAGGTTATTTAAAAACAAGCAGAAATATTGTAGTGAATATTAATAGTTTGCTCGCTATTATTTCAAACTAAAACTACACAGCGAAACAAGGGTTTTACACGACCTTTCTTCGATAAAGGTTTGGGAAGTATATGTCTTTATTTGCTTGATTAATAATACTCGCGTTTTCATAATATCATGCTTAATAATTCATACGTATTCTTGAAGCTATCTAATGTTTTTAGGGTTCCGTACTCAAAGGGTAAAAACGGGCCCCATTACTGAGATTTCGCTGTCCGTCCGTCCGTCTGTCACCAGGCTGTATCTCAAGAAAGATGATAGCTAGACAGTTGAAATTTTCACAGATGATGTATTTCTATTGCCTCTATAACAACAAATACTAAAAATAAAATAAATACTTAAGGGGGGCTCCCATACAACAAACTTGATTTTTTTGCTCAATATCGATAATGACAGTAGGGAGGCACTTGTTCACCTAGTCAATGGCACGGAACCCTTCGTGCGCGAGTCCGACTCACACTTGGCCGATTTTTATTTTAATCTTTTGATGTGTAGCGAAATGTTTAGGTTGAATAATAGATCCTGTATACCTTATTTTTCTGTATTACGTTATAATAAATTTAACTCGCATTTATTGTGAATTGTGGCAATTAAGTCTGTATTCTTAGCTGAAATATACATGTTGAAGAAACATACAAGTATTGTGTATACAAAGCCGGGGATTCAAAGTTAATTTATTCATAACATTACAGAAATAAGGATTACTAAAGAACTTGGAATTACAACGCGTAAATAGGTCACTTGTTATATGACAACATACTTGATATTATAGGTTAACAACCGAGCAAGAGGAATTAATGAAGTAATTGTTTACTCGTATTTGTACATTCTATACCAACACATCTTATCAGCGTGGTATAGTAGGTCAATTGCCCTACCATAGTAAAGGAGGCCCGAGCTAAACAATGGGACGTGTACGGGCTGAAATGGTGATTATGATTTGTACATATTTTTTTGGTAAGATACTTGTTGAGGTAAACTTAAAAGCCACCTTTTGGGCAAGAGCCCATGGGTGTCGTAAAAAATGACTAAGGTTAATGCCATATGCATATAACATCTATATAAGAAAGGGAAAACTCTAAATAAAATCCTATAGCAACACATCTGACCAGTGTGGTATATATAGTTGGTCAATTGTCTTCGTATTGTGGAGGAGGCTCGAGCCCAACCGTGGGCTGAAGTCAAACTCATACCAATATGTCATAGGTTTACCCATTAAATTATCATAAACCAGTACTACTGTTCATTCTCATGATGATCCTTCAGACGGTTTTTATGACTGCCATAGGAAATTATTATTATTAGAATTAGCACGTTGAAATGGCAATGGGCAGGCCACATCGCTCGTCGAACCGACAACCGTTGGGAAAGAAAGGTTCTTGAGCGGCGACCATGAATTGGACGACGCAACGTCGGACGACCCCCCACTAGGTGGACTGACGGACGACATTCTCAAAGTCACAGGGAACCATTGGATGCAAGTGGCGCAGGATCGTTCCGAGTGGCATTCTCGTGGGGAGGTCTATGTCCAGCAGTGGACGTCTGTAGGCTGATGTATGGATGGATAGAAAAGTAAAGGGTGATGACACATTCTATTCTTATACCGTCACTTGAAAATACCGACCTACCGTGCCAGTGTCGTGGGTTCGAGTCCAACACAGGACAATACTTTGTGCGATCCACAAATTGTTATTCTGTGTCTGAATATAATTTGCGTCCATTAATTATGTTTTTAAAGTCCCCCGCAACACAAGGATTACTTCCAGGGATTAAAAAAACATGCATATACTAGCTGACCCAACAGACGTGGTTCTATTCAAATCTAAAAAAATGGTAAAGGGAATTCACCTTGAACTCGATCGCAGTGCCACCTACCGGCTCCAATTATTAATCTGAACCATTTTCGAATCCCTTTGAACACACACAAATATTTCATCAACATCAGTCCAGCCGTTTAGGAGGAGATCAGTGACATACACACGTACACAAGAAATATATATATATATAAAGAAGATGAACCAAAATAAATTCTCTTAGACTTCAATTATAAAAGGTATTACCATAAAGTTCAGCAAAGATTTACAAAGTCGAATATTCAGTAAATCGAAACGAGCTGACGTAGAGATAACAAGTTAATCACAGGGAATCTGTCATGTAGTAAGCCATACACGTCAGGTTTGGATTGGCTGCGTGAGTAGATGTGAAACGTTTCATAGAAAGCTCTTTGAACTTATTAATTTAATTATCTTATTATTTTGCAATTATGGTTTTCTTTGTGACGACGGACTAAGAATTTAATTTACCACTTCTTTTCTTGATCGTGGATGTCGTAAAAGAGGATGCAAAATAAATATAACATCTTTCCAAGAAAAGGAAATCTCGAAATGATACCCTAAAAATAGTTAAAAAAAATGCCAATATGTCTGGCCTCGTCATGTCTCAATTCCCCTCCTATTGGGGGAGGAGATTCGATCCCAGCAGTGGGACGTATATGAGCTGAGAGATAACGAGACGTTGGTTAAGTTTTATTTATCATCATCAATGTGAGGGAATTTGACTTACTGTACCATGCTGGTCAGACATGTTGGTATAGGGTTTCATTTTGTGTTTTCCTTCTCTTGCACAGATGTTATGTGCATACCATATCCCATAGTCTTCTTTTACGACATCCACGGGCATGAATGGGAGTGGTGAATTATATTCTTACTCCGTCACCACAGGGAAAATTCTTATGTGATAAAATGAGAATTTCTCTGTGTGGTGACGGAGTAAGAATTCAATTCACAACCCCCTCTCTCGCCCGTGGGTGTGGTTAAAGACGATTAAGGGTATAATATGTACATAACATTGATACAAGAAAAAGAAAGCTCGTAATAAACATGAATACCGTTGGAGACTCGTAAATAAAAATGAAATCATATATATTAACACGTTTAACTAGCATGGTATAGTAAATCAAATTGCCTTTCCTAACGGAGGAGGTCCCTTTTTTTTCGGGTGGACTGCGGTCAGCGCGCTCCACGCACCACTCCGTCCGGGGCGACAGAGGGGCGTATAGCACGCAACACCCGCAACCCACCCGAACACCACGTTGCCTTCGTCGTTGGGCCGACCACCGGAGCAGGGTTACTTGTCATCAGTGGTCGGCCCGACGGAATACCCCCTACTTGGGGTACCCTCCCATCGACCGACGTCCCCGACGGACTAATCCCCGGTCACGTCACCCGCGGCCTCGGCTAGCAATGAAAAATGTTGAGAAAACAGGAAGACTTTTTTTTTTAAAGATAACACCCCGCACTAAGGAAATAATTGTATTGCGGGGGACTTTACAAACATACAAATATAGGTAGGACAGTAGTGGTAGGTAACAAAGTAGTGGTAGGACCACACTGTCGACAGTTATCTGTCTACAGCCACGGGCCGGTCCGTCCAGGGTGGTACCACGCTCTCGCAGAAAATCGACGTCTGAGTAGTAGCATTTTGTTACTGCGCTTCGTTCGGTGAGCGAGAGAGCCGGAAGCCCAACTTTCTGAGGGTGTTCGCGTGTGGAGGGAGTTGGTGGTACCTTTGGTATCACCGAGCCTCAATGCACGCATTCACACTCCCTTCATTCCCTTCACGGTAGGCAGCGGCCTTGTAAAGCTCCATGAGCGGCAGCAACACTTACCATCAGGTGTACTGTTTGCTTGTTTGCCACTGCTTGCAATAAAAAAAAAATAAATAAATAACAGACACAAATTCCATCCAGACTCCAAACAGCAATTTGTGGATCGCACAAAGTGTTGTCTTTCGTGGGAATCGAATCACCGACACTAGCACTTTACGTAGGTCGATATCTTAACCAATACACCACCTATTGTGCAGTCAGAGGTTATTCCTTTTGAGAGCCTCCGTTGCGTGCCCTGAGTGAGCAGTATAGGTACCTACGACGCACTCTCTCTAACCCCTCATTCTCTCTCTCTCTCTTTTTTTTCTTTCTTTTATATGATGCAAATGAAGTTGCACGAATTCTGCTTTATAAACCTACAGATGTCATATATTCGATGAACAACGAAACTTTTCTTTCTAAAACTAACCTAATGATAATTCTGATTTAATTATCGTATTATTAAACTTTTTTACGGCGTTAACTGTAAATTTTCTTCTTATGATTCAATGAGGATGTTGACAAATTTTTGAAATTCATTTTAACTTATAGATAGACCCCTATATAAACATGAAAATATTGACCTTATGAAAAAATATAGCAAATTTCAATAATAAATTACATAAATAAAATATTATATTTATTTCGAGTTTTCCTTCTCTTGCATAGATGTTATATGCGTATTATATCCCTTAGTCGTCTTTTAAGACATCCACGGTTAAGATAGGGAATGGTGAATTGTATTCTTACTCCGTCACCACACGGAACGTGTATGGATATTTACAATTTACTTACCATTCCCGTTCAATGATGATGTGTTATTTGAAACTAAAACAATTAATGTATAAAATATATATCGAGACAGAACATCCATTACCTGTTATCCTATCTAAACAGTATTTAAACTCGGTTAGTTCAGCCGAGTAAAAAAGGCAACATTATTCGTGATTGAGTTATTTTGACACAATTTTAACTCTGAACTCGCTTTTTCGACTTTTAAGGTCGCTATTTTGTCTTAATAGGATTTAATAGTCTGTGGTCACTTTTGTAAAATAGGTAGTCGCGTCCTTTGTCTATCGGATTGTGATGTGGATTAACGTTTTAGCGGCAATGTCGAGAAATATTTTTATTTGCGTATTTTATTACTGAAATTTATTATATTATTTCATAAAGTCAATATTTTCATGTTTATATAGGGTCTATCTATATAGTAAAATGAATTACAAAAATTTGTCAACATCCCCATTGTAGTGTAGCACAAAGTTATTGCGGAATGAATGAAACGTCGTCAGGTCAAAGCGATAACGTGCAAATCTCAAGTAACCTTGAAATTTAGTGCTAATATTAATTATAAAATCTTATACATGCCCGTGTGGTGACGGAAAAAATATAAATTAGTTTACCTACAGCCTTAGAATAATAATATATAGAAGGTAAGTCCACGCACAAAAAGTGAGGCATATCAATTGGCGCCTAATGGAGCCAATTGATATGCCTCACTGCACGAACGTACGCAACTCTTAAAAAATAAATAGGTAATTATGACGGCTTGTGCATTCAAATGGTGCCACAACACATTTGAAAAACATAAAAAGGTTTTTAACATTACTTTTAAAAGTATTTCGACGATTTATGTTAATAAAAACAAAATTTGATTTCATAATTAGTATAGTGGTTTCCGTGTGTACGTGTGTAATCATCTGCCCGCCATTAGTATTTTAGATTCAAATTTTTAAAGTTCAAAGTACTGACAGTATCCTTCTATACGTTATTATTCTAAGCCTACAGCCTTAAGTAAGCTGCTACCATTAATATATGACAATTATTTTCACCTCCGTGTTGTGACGGAATAAGAATACAGATCACCACCCCCTATCTTGCCCGTGGGTGTTGTAAAAGATGACTAAGGGATATAATACGCATATATGTAACATCTATGCAAGAGAAAGAGAACTCGAAATAAAACCCTATATCAACCTGTCTGACCAGAATGGTATAGTAAGGTCAGTTTCTCTCCTGTGGAGGAGGCTCAAGTCCAACATGATCTTCATCCACACGATCCTATCAGATATCATTTCTGCCTTTATCTTATATCTTTAAACGAGCAAGTCTTGTATATATATATATATATATATATATATATATATATGTGTATATATATATATATATATATATACCTATATATTTATATTTTCAGGATCTCGGAAACGGCTCTAACGATTTTGATGAAAATGATGAAACTTGGCATACTAGAGGTTTCGGGGTCAAAAAATCGATCTAGCTAGGTTTTATTTATAGAAAATGTTGTTTTAAACAGCTTGGGGTCGAATCTCGGTGTTATTATTATTCTGTTTTTGTAATTGTTGATATTTTTTTCATTATTTTATTTTTATTTTAAATAAGTTCGGCAAAAATACAACAAAAATATACCGAGCAAAGCTCGGTCAGCCAGATATTATCTATCTCAGAGATAAGGAAACATCAAAAAAATAAGCTAAAACAAGTGAACAGAAAGATGACTGACAAAATTGTGTGTAATAAGAGTATGATGATACATGATGTCGACGTAATGTGTACCACATTACGTCGACATCATGTAATTGGGGTTTTACAAGATAATGATAATTGATATATTTTTTGTGGAGTAAATTGATTCGTTCGTCGTTACCACTAATTTATTAAGATCATGTTAATTTATTAGTATTAGCTTAATGTGTGTGATGGAGTAAGAATACAATTCACCATCCCAGCTCGGTATAGTAAGTCAATTGCCCTTGCATTGTGGGACTTATGTAATTTGATAATTGTATTACATATATGTTAAAAAATTCTATTGAAATAGTGATAGGACCATATTGTTGATAGTTGTCTGTCTACAGCCGCGGGCTAGTCCGTCCGGGGTAGTACCACACTCTCTCAGAAAACCGACGTCCGAGTAGCAGTAATTTGTTACTGCTCTTCGTTTAGTAAGCATGAGAGCCGGCAGCTTAATTTTCTGAAGGTGTTCGTGTGTGGTAGATTTTCATTATACCATTAGTACCACTGAACCCCATTGAACGCATTCACACTCCCTTCACTTTCTTCGTGGAAGGCTGCGACCTTGCAAAGGTCCATGAACGGCAGCAACACTTACCATCAAGCAAACGAGCAAACAGTAGTTTGCTCGTTTGCCATTAATTGCAATAAAAAAAATTGAAACAGTTTTGCGGCTTTGTGGTAACTCGAGGAAATTATCAAAACCTTTAGGGGCACGGTAGTGTACCTGCCATGTTGAGCAAAAAGGCTGGGGTTGGGTTACGGTCGGCGCGCTCCTCGCTCCACTCCGTCCGGGGCGACAGTGAGGAGTAAGCACGCACACCCGTAATCCACCCGTGACACGTCGCCTTCGCCGTTCGACCAACCATCGGAGCAGGGTGACTTGTCGTTAGTGATCGGCCCGACGGAACACCCCTTGAGGAGTACCCTCCCATCGACCGACGTCCTCCCCGAGGGCGGGACGTCGGTCTTTCCTCACACTGTCGGCCTCTCGGCGGGTGACGGATTAACTCCCCGGTCCAGTCACCCGCGGCCTCGGCTAGGGCGGCATCAGGTGCAGGTAATCGCGCCTGCGCTGCCCCAAAAACGCAACGCTGCCGTAACATCATTTTCTCGAAACAATTCAGGCCACTTTCGACCCCCTATAACTTTGGTGTGAATAAAACTAGAAGCCTGAATTATCAGTAATGAAACAGGCGTTGTATAAACACAGTATATTGATTTTACATGTGTGAACTAAGCATGAAGCTTCTAGAATTTTCGCTTCATGAGTAATTAAATTATGTGTTTCAAACAACCATTTATAAACCGCACAAATTCTGTTTAGAAATCGAACTTAGTACAACATACGACATAAAAGGTCGCTACTTAAATTACTACGGCATCTGTTCAGGCACATAAATAAATATTTATACTTTCACAACATCCAAGCCAAAGACAAGTTAAACAAAACAAAAAGTAATATCAGATACCCTCTTCACTCATAATACCAATTCGACCCTTGATATTGAAAAGACTCGAAAATATATGTATTCTAACAAGTATTTGACGGTATATACTCGTATTACATTAATGGTCGTTCAATTCACCACTCTCTATCTTACCCATGGATGTCGTAAAAGACGACTATAAGATATAATAAGCACATAACATCTGTGCAACAGAAGGAAACTTGAAATGAAACGCTGTACCAACATGTCTGACCAGCATGGTATAGTAGGTCAAATTCCCTCCCATTGTGGAGGAGGCCCGAGCCCAACAGTGGGACGTATGTGGGCTGCGATGATGATGATTATTGAGGAGGTTCAGCGAGAGAGAGAGAGTCCAACAGTGGAACGTAAATGAGCTGAAATGATGAATGATTATTCATTAACCATTTCAGCCCATATACGTCCTACTATTAGGCTCGGGCTTCCTCCACTATGAGAGGGAAATAGATCTACTATACCACGCTGATCAGGCATGTTGATATAGGGTTCCATGTCAAGTTTTCCTTCTCTAGCTTTGATCTTAACTGCATATTCCTTAGTCGTCTTGTACGAAACCCACGGGCAAGAGACGGGGTGGTGAATTGCATTCTTACTCCGTCACCACACATAAAAATGATTGTGATATATTAATGGTAGCAGCTTATTTAAGGCTTTTAGGTAAACTAATTTAATATCAGTTCCATATTACCGAGCAGGTTATTGCAGGTTGCTGTGTGGTAGCGGCTTCGAATACTACCAACCCTTGCTTTGCTCGTGGGTGTCGTAAAAGACGACTAAGAGCCCTAGATTAACTCGGACCAACTCCATCTGGTACCATTTGGGTCAACGATTACATTCCCAAGGAGGGTTGACGTCAGGCAGGCGGCCGGTCATAAAAGTCATTGCCGAAACTTTTTGCAATATGTCAAAACAGATGACATATTGCGTCGACCCCAAGTAATTGGGATAAGAGCAAGATGATGATGATTACCGAGCAGGTTATGCTAGAAAACCAGTGAATACATCATTTATCTAGTGGTAGGACCACACTGTCGACAGTTAACTGTCTACAGCCGCGGCCCGGTCTGTCCGGGGTAGTATCACGCTCTCGCAGAAAATCGACGTCTGAGTAGTAGCAATTTGTTACTGCGCTTCTTCCGGTGAGCGAGAGAGCCGTAAGCCCAACTTTCTGAGGGTGTTTGCGTGTGGAGGGTTTTGGTGGCGCCTTTTGGTATCACCGAGCCTCAATGCACGCATTTACACTCCCTTCACTTTCTTCGCGGTAGGCAGGGGCCTTGTAAAGGTCCATGAGCGGCAGCAACACTTACCATTAGGTGTACTGTTTGCTCGTCTCTTACACTATTGGGCTTCAGTCTCCTCTACAATAGGAAGGAAATTGACCTGACGCTGGTCGTTTTATATCGAATTTCTCTTCTGTGTAAAACGAATGTATGTTCATATTACATCCCTTAGTCGTCTCACGATCAAGACAGGGGCTAATTGTATTCTTACTCCGTCACCACACGGAGTACGAGTATATGGTACGGTCCTTCTTAAACCTATATTCCAACCCAAAAGCTATGATGTTCATATTCTTTCGTTCTCAGTAAATCTTGCCACCATTTTCACCATTTTTGACGCCTTTATGTATTGCATGTATTTTAGAGCGTTTTTTTTTTCTTCTCAATCAGTACATGACCCACTATTAAGCTCGCTGGTCAGATGGATTGACATATAGTTTTATTTCAAGTTTTCCTTCTCTTGAATTGATGTTATCTACACATTATATCAATTAGACGTCTTTTAACACAACCATGAACAAAAAATTTATGGTGAATTATATTTATACGTCGTTAACACATGACTTCTCTCGAAATAAACGCGCACTGTATGGATTGTAGCTAAGTTATCAACTGCCTACTTAACGCCATATCTCCTTGGGAATGATCCATACTTGTTCACCATAGGTTGTAAAGCTCTTAGTTAGTTTGCCGAAATCCGAGAACTATATGGGCGTATTGGTACGGCTACACACGGCTTAACTTTGTATATGTAATTATGTCCATATGCCATTATTATTTTAATTTATATAGATTAACTAGCTGTGTGGTAGCGGCTTCGAATACTACCAACCCTTGCTTTGCTCGTGGGTGTCGTAAAAGACGACTAAGAGCCCTAGATTGACCCGGACCAACTACATCTGGTACCATTTGGGTCAACGATTACATTCCCAAGGAGGGTTGACGTCAGGCAGGCGGCCGGTCATAAAAGTCATTGCCGAAACTTTTTGCAATATGTCAAAACAGATGACATATTGCGTCGACCCCAAGTAATTGGGATAAGAGCAAGATGATGATGATAGATTAACTAGCAACCCGCCCTCACTTCGATTACAGTCGCCTTACCCGCGTAGTTCCCGTTTCCGTGGGAATGCTGGGATAAAATATAGCCTATGTTACTCAGGGATAATGTAGCTTTCAAATGGTGAAAGAATTTATGAAATCGGCACAGTAGTTTTTGAGTTTATTAATTACAAACATACACATAAAAATACAATTTTTTCCTCTTTATAATATTAGTATAGACTAGCAATCCGCCCTCGCTTCGCTTCGGTTATAGGTTATAGTCGTTTTACCCGCATAGTTCCCGTTCCCGTGGGAATACCGGGATAAAATATAGACTAGTTTACGCCCTGATATTATAGCTTTCCATTGGTGAAAGATTTTTTGAAATCGGTCCAGCCGTTTTGAAGATTAACCGGAACAAACAGACAGACAGACAGACAAAAATTTTTTAATTGCTATTTTAGCCATAGGTGTCGTGCAAATAACCGTGTGAGCATGAAAAAAGCGTATTATTTTGACATTACAAACAGACACTCCAATTTTATTTATTGGTATAGATGTAGATTAGGCAGGTTAGGCAGTTTTCGACTGTAGATGCATCATAAAATTTAAAAAAACGAAATAAGAAGAAATAATTGATATGGCAATGTAGCGTAATAGGTAAATTTTCCTTTGAGTCTGCCCCAGTGGGACGTATACAAAGGAAAAGGAGGATGTAAATTTACAATATGCCACCACACTTGTAATTAATAATTTGTATTTGAGTGAGCCTAACGATGTGAAGTAGACTATTTTCACGCATTATTTCCCAACGTTTTCAAAACATTTCAGCATTCATGGTCCTCACACGATCATTTTATATATGTACTAGCAACCCGCCCTCGCTTCGCTTCGGTTTCAGTCGCTTTACCTGCGGCGTAGTTCCCGTTCCTGTAGGAATACCGGGATAAAATATAGCCTATGTTACGCCCTGATATTATAGCTTTCCATTGGTGAAAGAATTTTTGAAATCGGTTCGGTGGTTTAAGCGTGAAAGCGTTACAAACAAACAAACATCCTTACTTTCGCATTTATAATATTAGTATGGATATATGAAATATAATACTCGCGTAAAGATCAGAAATAATTCTGAACTTACATTTCGAGACAGCAAGAAGTGAATGGAAATATACTTTTCATTCGACTTAAAATACTCAAAACAAAATGAAAGGAACAAATAATATTCATTTAATAATAGTCTCATAATGTAGACATATTACAATCCTCGCTCGATAAATATATCGAATAGGTACTACAATTTCTATTTACAAGGTTATTTGCTAAAGCGATCATGTCACTGACAAAGAATGGAGACATTGTTTTAAATTATATTTTCTTGATGATTTTCGACGTTTATGAAATATTAGCAACCCGCCCTCGCTTCGCTTCGGTTTCAGTCGTTTACCCGCGGCGTAGTTCCCGTTCCTGTGGGCATACCAGGATAAATATAGCCTATGTTACTACTCCCTGATATTATAGCTTTCCATTGGTGAAAGAATTTTTGAAATCGGTTCGGTGGTTTAAGCGTGAAAGCGTTACAAACAAACAAACATCCTTGCTTTCGCATTTATAATATTAGTATGGATTAAAAATTCACATAGTCATTTTTGATGTTTACGCGAACACTACATTTTATATTTTAATAAAACAATTTTTACGAATATTATCGCGTTTGTATTTGATTTTTGATTGCCCGACGTTTCGAACACTTTTTAGCGTTTATGGTCACGAGGTGGCAATGCTCGCCGATTTGTATCGGCAGTGTCGGGGTGCGAGCGGAGGGCGGTGTGATCTCTTTGAGGGAGGTCGCCTGACGCGTCGACGTCCGCCGAGACGTCATTGCCTTCCGGCCGGTGCTGATGCAGTCACGGAAAAGAAATCGTCCGATTTAGCAGAGTGGTGAGATTTAGCGGGTAGATATAAATATATGTATTCATTACAGATAACTTGTTGGACGTGTGACATCTTAGTCCGCTCGTGACCATAAACGCTTAAAAGTGTGTGAATATTTTAGAATAGTTTAATATGCCATAAATAAAATATCGGAAATTTTGAGAAATTAAAGATGAAATATCCATAAAATTATCTCTTTCGTATTGCCCACACTAGTGGGAACAGGCCTCCACAGAATAAGACGTAACTTAACTTACTGTATCAAGCTGGTCAGATGGTTGATTTAGAATTTTAGTTCTCTTTTATAACATTTATCAGAAATCACGCGGAAATCAGAAATCTACGCGGAATATCATAAATATTTATTTGTTGTAAAAAAATACGGAATTAATCGTAGAACAACGCCATATGAAAAATAGATTTTATTAATGTAGCTAACTTTATTATTATTATTACAGGTCACGGGCGGACCATGAGCCTCCGGGCCGTCTGTGACCATGAACGCTGTAAAGTGTTCAAAATGTCGGGCATTAAAAAATCAATTACAAACGCGATTTAATCCATAAAGTAGTTCTAGTTTTTACAATGAATAATACTCACGTAAACATCAAATATCATTATTTAACTGTTATAAATTTCAAATATTATTTTTTAACATTCTAAGAAGCATAAATCCCATTTGTAAATAAAAAGTTTCCCAATGGGATCATTTTTGAATAGCTGAAAACGGAATGTCTTTTATCCATGAAATTTATCCAAACCAAACAAATAGTTTCCTATATAATGAAGTATAGAAGTCCGCAGGGACAATGCGACAGGTAAACATTAGTTTGTTATAAAGCTCTTGTCCTTCATAAAACAAGGCTTTAAGAGAGGTTTTACTTTTAGTGTAGGCAATAATTTCGCTGTGCTTTTGGTAAAACGGTACTATTGAATGAAGATATTTTATTACTCAGTTACGTTTCCATTCCCTAAAGATCAGGGAGTTTTTTCAAAAGAGAAGCTATTTTTATTCTCGACGGCAGTAGAACAATTTTACTTTCATATTCTAATGACATTGCTTTCATATTAAAACTTTTCATTGTTTGAAACCCCTGATAAAACGAAATTTTCTAGAAATAAAGCTTAGCTCGATATATATATATATATCTTTTCCGAAACTTCCACAGTAAATTTCATCGAACTCGTTTGGAGCTCCGAAATTCTGAATATATTGAAAGAATACCTAAGATTTGATGATTTTAAAAGTATTAGATATTAATCACGAATTAAACGTCGATATAGTGACAAATACAA
The DNA here is from genome assembly GCA_032191425.1 of Lymantria dispar. Classification (NCBI taxonomy): domain Eukaryota; kingdom Metazoa; phylum Arthropoda; class Insecta; order Lepidoptera; family Erebidae; genus Lymantria; species Lymantria dispar. The sequence continues at coordinate 23,690,985 of CM063457.1, forward strand.
CAGAGTATAGCGTCGTTAAATTAAAGTACGTGTGGTAACTAAGTATACAATTCACCACTCCCTTTCTTACCCGTGGGTGTAATAAAAGATTAAGGGATGAAATATGCATATAACACCTATGGAAGAGAAGGAAATGAAATGAAACCCTATACCACGTTTGACCATTGCGGTATAGTAGGTCAATTTTCACCTACCATGGAGGAGGCTCTAGCCTAACAGTGGGACGTATATGTGCTGAAATAACAAATAAAGTATAGCGTCTATATTAAATTCAGGTAAGTGTTTGCAACTAAGCCCGGCTAAGTTATTCACCAGCTTATTTCTATGGCTAATATTATGACAAACAATATTATGTTATAAATGTATAGTCCTTGTCACATCTAACTCTTACTACTATATTATTATAACTTAGATAAAGCCTATATCACGTTAATACTAACATGGCTAATATGTAATGCAAAATGAAGCGTTTCAAACGCTCGATTAAACGAGTAAACGAAGTGACGGTTCTTTATCGCACTACTGAACATATGAAATGCGAGATGCTGTTTAGCTTAAATGTATATATTAAGTCCTTACATAGGTATGAAATTGGCGTTTTGTACGGGAGGAATATAAAGCATATCTTTTTTTTTTGTAAAATATGTTTAATTAATCAAAGTATGCACCGTTGTTATCTATGTACTTTTGTCATCTCATAGGTAGTTAGTTCATTGATCCTTTTACTAAAAAAACCATGGGCGATAATCTATAAACTCTTTCAAAGTGGTTTGGACTGCCGCATCGGAGTTGAATTTTTTTCCTCGTAAGAAGTTGTCCAAATTCCGGACAAAATGGTAATCTGTTGGAGCAAGATCCGGGGAGTACGGTGGATATCGCAGCCATTCCAATTGTAGCTCATCTAACTTAGTGGTTGTTTGATGTGCAGTGTGTAAGACCACACACGCATTGTCGTGAAGCAGCGTGGCCTAGAGCGATTGAACAATCTCAGTTGTTTAGCAACTAGTTCTTCCTTCATAGTTTGCAGTTGCTGATAATAGATATCTGCCGTAATCGTTTGTCCAGATTTTAGAAAGCTGTAATGAACGACACCAGCGCTAGTCCACCAAACACTCACAAGTAATTTTTTCTGAGTCAATTTTCATTTAGGGCAGGATTTGGCTGGATCTCCAGGGTTCAACTATTATGACGAGTGCTTCCGATTATCGTACAATATCCACTTTTCATCACAAGTAGTGATTCGATTTAAAATCCCTTCATTATTGTGTCGGTTGAGCTAAGTAACACAGCAGTCGACGCGTGTTTGCAAGTTCGATTCACTCAATTCATGAGGTACACATCATTCAAGTTTTTTTTAATTTCCCGATTTGCTTTAAGTGGATTAATACAGTTAAAACTGTATTGTCACTTACCCCGAAGCCTGCAGCTACCTCTGAAGTGCTTTGTGATGATTCCGCTTCCACAATAGCATTTAATTTTCAATTTTCCACTTTGGTCTCCGGCCGCCCACGGGGTTGGTTCCAAAAGTCGAAATTGCCAGAACGAAAATGTTGAAACCAAAAACGTACCGTGCTTTCTTTTGCGACACCAGCGCCGTACAAATCATTAATCCTTCGAGCTGTTTCTGCAGCACTGGTGCCACGGTAGAACTCGTACTCGTAAATATACCGATATTTCATGTTTTCCACTGTGTGGTAATAAGCGACACAAAAAAAATGTGCAAAAAACAAATGAATGACTGTATTCAAAACTCAAATGTACTAGCTAAATTAATTTATAAATTTGAATTTGAAATTATTAACCAGAGAGGAGATATTTCAGATCAAAGTATCAGTACGACAAAACGCTAATTTCATATGTAAGGACCTAATACCTATATACCGATTTTTAGGATTGCAATTTTAGATTTATGAGAGGTGTAGGTTCAATCAAATGAGGAGGTCAATTTTCCGTGTGATGACGGAATGAGGATAGATTGCCTTCTGTATGCCAAAATTCACCCCCTATCTTATTTGTGCATGTCGTTCAAGACAAGTAAGGGATATGAGTACCAGCTATACTAGAGAAGAAAGAGAGATTAACGTGGTATAGTAGATCAATTTGCCTCCGATTGTTGAGCCACTCAAGCCCTACAGTAAGATGTATGTATATCAACAGAGATGATTGGATTGACAATTGGCATTTAGATTGACAGAAGGTGGTGCTAAGGGCGATTTAAAAAAAATAGATTTATAAAGAACAGCGTCTGTTGGATCCTAGGTGGCGCTGCGCTGCTTTAAAGGAAGTTTCTTCTTATTTTTTTAGATTTTAAAGAAAGCAAATCTTTTGGCTGTTAAAATGAAATATTAATAATAAAAAAAAACTTTCTAAGCTATCCATTGTGTTGTGTCTGACCTAGCACGCAGTTACCACATTATTTTAGGCCAAAAAAAAATGGTGGTTTTAGGTTGTGGAGCAGGACAGAGAGAACATCCACGTCGACTTTCTCTAGTGATTTTAGTGGCTTGCTCTAATAGTGGAGAGGGATAATACACCCTATCGTCACCAAAATTGTTCGTAAGGAGTGTAGCCAGAACATAACCTTTAAATAAAACGCTGAGCAATTGCGCATACAGCTTCGATTCTGAGACCTGCGTGCTTATTTAAATGTTATATTTATTTCATTTTTACAGCCTATATATGTCATGTTTTGAGTATGACATACTCCACAATAAAATAGAAATGTCGGATATTTTCTGGTAAAACAAATATTTTCCTTTCAGTCGATTGGTCCCGTCCTTTAATTGGCAATCAACTTCAAAATGCCCACTTAATGACGAACTAAGATTACATTGCGTAGGTCGTTGTTTATGCTATTAATAGTATTATGGTCGTAGACTAAACTATTTCTTCTAATAGATATAATAGGTACATTAAAAGTGATGATAGGAAATTAAAAAAGATGTTATTAATGACTTTCTTTATTTTTGAGTATGTAAAAAATCGATTAATTATAACGAGGCCATAAGATAAATCAATCTGTTTCCTGGCGCCTGATGCCTTGGCTATAAACCGACAGCAGTAAAAAGTAATATAAAAGTATTACCTGGTGTCCATTAACTCAATAGACATCCACTGTTGGACAAAGGTTTCCTCATGAGAATGTCACTCGAAGCGGTCCTATGCCACTTGCATCGAACTGTCCCTGCGAATTCAAGATTGACATCTTGAATGGACGAACTTGAAGGACGACCCCCTACTAGGTGGAATGATGACTCATTCCACCTAGTAGGGGGTCGTCCTACGCTACGTCGTCCGATTCTTGGTCGCCACTCGAAAACCTTTCTTCCCCAACCGTTGTCGTTTCAACAAGCGATGTGGCCTGCCCATTGCTATTTCAATGTACTAATTCTTCGGGTATGTCGGTTACACCCGTTCTTGTACAGATTTCCATATAATGAATTTTATTACATAGAGAAATACCCATCATAGCCCTCTCCATAGCACGTTGAGTAAGTTTGAAGTTTTTATGGGGACAACATTTAGAGATCATGTTTCAGTGCTGTATGTCATCGCTGATAACACACACTAGTCATAAACCCTTGTTTTTAGATAGTGCGAAATATTGGACGAGAAGATCCTTTTAAGTTTTCCGAACGTTGCCCAGCCGAGTTGGAATCATCGGTTGACCTCTTATCTGGTGTATGCTACTAAAATCCGTTCAACCATTTTGTCAGAATGCAATAGTAAACGGCAAATCATACATTTTAAAATTGCTAATTTGAGTCTTAGCGTTTATTTTTAGATACCAGGATCTTTCACGAAAAACTTTGATACGAACTTGTATTTATTATAAATAATCAATGTGGTATAGATACAGGCTTACAACACTTTTATGAGTTTCATTTGATCACGGGTCGTTCCTTCAATTTCATACATGAAGGGTTTTATATCTGAGTTTTCAATTAAGCTATTTGTTAGATCAGCTAAATGATAAAATGCGACATCGACTTTATATATTTTTTTTATAATTTTATTTACGTTATTACTATAATATACGTTTTTATGCAACTCATTCGAGAACTGAATAATTAATAAACTGAAGAACCGAGTACATAATGAATAGTTAATAGATTTTAATTGAGAGTCGAGGTATAGTTCGTCAATTTGATTTTTCTTTTTTACAGTATGAAGTGCGGTGATACCTTTTACAAATTTTCACCGGATTAGGACGAAGCCAAAGTAATTATAAGTCATATGTATGTAAATGTATGTGTATATGTATTATTTAAACTATGACACTGTATGCGGTGCACTCAGAATATACACTGTGTCTGTATATGAACAGGAGTGTGCCTAATTACAAAATTTATTGTGATAAGATAATTAATGTCGCATCAGCCCTTGTGTAAATATGTTCTATCCAAGTGTTTAATGTAGTTGAAAATCTTTTGAACAATCGACATTTTCAATACATCGTTGAGTGCACAAAATGAATTATCATTCATTTCAAGTGATTGATAGACGATTTCCTTCTTGTGTCTTGGTTTTGTTATAGAAGTTATTTTTCTAATAGATATTTAAAATGTTCATATTTTATTCGACAGATGTCGCACGGGGTTCTTTCTTTCTGATGGGGCAGTTATTGACGGGGCATGTTTGCTTCGTCAAGTACACCCGCACACACAGACAAGCATAAGGTCATGAGGAGGGAGAGCACACCGTCCTACCACCACTGCACGAAGACACGGCGCAGCACGCTCAAGGTGCCGACCTGACGGTGCCGACTTGACGCTGCCGACTATCATTAGGGAGATGCTCGACAGCGTCAGGTACTGAGACGCGGTAGCCGTCTTTTGCGAGGCAGTTATCTCAGGGAATAAAGCGACAGAGCATGCGCCTGAGCAACTCCTCTACAGCGACATGATTCGCCGCCGGCGACTTGCGACTAGCTGAGGCCGCGGGTAACTGAATTCCCTTTCGTCACGCCATACGGAACAAAGGATGTGTGTGCTGATCATAGGTTACCCAAAAAAAATGCTAGCACGCCTGGCCAGTCTGATGCAGTAGTCAATTTTCCTCCGAAAGGGGCAAATTCCCTACAACAATGGCTTTTTTAAATAGTAATTAATATATACAAATAAATGAAATTTAAGTGTTTGTAATTTATTTATTGTGTTAAAAATAACAAAACAGTATTATGAGAATTTCATCATCATCATCATCTCAGCCCATATACGTCCCACTGTTGGGCTCGGGTCTCCTCGGGTAAGGGAGAATAAAGACCTACTATACCACGCTGGTCATACGTGTTGGTATAGGGTTTTATTTCGAGTTTTCCTTCTCTCGCATAGATGTTATATGGGTTTTATGTCCCTTAGTCGTCTCGTACGATCACCCACGGGGAAATTAGGGGGTGGTGAATTGTATTCTTACTCCGTCACCACACGAAAGATGAGAAGAAGATTATGAGAATTTACAAGGCAAATAAAATTAACACTGTCACGAATTAAGTCTCTAATAAATGTATATTAAGAAATTAATAAATAATGATTTTTTTTTTGTTTTCTATAAAACTGAACAATAAAAAGAAATAATATCAAAATAGTAATTTTATTATTTGCAAAAAAAATTTAGACCGGTTTTTAGTCATTTGTATCGATATGATTAAAAACCAGTTTAAATTTTTTTTCGTCTGTCTGATGATTTGTTCCGGGTAAACTTCAGAACAACTGGACTGATTTTGATAATATTTAACTACCAGGTAGCTGTTTATATAAGGCTAGCTCTTAGGCTATTTTTCTTTTTGGAAAAACCGTATAAAATTTTATTTGGCCCAGGACTTAATCCAAATCCTTGTGAGATATCGCAGATTCCAAATGTTGGTTCAAAGGGGCTAGAATCGAAGCGTAGCAAAGGCAGGTCACTATTACGTTAATAAAATAGATTAACTAAACCTGTTTAAGGTAGGCCCCAATGAAAATTATATACTGAAGGAAGAACAAAGGATTATCGTTTGCAACTAAACTCAATGTGGTATTAAACTTAGCATAATATAGTCTATTAAACTAAATAAAACTCTTAATTTATTTTCCCATGTGGTGACGGAGTAAGAATACAAAATACCACTCCCTATCTTGCCCGTGGATGTTATAAAAGACTACTAAAGGATGTAATACGCATATAAAATCTATGAAACCTCGAACTAAAACCTTATACCAACCTGTCTGATCATCATAGTAAGGTAAATTTCCCTCCTAGTATGGAGGAGGCTGGAGCCCAGCAGTGGGACGTTTATGAGCCGACATAGCGATATATCTTACTATTGAACGAGAAAAGTTAAAGAGCTTCCTCACCATTGGAAAAATCTCTTCTTACCCTATGCTATTATTACCCCTCCACATCACCATGCCCTTATCCCAGTTACTGAAGGTCGACTCAATATGTAATCTTCTTTCATAGTACATATGGCAAAAAATTTATAGTTTTATAATAATCTAGTTGACCCAACAGACGTTCTGTTCAAATACAGACGTACACAAGAAATTTATACATAAAGATTATTAGCAATTTTTTAATATATATATTTATACATACATACATATATATATATATATAATATTGTAGGATTTTATTGTTGTCCTGGCAGCATCAGATTGAGTTCGGCAGGGCGATTCAAAAACTTTTTCGTCCTTTATGATACCCACTACCAATATCACAAAGATTTGTAGAGGCTACCACATAATATCCACAATCGGAGGCAATTTTACTACTGCACCACACTGATCCAACGTGTTGATATAGGATATAATGTCGAGTTTTCCTTCCTTTGCATCGATTTTATAACCATTAGTCGTCTCTTACGACATCCATAATCAAGAGGGGGCGTGGTGTGATTGTATTATTGTTTTGCTACCACACGTATAGGGAGGGTAATAGATTTAGAACTGCGCTAGTTTTTCCACTCTTGAAAGCAGGTCAGGGCCGGATTATCCATGATGCGGATTAGGTAACTGCCTAGGGGCTCCGCAGTTACTAGAAGCGCCGAGTATGCACCAAGATAAAAAAACATTTCATGGTACGATTTTTTTTGAAAATTTTAATATGTTCTCAATATTATTCCTTTTTTATTGTTGTTGATAGGAAAAGGGGAAACAGCACACCTGATGGTTAGTGATTACTACTTCTCATAGACCTTGGACCATGAACCCGAGAATCGCATCGCCTAGGGGCCCTGATAGGGTTAATCCGGCCCTGAAGCACATAATATGCTATCATCTGCTTTCATCCCATAAATCGATCCATCGATGAACCATCACCCACGGGAGAAGAAGTGATGCCTACATTATATTCTTACTGATCATACGGTAAAATTATTGCATTAAACAAAATAAATGTTTTCGACATTCATTCATTTTAACGGATGTATCATATCGTCAATTTGAACAAATGTACAATTAATCAATGTTCATTATTTTATCTTTGTTTTAAAAACGTACCTGGTTATTAATACTGGCAATAATTACAAAATGTTATTAATATCAATATAATCAAACAATGTTGGCTTTTTATTCGTGATACGTTATGTTTCGGATATGAGAGTTCATTTTGTAATTATAAACCGAATTCTTGCAGCAACTTTGTTTGCATAGAATTCGTACGACATATAAATTAAATTATCCACTATTTAGTATAATAAGGCACAAGGTCCTTATATCCGAAGAAGAAAAAAACAACCACGTTATTAGATTAGCTTAATATTGCAATCATCCTTGCACCATTATATTCTAGCTCCTAAAAACAAATAAAATCTAAAAATCTATCAGACGCTTAGTTTGGTTTTCAAGAGGGGCATTCGACGATCGTGAGCTTGCTACGCCAGAGGGTCGTGGTCATGGATCCAGTTAGGACGAGGACACGACGTAACTCGAGGTCGCTGTGAACTCGTCCCAATCATCAATGTCGACCTGGCGCTTCCAATCATCGCTAAGAGTATGATCGGCAGCGTCAGGAACTGGAACGCGGACATTGATGGCGGAGCGAGTGCGGAAGGAATTCCTCCAGCCACCGGCGTGTCGGGCGGCGTAGATGCGAGTACCACACCTGAAGCTGCCCTAGCCAAGGTCGCGGATAATCGGAGCGGGGAATGGTCTACCATCCGCAGAAAGGAGGAAAGGAAGGAGTGATAATATATTCATGTTTACGTTGAATTAATGTGTGTAAAAAAACGTTAATAACAACCGCCTTCTGAATTTCACATAGGGTAGGTATATACGATATTGTTATCATTTTGATAACACTTGATATGGAGTCGAAACAATGTTAATTAGTGAAAAAAGATTAATGCAACATTTTTTATGTATAGTATTCTTAAAAAATACTTTGATTAAATATCAATACACTTTTAGAAAATCATTTATATAATAATATAGGTATATACACTTTACATTTTGGTCAACAAGACCAAACATGATTATCATCATCTCATCTCATATACGTCCAACTGCTAAGCTCGTGTTTTGTCCACAGTAGGAGCGAAATGGGTCTATTATACCTACTACGCTGATTAAACGTCGTGGTATAGGTTTTCATTTCGATTTATCTTCTCTTGCATATATATTATTTACATATTATATCCCTTCCTCATCTTTAACTAAATCATCATCATCACGGCTCATATAAGTCTCACCGTTGGGCTCCAGCCTCCTCCACAATGAAAGGGAATTTGACCTACTATGTGTAGGTGTGTTGGCATAGGGTTTTGTGTCAAGTTTTCCTTCTCTTGCTATAATAATATCTATTATTTGCGTGTCGTATCTCTTAGTCGTCTTTTATGACACCCACGGGTAAGAGAGGGGGTTATGAACTGTATTCTTACTCCGTCACCACACGGATTATTTAGAATGAAAGAAAATAAGATTTATTGAACACTATAGTTACATGACGTAAAAATGTACACTAAATGATATATAAAAAAACGAAGACAAAAAAATATTTATAATTAAAATAATCATAGTATATAAGAATTGAATTTCCAAGTATTAGTGTCCAAAAGGCAACAGCTCAGCATATGCTACATAAACTTGCAGCGCTGATTTTCAGCTGCAGCCTAACTAATCTAATTTACAGGTCACGGGTAAGAAAGAGGGGCGATGAATTGCATTCTTATTCCATCACCACACGTAAAATATTATTACTATTAAAAGACAACGTTGAAGAAAATTGAATAGAGGCATATAGTCTATGGTTATATACTGTTTATAAACCAATAGCTATTCTCCGAGACCCGCTACATAGACAACACGCTCCGGTATTCTGAAAATATTCTTTTTACGATGTGCTTACCTACAAATATACATAGTAAATAGTACTCAACTCTTTTTATTTTCATGTATTTGCGTGGTTGTTGCGTGGCTCAGTTTCATATGTGAACATATTTTGATGTAGCAATTGCCACCAGAAAATAGGTCGGCACGAAATATGTCTATCTTCATTCAACACCTGCCATTTAATTATGTTTCAGTATAGTATTTGGCATTCCCATATTTCATGCTGAAATGTTCTACCCACGGTTTATTTTTAGTCATGTCACGAAATGCGGTCGATGCTGAAAATTATGCACTCGATAAAACTAAATTACCTTGCTACGCTCGGATGCTACAACTTTTGAGTTATGTGCATGCGACTTATGATAATAATATTGACAACTTTATGGAAGAATTTACAAATAGTAAGTAATATAGTTTTAGTATGGTGACAGAGTAAGAATAAAATTCACCATTTGCCCGTGGATGTCGTAAAAGACGACTAAGAAATTAAATATGCATACAACATTTATGCCAGAGAAGAAAAACTCGAGACCAACAAGGTACAGTAGCCCAATTGGCCTCAATTATGGAGCAGGACTATTATTGAGCCCAACAGTGGGACGTATATGAGCTGAAATGATGGAGTAATATAGTAATGTGAAATGTAAATCTTCTCTTCTTCTCCAGCCGTATATGTGGGTATCATAGTTGTGGTTGGTATTCTTCTAATATGCGAATATAATTCATCTATTATGGTACTAATTGATGGGTTGCGATAGGATTTTATGTCGAATTTTGCTTCTCTTGCGTCAAGTTATTTGCATATCCCTTAACCGTCTTTTACGAGATCCACGGATAAGATATTGGAAAAGTTATTGGCGATAGTTTTATGACGTCAACTCTCTTTGGGAATGTATAACTGTTGACCAGGCATGGGATGTAGTTGATCTAGGTCAATGTAAAGCTCATAGTCGCCTATTACGACACCCACGAGCAATAAAAGGGTTGGTAGTATTCGTAGCCGCTACCACACAGCAATATATACGAGTATATATAGGTACTAGCTGACCCAACAGACGTCGTTCTGTTCAAATAAAATAAAAGGAATTCTCTTTGAAATGGACAGCAGCGCCACATACCGGGTCCAATTTTGAATCTAAACCATTCTCGAATCTCCTTGAATACACACAAAAAATTTTATCAACAGCGGTCCAGCCGTTTAGGAGAAGTTCAGTGACATATACACATACACAATAAATATATATATATATATATATATATACTAGCTGACCAAAGAACAACGTCTGTTCTGTTCAAATCTGTAAAAAAAATAGACAATTAAATTCTCCTTGAAATCGATCGCATCGCAGCGCCACCTACCGGTTTCAATTATTAATATAAACCGAATGGTTTGGATGTTCCGAATAGCTAAACCGATGGATATGAGAATTCATATCCATCGGAATGGCCACAAAAGATCATCAAAATTGGTCCAGCCGTTTAGAAGGAGTTCAATTACAAACACGAACTTTAAAGAAAAGATGGACGAAATCGGTAAAGCCGTTCTTAAGTTATGTTATTGTCCAGCCCGAATAGCGCCACCTACCGGGTCCAGTTGTGAATCTAAACCATCCTCGAATCCCCTTAAATACACCCAAAAAATTTCGTCAATATCGGTCCAGCTGTTTAGGAGGAGTTCAGTAACATACACACGTACGCTAGAAATTTATATATAAGATAAAGATTTAATATAATATTCTGTATAGTGATGGAATAAGAATACAATTTACTATCCCTTATTTTGCCCATGGCTGTTGTAAAAGAAAACTAAGAGTTAAAATATGTATATACCATAAAATCGAGGGAAGGACTCTAAATAAAACGCTATACCAACCCATCTGACCAGCGTGGTATAGTGGGTCAATTACCTCCCTATTGTGAAGGTGGCTCGAGCCCAGCAGTGAAACGTATATGAGCCGAAATGAATGAAAATGAATAAATATATTGTTTGTATAAGCTTAGCTATAAAGCTTCAGTTTACTAACATGCATTGCATCAGCGTGTAAGACTTTAATTTTCTCAAATATGTGTAAGATAATATTGAGGTCGTTTTGTGGGTTTACCGTCTCGTTAATTGTATAGCTACCTCTTATATGTGACGTAGTTGGAGGAGTCAAGTGTCGTCTCAGTTTGTCTCCATTGTGGGGGGGGGGGGCATTCCACTTCCCGTAACCTCCCCACATCTCCATTTACCACTACACTTGAGAAACTAACAATCATTACATATGACAGTGTAACACGGCACCTATATTGCAGCAAGTGTGGCGTGTCTGTTCAAATTAAATAAGAGTTTTGTTGCTGTAATTTCATAAATCCTACACGTGGGGGGTTAAGAATAATATTGCACTTTATTTTCATAATCATAAAGATTGACTAAGAGATCAGTAAGATAATGGACAGCAGTGATTTACTAGGAAATAAATAGCTGGTTGACTTTCAGGTGGATTGACCTAAATTGGCCCTTATATACAGCCTTGATTAAAAGTATAAGGCACACCACTAAATTATTTATATCTCAAAACGTTATATAATAAAACATGTACATTAAAGTACTTATATTAAAACAGCCAATGCTTTTTAACACAGACACAAACCGGTGCTGCCAAAGGATAAATAAAATAATAAATAACATATTTCTATAGGCTATAAAACTTGTGAGTTAAACAGTTTTTTTTAATAACTCATAAATCATCATCATCATCTTGCTCTTATCCCAATTACTTGGGGTCGACGCAATATGTCATCTGTTTTGACATATTGCCAAAAGTTTCGGCAATGACTTTTATGACCGGCCGCCTGCCTGACGTCAACCCTCCTTGGGAATGTATTCGTTGACCCAAATGTTACCAGATGGAGTTGGTCAATCTAGGGCTCTTAGTCGTCTTTTACGACACCCACGAGCAAAGCAAGGGTTGGTAGTATTCGAAGCCGCTACCACACAGCACCATAACTCATAAATATGATAATAAATACAATATGTTTCGTAAACTAATAAGACTGATAAGTTTAGTTATTTGCTATTTATCGCGTAAAGATGCTTTCAATTTAGTGGTGAAATTATTAACATCTAAAATATCGAACAAAAAAAGAATTATACAAAGCTTATTAAAATCCACTGATTTAAAGGAAAGTCAAGTAAGTATTGGCAAATTAGTAAAATATTCACAATGTATAGTGTAATGCGCCTGATGCCGCCCTAGCCGAGGCCGCGGGTGACTGGACCGGGAATAGTCCGTCGCCCGCAGAGAGGCTGACCGCGTAAGGGCGATCGATATCCCTGGAGGAGTTTTATGGGGAGAGGGTACCCGCAGGGCTGGCTACGGACGACAAAGAACTCGGTACCGGTGGGCAGCCCAATAGCAAAAGGGAGGGAATACAGTGAGTTATGAGGCCGCGCTTCACCCTTACATCACCCCAGACGGAAGGGACGGCGTACGCGCTGAAGATAGCCCATCCAAAAAAAAAAAATTAAGTGCATTACGCGGTTTGCGGAGACTGGTTCCTGCGCAAAATATGGACGGTAGAAAACGCATGAGCACCAGGAGGAAAAACTGATCTGCGAATCTTTGGCTCAAACTTCTCCTGGGCTCAAGTTTTATTTTCCTCCTTAAATACGAGAACCTCAGCAGTAGACAATTCAAATTCTAATCATTTATTAGATATGCATAAATATGCGTAGTATGTCAAATTCCCTCCCACAATGGAGAAGGCCTGATCGTAGCAATGGGACGTGTATTAAAACGAATTATATTAACACACGCACATCTTTTAGCCTGTAACATTTTCCTAGCCTGTTACTTTCCTCCGATGCGTTTGAGCCATTTAAATGAGAGACTTTTATTTAGAAAATTTAATTTGCTATAAGAAAATGAAACAGAAATTAAAAAAAATTAAGACAATTTTCATTTTCAATGCAATATGCATTCAAAATGAAAAAAAAGTTTCATTTTCAATGCAAATTTAAAATGGGAAAGCTGAAAATGCGCCAAAATATTAACCTTAAATTTAAGATTGTCTATGACAGAACAGAAACTTTTTGGATGCATTAACTTATTTTTTAAGTATAATATAACATATGAATTTAGTTCTTACTGAGTCGGTGAGAGCCGACTTTGCTCGAACGACGGCTGTGTTTCATTCAATACCCACAAAATAAAGAAAATAAAGTGCACTGATCAGCTAAATAAGATTTTCCTTCAAAACTCTTAGTTGCATTCAAACCATAACACGGCAACGAAAAAAGTCTTAAAGCTTATTTAGGTTAATATTCATGTTATATAATACTTTTTACTCGGAAGTCGGCGATTGTGTAAAAGTTAAGTACTGAGTTACGAGAGGTTTATCGTAAGAATTTCTACATAATCTTTAAGTCTTGACTCTACAGTTACAAAGCCGTCGTTTCCGTAACAGATTAGACGTTTTTCTGTTCTATGCGCGACTTTATTCATAAAGATCTTTTATATTTTTTGTATAGGTATTCTTATACAAAAAATATAAAAGAAATAGTCCAAAAAATATAAAAGAACCTTATACTAAATAGGGTAGATACTCTAGCTAGCATAGATTATCCATAAACATTTTTTTTAAAGTCTACGCCTTGCACTAAGGAAATAATTCTTATATTGGGGACTTTACAGAACAACAATATGTGGTTTGCACAAAGTGGTTTCTTGCCAAGTTTGCCGTCTTTTGCATATATGTTATATGCCTATTTAATACATAGGTTGTTTTTTACGACATCTACGGACAAGAGAGGGTGGTGAATTATATTCTCACTCCATCACCACACGGAAAACAACACCATTATTTAATGATTATTTGAACCCCTTGAATCAATAAATACATAAATTGTGTAAAAATGTGTATTACTAGTTGTCACCTATTCTAACAAGATATGAAACATAATTAGTATAATATCTATGTTAACTCTTCAAAATGAAGTATATTTTAAAACAAATATAAAATTCTAATTCTGCTGTTTTTTCACATCATAGGAGTATCTAAAAATCAATTAAATACAAGTCAGGCTCATAAAAGAAGCAAAGCGCTTCTTCTTTTGCCTTCATCAAAATCGACTAAAACGCAAAAGAAAAAGATGTTTATGTTCGGACTCTTAATTTTTATCTTTATTTTATTTTTATACACTTCATGAAATTTTCAACTAACTATCACTGTTCATGAGATACAGCCCGATAACAGATATACGGTTTTAATATCACCTTGTTTTACTCAGTATAGCTTAAAAGCTTTACTCTCCCAATTTTCACCACTCCCGGAGTATTTTAAATAAATATTTTAAATTCTCGTCTTCAAGTATCTGTATTGCAGGTGCAATGCAGATAGTGGCAGACGAGAATTTAAAATATTGCCTTGAATTATTAAGCAAAATAGCCTTGAATTATTTCTGCTCCACCCTAGGTCGACTGGCAGAGAATGCCCAAGGCATTAAGTCCGCCTTGTATCTTTGTTTGTGCAAAAGTTTTAAAATAAATAAATAAATATTATTAAAAATAATTATAGTTAAATGTTAATATTCGTAGTTTTGTATATTTATAAAGATTCTTGATTCCGTCCAGCTTTAAATAGCCGGTTGGAGGCAAGCTATAAGTTTAGGTATAAAAGTATCATCTTCAAGGGGGTAATTACGGAGAAACTTGCTCGGGGTCTCCGTTTATCCGAAATGCCTCATGGCAAAATCCGAGCGGCACGACTGACATCCCTAGAAACTAACACTAAGATTACCTCTTGTTGCCTGTATACCTGTATACCTCGTGTAGTAGTTGAGGAAAATAATTTTGTAGGTTGACGATAGGTTGAAATTTAATAGTTTTAAGATAAATCAATCCACTAAATACGCAATTCCATAGCTAGATATAGGATACCATTAACAGAAATAGTTTTACGCTTTTCAACGAGTGTTATATCTATGAAGTATAATAATGTCAGTAGATCCCATCTCATTCTTAGAATACATTTCTCCAATAACGCTTGTGTTTACATGGAACAATACCTACTCTTTCTATGTAAACCTAACCTATCCCATTCATAGATTATATTACCCCAATAAACCCTGTGTTTTACCTGTTTCCATGCAAACCTAATCTATCCCAATCTTAGAATACATTTCTCCAATAACCCCTGTAGGTATTTTACCTGTTTCGTGTAAACCTAACGCATTCCATTCTTAGATTACATTTCTCCAGTAACCCTGTGTTGAATCTATGTTTCCATATAAACCTGAAAAATTATCGAGTATGTTCTCTATGGTTTTTTTTTTCATAAAAACAATATAAATAATAATCATATTTATTACCTTTTCAAAACTTACATCATCATCCATCCATACTGTAACCATGCTGATCAGACGGGTAAGTATAGGATTTTATTTCAAGTGTACCTTCTTTTGCATAAATATTATATGCATACTACATCCATTAGTCGTATTTTACGACACGCACTGGTAAGATAGTATTTTATATTCTTACTCTGTCACCGCATGAAAAAGACTTACTACTAAAAACGAATAAAATTAAAATATCATTAAGCTTTTGATATATTTCTTTTAATACAGACAGTTCTTTCAAGAAGGAGGCGGCAGAGTAGGTTAACGAGGAGAACATTCACGCAAACGTGCTCTGCCGTCGACATGTGAGGTCGGCACTATCTGTATCTGATGAACGAGACTGTGAAGTGACGATCTAGTTACAAAGAATAAGGCTGACCGTGAGTGGATGACATTTCGGTGATTTGTAGCCGTGAATGGAAGTAAGTATTCGCCAGACTGGCCAATGGAGTTTAGTAATCGGATCCGGTGGCCGACTCAATTAGTGGTGAGGAATAATACGGTAAGTTATGGGGTCGTAACCAACCCTTACACTGCATTGAACAATTTAGATAGGCGTGAATGGATCATAGCCTATGAAAAAAAGGTTTTCAATATACGTGTTTTCGACGAAGTAAAACCCGAAAGAGTTTTCTCACTTTAAAATGGTAAAAATTATAAATACAACTTATCTAATAGAGATTTTTTATTCTGTGTGGTGACGGAGTAAGAACACAATTCACCACCACCTCTCATACCCGTGGGTGTTATAAAAGACGATTAGGGGATATATTACGTATTTGATATCTATGCAAGAAATGGAAAACTCGAAACTAAACCCTATACCAATCTGTCTCACCAGCATTGTATAGTAAGGTCAATTTCCCTCCTATTATGGAGGAGGCTCGAGCCCAACAGTGGGACGTATATGAGCCGAAATGATGATTATGAGAGATTTTTTTAAATTAAAGGCGACACACAACCTGCCACAGACAACCTGCGATTAAGGAAATAATCCTTGTCTTGCGGGGTACTTTACAAACGTATAATTAACGGCCACAAATTACATCCAGACTAACAATTTGTGGATCACACAAAGTGTTGTCCTGCCTGGGATTCGAATCCACGACACTGGCACATTAAGTCGGTATGTTAACTATGACACCATCTGCGTGCAGGCAATTAAAGTGATTATGAAATGATATTTTATGAATTAACAGAAAACGTGCAAAATAAAACCATGATAATTAAATAAGCTATCCTATAAAATTATTCATCGTAGAGAGACTGGCTCCGAACGCGGCTAATATTTATTATTCAAATGCTTGGGTGCAATCACAGTCACACCCCGACTACCTCGGGTCAAGGTTAGCCTTTAATTACTCTCGCCTGATTATAGTTAATCCCAAGCATTTTGAAACACATGGGGTACAATTGAATCATAACTCCAGTTAGCTCTCGAGCGTAATGAATGTCAGGTTTCCATTTCAACGTACTCAAATTTTATATAAGATTTCTTACCAAGCAAATTGAAAGCATTAATTGTAAGCTTTGCCACATATATTTCTTTATACACAATATAATTGTTAGTCACATTATTCCTGTTCTGCTGTCAATCGCTTTTACAGTAAGGTAGTACCAATACCTTAAGATTGTAGAAAAGGAAGTTTAGGAGGATGTATGCGTTTATAACACTTTCACATAAGAACTACTATACCATTTTATAGTAATTTTATTGAAAGACAACTTATTTATCCGAATAACGTACTTATTACTTATCTTAATATATATAAATTACGTGTCACGTTGTTTGTCCGCGATGGGCTCCTAAACTACTTAACAGATTTTAATCAAATTTGCACACGGTGTGCAGTTTGATCTAACTTGAAAGATAGGATAGCTTACATCTTAATTTATGGAGGCGGAAATGCTCGCCGGATTGTATCGGCGGGTGACGGGGGTGCGAGCGGGGGACGGTGTGATCTCGTTAAGGGAGCTCACCGCCTGGCGCGACGACGCCCGCCGTGACGTCATTCCCCGTTGGGCAGTCCAGCTGGAGAGGCCTCGTTTCGGGGTGCGAACCGTGGAGGCCTTCCGGCCGGTGCTGATGCAGTGGTTGGAGAGGCGGCACGAGGTGCTCTCCTTCCGACTGGTGCTGGTTTTGACGGGGCATGGGTGCTTCGCCAAATACCTGCACAAGGTCGTTAGGAGGGAGAGTACACCGTCCTGCCACCACTGCGATTGCGACGAGGACACGGCGCGCCATACGCTCGAGGCCTGCGCGGCTTGGGCAGTGCAGCGCTGTGAACTCGTCGCAATCATCTGTACAGACCTGACGCTGCCGGCTATCGCTAGGGCGATGGTCGACAGCGTCGGGAATTGGGACGCGGTCGCAGCCTTCTGCGAGACAGTAATCTCGCGGAAGGAGGCGGCGGATCGCCTGCGCGAGGAGCGCAGCCTCGATGAGGAGATCCGCCGCCGGCGACTGGGGCGGCGTAGGCGCAACTACCTGCGCCTCATGCCGCCCTAGCCGAGGCCGCGGGTGACGTGACCGGGGATTAGTCCGTCACCCGCCGAGAGGCCGACCGCGTGAGGAAAGACCGACGTCCTCCCCAAGGGGGGGACGTCGGTCGATGTGAGGGTACCCCAATAGGGGGTATTCCGTCGGGCCGACCACTGATGTCAAGTAACTCTGCTCCGGTGGTCGGCCCAACGACGAAGGCGACGTGGTTTTCGGGTGGGATGCGGGAGTTGCGTGCTTAAGCCCCTCTGTCGCCCTGGACGGAGTGGTACGGAGGCGCACCGACCGCAGCCCACCCACAAAAAAAAACATCTTAATTTATAGTTGCAATATTATTTTATTGCAAATTATTTGTCTATTATTTGACATTCACAATTTTCTGTTAACTCCAAACGATTTTAACAGATGGCGATATCTGTTGACTGGATTGAGGAATTAATTAATAGATGGCGCTGCTATGTCAAATCTACAAACGTGTCATATACGATTTTAACTTGCTTTTTTACATAGATGCCATTTGTAAAAAAATATGACGATCTCCTACAGTTCCACTTAAATAGTTTAATAAAATGTATTATAAAAAAACATTAGCCACAGCAATGCATGGCCGGGTCTGCTAGTGTATATATATATATTGGAATCCCTGAGTGAAAACTTTTTTCTTTGCCGTACACGTAGCTCTCTATCGCAAGGTGGGCGGTCTACCGGTACCGAGGCTTTATCTTTAGTAGCACAAGTACGAATACTGTCCATAATCTGACTCTTGTTAACCATTGCTACGGTAACAGTGACTGCCAGTGATAGATAGATAGTCGGTGATCGAAGGTTACAACGAATTTACAGTGCTGCAATATGGCAAATCAAGGACCATTTTGGATTAAAAGTCGATAACTTTTTTAATTCTCAAGATTATACTTTCAAATTTTGCACAAATATAGAGTAGTGTATAGGGCATGAAATGGAATATATATTAATATAATTTCATTTAATACCATACATTAAAATATAAAATAAATTCAAAAGTATTAATACTTTGAATGACCATAATAATTTTTTTAACAAAACAAATTATAATGTCTACAAAAGCCAATTATTATTTATTTATTTCCATATTGATATTTACCATCATCATTATGATAGCTCATTTACGTGCTAGAGTTGGGCTCACCTTCTCTACAATAGGATCGAAATTAACCTACTATGCTGGTCAGACGTGTTACAGGATTTTATTTCGATTTTCCTTCTTTTGCATAGATGTTATATTCATATTTAAATTCCACAATCGTCTTTCAGGATACCTACGGGCAAGAGGGATAACTTCAAATGAAGGTCAAACAATATCATCCACGTAAATTTTTCAATTCAGTCATACACGGATTCTATTGTCAGAATTCTAGATGTTGTATAAATCTTGAAATTTACCTCTTTTTTATGGGTAGGCCATGGGAAGCGCACACGCGGTCCGTTCCGTCCGGGGCGACGAAAGAATGGCGCGCGGGCTCATAACCCACCCATACCCACATCGTCTTCGTCGTTGGGCCGATCACCGGAGCAGGGTGACTTGTCGTCAGTGGTCGGCCCGACGGAATACCCTTTCGGGTACCCTCACCTCTCGACGTCCCTGTCCCGGGACGTCGGTCGCCGTCGCGCGGTCAGCCTCTCTGCGGATGACGGACTAAATTCCCTGTTCTGGTCACCCGCGGCTAGGGCAGCATCAGGCGCAGTTACTCGCGCCTGCGCCGCCCGAGTCGCCGGCGGCGAAACGTGTCACCAAGGAGGAGCTCCTCTTGCACACGATCCGCCGCCTCCTTCCGTGAGATGACGGCCTCACAGAAGGCGGCAACCACGTCCTAGTTTCTGATGCTGTCAAGCATCTCCCTGGCGATGGTTGGCAGCGTCAGGTCGGCACCGATGATCCTGACGAGTTCACGGCGCTCCCCCGAAATTTGACCTATTGTACTTATGTTTCTATTTTTTTTAATAAAGACATCATTTTGCACTTATGAAATATTCCTTGTATTGCGAGAAACTTTACAAACAAATAATTTAATGGCCACAAATTACATCCAGACTCAGAATAACAATTTGTGGATCGTAAAAACCTCGTGAAAATTGCTGCGCGTCGTTGGATGCAGGCGGCAAATAACCGTAACTTTGTGGCGACACATGAGGGAAGACTACGTTCAGCGTTGGACGGCGATAGGCTGAATGATAATCATGATAACTTAGTTTGATCCTTAAACTATTAAAAAAAAAAGTGTATCATTAGCGACATTGATAAAAGCTATTTTTAATATGCCGTTGTTCAACGATTTTTCATAATGCCCTGCTTTGTTCCGATCACGCGGATATCGAGTGTATTTTGCGCAGTCTCCTCGTAGCAAACATAATGTCGCTAACACGGAGTCGTCACCCTAATCACGATTATGTGTATCCGATAAGATCTATACCGGTGGGATCCATGAGTAATAACAGTTAATAAGTACCTGTTGTACTTAACTTCATAATTACACACTTTCTCAAGTAACGCCATATACATAAAATAGATGCTCATAGCTAAGCTTTGGCTGTTTGGCTTAAGGAGTTAAAATTATATAAGTCTCGAAGTACATAGAAACTCCTTCGCTCGAGGCGATTGAATAACCGACCCACATTGAAGACACTGGTACGGATTCAATTGCCTTAAGTGTGTGCCATTAGTTTTATTCGGTTAATTAATTCATTTGAATTAAGCGATACATATTGGAGATTTATTATTATTGTGAATTGAGAAAAATGTCGGAACATTTTAAAGTGATTGCTTGTGATGGTATGCTTCCAAAGATAAGTGTGTATTCTTTGCGAAGCTGCTTGAAGGTACCTTTTTTTAAAGTAAAATGTGTTCAGTTAACATTTAGAATGTTTATGGTAAACTCTTTTTGTTGTAACAGACTAAGAACAGAATTTATCTCAACCAATCGTAAAATCTGGCTGAGGAATTACTAGGAAAATGTACAGCTGTATTCGTCAGGGAGCCCTCATTATGCCATTATTTCTCCCTTGTAGGGAAGCATGTCTAACAGTGGATTTCGACAAGCTGATGGGACGGATGAAACTTCAAGCTTAAGTTCTAGAAATGTTCATCGTTGTGGAATATTATTTTCTTTAGTTATTTTCAAAATATTACCCTTGCTACTTTTTATAATCCCTTTTGAGTAATGTAGTATTGTCAACTGTTGAATGTTAAAACTGTTTACAATGTTGAAGAATCGTATGGCTAAGAATATCAAAGGCCGTATTTTACTTAACTATAAAATATATGCAAGAGAAGGAAAACTCGAAACAGAACCCTATATCAAGCTGTCTGACCAGCGTGATATAGTAAGGTCAATCTCCTTCCTATTGTGGAGGAGGCTCGAGTCCAACAGTGGGACGTATATGCGCTGAAATGATGATGATGATAAAATACGTTCTTATACATCTGTAGACGTATCTTTCAAATTGAATTGGAATGTATTCCAATCTAACAATGTTTGTCACTATATGCTTTATCTACAGTGCTACTGTTTTATGACTTATGTAATCCAAAAGCGTAACGTTATTCTAGAAATAGATCTCCTAACATAATACTTAAGGTTACTACTGATGCTCACGTACTTGTGAATGGCCGAATTTTGCACATTTTTTAATAAAACTTTAAAGCTGTTCGCTCCGAATACGTTCTTTGTTATTAATATAACGAATAATGAAATATAAGATTTAATAACATAAGTTGACAACATTATTCTGTCCTGTGGCTCGAACCCGAAACCTTTACGTAATGGTTTTTAATCTTCAATTTGTCTGCTTGTAAATACACCTTAATAATTGTAACTGTAATTATAAGATTTGTTAGAATACTCACTAATGATGCCTATGTTGTGATAGTTTACGTATTTATATGTATGTAGATAAGCGTAAGTTAATTGCTTAAAGGGCTATTAGCGATAAAAGAGGCCCATAATCGCGCTAATAAAGCTCGGAAACATACGAACCTTTCTATTACAAGTCGGAGAGATCGTAAATGTGTTAAATCATTAATTGAAATTACTTTTTCGTTCGTACTCTCGAGTCATGAAACTTGTGTGTAACTTAAAAGCTATAAACGGGTTCATTTGAATAAAAAGTTAATTATTATTTTTGACTTAAATCGTATATCTTGTCAAAGGTAACTGATGAATAATAAATATAGTGTTGCAATCGATTGATAGTTGAATCGATTGATTGATAGTAATCGATTTTTCATCGATGATCAACAATTACAATAATATTTTTTATTTACATTATGTGTATTGACAATTCGAAAGGTGATCGTAATTTAAATTGGTGATTATAATATTGAAAATTGAAACAGTTTTCTTTTTATTCTCCAGCTTACATGTTCCACTATTTGATACAGAATACCACCACAATCCAAGTGAAATTGACACTTTGTTAAACAAGTTGTTACAAGGATAACTTTATTTTTTCATTTTAGCTTTCCGTGCGGTGACGGAATAAGAATACAATCCGCCACCACCTATCTTGCCCGTGGATGTCGTAAAACATGACTAAGCTAATATAATATACATATAACATTTATGCACGAGAAGGAAAACTCAAAAGAAAACTCTATAACAACCCGTCTGGTAGCGGCGTGGTATAGTAGGTCAAATTCTCTGCTACTGTGGAGGAGGCTCGTGCCTAGTAGTGGGATGTATATTAGCCGAGAAAATGACTATCGAAAAACTGCACATTTTGGGTAAATTATAAAACATTACTTTTACAAAGATATTCTAAAATTAATATTGTATAACTCACCTACCACCTTTGGGCTAGGGTCTCTCCCAATTAAGCTAAATTAGCCTACTACATTACACTGACAACATGATTTAGCATCTGAAATAGTTTTAATATTTATTTAAATGTAAAACAAATCAGAGGCTTTGGTAGGCAGCTCTTATAAAATATTTATAGAAAGTAATTATATCATATTTATGTTACGGGCGCGCACCTACATCAATATCCATTAAGCTAGTCACTGTACTGTCCAAATAATCGCATTAAAGGAAAATTGATGCGGTCGGCGACAAAGTTGATGTATTGCTCAAACTCAAACCACTCGCATTTATGTATGAAATTTGTAGGTAAAAATAGAAACTCTTCAGATTTAAGTACTTAATATATGCTATTTCTCATGTAGGCAAAATAAATTTCATGAAATCAATTTCAAGAATATCTCCTTATTAATTTTCATGTCTGGCGGCTGGATTCCTTCATAATGGGTAAGAATAAATTAACAATAATAAGTTTAAAAAAAAATAAGCTTTTATTTAAATGCACTAAATAGAAAAATAAACTAACTTTTAAAATTTTAACTATTTAATTATTACATAGTTACACAGTTTACAAGATATAAAAGCTTGTCGCGAGAATTACTTGTACAGATAAACAAGTAAATTAACATAACTGCAGTGCTTCGGTATCCAGCAAGTCCTCGTATTTACCTCGTATTTAAATTCGGGGTAATACGCGAGTACTTAAGTACTCATATTTACTTAAGTTTGAAAATTTTATTCGTTAAATTCATTCACATCAAGTTATTTCATTTACTTGTTTATCAAGTTACAAATAAATCTAACGAGAAGCTTTTATATCATATAAATTGTATAATGCGGTATAATTTGATAGTCAAAGTTTCCAAGTCAAAGTTTTTTTTCTCTTTACGTCGCATTTAAGTTTATAAAGGGCATAAAAGTTTATTTTTAAATGATTTTTATTTTTGTTATTAGTTATCGCTGGACACGTTTCTCAGTCTGTGCATCTCATTCAACGTATCATTGTTGTGAGGTCCTTTACCAACTAATTTCAAACCATTAAGTCCTTCAATAAAGAGACCTCCTAATGATTTAACCCTATTTAAGGCCACATTTGCTTGACCAGTAGCGAATAGATTCGAGCCTGAGTATACAACGGCATGATCGACGGTACTGCCCTGCATTTTGTGTGCAAGCCCAACATAATATAATTGGCATCATTTTTTGGTGCACAGCATCGTAACTATAGTTTGCTGGACATTGCGCAGTTTTGGGTTGAATTCGGTGATCACTGTCTGAACCATAGTTTGCCCGGACCGATGGTATGATAATTTCATACATTTGTTCCCTCCAGCAGCAGGGTCATATGATTTCTATGTCTACTAAGTTGGATTTAGGGTGACGTCACTTTATTTTCCGAGTTATTCTTAATAAGCCCTTTCATTTGATACCGATATTGTAAGAAAGCATTGAAAGCAACCAGTTCTAGGTGTTCCACCATATTGGATTTAAAATGACGTCACAAAGATAAATACATTTTAAATAAAACTACTTTACGGATTTTATCGCGTTTGTATTTGATTTTTGATTACCCGACGTTTCGAACACTTTACAGCGTTCATGATCACGGGTGGACTAAGATGTCTCACGTCCAACAAGTCATCGTTACTGCAGAAAATTTATAATTATCTACCCGATACAGAAATTAATTATTAAATATTGACCCACATTTTGATACAAAATTTATTGCCAGTGTAAGAAGAAAATGATTCTATATGAAAAAATTATATTGTTTATGGTTAGTAATAATTAAACATTAAAATTAATAGTAATTATATTTAAAAACTAACTAATAATCTAGTATACTACCACCGGATCGGAACACGGTTACACTGAGAAAGATCCGGCAAGAAAACTCAGGTAACATGATGCTAAATTAAAGTTAATTTTGAAGGCGGCTTACTTTATGTTACTAAAAGGTTTTAATTTATAAAATTATCTTTAGTTATTATTATTGTGGGTCAAATCTATACAATATGAGCTCACGGTGTCTTGCAGTCTTGTGGTGGTCTTTTTGGATTTGTTTTTAATAATGTTTATAACAGGATCCCAGCTTGATGGTAACACCCAGCCATCCTCTCTATTGAAATTTTTGTGTTTTTTAATCTCAATAGCCTCGCGTACCATTCTAGGCAGGTATCGGTGTTCTTTTGCGAGGATTTGTGGTTTATCAAACCTGATGTTATGGTGGGCGCGGTCCTGACTATGTTCACAGACTGCAGACCTAGTGTCCCGGCGGTGCTTCACATCGGCTATGTGTTCTTTGATCCGAGTTCTTATGGATCTCTTTGTTTGTCCAATGTAAGAGAGACCACAGTCACAGTCAAGTTTATATACTCCTGCATCTTGTAAAGGGATCTGGCACTTGACAGGTGGTAAGAATTGGCTAATCTTCTTCAGTGGCTTAAAATAAGTTTTAATGGAAGAGCGTTTCAGGATGTAGCCAATCTTGTCAGTGACTCCTTTGACATAAGGTATTATTGCAGGAAGGCGCTCAACTGTGGGTGGTTTCACTCGGTCTCTGCGACGGGGGCGAGAAACTGGCAGCTTGTTTGCACGTAACACCTGCTTGACATGCTGCAGCTCCCCAGCCAGGTGTTCATCGTCACAGATTCCTCGTGCTCTCTGCAACAAAGATTTATACACGGTAGCTAACTGTGAAGGGGGATGATGAGAATCACCGTTCAAGTATCTGTCTGTATGTGTTGCCTTACGATACACTGTATGACTCAAGGTGTTATTAGGGTTACGTATAACCAAAATGTCTAAGAAGGCTAAAGAGTTATTTGACTCCAGTTCCATAGTGAATTGAATTTTTGGATTAATGGAGTTAAGATGGTTTAGGAATATGGTTATTTTATCTGTGGGTAATATTGTGAAAGTGTCATCTACGTACCGCTTGTAGAACCTGGGTGTGACAGGTGAGCTTGATAAGGCCGTCTCCTCGAAGTCCTCCATGAATATATCGGCAACGACAGGGGAGACCGGCGAGCCCATAGCCACTCCATCTACTTGCTTGTAGAAGTCATCATTCCACATTAAATAGCCAGTTGTTAGGCATTGACGTAACAGTTCCGCATATCCCAATGGCATATTATTGTCAGATAGCTTCTCAGATAGCTTTTCTTCTTACACTGGCAATAAATTTTGTATCAAAATGTGGGTCAATATTTAATAATTAATTTCTGTATCGGGTAGATAATTATAAATTTTCTGCAGTAACGATGACTTGTTGGACGTGAGACATCTTAGTCCACCCGTGATCATGAACGCTGTAAAGTGTTCGAAACGTCGGGTAATCAAAAATCAAATACAAACGCGATAAAATCCGTAAAGTAGTTTTATTCAAAATGTATAATACTCGCGTAAACATGAGAGATAAATACATTGTCATTCAAACTGAACATTGTCATTAAGCTGAAAAATTTCAGCTTAATCAGTTGAATATATCTGGTACAAAATTGAGCTTCAAAATTTCACACTAACAAAAATGTACATACATTGCAAGTTAGATAAAATATTGTAAAAATTATCTGATTTACTATCGTTTAAGGTTCGAGTTTGCCTTTTCTTGTAGTGACTCTATATGCCTTTTTTCATCCTATTTATTTAAAGGTGGTTTATAACAACAAACAATGTTTTTTGATCATTTCAACTCACATACGGCCTAATACTAGGCCGTATGTGAGTTGAAATGATCTCCTCGATATAAAAGGATTTAATCTACTATAACGCCGTGATCAGTTGGGTGGTAAGTTTTATTTTTAATCGTTCTTCAATTGCATAGCAGTTATATGCATATTATATCCCTTGGTCGTATTTTATAACACCGACGAGGAAATATCCACTAAAACCACAGTGACATTTAATCCCCGATGCCCCAACACTTGGCCGTATAGCCAGGTTTTTCCATCATTCAGGGCAGTTTGAGGAGGAGCGCATAGAGGCGCCTCTTTCTCCCAGATCGCCGACGACGAAGCGACTCAGTGGACGCAAGCACCTTATGTGCCCGCTCCGCGGCCTCCTTCTTTGTCAGTGCAGCCTCAGAAAAGGAGGCCATCAACGACCAGCTATTGTAGCTGTCAAGCATTCTGGAGATGATGGTTGGCAATGATCGGTCCGTTTCGACTTCCGCCGACAGGACGTGGCGCTGGAGCCTCCAAGTGGGGCCTACTTTCAATGTGTGGCGCGTCACACTCATGACATTCTGGGGCCTCTTACAATTTTGTGCAAACACTTATCTAAGAAAGACCCCATGTCCAATAAACACCTTTACCATCTTGAATACAAGGCTGCTGTGCTTTCCCAGCGGTGAAAATGCGGCGCAACCACCGCCCTGCTAAAAGGGATTCTAAATATTCTCTCCACTACTAGGCGACGTCCCTGCGGGCCACTTCCTCTCCAGCCCCCTTACAGAGACCTATTCGCCGTTGATTCGCGCTGACATGGAGCTAGTACACTTCCGCCAACGCCTTTTCCACCAGTGGTCAAGGTAGTTTCCCTGCCAGCAGTGTCGTCGCAGTTCATGACAAGATTAAGGTATCCCCTAATGGCTCTCCACCGCCATGGCCCTCTGCAGTCGTAACAGAAGACCTCTGTTGCGGACAGCGAAGACATGGGTAGGACGGCCCAAGACCACCAGTATTTGACGGAAGCTATCCCAGCATCGCGACCGACTTGATGAGCCTAGGCTCGAATTAAACAAAGTGTTGCTTGAAATTACAATTTGAATCGAGGTCCAGATCCAGATCTTTTATCTGGGCCCGCACCGGCACGGCTACCACAGACAACATTGATGTGTGCTCCTGGGGACCTTGACATGGACCATGAAAAAGGAGAACCTCGGTTTTAAGTAAAACGAAGATGAGCTTACAAAATCTATCGATCAAATTACAAATATGACAACGTTAAGTTCTTATTTAAATCAGTGAATCAATAAATAATCCCAATTTACCTACAATTGAATTTAAGGTTAATTCTGTATACTAATGTATAATATTTTAGATCCGTTCTGTTTTGTGAAGTAGCTTACTTCGGGCGAGATACCCCAATTGATAGTCGGCATGGTACATTAAAATGAATGCGCTTTAAATGTTCTGGACAATTAATGTAGTTTCGAATTTGTAAGGAAAAATGAGGTTGAAAACTTTCCTCAAATGGCCAAACTATGCAAATTAAAATGAGCTAACTTAAATAAGTCAGATAATTAATAATGGTGATTAGGTTGTAATAATGTCGACTAATAAGTAATTAGGTGGTTATTTTTTATGTAATGCAAAGTAGAATGCACGACACCTCACTTAAATCAATTTCCCTTCTATTGTGGAGGAAGCCCGAGCCCAGCAGTGGGACTTATTTGGGCTGAAATGATGATCATTATAGAAGAGAATAAAGCCTTTTTAAATATCTGAAAGTACCGTCAAAACATTTTAAATATAAAACACGATGTTTGCAGGTGAGTAGATGTTTTACAAGTAAAACTTGAAGTAATTTTTAAAAGTTAAATGAAAGAAATACGAATATCCGCGCAAAGATGTCTGGAGAATTTTTACAAGATTTTTTGAATATACATTACTTCTTATTAGATTCTTACAATGTTATAAACTTTTGGAATTTATGCTTATTGTGACTTGTTTTAGCAATATTTAAAATCATTTTGTATTAAATGTTACGTGGTGGTGACTATGAATACTACTAACTCATAAATTGCTAAACTGCTAACTGCACTGCTAATAAGTAAACTTAAAAATTTTGAATAACCCTCGACACAAACTAAACTAATACAAAAAAAGTATCACGTTTTCTTCAATAGAAACTATTAATTAATTATTATTTAATTACTGTACTGGCACAAGTGAAGCATCTAAACAAGTAATCATACGCCATTACATCACTTTGGAAAAGAGCTGATACTCTTACACCGCTGCCCTGTGATATTAAGCAAACATAACCGCCTAGAGGCTTTCAAATAAAAAAACTGCATCGTTAGGATCCAACTGAAAATCAGCACTGCAAGTTTATGTCGCATATGCTGAGCTGTTGCCTTTTGGACACTAATATTTGGAATTTCATTTGTATATACTACGATTATTTTAATCATCAATATTTTTTCGTCTTCGTTTTTTATTATCATTTGTGTACCTATATTTCTATGTTAAGCATGTAACTATAGCGTCCAATAAATCTTATTTTCTTTCTTTCAAAATCCATCAATCCGTTTGACTACTATGACGCCACAGACAGACACACACAAACAGACAGATATCGACGTCAAACTTATAATACCCCTTTTTTCCGTCAGGGCTTAAAAAAACAAATATGTTGTTTTATCTGTAAACAAAAATAAAATAATATACCCCAATTACTTAAAATAGTAGTGAAACAGTTATATCCATTATGGTAAAGAGATCTTTCCGTGTGGTCACGGAGTGAGAATATTATTTACCACGCCTTTTCTAGCCAGCGCCAGCTTAAAAGACTCGGGTATATAATATGCAGATCATATCTATTCAAGAGGATGAAAACTCGATATAAAACCATATTCCAACACGTCTGACCAGCGTGATAAATTAATTTTCCTGCCATTACAGGGAAGGCCAAAGCCCAACAGTACGACTTATAGGGGCTGAAATAATGAGATTATGTAAAGACATCGTGATATCCTTTTAAATGAAATGTATTATTTATGTAAGAAATATTTACATCAAACACTTTCTAGCACATTTTTACGCACTTTTCTTATATACGTCGAGTGATAGGACGAACTAAAAGATAGGTCAAGTAAATAATCGCCTATTTTCTTATCCATCCTAACAATAACATTAAGTTTAATTTCTACCTAAGTTAAACACTTCACGGAGAACTCAAGGGCACTCCGGCTATTAATGGTCCGGATTGGATCTTACTGTGGCATTGAAAGTTAATATTACACCGAAGGAAAGTATTTTATACATACTTTTTTAACTGAGTATGTTTAGTTAATATATATCTTTATCTTTAGTATCTTTAATTTATAAAATAGATAATATCATGTGTGGTTGGGGGATATGAATACTACCAAACCTCCTTATTCGTTGGTATCAAAAGACGATTAAGAGCTTTACATGTGTAAGGCCAACTCCTTCTTAGGCCATCTGCTCAACTTTTATTCAATTATAATATAATCATATAATTATAATATATAGAAAAAAAGAGTACATATTGGTTACGACACATAATTAGCATTAGAACAATGTGATTATTATAAAAAAAAAACTGCGAGTCGGAGTGGTGAACATGAAGGTTTCCGTAACATTATCTAAAAAAGGGCAAAAATCGCGTTTGTTGAGGGAGCCCCTCTTAAACATTTATTTTATTTTTAGTATTTGTTGTTATAGCGGCAATGGAAATACATAATTTGTAAACATTTCAACTGTCTAGCTATCGTGGTTCTTGAGGTTCCTAGTAACAGACAAATGGACGGACAGACAGCAAGATCTTAGTAATAGGGTCCCGTTTTTACCCTTTGGGTACGGAACCCTAAAAAGGTGTGCTATTTTTTTTTTTAAAGGACTTCCCAGAATATCATACATCTTGTGTTCATCATCATCATCATTTCAGTTTATATGCGTCCCATTGTTGGACTCGAGCCTCCTTCACAATAGGAAAGAAATTGACTTTACTATACCATGCAGGCAGATGGGTTGATATAGGGTTTTATTTCGAGTTTTACTTCTCTTGTTATATGCGTAGTATGTTTTTCACGATATTTGTTTATCACATTTTTATGTTTGAAATTGTTAGTATATAAAATTTTATTATACTCCCTAAATATTATAACTATAGTTGTCACAAAATAAGAGGCCCGTTTTGACAATTGCTCTTACCGATGTAATTAGTGATGAACCATACGACTCGGTACTCGATACTCACGATAAATCGATTAAAATTTGTATGAGTATATAATCGATTTGAATATGTATTGCAAAGTGCATTGGATTAAAGTTCTGATTTAAAAATTTTACTTAAACTGTGATATTGTAGGTATTTTGAAATGATGCAATGTTACGAATGGTCATTTTTCTATCATTTAATATTTTTGTTACAATAACATTCACTCAGTCACAAAAATATCTAGAAAAAGTGAATCTTCAGTCAATCATTTTCTTAAGATGATGAGCCAAAATTGTCAGTTGTGCTATCGTCACCCATATATACATTATTTCATTTTCATATTGTCAATATTGACGTCTCGAATTTTCAGTAAAAATCACTACACAGCTGGTGAAATTCTGTAATTAGTTGGTCTAAATACTAGTATTAAAATTAATAACACCGGCTAAGTACGAGTCCACCTTAAAAATATATCTTGATCGATTTATATTTCCTTAACCGATTATTAATAGTCTGTGGACAATATGAAAAAATCGTTATGCCACAGCACTTAGCCCAGTGGGCGGTACCCGTCAATGAAAAATGTAGTTACCTTCAAAACATTTCGGTCGGTAATAAATTGAAAACTTCTTGCGCCTGAACTGTCAAAACGGGCCTTTTATTTTGTGACAACTATAACCATAAACAGTGTATGCTGTGTTAATCTTTAAATAATTGATAAACTTAGGAACGTAGATTATTATCAATAATGTATTCATTATTGTTATGTTTAAATCAATCTTTGATTACCTAAACAAATAAATATCCACGGGCAAGATAGGAATTATGATTTGTATTCTTATTCCGTCACCACACAGACAGATGAGAAACTTTACAGACATACAATTAACGAAAGTAAATAACAATCAAACTCGCCATTATTTGTAAATTATGTACAATATTTACCGTACGTGGAAAATGTGTAGATTTTGTCAATTCATCTCAGTCTTTATAAGCCCCACATTTAGGTTCCGGCCTCCTTTGCAATGGGAAGGGAATTGACTTACTATTCCACTCTGATCAGTGATCAGACGTGCTAAAATAAGGTTTTATATCGAGTTTTCCTTCTCTTGTATCGACGTTACGACGTTACGACGTGTGAGGGATATATGCAGGCATATATCCCTCACACGTCATTTACGACAACCATGGTCAATAGAAGGGGTGGTTTATTATATTCTTTACTCTGTAACCACAGGTATTTTATCATTAACCTTTTATTTTCGAAATCTTTCTATTCGTCAGTAATCTATTAATTTGCAAAACGTGTCTTTTCAGTCTTTGTGTTACATATATTTTACTTATATTTTTTGTTGTTTTGTACATTAATAATTAATTTTATTATTAATTACATATGGTCCACTTAAAACATCGCTATTATATGTTTTATTAATATTTATTTTAGATTTATTTATATCACGGTCACGGTTAATTAATATCCGTGACATAACTAAAGCATGTCCACGGAAAATCAGTGCAAGTCTTTTAACCTGCAATATGCAGAGATGGAGGCGTTTTGTGAAGAGCAACATTACTTTTTGTTATGTATTTTTTTTAATATTTTCATCACAATAAATAGATTTTCTTTCTATCGGTAATAATTTGGAAGTAAATTACACAAACACATCAATATACATACAAATATACATTGTCCATTTGTAACCAATGGTAATTACTTAAATGGATATTGTGAATTAGTTAATTATTAGATTATAAAGAATTATAAATATATTAAAAACATGAAATTACCAAGTAGGTATATGTTGTTGAAATATGAATCTATCGAGGCACCATATGCCAATCTGTCTGACTCTTGTGGTAGATCAATTTTCCTCTTATTGAGGGGAAGCCCCGAGAGCAACAGTGAGACGTATATGGGCCAAGAAGAAGAAGAGGCTCCAATATGCTTGTTACATGCATAAAGATTCCCTGTGTGGCAAAGAGACGAGAATACAATTCACCTTCCCTTATTTGCCCGTGGGAGTCGACAAAATTGGCTGACTATCTCACCAGGAAAGTGGACAACAGCTCTATCTTAGGCAACGTATTACACTTTACCACAACCGTTCGCCCTCCTGCCAACCAGAGCGATTAGTGTACTATCGCCTCATTTATAGGGGAAACTTACATCCAAAATTAGACAACGAAATTAGACATCGAAAAGCTGAAAGTTCTCGCTAAGTTTTAGATCTTTCCAAAAGCCAGTTCCAATCCTTTAACGACTATTTTCATCAACAACCCTTAAATTTAACTTCATCTAAATGACATAATATCATAGTGATAGGACCATACTGTTGACAGTTTTCTGTCTATAGCCACGGGCTGGTCCTTCTGAGGTAGTATCACGCTCTTACAGAAAATTGACGTCTGAGTAGTAGCAATTTGTGCGGTTTGTTCGGTGCGAGAGAACCGGAAGCCTAAATTTCTGAGGGTGTTTGCATGTGGTGGCTCATTGCACCTCTTTGCACTCACTTCACTTTCTTCACCATAGACAGCAGCCTAACGAAGTTCCATGAGCGACAGTATCACTTACCATCAAGTGTATTGTGTGTGTGTTTGCTCGTTTGTCACTAACATAAAAATAAATTATCACATCATCATTCCAGCTCATGTACGTCCCACAGCTGGGCTCGAACCTACTCCTGTAGGCCTACTCTTGAAATCAATTCTAATTTCGAATCCGATTTAATTCCAATCTCACCAAACTTATATTTGGTACTCTTGAATAAAATAGAGAATGAATTCTTCACGTTTGCTGTTGTTATTTTCATCAAATGTGCCGTATTTTACTTTTTTAATTAATAAAGTTAACGAACTCGATCACCACAAAGACGCTTTCTTGAAATTGTGCAACATTAACGATTTTAAACTACATCAAAATCACGTCGGGAGTAGCAAATATTTGACTTAATCGACGAGTGCCGAATTCATTTAGTTTAAAAATTTGCCACCGAAATTGATTCCAATCATGCGCTAGTGTCGCTTTCAAGAGAACCAAATTTGCTCAAATTCGAGCTGGGATTGGATTTAGGATTGAAATCGAAATTCAAGAGTAAGCACACTGGATAGGAGTGAAATTTACTTACTATACTATGCTGGTCAGACGCGATGGTATAGGGTTTTATTTCGAGTTTGTCTTCCCTTGCATAGATGTTAAATACGTATTTTTATTTTTTTGATAGTGGGCTACGGTCAGCGCACTCGCCACCCGGCACTACCCGCGGCGACAAAGGGGTGGCGCGCGGCCCCGTAACCCACCCATAGTACGTCGCCTTCATCGTTGGGTTGAACGTATTATCCCTTAGTCGTCTTTTACGACACCCACGGACAAGATAGGACTTGATGAATTTTTTTTTATTGCCAACTGTGGCAAACGAGCAAGCAGCACACCTGATGGTAAGTGAAACTGCTGCACATGGACCTTTGCAATACCAGGGGCACAGCCAGGCCGTTGCCTACCGTGAAGGAAATACTCTTCTTAAACTTCGTTTAAAGAAGGACATGGCATAGCGCTCGGGAAACACAGCAGCAGGTAGTTCATTCCAGAGCTTGCACGTATGTGGGAGAAATGATCGCTGGAAACGTACAGTTGAAGACCATAACGTTTCCAGGTGAAATGGATGAACCCTGCTACGATGTCGAGTGGTACGTTGGTAGAATGGTGACAGTGGTACCAAGTCAAACAGTTCCTCGGAGCACTCCCCGTGAAATAGTCGGTAGAGTACACAGAGTGACCCAAAGTCTCTCCGCTGCTCCAGCGGAGTCGCTGGAGCAACGGACAGACGGATTAGAGTTAATCCGTCCGTAAGATTGGGATCCCCGACGAATAGTATTCATACTCAGTCACCATATGGAAAGAACATAATATAGATGTTATCTAAATTTTAATGTTATTAGGTTTCATCTCATCATCATAATTTCAGCTCTTACACGTCCCACTGTTGGGCTCGAGCCTCCTGCATAATAGGGAGGACATTGACCTCATCATCATCTTGCTCTTATCCCAATTACTTGGGGTCGACGCAATATGTCATCTGTTTTGACATATTGCAAAAAGTTTCGGCAATGACTTTTATGACCGGCCGCCTGCCTGACGTCAACCCAGGGAGGACATTGACCTACTATACCTGTAGGCTGACATGTTGCTATAAGGTTTCATTACGAGTTTTCCTTCTCTTGTATATATGTTATTTGCATATTTAATCCCTTAATCGTCTTTTACGATACCCGCGAGCAAGTAAGGGGGGTGGTAAATTGTATTCTTACTCCGTCAGTACGCGGCAAAATTGTCATTTAATATCCAAAAATTAACCTCAATGTTATGTGTAATATATTTATATAATATGTGTAGCTTTAGGTGTTAACTAAAATTTAAGGGTCGTTTTGTGAGAACAGGCATAAATTACATAAACACATTATCCTAATTGTAATCGACTGTACGCAGTGGACCGGTTGTGCCTCTGATATTGCTGAACTCCATGAGTGCCAATTGCCCGTTTTCGGAGTAGAGAAATTAGGAACGCATTTGTTCCGAATTGTGTATATAACTTTGAACCTAACATACAATGCATTAGATTATAAAAAAAAATATTATTATATTTTATATAAGAAATCTAATAATAAATAAAAAATAAATCACTTGTCACATTAATGATACTGATTATTATTATTTTAGTTTCTACTATTGTATTAATAAGGGCGAAAGTTTGCTAGTGTGTATGTATGTATGTTTGTTACTTTTTCACAATCTTAACGGCTGGACCAATTTTGACACTATTTTGTATGAAGAGAGGTGACGCTCTGGTTACACATAGGATACTTTTGTCCCAGTAATATGTTCCTTTGAGATAATAGTTCAATTTTAATTTTTTCACTTAATCAAGTATTAGCGGATTTGATTAAATTTCAGATTAGACAATTTACATTTTACGCGAGCGAAGCCACGGTCAGGAAATTTTACAATATAAATTTAGATTGTCACGTTTATCGAAAATATATGTACATGAATCCATGAATACAATTTTTTTTTTTCAAATTTCAATTTTATGTCAAAATACATATGTATGATACTGGACTAACAAGCAGAATTTATAGAAAGTGTTGAAAGGGAAAGACCAAAGCGGACGTTCCACGATCAAATCAGGAACGTTCTTAAGAAAGATCAGGTTAGAAGTATGCTAAACTGAAGAACATGCGTGAGAGATTAATATATTTGGAAGAGGCAAAAGTGATATGTCAGCCCGCCCGTGACCATGAACGCTGTAAACTGTTCGAAACGTCGGGCAATCACAAATCAAATACAAACGCGATAAAATCCGTAAAGTAGTTTTATTTACAATGTATGAGACATTATTCGCGTAAACATTCGAAGTTATTATGGTTTATCAAGGTAAACCATAATAATTTCTTTCTTCATAACTATCTTGGAGGAAAATGGTTTTTGTCTATAACTATAGGAAAGAGGCGTGAACGTATGTATGTATAATGCTAATCTGTATACTTGTTATTCGCTTGTTAAATATATTTAAGCTTTTTTTTTTTTATGGGTGGGCTATGGTATGCGCACGCGCGGTCCAATCCATCCGGGGCGATGAAAGGACGGCGCGCGGGCCCATAACCCACCCGTACCCACGTCACCTCGTTGTTGGGCCGACCACCGGAGCAGATGTGACTTGTCGTCAGTGGTCGGCCCGACGGAATACCCTTTCGGGTAACGTCACCTCTCGACGTCCTGGGACGTCGGTCGCCGTCGCGCGGTCAGCTTCTCTGCGGGTGATGGACAATTCCCCGATCTGATCACCCGCGGCCTCGGCTAGGGAAATATATTTAAGCTGCTGGTATTTTTGATATAAAATATAGATAGCGTAAACGCGTTCAATAAACTGGATTTATAGTATAGGATCCCGCTATACAACGACCTTCACCGAGATGCTTATTTGATGAAACTAAATTTTTATGTAATTTAATATGTCAAGAAATATATTGCATATGAGTTCCCTAACAAATTTTAGTCCAGAGTATGATTAATTAAAACATTTAAAAAATTTTTTTTTGACCATTGCACCGGTTTGATTCATCATCATCTTAGCCCATATACGTCCCACTGTTGGGCTCGGGCCTCCTCCATAATGGAAGGGTAATTGACCTACTATACCACGCTGGTCAGACGTTTTGGTATAGGGTTTTATTTCAAGTATTCCTTCTCTCGCATAGATGTTATATGCGTTTTTATATCCCTTAGTCGTCTCGTACGATCACCCACGGGTAAGATAGGGGGTGGTGAATTATATTCTTACTCCGTCACCACACGGACACGGACCAGTTTGATTATTAGACAAATTCTATACCAATCGAAAGTAGGAAGCCCATAGAATATGCAAACGTTAGATTGCCTATTCTTTTCCGGTCACAATTCTCGGGTAGCCAGGTATAAACAGATAAATCGATACTAGCATTTTGCACTGGTCTGATCGATGTTTGCATATTCTATGAGCTTCATACTTTCGATTGGTATAGAATTTGTCTAATAATCAAACCGGTGCAATAT
Organism: Lymantria dispar; assembly: GCA_032191425.1. Classification (NCBI taxonomy): domain Eukaryota; kingdom Metazoa; phylum Arthropoda; class Insecta; order Lepidoptera; family Erebidae; genus Lymantria; species Lymantria dispar. The sequence goes on from CM063457.1 coordinate 23,728,507, forward strand.
ACAAAAAAAAAAAATATTAATGAATCATACTCTAGACTAAAATTTGTGTGGTAGCGGCTTCGAATACTACCAACCCTTGCTTTGCTCGTGGGTGTCGTAAAAGACGACTAAGAGCCCTAGATTGACCCGGACCAACTCCATCTGGTACCATTCGGGTCAACGATTACATTCCCAAGGAGGGTTGACGTCAGGCGGGCGGCCGGTCATAAAAGTCATTGCCGAAACTTTTTGCAATATGTCAAAACAGATGACATATTGCGTCGACCCCAAGTAATTGGGATAAGAGCAAGATGATGATGATGACTCTGGACTAAAATTTGTTAGGCAACCCATATGCAATATTTTTATTGACATATTAAATTACATAAAAAATAAGTTTCATCAAATAAGCATCTCGGTGAAGGTCGTTATATAGCGGGATCTTAGACCATTAAGGGACTTGTTAAATTTTAAAAGTATCTAGCAGGGTAGGGTTTGGCCGTTTAGACGGTCGGAGCTACCGCGACCTACATTACGGGTGGGTATTCCCTGAGCGACAAAAACCAAAACAAAATCGGAACCTTCGCTTTATTATTATAATATTTTCAAACAATGTTTTTCAAACAATAGGATAAAATGGCTTACAATCTGCATGAGAGTTGGACACACGAATGATTTTTACAAATGATTCATCCATTGTTCAGTGTAGCATTTGAAATTCATATTTGTCACCGCTTCGGGCAACATTGTTGATTACGTAATGGACATTTATCAATATATACTATTGACAAAAAGTTTGTTTGTATGAATATGTTAATTTCAGAAATAGATGAAAAAAAATAACTCGTTGGCAATACTGACTTCAATATTTTTTTTTATTGCAAGCAGTGGCAAACGAATAAACAGTATACCTGATGGTAAGTGTTGCTGCCGCTCATAGACCTTTACAAGGCCGCTGCCTACCGCGAAGAAAGTGAAGGGAGTGTGAATGCATGCATTGAGGCTCGGTGATACCAAAGGCACCACCAAAAACCCTCCACACGCGAACACCCTCAGAAAGTTAGGCATCCGGCTCTCTCGCTCACCGAACGAAGCGCAGTAACAACAGACGTGGATTTTCTGCGATATTTTTGAAACATTTTTTTTTTGTGGTCTATGGTCAGCGCACATGACGTCCGTACCATCTGGGGTGATGAAAGGACAGGGTGCGGCCTTATAACACACCGTATTTTCTCTCCTTCACCATTGGGCTGACAACTGGCACCGAGTTTCTTGTAGACTGTGACCAGCTCGGCGGGATACTCTTTCGGATACCACCTCTTCCAAACGCCCCCTTTTTTTTGGGGTTGAGTTGCGGTCGGTGCCCTCCTCGCACCACTCCGTCCGGGGTGACAGAGGGACGTAAGCACGCACACCCGCAAATCACCCGTGACACGTCGCCTTCGTCGTTGGACCGACCACCAGAGCAGGGTGACTTGACGTCAGTGGTCCTTCCTAACGCCCCTACCGGGGCGTTGGTCGCCCTCGTATGGTCAGCCTCTCTGCGGATGACGAACTATTCCATGGTCCAGTCCCTACGGCTAGAGTTGTATCAGTCCATCAAAATTCCATCTATCCATCCGTTCATTAATATCCTATGTTGTATAAACCTTCCAACGAGAATACCGTTAGTCCATCTAGTGTTGGATTAAAAAAGTTAAAGCTAACAAAATGTAATGAGCGACCAAAAATTTCAAGTTCTTTTTAGTTATGTAATTTACATTGGACGTGATTCTCTTCTCAATGAGAAAGCATTAGCCTAGTATACCACGCGTATCATATAGTTTACCTTATAGTTTTATTTTGATGTGGATTTCAGGAGTGGTAGGACCACACTGTCGACAGTTATCTGTCTACAGCCGCGGGCCGGTCCGTCCGGGGCAGTACCATGCTCTCGCAGAAAATTGACGTCTGAGTAGTAGCAATTTGTTACTGCACTTCGTTCGGTGAGCGAGAGAGCCGGAAGCCCAACTTTCTGAGGGTGATTGCGTGTGGAAGGTTTTGGTGGTGTCCTTGGTATCACCGAGCCTCAATGCACGCATTCACACTCCCTTCGCTTTCTTCGCGGTAGGCAACGGCCTTGTAAAGGTCCATGAGCGGCAGCAACACTTACCATCAGGTGTACTGTTTGCTCGTTTGCCACCGTTTGCAATAAAAAAAAAAAAAAAAAAAAAAAAAAATGTTTCCTTCTTTTGCTGTAATGTTATATTTATTGACAAGACATGACTTTTTTTAATGACTGATCGAAATCGAATTATTATTTTTAAAGCACATGATAAAACGGCTGTATCATATCCTAATCAATATTAAAAATGTGAATATAAGTTCGTCCACGTGGTGCCGGAGTAAGAATACAATTCACCACCCTCTTTCCCATGTATATCGTAAAAGGGATGCACTAAGGGATATTTTGTGTATATAACAACTGTGTAAGAGAAGGAAATCTCGAAATAAAACTCTATATCAACCCGCTTGATCTGCGCCTAATGCCGCCCTAGCCGAGACCGCGGGTGATCGGACCGGGGAATTGTCCGTCACCCGCAGAGAGGCTGACCGCGCAACGGCGACCGACGTCCCAGGACGTCGAGAGGTGAGGGTACCCGAAAGGGTATTCCGTCGGGTCGACCACTGACGACGAGTCACCCTGCTCCGGTGGTCGGCCCAACAACGAGGTGACGTGGGCACGGGTGGGTTATGGGCCCGCGCGCCAGCCTTTCATCGCCCCGGACGGAATGGACCGCGTGTGCGCTTACCATAGCCCACCCATAAAAAAAATATCAACCCGATTGACGAGCATGGTATAGTATAGTATAGCAGTAGTCAATTTCCCTCTCAATGTGGAGGAGGATCAAGCCCAGTAGTGGGACGTATATGAGCTGTGATGATGATGACACTACTAAATATACTACTCCGTTTAACCACCTTTATATAGTAGGTGAAGTTTGTCTCCTACTGTGGAGGAGGCTCGGCTATACGTATAGCTAAGATAAGAGTGTAATTGTATTTGTTACATTTTCACGCCTAACTTCTCAAGCGATATTCTTGAAATATATTATAGACAGGCAAGGATATCCATCCATCCATCCATCAGCCTACAGACATCCACTGCTGGACATAGTACTCCCCACGAGAATGCCACTCGGCACGGTCCTGCGCCTCTTGCATCATGGAAAAGTATATACACTAATCATAATAAGGAAATAAAGTCATGTTCCATATATAAAGAGGAATTCATCGAGGACATCTAAATTAATACGAACGAAACTGCGGTTATAGCTAGTAATATATAAAAAATTGATACTCTTTGTTGGACATCATAATGTATAGACTTTTATCGTGCTGTAAAATAAAAGGTCTGTATTTAATGGACGTAACAAACGTCATGAATGATAAAATCGTGTTAAATTATTCTTTATATTTTTTTTAAATAAGCTCAAACGTTGATTTATTTTTAAACACACTTTAACGTTGTTTTCTATAGACATTGTGATAATGATGAGGATATGATCTTTGTAAAAAATTGATAAAAGTGTTCGCAAAAAACTAATAATGAAAAAGCGACCGGCTTATCTTAGTTTAATTTAAAAAAGGCTCAGTAACGTCGAGCCGAATATTAAAGATAGAGCTATTAGCGTTGCGGTGTCAGAACTAGAAGAAAAGTCTATAAAAAAGCCAACTTGAAGAAATAAGTGCCTAAAAGCTAAGAAGAATTAGAATTAAAAATTCTATACAACACTGGCCAGTATAATATTAGTAGGTAAATTTTCTTCGCATTTTAGAAAAAAGCTTATGTTGGCTAGCGGAAAGGTAATTTTTTAAAAAGAACATTGAGAATAAAATGCTATTAAGAAAATTAAAAGATGGCTACAACTGAAACAGCTGCAATACCAATTAGGTAATGGAAGAATATTAAATTAATATTAATATTAAAATTAAATATTAAAAAGTACAATAATATTTAAAGAGAGAACTTTTAATGAAAAAATAGAAGAGAATGATTATCATAATTTTAAAGTTAATATTGGAGGAAAATGGATGGGACAGGCCAATGCATGTAAACCGCCGCTAACACAGGGGTTCGAAGTGTCACTGAATGAAATGTGTACAACGCTCCAAAGGACCCATCTTTAAGTTTAAATTGAGAATGTAGAATATAACTTGCTCCGTTCTGAAATAATTTTGTATAATTCCTTTGGTGTTCACTGAACTAACTTAAATTTTATGGGCTCGACGGCATTGTTCTCTTGAATTTTTCGACTTCAATGAAACTTAAATAAAACATAGTGTCTAAATTATAATATTATTTTAATTAAATATGTTGTTGGATATGAAGTTTCGGAAATATTAGGATAACGATTGAAGATAATATTGTGTATACGAAATTATTTTTCATTGTCCAAGAGTTACGTGTATTTTCAATTATAATGTTATGATTTCTGATTTTTACGCGAGTATTACACACTATAAGGAATGAGCAACAGCACTCACATATAATGATGACGTGTTAGCTGAGACATCTTAGTCTGCCCGTAATCATGAACGCTGAAAGTGTTCGAAACGTCGCGGAATAAGATTTTTTTTTATTGCCAATGGTGCCAAACGAGTAAGCAGCACACCTGATAGTAAGTGATACTACCGTACATGGACCTTTGCAATACCAGGGGCACAGCCAGGCCGTTACCTACCGTGAAGAAAATACTCTTCTTAAACCTCGTTTAAAGAAGGACATGTCATTCGGTTTCAGTAGTCTTACCCGCGTAATTCTCGTTCCCATGGGAATACCGGGATAAAATATAACCTGTGTTATCCTTATATATTAATAGGGGATAATTAATTCTAATGGTGAAATAATAATCGAAATCCGTACAGTAGTTTTTGAGCTTATTCGTAACAAACATACAAAAATACATTTCCTTTTTATAATATTAAATGTAGATTACACCCTTAGAAGGTAAAAAGTGACAAATGCTTTTTATTCATTTTTACTGAAGAATACCCTATACAAAATTTAAAATTTTATTAGCCTACCTATTTATGGAGGAGGTGGAGACCTTGTCGGACCACCGGTATATCCGGATGGAGGTCTCCCCTGCAATCCCGACGCCCAGCAGGGGTCACGGGGCGGATGGGCGTCCTGCGTTCCCGCGATGGGCTGTGGGTCGCTTAGACCGGGACCAGCTGGCGGAGACAGCCATCGTATACTCGTGGCTGTCCTCTGCCCACCAGTCGGACGGGGTGGACGCCGAGGCTGGCCGCATCCGCAGTGCGTTGACGCAGATCTGCGATGCGGCCATGCCCCGGGTACGGCGTCTGCCCCCGAGGAGGGGTGTCCACTGGTGGTCCCGGGAGCTGGCGGATCTCCGGGCCGCGTGTATCCGCGCCCGGAGGGCCTACACCCGCAGCCGGCAGCGCCATCGCGACGCGGAGCGGGAGGCCTTGCTTTACGAGGGCTACCGCAATGCGCGGTCGGCCTTCAGGCTGGCCGTCCGCTCCGCCAAGGACGTCAGTCGGCAGGAGATGCTGGACGGTCTCGACCGTGACCCATGGGGACGCCCCTATCGCGCGGTGCTGAATAGGCTACGCGCGCGGGGCCCTCCCCACACCGAGACTCTCCAGCCCGGCCTTCTCACCCGGGTCATCGAGGACCTGTTCCCGCGGCGGGCGGAACACACGCCCCCGGTCATGGCTCCGCCAGACACTGACCGGGAGGTCGACGACGACAGTGTTCCGCCCATCACGGAACCCGAGATGGGAGTGGCGGTGACGCGCATGCGCGCAAAGTCTACCGCCCCCGGGCCCGACGGTGTTCCTAACCGCGTGCTGGCCCTGGTCCTCGAATACCTGGGACCCCGCCTCAGGGGGCTGTTCGACGCGTGTTTAGCGTCCGGACGGTTCCCTGGGTGCTGGAAGGAGGGAAGGCTGGTGCTCCTGCCGAAGCCGGGACGGTCTCCGGAGTCGCCTTCGGCCTACAGGCCTATAGTGCTGCTCGATGACACGGGCAAGCCACTGGAGAGGGTGGTAGCTGCCCGCATCGAGCGGCACCTCGTCGGCACGGGGCCCGATCTGTCGGACGCCCAGTTTGGGTTTATGAGGGGTCGTTCGACGATCGCGGCTCTGTTGCGCCTGAGGGCCGTGGCGACTGAGGCCGTCACCGGCGGGGGAGTGCTGTTGGTGGTGTCCCTAGACATCGCCAACGCATTCAATAGTCTGCCATTCAGCTGCATCAGGGAGGCGCTCCGGTATCACGGGGTGCCAGTTTACCTGAGGCGGCTAGTGGCGGACTATTTGGAGGGGCGCAGCGTCCTCTGCACCGACCGAGCAGGGGACGTTGTGCGGACGCCCATGACGTGCGGTGTCCCGCAGGGGTCGATCGTCGGACCCACCCTGTGGAACATCGGCTACGACTGGGCGTTGAGGGGGAGCCTCCCGCCCGGGCTGGGCGTGATTTGTTACGCCGACGACACGCTCGTCACAGCCCGCAGTGGGACGCTAGAAGAGGCGGTAAGCCTGGCGACCTCGGGTACCGAGGAGGTCGTCAGACGGATCGAGGCGCTGGGGTTGAGGGTCGCCCTGGACAAGACGGAGGCCCTCTTGTTCCATGGGCGCACTATGAGCCCTCCCATCGGCGTCTCGATCACCGTCCACTCGGTCGACATCAGCATCCGGGCCCATATGAGGTACTTGGGCCTGGTGCTCGACGGGCGATGGTGGTTCCGGGAGCATTTCCGTAGGCTCGCTCCGCGGCTCGTCGGCGCGGCGTCCTCCCTATCGTGGCTTATGCCGAACGTGGGCGGACCGAGCGCTGCGTGCCGACGGCTGTACGCGGGGGTCATCTGGTCGATGGCCCTGTACGGCGCACCGGTGTGGGCGGGGTCCATGACCGCCCGACTTAGGGCCCTTCTGTGGCGACCACAGAGGGTCACGGCGGTCAGGGCCATCCGCGGATACCGCACGGTGGCGACGGAGGCAGCGTGCCTATTGGCCGGGACTCCCCCATGGGACCTGGAGGCGGAGATGCTCGCCGGACTATATCGGCGGTGCGAGCGGGGGGCGGTGTGGTCTCGTTAAGGGATCTCACCGCCTGGCGCGTCGACGCCCGCCGAGACGTCATCGCCCGTTGGGCAGTCCGGCTGGAGAGGCCTCGGTTCGGGGTGCGAACCGTGGAGGCCTTCCGGCCGGTGCTGCTGCAGTGGTTGGAGAGGCGGCACGGGGTGCTCTCCTTCCGACTGGTGCAGGTTTTGACGGGGCATGGGTGCTTCGCCAAATACCTGCACAAGGTCGTTAGGAAGGAGAGTACACCGTCCTGCCACCACTGCGATTGCGGCGAGGACACGGCGCGCCATACGCTCGAGGCCTGCGGGGCTTGGGCAGTGCAGCGCTGTGAACTCGTCGCAATCATCGGTACGGACCTGACGCTGCCGGCTATCGCTAGGGCGATGGTCGACAGCGTCGGGAATTGGGACGCGGTCGCAGCCTTCTGCGAGACAGTGATCTCGCGGAAGGAGGCGGCGGATCGCCTGCGTGAGGAGCGCAGCCTCGATGAGGAGATCCGCCGCCGGCGACTGGGGCGGCGCAGGCGCAACTATCTGCGCCTCATGCCGCCCTAGCCGAGGCCGCGGGTGACGTGACCGGGGATTAGTCCGTCACCCGCCGAGAGGCCGACCGCGTGAGGAAAGACCGACGTCCTCCCCGAGGGGGGGACGTCGGTCGATGGGAGGGTACCCCAATAGGGGGTATTCCGTCGGGCCGACCACTGACGACAAGTTAACGCTGCTCCAATGGTCGGCCCAACGACGAAGGCGACGTGGTTTTCGGGTGGGTCGCGGGAGTTGCGTGCTTAAGCCCCTCTGTCGCCCCGGACGGAGTGGTGCGGAGGCGCGCCGACCGCGGCCCACCCACACAAAAAAAAAAAAAAGCCTACCTATTTATACAAATTTAAAAAAGATCGATGTAGATTTTTTTTCTACTCATACAAATTTTGCTGCTGCGGTTCTCCCCTTAGGGGTTGAATTCCAAAAAATCATTTCGTAGTGGACCCATATGTCACAAAATAAAATTACAGTCAAAATTGCGTGTTTATGGTCATGATTATGTGTTAGCTTCAGTAGTTTTAGCTTTTTTTTTTTGTTTTTTCTTTCTGTTGATGGTCCACAGACTTATTGTCCGTGCCTTTGTTACATTTTTTGTGTTTAATTGTTTAGGTGAGTTTATATAATTCAAGTTATTCTTCAAGTGGCTTTATTACAGTAGTTTTAGCTTGGCGTTGATGAGTCAGACAACCAACTTCTTTATACCTATTTACACACTTTTTTTTGGGGGGTGCGCGCACTCTTCGCACCACTCCTCCGGGTTGACAGAGGGGCGTAAGCACGCACACGCGTAACCCACCCGCGACACGTCGCATTCGTCGTTGGACCGACCAACGGAGCAGGGTGACTTGACGTCACTGGTCGGCCCGACGGAATACCCCGAGGGAGTACCCTCTCCATTCAACGTCCCCTACTGGGACCCCGATCGCCGTCGCGAGGCTAACCTCTCCGCGGGTGCCCGAACTACATCCCCGGTCCGGTCACCCGCAGCCTCTGCACCTATTTACTCCCTTAGTGGGTGAAAATTAAAAAATGCTGAAGCATGTGTTTATTTATTTTTACTAAAGAGTATTTTTGGAGAATTTGAATGAAATCGATGTAGATGTTTTGTCTCCTTATATAAAATTTGTTACTGCGGTTTACCCCCTAGGGGTTGAATTTCAAAAAACCCTTTCTTAGTGGGTTTCTACGTCACACCAAGAAACTAATGTCAAAATTTCATGTTTCTGGCTTCAGTAGTTTCGGCTCTGTGATAAGTCAGTAAACTGACATCTTTCCTCCTATTTTACACGCTTTGAGGATGAAAATGGACAAACGCTGAAACACGTGTTTATTTATTATTATTAAAGAGATTTTTTTTCTTTCCATACAGACTTTACCGTTGCGTTTCACCCCCTTAGGGGTCGAATTTCAAAAAATCCTTTCTTAGTGGGTACCTACGTCACGAAATGAAACTACGGTCTAAATTTAATTTTTCTAGCTTCAGTAGTTTCGGCTCATCTTGTTCCTTTATACGTATATTACTGTTAACACCCCCGCTACACCCCTTGTAGGTGGAATTTAAAAATCCGTGTAAAATCCGTTGTTAACTGACCTCTACTCGACGAAAGGAATATTCCTGCCAAATTTCAAGTTTGTACGCCTTATGGTTCCAGAGATATCGTGATGAGTCAATATATCGCTCGAAAACTCGCCCTGTATATATATATATATATATATATATATATATATATATATATATATACAGGCTGTATCAGGTTAAGGAAAATATTTTTTTAAATTCCACCCGAATTTCAAAAAATATTTTCTTAGTGGGTGCCTACATCACGAAATGAAACCACGGTCCAAATTTCATTTCTCTAGCTTCAATAGCCTCGGCTCACCCTGTTCCTTTATATGTATATTATTGTTATCGGCCCCGCAACACCCCTTGCAAGTGGAATTTCGTAAAATTCGTTCTTAGCTGACCTCTACTCGACGAAAGGAATATTTCTGCCAAATTTCAAGTCTGTACGCCTTACGGTTCTAGAGATATGGTGATGAGTCAATATATCGCTCGCAAAACCCGCCTCTCCTATATATATATATATATATATATATATATATATATATAATGTTTTAAAGACTCCATTATAGCTAACAATATTCCTAATCATATTATTTTTATTACAGCAATACCAAAGGTATAATGTCTCTGTGGTGATAGAGTAAGTATACAATTCACCACCCCATTTCTTGTCCGTAGATGTCGTAAAAGACGACTAAGGCATATATATGCATATAATATTTATGCAAGAGAAGTTAAACTCGACATAAAACCATATAGCAACACTGATCTGACCAGCGTGATATAGTACCAGCAGTGGGACGTATATGAGTTGTGAGGATGATGATGATGATCACGAATCAGACAGTATAGGAAAGCATCTCCCCATTTTGAGCCAATATCATCAGAAAATGGAAAAGTCCTATCAAACTACGTAAGAATACAATTCACCACTCTCTTTCTTGCCCGTGGGTGTCGTAAAAGACGACTAAGGGATATAATATGCATATAATATCTATGCAAGAGAAGTTAAACTCGAAATAAAACCCTATACTAACATGTCTGACCAGCGTGGTATAATAGGCAAATTTCCCTCCTATTGTGGAGGAAGCTGGACCTCAACATTGGCACGTATATAACCTCTGATGATGAATGGAATAAATAGAAAAACATCGAGGTGGTACTGGGTTAAGTTATTCAATGCGTAAACCCCTCATACTTTTCTTAGCGGGTCCTAAAAACTAATTGAATGATTGTTAAGAGAATAGACAACAATATCTAGGTAAGTTATAACTGAAGCTGCAATTGTAAACCTACCTGCTATGCGTAATGAATATATTATGGTCTCTTGGTCTAAGTCAAACAGTGAATGGAGGACGAGCTGATGGATGGATGTCACAAGTATATCGTATAAAACCTTTTATCAAAATTACCCTTTGCCTTTAAGCTTTTATCTGTACCCATATACCTATTTTATAGTTAATAAAGCTTTATAGAAATATTTTTATTTGTAAATCTATATTTCTTTATTTGAATATTTTATCTGTAGGCTCAAAATTAAATTTAAAAGAATGTCGGTCCACTTGAAAATATTTGATCTATTCATCAAATAAACTCCACTATACTATCGGCACGCTATGATGGCCGTTTTGACATTTGTCCAGTCATGAAGTTTCGTAATTATAGTAATTACATTTGAAGGAGCAAATTGCTGTTCTTTATTGTCAATAGTGACGTTCAGTTAGTCATAAAATTTATTGAATCATTATTTTAAGACACAAAATGTATTTATTACATTGATTTCTAAACTATATATATAAGGGTCCCGCGAACATTTATTTTTTTATTTTTATAAGATTATAATTATTGGTTTACTTATTTACCACACAACTCGGCATTTGCTTTTCAAAATTTTAAAAACTAAATTTAATACGATCGTCACATTAGATCGCTGGCCACTCAACTACTACCTCCAGCAAACTCGCGTCAATGCTCTATGCAAAACAAAGCAGTTTCGACTTGACATTGCTTCGAAAAGTACAAACTGTGAGTGCACTGCGATTGTGATATAGTTTTGACCTGTCTTTGGATTTCCGACATTGATACTGCAGTACTGTTGACCCTTGCTCGTTAATTTGGACTGTGTTTATGCCTTTTGTTGTGGATTTCATCGATATGGCCGAACGTACGCAGAGAACTGTTCTAAACAGTCCGACGCGTGAGTTTGTTATACGCCTTCGTAACTATTTCGATCGTAAATCTCAAAATAAAGAGGCCTTACCATTGTGAATATAATGCAATTGACTTGGTGTGGGCTCAAATTAAGAGATATGCTGCAAGACACAATACAGAACCCCCATTTACCACAACAAAATGCTAAAAATATTAGAAGCTTGTGAACATGTGACTAAAGGAGACTTGGAAAAGGATGTGAATAGAACTATTAAATTAATAAGGGAAGATTATGAAAGAGATATTATTGATAATATTTTAGAAAACGAACTTATAATTAATTTAGGTGATGATAGCAGTGGGCAGTGACGACAGTGAAAATAGCAGTGTGGACGAATCTGATTAAATATAATTTTGTGGCACCTTTTTTTGTCTCTTTTTGTATTAATTTGTTTCTTGTGAGCATGAGAGTTATATAACTCTATATACATACTTATTTATGTATATTCATTTTCATTCCAATATTCAGATTGTTCAATTATATTAAGTAAGTATTTATATTTTTGTTTTATTAAACCTTTTTAATCAGGTACTACTTGCAATAAAAACTTGTAGATTTCATTACCTATATTTTTTTTCGAGAATAAATCGCTATTTCACATCACTATTGTAATATGTCAAAACGGCCATCATAGCGTGCCGCAACTGTAATTTGTTGAATATAATATTCAGAAGAGAAATAATGCCCGAAAATAGATTCGGCAAGATTCACTATAGTTAGACGGATCCTCTCGTCCAATATCCAGCAATGTCTAGAATGTTCATTTAAAAAAAAAATGACAGCCTGCATTAAGGCAATAATCCTTGTAATGCGGGAGTCTTTACAGACATAGCATCGTGTATGGACTAGGGCCATTTCTAAGAATAGACTCCGTACACAGCGCGCAAATAATATGTATGGTGAGCGCACGACCGCTTATTGGTGAACGCACACTTATCCGCACCGAACGAGTCAAACGGATCGAATTTAAGAATTTTGTATAGAAATCATCTTCCAGATGCGGACGATTCGACGCGGTCAAGTGTGCGAGGTTTCATGAGATTTCATATACAGAATTCTAAAATTCGTTTCGTTCGACTCGTTCGGCGTGGATAAGTGTGCGTTCACCTTATATTGTACTCACGACTTATAAACGAACTACCCCCAAATTTGTATAATAGTCTAACACATCAAAATATTAAAGTTAAGTTAAAACAATATTTTTTAAATAGTAATTTAGTTTAAAGAATGTGTAAATTATGTTTCAAGAATATGTTAAAAAAAATGGAGTGTGTATAACACACTATTTCAAATATGTTTACCTATATATACTCTCTTAAAAAAAAAAAAAAATATATATATACTCTCTTTGATTACCTGTTGTTGTAAGTAGACTTATAGCACGGGTTTAAACCTTAGTGGTTTTTAGTTGCTAATATTAACTAAATTTGTATATTTTTTTGAAGTGAAACTTCTTTAGAATCGTTGTGATTTCAAACCGAATGCAACGGAATAAACGACAAATAAGAGACATAAATACAAAAATGTGTAGGTTGAAGCCGGCATAGAATGAGACAGAAATATATATACTATTTTATATTATTTTTAAATCCATCTATAATTGACGGATTAAAGGATAAAGGATGAGGGATGAAGGATAAAGAAGTTTCACTTCTGACATGCGTACTTTGCACGCACGCTTTTTTTTGTACAAACAATAAATAAATTGAAAAGCAATATATATAATTAAAGGACATAAATTACATACAGACTCAGAACAACAATTTGTAGATTGCACATTGTATGCGTATTGACCTGCATCCTGCGTCCTGATTTCAACCCGCGACACTGGCACGGTAGGTTGATATCTTAACAACTATGGCATCTATGCAATTAAATTTATAACTAGTTGGTTATATAACGGAACATAAATCTGATCATAAAATGTTGTTCTCATTAGGAGTCTCGCAATGATCTATCCTTATGTAGAAGAATGGTTGTAACCGACTATCTTCATAAACATCACTTGCCAAACCGACAGACATTACGAAAGAAAAATTCGCATTTGGCGATCACGAATCAGACAGTATAGACATGCGCAGGCACGAGTACCTGTGCCTGATGCCGCCCTAGCCGAGGCCGCAGGCGATCGGACCGGGGACTTTAGTCCGTCGCCCGCAGAGAGGCTGACCGCGCGACGGCGACCGCCGTCCCGGGCCAGGGACGTCGAGAGGTGAGGGTTCCCGAAAGGATATTCCGTTGGGCCGACCACTGAGGGCAAGGCGACCACTGAGGACAAGGAACTCGGCACTGGTGGTCGGCCCAACGACGATGGCGACGTGTGGCGGGTACGTTTGGATTATGGGCCCGCGCGCCGTCCTTTCGTCACCCCGGACGGAATGGACGGCGTATGCGCTTGACCATAGCCCACCCATAAAAAAAACATTTGCTGCGTAAACGGTTAGAGTTTCACAAAAATCAGCTGTGACAAAATCGTATTATTAAAAAATATTTTCACGTGCTACGTTAACAAAGCCGCGGGTTAAAGTAATCGTTAGCTCAGAGTAACTATTACACGTCGATGAAGTCGTCAGCAGAAATGAATTATCAAATACAAATGCTAATAAACGCGTAACAATAGTTTTATTTCAAGCGTGTAATAATTGCGTAAACATCAGTAAATATTATAATAATAATTAATATATAAATGTTGCTATTTATATACAAATATGTATTAATAGTGTTTAGTGTAAGGGTAAAGATAAGGGTTGACAAGTTACATTATCACAAGACAGAAAGGATTTAATTAACGTTTTGTAATTATTTTCTGCTTTGATCCCTTCCATATGTGACAATTAATTTTAGAACATTATTCGTCAACAATAGCGAATACTGGATTCAATTAATTAACCTTATGATGGCAGGTTCAGAATATAATATGCCCATTCGCCTCATATCATACATGTCCCACTGCTGGGCTTGAGCCTCCTCATCAATACGAAAGAAATTGACCTATTATACCATGCTGGTCAGAGATGTTGGTAAATAGTTTTATTTGGGGTCATTACATCCTTTGTTGTCGTTATTATATACCTCTCCGCGTGGTGACGATGTAAGAATACAATTCACCACTCCCTATCCTGCCCATGGATGTCGTAAAAGACGACTAAGGGATATAATATGGTATATAACATCTATGCAAGAGAAGAAAATTCAAAATAAAACCCTATACCAACACGTCTGACCAGCGTGGTGTGGTCAATTTCCATCTCATTGTGGAAGAGGCTTGAACCTAATAGTGTGAGACATATGAGAGCTGTAATGATATCCCTTATTCGTCTTTTATGATATCAACGGGTAAGATAAAGAATGGTGAATTAAATTCTTAATCCGTCACCACAAGTATAGTTTTCTGTATTCCCATGGGAGTCGTAAAACCACCGAATATAAGGAATAGGTATCGGTGGCCATGCTGACTGATTATGGAGCCACTTCTTTTTTGGTTGGGCTATGATCAGCACACCCGCCGCCCGGCTCCGTCCGGGGCGACAGAGGGGCGGCGCGCAGCCTCGTAATCCACCCGATAGCACGTCGCCTTCATCGTTGGGCCTGTAAGTGTTTATGTGGTTATCGTGTAATGAATCATATATTAAACTAACAGACCCGGCCACGCGTTGCTGTGGCTAATGTTTTTGTTATATTACATTTTATTAAACTATTTAAGTGAAACTGTAGGAGAACATCAGTCACGCTCACGGGGACCATCATGCTTTTTTACATAGATGCCATTTGTAAAAAAATATGACGACCTCCATGACAGTTTTAAAATAAATTTAACTTATACTTTAGCCTCAACAACACGTGGTGGTTATGCTATTGAATTGTAGCTTTTATGACACGTTTGTAGGTTTGACATAGTAGCTATTAATTAATTACTCAATCCAGTCAACAGATATCACCATCTGTTAAAATCGTTTGGAATTAACAGATAATTGTGAATGTCAAATACCTAATAGACAAATAATTTGCAATAAAATAATATTGCGACTATAAATTAAGATGTAAGATATCCTATCTTTTAAGTTGGATTAAACTGCACACGGTGTGCAAATTTAATTAAAATCGGTTAAGTATTTTAGGAGTCAATCGCGGACAAACAACGTGGCACGTAATTTATATATATTAAGAAGATAAAACAACCAGTTGACGTGAACGCGTATATATGACTAATTTAATTTATTTTCAATCTGCAACATTATAATAATTTGACCTAAAGTGCATTGTCTATGCATCACAGGCCGACCACCGGCGCAGAGTTTCTTGTCTTCAGTGGCTGGACCGACGGCATACTCTGAGGGGTACCCTCTTCCGTTGACGTCTCATTATGAAGCCACTAGCCGCCCTTCAGTTATCCATCACATACTTATCCATTAGAGTAATTTACCGAAGTTCAATATCGATGTTAATAGTGTTCGCATATTATGGGTTCCCTTGTTGTTACAATGGAGAACCTAAGGCCACAAAAAATGCTCCCGTTCTATCATTTCTTCCTGTTTTGACAGCGTAAGGATATTGTAAATAAAACTATTTTTACGGACTTTATCGCGTTTGTATTTGATTTTTGATTGTCCGACGTTTCGAACACTTCACACCGTGATACAAATTGTGTATTAAAATGTGGGTCAAAAGATAAGAACTAATTCTGTAACGAGTTGATATATATCTCTGTATTTTTTTTTTTTTTGGGGGGCGGACCGCGGTCGGCGCGCTCCTCGCACCACTCCGTCCGGGGCGACAGAGGGGCGTAAGCACGCAACACCCGCAACCCACCCGAAAACCACGTCGCCTTCGTCGTTGGGCCGACCACCGGAGCAGGGTTACTTGACATCAGTGATCGGCCCGACGGAATATCCCCTACTTGGGGTACCCTCCCATCGATCAACGTCCCCCCCTCAGGGAGGACGTCGGTCTTTCCTCACGCGGTCGGCCTCTCGGTGGGTGACGGACTAATTCCCCGGTCACGTCACATATATCTCTGTAATAACGATGACTTTTTGGACGTGAGACACTTAAGTAACGTTGTAAAGTGTTCGAAACGTAGGGCTATAGAAAAATCGAATACAGACGCGATAAAATGCATAAAAATAGTTTTATTTACAATATTAAATACGCTCGTAAACATTAGAAATCAAGATAGGGACATATGTCTCTACCCCTTACGATGTGTCATCATATAAATCGGCTAAGGGTTTACCAAGGCAATGAGCACTCACATATCCGCAAAGTCGAGCAAAAAAAAAGTCGGGCAAAACGCAAAACTGCCGTAACATACTTTTCTCGAAGCCATTCAGGCCATTTTCGACCCCCTATAACTTCTTTGTTAATAAAACTAGAAACCTGAATTTTTAGTAACCTAGCAGGCCTTGTATACACATTGTGTATTTCAAATTTCATTCAATTTGAACCAATAGTTTAAGAATTATAACTAGTCAAAATTTCGTAATTTTGTCACTCACTGACTGACTGACCGATCATCAATATTAAAGTGGCACTTCTAGCCGACATAGAAGCTTCCAATTTAGAATACAATTAGTGTTTAGTGTATAAATGAAGGAAAAATTATGAAACATTATAATTATCATCCAGTTTCCAAGATACACTAACTGCATAAATAATTTTGTAAACTCATATAAATATATAGGATTGCAAAGTTACATTTGCAGTTAATGAAATGTAACTGTGTAAAAAATAAGAATACATTTGTCGTCATCATTGCTTCTCTATGGGAATTGTAACAAGCGACTAAAGACTGCGCAAATGACGTAGTGGTTAAGACACCAACGTACCGCGCTAGTGTCGCGGGTTCGAATGCCATGCAAGACAACACCTTGTACGATCCACAAATTGGTGTTCTAAGTCTGAATGCAATTTGTGTCGGTTAATTATATGTTCTTTCCACAATTCACCACTCTCTATCTTGCCCGTGGATATCGTATAAGACGACTATGGGTTATAATATGCACATACCATCTGTGCAAGAGAAGGCAAACTCGAAATGAAACCCTATATCAACATGTCTGACCAGCATGGTATAGTGGGTTAAATTCCTTCCCATTGTGGAGGAGGCCCGAGCCCAACAGTGGGACATATGAGGGCTGCGATGATGATGTGATGTTGAATTATATGTTTGTAAAATCCCCCACAATATAAGGATTATTATTCCCTTAGTGCAAGGCGTTGTCATTTAAAAGAAAAAAGATTAAAAAGGAAGAAGAGTGGGCAGCAGCTCTCGCCGGGGAAGTGTATGATATCTCACTGCGAAACCAACCCGCCTACCAAACGTGGCGACTACATCATTATTCCTCATAAGGCGAAGAAAAATGAGCTCTAGTCGTGGCAACCCTTTAGCGTCATTGAACGCAGGTGCCACAGTACCGCACTTTATGGTGAAGCATGAGGGGGGTCTATGTTCCACAGTGGACGGTGATAGGCTGAATGATGATTGGCATAAAAGGTGTAGACAGATACCTAGATATAATTATGTTCAAAGATAACTTGTAAAATGGTCAACCAACTTAATGAAAAAGCAACAGTGGGACGTCTCTTATGAAATTTTACCAAAATCTCCCAAAGTATTAAGCAAACTAAATTGCCTCAAATTTATCTGAAAGAAAGAACGCCATCATTAGGCTCGATGGCCATCAAAGCGGATAGGAGACTAGAGGAGATGTGTTTCGAAAAACCAATCAAATTTTTTTATTTCCACATCTCTCCGCTTAGTTTAGATAGAATTGACTCAGTCTATGTTTAGTACAATTTAATATAATATGTATTACTTGCGAGGTGTGTTTTCATGCGATGGCCAAGTTATTCTGTTTATTTAAAACATAAAAGATCTTTAATATTGATATAGTCACTATAAGAAGTTGTTAGGTTAGCTATTTACGTAATAAATTAAGAAGAAAGGTGCCTTAAGCAGGGATTGAATGAGTTAACCGACTTGGTATAACATGGATCTCACAAATTTTTATGGTAGAAGAATTCAGTTGCGAGGCTTGGCTTTTTTTTACAAGTCTTGTTTTTGATGGTATAACAATTTACTGCGATCACCAACCTGCCTACCGAGGGTGCCGTAGATTTCTTTCATAGAATGCTATGGAGTAGTCCTACGTCCAACTGAGGTCACCGGAAGACTGAATGATAATAACACTAACACAGCTACAGTGGGCTTAGCAAGAATATTTCCGTCAAAGTATCAATTTTTATGGATTTGGAACAGTACCTCTATCGTCCGATAGAGGCGCTGCTTCAAAGTCCATACAAATTTATCTCGATAACGATACGAATACTTTGACGCAAATATTCACGCTAAGCCCACAGATATAACTAGTATTTAATGAAGTAAAGAAACACGACGCCTTGCGGTCTCACGAAACGTGTACAACATTAATCATTTGAAGTAGCAACCACTTACCCGACAGTCTATCTTTACTAAATTATTTTACTTTACATAATACGCCGGTGTGATATCTAGAATTTAATAAAGAGAAGCTTTACTTGGCGAACATAGATTCAAATATACATAAATTAACATATATTCGTCATATTCCTCATTATACATACATGACACGTACGTAAGAATACAATATGTCTGCGAATCTTTTATTCCCATCGGTGTCATATTCGACGTAACCAAGTAATCATCATCGGCCTACCCTTATCCTAATTAGGTTGACACAATTTCTATTTTACGTCTATCGTACATTGGTGACGTGACCGGGTAATTAGTCCGTCACCCGCCGAGAGGCCGACCGCGTGAGGAAAGACCGACATCCTCTCCGAGGGGGGGGACGTCGGTCGATGGGAAGGTACTCCAAGTAGGGGGTATTCCGTCGGGCCGACCACTGATGTCAAGTAACCCTGCTCCGGTGGTCGGCCCAACGATGAAGGCGACGTGCAGTTGGGTGGGTTGCGGGAGTTGCGAGCTTACGCCCCTCTGTCGCCCCGGACGGAGTGGTGCGAGGAGCGCGCCGACCGCCACCACAAGAAAAAAATCGTACATTTTATAAAAGACTAGCAACCCGCCCTCGCTTCGCTTCGGTTTCAGTCGCTTTACCCGCAGCGTAGTTCCCGTTCCTGTGGGAATACCGGGATAAAATATAGCCTATGTTACTCCCCGATATTATAGCTTTCCATTGGTGAAAGAATTTTTGAAATCGGTTCGGTGGTTTAAGCGTGAAAGCGTTACAAACAAACAAACAAATAAACAAACAAACAAACATCCTTACTTTCGCATTTATAATATTAATATGGATTTAGCAATAGTTGTTGGTTTAGTTTGGTTGTTTTTTTACGATACTAAGCCATTATTCGTTGTCACTAAAACACTACAGAGAATCTAAGTATACTGACATCTCGTGGATTCGATCACTAAGTGAAATATTTCTATGTGCGGTTAAAGAAATGTTGTTCTGTGTATAAGTATACTCAGTGCCTGTTATTGCATGTTTGTGAAGTCCACCGCTTATTTTTAACCCCCGGCGGAAAAAGGAGGGATGTTATAAGTTTGACATCGATTTCTGTCTGTCTGTGTGTATGTCTATCTGTGACATCGTAGCTCTCAAACGGATAGACCGAATTCGATGCGATGTTTTTATTTACACATTTCTTACATTTCGTTACGTCTTTTCCAAAATGATGTAATGGCGTAAACATACTTGATTAAGTGCTTCACGCGTGCCACAAAATATGACAATTCATTGATAATTCCTTTTGAAGAGAACGTAATACTTTTTTTTTATTATTTTAGTTTGTGTCGCGAGTTATTAAGATTTTTAATTTTACTTATAGGTAACAACTAAGGCAATTTAAAACATCAATTTCTCATGATAAATTACACGTAACATTAATCAATCATAATTGTAAGTTTGATATAAATTACCTAATTCATATTGCCTTTGGTATGTGCTACCTGGTGGTAACTACCGCTCATAGACTTCTACAATAGAAGAGGCAAAACCAAATCCTTCTTTACGGCAACCTTTAACATTAGGCCTCCGTCGCTCCCGCTCACTGAATGAAGCGCATTAGCAAATTGCTACTGCTCAAAGTTCGATTTTTGCGAAAGTGTGGTACAAATCTGGTCGCTGTGTTTCCAGCTATTTATTGCTGCAGACACAGCGTGGCTGTATCTCTAGAAATACTTAGACATCACTTTAAATTTAAGAGTTATTAGGGAAAACAGGCATTATATGCTTACAAAAAGTATTTCGCTGATTTCATTTCAGCTTATACACGCCCAACTGCTGCACTCGAGCCTACTCCACACTAGGAGGGAAATTGATCTTAGTAGATCAATTCCCCTCCTACTGCGGAGTATATACTATATCACGTTAGCCAGACGTGTTGGTATAATGTTTTATTTTAATATTTCCTTCTCTTGCATAGTTTTTGTATGCCTATCATATCCCTTAGTCGTGTTTGACGACAACAATAGGCAAGAGTAATGAATTGTATACTTACTGCTTCACCATACAGTTCCCTGATTTAATAATATTATTTAACATCAGCATAATTAGATAAGAACGTCGCAAAACTTATAAATTCTATTCTGTTATTATATTGAAACTTATAATTCTGTTCTGTTATTATATTGAAATTGTTGCTTTGTTATCAAATGAAATCTTTATTCTGCATAGGCCCCTTAAGGGCACTTACACATTGTCAAATTACACAACGTTTGAACACAATACAATAATCTACCACCGGATCGGAACGCGGCCACAAACTGAGAAGATCCGGCAAGAAACTCAGCGAGCAGTCATTTTTCTTTAATCTTTTAAATATACATAATTTTATGCTTCGTACAACATATATGGTATTAGCTCCAATGTGATGGCCTTCGAAATTGTATATATGTATAAATTTTCAACATTTAGTACAAGACAAAAAGAAATTAAAGAAAGGAAGAAAATATGGTTGGACGAGATCCCAGTTAGTAATTTTAGTGCTCATTCACAGGGCGCGTGGGCGGCGCAAGCGCGAGTACCTGCGCCTGACGCCACCCTAACCGAGGCTGCGGATGACCGGACCGGGGATTAGTTCGTCAGCCGCAGAGAGGCTGACCGCGCGACGGCGACCGAGAGGGTACCCCGCAGGGTATTCCGTCGGGCCGACCACAGAGGACAAAGAACTCGGTACCGGTAGTCAGGCTAACGACGAAAACGACGAGCTACGATGGGTTACGAGGCCGCGCGCCACCCCTCCGTCGCCTCGGACGGAGCCGGACGGTGGATTCGCTGACTGATGCGCGGGTAGCTGAAAATGCTCATTCCCACATTCTCGGCACATACGAGATTGGCAGACGGATCGATGCGCTGGAGTTGAGGATGGCACTAGACAAGACGGAGACTACTGTACCCTGGGCCGCATCGGTCCAACCACCAGCGCCACGATTACCGTCACATCGATTCACTATAAATATCTGGGCCCATTTGAGTTACTTGGGCCTTGTGTGCGACGATCACAGAAGGCCATAGCAATCAGGGTCGGAGGAAAGCCGAGACGTGGAGGCGGAGATGCACACTAGATTCTATTGGCGTGTGGTCGGAAACAAAAGTAGGGGCACAATCTCGCTCAGCGAGATGGCCTCCTGGTGCGGCAATGCCCACCGGGATTTCATTGCCCGGCCCGATGTTGAGATCGTCGAGGCCTTTCGGGTAGTGCTGATGGAGTAGTTAGACACACAGCAAGGCATCCTCTCTTTCTGACTTATGCAAATATTGACTGGGCAGGATTGCATCATGAATTATGTAATTTATCGATCTTTTTTGGCCTTCCCTTACTCCTAGAGCCGTCGACATTCATAATTAAAACTTTCCTCACTACATATGATAGTTACAGTAGTAAGCAAAGTTGACATAGCGTATCTTTTAAAGTCATCTTTATTACAGACTACAGAATTAATTTTTAAATTTTAACTGACTATTCACATAAATTCATTGTCAATACAAAAAAAGAGCCTATTTAAAAAAAAATTGTTTTTGGTTAGTTGCACTGATAAAGATCCGACTATAACCTCAGAATTATACATTCCAATATCTGTGTGGTGAAGGAGTAAGAATACAACATACCCGTGGATGTCGTAAAAGACGACTAAGCGATATAATACGCATATAACATTAATGCATGAAAAGTAAAACTCTATTCCAACCTGTCTGACCAGCATGATATAATAAAGTCAATTGCTCTTCTATTGTGGAGGAGGCTCGAGCCCAATAGTGGCACATATATGAGCTGAAATGATGATGATGAATGTTATTTTAAAGAAATATTATGTCACCACGATTTACTTAGCTGACTAAAGGATTATAAGTAAACAGTGTAATATACACTGCAATATATAAAAAGCTTACATAATGATTTCTGATGTTTACGCGAGTATTATACATTTAAAAAAAAAACTACTTTACGGATTTTATCGAAAATTTATAAATATATAAATATAAATAAATTATAAAATAAAATATAAAAGATAAATAAATAAATTTATAAATTTTCTGCAGTAACGATGACTTGTTGGACGTGAGACATCTTAGTCCACCCGTGATCATGAACGCTGTAAAGTGTTCGAAACGTCAGGTAATCAAAAATCAAATACAAACGCGATAAAATCCGTAAAGTAGTTTTATTTAAAATATTAAAAGCTTTAAACATATGTGTCGCGGTCGCTTTGTAGTATTTACGTAACATGTTATAATGAAGCTCTTTGCATCAGTAGGTTTCAATTTCAAACAGCATACATTACTAAATGAATTAGCACTGACAAGAATTTGTAATGCAAATTACGTATTTATCTGATATATTTTTAATGAAACTTATCGCAGAAAGAGGTTTCGATTTAATCGATTTACTTAATATTATCTCAGCTTATGTACGTCTCACTGCTCGGCTTGAGCGTGGAGGAAATTGCTACTACTACGCTGGTCAGATGGATGCCATAGAACTTTTATAAAATTTTCCTTCCCTTCCATAAATCAAATCATTTATTCTGCATAGGCGCCTTAAGGGCGCTTACATATTGTCAAATTTATACATCGTTTGAACACAATACAATATCTACCACTGGATCGGAACGCGGCCACAAGTTGAGAAGATTCGACAAGAAATTCAGCAGGCTGTCATATTTTCCCATCTTTTGAATAAAATTACGCGTATACAACAAATAATCTTAGTTCCAGTGTGATGCTCTTCGAGATAGGATATATTTTTTTTATTTCGTTCAAATAAAAAATGAAAAAGAAAGGAAAATATGGTTGGACGATATCCGACAAGCATCGATCACGCGTTAACTATTAAAGCAGCCATCACTCCCCTCAACCACATTGGAGGGAAGGGAGTGACCCGCTCCACGTAGCTACCGCAAGCAGAAGCTTGTTCAGTGAGCATGACCAAACCATATTCCCTTAATCATATTTTACAACACCCACGGGTATCAAAACGGGTGAAGAATTGTATTATTACTACGTCACCAATCGGCAGAGCTAACTTTAAATAAATCTTTACAAATATGTCCTGTATATCATACTAATATTTAGGCTACATTACTGTACAATTTTATGATAATCTATGCAGCAGTTTGCAAAGGGAATCCATACATCCAAATTTTCATTTCATTTGTAATATTAGCTTCCTATACAATATTATAAATAAAATGAAAGTTTAGCTGTATGAATTTTCTGACATTAAAAAACTCTGACTTTAAAAAAAAAGACTTAGGCCCGAACACATTGCTGAAACAACCTAATTTTCAATTTATTGTATCGTTATGTTTTTATCGAAACGCCTATCGCTAAAAGCAATTACGCAAAAAGTTATTTATCGCTAGAAAGCTTGCAAAACTTCTGTGTCAAAATATTCGATCCGCGAGATATAGTAAGCACTTTTCCCTGCCATTATATAAGAAGATCTTGCACAAACATGGTAAGAATATAACATGAAGAATAAGGTTTGATTATTCTTTCTTTTTTATCTTTATATTTTTTTACGTTTAATACCTTTTGAAGGTATTTCTGACGGCTTTCCCCGTGATCCTTAAAATTTAAAAATTAAACACAACTTGATTCATCAGTATCAAACGAGGGAGGTTCTAAATGGAGATAAATTTCCTCTTATCTTTCACGTCATTCGTTAATAGCCTGCGTCGTAATAATTTAATAATGTCGTCGTCAAAACTAAGAGGATAACTTTGTTATCAACAACTGTCAGTTTTTTAAACAAAAATATTATATACAAGACATATTTTATAAATGACTTATAACAGTCAGTTATATACCAAGTGTGCAAGCAAATTAGTAGACATTCAATTTGAAAGAAAGAAAAAGAAAACTATTTTACAGACACTTAGCTTAAATTTAAATCTTTATATATATATATAAAAACTTCTGTTCATGTGTTTGTTTGGTAAAACCAATAAGTACAAACATATTATATAAGAAATGGCCAATTCTTTCAACCTGTATTTATTAATAGATTATCTATTTATTAATAACTAGCTTTTGCCCGCGGCTTCGCCCGCGTAAAAATTTACTTGCATATTGAACTATTATCGCAAAGAATATTATCGACATAAAAAGTATTACATTTCTTAATTTAAGAAATACTCTATCTACGTGTCAATTTTCATCCAAATCTGCTCAACAGTTTAAGCGTGATTGAGTAACAAACATCCAAATATCTTCACAAACTTTCACATTTGAATATTACTTCCAGCCTTGTAGTTCAGATTGCCGTGCAAATACGATGGTATTGTGGCCTTTCCTTAGTCTCTGATAACGTACTTTTCCATTGGTGAAAAAAAAATTATATCAATCAAACACCCGCAGTTTCATTCACGTAGACCCCATTCCCATGCCAATACCGAGATAAAAAATGCCTATGTAACTTGCTGATATTATAAATTTACATGGGTA
Source organism: Lymantria dispar (assembly GCA_032191425.1). Classification (NCBI taxonomy): domain Eukaryota; kingdom Metazoa; phylum Arthropoda; class Insecta; order Lepidoptera; family Erebidae; genus Lymantria; species Lymantria dispar. Next base: position 23,753,842 of record CM063457.1, read on the forward strand.
AAAAAATATATATAAATCCCAGAAATATCAGAGATATAAATTGCCTATGCTACTCGCTGACAACATAGGTAGCTTTCCATTGGTGAAAGAATTTTAAAAATTGGTCAACAACCCCCGGTATAGTTGTCGTTCCTGGGCAAATACCGGGATGAAAATAGCCTTTAGATGGTATTCACTGATAATATAGCTTTTCATTAGTGAATTAATTTTTTAAACCATTATATTCCCGTGATTTCACCGGCATTGTACCCGATCCCGTAGGAATATCGGGATAAAAATAGCTTAAATATGTTACTCGCTTAAAAATAGCTTTCCATTAGTGAAATAATTTTAAAATCGACTTAATTCATCCACACCGGGATAAAATATAGCCTGAGATAAAATAGTCTAAGTTATTCCTTATGTACGACTGGTAGACCTGATGGTAAAATATAATCAATATCGGTCCAGCCATTTTGAAGATTACCTGTAACGAATAGACAGACAGACAAAAAAATTTGGACCGTATTGTGTGAGCATAAATAAAACCTATTATTTTGATAGACAAACAGACGCTTCAAATTTATTTATTTGTAGAGATAGAAAATTGTAATAATATTTTGATTGTAACTTACTGTCTAGTAGCTGCTAGAAATATTACCACGTTTTCATTGTTCGTGGGTGTCGCAAAATACTACTAAGACAAAGATTTACATCGACCTGGACCAATTGGTGATGCCGTCTGGCCAACAATGTCGGCCAGGTCATAAAATGTTGCTAGAACCTTTGCAATATATCTACGATGGCAGTAGTAGGTACCCTACCTACATATCGCGTCGATCCAAAGTAATTAGGATAAGAGCAAGATAATGATGATATATCATTGGCTGGGTGTCTTCGACTATATGCGTTTTATCCTTTTGGGGCAGCCCAAAATTGTTTCTTAGTGCGTGCTTACCCCAAATAACCGAAATCGGTATACAAAATTTCACATTCTTAGGCCCGGTATCTTTGGCTATACGCTTTCACCCTCTTAGGGGTTGAATTGCCAAAAATTCTTTGTTAGAGCTCGCTTATCCTTGCCAAAATTTTTTTCATAGTGCTTGGTAAGTGAGCACTAAGAAAATCTGGGGGTAATCCAAGAAAGCCAACCGTGTACTAAAATGATCCTTCCTAGGCTCAGTGATTTCGGTTAAACGCTTTTCACCCCCTTAGGGCTAAAATTGCAAAAATCTCTCTTCCCCCAAGAAAGGCAACTTTATACAAAATTCCATGTTTCTAGGCCTAATGATTTCGGCTATATATTTTGCACCCCTTTAGGAGTTGATTTTAATAAAATAATTTCTTAGAGCTCACTTAAAACAAAGGAAAGAGAATTGCATAGAAAGTTTTACGTTCCTAGCTCCAAGAGTTTCGTCTATACGCTTTTCACTCACTTAAGGGGGTGATTTTCCAAAAATCCTTTGCTAGTGCTCGTGTACCCCAAGAAATAAGACGACGTAAAAAGAAAATACTTTCCCCTATTTCAACCCCTTATACCTATTTTTTCGCAATAAAAAGTAGCCTTATATACTTTCTCAAGCTTTAGTTCATCTTTGTACCAAATTTCATCAAAATCGGTTAAGTGGTTTCGACGTGAAAGACTATATGCTTTTCAATCCCCTTTTTTTTGGGGTGAACTGCAGTCAGCGCTTTCCTCGCACCACTCCGTCCGGGGCGACAGAGGGGCGTAAGCACGCAACACCCGCAACCCACCCGAACACCACGTCGCCTTCGTCGTTGGACCGACCACCGGAGCAGGGTTACTTGTGCTTTTCAACCCCTTAAGGAGGTGAATTACCAAAAATCCTTTGCTAGTACTCGTGCACCCCAAGAAATACGATGGTGTAAAAAAGTACGTTTCTAGGCCCAGTGGTTGCGGCTGTATGCTTTTTGCTATTTTAGGGGTTGAATTTCATCCCTATGTAAGTGAAACTACCAAAACGCTAGAACGAATATTTATTTATTTATTATCAGGTGCCTTCATACAAAGATTCACGGTTCTATCATCGAAAATGACGAATTTCTATACAAAATATCATCCCCTATTTCAACCCCTTATACCCATTTTTTCCCAATAAAAAGTAGCCTATATCCTTTCTCAAGCTTCAGTCCATCTCTGTATTAAATTTCATCAAAATCGGCTTAGACGTAAGAGGCTATATGCTTTTCACCCCCTTAAGGGGGTGAATTTCCAAAAATCCTTTGCTAGTGCTCGTGCACCCCAAGAAATACGATGGTGTAAAAAAAACTACGTTTCCATGCCCAGTGGTTTCGGCTGTATGCTTTTTGGTATTTTAGGGGTTGAATTTCATCCCCATGTAAATGGAATTTTCAAAACGCTTGAGCGAATAATTATTTATTTATTATTAGGTGCCTCAATACAAAGATTCGTGGTTCGATCATCGAAAATGACGAATTTCCATACAAAATGTCATCCCCTATTTCAACCCCTTATACCCACTTTTTTGCGATAAAAAGTAGCCTATATCCTTTCTCAAGCTTTAGTCCATCTCTGTACCAAATTTCATCAAAATCGGTTTCGACGTGAAAGGCTATTTGCTTTTCAACCCCTTAAAGGGGTGAATTTCCAAAAATCCTTTGCTAGTACTCGTGCACCCCAAGAAATACGATGGTGTAAAAAAAATACGTTTCTAGGCCCAGTGGTTTCGGCTGTATGCTTTTGGTATTTTAGGGGTTGAATTTCATCCCCATGTAAGTGAAACTACCAAAACGCTAGAACGAATATTTATTTATTATCAGGTGCCTTAATACAAAGATTCCCGGTTCTATCATCAAAAATGACGAATTTCCATACAAAATATCATCCCCTATTTCAACCCCTTATACCCATTTTTTCGCGATAAAAAGTAGCCTATGTCCTTTCTCAAGCTTTAGTCCATCTCTGTACCAAATTTCATCAAAATCGGTTTAGACGTGAAAGACTATATGTTTTTCACCCCCTCAAGGGGGTGAATTTCCAAAAATCCTTTGCTAGTGCTCGTGTACCCCAAGAAATACGATGGTGTAAAAAAAATACGTTTCTAGGCCCAGTGGTTTCGGCTGTATGCTTTTTGATATTTTAGGGGTTGAATTTCATCCCCATGTAAATGAAATTTCCAAAACGCTTGAACGAATATTTATTTATTTATTGTCAGGTGCCTTAATACAAAGATTCGTGGTTCTATCATCGAAAATGACGAATTTCCATACAAAATGTCATCCCCTATTTCAACCCCTTATACCCATTTTTTCGCGATAAAAAGTAGCCTATGTCCTTTCTCAAGCTTTATTCCATCTCTGTACCAAATTTCATCAAAATCGGTCCAGTGGTTTAGACGTGAAAGCGTAGCAGACAGACAGACAGACAGACAGACAGACAGACAGACAGACAGACAGAGTTACTTTCGCATTTATAATATTAGTAAGGATATAATACTGTATTCCGTGTGGTGACGGAGTAAGAATATAATTTACCACTCCCTATCTTGTCCGTGGATGTCGTAAAATACGACTAAGAGATATAATATGCAGATAACATCTGTACAAGAGAAGGAAAACTTGAAATAAAACCCTATACCAATATGTCTTTCTTCTTTCTTCTTCTTTCTTTCTATACCAATATGTCTGACCAGCATGGTATAATAGGTCAAATTCCCTCCCATTGTGGAGAAAAACGATAGGCTGAAGAGGTGGGCTGGAGCTTCCAGCCAATTTTATATATATACTAGCAACCCGCCCTCGCTTCGCTTCGGTTATAGGTTATAGTCGTTTTACCCGCGTAGTTCCCGTTCCCGTGGGCACACCGGGATAAAATATAGCCTAGTTTACGCCCTGATATTAAGGCTTTCCATTGGTGAAAGAATTTTTGAAATCGGTCCAGCCGTTTTGAAGATTACCCGGAACAAACAGACAGACAGACAGACAAAAAATTTTTAATTGCTATTTTAGGCATAGGTGTCGTGCAAATAACCGTGTGAGCATGAAAAAAGCCTATTATTTTGACATTACAAACAGACACTCCAATTATATTTATTGGTATACTAGCTGGCCCAACAGATATTGTTCTGTTCAAATAAAATAAAAGGAATTCTCCTTGAAATCAACAGCAGCATCATGTATCGTGTCCAATTGTTAATCTAAACTATTCTTGAATGCCCTTGAATACACCCAAAAAATTTCGTCAACATCGGTCCAGCCGTTTAGGAGGAGTTCAGTAACGAATGCACGTACACAAGAAATTTAAATATATAGATATTTTATTTAAGTAGAACTATATGAATCTCATCTCAGGCCATATATGTCCCTCTGTTGGGCTCGGGCCTCCGCCATAATGGAAGAGTAATTGGCCTAATATACCACGCTGGTCAGACGTGTTGGTATAGGGTTTTATTTCGAGTTTTCCTTCTCTCGCATAGATGTTATATGCATTTTATATCCCTTAGTCGTCTCGTACGATCACCCACGGATAAGATAGGGGGTGGTGAATTGTATTCTTACTCCGTCACCACACGGAAGAACTATATGAATAGGATTTCTAATTATCACAGGTGTTCGATAGAGCCTGAAGTAATGCGTGCCTTACCGTGCTCTCTGAGGAAATAATTTCACTCGTATCTTTATTAATTCATTTCGTATCTTTTCAGTTTTTCATCTCTGTTCATTTTTCTCTGCTTTAATTTCAAATTACATATAAGATAATTAAAGTATTCATACACGTCTTGTAATTCATTAATTAGTGAATATTTTACAAAACATTTTAAGGTACTTACCTAATATTTCATTACATCTTTATATAAAATTGTATCTGTATTTCATTTAATAAAACTGAAGATAAATTTGGCCTACTTTCAACTTGAACAAAGCCTCAAAGTCGGAAACCTTTCTTATTGCAGATGGCTAAACATTTAAGATAAAGTTATAATCGAAGTACAATTTATTATTCGTTGATAAGATTAATTTAATCGCTTGTATTCGTCCTAACTTATTATATTTAAGAAGTATAAGCTAATAATAGTATTGGTAAATATATCAAGAATTTCTTACTAAGGCATTTTTAATTCACAGTTTGTTAGTAATTTGGCAAAGGATTTAGGTTAAGATAATATATCTAAAGAATCTTTTTTTTTTGGGTTGAGCCACGGTCTGCGCACCCGCCGCCCGGCTCCGTCCGGGGCGATATAGGGGTGGCGCGCGGCCCCGTAACCCACCCGATCACGGGGTACCCTCTCCTAACGACGTCCCCCGTCGGGGACGTCTTTCACCGTCGCGCAGTTGGCCTCTCGGTGGCTGAAGAGAAGGTACTCCGCAGGGGTATTCCGTTGAGCCGATCACTGAAGACAAGTCACCCTGCACCGGTGGTCGGCCCAACGACGAAGGCGACGTGCCATGGATGGGTCATAGGGTCGCATGTCGCTCTCAGTCGCCCCGGACGGATCTGGGTGGCGAGCGAGCTCACCATGGTCTACCCCCAAAAAAAGGGCCTATCCCTTTTTTTTTGTCGTTCAAATAATAGTGTGAGCATAAAATATCCCAGTATTTTGACATTACAAATAGACACTTCAATTTTATTTGTTTGTTTTTACGCCTTATTAACTTAGTAGTTTTTTTTTTGTGGGTGGGCTGCGATCGGCGCGCCTCCGCACCACTCCGTCCGGAGCGACAGAGGGGCTTAAGCACGCAACTCCCGCAACCCACCCGAAAACCACGTCGCCTTCGTCGTTGGGCCGACCACCGGAGCAGGGTTACTTGACATCAGTAGTCTTACCTTAGTAGTTAGCGACAGTTCGCTTTACTGCAAATTATATTTTGAAAGTTTGAATAAGCTATATTTGAAGTTATTAGCTTTAAGTCGCACACCGCAAATTATTTATAGCACGGCAGGAAATTATTACGGCCAGCAAACGAGCGCATACCTATAATATCTCAATTGATAAATTCTTTGCCTACTCGCATTCGCAGTACGATATATAAATAAGGTCAAACATATGCTGAAGAAACATTTTTATCGAGCTTATAATCGGCAGAACTTAGTACTTTCTTACTTAGTTACTATTATGTACTTTTTTGTTTTCTGCTTAAAAATACACATGTATATTTTTACTAGTGTATGTGTGTCTAATTATGCATATAAACAAACAGTTTTTTTCGACTGTTTCTTTGCCGTGAACTAATAAACTAGTTTATAATTGACTGATAAACATGTTTATGTATGAAGTATGAACGGCTTCGTGAATCGGTCGTCGCATCAACGAATGACACGAACGCAACGACGACTTCCGAGTGTTCGAAAGCGCCCGAATCGGCCCGAACTTCGACGACGCGAGCGCGCGCGCTTGCACGGCTCGCTGCGCTCTTTACCCGCCCCGCAAACCTCACCGCCCGTGAGCGCAAGTCGAGCCGAAATCATAATAGATTGAATTGCAATTCATGGAACTCTGCTATCATGTGATGGGACTATCATTACATATTGAAGCGTCAATGTACATTGTACAATGAAACATTATTAGTTTTAATACTTGCACTGAGCTTATTGCTAGATCAAAATAGACTCTATTTTGATTACTGTAAATATATTATTTTGTGGTGCATTTATTATAAAAAAAGTATTGGGTTACAAATTGAAATTTTGTTTGTTTACATTATTTTTTTAGTTTCATTCGAATGCGTTACGCGCAGCGCAGGTCAAAGGTGACTGCAAAAAAGAGTATCGCGAACTCGAATTGTTAAATTGTGTCATATATTTTTTACTAGCAATCCACCCTCGCTTCGCTTCGGTTATAGGTTATAGTCGTTTTACCCGCGTAGTTCCCGTTCCCGTGGGCCATACCGGGATAAAATATAGCCTAGTTTACGCCCTGATATTATAGCTTTCCATTGGTGAAAGAATTTTTGAAATCGGTCCAGCCGTTTTGAAGATTACCCGGAACAAACAGACAGACAGACAGACAAAAATTTTTTATTGCTATTTTAGGCATAGGTGTCGTGCAAATAACCGTGTGAACATGAAAAAAGCCTATTATTTTGACATTACAAACAGACACTCCAGTTTTATTTATTGGTATAAATTGTGTTAGAGTGTTAATATCTAGTGTTTAATAAGTATACCTAAGTAGGTACGTATTCAGTAATTATGTCGGCTCGTAGAAACACCAGTGTTCTATGGCACCATTTTGAAAAGAAAAATTCTACTTTTAAAGCAACGTGGTAATATATGTAAAGATATTCTCAGTTATTAATCTTCTTCTGCAAAATGAACTTTTAAATACGCCAGGTTCATAATATTTAACTTAAATAATTTAATCTTATTATTTTCTATTAGCTATCTAAAATAATAAACCTGCCAGTTCTAAGCCTGGCAAAAGTATGAAGGGGTTCATTTCAACATGCTCGTAAATATTAAATATTGTTGTCTAATAAAATTCGTTGAAGTTTCGTTGTCCTTTACCTACCAATGGACGATCAACGTACGTCATAATATAAACTAAACGTCTAAGCGTCTACAACATAAACTAGTCGAAAATTAGACTGTTTTTTTCAACTAGTTTATCATCGACGATAAACGGTCTCGTTGCGTCGACTGTAAAATTGTCGACGACCCACTACTAATATACATATATATGTATTTGCTAGCAGGAATGGATTATAAAATGTAAGCACACAAATAAGGGATTTAAGTGACATGATATTAAAACTCTTTACATGTATTTTGTTTTGTTAATAAATAAGAAAAAGAAGTATTTTCGTAGCGAAGACAACGCAAGAACACCGCGAAAATAAAAATGTTCACTTTACATACGCTTAAGTCGTTTTTTGTTTCAGTTGATTTTTATACGAAAACGCTTTTAATCATACATGAACCACAACTTATGCCCTTAAATATATCATTAGAATTTCTTTACTTGGTTTAATTTTAAAACAATTTAAATCTTTACTTGTTTGTAACTTGAATCTATATACTTTATAGATTATGATTTAACTATGCTCGTCACAAATTTAGAACGATAGGAAAGTGCCACGTTGTCCCATAACCTGTCGAATGAATCCTCACGATAACAAGACGAGCCTTCCTTGAGTTCAGTTCGATTTCAACTCTACCTGAGCCATTTTCTTTGATTTTTTGGCCGTCTATACATTCCAGCCATCTGGCGGAACGTTAAGTAGTGTGAGGCTTTAAGATCTACCACATATTTAATTTCGCCTATTGTACGAACCATAGGTATTACTAAACTCTACCTAAGTTTACAGAAATAAAAACTTTAGCAATATATTAAAAACATTGACAGTATAAATAAAACTATTGATTTTATCACGTTTTTGAGTTTTGATTGCTCGAAGTTTCGAACACTTTACAGCGTTCATGGTCACAGGCCGGCTAAGATGTCTCATGTCCAACAAGTCATCGTTATTACAGAGTAATAACGTGTAAATCCGTAGTGTTATTTACAATATGTAATACTCGCGTAAACATCAGAAGTCATTAACATAGACATTGTATTGACATTATAACAAATAAACATGTTTGGACTCGCTTAATGTTTCAAATATGAAAATCCATTATTGCTTTATGTTACACGTGTACATAAAATATAAAGAGGGTGAAATAGCGAGCAAAACAAATGGGTGTTCTATTTATTTGGAAGTATTGTCAATAAGCAAATTCGCAGAAATTTTAAACAACCCGAATTTGAAGGTCGGTAAACGGGCGTATTGAATGGGCAATATACACGTGTTCTACGCATGCCTTTCAAAACTAAATTCCAAATCACATAGAGTAGCAAAAAATAGCAGCCTGGATCTCCTGATGGTGAAGATTTGGATGCTATAAGCGTACCATCACTTCTAGTAATAGGCAGCTGATAGAAACTGTGTAAGATTTTTTCTATGTCTTGTATCTGAACATCAAGATAAACTCTTCGCTAACTTGGTAGTAGAATATCTGTAGAGAAATTCCTCGCTTAAGAATTAAAAACTCGAATTAGAGGTCAAAACTGTCTCTTTTCTGGAAAGCTATCAGAGGCTATGAAGTTTCGCTACGCTAAAAAGTGGTACCAACTAAGCTCTATACCAAGCAAAACATTATTGTAAAGATCTTAGTTGGTACTTACAAATTCTACAATCAACGTGTTTATCAGGCATACAGTATCACAATGACAAGTTAAAGGACGTGATAAAAAGAGCTAAAAATAGAAAACCTTAAAATTAGAACTGTTATAGTCATCATCATCTCAGCCCATCTACGTCTCACTATTGGGCTTGAGCCTCCTCCGTTATGGAAGGTAAATCGACCTATCATACCACGCTGGTCAGGCGTGTTAATATGGGGTTTTGTTTCAAGTTTTCCTTTTCTTACTTAGATATTGTATGTATATTAAATCCCTTAATCGTCTTTTCGACACCCACGGGCAAGAAAGGGGGTGGTGAACTGTATTGTTATTCCGTCGCCACACTGTTATAGTCACCGTTTAGGATTCAAGAACCGGTAATATTGATATTTATAAGTTGGTATTACGAAGTGGAATATTGTTTAGTTGCTAATCAAAAGTTTTAATCATTCATTATTTGTAGATAATAGGAACTTCACCGAACCATTTAGTTATATAAACAATTTGATTAGATGTAAATATGCGTAAATTCTCCAGTTTTTTAATGGTGATAAATAGTCTTCATATAATAAATATTCTTTTTAATCAACAATCAACAAAAAAGAAACATTCAATATTGTTCAGCCAAATTCAATAATATCATGTTTCGCTTACTCAACAATAATTTATATATAAATACTATAAAGATCATAATAAATATCAAAACAGCGTATCCTCAGCGATCGGCAAACTGATTCGTTTTATCCCTCAATATAGTATTATTTTTAGATGTCGAGGTCTACGTACCGAACGCGAAGGGCTCTCAAAGGAATCTCGTAATTAAGTTGTCTCGAGTACTCTACACAAAAACAACCAAACGATATTATGCTTTGAAGACGGGCATATTGCAAAATATTTGTTCAACGACAGTAATTACTATATATATCGCACAATTTTACAACGTTACTTTCTTTTATCCAAATATTCAACCTAAATTTGTCATTAGTTTTCTTTACATGGCAAGAAACTTTCATATACACTTCCACTTTCTTATTGAGGACATCCACTTTTTTATTGAGGACTGTACAGTCGTACTCCGTCTGATACGTCCGGAATAACCCTATAATCTGCCTACCAAGCGTCATATAGGTGCTTCACTGGCCTTTTCACCAGTTGCCTATCCAGATGAATTTTTCTTTTTAGTACCACCTCGAGTCCACGACCCTGCACCTATCACGGGTGATGGATTAATGTCTGGTCCAATCACTCGCTGCCACGGCTAAGGTGGTTGCTAGGTACAGATAGTCGCGTCTACATCAGCCAAGGTGCCGACGGCATAGCATATCCCCGTAGAGAAGTTCCTCCCGCTTCGCCTCATCCTTCCACGAGGCAACAGCCTCACAGAAAGCGGTGACCGCATTCTTATACTATTGACTATCGCTATCATGATAGTCAACAGGGTCATGTCATCAGAAATTTTCTCAAAAGGTGAAGAGCATTAGCATATAAGATTCAATCCCAATCTTAGCGCAAACACATAGCCCAAGCTATTACCAACCAATAAAAAAAGTATAATCACTGTGAAGTAAAGTTAATAAAATGTGCGGCACAGTTCGCGAATCGGATTCTTGCGGTCTATGTCTTAACTGTAGCTTAAATTTATTACTGCAGTGTATTATCTAAAAGGCCTCTAGTGGGTACTATTTTATTGCAAGTATCTGGGCGACTATCAGCCATATTCTTTGTAATAACTTTTTGCGACGAAAATATTGATGTATTTAGATCAATTTCAAAAGCAAAATTCTAACTAAATTAATGCTTCTATTGATAATATGATTGTACCGTTAAGTTTTATCCTGCAACTTCATGTCCATAAAATATACTTATAATTCAAATTCAAATTCAAATTATTTTATTATGCATAAACCCTGAGAGGGTACTTACATATTGTCAGGTATACAATTTCCAAAAAAAAAATACTACCACCGGATCGGAACGCGACCGCTACTGAGAAGATCCGGCAAGAAACTCAGCGGGCTTGTCATTATTTTTAATTTTTTTTTTTTTCTTCTTACTAGTTATACAATTGTGTACATGTTTTGTAAGAACAAGCTCCAGTGTGATGCCCTTCGAACCGCAAGACACTTAATATAATTTAAACGATTATGGCTGGACCAGATCCCACAAGCGGCACCCGATCACGAGTTAACTACTAGAGCAGCCATCACTCCCCTCAACCACTATGGAGGGAAGGGAGAGACCCGCTCCACGCAGCTACCGCAAGTAGATCCTTCTGTGAGCATGACCAACACCACAATATGTTACAAACGCTGAAAATACAAAAATTCGTTAGGCAAAACACGCTACACTTTACAATAAAAGTTAAAAGTACATTTACAAACAGTATATTTAAAATAACAAGGAAATTGCTGAATGAGGAGCTGCTCACAACCAATCTGTATTATCATCTACATAATCCGAGATTTTATAATAAGCTTTTTTACAAAGTCTATTCTTGATGGCTTTTTTAAACTTTTTCATAGGCAGGTCTCGGATATCTTTAGGTAATCTATTGTAAAAGCGTATACATTGCCCCATGAATGATTTGTTAACTTTTTGGAGACGAGTAGTGTGTACAACTAATCTGTCCTTATTACGAGTATTCATTTCATGAATGTCACAATATCTCTTAAAGTTAGCGATAGCGATATAACTCAAACATAAAATTTTATCTAATTACAGAATTTGATATAAGAATGTATAGAATTACGATAACCTATGGCAGTAGCCTTAGGTGCTACAGATGCGCTACAGCAGAGCTACAGTGTTCGACGTGGCTACGAGAGTGTAGCAAAAGACGCCTTCGTAGCAGAAACCTTCTACTAGAATATCAGAAACCTTCTACTCTGATAAGTCAAAATAGCAAACAAAAGAAGCCATTTCATATAGTAAATGGCCATGAAATATTATAGAAATATTATTAACGTCTTAAAAGTGTATAATGAACGAAAACTTAAAAACAAAAGCTTGGCTAAAGCTTGTATTTTGACAAGATCATAAAATTTCTTCAGATGTTGCCCACGGATGACAAGGAATTCGGTATCGTGATGAATTGTATTCTTACTCTGTCATACAGAGTTAAGAATAGTATAGATTATTATTTATTAGTAATGAAATAATATATAGAACTAAATACATTTTTCCGTGTAACTCTTGTGTTCACTTGCTTCAATAACACTAAAATAGGCTATGGTCTGGATACATCATAACCCAGCGCTCTATCCTCTCGCCACTGCCACTGTACTGGCTACTAATACCCTTTTCTTGACCTCGATGACAAATTTTATGTAACACCTAAGGCAATTTTAACATCAAGTTAAATTATAAATGATAAAAAAGCTGAATCAATCATTCTATCATTACCGAAAACAATAATGTCATTGTTGAAATTAAGATGTGATCCTACGTAATAAACCTATTACGTAGTCATACAGAAATGTGTTTATAACAACTAAAGACAATATTTGAATTCTATTATTGCCTTTACCCATATCTCACCTACATTTATCAGGTTTGGGACAACCTTAATTTAATACAGCCTTTGGGTCTACAAAAATAGCGCTTCGGTATCCACCTAAATTTTAATGACGTAAGGGATTTGACAAATTCAGACTAAATGGACGAAAAAGGGCATATCATATTTTATAGCAATGTAATATTCGAACGAATATATAAAATATGGCACATTGTAACTCATCTTAAATATTATTCATCGACAATAATTTATCATCATTATTTGGTTTGTAACTGTTATTACGAAGAAATTGACGCTCCAAATTATCGAAGGAACGTTATCGTTCTTTATAGAGCTTTATTAAAACTATCAATCAATCTTGACTGGAAAGGCGGAGTGGTGTAATTATGATTTTTTCTTCCCCAATATTGTAGGTAAGATTTACGTGTAAAAGAATATCTATACAATCCATGAAGATTACTCTGAGCCTGAATGTTATTTGCATCTCTTCTTGAGATGTTTGTAACACTGACCACAGTAAATTAAATATTCGTTCATCATCATCATCATCATGTTAGCCCACATAAGTCCTACTACTGGGCGCCGGCCTTCTCCTCATGAAATCATGCAGTACCCCGACCTACGTACTACGCTAGTCAGACGTATTGGCATAAGGTTTTATGAAGAATTTTCCTCACTTGCATAGATGTTATTTGCATATTATAAACCCTTAATCGTTCTTTGCGACTCCCACGGAAGGGAAGTGCGTAGTGGGGGAAAAAGGGGGTGGTGAATTGTATTCTTACTCCGTCACCATACGGAAATATTCGTTTGTCGCAATACGAAAGACTTTTAAAGCGATTTGAATTATTGGATGTTTAATGGTCACCATTTCATCATCATCATCTCAAGTTATATATGTCTTATTTCTGGGCTCGAATTTCCTCCATACTAGGAGGAAAATTGATCTACTACATGCTAGTCAGACGAATTAATATACGGTTTTATTTCGTGCTTTCTTTCCCTTGTATAGATATTATATGCCTATTCAATCCCTTAATCGTCTTTAACACCACCCACGGCCACAATAGAATGTGGTGAATGGTATTCTTATCCCATCAAGATACGGGTAAAAAATAAAACTTCTTAGTTTTATTTCATTAATATAATATTTTCCGATATCCGCGGGGAGATCTTGGCCGTGGTTGTCGTAAAGGATATAATATAAGGCTATAATATGTACATTTCATTTATGCAAGAAATTATAACTCGAAACTGCTGGAGTTTTGTGCCCAACAATGAGTTGTACATAAGCTGAGATTATGATTTTATAGAATAACGTAGTTTCCGAACCAAAAAAATATTTTTATCGTAATATTCCATATACAAGATATTTTATAGAAATATTAATTTCTCTATGACGAAAAGAGGCAGATGAACGAGTTAGGTTCGCCGCTGTAGGCCTGCTCTGAAAATCAATAAATGTTAAACACGTATTCTGGAAACTATACATAATAATACTTGCACATGAAATGTACGTATCAAAGTTTCTAACAGTTCTACTTTACCAACATGTTCCTGAATGCTTTTGCTCTGTAGAAAAATGTACCTGCAATTACCTGCCAATTATTGCTAATGTGATTTATATTACGTAATATACAATAAATAAATAAATTATTAATTAATTAATATGACTTTATTATGAAACATTAATTTTAATTAAATATATTATATTAATGAAATAAAACTAAATGGTTTTATTTCTTATCCGTGTATGATTATAAGATTACAATAGTCACCAAATTGCCCAACAAGTTTTTTACCAAACTGTTGTACTTGTCCGTAGGTAATCTTAAAAGACGACTGCTTAGGAAAGAGAACGTCGCTATAAAAGAAAGAAAAACCATATACTAATCCGTATTATAAATTACTATGACAACTTTAGCCGGACTGTTGGGTGAGCGCTAAGTGCTCTTAACCTAGTAAATAGTAAATAAAAACTAAAAAACACGCTTTTGTAGATAACCAAACTAAAAAGTGCGATGTAGAAAATAGGCATAGCAATATCTATCAAGTACCGCTAAAATTTCAGCCGCGAATGTGAAAAAATCGCAAATTCCGTAGGGATAATGAGGCAAATTATATAAATTATTACACTGTCATCGGCCTTTGAGAAGTGTGTAAAGTTTCAAATAAACCCTACGTTTAGAAGGCAAAAACAATTTTATTTTTTTTCTATTTTCCACGGAGATTGGTGACAGTTCCTCCACCGGTAAAATGCAATCCGCTTTGCTCCCGTTTTGCAGCAAATACATAAAGCCTCTTTTAAAACAAGGATAGGACTCAACGTATGACCCTTCACAGAAACAGTTTTTGATTTTACAAATGCATGTCTTTGTACATTTACATAGACTCAATTGATTCTGGAGCCAGAACGTAAGATTATAAGATAGACACTTTGTCGTTCAAGGATACCCAACAGTCTGAAAGTTTGTTGTGAACGACCACTTCTATTGCTTTATGTATCTCATTTTAATATATAAAATGTAAAAATATATAATTAAAAATACTAAATTTTCCAAATTTTATGCGTTTGTGTCGACGTTGTAACTTTTAAGTCTTATTATATATATATTTATACTAAATGCAAAATACTGTATAAATTACGACAAATACAGAACCCTGTGACTTTCGAGGCGTCCTCCCCGGCGGCCTTTGGAGATTCGACTTTTCAGATGTCATCAGCCGACTCTACTAGGTAAACTGGCGACATCTCAAAAGTCGCAGGGACTCTTTAAGTGTAAGTGGCACAGGACCGTTCTGAGTGGCATTCTCGTGGGGAGGCTTATCTCTAGCAGGTGGCGTCTACGGGCTGGTGAATGGATGGAGGAACTATAAAATTTCTTGAAGTCGATGGTAGGAGGTACTCAAATATCAGGCACTAATGCCTAATTTTAGTGAACTAAAACCATCTTCGCAAAATCGCCTTTCTATTGGAATAGGTTGTCTGTGTGGTGACGGAGTAAGAATACAATTCATCACCTATCTTATCCATGTAAAAGACGACTAAGGGATATGTTAAGCATATAATAATTGTGCAAGAGAAGGAAAACTTGATAGAAAACCCTATACCAACCCGCCTGGCCAGCGTAGTGTAGTAGGTTAATTTCCCTCCTATTGTGGAGGAGGCTCGAGCCCAGCGGTGGGACGTAGGTATTTGAGCTGAGATGATTGTGATTAAAATTGGTTTAGGTCACATCGGTTGTATCTGAATGATTTCAAAATATATAAGATACAAGAAACATTTATTGCATTTTGTATGAGCTATCTCTAAATTGAGTACATAGCATATACACTATATAGTACATATTGCATCAACCCCAAGTAGTTGGGATAAATGCAGGGTGATGACGATGATATAAGCTATCTCTCAGAATTTCTCTCAAATCTATCATCTTTAAGAGCACGCGAAATAAACATCTAATATACTCATTAACTTTGCCTTTTATAAAAGTTTTAAAACACAATTAGCGTAAATAATTTGGACGTTATGACAATGAGTCCGTGCTATAATTTAAAAAATCCGTGCTATAAAATAAAAATTATATTCAAAGGTATTTTCATAAAACATTTCTCTTAGCATTCTTAAGATAAGATAGATAAGATAAGATACTTTTTATTTGTGAAAACATGTGTAGGTAAGTTCTTAAACAATCTATTATTAATTGGATTCAACATGTTCTGCCACTATAGGGGCGTACAAATTGTCATAACATTAATTAATTTACATTTATTATTACTTTATTATTATTCTATATTACAATATCATTTAAATATATATATTAGAAATTTAGAGGAATGTCTATGTCATATATCAATTAAAAAATAAATAATAGCAAAGTGAAATGTCATATGTTAAAATAATATAAAAAAGGTATATTTATATAGCCTTATCATTTAAAAATTCCTGAACACTGTAATATGTCTTATTGATAAGAAGGTCCTTAACTTTTTGTTTAAATGAATTTATATTTAAGGTTTTATATGTATTTGGTATTTTATTAAAGAGAATGGGTGCCATACAAAATATACTCTTGCCCATATGAACAGTTTTGGCGCTGTGCATACGAAGTCTATTATTGTCGCGCCGACTACGCTCGCTGTGATCTGACAGACGAGGAAATAATTGAGGGTTATTTTTTACAAATACTACTGCTTCCATGATATACAAACAGGGGAGTGTCAGGATCTTATGCTTACTGAAAAATGGCTTACAGCTATCTGTGAATTTTAAATTGAACATAGAGCGGATACAGCGCTTTTGTATTTTAAATATTAACTCCCTGTTCGTAGAGTTGCCCCAGAACATTATTCCATATCTAAGAACAGATGCCACTAACCCATGGTATGCAGTGAGTAACGTTTCAATATTTACCATGGGTGCTAGCTTGTATAATGCATAAGATGCTTTGCTTACTTTATTACATAGATTCTCTATATGTACTTTCCAATTTAATTTGTTATCTATTTCGAGACCAAGAAATTTTGTATTAGTTACTTCTCGTATTATGCTAGTTTCGTGATGTATTATAATTTTTGAGAATGTCATATGTTTATTAAAATGCATTATATTTGTCTTCTTTAAATTAATAATTAAGTTATTGTTCCTTAACCATCTAACAGTAGAATTTATAGCATCATTAATATCACTTTCATAAATATCAGAGTTCTTACAAGCTATAGTTAATGTGCTATCGTCGGCAAAAAGAGTCATAGGATAATTGATAGAATTAGGAAGGTCATTAATATATATTATGAATAACAGAGGCCCCAGTACACTTCCCTGTGGGACTCCAAATGATATATGACGCTCATTTGAAAGGTATATCTTTTCTTGTCTAGTCCGATTATCTAATCTAGAGACTGCCGTTAATTGTTTTCTATTTGATAGATAGGATTTAATTAGTTGTAAGATATTGCCTCTGATCCCATAACATTCTAGCTTCTCCATCAATATAGCATGATGGACATAATCAAACGCCTGGGTCATATCACAGAACATTGCACATATAGGTGTTCTTTTATCCATATTAGACATTATAGTGTATAGAAAGTCATAAATAGCCAAATTAATAGTTATATTTTGTCTGAATCCTTTTTGTGACCCACTAAGTATACTATTGTTTTCTAAATATCGATATACTTGATTATAGATATATTTTTCAAAAACCTTAGATATTATAGATAATAAAGCAATTGGTCTATAGTTTTGCATACACTCTTTATTTTCTTTTTTGTGAATCGGTTTTACTACGGCTATCTTCAAGCTTTCCGGAAATACACCCTTACTTATACACAAATTTAATATATAGCTTAGGTGGTGACATATTAAAGGCCCCACGATCTTAATTATTTTTGTAGATATTTCATCATGTCCAAAGCTGTTAGTGTTTTTCAGACCTTTTATTATATTCAGTATATCAGTTGAACTACATGGTTTCATAAACATTGAATCTCTTCTGGATGTGATGTAAGAAGTGGTTTTATTACCACAGCCAGGTATAGGTACAACTTTATCAATAAAATAATCGTTAAATTTATTTGCTATTGTTAATGGATCGTTAATATAAGTAGTGTTAATTTTAATTCTCTGTATGTGTTCTTTTGGTATATTTAATCGTGCATTATTTATAATTTGCCATGTAGTCCTGGATTTACATTGTGATGTTTTAATTTTGTAACAATTCTGAGCCCGTTTAGTTAGTTTTATAATTTTCTTAAATAATTTACTATATTTTACATAATTCATGTAATTAATACGGGTAGATTGCAGCCTATATGTCCATAAGAGTTGTCTTTTTCTTTTACTACAAATTTTTATACCTTTAGAGATCCAACCAGGCTTTTTATTTACATTAATAATAACGACTCTAAATGGAAAACAAAGGTCATATAAAAGTTTAAATTCATTAATAAACAAGGTATAAGCTATATCTGGGTCACGTGGTTTGTATATATCTGAGAATGTAAGCTTACCTAAATATTCATAAAATTTAGAGATATTCTCTTTAGAATAATCTCTTTGCTTTTTACGCCAAAATTTAAATACACATTTATTTCCTACTGGGAATTCTAATAATTGGGCGGTGTGATCCGATAGAGCAAACTCTATAATCTCAGTCCTACAAGTCCTATGAAAGTTATGTGCTAGGTTATCTATACATGTTTGACTCTTTATACGTGTTGGTTCTTGCAAAGCTAATTTTAAATTATAATTTAGTAGTAAGCATTTAAAATCTAAGGTAATATTATTATTTTTCATTATATCAATGTTAAAATCGCCTGCAAGTATTATATTTTTATATTTTGTTTTATTTACCTCTATGAGAACCTGATCTAACGTTTGAAGAAATGTACAAATCATACCGGGTTTTGGCGTTCTATAAATACATATGACCGCTATATTAAAGCTAACGAGTTCTACTGCACAACACTCAAAAATGCCCATCCGGGACAGACTAGCAATTTTTGGCAATTCTTTATAAGAATGTCCGATTTGAACCAATATACATGCTCCACCTCGTTTTTTATTTTTTCTACTGTAAGATGCAGCCAAAGTGTAATTGGGTATATGTAGATGTGATTCACAGTTGGGCATCATAAAATGTTCAGTGATACAAATCACATCCACATTTTGCTTTTTTTCTAAAAGTTCATTAAGACATATAGAAAGACTGTCAGATTTAGATAGCAGTCCAGCAATGTTTTGGTGAAGAATATATAAGTATGTATTAACGAAAAAAACTATTTCTTTTTTCATAGAAACTCTTCGTTCCTCTCGTTTCCACCACATTACAATTAGGGTCATAACTATCAGTATAAATCATGGGTGGGAGTACACACAAGTCCTCTATAAATAATTTTAAGTTAACAAATATATTCTTCATGCCATAGTCATTTAGTTCACCATTATAAAAAGAAAACATAGAATAATCATATAATAGATCCAAATTTGAATCAAATAATGAACAGTAATTATGAGTATATACATCAAGATATAATAAACTACAAAAATTTTCTATTCTCCAGTTAAACATAGATCCGTAATTAAAGCATTTATATGTGGGTAGACAAATAATAATGTTTGTATGTGTCAAAGATAATAACTTTTGTCTGATATTAATAACAATGTCAAGATAATTATTCGTCTTCAGAAAATCATGTGAGCCAATAAAAATTATGCAGTGATCATTCTTTGTGAAATACTTAAGCTTCGTATCAAGACTATCCACAAGTTGATGAACGCCGCAGTTTGGATAAAGGTAATGGCATATACGTGACTTTGAGAAAGTATCTTTTGCCATTGACAGTACTTTATTTTCTGTATTACTGCTTATAATACATATATTATGGGTGTCAGTCTTTAATTTTTTAGGAAGCGTAATTTCGTGGGTATTGGTTAATCGTAATGGAAGCGTAATTTCGTGGGTATTGGTTAATCTTAATTAAAGTAGTCGATCGTATGAATAGTAGTACATATACCATACCTTATTTATATATGTTATCATCATCTCAACTCTATTGTCCTCGACTATGGGACCACTATAACAAGTTAGCATAGGCTTTTATTTCGAGTTTTACATGTTACATGTGCGTATGTCCAGAACATAGCCGGCGGTAAAAAAGGGTGGCTTTGATAGACAGATGGATGGAAAAACAATAAACGAGGGCCATTTAGTAAACATTATTATATTTTCTAAATGCTGGCCTTATCGACAAAATTAAAAACGAACCATATAAAATCTGTAAAAATAGCATTATTTCATATGTATAATACTCATATAAACATCAGAAATTAAAAATGATTTAGCAATATTTAACATAAATCCAGTAGTGCTTCATTATATTCTTGTGAAGAGTAAATAATTACTTGTATAAAAGAAATCAATCCTAGTATCAGTGGGTTTTACAAATACACAATTAACGGGTCCAAATTATCGCTGACCGGATATTTTTTGTGGATAAGATACCAAACAAAAACTGGAATAAAAATTAAACATTTGTCAATGGAACAAGAGTGCATGTCGTAATGTTATTATGAAGTTTTAACTGGCGCCGCACGCAATAAGAGAATTTTGATTTCGCGTATAAATTTAATATATTCTGCTAGAAACCACAATTTAACTTTTAAATAACTCTATTTCCATTTATATCTGTATTTGCAGTGATAATAAATAAGTTTAAAATTTTATTTAACGGCCATTTTTTACATATGGTCATTGTACGTTACAGCAAATGTTGCCACACTTCATAAATCATTTGCAGTTTAGGTTTTTACATATTTAAATTCTAAATTATAAAATGATTGTTATAATAACCAGATAATGTTAATACTGAAATTTAAAATATGAGTTGTGACAATTGCGCGTATACGCACATGTAAAGTATAAATATTTTTAAGATTCTTTATAGCGATTTAATTTTGTTGTTAATACTTTATTCGAATATTTTATGCTGTGTATTATTGCTTGTGGATGGCGTAAAATACAACTAAGAGCTTTACATCGACCTAAGCCAACTATATCCGATGCCGTCAACAATTATATTCCTTAGGAGCAGTGGCGGCTGAACCTTATGTGCGCTCGTGCGCTGCACCACCAATTCAAAAGATTTAATAATTACAATGTTAGTTCATCTTTATATTTTAAATTACTATATTAATATTTATTATTTAAACACAAAAACATATAACAAATATAATTTCAAATTATGACGAAACAATTTCACGCTTTACTAAACTATTCTAAGCTATTAAAACTTATTTTCCCTGTAAAAAAAACCTCGTGCACTGAGGCGAGATCAAAATATCTTTTGATTTGCACTCTTTTATAAATATTTTTTAAAGTATGAAAAGCAAATAAAACCACATGTTTCTTCACATGTATACCTACAAAATGTAATGAGTTCGAAAATAATAAAAAATGATTTTTTTTTTTATAAATTGTTGTTCCGTTGCAATTTCTGATCTTAATACTTAAGTAAGCAAGTAAAGTGCACCACCACTTTGTTGACCCTCCAGCTGCCACTGTCTAGGAGTGTTATTGTCAGTCAAGCTGGTCATAAAAATATTGTCAGTTTTACAATATGTACGATGGAAGACGAGTACATAATGATTTCTGATGTTTATGCGAGTATTATACATTGTAAATAAAATGAATTTGTATTTGAATGAATTTGAAATGAATTTGTATTTGATTTTTGATTTATAATTATCTACCCGCTATAGAAGATTAGTTATTAAATTTGACCCACATTTTGGTACTAATGTATTGCTAGTATAAGAAGAATATGATTCTATATGAAAAAATTATATTTTTATGGTTATTAATTAGAAGACAAGACATGTTGCGTCGACTCCATATAATTGGGAGAAGAGCATGATAACGATGACTTTTTCAAATATGTTTTAAATATTTTTCAGCGTTTATGTAGAAGGATAGTTTGAAAAGGATGTCTTGATTTGAATAGGTAGGATATCTTTAACGCAGATTTCATTTTTAATGTGAACTTTTATTACGTCGCCTCAAACTTTTTCGTCCATCTATTGCATGTCGCGTGACGGTCGGCCGCGGAGTAGGGGTAAAATGAAAGGCGCTCAACAGAGCAGTCGAGCCCATTACGGCGGCGTTCGCATCAGCTGACCGTGTAGTGTATAGATTATTACTCATTTGTCACAGAGCTCCACGCTATTTGTTTGTTTTTATCAGTGTTTAATGTAAATTATGCTATTTTTCTTGTAATGCGAAAAAAGTTTCAATTTTACCGTGGTTTCATAAAACCACATAATCAATTTTTCTGATAATAATTAAATTTATCCTCCAAGTAAATTTCAATATAATTTAATAAAAATTGAAAACAACATTTACTACTTTTGCTCGCCTTAGCGAAACCTGAACCACGTTTCACATTGCCAGCAAAAATAAGACGTCACTAACACGTGACGTCATTACATATTTGAAATAAAACTACTTTTACGATCACTCTAATAGGTAAACATGAGCGCTTTTTTTTGGGTGGGCTGCGGTCGGCGCGCTTATCGCACCACTCCACCCGGGGCGACAGAGGGGCGTAAGCACGCACACCCGCAACCCACTCGAACACCACGTCACCTTCGTCGTTGGGCCGACCACCGGAGCAGGGTTACTTGTCATCAGTGGTCGGCCCGACGGAATACCCCCTATTTGGGGTACCCTCTGATCGACCAACGTCCCCCCCTCGGGGAGGACGTCGGTCTTTCCTCGCACGGTCGGCCTCTCGGCGGGTGACGGACTAACTCCTCGGTCACGCCACCCGCGGCCTCGGCTAGGGCGGCATGACGCGCAGGTAGACACGAACGCTGGAAAGTATTCGCAGCGTCGCGAAATTGAAAATTAAATTGAAATACCGTAAAATCCGTTAAAAAAAACCCATGGAAGTAATATTGTCTTAGGAAATATCAAGAGGAATTTGTCAATTTTTTTTATAACAAACGCTTATTAGGCATATATATCGTCCGGACCGGGGATTTAGTCCGGCAACCCCGCAGAGCTTAGCCTCGCGACGGCGATCGGCGCGGCGGCGTCCCGGGGAGACGTGATTACTCCCGACCGGGGTATTTCAGCGTGTGCGTTGACCGTAGCCCACCTCAAAAAAAGACGTATATATCGCACGTGTTAAGTATTAATTGGTTAAGCCGACAGCGAAAACGACCCTTGTTATTACAGCAACAAAAAGCTTAAATCCGAAGGCCCAAATGAAATCAATTTGCATAAACTTTCATAATTTTTTAAATAATTCGCTTCTTTATCACTATTATCGTGTGATATATGCACACTGCTGAGCTTGAGTCTTCTTCACAATAGGAGGGCAATTGTTCTACTATATCACGCTGATCAGAGAGGTGGGTATGGGACTCGATTTTGAGATTTACCTCTAGTTATTTGCACATTAAATCCCTTAGTGGTGTTTTACCCACAGATAAGATAAGGACAAAAACTGTATTTTTACTTCGTCACCGTACGGAAATTGCTCCGTTTACTAAGAAATAAATTCGTGTACCGCAAGTAGACATTTACAAATGTACAAACAATGAACACAAATTCCACCCAGATTTAGAACAACCATTTGTGGATACAAATAATTGTCCAATGTGGTTATTTACTCAGAATGAGGATTGTGTAATAATATATAGATGGGTTTACATCTCTGCTTATCTATAACTAGCTTCTGCTCGCGACTTCGTCTGCGTGGTATAGATACTTTGGACCCACGCTAACTTTAACATAAGACTTTGTTTACGTTGAAGGTGAAAATATTTTTTTAATAATACGATTCTGTCACATATGATTTATACGAAAATTTTGCCGTTTACGCAGCGGAAGCTCTCTAAAGGGAAAAAAAAACGATTTTGAAACATTCTTCATTGGTGCTTTGCTCCTGTTGGTCTTAACGCGATGATATATAGCCAGCCTTCCTCGATAAATGGGCTATCTAACACTGAAAGAATTTTTCGGACCAGCAGTTCCTGAGATTAGCGCATTCAAACAAATAAACTTATATCGTAAAGAATATCTTTGGGAGATAAACGTATGAGACAAAGAAAGATAATTATAAAGATGGACTTAAAGGAGTTTGCAAACTTCAGTGAAGTATAAATCTCTGTTTTCAGCTGATTTAAATCAGTTGTGAATTATAATTTTAATATCATCTGACCTAATCGCGTTTGGTCTACCCAGTCTTTTGATGCCGTATGGGCCCGGCCAGACAGTCACAGCTTTTGTCCAACTATCAGGGCTCATTCTTATTATGTGTCCTGCTCACTTCCATTTTGATTTCATGGCAAATTGTAGAGCATCAACAAGCTGAGTTGTATCTTTATTTTTGTGCGTTTAACTTTTTTGTATTACTTTTATTTTAAGGATATTTCTTTCGGTTGTTCTTTGGCATGTCGTGATTTTTTTCAAATAATATTATGTACGGCTTTTGGTTTTTGCAATAAATATATTTGTATAGTAGGTCAATTTCCCTGCCATTGAAGAGGAAGCCTCCCCGCAGTGGGGCTTATGTGAACTGAGATGATAATGATGGATTTAATCCACTATGCGATCGTCGGTATAGTTTAAAATACTAGTCGTAATTGTAAAGGTATATTAGAGTGCTTTTAGTGATGCAGTCAATCTATAGGCGAAAATATTCATGATATAAGCTGCTAACGAAACGACCGTGACCGACTTCTGCGGCCGATATCCGTGCGCAAGCTAACTACGTCTGGCCCTAGGGTTGTCATTAGCGATATGTATTGACTTAGAAAATGTAAATTACTTCTTAATTGACAAAGTTTTATTCAAATTTATGTAATCCGACAGTAATAAATTATAATAAAGTTTATACTTGACTCTATAGATGACGTAATGATCTAAATAATAATCTTGCATGTCATCTTGCATATGTTGGATTAATTTATTGAAGTGAAAGCGTTATAATTAGAGCTAATTCATATAAGTCGTCATCAACATGGGTCACGTAACTTGTTAACGCTAACACTATATTTGTTGCTATGCCAATGTCGCTATATCTGTGCCGATAGATGTCAAAACTAGATAAATGTAAAATCTTTTTATTTACGAATTTTAATTTAAGTTCAAACAATTGGAATATCAAAAAATAACAACTGTTTGATCACAGCTTTAAGTTTCCATTTTTGTCGACACTGCTTGTGACACTTTAGTGTTCTTTTTAACACGCTTTTATTATCTTCACCTGTATGTTTGTTTGTAGAGTCCACCTTTTTTTTTTTTTTATGGGTGAGTCGCGGTCGGCGCGCCGCCGCACCACTCCGTCCGGGGCGACAGAGGGGCTTAAGCACGCAACTCCCGCGACCCACCCAAAAACCACGTCGCCTTCGTCGTTGGGCCGACCACTGGAGCAGCGTTAACTTGTCGTCAGTGGTCGGCCCGACGGAATACCCCTAATTGGGGTACCCTGCCATCGACCGACGTCCCCTCCTCGGGGAGGACGTCGGTCTTTCCTCACGCGGTCGGCCTCTCGGCGGGTGACGGACTAATCCCCGGTCACGTCACCCGCGGCCTCGGCTAGGGCGGCATGAGGCGCAGATAGTTGCGCCTGCGCCGCCCCAGTCGCCGGCGGCGGATCTCCTCATCGAGGCTGCGCTCCTCGCGCAGGCGATCCGCCGCCTCCTTCCGCGAGATCACCGTCTCGCAGAAGGCTGCGACCGCGTCCCAATTCCCGACGCTGTCGACCATCGCCCTAGCGATAGCCGGCAGCGTCAGTTCCGTACCGATGATTGCGACGAGTTCACAGCGCTGCACTGCCCAAGCCCCGCAGGCCTCGAGCGTATGGCGCGCCGTGTCCTCGTCGCAATCGCAGTGGTGGCAGGACGGTGTACTCTCCCTCTTAACGACCTTGTGCAGGTATTTGGCGAAGCACCCATGCCATGTCAAAACCTGCACCAGTCGGAAGGAGAGCACCCCGTGCCGCCTTTCCAACCACTGCATCAGCACCGGCCGGAAGGCCTCCACGGTTCGCACCCCGTACCGAGGCCTCTCCAGCCGGACTGCCCAACGGGCAATGACGTCTCGGCGGGCGTCGAAGCGCCAGGCGGTGAGATCCCTTAACGAGACCACACCGCCCTCCGCTCGCACCCCCGTCACCCGCCGATATAGTCCGGCGAGCATCTCCGCCTCCAGGTCCCACGGGGGAGTCCCGGCCAATAGGCACGCTGCCTCCGTCGCTACCGTGCTGTATCCGCGGATGGCCCTGACCGCCATGACCCTCTGTGGTCGCCACAGAAGGGCCCGGACGGTCATGGACCCCGCCCACAAAGTCCACCTTTGAGGGGAAATTGACCTACTATACCACGCTGTTCAAACGTGTTGGCATAGGGTTTTGTTTAGAGGTTTCCTTCTCTTGAATAGATATTATATGCATATGATATCCCTTACTGGGTTTTTACAACACCCACGGGGAAGAGAGGGTGTGGTGAATTATATTTTTACTCCGTCACCATACGGATCTTAAGAACTACTAATTTCTAATATAATTAGGCAAAACCTGATATAGCGACATTGAAGGGACCGTATAGTTTCCGTCGTTATGTCCGATACTTGTTATAAGCAATACATATACATAAGTAGTTATATTATCATAGGTATCTATCTAGTATAGGTATAGGTTATGAATGTGAACTTGGTTTCAAATAAAAGGGCATAAAAAGAAATAAAAATATTTTAAATAAAGATAATTATTAAATAAAACAAAATGTATTTAGCTGCCTACAGTACAGGTTATAAGACTACACTAGTTATCAAAGTAATCAGTCATTTTAGTCTGTTTTTTAAGCCTAGTCGCAAATATATTTTGTATTTTACGTTTCATACTCCTTAAGGTATGAGTATCATCAATATTAAACTGGTCGTTAAAGGCAACCAATTTTAGCAAAACTGTTATAGCGCTAAAATTAAATAACAGGTGTAAATATGCAAGATCAAATGGCCGGGAAGAGGTGCGGATGGGGTGGGAAAGTGGGAAAGTGCGTAGGTAATAATACGCCTAAATATCCTAATGCAATTCCTTCAATGCTTAGTAATAATACTTAGTAATAATATCTGAAGTCGTTCGTATTATTTTGTTTTGCTGGGAGAAATAAACGGTTGGTCGTTATAGTCGATGAACATTGATAAAGTTCCGTCGTTGTAAGTGATATGTCGCTGTATCCGATGTTGTTATAGGCGGTATGTTTGCTGAATAGTTTACTAGAGATGGCCGGGACCTTACGATCTGGTCGTAATAACAGATCCGTCGTTGTAAACGATGTCGTTATAATCGGTTTTGACTGTATGTATATCCTAAGAACTTAAAAGTGCTGTGTGATAGTGGCCAAGAATACTACCAACCGTCATATTTTTTTTTTATATTGCCGATGGTGGCAAACGAGCAAGCAGCACACCTGATGGTAAGTGACACTGCCGTACATTGATCTATGCAATACCAAGGGCACAGCTAGGCCGTTGCCTACCGTGAAGAAAATGCTCTTCTTAAACCTCGTTTAAAGAAAGACATGTCACATATCTCGTGTAGGTTGTAAAAGAAGACCACGAGCTTTACATCAATCTGGGCCCAATTCATCTGATGCTGTTTGCTCAACATTTATATTCGTCAGGAAGACAGCAATCATAAAACTACTGTGAAACTTACTTACTCTTCGATGTAAGTCGTCTTTTACGACATCCACGAGCAATAGGATTGGTAATGTTTGTTGCTGCAACCACACAGCATTTTATCTTAAAAAAAATGTACTACTATAGTGACAGGACCACGCTGTTAACAATTATCTGTCTACAGCCGCATGCCGATCCGTCTGGGGTAGTCCACACTCACGCAGAAAATCGACGTCCGAGTAGTAGCAATTTGTTACGGCGCTTCGTTCGATGAGCGAGAGAGCCAGCAGCCCAACTTTCTGAGGGTGTTTGCGTGTGGTGGATTTTAGTGATGCCTTTGGTATCAACGATCGAACGTCATTGCACGCATTCGAACTCCCTTTCCTTTCTTTGCGGTAGACAGCGGCCTTACAAAGGTCCATGAGCGGCAGCAACACTTACCATCAGGTGTACTGTTTGCTCGTTTGCCACCGTTTGAAATAAAAAAAATGTAAGCAAATATACATTGACCTTGACTGTGGTTCCAAACACATTCAATTTCCCATTTGCTATTCTGTTGAAAGGTTTATTTAGGTCCCATCTTATTATTATACATTTAGCGGATTTGTTGGCTTTTATCGTCATGATTCCGGTTCTATATATTACAGCATTATATTTTATAGCCTGTTTATATGCTATTTGTGGTAGATGTCTATCCATAAATCTATTAAGTGACATTATTCTTCGATATAAACTTGTAGTATCTAAGATTAACGCATTGAAACACCTTATCCATATAATAGTTATTATCTCATCTCATTATTTCAGCCCATACATGTCCCACTGCTCGGGCCTTCTCCACTATGAGAGGAAAATTGACCTCCTATACTACGCTGGTTAGACGTGTTGGTATAAGGTTTTGTTTTCAGTTTTCCTTCTCTTGCATAGATATCTTATGCATATTATATACCTTAGCAGTCTTTTACAATACCCACGAGCAAGAGAGGGAGTGGTGAATTGTATTCCTACTCCGTCACCGGATGGAGTAAGAATACAATAATTCCCCTTGTCTTACCCGTGGGTATTGTAAAAGACTATTAAGTAGTGGAGAGTCGAAAACCTTTCACTCCTAATGGTTGTCCGCTCGATGAGCGATGTAGCCTGCCTAACGCCACTTCAAAGTGCCAATTCCTTGAGTTTTATCTTTTATAAAATTTCTTAATACTTAATATCTAGTTCATATTAAATATTATCAAAGCTCATATACGTCTCACTGCTAGGCTCGAGCCTCCTCTATAATGGAAAAAAAAATCACTTACTATACCACTCTGATCATACATATCGGCATAGGGTATTATTGTAAGCTGAAGAGTTTGTTTGTTTGCTTGAACGCGCTAATCTCAGGAACCGCTAGTTCGATTTGAAAAATTCTTTCAGAGTTGGATAGTCCATTTATCGAGGAAAGCTATAAGCTATATTATATTCTCAAAAAAATTAGAGATCTGTACTAAAAGTCCTAATGTAACCCAAGGTGTAAAAAAATGACCCGAAGAAAGCCTTAACATCGCATGTGCTGCGAAAACTATTGATTATAGAACAAAACAATGTACTACAACTTTGCAGAACATATATATAATTGCCTACAAAAAATATTGCATCACCATATGTCTAACTATTATAGTTATCTCACAATAGGAGTTATTTTATATTTTTTTAAATTATTAATATGCCGTCGCTTTAAAAGCTCTTTATATTGTACCTTGGTATAAATCCTTATCAAAATAAATTAATATTCAAGACGGATTCAATACCTTTCTAGAACTTTTTGAATTATTAAATTCAGACATTTCATTCAAAAAATATCGCGATATTAAAAATGTAAGTATTAGTGTTGTAGCCCAATAACTTTTAAGTACCTATTACGCGCGCGTGTATGATGTGGTGGGCGGTCATGAGGGGCGAGGGGGCGCTGGCCGCTCCGAAATTTCTAGAAAGAAACCTCAACTTTCTCGACAGTCTGCCACTGCAAAACGACTGCGACTTATGCCCAGCAATGAGACAGAGGATGAAAATACGCAGAGGTTGGCTACTCAACAAGAAATCGCTGAACGAAACCGCGCTAGAGAAACAAGCGTTGAACGAACACAACGTTTGGCTTCACAAACAACTCCAACTTCGTCGAACGGGACAACGGGAATCAAGTGCTGAACGTTCTTAATGTTTGGCCACAGAAGTTTTAAAATAAATAAATAAATGCTGAAAGTCACTATACCCCCCAAAGTCTCAAAGTCGTGGAAAAGTTTCCACGCGGACGAAGTTGCGGGAACTGCTAGTAAAAAATAAATAGGTAATTATGACAGTTTGTGCATTCAAATGGTGTCACAACACATTTGAAAAACATAAAAGTATATTAACATTATTTTTAAAAGTATTTCGACGATTTATGTTAATAAAAACAAAATTTGATTTCATATACTGTACAGTGGTGTGCGTGTGTACGTGTGTAATCGCGATTACGATTACTAAAGGCGCGCAGGCGCGTGCATGTAGCGTTTTTTCGGCTTCATGTTTTTGATCGCTTAAGTACCGACGCTCTCCTTCTAGATCCTTAAGTACCGACACTCCTATTCTAAGCCTTTAGTCGTCTTTTACGACACCCACGGGCAAGAGAAAGGTTGGTGAATTGTATTCTTACTCCGTCACCACACGGAATACATATTAGATATATGCCATACAAAATCCCAAATAATGCTGTGTCATAATTTATGATGTAATACGAAAACACGATAAGTTATCATCACATATCGTTGAACACAAAATTAATAATTAATTTACGAGTCACTACGCCACAGTTACTAATTCTCTTATCTTATATTTACATTAGTAACAGACACCATGACATGGCTATGAGTAAATAAATGAAGTGAAATGTCGCCAAGGTTGTATTATGTTATATCTAATATTACTTTCTTAATTATTTCTATTGCTTATGCGTATTTTATGGATATAGTTTAAAATAAATTAAAGAAATATTTTTTTTATTATTTCTTAATAAAATAAACTAAAAAGATAAAAATCCAGGTCAATCAGCAGACCCTGGTTACCATATAGTATCGAAGTACTCGTCAAGACGAATTAAATGAGCTCAAACTCGATGTGGTTGCGTCGTTTAATAACGGAATTCCTATGGCCAGTTTCCAGTTCCATCATCAGATCATCTCTGTGTCACAATAATATCCCATTGTCATCCGATTTATATATGCATGCAAAATTTCAGCTCAATCAGAAGCCGGGAAGTGAGTCAAATTTAACTTGCAAGATTTGATTACAGACAACGAGACAGGTGAAACTAAATAAAAGCTTGTAAAATAAAACTAATTTAATAATAATTTCATTCATTTCCGTCTCACAGCGGAGTCTGAGCGAGGGGGCCCCTCAAGAAGAGTATAATTGACCTGCTTTACCACGCTGGTCAGACTGGTATATGAAAACTGTAACTAAAAAGCTATCTAACAATAATATGCCGGTGGAATATGCTGAACTATTACGTCAATACTTAACAACTGGCTTTTTAATGTGGAATGATGACGTATACAGGCAAGGAGATGGAATTGCTATGGGCTCGTCGGTCTCTCCTGTTGTTGCTAACATATTCATGGAGGAATTCGAGGAGATGCCTTTATCAAGCTCACCTGTCACAGCCGGGTTCTATAAACATATACATACCATATGACATTTTCACAATATTACCAATAGACAAAATAACCAAATTCCTAAACTATTTTAACTCCATTGATCCAAAAATTCAATTCATTATGGGAGTTTAGTTGAATAACTCTTTAGCTTTCTTAGATATTTTTTTTTATTCATAAACCTCGAGTCATATATTGTAGCGTAAGGCAATACATACATACAAATATTTGAAGGGTGATTTTCATCATCCCCCTTCACCGTTAGCTATAGTGTGGAAATTTTTGTTGCAGAGAGCACGAGGAATTTGTGACGATGAAATGGCTGAGGAGCTGCAGCCTGTCAAGCAGGTCCTACGTGTAAATAAACTGCAAGTACCTCTTCCCCGTCGCAAAAACCGCGGGACGCCACCCACAGTTGAACGCCTCCCTACAGTAGTACCTTATGCGAATGGAGTCACAGACAAGATTGGCTACACCCTGAAATGGGCTTCCATAAAAAAAATTAAGCTACTGAAGAGGATTAGTCAATTCTTATCACCTGTCAAGTGCCAGATCCCTCTACAATATGCAGGAATTTATAAACTTGACTGTGGTGTCTCTTACATTGGTTAAGCAAGGAGATCCATTAGAACTCGGATCAAAGAACACATATAGACGATGTGAAGCACCGTCATCACACAAGTCTGCAGTTTGTGAACACAGCCAGGACCGCGCCCGCCATAACATCAGGTTTGATAAACCTCTCCTCCCAAAATAACATCGATATCTGTTTAGAATGGTAAGCGAGGCTATTGAGATCAAAAAACACAAGAATTTCAATAGATGGCTGGGCGTTACCATCAAGCTGAAATCCTGTTATAAGCATAATAAAAAAAACCGAAAAGACCACCACAAGAGGATTCAAGAATGGTTTAGATTCACAATTGGACCCGGTAGGTGGCACTGTTGTGGATTTCAAGAAGAGAATTCCTTTTATTTTATTTAAACAGAACGACGTTTCTTGGGTTTGCTAGTCTTCTTTATATATAAATTTCTTGTGTACGTGTGTCACTGAACTCCTTCTAAACGGCTGGATCGATGTTGATGAATTTTTTTTGTGTGCGTTTAAGGGGATTCGAAAATGGTTTGGATTCATAATAGGACCCAGTAGGTGGTGCTTATTTGAACAAAACAACGTATGTTGGGTCAACTAGTTTTATCCTAAATTATTAATGATGAGCAGAGCGCATGGAGATCACTCAGTTATCTTAAGTATTTTATATTAATTTTCCAAATTATATCCTTTCTAATGTCGAAACCTTTATAAATATTAATGCTTCAACTTGTTTAGTAGCTTTGAAAGAGCTATTTTCGCTTAATATTCTAACTATGCATAGAGCTTAAGGATAAATAACTAAAGATTCATGGTAGAACTTATCGTATATGACCAACAATCCACAGTTTTTCATTCGGATTTAGACAAGTTGGCAGATACACGTGCTCGTCGGGCCGACCATGGAGGACATGGAACTCGGTACCGATGGTCGGCTCAACGACGAAGGCGAAAAGATACGGTGGGTTATGGGATCGCGTGCAGCCCTTTCGTCGCCCCAGACAGCGCGTGCGCTATTCATTGCCAACGCAATAAAAGAGATACTCGTGCTCCCATGTGGTCTAACGATTTAGAATGAGAATTGCTCTCTGATTCCAGGATGCTACCTTAAGAAGGTATTCGTGAATAATCAATCGTGAATATTTGAATACTAATTACACTTAGATCATTGATTTACTCCGTACGCTAATAATTATTAAAAATTTTACAAATAAAATTAGGTAGATTGTTACCAATTTTCGAAAAGTAAACTGATAAGATTTTCGAAATTATTTTGCCGACCCTAAAACGCGTAAATGCTGTATGAGAAATGTTAACTCATTGTGACTCATAAATGAAATAAATAAAAATAGACGACTAAAGGATATAATATGTATATTAGATCTATGTAAGAGAAAGATAACGCGAAGTAAAACCCAACACATGTGACAAGCATGGTATATTTAGTAGGTCAATTTTCCTCCAGTTGTGGAGAAGGCTCGAGCGCAGTAATGGGACTAATATGGCTGAGATGTGATGGATGAAATGTGGAATGCCAAGATAATGCAAAACATGTAAGACACACTGTTATTAAGCGAAATCTGCTCACCAAAAGCGGTTATACTGTATATCTTTACTAATATTATAAAGAGGAAAGATTTGTTTGTTTGTATTGAATAGGCTCCAAAACTACTGGACCGATTTCAAAAATTCTTTCACCTATGGAAAGCTATAATATCAGAGAGTAACATAAGCTATATTTTATTCCGGTATTCCCATGGGAACAGACACTACACGGGTAAGACTTCTGAAACCGAAGCGAAGCGAGGGCAAGTCGCTACTGTAAAATATTTTTGTTTAAATCATAAAAAAATTATCAGATACAATTTTTAGTCGTTCTTCAATCAATCAATTACACTATTTATATTACATTTATAACATTTATGAAAAAATCCCATTTTATAAAATTGTGCAAAAATTCATTCAATTTGCTTTAGTACTTTTTGTGTAATTTGGCAGATTTTGTACGCATTCAAGTTAATTAAATGAGTATTATCCGTGTGGTGACGGAGTAAGAATACAATTTACCACTCCCTATCTTGCCCGTGGATGTCGTACAAGACGACTAAGGGATATAATATGCACATAAGATCTGTGCAAGAGAAGGAAAACTCGAAATGAAACCCTATACCAACATGTCTGACCAGCATGGTATAGTAGGTCAAATTCCCTCCCATTGTGGAGGAGACCCGAGCCCAATAGTGGGACATATGTGGGCTGCGATGATGATGATGATGATGAAATGAGTATTTGATGAAATCAAATTAATTAGCATCAGCATAACGATTTTCGTTATGCTGATGCTAATTAATTTGATTCGTTTGATCGTTTTGAGGATTTTGGTCAATCATAAAAAATTGTACCACCTTCCATTTCCATGGCAAATGTACTATTACAATTTGGTTATTATTTGACTAACAACATGTACTCTTCATTTCTTAAATGTCCAACTCCAACATTTGTTTTATTTTTTTAGGGCGGACTATGGTGTAGACATACGCCGTCCGTTGCGTCCGGGGTGAATAAACAACAGCACACGACTCCAACACGGTTGCTTCGGCAAGTATCTGCACACGATCGTGAGGAGGGAGAGCACACCGTCCTGCCGTCACTGCGATTGCGACGAGGACACGGCGCAGCACACACTAGAAATGGTGGGCCGCGTGGGCCGAGCTGTGCCATGAACTCGTCGCAATCGTCAGTGCCGACTTGATGCTGCTGACTATCGCTAGGGAGATCCTTGGCAGCGTCAGGAACTGGGACGCGGTCGCCGCCTCGCAAAAGGAGGTCAATCAACTCGCAGAAGGAAGCGGCGGATCGCTCGCGGAAGGAGGCAGCGGATCGCTGGGAGCAGGAACACCTCCACGACGAAACGGTCAACTGCCGGCGACACGTACGACACAGGCTCGAGTACTTGCGCCTGATGCCGCCCTTGCCGAGGCCGAGATCGAGAGGAGAGGGTACCCCTCAAAGTGTTCCGTCGGGCCGACCACGGAGGACAAGGAATTCGGTAGTGGTGGTCGACCCAATGACGAAGGCGATGATGAGGGTTATGGCGCCGCACGTCGCCCCTTTGTCACACCTTACAAAGTCGGGTGGTGGTGGGTGCGCTGAGCATAGACGAACCAAAAAAAAAATCACACAGCCCCATGTGGGTTATCGTATTCCCTCTTTTGTGGGCCGCCATTGGGCCGCCAACTGGTACCGAATACTTGACATCCATGGCCAGTCCAATGGGTTCCCTTTCAAAAACTTTCTTTCACCGACATCCCACTTTTTTCATATATACACATATAATAGGTATAATGTATATATAACCACCAAAATAAAGAATACTGAATGCACAGAATATACAGTTCGTCAAGTTAAGAATGTTGAATGTATTATTCATGTCAAATATAAGGACCACTGACTTATTTGATTCGGGTTCTTATATCTTTTGTATACAAATGTATTGTAATATTATACGCTTGCAATAGAAAATATATTGAAAATATTTAACAGCATGTAGTTCAGATATTAAACTCTGAGTTGCTTAGGATGAGGTTCGAAAATATTTTTCAGAAAAATAGAGTGCAGACTTGTTGGTATTCAGGGCAGGGGATATAATAACATTATCGGCAATATGTTATGAACTTCATGAGGTCAAAAATAATAATACAATTTGCGTGACCGCCTTGCTGTAGTTACCAATATTCAAAGATATGCATACATCGATTTACGTCTCTTTCACATAGGGGTAAGCTAAAACTTCTCTCCACTTTCTACAATCTTGACATACCACGTTTGTCTCCTTCACATTTGTTAATTTCCTGATATTAAAGACATAGTATAAATTTATAGCAAATAGTGCTTTGTGTGTTGGCGGAGTAAAAATACACTCATTTAGTGCCCGCAATTGTCATAAAATATGACTAAAGACCCAGAGAAGAAAAATGAGACACATTTTTCTTCACGCATCAGTAAAGCTACAAACATCACTACACGGGTAAGACAACTGAAACCTCAGCGGAGCTCGGTCAACCAGATATTATAAAACTTATATATTATAGTATTTTTTTTTTTTTTTTTGTGGGTGGGCTACGGTCGGCGCGCCTCCGCACCACTCCGTCCGGGGCGACAGAGGGGCTTAAGCACGCAACTCCCGCAACCCACCCGAAAACCACCTCGCCTTCGTCGTTGGGCCGACCACCGGAGCAAGTTTACTTGTCGTCAGTGATCATATATTATAGTATTAACGCAAGTTACAGTTTTATTGACGGAATTTCATGACAAATCCAATTTTCGTTAGTTTTGAAATTATGAAATACCAACGAACGAATTTAATATTATTCTAGAATTATTCAATGATTAATCCCTTAAAATGGTATAAGGACTCATTGTTTAAAACTCATATAACCCAAACA
Organism: Lymantria dispar; assembly: GCA_032191425.1. Classification (NCBI taxonomy): domain Eukaryota; kingdom Metazoa; phylum Arthropoda; class Insecta; order Lepidoptera; family Erebidae; genus Lymantria; species Lymantria dispar. The sequence continues at coordinate 23,790,380 of CM063457.1, forward strand.
AAAGTTATAACTATAGCTAAAACAGATCCCTATTCAAATACGAGCATAAAACATGATGGCTCAACTTAAAAACTTGTTAGGCTTTTGTTTCTATTTAAGAGCAAAAACTGGTACACCAGTAAGGGTTAACAGAGCGTCAGTTTTTAATGATGAAAACACGTTAGTTTCACAGAAATTATTAAAGTATTATTTATTTAAAACGACAAATAATTGGGCAACACAAAATGTATATTTAATAAAAACACTACGATATGTTATAAACATTTTAAAATGGAACTTAGGTAGGAAGATCCACTAGGATCCCCCTAACTAACTTCTTTATCAGGGCTAATCAATATACACACTTTAGAAAAAGATGGAATACCAGAAGGACCTGAAGGAGGTATCCCTCATTCAAGGTGAAACATGTAGGCGCATCGTACCTAGTCCCGTTATGTTCGCGCCGCGTCGTATGTACAGACTGATTAATTATTTTATTGAAATGTTATTGTTGTTAAAAGTGTGAATGTTTTATAGGTGTTGTTTATGAATGTGTAATGTGTATTAACTGTAAGTGTAGGTGGTAGGTGAGATGTGAGTCACCCACATGTTGAATCAATATCCTTAACTCTGTGGAAATTTGCCAGTTGTGGAGACAGCACATCAGATAGAAGTAAGAAGGTTTCCTTATATCATATTTCACTTAATCTCTTAATGGGTCAAGATATTACGTCATCCAATTCATTACGACACTACGTCATCCAATTCACAGTTGGCACTCGAGAACTTAAGCCAAACGCCACAATAACAAAATTTAAAAGCTTATTATTTTATAGTTTCTTGGACTCGAATAACCTCTTCGACTCGGTTACACAAACGCCTGAGTGGCTTAATTTAATTTTTTTTTTTTTCTGGAATTCGATATTATTTCCTTAATAGCAAATTTCTTATTCGCTAAATCTCTTCAAATATTTCAAGATTATTATATAAGAGACTATGTTTGCTAAACAGTCTTATTAATAGTATAGTTGAGAAAATTGCCGTAAGTTCACCTTCTGTCCATTGTCATTACTGTCGTATTGGAATGCATATTACGGCTGGCCCTGTTAAACTCCGTCGTATCGATCATACTATGTAACGGTTAACGTAGCTGTACATTCTCTTATGTATAGGCTGGCCAGTCAAAATCGTTTACTATAGCTTGTACTGCAAAATGAAAAGAAGGAGGAAGTGGAATCTGTCCAACTACTTCTTTTCTTATTAAATGTGAAGAATCGGCATCTAAAATAATAAAGCTAATCATTGTTTGGATCTGCATGGCACACATATATATATATATATATATATATATATATATATATATATATATATATATATATATATATATATATATACTAGCAGACCCGGCCATGCGTTGCTGTGCCTAATGTTTTTGTTATATTAATAATAATATTATATAATAGAGCTATTTGCTCGGGGGTGGAAGTGTCATTTTCAAGGGCATAACTACAGAGAAACCACTGCGATGGTGAAACCGGCGCCGCACCGCTCGACACCCCAAGCCACTTGCACCAATGTTGCCCTCCTGTTGCCCACATGGCCTGTGTGTCTGTGGCGACCGTTTTGCCATTCAGTGAGTTGGCGAGTCACCGTCTACCAAAGTTCAAAACGATAAAGGTATTGAAGGCAGACGACAGTTTTTCAATCAATAGTTTTTAGTTTAGCCAGTCCATCAAACCTCCAACCCCATAAACAGTTATTAGATACCATCATCACACAATAGCTTTACACCTACCGTTGGCAGTCCACGTGTGTTATGTGCAGACGTGGAGTGTCATCGGTAGACGTTCCACCCCATTTTTACATTAAATTTCTCCAACGGCCTCTGCGTGTTGGATCCATATCCCCATGTAAGCCTTTCAAAGGACCGGGTATCTTCCCTTGGGAGATAGCCGTGAATCGGAGATACATAAATAATAATTTATTTCGCCACAATAATAATAGTAAGTTACAAAAATGTGTGTTGTACAATGACATAGTACTTATTGTGGAATACTAGGGCCCAAACTAGGAAAAACCTGTATTTCAGGCCACCAGGCGCTTCCGTAGAAACACTGGGCCACTATTTAGTTCCGCATAAAATATAGGTTATAATAGGTACAACTACAGAGTTTGATTGTTGGTATCGTCAGGGTTAGTAATGAGTTTGTGTGTGTCAGAGTATATGTGTGTATGTTTGCTTGGGTTTGTGTAATATATAGGTGTTATGGAGGTGTGTGGTGGTGTGGATGTGAAGTGTGCGTGTGGATGTGAAGTGTGCGTGTGTGAGTGGATGTATGATTACATGTCACTTAATGGCGTGTATGTGAATGTCCTTTGTAATATGCCAGCTGTGAGTAATGTATCTGTGTATTTTTAATTTTACGTTATACGGGCACGATTAGGAGACTTTCAGTTTTTTTATAGTCTAAGTTTTTGAGCCAATTAGCAATCTTAGTTTTGCAAGATTGTTTAGTGAGCGAATATATATTATGATCTTTATTTACAGCATTGTAAAGATATCTTCCAAGGAAACAAAAGAAACGATTAGAAAACTTAGTTGTAAGATTTTGAGAAGTGCAACTTACTGGTTCACAGCGTCAGCTGAGCAGGTCAGTGGCAGTGAGCTGTATGTCAGAAGAGAGTGTTGTTTAATAATAATATTGAGGATGAATAGCTGCTGAACAGTTAATACATTGCATTCTTTGTATAGTGATGTGGTAGAGTACCGGAAAGGATAACATTATCCAGGAAATATTACATTTTATTAAACTATTTAAATGGACCTGTAGGAGAACATCTGTCATGGAGGTCGTCATATTTTTTTACAAATGGCATCTATGTAAAAAAGCAAGTTAAAATCGTATATGACACGTTTGTAGGTTTGACATAGCAACACCATCTATTAATTAATTACTCAATCCAGTCAACAGATATCGCCATCTGTTAAAATCGTTTGGAGTTAACAGATAATTGTGAATGTCAAATAATAGACAAATAATTTGCAATAAAATAATATTGCAAATTTGATTAAAATCGGTTAAGTAATTTAGGAGTCCATCGCGGACAAATAACGTGTAATTTATATATATTAAGATATATATACAACATGTAACATAATTAACGCACACCCTCAAACACTCCAATTAGAATATAATGATATAAACACAATGCATACACCAAATATTATTTATATGTACGTTAACATTGTTTATTTTTGAAATTAGTTATTCCCATTTCGTGGAAATAAAATGGTCACCGACTGACCAACTCTGAGTACCGTCCGACAATAATTATCTACTTGGTAATAATAGGTACACGAAATAACTACATTATGCTTTATGATAGTAAATATTTACGATTCTTCTTTCCATCACACTTTTTAGGCTTTGGATTGTCGACATTGAATAATTTTGTTCAATGTGAAGCTAATATTTTGTAATTACTGATTTGTTAAACTAAAAAATTTGTAAATAAGAATGATTAAACTGCTGATAAAGTGTGAGTTTATTAGACGCCAAAATACCTACGACAAAGTTAAACAAAGTCGGCGTAAAAGGTGTGAATCAAAATATTTACAATAATTTAAAGATCATAAACAAACTTACAGTTTAATTTGTACTCACACGGTGTTGTCATTTTAAAACATTTTCAAAATGTCCACCGCCTTGTTCAATGCACTTTAATGACCGTTTTCGTATTTGTTGTTTTATTTTAGATAATACTGCAGTGTCACTTTTCACTTTTTCAAAGGCGGTTATTATCTTATTTTTTAGTTCCTCGGCACTTGTTGTCTCTATGTTATAAACTAGCGATTTAATTCGCCCCCACAAAAAAAAGTCGAGTGGCATCAAATCAGCTGATCTAGGAGGCCACTGGACAGGCCCTCCGCGACCGATCCAGCGTTCTCCGTACTCGGCATGAAGATGCTGGCAAACACTCCAGGTGAAATGCGCGGGGGCACCATCGTGTTGGTAAAATAACTCTTGTAAATTAACAAGAGGTATGTCCTCTAATAGAGAAGGTAAAGTTTCTCGCAAAAACAGTAAATATGATTCTCCTGTTAGACGTTGTAAAAATACGGGTCCCAGTATGTGTGTACCGATCATACCCGCCCAGACATTGATTGAAAATCGATGTTGGAAGGAGTCTACTCTGCATGCGTGTGGATTTTCATGCATTCATAAATGCGTGTTATATTGATTATACATTCCTACACGAGTGAATGTACTTTCGTCAGTCGAAATAATGTTTCGCTGTCAATTTTGTAATAACCAGCGGCAGAACTCTAAGCGTGGTAAGTAGTCACTTGGCGTCAACTCCTGGCATCGCCTGAGGTGGAATGGATGCTCGCCATCACCACGAAGCGTGCGCCATATGTGCATATGACTATACCCAAAGCGTGGCGCTACTTCCCGGGTACTACTATGCGGATTTTCGTCGAAATAATCGAGATTTTCGTTTTGAAGACGAGTGTGTGTACGCATATTGTCTCCCCTGTCGATAGCCGTATTTGAACGAAAAGTTCCGTGGTCTCGAAGCCGTTGTGTTGCTGATACCATAGTCCGGCGGTCTACACTGGTACCGTATCTCGCGTTAAATGTTCTACACGCTAGTGCCACATTATCATCACACCGTGCCAAAGTTCTCACCATTTCCGTGTATTGAACGTTGGTATACCGAAAAGACATAGCGAAATGCGGGATTACGATATTTTATTTGCACTTTACAATTGACCTCTTATCGATAAGGTGCACACGGCGTGACTGATGACTTGTCCCAAACATATTTTGTTGATTTCGTTGTTTAGGCTTTGCTTTGATCGGCACCGGCGCAGTCGTCTCGCTCTATTGTAAGGTAATAGCCGCCGAAAGAAAGAGAAAGTAATTATTTTTGTATTAGGTACGTGGCTTTCTTTTATGTAGGTACTGTAGGGTTGCTGTGCGCCGGCTGTCACTGTAGGTATTTGTAAAAGACTATTAGCCTTGAAATAAGTATCAGATTTCTTTAATTGAATGATGAAATTTGCTTACTAATTTAATATTTCATTTTAAAAAGTCTTAATACACTGATTTTCGTTCCATTTTCGTTTCTATGAACTGTTTAGCTAGCTGTTTAGGATGACTGTAATTTACTTAGTTCTAACCAAATTTGAGAAAAAAAATTAGCTACATAAAAAACAATCAAAATCGATCCAGATACCGATTCTGAACAAATTACTTTCAGGGTGTGCGTTAATTATGTTACATGTTGTATATATATAACTTAGTAAACTTTTCTATATATATATATATATATATATATATATATATATATAGAAAAGTTTATATAGACCTATATAATCAAGGAACTTATATATATATATATATATATATATATATATACGTTCCTTGATTATATAGGTCCAGTGTCCCTATTTAGCGACGGAAAAGAATATTTTGCAAAAGAGCTGTAAAAACAGTCTGAAGGTCACGGCATCATTCAACATTGAGGAGATCTATGGCCAATAATAGACATTTATCCCTCGGGGTCTGTTTTTACGACTAACACAGGTAAAGAAATAATTTGAGATTACATATACTTACATAATAAAACATCAACTCTTCAGTGGGAAATATATTTTGCAAATCATATGATATTTAGTTGGAAGTTTCATTTATAGTTTCACAAGATTGTTGTAACGACTTATCAACAGAATAAACTGAAAACACATAACTCACGCTAGCAACAATGACTTGTAAAAGTAGTTGATTGTTTAAAAAAAATAAGATTCTATTACCGGGTATATAAAATAATTAAAAAAATAACATTAAATTTAAAAGACCTTCGAAAAGTTCAACATTGAAAATCAATGTTTACAGTATCAACTTATTTTACAATTTAGTCGTAATGAGGCAATATTCTTAACTTTGATGCCAAGGCCATTATTCTGAAGTCGAATATTTAATTTTATAAGTTTTAATGGGATTCCATTTACAGGAAACTCAAATAAAACTCTTAATATTTATCTATTATATAATCATTTCTCGCAATGGTCGTATAGCTTCAGGATATTCTGTTATATATACACATAGCAGGCTTTTATCCATATGCTGAATTATCCCATTTCCCTGAATTAAATCTTTTGTGCCGTCTTTCTTATTACACATTTCAGTGTTCCCTTCCTTATTGTAACCTAAATGCCTATGCGGTAAGAATGAATAGGCTTTTACAAAGCTAATAAACCTTACTTAAGACAGTATTACCGCTTAATAATGTTTGGAACATTGTCATCGACTAGCTTCACTAACGCAAACCGTTTTTGCCTAGTGTCTTACGATTGTAAAAGCTCATTTTAGCATCCCAAGTTCGCTTCCTGGGTATGACAATGAGCATCAGTACATCCTGGCGTTGAGAATGAACCTATTTCTATCAATTCTAATACATATTTTGACCTTGACTTAGCACTTTTTTGGCGGGTTACGCACGTCGTTCCGTCAAGAATTTTATCTCAGAAAATTAATTACTGTATTTCCCAATCCAATTTCATCTCGAAATCTGTCATGAATCTGTATTGCTGCGAAGGTATCGACGGAGGATGGTATCCAAAAGGGTAACCCGCAGGGCTGGCCACGTACATCAAAGATTCTGTTCCAGTGGTCGGCCCAACGGCGATAGGAAAGGAATACAGTGGGTTATGACGTCGCGAGCCGCCCTTTCGTCACCCTGCATAGAACGGACAGCGTGCATCAACAGCATGGTCTGTCAAAAAGCAAGTGATATTCCTCTCTGTGTGTGTTTTATGAAAGTGCTGACCTGTATGTGTGTAGTAGTAAAACTATATTTTAATAAAAACATACAATATAATCATCATTTCAACTCATGCACATGCTATTGCTGGGCTCGATAAATTAGCTAATCAAGCGTGTTCAGATATTATAAATTGCACCGTTTTACCGTTTTACTTAGACTATTTACGCTATGTTAAAGAGCCTTGTTTACAAAAATGGAAGGAATACTTTGATTTAAGATCAAGAGAGAAGGGCATATGGTTTAAAATAATCCAACCACAACCTAAACACGTACGTTGAATCGATAAAGGTCTATACTTCAGGGAAGACTTAACCATTTTGCTATGCTTACGTTCTAGTAATATGCCATTAAATAAATTCGCACATTTAATGCAAAAATCTGCAACGTCAAAATGTAACATTTGTGAAGATGACGAAAATGTACTCGTGTATCATATGTTGATGAGATGTACCTACACACAACGAAAACATGAGAAAATTAATATAAATTTATATAATATAAATTTATCTGATCCTCTATCCAACTAGATATCCGACATATTAAAAATGGATAAGACTGCCTTGAAAAATAGGTAAACATGTTGTTATTACATTTGGATAGAAGTAGCTAGTATTTCGGGCAACTTAAGAGGATCTTCTCGTCCAATATTTCGCAGTGTCTGAAAACAAAAGTTCATAACCAGTGTGTGTTATCAGCAATGACTTACGGCACTTAAACGTGGTCTCTAAATGTCGCCCTCATAAAAAAGCTCAAAGTCGAATTTGTCTAATAATCAAACCGGTGCAATGTATAAAAAAATATTAATTAATCATACTCTGGACTAAAATTTGTTAGGCAACCCATATGCAATATATTTATTGACATATTAAATTAAATAAAAAATAAGTTTCATCAAATAAACATCTCAGTGAAGGTAGTTGTATAGCGGGATCTTAGACCATATAGGATAGGTAGCTTTAAATAGAGTCGTCGGCGAATACCGAAGGGTACGGCGACGTACCGACATAAATTTGAAAAGAACTGCGCAACTTGTGGAATAGCACATTGAACAGATTAAATACCTACCGGACGACTGTTCTAACCAGCTCAATGAAAAACCTTTTTACTGAACCCAATAGTCTTATGTTCATAAGTTTTGTAGATAAAATTGATGAACGATAGTTTGTTACTATTTTCTGGCTAAATTAGTAGTATAAGCATACGACTGATCTTTCTAAAGCTTCCGAAATAGAATCCTGAGTTAGCCAAAAGGTGTTAATGTTTTATATTGCTTTTAAATTCTCTTTAGCAAGCATGATGTTGGAATGTGTATTCAGGTATTTGACTAAAGCCCGCATAGGGTCTTCTTTAAAAAAAAAAATGTTTCATTTTACACTTCTTAGAGTACAAAAGGGTCAACAAATTTATAAAATTAGTTTGAAGAAGTTTTACGTTGGTTAAATATATTTTTATATTTCTTTAATTAATTAAGGCTTGATTTGAATTTTTAAATTAAAATATTTAGATTTACGTTTTAGTCTGTCCACCTCCAATTTATATAACTTATACTACCCGCATACTCGTACGATATGTAAAGTGACGTCACTTTACGTCACTAAGTGAGTATTTTAAATCTATTTTTGATTTTATGCTAATTATATATTAAGATATTTAGCATTAAAGTAATATAAGAGATATAAGATTAAATTATTAATACATCTATATTGTACGACTCATCATTCTGTCAACGTCCACTTTCTGACATAGAACATTTCGCAAACGGATTGCGTTAAAATTTGTCCATAGAATGCAGTAGCCCATTCTCCTGGTGAGCCAATTTTTATTACGCCCACGGGAATGTATAGTGTCGTGACGCAATGAATTCCGTTAGCATGCGGATCTAATAAGACGATTATAAACGAGCCTACCCCCCTCCCCCTCTTCCGTTATCCCCCATACCCCCGTAGGCTTAAATATTAGCTAAGAGTCTCATTAGAAAAGCGGGCAGTAGTTGTCGCCGGGAAAATGAATAACTCCTCCCTGCAATCGCCAATCCGCTGGTTAAGCGTTACTATTATCACACTGTCTCCTCATTTATGTGCGAGGATTACATTTAACACTGGACAGTGAAAGGCTAACTGAGAAACCTTGTGTAATGAAATAACAATACACTTAACATGTAACTTACCTAGAGTCTGATCATGAATGTTCTTTATACCTGAAAAATATAGTAAATAAATTAGATATTAGTTTTTTCGTATGATGACGGAATCTCGGGTGGCGTAGGTGCGAGTACCTGCCTGATGCCGCCCTAGCCGAGGCCGCGGGGGATCGAACCGGGGATTTTAGTCCGTCACCCGCAGAGAAGCTGACTGTGCGACGGCGACCGACGTCTCGGAAAAGGGATGACGAGAGAAGAGAGTGACGGAATAATAATTTATTTCACCACTAATAATTCATTTCACCAATACCTATCTTGCCTATGGGTATCATAAAAGACGCAAGAGCAAAGATGCAAGAGTAGGAAATCTCTAATACTATCCCGTCTAGTCAGCGTGGTATAGGTCAAATTACCTCCTATTGTAGAGGAAGCTTGAGTACAGAAGTGGGACGTATTTGAGCTGATAATAATGATAAAATAAGAGATATTATGTTTTTATGACCACCTACTTATACACTTTTACTGTCATGAATTTAAATGAAGAAACAGATTATCTCAAAGCTTTGTATAAAAAGTGTTTATTTAAAAAGTATCTCGTGCAATGTCACTCTCGAAGCCTTATGCATAATAAACCTCGTAATAAATGTTTAAAATGGATTTTGTACCTGGAATAAGAATTGGCAATTAAGTCTAGAGTCAGAACGTTTGGTTTTATAAAATTACTAGCAACCCGCCCTCGCTTCGCTTCGGTTTCAGTCGCTTTACCCGCGGCGTAGTTCCCGTTCCTGTGGGAATACCGGGATAAAATATAGCCTATGTTACTCCCTGATATTATAGCTTTCCATTGGTGAAAGAATTTTTGAAATCGGTTCAGTGGTTTAAGCGTGAAAGCGTTACAAACAAACATCCTTACTTTCGCATTTATAATATTAGTATGGATGAGTGTGGTTAAAGTGATGATTGGCTAAAATTAGATATGTGCCAACTATGCCTATTGCCGACTAGCCGACTATCTGATTAGTCGGTTGTAAAGAGGCCGACTACTAATCGGCTGAGTAGTCGGCCCAGCCGATCACGGTTATCGATAGGGGATATTCAGAAATTTCCCTGACGCTTCATTTATTTATAGCTGATTTGTGTACCAGGCGCACTGCCTCCACGGTCTTGCGTATGGATTTTCTTTTTGGCCAATTAGACGATGATAAAAAAAAAATGCTATAAGTATGAGGAATTTAATTCCTCCTACACTACAAAGTAAGATGTCGAATAGATGGCGCTTTGTGGCAAAAAGTCGCCGAATAGTTGACTATTCGCCAATTTTAATATATAAATGCGAAATTTGGATCATGTTATTCTTTCACGCGTAAACCGTTGAACATATTTGTATGACAAGACGATAGATGTTCTATCTGTGGGCCATCTTTGGATTATTGGGCTTTCTTTCTGGCCTTCCCTCCCTGGTTTATTGGCCTTTCTTTCTGGCCTTCCTTTCCCTGATATTATAAGCTATCCCTGGATTAAATCATAGATACTTTTTATCCCGATGATGTGTTCTATTAGGATAATAGTTAAACGCTACTTATTTTTATCTATCAAGTATAATAATCAGTTGAACGTATTTCGATTAAATTTTATCTTAGCAAAGTTACTTTTTCCATAGGTTGCAGCTGCAGGCGAAGCCGCGAGCGAATGCTTTTAAATTAAACAGTATAATTAAATCGTAACAGGCTAATGTCATGAGTGAACGCACTTAATTTTATTAGTGGTACCACACTGGTGACAGTTGTCTGTCTACAGCCACGGGCCAGTCCGTCCGGGGTAGTACCACACTCTCAAAGAAAATCGACGTCTGAGTAGTAGCAATTTGTTACTATGCTTTGTTCGATGAGCGAGAGAGCCGGAAGCCCAACTTTCTTAGGGTGTTTGCATGTGGTGTGTTTTGGTGATATGTATGTAAAGGTATAGTGTAGGACGTAGTACAGTGTAGGACGCCCCCCCACTAGGTGGACCGACGACCTAGTGAAAGTTGCTGGGCGTCGTTGGATGCAGGCGGCACAGGACCGCACATTGTGGCGTAATATGAGGGAGGCCTACGTCCAGCAGTGGACGGCAATAGGCTGAAATGATGATGATGATGATGATGTAAAGGTATATGAGCAGCAGCAACACTTAGCATCAGGCGTACTATTTGCTCATTTGCCACCGATTGCAATAAAAAAAAACTATATTCTCGAATTTCTACAGGGTCCGTATACTATATCCTAGTATATAATAAAAAAAAATGAAGTCATGAGGACCGACGACAAAAGTGACAACTTAAAACTACTATATGAACAAACAATTGTTATTTTTGGATATTCATATTAATTGATAGATCTTCAATTATAATCACTAAATTAAAACTGTTCTCCATGTGGTCACGGAGTAAGAATACTATTCACTGTCCCTCTTTTGCCGTGGGTGTCGTAAAAGACGACTAAGGTATATAATATGCAGATAACATCAGACCTCAGATCAATAACACTTAACAATAAAGATTAGTACAGTAGTAGAATATAGTGTAATCTTAATACCTAAGTCCCCAGTATTTACATAACATTATAGATATATAAGTGCATTCTTATCTATTATGAGTTAGATACAATTATATTAAATATTTGCATTCGCTGATAAGAAACAAATATTCTATCAATAATATTTGTTCAACTAACAGAGTCGCGTGCTCATGCAATCGTAAAATATTTACGAGATCTAAATAGGTCAATTAATTTATCGCAATAAATAATATATTGATACGGTATATCGTATAGTATATTTTTATTGTGGTTTTATGTCACTATTTTAATTGCGATTTATTGGTTGAGTTAGGAATACAAAAGTCACTATCCTATATTTTCTATAAGAAGTCGTAAAAACCAACTCAGTAGTCAACGGGCTTACAATACCATTTTTTTGGGGTGGGCTATGGTCAGCGTACCCGCCGCCCTGCTCCATCTGGCGCGACAGAGTGGCGGCGTGCGGCCCCATAACCCACCCGTAGCACGTCGCCTTCGTCGTTGGGCCGACCACCGGTGCCGAATTCCTTGCCCTCAGTGCTGATGAAATACCCTGAGGTTTCTCCTCTCCTCGTCCTCTTTCCAGACGTCGGTCGCCGTCGCGCGGTCTGCCTCTCTGCGGGTGACGGACTAAAATCCACGATCTGACTAAAATCCTTGGTCCGAGGTTGTCCAAGTGAAAATTTTATCCGTGGCCTCAACTAGGGCGGCATCAGGTAGGTACTCGCGCCTGTGGGGCCTAAGTCGCCGGTGGCGAACCGCATCGTTGTGGAGGTGAAACTTACAAAACCTGCGATGTCACTTCACCTGATATAGTCGCGGCTCTAGCTCACGTGGCGCCCGTGTGTAATTAATAACCTGGCGCCCTCTTGTATCAAAATGCCCGAATAAAATGGGATAGATTTTGAGGCTGTATGCGTCGCGAGCGGCTCCCAGTACCCCTTACCACTTGGCGCCCGGGTGCACCGCACCCTCTGTATTATAGGTAAAGCCGCCCCTGATCCGATAAATATAGCGATTATGCTACTATTTCTCTTTGGGGAGGTCTATGTCTAATAGTGAACACCGACTGACTGATGAAGGAATTGATAGTAATGAAGTTAGAACACATCTATACCGCCAGAGAAATCAAACTCGAAATAAACCGTATGCAAAGCAAAGCATCTGCATGACATTACATATGTAGTAGATATCCTTACTAATATTATAAATGCGAAAGTAAGTTTGTTTGTTACGCTTTCACGCTTAAATCACCGAATCGATTTCGAAAATTCTTTCACCAATGGAAAGCTATAAAGTCAGGGAGTAACATGGGCTATATTCTATCCTGGTATTCGCCACGGGAACGGAAACTAAGCGGGTAAGGCGATTGAAACCGAAGCGAAGGGAGGGCGGTTTGATTGAAGTGGAGGAGTTGTTGATGGAAGTGGAGTAAAAGAAGAAAGAAAAAAAATATATATTTATTCGACGCTGAAACACACCTACAATTTACATGCTTAAGCAGACATACGTCTAAAATAAATTTAAAAAAATATTAAAAACAATTTTTATTTAAATGCCCCAGTTCCTATGGCCACCTTCCGACGCCATCTTGAGACCCTGGCTGTCATCTAGCACAAGACTGCTTGTCAAGACTATTCAAACCAGTCCAAACTCGACGGTTTTATCTTTAGTATAGGGGTTCCTATAGCCACCTTCCGACGCCATCTTAAGACCAGCTTCATGGTACCATATTATTGCATTGTCACTGAAGTTACATTTTAACTCGCAAGATTTGTCCCATGCTAACATACTAACAGAGCAAGTTAAATAAAATCTTTTAAAAGATATAATAACAAAACAGACTAGGCAGGTAGTTAGGTGCCATTCGTAATGTGCTTTAAAGAATAGCGATAATAGGCGAAGTATATGAACGCGACCGATACCACTCGTTCGCCTACGAAACAGACAGTCGCCTAGGGAGCTGCAATTACGACGGCCGCATTACATATTACGTCATACATACATACATGTCAATCCTAAGTAATTGGGATAAGAGTAAAATGATGATAATCAAGTTGCTGAATTTGAGTATAACAAAGCAGTTTAATTATTAAGCTTAGGTACCGGTATTGTGATAACGTTACCCGAAGGAATTAAACTTTCAGAAATATTATTATACTGTGTTAACAAAGACTTGACGTGATTTTAATATTATTTACTTATGTACAAGTATTTCAGGATTATTTAGCATAAACTTATTATTACTTACGTTGTTCAAAATATCTTTGAGATCCATAATAAAATTATTGTTGCGATTTTTTTATATTTATCTGGAGAGTTGTATGTTTAATACGCGCTGATTTTAGAAACTAAATGTTTGATTTCATAAAACGTTATTTCAAAAAGCAGACTATTTACCAAGAAAGATTATAATCTCAAATATACTCACAGAAGCTGAGTTTTATTCATCTATACCAATAAATAAAATTGGAGTGTCTGTTTGTAATGTCAAAATAATAGGCTTTTTTCATGCTCACACGGTTATTTACACGACACCTATGCCTAAAATAGCAATTAAAAAATTTTTGTCTGACTGTCTGTCTGTTTGTTCCGGGTAATCTTCAAAACGGCTGGACCGATTTCAAAAATTCTTTCACCAATGGAAAGCTATAATATCAGGGCGTAAACTAGGCTATATTTTATCCCGGTAATCCCACGGGAACGGGCACTACGCGGGTAAAACGACTATAACCTATAACCGACGCGAAGCGAGGGTGGGTCGCTAGTAAATCTATATATTAATACGTGAAGCAAAAACTTTGTACCCCTTTTCACGAAAATTACGTGGATGGACAAGTATGAAATTTGGCACAGTTGAAGTATATAGGAGAAGTGCATAAAACTGAAATTTCATATAATAATGGATTAGAAATATATTAAATTCTTTAAAAAAGGCATTTACATAATGTCTTTTACTACAACGCAATCGCTACACGCACACACACACACACACACACGTTTGTGTGAGTGTGTTGCGTAGCAACGCTTATAGACTTTTCTTTACGGTTAAAATCTCTGGTCGAACTGAATGTCAAACTATCATAATTATGATGACAATGTCTACTAAAGATTTGTGCTTATATATTAGTTATTAGTGAAATACAGCTTGATCAATTCACAATTATACAAAAATAAAATTAAAGAAAATTGTGTAGCAGAAAAATTAATTAAAATGAATTACGGCTGAATTTCGACCACACGCCGACCACTAGTATATATAAATATGCTCATGTATTTATAATTGAATTCCTTCTAAACGCCTGGACCGATTTTGATGATTTTTTGTGGCTGTTCCGATGGATATGAGAATGGTTTAGTTTAATAATTGGAACTGGTAGGTGGAGCTGCAATCAATTTCAAGAAGAATTATTTTTACTATTTATTTAGATTTGAACAGAACAACGTCTGTTGGGGCAGCTAATCAATCAATTTTTATTTAATTTTTAGGTCATCAATATTTAGACAACTTAAGATCAGTTCCCTTCGAACGCCGTAACGTGAATAATCAGAGTTTTTGAGAAAGAAAACACAAATTTAAGTCTAAATTTATTTTAACTATGTAATGCATGGTTTTTAAATAATTTAAATTTATTTATTATAAATTATGCTCAAAAGGGTTTTGCGACAGTTTTATTGGCTGAACACCCACCAACTGACACTCAACATAGACAAGACCAAATACATTACTTTCCACTTAAATACAAACAAAGACGCACACAACTCTCTCAAAATTACTGCTCACTCTTGTAATAACTCACAAACACACTGCTCTTCTCCTGTACTTCAAAGAACCAATCAAATAAAATATCTTAGTGTTATTATCGATCAGAATCTAAATTTCAAAGAACACATCAATTTGTTATCAATTAGAATTAGGAAACTCATATACATATTTAAAAATCTCAGAAATAGTGCAGATGAAAAACTTTTAAAAATAACTTACTACGCTTTGTGTCAGTCACTGTTGACTTACTGCATTTCGTCTTGGGGAGGTGCGGCTAAAACGTGTTTGATCAAAACTAGAGAGAGCCCAAAGGACTACTGAAAGTTGCGTATAGACTTCCATTTCTTCACTCAACTACAGAATTGTATCTTAAATGTGAAGTCCTAACGGTTCGGCAATTATTTATTCTTCAAGTTGTCCTACGGATGCACTCGCTTCTGAGATACAATCCGAATGTATTTGTTAACAAACGTATTAAAAGTAAAGTTTGTATGATTAATTTATGTAGGACAAGTTTCTCACATCGCTACTTTGGTTTTCTGGGTAATTATTTATATAATAAAATTAATGCCATCCTGTCAATATATGCTCTCAATAAAGCGGATTGCAAACGAGTAATAACAGCCTGGCTCTTAAAACATACGTATGACAGCACTGAACAACTTTTAGTTACACCTAAATAGTTCAAGAATATTTTACTAAAATAGTTCAATCTATGTAATTATTTCAACATATATACGGACCACACTTGCTTATAGTATTCATACGTACACATACAAATAATACAGCACATCCACATGAACATTCACACAATCGCACAGACACACACACACACACACACACATCCACACACAAACGCACACACACACACACGCACGCACGCACGCACGCACGCACGCACGCACGCACGCACGCACGCACGCACGCACGCACGCACGCACGCACGCACGCACGCACGCACGCACGCACGCACGCACGCACGCACGCACGCACGCACGCACGCAAGCACGCACGCACGCACGCACGCACGCACGCACGCACGCACGCACGCACGCACGCACGCACTCACGCACGCACGCACGCACGCACGCACACACACACACACACACACACACACGCATGCACGAATTCACGCAGAAACGCGTACTAATACATGCACACATACTTGTACGACTTCAGATACATTAACTCATGCACAACTCACACACTTTTTCTGTTATTAGAAGTACATACATTATTTTTCCTTTGTTTATTTTTTTTATTTTTTTAAGTTATCAAAAGTATATGAAATATTGTCTAATGCTACTGAGGTGGAGCCTGGTAATCTGTATGACAGGGCAACCTAGTTCAGATACCAGTCTCCCACAAGGGTTTATTTGTACCATTAAATGTAAACATTAGTAATAAGATACCTTTGTGGAAGATAACAATAAATTAAATTATTATTATTATTTTTCAACGTGTAATTTAATAAATTATATAATTGTGTAATAATAAACATTTCCGTGCGGTGACGAAATAAGGATACAATTAACCACTGCCCGTCTATCTTGCCCATAGATGTCGTAAAAGACGACTATGGGATATAATATGCACATAACATCTGTGCAAGAGAAGGAAAACTCGATATATAACCCTATACTAAACTGTCTGACTAGCATGGTATACTAGGTCAAATTCCTTCCCATTGTGGAAGAAGCTCGAGCCCAACAGGAAGTACTCGTATGTGGGCTACGATGACGATGATGAATTTAATAAATCTATTTTGCAAAAATAGCAAACTAGATGTTATTAAATCCAATTAAGACAGTAATGAATACGGTTAAATTATTTTCATCTTTCTACATACGGAAAACATATTAGAATTTGTCGCGTGAAGCGGGTAGGAGCAGCTAGTACGCAAGAAAAGCATTTTGGCGGATTTGTCGCGCTTTAAATTTATCTTGTTTGTCCGACGTTTGTTACTTTGCCGTGTACTGGATCATTGAAAGACTAAAGTTTTGACACTCGACATTGAGATGTCCTTATTATAGATGTTTTATATTATCATCATCATCATCGCAGCCCATATACGTCCCACTGTTGGGCTCGGGCCTCCTCCACAATCGGAGGAAATGTGACCTACTACACCATGCTGGTCAGATATGTTGGTATAGGGTTTCATTTCAAGTTTTCCTTCTCTTACACAGATGTTATGTGCATATTATATCCTTTAATTGTCTTTTACGACATCCACGAGCAGGATAGGGAGTGGTGAATTGTATTCTTACTCCGTCACCACACAGATGTTTTATATACGCACTACAAATTATTTATTAACTCCATCATCATTTCAGCCTATCGCCGTCCACAGCTGGACGTAGGCCTCCCTCATACTACACCACAGAGTATGGTCCTGCGCCGCCTGCATCCAACGACGCCCAGCAACGTTCATGTCATCGATCCACCTAGGGGGCGCCCTACACGGCGTCGTCCGATACGTGGTTACCACTCGAGAACCTTTCTTCCCCAGCGGTTGTCGGTTCAGCGTGCTAATTTTTCATGCTATGTCGGTTACACCCGTTCCTCGGATTTTATTTCGCATAGAAATCCTACGCGTAGCCCGCTCCATAGCACGATGAGCGACTTTGAGCGTGGTTATAAGGTTTACATTTAGGGGCCACGTTCCCGTGCCTTAAGATAACACACACTGGTTGTAGACCTGTGTTTTGATACACTGAGGTACGTTGGAGGAGAAGATCCTCTTAAGTTATTTATTAACTTATTTATTAGATAATAGCGTCATGTCATCGTCCAATACAATTCTAAAAAGTAAGACTACTTATTAGATCGAAAGAATGTGTAAGTGTTTTCTGATAGATGGTTTTCTGATAGGCGCACGTCTCCTATAAAGACGACAAATGTTATTGATAATTTGACAATAATCATCATTTCATCATCACCATTTCAGCTCATATACATTCCACTGTTGGGCTTGAGCCTCCTCCGTAATAGAAGGGAAATTAACCTACTATACCATGCTGGTCAAATGTGATGGTATAGGGTTTTGTTTCGAATTTTCCTTCTCTTACATAGATATCACATGCATATTTACTCCTTTAGTCGTCTTTTACGACACCCATGGCCAAGAGAGGGGGTGGTGAATTGTATTCTTACTTCGTCACCACACGGAAAACATTAATTCTACAAAATAAAGGATTGCCTGTTTATCTGAAAATATAATCATATGATACGTCGATTTGATGGTATTAATGTATGAAGATATTTCATGTAATATTAAAATATTCAAACAATCTATATTTAATGGAAATGTTGGGAATAGTTTTTAGAATTACCTACAACGAGAACTAACCCATTAAGCTCTTTAATGGCCCATTAAATCCCATTAGATAATGCCTAACTGTATAGTGCTTAAATACATTGTTTCGCGTTTAAAATAAGACCTCTTTCTATTATACTTAAATCTTCATTTTAATGAATTTGTTAAGTGCCTAGATAAAAAATAGTTTACTATTTACGTGTCACGTATTATATTTCGAAAAGCATCACACTGGAGCTATTAATGAGCATTTTGTTATATGTAATTTTATTTAAATGAAATTAGCAAATAAATAAAAAATTGATAATTCCGTTGAATTGTTTGCCGGATCTTCTCAGTGCGGTCGCTTTCCAAACCCGAGCCTCGCTTATCTTTATATATAAATTTCTTGTTTTTTTTTTTCTGCGGCCGGCGCGCTCCTCGCTCTACTCCGCCCGGGGCGACAGAAGGGCGTAAGCACGCACACCCGCAACCCACCCACGATGCACGTCGCCTTCGTCGTTGGGCCGACCACCGGAGCAGGGTTACTTGTCATCAGTGGTCGGATAAATTTCTTGTGTACGCTTATATGTCACTGGACTCCTCCTAAACGGCTGGACCGATATCGATGAAATTTTTTGTGCGTATTCAAGGGGATTCGGGAATAGTTTAGATTCACAATGGGACCCAGTAGGTGGCGCTAAAATTATTTTATTTTATTTGAACAGAACAATGTTTGTTGGGTCAGCTATTATAACAATATTTAATGACACTCTAATGTAATATAATAAATTACTTATAAAATATATATTAGTAATTTAAATATAATCATTAATGCGCCATTACTTGGGGTCGATGCAATATGCCATCTTCTTCTATACGATCCTATCAGACGTCATCTCTGCAATCACTCCCAGACTATCCATGTCATGCTTCTCGCAGTCCATCCATCTTTTCCTCAGTCTTCCTTTACACCTAAAGCCTCCAACATTCATACCCAAAACTTCTCTCACAATATTACTTTCATCCCGTCTCATCATATGTCCATACCATGTCAGCCGTTCACTCCTTAACTTTTCCGTCACTGGCGCAACTTTCAAACCTCTATAAATATATTCACGGAGTGGCCCCATACCGCATTCCCTCCCTTTGCAACTGGGCCGATTACTGATCCTAATTACTTTGGGTTCACTCAATATGCACCTTTCTTTCATAGTACATATAACAAAAGTTATTAGCAATACTTTTATTACTGGCTTGCCCGACATCAAAGCTACTTGAAATCATTGTTCCGGTCTATGTAAAGCTCTTAATTTCCTTTCACGACACCTACGAGCAATTTTGTTGGTTGGTAGTATTCGTAGCTACGACCACATAGTACCTTTGATAAAAATAGTATGCTTAAACTTAAATCATCATCATCATTCTGCTCTTATCCCTTTTCAAGTAATAAAACTGACTAAATATGTATTTTTCTTTCATAGTAACATATTGCAAAAGTTATAAGCAATAATTACTGCCTAAGGTTAATCCTCCTTGGGAATGTAGTTGTTGACTAGAAGGCATCAAATGGAGTAGGCTGAAGTCGCCATAAAACTCTTAATTATCTTTTACAAATCGGTGAGCAATTAGACAAATAATTAATAGCAAGCAGTTCGCAAGGTTGGTTCGTTTTCGCAGACGTACCACACAGCAACAATTTTAAATATTTTTCAAACCGTGAATATCTATTCAGGCGTTTCTTAGGGACGCGCCTCTTAAATGAAATGAAGTTAATTTTCACAGAATTGCTGAATTGGTGCTGCAATTATTGGAATGTACTCGTAGGAAGCTATTTCTCAATTACTGACGAAACCGACTGAAATTTTTAAGAATTATCTACCTTTATTTGTCGGTCATTCAGTTTTTTTGATAAATGCGGGTTAGTAAATCGCTAGACCACCAATAGCTAAAGTAACATATGTACATATGTTATTTCTACAGTGATCTATTTATCATCTATCAGGCAACCAACAGTGGAATATCGAACTCCTCAAAGTAGATTAATGTTGTAATACTCGCACTTGAAAAGCAGGCTCGCCATCGTTAGGTTACTTAGTTGAATACTGTTGGCTAATGTTCTGGTGATTAATAGGAGTTATTAATAGGGGTTTAAATATTATATGAATTTGCCTTTTACGAGTGCCGACGTGGGGCTAAACGCAGCAGAAACGGCTCTATCAATGCTGTGTTTGGTGAGCATACAGCTAACGAATGCACCGTGCGTTTTTGGTTTAACCGCTTTCGTAGTGAAAACTGGGACTTGAAGAATGAACCATGGGGAAGACCAGCCACTAAGGTAAATAACGATGAATTGAAGGTGATAGTGGAAACCGACGAGGGTAAATACTTTGATTAACGAAATCTGTTTTATGAACAATAAAAATTGTTTTAATTTATCAGTATGAAACGGCAATTTCATACTTTAACCCCTAATATTAATGTTACTTTCCAATGGGAAAGTAAGGGGCCAGAAAACATACAAATAAAAAACAAAAAATATCAATCAATATTAACAATTATTCATTTATAAAAAGACCATTTTCTTCATAATAGGCAGCGTCTAAAAGACCGATTTCTTCATGGACTTTAGTCATACCATAGTCTATGGTAGCACCATGACAGCATCGCCTTTAATCAATGGTGATACTTGCTAGTTTGCTACCGGCTTTTAGGGAAAATGCTACTGCTGATTCTGTTTGTAATCCTTAAGAATACTCTTTCGACTCTCACGGGAAAAAAGGGTGTTAATACATTAAATTTTTCATCTACCACCACAAGTTATTATTTTATTGCATGTTTAGACAAATACCTCTCACTTCAAAATTAGAAAAGAATAAGACTGTAGTGTAGATTGCATCATCATTATATCAGCTCATATACGTCCGGCTATTGGACTCGAGTCTCCTCCAAATACAAAAGAGTATTTAATCTACTATACCATGTTGATCACGTTGATATAGGGTTTTATGTCATAGTTTCATTCTCTTGCAGTGATCTTAACGGCATATTATTAGTCATCTTGTACGATAGTGCCTTTAGTCGTCTTGTACGGCGCCCACGGTCAAGAAAATGGATGGTGCATTGTAAAATCGTGGGCGGCATGTAAACATTAAAAACGCATAGCCACTTAATTAGTAATAAGCATATCGTGTAATACATTATATGCTCGTACCGATATATATATATAAACTCAATAAATTCACGGTACTTACTAAATTGTAGAGCGCTCAATAATGGGACGTCTATGGGGTGAGATGATTATAAGATGATGACTCAATAAATACTCTTAGTAGAGCTTATATCATATCTCTTAGGAGAACTATCTGTACAAGACTAATCTTGGGTGTCATTTATTCAAACACGCTGCCCCCCACATGTTGACCTTCTTTTTGTAGGCGGTGGGCCATGGTCGGTACAACCGCCGCCTGGCTCCGTCCGAGGCGACGGAGGGGCACGCGCGCGTCCTCATGACCCACCCGTAGCACGTCGCCTTCGTCGTTGGGCCAACCACCGGTGCAGAATTCCTTGTCTTCAGTGGTCGGCCCGACGGAATACCTCGGTCGCGTGGTACCCTCTCTTCTCAATGTTCCCCCTTGGGGGACGTCGGTCGCCGTCGCACAGTCAGCCTCTCTGCGGTTGACGGACTAAATCCCCGGTCCAGTCACCCGCAGCCTCGGCTAGTGCGGCATCAGGCGCAGGTATTCACACCTGCCGCCCGAGTCGCCTGCGGCGGACCGCGTCGTCGTGGAGGTGAAGTTCGCGCGCTCCACTGCCTCCTTCCGCTAGACGACTGCATCACAAAAGGCGGCGACCGCGTCCCAGTTTCTGATGCTGCCGAGTACCTGGTGACTCTACCACACCACATACCTCTTGGTACTAAATAAATACTGTCATTAGCAAATTTCGACATGAATAAGTATAATCTATAAGAAATAAAGTTAGATCACCACCTAAATGGGCCGCATTAATTAGAATCCTTACTAATATTATAAATGCGAAAGTAAGGATGTTTGTTTGTTACGCTTTCACGCTTAAACCACCGAACCAATTTCAAAAATTCTTTCACCAATGGAAAGCTATAATATCAGGGAGTAATATAGGCTATATTTTATCCCGGTATTCCCACGGGAACGGGAACTATGCCGCGCGTAAGGCGACTGAAACTGAAGCGAAGCGAGGGCGGGTTGCTAGTAGGATATAAATTCAAAAATCTGAAGATAATTCTTAGGATTATTTGAATATTTCTAATGAGACGTTATGAATGTAATAATGAAGTGAAATAATTAATTAATATTTTAATTATAAAGGCCAAACAGATTCGTAACTGAATAAATTATTATAATTAGAAATTTTACTCTACATTATTTTTCGCTCTTCGTATATAAAAATCTTCTCAGCTTCTCAGCTATTAAATAATTCCTGGTATCAAAAAAGCTCATCCATGATAAAAAGTAAATTAATATACTACACCACGCTAACCCTTAACCCTAGTGCATGGAACAGAACATTACATTACAGAATATACTTCTCCTTTTTCCGTATACTGATTGAGTAAAAATACAATACACCATCACGTGGTTACGGAATAAGAATACAATTCACCACTCCCTATCTTGCCCGTGTGTGTCGTAAAAGACGACTAAGGGATATGCACATAACACCGGCATAAGAGAAGGAAAACTTGAAATTAAACCCTATACCAACATGTCTGACCAGCGTGGTATAGTAAGGTCATTTGCCGTCCTATTGTGTAGGAAGCTCAAGCCCAACAGTGGGACGTATATGAGCTGAAATGATGATGATGACCTTGTCTGTGGGTATCGTAAAAAATGACTATGGGATATAATATGCACACAACATCTACGCAAGAGAAGGAAAATTCGAAAGAACACCCTCTACCAACCCGTCTGACCAGCGTGGTATAATAATTTCCCTATACGAAGCTGTAATGAATAAAGAATGAAAAATGTACGTCTCTATATACCTGTTACAGTGAAAGTAATTATCAAACACTACAGCTAACATGTAATATGTTTCATGAGAAGAGTTATCGTGGGAGCTAGACCGATCGATAGCTGTAATACATTTAACGATTTAACGTTGTACTAACAACACGTAGCAATTAAATATAATGATGTCTACTTATTTTCACAATTTTTTACAGCTCACATTTGTTATTCAAGTGGTTATTGAGTGTGAAAATATATGTTTTACAATGAGACCATTGTATAGATTTTCCGTGTAGTGATGGTGGAAGAATACAATTCATTACCCTTATCTTACCAGTGGCTGTAATAAATAAAAAAAATAAAACGATTCATCAATCCTCTTATCCCAATTATTTGGGCTCAACGCAATATGTCTTTTACCATTTACGTTGCAAAAGTGTTGGCAATAATTTTGTGACCGGCCGCCTGCATGTTATCAACTTTCCTTAGGAATGTAAATATTGTCTAAATGGCATCAACTACAGTTGGCCCAGATCATATTAAGCTCTTCAGTCATCTTTTACTACAGTCACGAGCAATGTAAAAGTTGGTACTATTCGTAACTACACAGAGACAAAAAGACGACTAAGAGATATAATTTATATATAACATCTAAGCTATGGATGGAAATCTCAAAATAAAACCTATTTGCTATAGAAGGTTAATATAGAACCACTTCGACTAAGGACTAGCCTAACTAGGTCTAGCCGAGGCCGCGGGTGACGTGGGAGTTAGTCCGTCACCCGTCGAGAGGCCGACCGCGTGAGGAAAGACCGACGTCCTTACCGAAGGGGAGCCCCCTCCCGCAGCCCACCATAAAAAAACCCTAACTAGGTCAATTTCCCTCCTATTTTGGAGGAGGCTCCAAGCCAGTAGTAGGACATATCGGAGCTGAGACGATGATAATGTCCAAAACAATGTGTGCGACTATAGAGTACCCCTATTTCTATATAGCATGGTGTGGTCTTTAAAAAAGAAATCAGAGGCACATTGTGGTGTTGTAAGAATAAAATTTACCACTCCTACAACTTTACTATAATACATGGCTACAGACCACGAGAGAAGAAAAATAAATATCAACCAATTGCGAATACTTCGTTATAAAATTAGTTTTTTTGCTTTTGCTCATTTTACCATTACTCCGATCATATCGATTAGCATAATTTCCGAATGTAATTTTTTACATAATATTACCGACTTTCCGAGTGGTGATGTTCACCAGCTCCTTTTTTACCTGACTCCTAAGCTAGGTGTAAAAGACAACTACAAAATTGTAAAATTCAGATAATCCCCTGCAAGAGAAGTAAAACTCGAAATGAAACCCTATACCAACTCGTCTATAGTAGGTTAATTTCCCTTCCATTGCGGAGGAGGCTCGAGCCCAGTAATAGCTTGTATCGGCAGGTGTCGGGGGTGTGAGCGGAGGCGGTGTGGTCTCTTTGAGGGAGCTCACCGCCTGGCGCGTCGACGCCCGCCGAGACGTCATTGCCCGTTGGGCAGTCCAGCTGGAAAGGCCTCGGAATACGGTGTCTGGACCGTGGAGGCCTTCCGGCCGGTGCTGATGCAGTGGCTAAAACGGCGGCATGGGGTGCTTTCCTTCAGACTCCTGCAGGTCTTGACGGGGCATAGATGCTTCGGCAAGTACCTGTACACGGTCGCTAGGAGGGAGAGTACACCGCCCTGCCACCATTGCGAGGTTTGTGCCGCCTGGGCAGAGCAGCGCCGTGAACTGGTCGCAATCATCAGTGCCGACCTGACTTCTGCGGGGCAGTGATCTCGCAGAAGGAGGCGGCGAGTCGCGCGCGCAAGGGCGCAGCCTCGACGAAGCGACCCGCCACCGGCGACTGGGGTGGCGTAGGCGCGACTACCTGCGCGTCATGCCGGCCTAGCCGAGGCCGCGGGTGACGTGACCGGTGAATTAGTCCGTCACTCGCCGAGAGGACGACCGTGTGAGGAAAAACCGACGTCCTCCCCGAAGGGGGGACGTCGGTCGATGGGAGGGTATCCCACTAGGAGGTAGTCCGTCGGGCCGACCACTGATGATAAGTAACCCTCCGGTGGTCGGCCCAATGACGAAGGCGATGTGATGTTCGGGTGGCTTGCGGTTGTGCGTGCTTACGCCCCGGACGGAGTGGTGCGAGGAGTGCGCCGAACGCACCCCAACCCAAAAAAAAGCCCAGTAATGGCAAGTATATGAACTGTAACGGTGATGATTACCGACAATAGTTAATGTGACCAAATTACCACCTGATGACATGTATCACTGTTACCTCTTTCGCGGTCCCTTGCTAGACGTCTGTCCTATATAATGCAAATGTATGTGATATTTGAGGCGATAGTGCTGTTATCGCCACCGTAGTAGTTTTAGCAGTAGGTGCGATGCATTTTTCAAGAGATAGCTGATGCCCACTCTCATGGTGATAATCTTAGCTGATTTTATGACTGCCGTGAGCAAGCAAAGCAGAGAGACATGCAAACAAGGCGTGTTGTAAGTTTTAATTTATTTTTTTTTTTGATAATAGTAATTTTGTGATATTTCTTTACTTATTTTTCATCATGAGAAGCGAAAATTATATTCAAGATAGTGTATCAAATATTAGTACGTAGTATTCTGGAAGAAATTTCATGAACACAAAATCCCTCTCAGAAATAACATAGACATGAGAACGTAAACAAATTCAGTAATATGTAGGATAACGACGCTAAAGGGATAGCCAATACGCGTATGGAACAGCAAATAGATCCAGTAACATAAAAACACAAGTAAGGATCCAATGAGGCTTACTTCTAATAGATTTATTACTTCACAGGAGACCCTTTATGCAACTGAGACGTTGACTTAACGACGGTCAACTCTTGTCTCCACCCAGTCTATTAGATTCATGCCTTAATCAAGTTTATTTTGAACATAGGAAAATAAACAATGGAACGTTATATAGTTCACTACACAAACATTAAGTGTTTGCTAACAATAATTAATCACCTAATAGCTAATACCCACTAGTATTAAAAAAATAAAACTGATAGCGATATCAACTAATATTAAAAATGTACAATTGCCACCAACAATTCACCGTGGGTGTCGTAAAAACTGACTAAGAAATATAATATGCATATAACGTCTGTGGCAGAGAGCGCAAACTTAAAATAAAACCCTATACGAACACGTCTGACCAGCTTGATAGATGGCGTGATAAATTTTTCCACCACGGTGGAGGAAACTCAACCTCAGCTTTTTTTATTGCTCTTGAGGGCAAACGAGCAAGATGGTAAGTGATACTGCTGCTCATTCTAACAAAGGTTTTGTTAGACCGCTGTCTACCATGCTTTCCTTCCGACAAGTGCAGGTATTGATGGGGCACGGTTGCATTGCTAAATACCTGCACACCGTCGTGAGGAAAGGGCACACCGTCGTGAGGAAAGGGCACACCGTCCTACCACCACTCAATTATGACGGGTACAAGGCGCATTACACAGTCGAGATGTGCGCTACGTTACACCCGTTTTAGTACCAGAAAGGATAACTCGCTGGCCCGACCGTGGATGTCATGAATTCGCTATCAGTCGTCGATGCGCTGTTGAAGGGGAGGTTATACAGTGGGTTATGGGGCCACGCCTTTGGTCGCCCTGGATGTCACAGAAGGCGTGCATCCAAACCATACCCCCGAAAAAAAAAGCACATCGACGCTTTTATCTGCTCTTTGTAATTCGTCCTATCTGTTTTATAAAGACAACACCACTATGCACGTTCAAAACAAAATCTTTTTGTCCAGTGTGGTATAATAAGTTAGTAATTGACAGATAGTTTGTTGCAAAGAAAACGAGCTAAGCTAGTGACTGAGCTGTTTTGGTGTAATGTATCAGTTTTGAACTGACTTGTGTCGTTAGCTTTTAATGTATGATTCCCAGCGAGCGCCGCATGCCCCACTCGACTATCGATTTTTTAAGGTCTTTTGAATATTACATTACAAGTTAGTGAAGGTCATAATCTGTCAACGATATTTTGACACAATTTCTATACTTACTGGAAAACTCTTGGAGATTTAAGAATTATCATGAAATTTGTACAGTCATTTTAGTTCCTTCTTTGATACATATTGGATATTTAATAGAGCTTTTTCTTTTCTTCTTTAATTCAATAACATTCTACCATTCTACTAGTCTATAGCACCATAGACCATACCCGCACGCTATGGAACGGGCTATGCTCGGGATTTCTCTGTGAGATAGAAGCCGAAGTACGGCAATCCGCAGAAGAACGGGTGTAACCAACATAGCATCGCTCGACGAACAAACAACCGGTGGGGAAGAAAGGTTCTCGAGTGGCGACCGTGTATCGGACGATGCAGTGTAGGACGATTATTATATTTGATTGGATTATATTATCGCTTATATACGATTATCTATTATTGTCGTGTTTTTGCAAACGTTCTAGTCCAATATTTAGGTAGGTAGGTATTTTAACAATAATTTATTTCGCATAAAAGGGAAATTCCTTACATATGAGTTTACGAGCGTGACTTACAAACATAATTTGGTTTATCACGCAAATAAAGTTGAAATACGTTATATTCAGATAAAGTTTTAAAAATACAAATACGGCAATATCAAAACTGACTCACGAACAAAATTCGAAGCATATAGCAATTAATTTAGCAGTTTATTTAATAACTTTACTTGACGTAACTTATTACTTAAAGATAACTTGTGAAACGTTACCAAAGTGTTTCTGAAAGCAAGCATCAACCGTAAATTTCAAACAATTTGAGACGAGGGATATTATCTGCGTACAAAGTCTTATCCGACAAATTTATCACTCGCGAACCATGTACAAAGAAAACAATGCATATGTAAACAGCGAAGTAATTTGCCTATGCATAAATATATCCTAATAAATTTTGTTTGAATCACGATGTTACATGAAAAGTACCCATTTTGGTGCCGGGATAAAATTACAATATGTCACCCTTATTTTACTCCCATACAAAAAGTATCTAACCCACACAGTACACTGCGCTCGCGACAGTCATGAGCATGTCGGTTACGCGAATCCATGAGATTTTCCCGTACCAAAAAGAGCCCAAACCGGCTAAAGATGTTTCCACTTCAAAAAATCTGTCGGCAGTCCTGCTTTGCTTTTTTTTTCTTTTATTCATTTTACAATTACTCCGACAATTTTTGTGAAGATCATAACGATTATTATAATTCGCCAACAAGATGGTGATATTTAATTCTTCTGAATGTAATATTTTTACACAATTTTAGCGATTTTCTGTGTTGTGCCTGAGTATGAGTATGGGCTATGCTCGGGAATTCTCTGCGAGATAGAATCCGAAAGACGGCAATCCGTAGAAGAACGGGTGTAACCGACATAGCATCGCTCGACGAACCGACAACCGGTGGGGAAAAAAGGTTCTCAAGTGGCGACCACGTATCGGATATACAATACGTCACCGCCCCTTATTTCACTCCTTGAGTAGTTAAAGACCGCCTATGAGGTACCACTTGGCACTGCAGCAGAGTTCATCAATTTACCTGGAAACGTTATGGTTTTTAATTGTACGTTTCCAGCGATCAATTCTCGCACGTACGTGCAGGCTCTGGAATGAACTACCTGCTGCTGTGTTTCCCAAGCGCTATGATATATCCTTCTTTAAACGAGGTTTAAGAAAAACATTTTCTTCACGGTAGGCAACGGCCGAGCCATGCCCTTGGCATAGCAGAAGTCCATGTGCGGCAGTGTCACTTACCATCAGCGGCAGGGAGCTCGTTTGTCGCCATCGGCAATAAAAAAAACTAGAAAAATGGGTACCAGTCCAATTAGGTATATTTAGATTCTATGTCTTGACAAGTGTTATAATCTCTACGTAATAATAAAAATCTGATCATAACAGTCAATTACTGGCCTATACGTTTAGTTTTAAACCTTTAAAATCATCCTGCCATTACTTGCGATTTTTTTTCATTTGAAAGCCCGTTTCCTGGCGGTGGTTCTTAGCTATATTTGGTTAATATCGGTTCAGTAGTGTAAGAGTATCAACTTCAAAATGATGCATTACATCATAACGTATGATTTTTCCTCCGGAGGATCCAACTCCTCGAAAATTCACGTGTGCGGGTACGTGGGTGTTTGTGTGTTTTTGTGTGTGTGTATGTGTGTGTGTGTGTGTGTGTGTGTGTGTATGTGGTGGCTCTTAGCTATGTTTGGTTAACATCGGACCAATGTATCAGCTCTTTTCCAAAATAATATAATGGCGTATGATTACGTGCTAGTATAATCGTTAAATGACAATTTATTGATAATTCCTGTTGAACGAACGTAATACTTTTCTTTTACTATTTTAATTTGATTCGGGGGTTGTTAAAAATTTTCAATTTTACTGATTATAGACATAAAGCAAAGGATTTCGGTAATGATCGGCCCCGCCTACTTGACGTTGGCTCTCATTGGGAATATACATAATTTTTGACCAGACGACAACAGATGGAGTAGGTCCAGGTCGATGTGGGGCTCTTAGTCATTTTTTATAACACCCAAGTAATGTATTCGTAGCTCTAACCGCAGAATTGGTTTTAAACCTTATTTCCATTATAGATATTTCTTATCCATGCTAAATGTATTTGACAGTTGCTTTATATCTCACGTAATGAGTTTATGGCCACGCGCCATCCATCTTGTCTATTACAATATTTGTAGACAAGTTTAATCTGCAAGCCACTAAAATGAAATACACAAATCACATGTGCTTAAAATGTGTTTATCCGTGTGGTGATAAAGTAAGAATACAATTCACCACTCCCTATCTTGCCCTTGGATGTCGTAAAAGACGACTAAGGGATATAATACGCATATAATATGATAGAATATGCAAAAGAAGGAAAACTCGAGACAAAACCGTATACCAACCTGTCTGACTAGCATGGTATAGTAAGGTGAATGTTCCTCTCATTGTGCAGGAGGCCAGTAGTGCCGCCCGGCCCTGTCCGGGGCGACAAAGGGGCGTCGCGCGGCCCTGTAACCCACCCGTGACACGTCGCCTTCGTCGTTGGGCCGACCACCGATGCAGAGGGACTTGTCGTCAGTAGTCGGCCCGACGAAATACCTCAAGGGAGTACCCTCTCCCATCGACATCCCCCCGGGACGCCGATAAATATGCTGCCCTGCGGTTGTATGAGATGACCGGGCAGAACGCGATATGTATGTCAAGCCAACACGAAAAAGCCAGGCTTCAATCAATGTTTAAAAGCCACCAAACATCGTATACCTATCGGTGATTATGATGTAACAATATTATGATAATAGGGGATTCATACATTTAATACTTTCAAATGCGTATTCATTAATTTATTCATCATAATTTCAGCCTATCACCACTGCTGGACTTAGGCCTCCCTCATGTTACGCCACAAAGTGCGGTCCTGTGCCGCCTGCATCCAACAAAACCCAGCAACTTTCACCAAGTCGTCGGTACACATAGAGAGGGGTCGTCCTACACTGCGTCGTCCGATACGTGGTCGCCACTCGAGAACCTTTATTCCCCAGCGGTTGTCGGTTCGTCGAGCGATGTGGCCTACCCATTGCCACTTCAACGTGCTAATTCTTCACGCTAATTTATTTATTATTGTGCATAATTATTTTAAACTTACTAAACTTAAAATACTGTTAATAAAATCCATACTAATATTATAAATGCGAAAGTAAGGATGTTTGTTTGTTTGTTTGTTTGTAACGCTTTCACGCTTAAACCACCGAACCGATTTCAAAAATTCTTTCACCAATTCTTTCAACCAAGTTATAATATCAGGGAGTAACATAGGCTATATTTTATCCTGGTATTCCCACAGGAACGGGATCTACGCCGCGGGTAAAGCGACTGAAACCGAAGCGAAGCGAGGGCGGGTTGCTAGTTGTTAAATAAATTGTTCTTGTGGTGACGGAGTAAGAATACAATTCACCGCTCCCTTGCTCGTGGGTGTCTTAAAAGACGACGAAGGGGTTTTATATGCCTAAAACGTATAGACGTTGCAAGAGGACAAAACTTGAAGTAAAGTCCTGTACCATCGCGTCTGACCAGCGTGATATAGTAGGTCAATTCCACTCCTAGTACGGAGGAGACACGAGCCCAGCAGTGGGATGTATACCAGCTAACATGATACATCTACTAATGTATTTGCAATCACCTTCTCTAACTTACTAAAATGAATACGATACCACCTAGTGATTTCCTAAATGCACTTTTGAAAATTTAAATAATTTTATAGGCATCTTGTATTCTGTCACTAATACATATTTTCATTATTATTAACTTATGCTTTTACTAATAACAGTAGTAGTAATAATAATAGAAGTTAACTTATTAATAAATTACCCATGTGGCGATAGGATAAGAATACATCTGTCACCACCCCTGGCTTGCCCATGGGAGTCATAAGAATCGGCTAGGAGTGCACCAGAAAAGCAGGCAGCTGGGAAACGCATAACACTGCGCTTGCCAACCCGCCTACCAAGCGTGGCGATTACGGCATTAACTCCCTATATGGCATGAGAGCGGCCCACGTCCAGCAGTAGACGACTTAAGATTGAATGATATTAATAAAAAGCGTATCAAGTAAATTTAATCTAATCCACATTCTTTGTAAATAAACGTAAATTTCGAATCACCGATGTTTAAATGGGACAAATTTCTTCAATACTATAATGAAAGATAAAACCCCTATCCTACTGAATAACTCCGGGTAAATTGGAAATCTTGATGACGTCACGAAGCTTAAGAGCATCGAAGTTTAATGTGCGCCTCGCGCTCGAATAGAATTAGAATCACAAGGATCTGAAAAAAATATATCGTATTTGCCGCATTGTTCTTATTTATAATCGGTGTATCGTTTCGAATCGTTACAAAAACATTTATTGTATTATTTAGTAAGGAGACATTCACCATTTAAATTACAATAAAGAATTTGGAGGCGTTTTTGATAACCCACGAAATACGAATTGAAATATAATTTGCAATGTACAATCTATTGATAAAAGACTGCACAGGTGGCGTTGTAGTCTAATTCTTTACAGGTGGCGTAGTAGTCCAATCCTGTACAGGCCGCGTAGTAGTCTAATTCTTTACAGGTGGCGTAATAGTCTAATTCTGTGCAGGTGGCGTAGTAATAAGTAGTCTTATTCTAGATCTAGGTGTAATTTGATCATTATACTTAGAAACAATTACTACACCTTTATCTCATTCTTCATTCGGACTCTTTGGCTTTGTGCATATAAATAACATTTGTCTATACCAATAAATAAAATTAGAGTGTCTGTTTGTAATGTCAAAATAATAGGCTTTTTTCATGCTCACACGGTTATTTGCACGACACCTATGCCTAAAATAGCAATTAAAAAATTTTTGTCTGTCTGTCTGTTTGTTCCGGATAATCTTCAAAACGGCTGGACCAATTTCAAAAATTCTTTCACCAATGGAAAGCTATAATATCAGGGCGTAAACTAGGCTATATTTTATCCCGGTATTCCCACGGGAACGGGAACTACGCGGGTAAAACGACTATAACCTATAACCGAGGCGAAGCGAGGGCGGGTTGCTAGTATCAAATAAACTGTTTAGTCGAATATTGTATTTCTCATAAAGTCCACATAATTGACTTATTTAATCTACGTAAGTGCACATGCATTTGATATAATCGATAGTCTTCTTTTCAAATAACCTAACTGGGCAGCTATAGTAGGTCAATTTTTTTTTCGCTGTCGGGTCCAACAATGGGACTGTAATCATTATTACAGTCTCATTATTAGATCATGATAAAAAAATATTAGCTATTTTAATGTTAGCGAATGTTTTCCAGTATGATGACGGAATAAAACTACAATTCAATTCAATAAAAGACGACTAAATGATATATATGCAGATATATGCAGATAACATCAATGCAAGAGAAGAAAAACTCGAATTAAAACCCTATGCCAACACGTCTGATCAACGTGTTACAGTAGATCGAATTCACTCTCACAATGGAGAAGGCCAGTGGGACTTATATGGGCTGATATGATGATGAATAGAGTTTGATTGCCTGTTGGCGTTAACTTACATCACGGTCCGCCGCCGGCGACAGGGGCGACGCAGGCGCGACTACCTGCGCCTGATGCCGTCCTAGCCGAGGCCGCGGGTGACTGGACCGGGGATTTAGTCTGTCACCCACCGAGGGGCTGGCACACTATGGCGAACGACGTCCCCGAGGGACGTCGAGAGGAGAGGGTACTCCGCAGGGGTATTCCGTCGGGCCGACCACTGAAGACAAGGAACTATGCACCGGTGGTCGGCCCAACAACGAAAGCGACGTGCCACGGGTGGGTCATGGGGCCGCGCGGCGCCCCTCTGTCACCCCAGACGGAGCCGGTCGGCGAGCGAACTGACCATGGCCCAACCCCAAAAAAAAAAGAAAAAAGCTGTTAACATACATGATGAAGTTAGTGATAAAATATGCATCTTATTATTTTCGACTTTACTAAGACAACATTATATACTTCTAAACTATGGTCTCGGTTAATTAAGTACACTCTCTTGGAGAAACTTGAAGAACGTTCATAATTTAAGTGATATAAGGCATCTGAAATTTCTTTTCAGATATTTATGAGAAAAGTATGTCGAGTGTATGTATGATGAAGTAGGCGAGGTTTTAACAAAAGATGATGAAATAAAGGAGCATTTGAATGTGTATTTCGAGATACTAACGAACAAAGAGAACTTATGGAGTGGCGTGTTGTAAGATCTGTGAGTAGATGACGGAAAAACACAAGTGGAAAGT
The DNA here is from genome assembly GCA_032191425.1 of Lymantria dispar. Classification (NCBI taxonomy): domain Eukaryota; kingdom Metazoa; phylum Arthropoda; class Insecta; order Lepidoptera; family Erebidae; genus Lymantria; species Lymantria dispar. The sequence continues at coordinate 23,824,788 of CM063457.1, forward strand.
ATAAATATATATTGATTGGAACTGAAGAACATGTACAATATTTTGGCAATACCATTAACCTAATATAATATTCGATTGAGCTCATATACGTCCCACTGTTGGGTTCAAGCCTTCGCCAATAATAGAGAATTCGACCTACTAAAACAGGCTGGTTTGAACATGTTTACTATGGGTTTTATTTTGAGTTTTCTTTCTCTTACACAGATGTTATATGCATATTTTAAAATTTAGTCGCCTTTTACGACACTCACACACAACAGGTGGTGAATTGTATTCTTACTATTTTATAAATCAAAAATCTTTTAGTAAGACAAAGTAAGCCGCATCTAAAATTAAAAATCAATATTAATTTAGCATCATGTCCCCTGAGTTTTCTTGCCGGATCGTTCTCAGTGTGGCCGCGTTCCGATCCGGTAGTAGTATATTAGTTTTGTTAGTTTTAAATCAACAAATTGTAACAATAATTGCTACAAATTTAATAATTAATAATTACTAACCATAAACAATATATTTTTTTCATATAGAATCATTTTCTTCTTACACTGGCAATAAATTTGTACTAAAATGTGGGTCACAATTTAATAAATTTATAACTAATTTTCTGTATCGGGTAGATAATTATAAATGTTTGTAATAACGATTACTTGTTGGACGTGAGACACCTTAGTCCGCCCGTGACCATGAATGCTGTAAAGTGTTCGAAACGTCGGACAATCATAAATCAAATACAAACGCGATATAATCCATAAAAGTAGTTTTATTTACAATGTGTAGTGCTCGCGTAAACATCAGATATCATTATGTATTCTTACTACTTCAGCACACGGAAATATAATCTATACCAATAAATTACCAATAAATAAAATTGGAGTGTCTGTTTGTAATTTTTTTTTTTTATTGCAAACGGTGGCAAGCGAGCAAATAGTACACCTGATGGTAAGTGTTGCTGCCGCTCATGGACCTTTACAGGGTCGCTGCCTACCGCGAAGAAAGTGAAGGAAGTGTGCGTGCATTGAGGCTCGGTGATACCAAGGGCACTACCAAAACCCTCCACACACAAACACCCTCAGAAAGTTGGGCTTCCGGCTCTCTCGCTCACCGAACACAACACAGTCACAAATTGCTACTACTCGGACGTCGATTTTCTGCTCAATGTGGTACTGCCCCGAACGGACCGGCCCGTGGCTGTAGACAGACAACTATCAACAATGCGATCCTACCACTATTGAAATTTAACAGGCGTACTAGAACAAAATTATATTGCTCTGATCTCAAATCTTTCTGTGTTGAGTAAAAATACAATCCACCACCTCCTAACTTGCTCGTAAGTGTCTTAAAAGGCGGTTAAGGGATTATAATATGCAGATAACATCTACTCAAATAAAGAAAACTCAAAACAAATCCCTATACAACCCGTATAGTCTTGCTCACCGAATAAGGTTCTCCTTGCGGTAGCTACGTGGCGCGGGTCGCTCCCTTTTCTCTAATGTAGTTGAGGGAATAATGGCTACTCTAGTAGTTAACTCGAGATCGGGTGCGGCTTGTGAGATCTGGTCAGCCATATTTTCTATCTTTTCTTTATTTTATTTTTTTGTACTAAATTTGGATAGGCATCAAACTGGAGGTAATACCATATGTTGTATGAAGTATAAAATTATATATATTTAAAAGATTAAAAAAAAATGACAGACCGCTGAGTTTCTTGCCCGGATCTTTTCAGCTTGTGGCCGCGTTCCGATCCGGTGGTAGATTATTGTATTGTGTTTAAACGATGTGTAAATTTGACAATATGTAAGTGCCCTTAAGGGGCTTATGCAGCATAAATTATTTGATTTGATCAGAGTAAGTCATTTCCACTCCCATAGTGGAGGAGGCTCAAGCCCGACAGTGGAAGGTACATGAGATGTGATAATGATCGCAAAATATTAGAATAAGGATAGACGATAATAAAAATAGTCTACTAATTTCTTAATATTTATGTTTTTGTATAAATTAAAAACTACAGGCAATAATAAATGTTTAACTCGCGAGGGACAACAGAAATTATTATTAATGATTACAAATTTCATTCAGATTTTCAACAACCATTTCATTTCTATCGAAGGTTCATTCAAGGCTTAATATTAGTCATCATAAATTACTATACAAAACAATTATTTTGTTATAGTTTAGTGTCAAAAATACTGTACCCTGAACATCCATCTATCCATCAACCCATAGATCCATACCATACCATAGTCCACTGTTAAACATAGACCTCACTACGAGAATACCATTTGGAACGGTCCTGCGCCCCCTCACATGCAACGATTCCCTACGACTTGAAAGTCGTTCGTCCACCTATTAGAGGTTTGTCCTACTCAGCGTCGTCCGATTCGAGAATCTTTTTTCCCCAACGATTATCTGCTTGACGAGTAACGTGGCCTGCGAGCTATTTCAGTTACACCCGTTCTCTATGGATTTCTGTATTCCAGATTCTATCACATAGAGAAATATCCATCACATAGAGGCATCCCTAATTGCTATATGCCTACAATATGTACGATGAAGAAGGAGTATGTACTGCGTCGACCCCAGGTAATTGAGATAAGAGCAGAGTGAAGATGCTGATAAGTAAAAAAGTATAGTCCCAAAGGAAAATATTAACTGGATAAAAAGGCATCCTATATGTTAATCCAGAAAATGCTGCCAATTTTCATCCAAATCTATTCAATGGTTTTCACGTGAATAAGTAACAAACATCCAAACATCTTCACAAACTTTTACATTTACAATATTAGAAGATTATATCATCATCGCATCCCACGTACGTCCCACTGTTGGGCTCGGGCCTCCTTCACAGTGGAAAGGTATTTGAACTACTATACGATGCTGGTCAGACATGTTGACATAGGCAGCTCTTGCACAGCTGTTATGTGCATATTATATCCCTTAGTCGTCTTTTACGACATCCACGGGCAAAATAGGGACTGGTGAATTGTGTATTCTTACTCCGTCACCATACGGAAGATTATAATATTAGAAGATTGTAATAAGATTTTAGAGACTAGAACATTATAATAAGAACATTATAAAATTAGTAGAATTAAGTATACTTTTAACTTTTAACAATTTATTTTATAATACTTTTAACTTTCAATCAACGAGCTTATTTTAATTAACAGTTAATTGTGAAAAGAAATAGATCATTCATTAATTTAAAACGACAGTCCTTTTTGCCCTAATTTAAATTCTAATTCTAAAAATATCAAAATTTGTCTAAGAAAAATTAGCAAACTTACTTATAATGTTAAGAGAGTAACGTTCCAAAAATAATATTCACGATTCCCTCCTAAATTTCATCTAGTGAAAAGAAAATATCTTAAAAAAGAATCATCGTATTATTATCACATTTATGAATTACATGGAGAAGCAAAAGCGACAGTTAGACCGTTACAGGGAACAGCTGTTTTCAACGATATTGCCTCGTTCTGAGCGATACGTCCAATGCTTACAAAATACACTGTGTTTCCAACAAATCGATACCTACGCAGCTTTCTATCATACCTAGTATATATTTGTTCGTTATGGATTTTTGCTCTACAAGGTAAGCGTAATATTCTGATATGGCAGAGGTTAAAACATACGTACCTACTCCAGAGGGTCCCGGCCACGCCGGGGAATCCCTCACTGTGCCGGTGTCTGAGCGCGAGATGCGCACAAACACCGGCACGGTCAGTCTCCGATCGTATGGGAGGGAGACAATCGCTGCTGAAGTTGCCGAGAGCCTGGCAAAACACCCGGAGGCTCCAAAGGTGAGGAAGAAGAGGAAGAGGAGGAAGCTGACCGACGTCCTTCCCGAGTGGGGGACGTCGGTCGATGGGAGGGTGCCCGGGTAGGGGGTATTCCGTCGGGCCGACCACTGATGACAAGTAACCCTGCTCCAGTGGTTGGCCCAACGACGAAGGCGACGTGGTGTTCGGGTGGGTTGCGGGTGTTGCGTGCTTAAGCCCCTCTGTCGCCCCGGACGGAGTGGTGCGGAGGCGCGCCGACCGCAGCCAACCCCAAAAAAAAAAAAAAAAAAGCGTAATATTCTGATCATGTGTTTCTCAGAATCCATCCATCAATCTTTTTCCTGAATCTCTTTCGCTAAGAAATATAACGCCACACGCTTACAGTACAAAGTCCAATTGCCATTAAAAAGGTCAGGTCCAATTGTCATTATACTCTTGAATATTTATATATTAACATATTAACACGTGAAGCAAAACTTTGCACCCCCTTTTTACGAAAATTACGTGGATGGTGCTAAATTTCATACTTATAAAAATTGTTGGTTTGTATTGAATAGGCTCCGACTACAGGACGAACTCCGAAATTTTCACCAATGGAAAGCTGTAATATCAGGGAGTAACTTAGGCTATATTTTATCCCGGTATTCCCACTGGCACGGGAACTATGTGGGTAAGGCGACTGAAACCGAAGTGAAGCGATAGCGCGTTGCTAGTTAATAATAAAATGATGCGTGCTCAATACGTTTATTTATCGAATGATTACTTCCTAATTAGGGATAAAGGCAAGCAACATTACTTTGCAGACACATACATAATATTATCAACGTCTAATATTGGTTATAAGCCTCCCTATAAACTAGATAATGACACAATCGCCACGCTTAACAGAGTAGTTAGTGATCACAGTTAGTACTATAAGTTTTCCACGAAAGCGCTGTTGCTTTTCTCTCTGTTAAAAAGGATAAATACAACGCGTTTAAAAATATAAACGTCCTACTTTTGGGCTCGAACCTTCTCCACAATAGGAGGGAAAATGACCTACCATACCACACTGGTCAGACGTGTTGGTATAAAGTTTTGTTTCGAGTTTTCCTTCTCTTGCACAGATGTGCATATTATATTCCTTAGTCGCCTCTTACGACATCCACGGGCAAAATATGGAGTGGTGAATTGTATTCTTACTCCGTCACCACACGAGAGATAGGACAAATTCTAATTCAAATCCTTTATTATGTATAAGCCCCATGAGGGCACTTACATATGGTATTTTTTTTACATTTTACCTTAAATTACTACCGGATCGGAACGCGACCGCACTGAGGAGATCCGGCAAGAAACTCAGTGGGATTGTCTTTTTGTTATTCATTTACTATTTTTATTTAAATAAAATAATATACAACAACATGTCTATTAATAGCTCCAGTGTGATGCCCTTCGAACCATCATACAATACAGTTATTAAATATAACGAAAAAGTACCATGACTGGACCAGACCCCGCAAGCGGCACCCGATCACGAGTTAATCACTAGAGCAGCCATCCCCTCAGCCATAATGGAGGGAAGGGAGTGACCCGCTCCTCGGATAACAACACTCGTTATGTAAACCCATATGCGGCGCAGGCGCGAGCACCCGCGCCTGATGCCCTAGCCGAGGCCGCGGGTGACCGGACCGGGGATTTTAGTGCGTCACCCGCAGAGAAACTGACCGCGCGACGGCGACCGACGTCCTGGTAGCGGGACGTTGAGAGGAGAGGGTACCCCGTGGGGGTATTTCGTCGGGCCGACCACTGACGACAAAGAACTCGGCACTGGTGGTCGGCCCAACGACGAAGACGTACTATGGGTGGGTTATGGGGCCACACGCCGCCCCTCTATCGCCCCGGGCAGAGCTGGGCGGCAGATGCGCTGACCATGGCTCACCCCAAAAAAAAAAGGTAAACTTATATAACCAGCTGCGATAGTCAATCCATCTGCCAAAAAGGACGGCCGTCCATTGCTTAATTAATTACAATTTTAATCTAATTATAATTAAGCAATGAACGTCGATGGCCTGATAGATAAATGGTTAGACGTTGAAAAAGTTTAGTGTTTTTCATATCATGTAACTATACAACTGTTTATTTTGTACCTACTATACAGGTATACTATACGGTCATAGATCGTAATTAGAATGTATATTACACAAAAAACAATAAAACAAAAGTTATAGTGATTGCAAAAATGTAAGAGTTTATACCTTAACGGCCCGTTCACGACCTTGCCGCTGTGAGCGGCAGGTAATCGCGGAGCGGCGCACAGTGGGCAAATCGCGTATGTTTCGTCTCAAAACTCCGTATCTCAGTTGTTTCAAAATTAGCTGAGCTATAATTTTGCACACTATACTTGAATGTTTAAAGTTTAAATGAAACAACTTTGATTTAAAAATCTGTTTATAAATTAATTAAAAAAATAAAATTAAAAATACATGAATTATATAAGAAAAAAATGCAAAATATACTTGTTTAATTTACATAAAATGGTAGAACATAGTAATAACATATTATAAACGTAAACTATACTACTACTACATACTATATATAATAAAATGGCAGACCAAACTAGAAAAAAAATTGTAAATAAAACTACTTTTACGGATTATATCGCGTGTGTATTAATTATTTAAATATGTATTATATATTAATTTATAAATTTTATTCCATTACAACGACTTTCACATGAAACGGTTTTCAGACGGCTTTGTATGGGGCTTTACCAGCGTGCGCCGCTCGGCACGCCGCGCCGCTCGCCGCTAAGACCAAAGTCCTGACCAGGCCGTAAATGTTACGTATTATGTAGGCATGTACAGACAGTACAGACAGGACACACGTAGGCATGTAAAGCTAGACGACAGTATAAATAAGTATTATTTACGCGAACGCTTCAATGGTAACGTAGGTGCAAAGACGATTCGTCAACGATAATCGGCCAATCAGCTGATTTAAAGCGAAGTTTGTCTTGCTTATGCGAACGTAATCATTGATTTATTCAACTTCTAATGAACGTTTAACAAAGTACAAATATGTTACAGATTAAGTATCATTGACTTCATACATTTCAATCAGAATTACACGAAAAAGCGATGACAAAATTGAAAACTTTACATGTCTCTAATTCATTACCAATCGATATTTTTATCTCAAATTTTTGTCATCGGTTCCTCTCACCATTACCTAGCTCCCGTTTGACCAGTTGCCCCATAACCTTGTACACCCTGTATTATACAAGAGAAGCAAATCTCGAAATAAAACCCTGTACCAACCTATCTGGCGGGCGGAGCACACGCCCCCGGTCATGACTTCGCCGGACAGTGACCGGGAGGCTGACGATGAAAGTGCTGCGCCCATCACAGAGCCGGAAATGGGGCGGCGGTGGCACGTATGCGAGTCAAATCCACCGCCCCCGGGCCCGACGGTATTCCGAACCGTGTGCTGGCCCTGGTCCTCCTGCCGCCTCCACCTGGGACCACGCTTCAGGGGACTGTTCGACGCTTGTTTGACGTCCGGGCAGTTCCCTGGGTGCTGGAAAGAGGGGAGGTTGGTTCTCCTGCCGAAGCCGGGACGGTCTCCCGAGTCGGCCTCGGCCTATAGGCCCATCGTGCTGCTCGATGATGCGAGCAAGCTGCTGGAGAGGGTGTTGGCTGCCCGCATCGAGCGACACCTCGTCGGGGTCGGGCCCGATTTGTCGGATGCCCAGTTTGGTTTTCGGAGAGGGCGTTCGACGATCGCGGCCCTGCTGCCCCTGAAGGCGGTGGTAGCGGAGGCCGTTACCGGCGGAGGAGTCCTGTTGGCGGTGTCCCTGGACATCGTCAACGCCTTCAACAGTCTGCCATTCAGCTGCATCAGGGAGGGGCTGAGGTATCACGGGATGCCCGTGTACCTCAGGCGGCTGGTGGCAGACTACTTGAGGGGGCGCAGCGTCCTCTACATTGACCGAGTAGGGGACGTTGTGCGAACGCCCATGACGTGCGGTGTCCCGCAGGGGTCGGTTCTGGGTTCGACCCTGTGAAACATCGGCTACAACTGGGCGTTGAGAGGAAGCCTCCCACCCGCGCTGGGCGTAATTTGCTACGCCGACGATACACTCGTCACAGCCCGGGGTGGGACGCTAGAGGAGGCGGCACGCCTGGTAACTCTCGGCACCGAGGAGATTGTCAGGCGGATCGAAGCGCTGGGGTTGAGGGTAGCCCTGGAAAAGACGGAGGCCCTTTTGTTCCATGGCCTCCGTACCGCCGGGCCTCCCGCCGGCGCTTCGATCACCGTGAAGTCGGTCACCATCAGCATCCAGGCCCACATGAAGTACTTGGGCCTGGTGCTCGACGGGCATTTTTGGTTCCGGGAGCATCTCCATCGACTTGTTCCCCGGCTTGTCGGCGCGGCGTCCGCCCTTTCGCGGCTGATGCCGAATGTGGGTGGACCCAGTGCTACGTGCCGACAGCTGTACACGGGGGTGATCCGGTCGATGGCCCTGTATGGCGCACCGGTGTGGGCGGGGTCCCTGACCGTCCGTCTTAGGGCCCTCCTGTGGCGACCACAGAGGGTCATGACGATCAGGGCCATATGGGGTTACCGCACCGTGGCGATGGAGGCAGCGTGCCTCCTGGCCGGAACTCCCCCGTGGGACCTGGAGGCGAAGATGCTCGCCGACATTTATCGGTGGGTGTCGGAGACGCGCGCCCGCGGCGGCATGGTCCCCATCAAAGAGATCACCGCCTGGCGGGTCGACGCCCGCCGAGAAGTCATTGCCCGTTGGGCAGTCCGGCTGGAGAGTCCTCGGTACGATGTCAGGACCGTCGAGGCCCTCCGGCCGGTGCTGATGGAGTGGTTGGAGCGGATGCATGGGGTGCTTTCCTTCTGACTGGTGCAGGTGCTGACGGGGCACGGTTGCTTCGGGAAGTACCTGCACAAGATTGTCAGGAGGGAGAGCGCACCATCCTGCCACCACTGCAGTTGCGACGAGGACACGGCGCAGCATACGCTCGAGGAGTGTGCTGCATGGGAGCCCCCTCCCACGTTCCGCCGCCGGCGACTCGGGCGGCGTAGGCACGAGTATCTGCGCCTAATGCCGCCCTAGCCGAGGCCGCGGGTGATCGGACCGGGGAATTGTCCGTCACCCGCAGAGAGACTGACCGCGCGACGGCGACCGACGTTCCAGGACGTCGAGAGGTGAGGTTACCCGAAAGGGTATTCCGTCAGGCCGACCACTGACGACAAGTCACATCTGCTCCGATGGTCGGCCCAACAACGAGGTGACGTGGGTACAAGTGGGTTATGGGCCCGCGCGCCGTCCTTTCATCGCCCCGGACGGACTGGACCGCGCGTGCGCTTACCATAGCCCACCCATAAAAAAAAAAAGAAAATACCAACCTATCTGACCAGCATGGTATCAAAATCATCATTTCGGCCCAAACACGTCCCACTGTTGGACTCGAGAAATTGGGTGGGTTTTTTGTTCATTGAAATCTCGGCTTTCTGATGATGAAAAAAAAAATATGTATATAAATATGTAAATGTTCTCAGAAAATGCAAATAAAAGTTAATATTTAATAAGACATCTCCAACATTTTGAGAAAGTTGTAGAATCTTCTTTACATTATATGCCTATTTATTGCTATTTAAAGATAACTTTTATACCTGAGTTACCTACCTATGGATAACTTTAGCCCATCAAAAGGTATTTCATAGAGAAGTGGTAAGAGAGAGAGTGGTAGGACCACACTGTCGACAGTTATCTGTCTACAGCCGCGGGCCGGTCCGTCCGAGGTAGTACCACACTCTCGCAGAAAATCGACGTCTGAGTAGTAGCAATTAGTTAATGCGCTTCGTTCGGTGAGCGAGAGAGTCGGAATCCCAACTTTCTGAGGGTGTTTGCGTGTGGAGGGTTTTGGTGATGCCCTTGGTATCACCGAGCCTCAATGCACTCATTCACACTTCCTTAACTTTCTTCATGGTAGGCAGCGGCCTTGTAAAGATCCATGAGCGGCAGCAACACTTACCATCAGGTGTACTATTTGCTCTTTTACCACCGTTTGTAATAAAAAAAAAAAGTGGAGAAGAAGCTAGGCGGCTCGGGGCCTTACTACAATCTTTGCATTTTCTGAGAATATTTACCATAGTAATGTATATTTTTTTACATCATCAGAAAGAAGAGATTTCAACGAACCAAAAACCCACTGACTATTTTAAAAAGCTGATATTTTGAATATTCGATTGAAAATTGGGGTGCTTTTTCGATATTAAGTCAAAAAAATAAGGTGAAAAAATAAACATTTTAAATAAATAAAAAAAATTACAGTGTATTTAGGACATGAAAAGGTAAGTTTTCATCAAATTACGTGAAGAAAATTTTTCTTTTTGTATAAGAAAAAAATAAAAATCTAAAAACTTGATTAATTGAATTTTTCACATAAATTTTGAGGTTATCTGAAAAAAAGTGTACTGGGACGTCGGTCGCCATCGCGCGGTCAGCCTCTCCGCGGGTGACGGACAATTCCCCGGTCCGATCACCCGCGGCCTCGGCTAGGGCGGCATTAGGCGCAGATACTCGTGCCTACGCCGCCCCAGTCGCCGGCGGCGGAACGTGTCGCCGAATAGGAGCTCTACTCGCACACGATCCGCCGCCTCCTTTCGTGAGATTACGGCCTCACAGAAGGCGGCGACCGCGTCCCAGTTTCTGACGCTGTCGAGCATCTCCCTGGCGATGGTCGGCAGCGCCAGGTCGGCACCGATAATCGCGACGAGTTCACGGCGCTCCCCCTCCCACGCAGCGCACTCCTCGAGCGTGTGCTGCGCCGTGTCCTCGTCGCAACTGCAGTGGTGGCAGGACGGTGTGCTCTCCCTCCTGACAATCTTGTGCAGGTATTTCCCAAGACACCCGTGCCCCGTCAGCACCTGCACCAGTCGGAAGGAAAGCACCCCGTGCGTCCGCTCCAACCACTTCATCAGCACTGGCCGGAAGGCCTCGACGGTGCTGACACCGTACCGAGGACTCTCCAGCCGGACTGCCCAACGGGCAATGACTCTTCGGCGGGCGTTGACCCGCCAGGCGGTGATCTCCTGCAAGGAGACTATACCGCCGCGGGTGCGCGTCTCCGACACCCGCCGATAAATGTCGGCGAGCATCTCCGCCTCCAGGTCCCACGGGGGAGTTCCGGCCAGGAGGCACGTTGCCTCCGTCCAGGTAAGAGGTTTCATCTTACTATTATTTTTTTTGTTTCAGAAATTATCGACCCTGGTCTACATAGGCTATATTTTATGCCGATATTCCCACGGGAACGGAAACTACGCGTATTAGGCGATTGAAACCGAAGCAAAGCTAGGGCGAGTTGCTAGTATGAGTTAAAATGATGTTGATGACATTATACAACCGAGTTCTTTTTATTGACACATAAAAGTTTGTATTGAATGTACTTATTAAGTAACGATGTACTTATTGTCTTTAACGTTAAATTATCGTCGAAAGCCTATACATTAATTTATAATGTGTATATATACGTATACAACATCTATGCATGAGGGAAAAACTCGAAATAAAACCCTATACAAACACGTTTTGCCAACGTGGTACAATAGGTCAATCTCCCTCCTATTGTGGAGGCCCGAGCCTGACAGTGGGACGTACCTATATGAGCTGATATGAATGAATGTACATATATTCAATATCTATATTATTACATTTTATTATTATTTACAAATACACTTATGCGATTTCAATAATCGACGGATAAATTTTCGATATAGTGACGAATAGACTACAAGCCCATGGAAAAATTAACCTGTGAAACGAACCAACGTGAATATGTAATTCTTTTTGTATACATATACAGATACTTTACCCATAAACGCCGATACACAAATGTCGTACTTTAATAAATGACCTAAATAGCTTCTACAATTACCGGCGAAATAAAAATTTGCACTAACTGCCGGCACCACCACTTTAGTACGGCACTAGGTTTTTCGACATTTATTTTTAATCATCTATCAGCTATTAAAAAGCCGTACATTGATAATTAGTCGTAATTCCTCACCTGAGAAATTTCACCGCTCAGGAATGACGGCATAGCACTCGGAGTTATCCATACTAATATTATAAATGCGAAAGTAAGGATGTTTGTTTGTTTGTTTGTAACGCTTTCACGCTTAAACCACCGAACCGATTTCAAAAATTCTTTCACCAATGGATAGCTATAATATCAGGGAGTGGCATAGGCTATATTTTATCTCGGTATTCCCACAGGAACGGCAACTACGCCGCGGGTAAAGCGACTGAAACCGAAGCGTAGCGAGGGCGGGTTGCTAGTATTATGATATATATATATAGTAACAGCCTTCTAAGCGTTATTCACGTTGGTTCATGTCACAGGTTAATTTTTTCCATGGGCTTGTAGCCTAATTAAGAATACTATTCACTACCGCTTCTTACCTGCGTGTATCGTAAAAGATACTAAGGCATATAATATGCACATTGTATCTATGCATGAGAAAGAATACTGGAATTAATTTTTATAATAGTATTTACTATACCACCATGTCTGACTAACTTGCTATAGTAGGTCAATTTATCATCTATTGTGGAGGAGGCTCGAGCCCAGTATTGGAACAGATGATAATCATCATGATGAACGTTAAATTTTATTTATCAATCAAATAATTAAAAAGAAAAAAAAATATATCACATTCACAAACAATAAAAAATAAAAATGGTCTCAATTAATGATAAAAGGTACTAGTGAACCGTTTAATAGACGGAGCGGGGAATCATGGTGGGTTAAAGACCCTAAGCCGCCCTTCGTAACCCACACAACTGGGCGGAGAGAGGCCGGAACCATAATATTGCCAAAAAAGGCTGATTCAATAGGCTGACACATTTGCACAATTTCGCTCGCGTAGCAAACAATGAATTTTCCTTAGGTCTTTCTTTATGAATACTTTCTTTATATAATGGTCCTTCAACCTAACCATTAAAATTGTATATACTCGTAATATAGTTGTGTCCGAATGGACATATTAATCCCTGTGGTGACGAAATAAGAATACAATTCACCAAACCCTTTCTTGGTCGTGATTATCGTAAAAGACTAAGGGATTATAGTGTGCTTATAAAACCCTATACCCACACTTCTGACTAGCGTGGTATCATCATCGTCATCTCAGTCCATATATATCCCACTGTTGGGCTCAGGCCTCCTCCATTATAGGAGAGCAATTGACCTATCAGATGTGTTGGCATTTTTTTTTTATGGGTGGGCTATGGTAAGCGCACGCGCGGTCCAGTCCGTCCGGGGCGATGAAAGGACGGCGCGCGGGCCCATAACCCACCCGTACCCACGTCACCTCGTTGTTGGGTCGACCACCGGAGCATATATGACTTGTCGTCAGCGGTCATCAGATGTGTTGGCATAGGGTTTCGTTTCGGGATTTCTTCTCTTGAATAGATATTACATGAATATTATGTCCCTTAGTCGTCTTTTAGAACACCCACGGGTTAGAAGAGGGGTGGTGAATTGTCCAGGATGCCATGAGTGTGGCGCAGCAATCGACGATTCGCGCCACACATTGGAAGTTTGCCCCGCCTGGGGGCCCCAACGCCAAGTCCTATCGATGGAATTCGGAATAGACCTGTCGTTGCCGACCATCATCACACAGATGCTCGATAGCGACAGGTGCTGGTCGTCAATGGCCTCATTTTGTGAGGCCGTCATTTCAAGGAAGGAGGCTGCGGAGCGAGAACGCGTGGCGCTTGCCTCCGCTGACTCGCTCCACCGGCGGTGACCCGGGAGGAGAAGGCGCCAATATGCGCAACTCCTTCCACCGCCTTGAATGACGATAGGACGTGGTCAGACGCCCATGCGTTGGGGTGTTGGGGATTGAATGTCATCAGACGATCTCTCCGGCGCCCCATAAAAGCGCGGAAGCTGTGGTTTTAGTGGGTATTCCGGTCACACGGTGGCCGGCGAGCGCCACACACTCCTCCGTCTGTCACCGGCGGAAAACGGTGAGTAAATGAATTTCCACAGCGTGAAAGAAAAAGGGGGTGGTGAATTGTATCTTATTTCGTCACCACACAGAACTATTTACTAGGTGAATTTCCCTCCCATATTGGAGGAGGTCCGAGCCCAACAGTAGGACATTATAAGCTGTGATGATAATAATTATGATATGTATTATAGTTTACAATATATTGTTATGTCATAAAATATTGAATACTTGAATATCTCGTAATCCTTAGGTTTGAATATTTCATATTGTACGCTTTGCTGCATCAGAACTAACATGTACACGATTTGCATACAAATTGTGAGAAACAAAGTATGCTCACTTCATAGATAAAACTCGTGTAACGAATGCACTAAGTTACTGTTCGAATAAGAGCGATAAAGTATTTTGATCGTCTAAATCGGTACGAGCGTACAAACGACGAGGCGTGGCACTTCAACCGTTTATTTCAAATTATTTTCACTCTCACAGATATTTTAGCTTATCCCAGAATCTACAGAAGCTTTTTGTAATATAAATATATATTTATATACAGATTCAAAATCACTATGCAAAGTAACGTTTTGCATAATCAATTTAATTATTTCCGATGTTCACGTTAGCATTACATATCTACACTAATATGATAAAGAGGAAAGATTTGTTTGTATTGAATAGGCTCCGAAACTACTGGACCGATTTCAAAAATTCTTTTTTTATGAAAGCTTTATGAAAGCTATAATATCAAGGAGTAATATAGGCTATATTTTATCCCCGTATTCCTACGGGAACGGGAACTACTCGGATAAGACGTTTGAAACCGAAGCGAAGTGAGGGCAGATTGCTAGTTGGAAATAAAACTGTTTTACGAATTTTATTACGTTTGTATTTAATTTTTTATGCGGACGGACTGTCCGTGTTCGAAGCTTCGAGCAATCAAAAATCAAATACAAACGCGATAAAATCCGTAAAATAGTTATATTTACAAAATTAATTTATTTACATGTCGTTTAAAAGAACCGCTGTCATAACAATTGAAGAGGAAATCCTGCGCGAGCTTATTTTTGTACGTTCTGCAACTGAAATAACTGTGAAAAATAACAAGGGGATGTTTGATTCGGACATATTGAATAGTGATAATAAAAAAGATATGTCATTTATACACGTGTAATATTAGGAAACGGTGGTGGAGAACATAAATAAAATAATAATTGGACTTCTTTCCCTATTTCTTCCGCACGTATAGCGACTAGTGACATATATATGCAATTGACAATTGTCAATGGCAATGAGCTACAATTATATGAGCCAATGTCGAGTTATTATATTTATTATATATTCACGTCTTTAGTCTTAGTCTTTCAGTCAGTCGTTAGCATGACTTGGTGCTGATATCCAAGTCAAAGCCAAAATTCCCAGAGAAGGCATCTTCTCTGGGAATTTTGGCAGAATGTCAAAATGCACGCAATTCACTCTTATATCATATTCACTATATTTCAAAATTTTATCTGCTTTATATTACATAAAATAGCAAAATTATTCAATATAACACTTCAATACACTAAAATAATGAAAAAATATGAAAGCGCTACGTGACATTTTGACATTCGCGTCAAAAGTCCCAATTGTCAGATCTCAGGATCAAATCCTAGACTTGTCAAAAAGACATGTTTATTTGACAAGTTATTTTTGTATACGTACCGTACGGGCTACTTAGAAAACTTCGTGGCGTTAAAAAGTACATAATTTCCCGTACCGTAAATGGTTCAGAATACACTGTGAAACTATTTCTTAACAAATCATCATCATCACAGCTCATGGGATGACTGGGATGTGTCCCACTGTTGGGCTTGAGCCACCTGATTAGGAGGGAAATCAACCTACTATACCATGCTGGTCAGGCGGTTTGCTATAGTGTTTTAATGGGAGATTTCCTTCTCTTCCATAGTTGCTATATACACAAAATTAGTCTTAGTCGTC
This sequence comes from Lymantria dispar, assembly GCA_032191425.1. Lineage (NCBI taxonomy): Eukaryota > Metazoa > Arthropoda > Insecta > Lepidoptera > Erebidae > Lymantria > Lymantria dispar. The sequence goes on from CM063457.1 coordinate 23,840,555, forward strand.
TTTAATAACACCCACAAGCAAAGGAGGGTGTGGTGAATTGTAATCTTACTCTGTTACCAAACAGAATATACCCCACCCAAACTATCTTGATCAACAGGAAAGACCGCATACATTCTCATAACTTACTACTTAAATAACCGCATAAATGACCTTTCACCGCGAATTAAGCGGACCTAAAAGGTTATCGGATACCTAAAGGTGGTCAAGCATACAATTTCTCAAACTTTCAATCAACATCTCGACGTCCACTTTCAGATGTAAGTTTCCATTGAATAAAGCCAGAAATGCCAAGCCTAGCATGCGAGTTATTAATTGCTGTTGATGTTATAAGTCTCCCAAGAAATTGCTGCTTTCTATTTTGAATCATTTTTCGAATCCCATGGGAAATTTAAGTAATGATGCCAAGTATTAATAACCTGTCACCAATCCAAGACATGTAATAGATGTGGATAAACACAAAAGTATTGGCACGTATGTATAATTTGAGTTACACGATTTCTTATTATCGGCTAATGTTTTGCTATTCCTTAGCTTCAATTCTCATGATAGTTGTGTCAGACTTTTTTATAACAAACAGGTAAAATATTCTTCGTTGAATATAAGAAATGTTTTTATTGCTTTATAAAAAATATTTTATCGATGTTAGGGCATTAAAAACAATGTAAATCAATATGCTTCGCGCTTTCACTATAAAATTACAGCTAAGTTGACATCTTGAAAAAGGTACATTAACAATAAATATGTGTTGCAGCCATTTTGAAAACACCCGGGAAACATGATCAGGCCTGATCAGATATGAAGAGGCCTGATCAGACCTGTTCATGTCTGATAAGGCCTGAAATTAGACAGGCCTGACCAGGCCTGATCTTGGTCAGGCCTGGTGGGGCCCGTATTCACTATAAACAAATATAATCTTGCCACAGTTCGACGCTATTTCTACGAATATTTATGTCAAATCTGAGCGTCAGGTTTAAAGTAAATTGTAAATAGGTTACAGTTTCGTAGGGGACTACTAACATATAATTTCATCCATCCATCCATCAGCCTATAGACGTCCACTGCAGGACATAGGCCTCCCCGCGAGAATGCCACTCGGAACGGTCCCACGCCACTTGCATCCAACGATTCCCTACTACTTTTATGATGTCGTCCCCCACCCAATAGTGGATCGTATTACGCTGCGTTCATTTTCGGGTACGACTCGTTTTGAGTAAAGTTTACGCAACTTGCGTAATCTCCTGTAGTAGTCGTTTGTGTATGATTGTCGTTGTCCCTCTTCATTTTAAATAATTTGCATTTGAGTGCTGTGCAAAATTCTTCAAAATCATACCTGTATTCAATTTCTTCTTGAATTTCGTTTTCGAATTCAATTTCTGTTTGTATTTCTTGAAATTTTAGTAAAGTATCTTGTAAGGATTGAACTCTTATATCTAGTTCGTCTGTAGTGAGTTCACATCTTGTCAGTAGGTAGTTTTCTATTTTTGTAATAGTACCCCGTAATGAGGCACGTACCCGTTTCAGTTTTTTGTAATTCAGATTAGGCATCCTCGTCGCCAATTATTGCATATAAACAAAATTACCTCCAAATCTCACTATATATTTTATTCGACATATTATTTTGTGACAGCCGTCTCGTTCTTAACTCTAAATATAAAAAGTATTCGTCTAGTATGTAAGTAATATGTATAATGTATATACACTCATTTGCAAAAAAACGGGCACCTAAGCAATGAACCATTTCAAATGTTAATATTTCTTTGTTTGATAATTATAGGTAGTTTTATCCACACAATTTGCTAAATTAATAAGAAAATAATCGTTTTCATCAGTATTTCATAAAATTTAGATACAATTTATGGGAAATAATGCTAAACCTCGCTAGTAGTGTATATTCGCTAGTAGTGCATATGCTCATGAAGTAAAAATAAAAAAGTTTTTTTGTTTGTTTTTCTTTAATAAAGTAAAAGCAGATAAATGTTTAGTATCGAGTGTGACCCCCTCTAGCTAAAATCACAGCTTGAATTCGTCTGGGCATGCTAGCGAGTATATCCCGGATACTTGCTTGCGGAATACGTTCCCACTCCGCAGTAATCACATTCTTCAGCTCTCTGATGGTCTGCGGAGCCGGGTGTACTGATCTCACACGCCGTTTCAGAACGTCCCAGACATGCTCTATGGGATTGAGGTCGGGACTTCGAGCTGGCCAATCCAAACGACGAATGCCGACCTCTTGCACATACGCATTAACATCGCGGGATCGGTGGGCGCGAGCATTGTCGTCTATAAAAATCGAGTCTTCACCTAGAGCGGCCAATGCGGGTAGTGCATGAGAAATTAGAGCTTCCGTTATGTATCGATGCCCAGTCAGTGAGCCGTTTTCAATGAAGACTAACTCTGTACGATCCATTGAATTTATTCCTGCCCAAAACATAACAGAGCCCCCACCATAAGGTGTGATTTCTTCGAAACATGCCTCTGCAAAGCGTTCTCCTTGTCTTCTTAGCACTCGCCGACGTCGATCTTCACCGAACAGAGATATCCTGGCTTCATCAGAGAACAAAACCCTATTCCAATCGTCTTGAGTCCATGATTCACAATTTCTAGCGAACCTAAGCCTGTGAACTCTGTGCTCACGGAGTAATTTGGGGCCGCGGGCCGGGCGGTGACTGCGTATATTGGCAGCGAGAAGCCTCCTCCTGACCGTCCATAGACTAATATGCACATTTCTTACTTCTTGGAGGTTGTTCTTAAGATCCACATACGAAGATTTGCGATTTCTCAATGCGCGACTCACAAGAAAACGATCATCCCGTGGTTGGGTACATGGTTTTCTTCCAGAACCAGGCCTTCTCTCGACGGAACCAGTCTCCTGATATCGCTGCCAGGTCCTTTGGACTGTCGAGCGACTAACATTTAGCCTCCTAGCCACGAAACATTGGCTGCAACCCTCTTCAAGCAGCGCGATAATTTTGGTAGCTTTTACCACTTTATCCACCATTTTTGATACAGCCAAACAGCATTAAATAAAGCTTTGACAGTCAAGGATATGAAATTAATCGATAAAAATTGAATAAAAGTTATGAAAGTCGATGTTAACTTCTGGAACTTCGCGCCAAAAATGTAGGATAAAAAGGGGTTTTCTGTAAAAATGAACATCAAATGAAAAATTGAATTTAGAACGTACTTTTTTAAATACCACAGCATTTTTAAAACCGGCCAGTAACGTGTACAAACGATTGAAACCTTTTTGGTATTGTATCTTTTTAAATATGAATGAAAATCAAAACCGCCCGTTTTTTTTGCAAATGAGTTTATAACAAATTGATTTTATCAAATGGTACGGATCGACTCGTGAGACACAGAAAGTTCGGCGGCTATCTCTCTCTAAGTTGAATGAGGATTTTCAGTCACAATTTCCTTCACCTTTGCAATGTTAACTTCAGTTGCAGACGTTGATGGCCTACCAGAGCGAGGCAAATCTTCCATCACATCTCGACCATTTTTGAACGCTTTATACCAGTCATAAGCACATGTTTTTGATAAAGTCGATTCACCGTAAGCCTTCTGTAACATTTTCAGTGACGCCGAACACGAAATTCCATTGGCGATGACTCTTAGTTCGATGTTTTGTCCATTATGAAATTCACAATATATACTAGATATGATATAACTAAAACATCACTGTATTTAATACCTATAAATAACAGATGCAACTCAAAATCCGCGCCAAAATGGAAAACAGTTGTGTCAATCTAACAACAACAAAAGAAACAAAAATTTTGAATTTGGAACCATAAACAAATCATGCATTCCCTGTACTTTCTTGACAGAGTAGTATATAGGTATATTTCTATATTTTCAGAATCTCGGAAACGGCACCTATGATTTTCATGAAATTTTGTGTACTAGAGGCTTCGGGGGGCAAATAATGGATCTAGCTAGGTTTTATTTACTTATAGAAAATGTCATCTTGTTAGTATTTTAGCTAATCAATAAAATATCATAAATTGTTATTAGAATAGGAATGTAAATTTAGCCATCGTCGTCAAGAATGACAATAGCTCAGTGGGAAAGTTGTCCAGTGGCATTCAAACAGCCTAAGATCGGATCTCAGTGTTATTATTATACTACTTGCTTAATTTTGATGTGAAGCATCTGTAGGCGAGGGTGAACCGATCGTTGGCGTGGCGTTAACGCCACCCTTGGATATATATATACATTCGTGTAACAAAACCATAACCTGTTCTAGAATTGTGTACAACGCTATCTAATGAGCTCAAAATTAATTATTAACCTAAATACATAGGTACCAATAATATAATAATAATAATTTAATTTTTTAATAATAATTTAATTTTTTATTAGGTAATAATAATAATAATAATTTAATTTTTTTTTTGTCGCCAGAGCTATTTGCTCGGGAGTGGAAGTGTCATTTTCAAGGCCATAACTACGGGGAAACCACTTTGATGGTGAAACCGGCGCCGCACCGCTCGACACCCCAAGCCACTTGCACCAATGTTGCCCCCCTGTTGCCCGTATGACCTGCGTGTCTGTGGCGACCGTTTGGGGGGGCCCATTCAGTGAGTTGGCGAGTCACCGTCTGCCAAAGTTCAAGACGATAAAGGTATTGAAGGCAGACGACAGTTTTTCAATAAATAGTTATTAGTTTAGCCAGTCCATCAAACCTCCAACCCCATAAACAGTTATTAGATACCATCATCACACAATAGTTTTACACCTACCGTTGGCAGTCCACGTGTGTTATGTGCAGACGTGGAGTGTCATCGGTAGACGTCCCATCCCATTTTTACATTAAATTTCTCCAAAGGCCTCTGCGTGTTGGATATATATCCCCATGTAAGCCTTTCAAAGGACCAGGTATCTTCCCTTGGAAGATAGCCGTGAAATTGAGAGATGCAATAATAATTTATTTAAACAGGAAATGCTATTTTACAGAACAAGATTACGATAGTCCCTGAACTAGGTTAGAGCCTGTATCGCAGAAGCCAGAGTTTACAATTGCAGCATGTCATTACATAAAAGCTGATTCATTAACATTCAGAAACTAATATAAGATTTAAAGTACCGGCAGGTTGTGTCTGGAGGCGTGCATGCGTGGTGTGTGTTGTGTGTGGTGTGAGTGTGTGCGGGTGAGTGGGGATGTATGTGTTTATGTTTATGTGTGTCGTCGCCTGTGCCGTTATTTACAAAACATTGATGATCTTTTCAGTTGAGTCATAGGAGAGCGAGAGCAACCATTTTTTTACCGTGTTTTTGCATGAAGTATATGAAAGATCTTTGAGACTGCAGTATTTTAATACAGCGTTATAAATGTGAGGGTGTGAAAATAATGGACATCGTCTCCCAAGGAGCGAATCTACACGCGGGCAGGGGATTCGGAATGTTCTTTTCTTAGTTGTCTCGTCGTAGTCATTGCGGTTTTTAAGACCTTTGTGTACAAGAAGCGTGGTATTGAGTATAAATAACTGCCTGACCCTTAGAACTGGAAATTCTTGGTATACAAGATCTGTGGGGTGTCGATATGGCCTTCTCAACATTACTTTAATCATGGCCCTTTGGGCTCTCTCTAATTCTATTAAGGTAGATTTTGCTGCGCCGCCCCATAGCGCAATGCCGTACTGTAGGATAGTTTGGCAGAAGGCGAAATAGATGGTTCGCAGAGTAGAAGAAGGTGTGCAGTCTCGTAATAATTTCGCAATGTAGATCAGTTTCCGAGTGCGACTGGAGAGAAGTCATATATGGGTTTTGTAAGATAAGTTGCTGTCGATCGTAATACCAAGATATTTAATCGAATCAGTGTGGGCTACTGTCTCACAATTGCAGCGGTTGTCTGGGTGATTGTTTGTCGGGGAACAAGTATGGTATCTGAGACAAAGACCTTGCGGTGGTTTCGATTTTGCGGTTTTATAAAAATTTATAACTTTGGTTTTGTTTAAGTTTACAGTTAGGATATTTGCGTTTAGGTTATCAGCTACGATTCTGAGCCCCGTCTCTGCATAGTAGTATGCTTTGTCCCAAGTCTTGGCATGAAATAAGATTACTGTGTCGTCAGCGTAGGAGAGTATTTGACCGTTGGTAAGTGAGAGATCCAATAAGTCGTTAATGTAGAGCGTGAACAAGCTGGGGCCGAGTATTTGGTTGAGAGCATGGCAAATGTCGATATTCATGTCTCCAGTTACAATTATAGTAGAGGAATTTGCTAGGCTGTTCAGAGTGGTGTCCATTGAAGATATAAAGTTTTCAAGGTGGGAGAAGGAAGGTGAGCGATAGAGACCTAAGAGAGCAATGCTGTCATTAAATGTGACTATGAGACCGTCAGCGTCTTCTATACTATGGTCAATGGACCTAGTCGCCTAGTCTGTTTATTACCTATAGCGTATACTAATGAAAATAAATGTTTATTGAATAAAAATCATCATTTTCTGGAAAATATTATCGTAATATTTTATTAATATTTTATGCATATTTACATTACATACATTATATTAATACTTTTATGTATAAAATAATTTCGATGGTTCATATCTGCCAGGCGTCTTGAGCGACGGCTTCCTTTTTTTGATATTTTTTTCATTATTTCATCATTTTTATTTTTTTATTAAAATATATCTAAATATGTTCATCAAAAATACAATTTATAAAAAAAGATTAAACCAGGCGATTTTTGAAGTGGAAACTTCTTTAACTACGTTGTGCATTTTTTTGGGATGGATAAAAAATGTTAAACTCGCGTCAGGACACGTGACCTGATCGAAAATTCATTTGTAAGACGACGCAGGGCGCTTGCGTCTATGTACGTATAGCGCATGCGCAGCTGCTCTTTGCTTTCAAATCCACAAACACCAAGCGTTAAATTTGTAATATTGTTTAACTTTTGTTGAAAATATTGCACTTTTTTTTTGTGTGGGTGGGCCGCGGTCGGCGCGCCTCCGCACCACTCCGTCCGGGGCGACAGAGGGACTTAAGCACGCAACTCCCGCGACCCACCCAAAAACCACGTCGCCTTCGTCATTGGGCCGACCACTGGAGCAGCGTTAACTTGTCGTCAGTGGTCGGCCCGACGGAATACCCCTAATTGGGGTACCCTCCCATCGACCGACGTCCCCCCCTCGGGGAGGACGTCGGTCTTTCCTCACGCGGTCGGCCTCTCGGCGGGTGACGGACTAATCCCCGGTCACGTCACCCGCGGCCTCGGCTAGGGCGGCATGAGGCGCAGATAGTTGCGCCTACGCCGCCCCAGTCGCCGGCGGCGGATCTCCTCATCGAGGCTGCGCTTCTCGCGCAGGCGATCCGCCGCCTCCTTTCGCGAGATCACTGTCTCGCAGAAGGCTGCGACCGCGTCCCAATTCCCGACGCTGTCGACCATCGCCCTAGCGATAGCCGGCAGCGTCAGGTCCGTACCGATGATTGCGACGAGTTCACAGCGCTGCACTGCCCAAGCCCCGCAGGCCTCGAGCGTATGGCGCGCCGTGTCCTCGTCGCAATCGCAGTGGTGGCAGGACGGTGTACTCTCCCTCCTAACGACCTTGTGCAGGTATTTGGCGAAGCACCCATGCCCCGTCAAAACCTGCACCAGTCGGAAGGAGAGCACCCCGTGCCGCCTTTCCAACCACTGCATCAGCACCGGCCGGAAGGCCTCCACGGTTCGCACCCCGAACCGAGGCCTCTCCAGCCGGACTGCCCAACGGGCGATGACGTCTCGGCGGGCGTCGACGCGCCAGGTGGTGAGATCCGTTAACGAGACCACACCGCCCTCCGCTCGCACCCCCGTCACCCGCCGATATAGTCCGGCGAGCATCTCCGCCTCCAGGTCCCACGGGGGAGTCCCGGCCAATAGGCACGCTGCCTCCGTCGCCACAGAAGGGCCCTAAGTCGGACGGTCATGGACCCCGCCCACACCGGTGCGCCGTACAGGGCCATCGACCGGATGACCCCCGCGTACAGCCGTTGGCACGCAGCGCTCGGTCCGCCCACGTTTGGCATAAGCCACGATAGGGCGGACGCCGCGCCGACGAGCCGTGGAGCGAGCCTGCGGAAATGCTCCCGGAACCACCATCGCCCGTCGAGCACCAGGCCCAAGTACCTCATATGGGCCCGGATGCTGATGTCGACCGAGTGGACGGTGATCGAGACGCCGATGGGAGGGCTCATAGTGCGCCCATGGAACAAGAGGGCCTCCGTCTTGTCCAGGGCGACCCTCAACCCCAGCGCCTCGATCCGCCTGACGACCTCCTCGGTACCAGAGGTCGCCAGGCTTACCGCCTCTTCTTTCTCTTCCCGTGTCCCACCGCGGGCTGTGACGAGCGTGTCGTCGGCGTAACAAATCACGCCCAGCCCGGGCGGGAGGCTCCCCCTCAACGCCCAGTCGTAGCCGATGTTCCACAGGGTGGATCCGAGGACCGATCCCTGTGGGACACCGCACGTCATGGGCGTTCGCACGACGTCCTCTGCTCGGTCGGTGCAGAGGACGCTGCGCCCCTCCAAATAGTCTGCCACTAGCCGCCTCAGGTAAACTGGCACCCCGTGATACCGGAGCGCCTCCCTGATGCAGCTGAATGGCAGACTATTGAATGCGTTGGCGATGTCTAGGGACACCGCCAAGAAAATATTGCACTACACATTTTCTAATAAATATTAGCTATAACCTATTAAGTTAGATTATTATTTTCGAATAATTTTTAGTTTATAAAGAAGTGTTTATGATCAAGGACTAAATTTTCAATTAGTCATTAATAGCTCTTTACAAACCAAAAATCCTTACTAATATTATAATTGCGAAAGTAAGTTTGTTTGTTTCTTTGTTTGTTTGTTACACTTTCACGCTAAAAACACAGAACCGATTTCAAAAATTTTTTTAGCAATGGAAAGCTATAATATCAGGGAGTAACATAGGTTATATTTTATCCCGATATTCTCACGGGAACAGGAACTACGCGGGCAAAGCGACTGAAACCGAAGCGAAGTGAAGGCGGGTTGCTAGACCATACTAATATTATAAATGCGAAAGTAAGGATGTTTGTTTGTTTGTTTGTTTGTAATGCTTTCACGCTTAAACCACCGAACCGATTTCAAAAATTCTTTCACCAATGGAAAGCTATAATATCAGGGAGTAACATAGGCTATATTTTATCCCGGTATTCTCACGGCCACATAAAGTACGCGGGTAAAGCGACTGAAACCGAAGCGAAGTGAGGGCGGGTTGCTAGTAATTAATAAATAACAATCCAATAGCTCGACGACTTAAGTTACTTAGTTTTTACTTCTATCGGCAGTCCCCTATAGACTGCTCCGCATTTTTTATTAATATATTGATATAATTTAATAATCGTTGTTTACGTTTAATTTTAAACGGGTATCACAGCTCATACACATCCCACCGTTGGGCTCGAACCTCCTCCATAACAGGAGGAAAATTGGCCTACTATATGACGCTAGTCAAACGGGTTGGTATATGGTTCTATTTCGAATTTTTCGTGTTGAATACATTTTATTTGCATATCGTATTTCCTACACGTACAAGCAGAAAAGACGGTGGTGAATTATATTCTTACTCCGTCACCACAAGCCAAATACTGTTATTAATTAAAAATAACATATTTTGACATATTATATGATGATGGCCTTTATAACCCGTTTTATTCGTGATAATCGTAAAAGCTATCTGAGATATATCTCTGCCTTATCTCCTTTGAAAATAGTGTAGCAATAACTGCCATTCTACCTGCCAAACATGACGATTAAGACATTATTATACTTTACTCAACGACGATGGATGGAATGACGATAGGGTAGCCGTAGTAGCATAGACGGTATTGAAACCTTGACTCCCGTGGCCAGCCCTACATTATTGCCCCCTTGATTAATAAATTAATTATATTCAGCTGTGAAGACTGACTGATTGATATAAAAAATATTAAAATATTACAATCCTATATTCACTGACAGAACGGTAAATATTATATCTCCCAAGTTAATTTACTCTTGCAAACATTAATTAAATGGAATTATAATTAAACCAGATTTAGCTGGCGGCAGAATATCCATTCTTTTAGGCCTTGCGCCTTGATTTTCCACTTCGTATTTTATGAAGCCTTAAAATCGTTTTGAAAGCTCATGAATTTCTCGCAGACAAAGCAAATAGGAATTCTATAAATGTTTGTTGAGCAATCTTTTCATTATTACGCTTACGTAAGTAGATACGATAGCGTGATAATAAAATTGTTTTTTTTATATTGTAAGCTTCTTTTCTATGTGATGACGGAGTAAGAATCATCATCATCATTATCTCGGCTCATATACGTCCCACTGTTGGGCTCGAGCCTCCTCCACAATAGTAGGGAAATTAACCTTACTATACCATGCTGGTCATACAGGTTGCTATAGGGTTTTATTTCGAGTTTTCCTTCTCTTAGGGAGTAAGAATACAATTCACAAATCCCTGTCTTGCCCGTGGGTGTCGTACAGGACGACTAAGGGATATAATACGCAACTAGTTCATGATCTTATTGTTTCTCGTTTTCAGATTTTTTAAAATTCAGTAATTTGGGCGTGAAATTGCAATAAACAAACAAACTTACATTCACAACTATAATATTAGCTTAGATACTTAAGTTGTAAAAAATTTATAAAAATAATAATATAAACTAACACAAAAAATATTTATCTGTCCATTATAAACTATAACATCATCCAATCGATATATTCCAAATTGATTTCCTTAGAGAGGCAAATGATAACAAAGACCACAGGATGGACTAGACCACAAGTCGAAAACCATCTTCGCAATGTATTAGGATCTCTTGCCCAAATATGCGTTAGGGTCCTATAGGCACTGCTGTGATCGATTACAAGAAATTCTATAGTTATTTTCTTTTTTTAAATTGTAAATTATAGAGTAAAGAACAGAGGGAGAACTGTACAGAACAGAGATACACACATACAAACACACACGCACATACACACATACACATTCAAATATTAGTTAAGTTTTAATATTTATTCGCCCCCGTAGCCGAGGCCGCGGGTGATTGGACCGGAGAATTAGTCCGTCCGAGGAGAGGGTACTCCTCAGGGAGTATTCAGTCGGGCCGACCACTGACGACAAGTCACCCTGCTCCAGTGATCGATCCAACGACGAAGGCGATATGTCACGTATGGGTTACGTGTATGCGTCCTTACGCCCCTCTGTCGCCCCAGACGGAGTGAACGAGGAGTGCGCCGGCCGTTACCCAACACCAAAAAAAAAAAGTTTTGATAATTATTTTTAAAACTAGCAACCCGCCCTCGCTTCCCTTTGGTTTTAGTCGTCTTATCCACGTAGTTTCCGGTCCCGTGGGAATACCGGGATAAAATATAGCCTATGTTACCCCCTGATATTATAGCGTTCCATTGATAAAAGATTTTTTGAAATCGGTTCAGTGGTATATGCGTGAACCAGCAACCCGCCCTCGTTTCGCTTTGGTTTCAGTCGTCTTTTCCACATAGATGCCGGTCCCGTAGGAATGCCGGGATAAAATATAGCCTATGTTACTCCTTAATATTACAGCTTTCCTTTGGTGAAAGAATTTTTGAAATCGGTTCAGTGGTTTAAGCGTGAAAGTGTAACAAACAAACAAACTTACTTTCGCGTTTATAATATTAGTAATTATGTATGTACCAGGTGTTAGCAGAATACCAGCGCTATTCCTTTGAAGAGAAGTAACACGAGCTGGGCCAATAGTCTTTTGTTTCTCGTTAAAATTAAATTAATTTATGTAAGAAATTCTTGTCTTTAGTTATGTTTGTGTTTTTATTAGATTTAACGAGAATGTTTTTAACGAATGAATATTTTTTCTTCCTTTCTTTCTAGTTTTAGGTCAATTAGTTTATTATATGCTTCGTAGCCTTAACTTTATAAATATTAAACTAGCGTTTTATTTGTTGTTGCAATTCTGATTATATAACTATCACATTAATATGTTTCAAAAAATTCGTTGCTTATGTTTATTGATAACCCCTAACTTGCACAAAATGGCATATTCATCGGTATTGGGAGTCGATAAACTCACAAAAAACTTCCTTCTGTGTGGTGACGGAGTAAAAATACGGTTCACCACCCCCTTTTTTGTTCGTAGGTATTGTAAAAGACGACTAAGAGATTATATATAACTAGCTGACCCAACAGACGTTGTTCTGTTCAAATAAAAAAAAACAAACAAAACCGGTTCCAATTATTAATCTAAAACATTCTCATATCTATTGGAATAGCTAAAAAAAACATCAAAATCGGTCCAGCCGCTTAGAAGGAGTTCATTTACAAACATACGAACAGAAGATTTAAATATATACATATATCTATAAATATAGAAAAATTTATATAGTCGAAAAAAAGGTTACATTAGAAAAGTTTATATAGTCGTTAATTTTTTCTTAAATTTTCTAATTTTCTGCGCAACTTTCTTATTTTTTTTCCGTAAACGTCATTTTCAAAGTATTAGAAAACTTAACTTGAGAACGACTTCATCCATCTTTTTTTTTATGTTATTGTCCTGCCCGAACAGCGCCACCTACCGGATCCAATTGTGAATCTAAACCATCCTCGAATCCCCTTGAATACAGACAAAAAATTTCGTCAACATCGGTCCAGCCGTTTAGGAGGAGTTCAGTGACATACACACGTACGCTAGAAAGAATATGTTTCTTACGACATCGTATCACAAATCGTTAAAATTCTCGACTATATTCTTCACCACAGCTGTTCATCATACATGCATATTATATGCATGTATGTGTGGTGAACAGCTGCAATCCCGCGGCTGCAGATAGAAGACTGTCCACAATGTGGCCCATCCAAACACTAAATTGATAATTTAAACATCGAAATACTTACCTACCTATTGGCAAAATAAAAAGTCTTGGCGATTTTTATAACAATAAATACCAAGAAACATGTCAACAAGTCTACGCTGAAAGAAAAAGCGTGGGGTGCAAGTGGTAGTAGATCGATGGCCGCTGATTGCTGACCGTTTTATGTGCTTACGTGGAGGCTCAAAAGCTTCGAATTTGCTCTGCTACGAAAATACCTCGTTATTTTAACCACGCAAAAAAGGTAAATTGTGGCGTTGTTCAGGTTAGAGACATTTTGCTAGCAAGTGGATAAATTCAATTACGAAAAGACCCTTTATTTAGTCATAATGTTGTGATTTTATAGCTTACTGACCGCCCCCTTCGCTGGCATAGATTACTTATATAATTATTACTTTGAGTACGCCTTTATGTTAAATTATTTTGTCTCCTGTTTTAAAATAATATCCGGACTCAAAACCTCAACCACATTTTAAAACGATTTCATATTACATTAGCTGTTATGACAACAGCGAGTGGCTGCTAACGGATTAACAATACCACGTAGTTAATATTATTTACCCAACTTATTAACGTTTACGTTTACTTTGCGGTTTGTAGCCTACACTTTCCCGCGGCGGATCACCTGCGCGAGGAGCGCAGCCTCGATGAGGAGATCCGCCGCCGGCGACTGGGGCGGCGTAGGCGCAACTACCTGCACCTCATGCCGCACTAGCCGAGGCCGCGGGTGACGTGACCGGGGATTAGTCCGTCACCCGCCGAGAGGCCGACCGCGTAAGGAAAGACCGACGTCCTCCCCGAGGGGGGGACGTCGGTCGATGGGAGGGTACCCCTAGTAGGGGGTATTCCGTCGGGCCGACCACTGATGACAAGTTAACCCTGCTCCGGTGGTCGGCCCAACGACGAAGGCGACATGGTTTTCGGGTGGGTTGCGGGTGTTGCGTGCTTACGCCCCTCTGTCGCCCCGGACGGAGTGGTGCGAAGAGCGCGCCGACCGCAGCCCACCCCAAAAAGAAAAAAAAAGCCTACACTTTCCCGATAAACACTCTATAAAATACATTGAGATTTGCTCAAATCTGAGTAATAGTTCCTGAGATAAACGTGGTTAAACAAACAGCCTAAGCTCTATAATAATTATATAGAATTAAATTAATTAATTAAATGTAAATAACGGTCAGTTTGTTTCATGGCAACCGTTAATATGTTATTTCAAATCATACATACATTTTCTTATTTCTAAAGAGGACTCTCCGTGTACTAAGGGAATAATTCTTTTATTTCTGGGTTTTTCATCATCATCATCATCATCATCATTTCAGCTTATCGCCGTCCACTGCTGGACGTAAGCCTCTCTCAATCGATTCGATGACACTGACACTGTAGATGTCTTAACACTACGGTATCGACAAGAACTGCTCTTGCATTATCAGATCCAATTAAATGAGTAAATTTGAAAACTAGAAAAAGAAGCATGTCTTATTATGATAATTGCCTATGGGCAATGAAGGGAAGGATTGCTGACATTTTATTTTCCTACTCTGTCACCACACGGTGCGTTCCTAAGACTAACGCATTTAAATATTCATGAGTAGTATTTACCACCTACTATAAAGTGGGCATGGATATTTGCGTGTTAGTAATTCCAGGTAATTAAAAAATATATAAACAGGAATCGAACACGAGGCTTCAACATGCTCAGTCACACGCTTAGACGAACACGGCCATTTACCAACAATAGTTTTGCACGTGGTGGATGCGTGATATATTAATTAATATAAAGTTAATTACATGCAGTATATATTATAATTTCACAACGATGTTAAAACAATGTAATCATTTTGCACTCATTTGTGTTTTTAAAAAGAATTTACAAATATTTGAGTAATATTTTTCTAGAATTATCGTTGGTAATTATGAACTAGAAATTCTTCATCTTTTTAACATATTGTTATGTAAACAGAATGAATTATCATAGAGAATATTTTACATTTTTTTATTTTTATATAATACTTTTAACTACTTATGTTCGGTCACGGCCTAGTATTCATCCCTGCATCAGCCTCGCCTTCCATTGTATGACATTGGCTTCCCAAACTGTGTAAAAGTCTTGTTTTTTTAACCACCACTTTGAATTTTAAACCAGTCATCTAGCACAATACTTGGCCAACTAAGTAAAAAAAATATATTATTAGGTTTTATCTCTGTCTACCCTTTAAGAGATAAACTCATAACAAAATTGAATAGTACAAAAGGAAAATGATGTAAAACTCAATATTTTTTCCTATAAAACGGAGGTAAATAAATTTAATACTCTCCATTCAAACTAAGTTTGATGAAAAAATATCGTGTACCTATAAAAAACTCATCCTGTTGATCATAAAATAGCTCGGGATCCAACAAATGAGTCGTTAAAATCTCATTCACCACTTCTAAACATAATTTCTTGAGTGTGTCCCTCGAAATGGGAGCATTCTGTAAATAATGGGCTTGCGGCTTAGGAGGGACGGTCCTATTTAGTCTGTATTAAATGTCATTCGCTATTTGTACAATCAGTGGCTTAATTATATAGACTTTTAGTATAAAACTTGAAAGAAATAAAGAAAATAAATGCTTAAAAGAAGCCTTTATTTTTCTATATGTACATCTATGCAATGACTCTTTGTTGTTTTATCATTCACTTCGAAGATAACGTTACCATTATATCTAGATGTAGATAGTAAGAAGAGAGCGCTAACAGTGACCCGCTTAATAGACGCAGCAATAATAGACGGGCAATATGCTGCGTTATGGGGTCTCATAATGACCATCCATCAGCCCGGCTAGCAAAGGTTAGGCGAGGCTAATCTCGAGTTTGCCCAAAAAGAATTCTGATACAAAACAACAGTGACTCAATCTGGACAGCACAAATAAGGAAGTGGTCTAAGTACCAATCTCGCGTGTCTAGTGGTTCTTTGGTTCGATCCCAACACAAGATAATGTTTTGTGTGATTTATAAATAATTATTTTTACTCTAGACGTAATTTAGGTTGGAAACTATAGCAAATAACACCTTATAATACTATGTTTTTTTTTGGGGTTGGGTTACGGTCACCGCGCTTCTCGCACCACTCCGTCCGGGGCGATAGAGGGGCGTAAGCACGCACACCCACAACCCACCCACGATGCATGTCACCTTCGTCGTTGGGCCGACCACCGGAGCAGGGTTACTTATCATCAGTGGTCGGCCCGACGGAATACCCCCGATTTGGGGTACCCTTCCATCGACTGACGTCCTCCCCGAGGGGGGAACGTTGGTCTTTCCTCACGCGTTCGGCCTCTCAGCGGGTGACGGACTAATCCCCGGTCACGTCACCCGCGGCCTCGGCTAGGGCGGCATGAGGCGCAGGTATTCGCGCCTACGCCGCTCCAGCCGCCGGCGGTGGATCGCCTCATCGAGGCTGCGCTCCTCACGCAGGCGATCCGCCGCCTCCTTCCACGAAACTACTGCCTTGCAGAAGGCTGCGACCGCGTCCCACTTCCTTCACTGATGTATAATACTATAATACAGAAAAATCTCCAATATTTTTATCGGTATATTGAGGCTTTTTTACAGTTTCACCCCAATTCTAATTTCAGATTTGTATGATCAAGAAATACGCCAGAAAATTATAGTCTGACACCCAGCATTCGCCATTCTGTGTAACAACTGTGTAACCATACTCATTAACGTTATGTTTTAATACTTATTTACTCGAGTTCACAATGTCACTGAATCATATAGTCAAAATTCCAATTATCCACCAGACTATCGATGTCCACTGTTTCACATAGTCCTACCCATAAGAGGACTAATACCGTAAACATTCACTCTTGGCAGACTAATTGTTAACTGATTGATTTCCTATAAGATCGTTGTTACCCGTACACGGAGATTTTTAAAATGATAACCTTATTAACTAATCGATAATGTTGCTTATAAACCATCAAATCGCCATAGATATGTTACAAAAAAATAATTTATCGTTCTTTTCGTGTATTTCCTGCCTAACGTTCGGTGGACAACAAAATCTCGTTAGTGAATCACGAGACATACTAAATGCCAATATTATAAAACTATGATGAACAAGCTTTACAGGAAAGACTATTATAACATTCTGAAGTAGGTATCTAATTGATAATACAGATTGAGTCTAAAGAGTTTCCTATTTAGTAATTGTCAAATGTTTTTAATTACAATATAGTGTTCATTTTGATTGTAAATCAGGTTACTGTTCTTTTTTCTATACAATTCTCTTTTGTACACATATTTTTATTAGCATATTTTGTCTAATGAATTCATGTTTCAGCTACTTATATTTTCAATGAGTATCAAGTCGAGAGAGTAATGGAATATTTTTCCACATACAATTGTCACTTAATTTTATATCATCTTGGAGACGAGGCAACTTGGAGACGTCCCTACGGGTGGGTTATGGGCCCGCGCACCGTCCTTTCGGCGCCCCGGACGGAATGGACGGCGTGTGTGCTTACCATAAGCCCAAAAATAAAAAATGCTTGGAGACTTCATTTGAATGAACTGCTAATGTTGTTAATTTCTCTTATTAGGATTTTTGGAGTTTTAGATTAGGTATTAGGATACTTTTGGAGAGTTTCAAGATATACGTATATTGTTCCTTTAAATCAGAAAAGCCATTTAGAAAATGCCTCTCCATTTTTCGACCGACTTTAAATCACCACCAAAACTGTGTCCAGATCGATCTCCAAAATTGTCTTTGGGAATAATTTTGGAGGTTGCTTGGGACACAGTTTAGACACCCCAAATACATGAAAGTGTCAATTTATTTTACACTGAATATTTTTGCAAATTTTTAATTGTATAGATTCTCAAAAACTTTTGATCTCAAGGATTTAGTTTAAAAATTCTAGCTTCTATTGCATAATACAGCTAGTGTCTAAAAAGTTCTTTTATCCAATTATTTAGGCTGTGCGATAATTCCTAAATCATTACTCCATTACTGACTCTATTAAACATGTAGCTGTAGAAATGAATGTGTATATTAAGGACTAGCAACTTCACGCGTTTAAAATAGAGCTTTTTTTACTCGTCGATAATGTAGCTTTTAATTTGTGAAAGAATTTTTAAATTCGTCATTCATACATTCAACTCAACCTATATGAGTTGGGCTGAAGCCATCTCCACAACAGGAAGGCAATTGACCTACTCCTCCACATTGGTCAGACATGTTGGAATAGCGTTTTGTATCAAATATTCCGTGTGTGTGGGTGTTTACGCCCCTCTGTCGCATCAGACGGAGTGGTGCGAGGAGTGCGCCGACCGCAACCCACCCCAAAAAAAAAGCGTTAACACGTGACATGATGATGTCGGTGACGACTATCATGCTTTTACCCCAACCAAACCTGCCTCTAGACGATTTCCCTTCAAAAAAATCATCGGTAAATAATTTTAACTACCTGAAAATATTCTCACAAAATCGTCTCTTTGAAACTTTAAAGTCTATTTATATTGAAAACTAGCAACCCGCCCTCGCTTCGCTTCGGTTATAGGTTTACCCACGTAGTTCCCGTTCCCGTGGGAATACCAGGATAAAATATAGCCTAGTTTACGCCCTGATATTATAGCTTTCCATTGGTGAAAGAATTTTTGAAATCGGTCCAGCCGTTTTGAAGATTACCCGGAACAAACAGACAGACAGATAGACAGACAGACAAAAATTTTTAATTGGTATTTTAGGCATAGGTGTCGTGCAAATAACCGTGTGAGCATGAAAAAAGCCTATTATTTTGACATTACAAACAGATACTCCAATTTTATTTATTGGTATAGACTAGCCCCTCGCTTCGCTTCGGTTTCTGTCGCCTTATCCCCGTAGTTCCCGTTCCCGTGGGAATACCGGGATAAAATATAGCCTAGTTTACTCCCTGTTATTATAGCTTTCCATTGGTGAAAGAATTTTTTAAATCGGTCCAGCCGTTTTGAAGATTTCCCGGAATAAACAGACAGACAGACAGACAAAAATAAATATAAAGTGATTTTTAGGCATATGTATAGTGCAAATAATCGTGTGAGCATGAAAAAGGCCTATTATTTTGACATTACAAACAGACACTCCAATTTTATTTATTGGTATAGATATATAAAATACGGACAACATCACGTTATTTTTAAAAAAAATTGAAAACATTGCTTAAAGGTCAAAAGTATAATGAAAAGAAAATTAAACGACAGATAAAACAAATCTATTTTGAATAAGAATTCTTTTTTTAACTTAATTAAGAAACTCTTGAACAGTTAACATCAGTGTAGCCTTTTGGTACTTACCTACAGCTAAATATATTTTGAGCCATTGGCGATAATTGGAACGGACATGTCATTTCCAAGATGGTCGGTAGCGGAAACGCGAGACGCTTGCATCCGCTGACTCATCCATCCTATTATCATACAAGTATGACGCTAGGACGTGGCCGGATGACCATGCGTTGGGTTGTCTGAGATTGAATGTCATCAGTCGATCTTTCTGGCACCACGTAAAAGCGCGGCAGAGACCGCTCTTATTTTAGTGGGTATTCGGATCGCGCAGGTGGCTGGCGAATTGCATACATCCATGTCTGTCACTAGCGGAGGATAGAGCGCATTTCCACAACATAATAAAAAAAAAGCAGTATGCTGCGTATAGCTTTGCTTACATAGATAAATTACTTATATTTAATGTCATTGTTTTATTTAATACGTTAAACGCTGGCCTAGTTTTTCAGTTTGTCCATTTGGGCCATGAGGGACATCATCTGGCCAACATACAGTTGTTCCGTTAGAGACGTGGGGCAGCAAAATAAGCTCACAAATTACTATTCTTCAGTGTTTATTACGTGATTCGCCATGTTTTAAAGCCCCTAAAGCAATAAAAATTATCATTAAAATTTTAGGAACAAGAGATTTTGTGTTGGATCCATAAACTAGATAAATGAGGCCTACATAGTTGAACCTCATCGGGGTCACCAATGGCATTCAACGTGTTAAATAACCACGCAGTTTGCGATATCAGTAATAATATCAAAATTAATAATATACATTAATCACAATGTTTGTTATCTCATAGCAATGGCGACTGCGCAGAATGCTCGTCGACCATTTTTATTATATTTTGCCCGATTTGCTAACATCAAAACACCCGTTTAACTCCAAACTGTTGCTGCAACTTCTGTATTATAAATTCAAATTAAAAAGTATTTCTCGATAAACAGCTTGATTAGCAATATCTAGTCTATAATATTTACGCGATTTACCAGGACTAGTGATCGCCGAGTGGTCGAAATTCAACCATATCTTGTTTAAATTTATTGCCTGCTACACAATTTTATTTTTATTTATATACAAGTATTTATGTATATATTGAACAAGCTGTGTATGTGTGTTTCAGTAATCACTAACGTAATGTCCAGTGGCGTAGCAAGGGGGGGGGGGGGGTTTGGGGGGGGGGGAGGGGCGGAGGGGCGGTCCGCCCTGGGCGCCACTATTAGAAGGGCGGCAAAATTGGAAGAAAACTATTTTGCGCGGACACTGGCTGTGAGTCGAACAATTGTTTAATAAAAAATTTAAAAAATTTATTAATTTTTCAAGAAGTTAGCTTTGGCTAGGGCGGCATGAGGCGCATGTAATCGCGCCAACGCCACCCCGGTCGCCGGCGGCGGTTCGCGTCGTCGAAGAGACGCTCCTCGCCTACGCGCTTCGCCGCCTCCTTTCGCAAGATTACTGCCTCGCAGAAGGCTGCGACCGCGTCTCAGTTCCTGACGCTGTCGAGCATCGCCCTGGCGATGGTCGGCAGCGTCAGGTCGGCGCCGATGATTGCGACGAATTCACGACGCTGCTCTGCCCAGGCGGCACAAACCTCGAGCGTATGCTGCGCCGTGTCCTAGTCGCATTGCAGTGGTGGCAGGACGGTGTACTCTCCCTCCTAACGACCGTGTACAAGTATTTGGCGAAGCATCCATGCCGCGTCAAAACCTGCATCAGTCGGAAGGAGAGCATCCCGTGCCGCCATTTTAACCACTGCATCAGCACCGGCCGGAAGGCTTCCACGGTCCGCACACCGTACCGAGGCCTCTCCAGCTGGATTCCCCAACGGGCAATGACGTCTCGGCGGGCGTCGACGCGCCAAGCGGTGAGTTCCCTTAAAGAGACTACACCGCCCTCCACTCGCAGCCCTGACGCCCGCCGATACAAACCGGTGAGCATTTCTGCCTCCAGGTCCCACGGGGGAGTCCCGGCAAACAGGCACGCTGCCTCCCTCGATACCATGCGGTATTCGCATATCCCTGACCGCCATGGCCATCTGTGGTCGCCACAGTAGAACCCTGAGTCGGACGGTCAGGGACCCCGCCCACACCGGTGCGCCGTACAGGGCCATCGACCGGATGACCCCCGCGTAAAGCCGTCGATACGTAGCGCTCTGTCTGACCACGTTCGGCATAAGCCACGATAAGGCGGACGCCGCGCCGACGAGCCGTGGAGCGAGCCTGCGGAAATGCTCCCGGAACCACCAATGGCCTGATGCTGATATCAACCGAATTGACGGTGGTCGAGACGCCGGTGGGAGGGCCCATGCGAAGCCCATGGAACAAGAGGGCCTCCGTCTTATCCAGGACCACCCTCAACCCCAGCGCCCTGATCCGCCTGACGATCTCTTCGGTGCCTAAAGTCGCCAGCCTTACCGCCTCCTGTAGCGTCCCACCGCGGGCTGTGACGAGCGTGTCATCGGCATAACAAATCACGCCCAGCCCAGGCGAGAGGCTCCCCTTCAACGCCCAGTCGTAGCCGGTGAGTCCGAGGACAGAATAAATGATTTCACTGCGCGTAAGTCGCGAAATGTACAATTTTAGACTGTTTAGACTGTTTAAACTTTATTAAACATTATTTTTATAGTGTAAATTATTAATATTTTAACACAGTCATGTTACTTACACATGTACATGGTTTTGAAAAAGTATTTTTCACTCAATTCTTTCATTTTGTTACGTTTTTTTCTACCACACCAACAATTATTATTTTTACCACGGCAAAAGGGCGGCAAATTATGACTCCGCCCCGGGCGACAGTGACTCACGCTACGCCACTGGTAATGTCTAATCGGACGACTAATTTAATTTTTTTCGTCCTATTACCGGAATGTGGCTATTGAGAAATCTTTTCATAAAATTTATATTTATATTATACTCTAAATAAAAAAAAAATATATCTATACCAATAAATAAAATTGGAGTGTCTGTTTGTAATGTCAAAATAATAGGCTTTTTTCATGCTCACACGGTTATTTGCACGACACCTATGCCTAAAATAGCAATTAAAAAATTTTTGTCTGTCTGTCTGTCTGTTTGTTCCGGGTAATCTTAGAAACGGCTGGACCGATTTCAAAAATTCTTTCACCAACGGAAAGCTATAATATCAGGGCGTAAACTAGGCTATATTTTATCCCGGTATTCCCACGGGAACGGGAACTACGCGGGTAAAACGACTATAACCTATACCGAAGCGAAGCGAGGGCGGGTTGCTAGTATATATATATATATATATATATTTGTGGTGACGGAGTAAGAATACAATTCACCACTCCCTATTACCGCCCCTGCCTTGCCCGTGGTAGTCGTAAAAGACGACTAAGGGATATAATATGCACATAAAATCTGTGCAAGAAAAGGAAAATTCGAAATGAAACCCTATACCAACATGTTTGACCAGCCTGATATAGTAGATCAAATGCTCCATTGTGGAGGAGGCCCCAGCCCAACAATGGGACGTAATTGGCCTGCGATGATGATGATGATATATCTGTGTGCCGATTGCATAGTAATGTACGTCATGATTTTATTTATTAACTAGCAACCCGCCCTCGCTTCGCTTCGGTTTCAGTCTTTCCTGCGTAGTTTCCGTTCCCGCGGGAATACCGGGATAAAATATAGCCTAGGTTACTCCCTGATATTATAGCTTTCCATTGGTGAAAGAATTTTTGAAATCGGTCAAGTCGTTTTGAAGATTACCCGGAACAAACAGACAGACAGACAAAAAATATAAAGTGTATTTTAGGCATATGTATAGTGCAAATAACCGTGTGAGCATGAAAAAAGTGTATTATTTTGACATTACAAACAGACACTCCAATTTTATTTATTGGTATAGATTTAATGTACTTCTAATACATTGTTATATCAAATTTTAATTTTGTTAATTTTCAATATATTCTTCAACTGTGTAAAATTTTATACTCGTCCATCCGTGCCTTTTTGTAAAGGTATACAAAGTTTTAACTTCACGTATTAATATATAGATTTATGATTACTTGATAAATTTTCTTTTTTGGTGGGGTGGGTTACGGTCGGCGCGCTCCTCGCACCCTCCGTCCGGGGCGACAGAGGGGCGTAAACACACACACCCGTAACCCACCCGCAACACGTCGCCTTCATCGTTGGACCGACCACCGGAGCACCGGGTGACTTGTCTTTAGTGGTCGGTGGGACGGAATACTCCTTGAGGAGTACCCTCCCATCGACCGACGTCCCCTCTCGGGGAGGACGTCGGTCTTTCCTCACACGATCGTCCTCTTTTTTTTTTATTGCCAACGGCGGCAAACGAGCAAGCAGCATACCTGATGGTAAGTGAAACTGCTGCACATGGACCTTTGCAATACCAGGGGCACAGCCAGGCCGCTGCCTACCGTGAAGGAAATACTCTTCTTAAACCTCGTTTAAATGAAAGAAATGATCGCTGGAAACGTACAGTTGAAGACCATAACGTTTCCAGGTGAAATGGATGAACCCTGCTGCGATGTCGAGTGGTACGTTGGTAGAATGGTGACGGTGGTACCAAGTCAAACAGTTCCTCGGAGCACTCCCCGTGAAAGAGTCGGTAGAGTACACAGAGTGACCCAAAGTCTCTCCGCTGCTCCAGCGACTCCAATCTGTCCGTAAGATTGTCAATCCCGTCTTTGCAGGGAGTCAAGTGGGTCTAGCTGATATTTGGGCGCACCTGCCCAGAGATGTGAGCAGTACTCCACATGAGGACGAACTTGTGCTTTGTATAGCACAAGACGCTGTCTCGGTGTGAAGTACTGCCTGGCTCTGTTCAGGACGCCCAACTTTTTGCTTGCCAATTTGGCTTTGTCCTCCAAATGACTCCCAAACTGGACTTTGCTCGATATTTGGACGCCGAGAATCCCAATACTCTCAGAAATTGGGAGAGTTACTCCTTGGAACTGAGGCGCCATGACAAACGGGTCCTTCTTTGCAGTGAACGCGTAAACTTGTGTCTTTGTGGGGTTGAACTGGACTAGGTTCCGTTCACCCCATTCCGAGGCCCGCCCCAGAGAGCGCTCGACTTCAGACACAAGTTGAACCCTTCTTTCCTGAGTACTCCGAGGGATGTTCCGTTGCTCAGTGTACCGCTCATCACCCGTACTGTCATCCGCATAGCAACGCATACTCTCGATAGAGAGCATGTCATTGATATGCAGGATAAACAACGTCGGGGAGAGCACCGAGCCTTGTGGTACACCAGCATTAGTGGTCATGGTATCGGAGCAGGAGCCATCTACGACGACTTTTATACTCCGACCATCCAAAAAGCTGGCAATCCAATTACAGAGTCCCTCGGGGATTCCGTAAGATGGTAGCTTCGATAGAAGTGCCCTATGCCAGACCCTATCGAACGCCTTTGCGATATCTAGGCTGAACGCCAGCGCCTCACCCTTGCCCTCCAAGGCCTCTGCCCAACGGTGTGTGAGGTACACAAGACGGGTGACGGACTATTTCCCCGGTCCAGTCACCCGCGGCTAGAACCGGCCGCCTGCCTGAAGTCAACCCTCATTGGGAATATAATTGTTGACCAGACGGTATCAGAAGGAGTTAATTCAAGTCAATATAAAGCTTTTAATCATCTTTTAAGGCAGCCAAAGGCAATGTAAGAATTCGTAGGTACCACCACAAAGCACTATAGTGCTGTGTGGTAGCGGCTTCGAATACTACCAACCCTTGCTTTGCTCGTGGGTGTCGTAAAAGACGACTAAGGGCCATAGATTGACCCGGACCAACTCCATCTGGTACCATTTGGGTCAACGATTACATTCCCAAGGAGGTTTGACGTCAGGCAGGCGGCCGGTCATAAAAGTCATTGCCGAAACTTTTTGCAATATATCAAAACAGATGACATATCGCGTCGACCCCAAGTAATTGGGATAAGAGCAAGATGATGATGACCACAAAGCACTATAGTTAGTATATATTACAGTAAATTATTATTATTTACTTCCGTGTGATGACCGAGTAAGAATACAATTCACCACCCCATCTCTTGTCTGTGGCTGTCGTAAAAGACGACTAAGGGCTTAAATACGCCTATAGCATCTGTACAAGAGAAGGAAAGCACGGGAAAAAACATAACGTTGGTGTTGGTTTATACCAACACGTTTAACCAGCGTGGTATAGTAGGTCCTTCCTATTGCGGAGGAAGCTCTAGCCCAACAATGGGGAGTATATAAGCTGAAATAAGGATTATTTACTTGTTATATTTATTTAATACATGTATGTATAAAATAAAAATAATTGATATAAGTAAATTTAAGTTAAATTGACATAAGTCATGTTCAGTTTAATACAAACAACAAACAAATAATATTTTTCAAGGCATTTACCAAATTAAAGTAAATTTAATTACTTTACGTAATATTAGGTGACCTTTACCGTCATATTTAGTGGCTTCCGTGTGAAAGGTGATGCACCTAAACACTTTTATACTCAAAAAGGAAGTTTGAGTTGAATATAATAAACTATTTGATATGCCAAGGTTCCCCCTTTTACTTTGTAATACATTACAAGAATACGTGATGCTGATTGAATTATTTATTTATATTTTTTATATACAGCAATGAAGTTTTAAGTTTAATTTATCTTTATGTTCAGGACTCACAGCTTGATGCTGCCGACCATGCTCGACATCATTAAGCAATGAGACGCGTTCTTCACCTTCTTCGAGGCAGTAGTCTCGCGTAAATAAGCGCCGAAGTAGTTCAGGGCCAAAATGGATCATGCTGACACACTCAACCCCCGGCGCCTGGGGCGGCGCAGACGGGCATTCCTGCGCTTAATGTCGCTGTAGCTGAAGTTGCGAGGGACTGGACAGTAGAATAGTCAGTCACCCGCAGAGAGGGTGACCGCACGAGAGTGATGCTCCAGTGGCACTACTTTTTGGTTGTTACCGGGGCATCGACTGGGGACGATACATACCCGAATGGGTAACCCGCTGAGCTTTGATTATATACACGTCTAGATGGCACATTTGCCGTACAAAACGGTCCAAATAGAGTCTACTATATTTAGTAGACTCGCTTGTTCCTTACATCAGTGTCATTTGAACTACATCGCGGCAACGTGCTCGTGAAAAAAGTAATAATATGCCAGTGTGTGCTGTCAAACTGTGTCGCAATTATGTGGGAAAACCTTATAACAATATCAAAATCACTTTTCATCGCTAAGTTTTGTTATTTAAATACACTTTTTCAAGATATCACGATTTTTTATTTCGTAATTTGTAAATTAATGGAATTGAACAGTGTTGCCAGTTTATTCTCCGGTGATTTGCCGCAACAATGGAAGATAAAGGAAAATCAGTACTGACCATAGCCATGCCATATTTGCATACTGATTGTGTTTAATCTTATAACTTTGATATGCAAATCATGAATCTTGAGTTTTCTAAACAAAAAAAACGTACATTACGTCGAAAAATAATACAGGAACATAAACATAAGATTGTTATTAATTGTAGAGTATGTAATTAGGGATTTCATAAAACAGGGACATATAGTGATATCGACTTGTAATTATAAAAAGATAAAAAGATATGTCATAAAATAATTTGTCAATTTATCGGTGATAAATATTTTAAAAACATTGGTGATTGTAGTCAACACCACGAAACGAGACTTTTAAAACTTCTAATAGAAAAATATTTGCAAATGAGATGTCACCATATTTGTAAATTGGATAACATAACCCATGCCATAAAATCTAAGAAGAAACTATTCCGAAAACAAATCCAAAGAGACGGGTTTTAAATTAAGGTATTTCCTTTGTTTTTGTATTTACAATATTTAAATAAAACACTATTCTATTAATTGTATCATTATTTTATTTAACCTCCATCTTATTCAATATTTGAAAAAATAGGGAAAATAATTTAAAAGTGGGTATCCTTAAACACGCACACATTGACAGTTTCATTACAGTAAGAACACAAAGCGTACTCACACATAGCGAAAAACCGAGGACACTTTTTGTGTATCGTTTATTCTGCATTAGTCCATCTAGACGTGTATATAATCACAGCTGCTGAGCTGGCCATGGAGGTCAAGGACTCGGTACCAGTAGTAAGCCCAATAACGATTGGGAGGGTTAAGGGGTGGCAAGACGCCATTTGGTCCCAGATGAAATGGACGTCCACAACATAACTTACCAGAAAAGGACTTTTTCTGGTAAACAATAAGTTGTTTACTCATTTGGATTCGAATATCAAATCAGACTACGAGACCTGCCCCAGATCATACTCTTTAAATATAATTAGAAAGTCTTTCTGATACGCTCTATATTGCACATCGCAAGTAATATCATCCGCATAGCAATTTATTATTTGTGACAATAGGTTTTAAAGCTCTCACGGAAATCGAAGAATCGATGCCAGTGATCGGCTTAATAGGCAGAAAGGAAAAATACGATAGGCTATGAGGCTCTACGTCGGCCTTACCTTGGCCCGGATTGACGCGGTTTGAAAAAAAAATGTGGAGAGCACTAGGGAGAGCGAATACCTTATAATATAACAGCATTAACAATCTAAGTCTCAGAAGCTTAACGACTAGTTGCTTCAACTGACAACGTCAAAGCGTTGCCCTTACGCCATCAGCCTGCCTTTTGGTAGCGGACTAAACCCTGGTCACTCTGGAGTTCACTGCTCTACTCAGACTAAACAGAGCATATGTTGCGCCGTGTCCTCGCAATCACAGTGGTCATAGAATAGGGCCATGTGTTTCGTCACAACCCTATAAAGTAGTTGAAATCACGGCCAATCAGACCTGCACTTATCAGAACCTGCCTCAATGTGTATTAACCCTGATCTTCTTATTAGACCTTCAATTCATGTTGACTATTAATTTGATGAAAGTATTTCCACGTAACGTGGCCTTAATCTATACCAATAAATAAAATTGGAGTGTCTGTTTGTAATGTCAAAATAATAGACTTTTTTCAAGCTCTCACACGGTTATTTGCACTATATATATGCCTGAAAATCATTTTATATTTTTTTGTCTGTCTGTCTGTTTGTTCCGGGTAATCTTTAAAACCGCTGAACCAATTTTAAAAATTGTTTCACCAATGGAAAGCTATAATATCACGGAGTAACTTAGGCTATATTTTATCCCTGTATTCCCACTGGATTGGGAACCACGCGGATAAGGCCACTGAAACCGAAGCGAAGCGAGGGCGGGTTGTTAGTCGTAATTATGATTGAAATTATTAAGTTTACTATCGTACTCCTAACTAATTACATATGAATGATTGAGCAAAATTACTTGTTTGTTAAGCTTGTTCGCCTAAACCACTAAACTGATATTTAAACTGCTATCAAGTTTGGCAAGATTCATTATCAACATATACCATAGCTAAAATGTTAACGCAGTATTCCTAAGGGAAATATTTGCTTTACGATACCCAATTTTTGACAAGAAGTCCTCATGTCAATTCTATTATATTCTATTTTTATAAAAGCTACAATAATGTATAGCCTAGTGATATTATTGAGCTTCGTAACCGTACCCAATTGAAGTTATCAGATATCCGAAATGAAAGTATATCCGAAACTAGCTCCATCTATCACTAATGATCGATATAAGGGCCTGGTATCTTTTAAATTTAATGTCACCTTTGTGTCTAAATCACCTTATATTTAAGATGTATTCCTATTGGTAAATTTACTTATAATCCTTACTAATATTATAAATGCAAAAGTATGTTTGTTACGCTTTCATGCTTAAATTACCGAACCGATTTAAAAAATTCTTTCACCAATGGAATGCTATAATATCAGGGAGTAATATAGGCTATACTTTATCCCGGTATTCCCACGGGAACTACGCGGGTAAGGCGATTGAAATTGAAGCGAAGCAAGAGCGGGCGCTAGTGCTAAATATAGTATAACTGCGAATACTATAAACAGATGTTAGCAATATGCTTCTAGAATTATTTTTTCAAGAAAACAATTACATTTTATTTAAAATCGATATTCATGTGAATATACAGGTGCCTTTAAGTGTGAAATATATTTTCTTTTATTATTAAAAGCTAAATTTTATCCGTGTGGTGATGGAGTAAGAATACAATTCACTCGTAAGTACCCTAAAAGACGACTAAGGGATTAAATATGCATATAACATCAATGCAAGAGAAGGAAATCTCGAAACAAAACCTTATAACAACACGTTTGACCAGCGTGGTATAGTAGGTCAATTTATCTTTTATTGTGGAGTGGGCTCGAGTCCAACAGTGGGACATATATGAGCTAAAATGATGATGATTAGCCGATTTACCATTCCCATGGGA
This sequence comes from Lymantria dispar, assembly GCA_032191425.1. Classification (NCBI taxonomy): domain Eukaryota; kingdom Metazoa; phylum Arthropoda; class Insecta; order Lepidoptera; family Erebidae; genus Lymantria; species Lymantria dispar. The sequence continues at coordinate 23,870,054 of CM063457.1, forward strand.
ACGTAAGAGGTAAAGACACATTGAATTCTTAACACATAACTACACACAATATTCCTTAATAGTAGTAATAATATTCCTTCATCATTCATCATCATTTCAGCCTATTGCCGTTCACTGCTGAACGTAGGCATCCATCATGTTACGACACAATGTGCGGTCCTGTGCCGCCTACATCTAACGACGCCCAGCAACTGTCACTAGGTCATCGGTCCACCTAGTGGGGGAGCGTCCTACACTGCGTCGTCCGATACGTGGTCGCCACTCGAGAAACTTTCTTCCCCAGCGGTTATCGGTTCTTCGAGCAATGTGGCCTGCCCATTGCCACTTCAGCATGCTAATTTCGTGCTATGTCGGTTACACCTGTTCTTCTGCAGATTTCCGTATTCCTGATTCTATCTCGCAGAGAAATCCCGAGTATAGCCCGCTCCATAGCACGCTGAGTGACTTTGAGCCTTGTTATGAGTCCTACATTTAGGGACCACATTTCAATGCCGTAAGTCATCACTGGTAACACACACTGGTCGTAGACCTGTGTTTTCAGACACTGAGGTACGTTGGACGAGAAGATCCTCTTAAGTTTCCCGAACGATAATATTCCTTAATAGTAAATTATTCTAAGTACTAAATCACACGTAATCTAGTTTCCTCTCAGACATCACACCGATACGTATCATGTTTCATTTCACGTCTTAGCTTGTTAAGTGATAGCTAATCTTCCAAAATACCACATTATTGTATACAAGTGAATACACATATGAGGTGACGGGGTAACAATACAATGCATCAACTCATCTTGCCTTTAGATATGTATGTTAAAAGGTGTCGACCTGACGCTGCCGACCATCGCTAGGGAGATGCTCGGCAGCATCAGGAATTGGGACGCGGTCGCAGCCTTCTGCAAGGCAACTATCTCGCAGAAAGAGGCGGCGGGTCGCGAGCGCGAGGAGCACAGTCTCGACGATGCGAATTTATATTTTATCGCGATGCTCCCACGGGAACGGAAACTACGCCGGTAAGATGACTGTAACCAAAGGGAAGCGACGGCGGGTCGCTAATAATTAATAAAATTAAGAAGGAAATTAAACCTCTATTGAATGAAAGGTAATTGCAATACATAAATAATTATATGCAGAACACAAAAGAAAACTATAAATAATTTTGATAATTGTAAAAATCGCTCCAGAAAATTCTATAATATTTAGAATTTAGTGAACTTTAAAATAAACTTTATTGGATGTGCGGTTCTCTGTATGACTTGACTTTTAAATAATGCATTATAGTACATAAGTACTATAACGCATTATTGCTGTGAAACATCTATAGATGAGGGTAAACCTGATCGTTAGCGTGACGTAAAGCAACGCTTACCGTGGCGAGGCCGCGCCACGCTATATGATAGTAAGTATAGTTCCGACCAATTGTCACAGTAATATCGCCCGAAGCATCGAATATAACTATTATAATATATTACTAGCTGACCCGGCGAACTTCGTACCGCCATAATTTTGTTCGTAAATGTATTTTCTAAATTTCCGAAAATATAGTCTCTAATGGAAGAACCATTACAGCTTTGTCTGGAAAGATTAGATCGTCTTGGTTGCGACATTGTTAATGATGTTAATGTTAATCAAGAAGAATACAAATTACTCATTACTGATTTCTTACAAAATTATAATTATCAAATTTTCAACCATACTTAACTGTAGACAAAATTACGCTTAGCTGTCATTTGTGTTTTGTTATTACATATCAAACGCGTTTTTTTATACTACGTTTCATAGTGACGTGTTCTCTTTGATATTTTATATCACGTCACACGGGAACGCGATCGAACGATAAAAGAGTTATTGGCGAAATCTTGTAAACACCATTTTAAAAACAACGAGATAAAAAGTATCATATGTCCGTCTCCTGGTTCTAAGCTACCTCCCCACCAATTTTCAGCCAAATCGGTACAGCCGTTCTTGAGTTATAAATAGTGTAACTAACAGTTTTATATATATAGATTACAGAAACCACTGATTAAAAGAATTGGATTGTCACAAATTGAAATATTTTTAATTTTGTATTTAATGAAAATAAATGTTTATTGAATAAAAACCATAATTTTCTGAAAAAATATCGTAATATTTTATTTGTACATTATGCCATATTAGTTTGTGTCGTAATCTGTTCTTTTAAGCATATATACTTGTACAAAATAATGCCGATCTTTCACATCTGCCAGGAGTCCTGAGTGACGGCTCCCTTTTTTAAAAGATACATATTACTATTATTTAAACGATATTTATCTTAATCAAAACTCGGAGGTCAATAATTTGGTGTTTACATTCGTTGCGTTAACTAACTGTGTGCAGGAGAGTAAATTAGGTATATCTCCTAGGTTTACTAATATTTTGTATAATATCAAGAGACCTTACAATACATTTAAATGTATTCGTTACAAAGATCTAGCAACTACTAAATTATTATGGGGACCGTGAGCGGTGCGACGCTAAGTACTTATAATAATGCCAATCACTATATCCAACAATTAATATAGCTATCGTCGACAAATCTATTCCTGACGGTAACCCGCTACGTACTCATTTCCACGAACCTTTCGCGCGCCATTTTGCATTACGTACTAGCTTTGCAGTTCTACGAATTCTGCAATGGATTTAATGTAAGTTCACATTTAGAAATAATTAAATTATTAAAATAAAGTAAGCCACCGTTTTATATAAGCCAATAAGTTAGTTTTAACTTTTTTAAATTCTGTGTGGCCGAGTTTCGAGTTGATGGTACCTTATTAGATTTATTAAGTTTAAAAAAATAACATTGTATGATAGTTACTATAAATTAATTAATGTTTAATAGTAACTGAACAAAACATATGTAATTTTTTGTCTTTCTCTTTCAGTACTAGCAATTATTATCACCTAATACTGGTAGATAAAAACCTCTGTAATAAAGACAGCTTATTGGACGTGACACACCTTAGTCCTCCCTTGACCATGAATACTGAACATTGTGAACATCGGGCAGTTAAAAATTAAATACACACGCGATATAATCTGCAAAAATAGTTTTAGATCAAATATATTTTATTCGATGTATAAATTTGATATGTAAATGCCCTTAAGGGCCTTATGCAGGCGGGTGTCGGAGGTGCGAGGGGAGGGCGGTGTGCTCTCTTTGAGGGAGCTCACCACCTGGCGCGTCGACGCCCGCCGAGACGTCATTGCCCGTTGGGCAGTCCGGCTGGAGAGACCTCGGTACGGTGTCTGGACCGTAGAGGCCTGCCGGCCGGTGCTGATGCAGTGGCTAAAACGGCGGCACGATGTGCTCTCCTTCCGACTGCTGCAGGTTTTGACGGAGCATGGATGCTTCGGTAAATACCTGTACACGGTCGCTAGGAGGGAGAGTACACATTCCTGCCACCACTGCGATTGCGACGAGGACACGGCGCAACATACGCTCGAGGTTTGAGCCGCCTGGGCAGAGCAGTGTCGTGAACTCGTCGCAATCATTGGTGCCAACCTGACGCTGTCGACCATCGCCAGGGTGATGCTCGACAGCGTCAGGAACTGGGACGCGATTGCAGCCTTCTGCGAGGCAGTAGTCTCGTGAAAGGAGGCGGCGGGTCACGCGCGCAAGGAAAGCAGCCTCGATGAAGCGACCAGCCACCGGCGACTGAGGCGGCGTAGGCGCGACTACCTGCGTCTCATGCCGCCACGTGACGTGACCGGGGAATTAGTCCGTCACCCGCCGAGAAACCGACCGCGTGAGGAAAGACCGACGTCCTCCCCGAGGTGGGGACGTCGGTCGATGGGAGGGTACCCACTAGAGGGTATTCCGTCGGGCCGACCACTGACGACAAGTAACCCTGCTCCGGTGGTAGGTCCAACGACGAAGGCGACGTGGTGTTCGGGTGGGTGGCGGGTGTGCGTGCTTACGCCCCTCTGTCGCCCCGGACGGAGTGGTGCGAGGAGTGCGCCGACCGCAGCCCACCCCAAAAAAAAAAGAAAAGGGCCTTATGCAGAATAAATGATTTGATTTACTGGCTCATGCTGAGCCACCTCCACAATAACAGGGAAATTGATCTACTATACCAAAAGGGTATGACGGGAACGGTAGAGCGTTTTATTTCAAGTTTACCGCATAGATGTTTACTACACATTATATTCTCCTCCGTCATCACACGGATAAATTGCTAGCACATTATATTGAACTAAAATAAGAATATAAACAACATAATAGTTTGTACATAGCTTTCGTCATGTAATTATATATCCTTACTAATATTATAAACTCTCCGAAACTGTTCACCACTGCACTGGAAGATGTCTTCAAGCTCTTAGACTGGACTGGACTCGGCATCAACATTAACGGCGAATACATCACTCACCTTCGATTTGCGGACGATATAGTCGTTATGGCAGAATCCATGGAGGACCTTGGCACAATGCTCAATGATCTCAGCAGGGTATCCCAACTAGTGGGTTTACGAATGAACATGGACAAGACGAAAGTCATGTCAAATGCCCATGTCATTCCTGTACCGGTCCTAGTTGGCAATGTGATTCTTGAAGTTGTCGATCACTATGTTTACCTAGGACAAACAGTCCAGTTAGGTAGATCCAATTTCGAGAAAGAGATCAGCCGACGAATCCAACTCGGTTGGGCAGCGTTCGGGAAACTTAAGAGGATCTTTTCGTCCAACATACCTCAGTGTCTGAAAACACAGGTCTTTGACCAGTGTGTGTTACCAGTGATGACTTACGGCACGGAAACGTGGTCCCTACATGTAGGCCTCATATCAAGGCTCAAAGTCGCTCAGCGTGCTATGGAGCGGGCTATGCTCGGGATTTCTCTGCGAGATAAAATCCGGCATACGGAAATCCGCAGAAGAATGGGTGTAACCGACATAGCACGAAGAATTAGCACGCTGAAGTGGCAATGGGCAGGCCACATCGCTCGATGAACCGACAACCGCTGGGGAAGAAAGGTTCTCGAGTGGCGACCACGTATCGGACGACGCAGTGTAGGACGCCCCCCCACTAGGTGGACCGATGACCTAGTGAAAGTAGCTGGGCGTCGTTGGATGCAGGCGGCATAGGACCGCTCATTGTGGCGCAACATGAGGGAGGCCTACGTCCAGCAGTGGACGGCGATAGGCTGAAATGATAATGATGAATATTATAAATGTGGAAATAAGTTTATTTGTTTGTTACGCGTTCACGCTTAAACCACCGAACCGATTTCACCAAAATTCTTTAACCAATGGAAAGCTATAATATCAAGGAGTGACATAGGCTATATTTTATCCCGGTATTCCTACGGGAACGGAAACTACGCGGGTAATACGACTGACACCGAAGCGAAGCGAAGACGGGTTGCTAGTTTAGTTATAATTTCAGCCACGGCAGATATTTTGTAGTTTAAAATGTCAATCATTATATACCAAATAATTATAGACTGGAATCTTTAAGGCTTTTTTTTTTTTTTTTTTATGGGTGGGCTATGGTAAGCGCACGCGCGGCCCAATCCGTCCGGGGCGATGAAAGGACGGCGCGCGGGCCCATAACCCACCCGTACCCACGTCACCTCGTTGTTGGGCCGACCACCGGAGCGGAGCAGATGTGACTTGTCGTCGGCCCGACGGAATACCCTTTCGGGTATCCTCACCTCTCGACGTACTGGGACGTCGGTCGCCGTCGCGCGGTCAGCCTCTCCGCGGGTGACGGACAATTCCCCGGTCCGATCACCCGCGGCGTCGGCTAGGGCGGCATTAGGCGCAGATACTCGCGCCTGCGCCGCCCGAGTCGCCGGCGGCGGAACGTGTCGCCGAATAGGAGCTCTACTCGCACACGATCCGCCGCCTCCTTCCGTGAGATTACGGCCTCACAGAAGGCGGCGACCGCGTCCCAGTTCCTGACGCTGACGAGCATCTCCCTGGCGATGGTCGGCAGCGCCAGGTCGGCACCGATAATTGCGACGAGTTCACGGCGATCCCCCTCCCATGCAGCACACTCCTCGAGCGTGTGCTGCGCCGTGTCCTCGTTGTAACTGCAGTGGTGGCAGGACGGTGTACTCTCCCTCCTGACAATCTTGTGCAGGTACTTCCCGAAACAACCGTGCCCCGTCAGCACCTGCACCAGTCGGAAGGAAAGCACCCCGTGCATCCGCTCCAACCACTCCATCAGCACCGGCCGGAGGGCCTCGACGGTCCTGACACCGTACCGAGGACTCTCCAGCCGGACTGCCCATTGATGGAGACCATGCCGCCGCGGGCGCGCGTCTCCGACACCCGCCGATAAATGTCGGCGAGCATCTCCGCCTCCAGGTCCCACGGGGGGGTTCCGGCCAGGAGGCACGCTGCCTCCGTCGCCTCCGTGCGGTAACCCCGTATGGCCCTGATCGCCATGACCCTCTGTGGTCGCCACAGGAGGGCCCTAAGACGGACGGTCAGGGACCCCGCCCACACCGGTGCGCCGTACAGGGCCATCGACAGGATCACCCCCACGTACAGCTGTCGGCACGTAGCACTGGGTCCGCCCACATTCGGTATCAGCCGCGAAAGGGCGGTCGCCGCGCCCACAAGGGAATCTTTAAGGCTGCTTAACTTTATTACAATTCGAAAATGTCGGCCCAAACTATCATTGAATGTACAAACTATATATCCACAATATACACAAAATAAATAATAAATTAATAAGTCCAACCCGTGTTAACTAACCATAAACTGTATTTTCTTTTACACAATATGCATATTTAGGGATAAATTAGACTTTCAAATATGATCCCTTAAGAATTAACATTGATAGACTGTTATTTATCTTTCCGCTTATGCCCGCTCGTGATCTATTGCGGCTTACCGCAATCTAACCAAAGTATAAAAGTCCCTTAATAATGTAAAATATTGCCTGCAATATAAAATACGTTACAAAGAATTAAAATCTCATACATAATTACACGAACCTGGCCGTACCTCGTTCTAAAAACCACAAATCTCGTATTTATTCGAGGCATCTTGTACGGACTGTCCCATATCATTTTTCATTACCACCTTTCTACTAATCTGTAAATATCTCTTTAAATAAATTCATATATTTTTTTCATAAGCAACAAACATTAATCCAGTAAGGATCCTTACTAATATTATAAATGCGAAAGTAAGTTTGTTTGTTACGCTTTCATGCTCAAACCACCGAACCGATTTCAAAAACTCTTTCACCAATGGAAAGCTATAATATCAGGGAGTAACATAAGCTATATTTTATCCTGGTATTCTCACGGGAACAGGAAATACGCGGGCAAAACGACTGAAACCGAAGCGAAGCGAGTTGCTAGTATACTATATTCTTTAATTTCTGTGTGGTATCGAAAAAAGACGGCTAAGGTTTAAGTATAACACACATAATTTCTATGTAAAGAAGGAAAATTGAGACTAATACGTCAATTTTTAGATTATCACAACAAAATGACGGCCGCTGTCGTGTCAGGCAAGGACATCGAGAAGCCCCAGGCTGAGATCTCGCCCATCCATCGCAATCGTATCACGCTGACATCACGCAATGTGCGCTCCTTAGAGAAAGTATGCGCGACCTCATCAATGGTGCCAAGAAGCAGAAGTTGCGTGTCAAGGGTCCCGTTCGCATGCCGTCCAAAGTGCTCCGCATCACAACCCGTAAGACACCTTCCAAGACCTGGGACAGATTCCATATGTGCTTCCACAAGCGTGTCATAGATCTACATTGACCATCCGAGATTGTGAAACAGATCACATCCATCAACATCGAGCCAGGTGTAGAGGTGGAAGTTACCATCGCCGACGCGTAGGCACAACTGCCAATAATATATTTTCAATATATTTTCATATTTTCATTTCATTCTAATTGAGAAGGAAGCTCCAGCCCAGCTGTGGAACGTACATGAGCAGAAATGAAGATGAATTTTAATAGAATATAGACCATAAAAAATGAAATTCATAATTTTGGAGGTACAATACTATTCACCACCTTGCCCATGGATGTCGTAAGAGACGACTAAGGTATATAATACGTATAAAATTACTATGCAAAGAAGGAAAACTGAAACTAATAGGTCAATTTCACTCCAATTTAATAAGGAAGCTCCAGCCCAGCTATGGAACGTATTTGAGCAAAGATGATGATTATAAACGAAATACAAAATCTTTACTCCTACTAGAGAATAAATTATAACACATAAGACTTATTTATATAATAATAGAATATTCTTTGTAAAATTCTTTATCTGTAGGAATTGTCCTGCGCAGGAATCAAACTAGCGTCGATGCTGAAAGTCGACACTTTAACGTAAAAAATCACTTATATTCACTTACAGATAGTAATTATGTTTAATCTAAATATAACATTTTCTAAAAGCAACCGAATACTTTCCATCTAAGCGCTTTAGATTATTCAAGTGCAATTAAGGGTATAATCTACATACCTATAACTACAGTGAAGCACTGGTATCGTTGTTTACAACTCTGTTGTACTTGAATATCATATAGAAGTTTCATTGTCAACAAGGACCAGTGGGACTCTATTACTACCACTTCACCGTACTATATTTTGTTAAAACTTCAAAGCCCGTTTATACCAGTCTTCCACATGACCGCTTCTATCTATGCTATATAACTTTACTTGAACTCGTAACAGTGTTTTATGACTGCGGTGAGTATTGATATCTCACGAGTTTCATTTGATACATTTTATTTCTCTTGGAGAAATCTACATCATTTTTAGGGTTGAATATGTTAATGTAAAAATGAATAAAGTAAAATTCTTGCGCCAGATGTTACGAATTACCTATTTGTCTCTCGTAGAAAATGTAATACAGTCGGACAAAGCCTAAGTATCGAATAGGTAATATTTTATATGTAACATCGTTCTTCTCGATTTCTGGATATTTTTGAAGTAAAACTTCTTTACGCACGCTTGACTTGGGGAGTAAGCTGGTGAATGCGTGACGAAGGCCGTTACGAAAAGTGTGATCGGGCGAGGCGAACGGGAGAGATATATAAGTTAGCTAAACGAGTGTTGGATTTAACTTATAACATTAATATACAATATTAATATCTTATATCTTTAAACAAGCAATTCTTGTATATATATATATACCTATGTATATATATATATATATATATATACATATTTTAAATAAAACTACTTTACGGATTTTATCGCGTTTGTATTTGATTTTTGTTTACCCGACGTTTCGAACACTTTACAGCGTTCATGATCACGGGTGGACTAAGATGTCTCACGTCCAACAAGTCATCGTTACTGCAGAAAATTTATAATTATCTACCCGATACAGAAAATCTCTCTCTTACATTGGACAAACAAAGAGATCCATAAGAACTCGGATCAAAGAACACATAGCCGATGTGAAGCACCGCCGGGACACTAGGTCTGCAGTCTGTGAACATAGTCAGGACCGCGCCCACCATAACATCAGGTTTGATAAACCACAAATCCTCACAAAAGAACACCGATACCTGCCTAGAATGGTACGCGAGGCTATTGAGATTAAAAAACACAAAAATTTCAATAGAGAGGATGGCTGGGTGTTACCATCAAGCTGGGATCCTGTTATAAACATTATTAAAAACAAATCCAAAAAGACCACCGCAAGACTGCAAGACACCGTGAGCTCATATTGTATAGATTTGACCCACAATAATAATAACTAAAGATAATTTTATAAATTAAAACCTTTTAGTAACATAAAGTAAGCCGCCTTCAAAATTAACTTTAATTTAGCATCATGTTACCTGAGTTTTCTTGCCGGATCTTTCTCAGTGTAACCGTGTTCCGATCCGGTGGTAGTATACTAGATTATTAGTTAGTTTTTAAATATAATTACTATTAATTTTAATGTTTAATTATTACTAACCATAAACAATATAATTTTTTCATATAGAATCATTTTCTTCTTACACTGGCAATAAATTTTGTATCAAAATGTGGGTCAATATTTAATAACTAATTTCTGTATCGGGTAGATAATTATAAATTTTCTGCAGTAACGATGACTTGTTGGACGTGAGACATCTTAGTCCACCCGTGATCATGAACGCTGTAAAGTGTTCGAAACGTCGGGTAATCAAAAATCAAATACAAACGCGATAAAATCCGTAAAGTAGTTTTATTTAAAATGTATAATACTCGCGTAAACATCAGAAATCTTTATATATATATATATATATATATATATATATATTTTTTTTTTTTTCAGTATCTCGGAAACGGCTCCAACGATTTCGATAAAACTTGAAAATGTTGTTTTGTCGGTGTTTTTAGCAAAACAATACAATGACATTAAATTTTAAAAGAATATGAATTCGAATTTCGCCGTCAACGTCAAGAGTTATAATAGCTCAGTTGAAAAGTTGTCCAGTTTTCTTTTTGTTTTGTTTTGGCATTCAAACAGCGTGGGATCGAATCTCGGTGTTATTATTATTCTCTTTTTGTAATTTTTGATATTTTGTTTCATTATTTTATTTTATTTTTATTAATATATATCTAGCATATAAAAATACGAGTATACCGAGCAAAGTTCAACCAGAGATATATATGTATACAATTATACACATGTGATAAAGAAACACTATTTTTTTTACTAGTTTTACTTTTTATAATTATTATTCTCATGAAAATGGCCTGTGTCTTTTCGAGAATAAATTCTTTAAACCTAATTTTTTATTATTTCTTAATTGTTAGAGAGATTTTGGAAAAGGGACGTAAAAGTGTTACAGGAATCCAGAGCCGGCTGAGAGTAGATGCCAACCTATTTTGCGGGAGGTTAATATCACGACGTACTGTCGGTCAACATAGTGCATGCGTGTCCGTGACGAGAAAGAGAAAGGAAAATACAGTGTTGCCAACCGTATGATTTAAAATGTATCTGTACGACCTTTTGAAGTGAAACTTCTAATGCGACTTCCAACAAGGTTGTGTTAGGTGTTTAACACTACGGGAATAGAAAAAGACAGAGCGAGAGTGAATGCGTGGCACTCGAACGCATGCGCGTAGTATACCTACTTATTACAGGCCAGCGCGAGCGTTAGCAACGAGTAGAGTCCAATAGTTATTATCATTTTTTTATTTTATTTATATTGACAAAAACACGTGGCATCAAAGAAGTTTCACTTCTGACATGCGTATTTTGTACGCACGCTCTTTTTTTATTTCATTTTTCTTTTTTTTTTCAAGATTTAAATTACCATTGCGTATTTACCACGATTAGAATTAAACTTGCGCGAGCAAGCGCGCGTCTTATTATAGAATTACATATATTTTCACGCTTATAATGTATCTGACGAATAATATGATGAATAAATTGACTTCGCATATATGATATATCAATTCTGATATATCAAACTCGATTGTGTAGTAGAATAACATATCAGATAATACAAATTATATGCGACTATTGTAAGGGTCCTTTTATTATTATAAAGTACAATTTTCTTTTCTGTAATACTTTAAAGCTCTTGTTCCTTGTTAAAATTAAATTATTATATATAAGAAGTTTTTTTCTTTCCGTGTGGTGACGGAGTAAGAATACCATTCACCACCCATTCTCTTGCCCGTGGGTGTCGTAGAAGACGACTAAGGTATATAATATGCATATAATATCTATGCAAGAGCACAACACGACACAAAAACCCTATACCAACACGTCTGACCAACATGGTATAGTAGGTCAATTTCCCTCTCATAGTGGAGGAGGCCCGTGCCCAGCAGTGGGACGTGTACGGGCTGGTATGATGATGATGTTCTTTTCTTTAGTAATGTTTTATAAGATCGATAGAATTTTTATATTTATTCAATCTCTAGCAGTCATTTTTAGGGTGCTGTACTCAAAGGATAAAAACGGTACCCTATTACTAAGACTTCGCTATTTTTCTGTCCGTCTGTCTGTCCGTCTATCTGTCCGTCTGTCTGTCACCAGGCCGTATCTCAGGAACCGCGATAGCTGAACAGTTGAAATTTTAAGAAATTACGTATTTCTGTTGCCGCTATAACAACAAATACTAAAAACAAAATAAAATAAATATTTATGGGGGGCTTCTAAACAACAAACGCGATTTTTATAGATAATGGTACGGAACCCTACGTGCGCGACTCCGACTTGCACTTAGCCGATTTTTTTAATTGTCATGTCAAAATATGATAGTTATACATATAGAGAATGGTTGACAAACTCATCAACGCCGATCGGAAACTACTGAAACTAGAAACTTGAAATATTGACAGTTTCTTTTGTGACGTAGAGACTCACTATGGAAGCTCAGTTTACTACATACAGTACCAACTGTTTAAAATACAGTGAAAAATTTTATGTTGAGAAAATAAATCTTTATCTATATAGTATTTGTACTTAATTTGAAGACAATGTGCCTTCAAATTAAGTACAAATACTCTTTTGTAAAAATAAATATAGTTTTGTGTGGTGACGGAATAAAAATACAATTCACCACTCCCTATCTTGCCCGTGGATGTCGTAATAGACCACTAAGGGATACGCATATAACATCAAGAGAAGGAAAACTCAAAACAAGACCAAACCCGTCTGATCAGCGTAGTAAGGTAAATTTCCCTGATATTACGGAGGAGGCTTGAGCCCAGCAGTGGGATTTATGTGAGCCAAGATTATTATAAAAAGTAACACGTGTCCACATTTGTCATTTTTTATCCTCAAAAGGTTAAATTGTTATAATGATATTTTTACTTTATTTAAAAATAAATCAATGTATACGTTAAACTATTTATACAAAAGAATACAAAAGTCGATATAGTTTGCAGACTGAAATGAATAAAAAGTTGAACTCCCTGCACTGTCACATATCATTTCTACGGCAGACAAAGACAAAGAAAAACCAAGTTTAGTATAACATGACGACAAGTTAACACTGCTCCAGTGGTCGGCCCAACGACGAAGGCGACGTGGTTTTTGGGTGGGTCGCGGGAGTTGCGTGCTTAAACCCCTCTGTCGCCCCGGACGGAGTGGTGCGGAGGCGCGCCGACCGCGACCCACACACAAAAAAAAAAAAGTATAACATTTACTAACATATATTTTAATACTTAACATTGTCACCGACATGACAACAATAAATATATGCATACTATCTGACCCAATATGCGTTGTTCTGTTCAAATAAATTAAAAGGAATTCTCCTTGAAATCGACAGCTACGCCACCTATCGGATTCAATTGTGATTCTAAATCATTCTCGAATCCCCTTGAACACACACAAAAAATTTCATCCAGCCGTTTATGAGGTGTTCAGTGACATACACACGTACACAAGAAATATATATATAAAGATGTTCAATCACAAAACTAAAGATTGCGTAAACTAAACTCTGTAATATTTAGTAATGTTCTGAAAATAAATGTTTAGATAAGAAATTTTGAATTTCCGTGTGGTGACGGAATAAGAATACAATTCATTACTCCCTATCTTATCCGTGGATGTCGTAAAAGACGACTAAGCGGTATCATACGCGTCTATAACATCTATGCAACAGCAGCTAAACCCGAAATATAACCCTATACCAACCTATCTGACCAGCATTGTATAGTAAAGTCAATTTCCTTCCTATTGTAGAGGAGGCTCGAGCCCAGCAGTGTGACACGTACATAAGCTGAATTGAAAAATTTGAAATTTTGCAGACAATTCATTTACACAATTTCTATTTTATTTCATCTCTTGGATCATTATGTACTTCACATTTTACAATGTTAGTTATATGTCCTTCTCTATTCTTAATCAAACTTAATCTTTACATGTCTTTAATAGTCGTATAACATCAAAAGGACTTTAAGGGTTTCCAATTATAGCGAGTGTTTGCGAACGTTCATTGTTCATCTTATCTCTGAGTTCAGACTTTCACAGTGACGTATGCTTCAATTTTGTAATTATTCTTTATTCTTTCATTTCTTTATATAATATTTAACAACGATAAACGATATTTTTGTATCTTCTACATTATTGAAAAATGAGAGTGCTTATTTAAGAAGCGCCCAGAAAAAACGACCAGGTGATTATTAAAAAAAGGAGATCATTCAGAAGTTGTGTCGTAGTGACAATTTCATGAAAACGCCTTTAATATTTTGTAATTTTGGTTAATAAAAACGAATACGACTATAAAAAAAAAATTAAAGATACGACTAGATAGTTTATTATTCATAAAATAATTTTTCAATACTATTGACCTATATAATAAAAACTAACGTTTAATCAATTAGATTAAATCGAACATTGAATATGGATGATACATAACGCCATTACAGTAATAAATTAGAATAAAAATTAACGTACACATGTCGATCCATAGTTATAGTTAGAAGAAAACGCTATAAACAAATCAATTAATTAAAATACGTTTAGTAAATTAACATCATTTGATAAATGTTAGTTCGTCATGCATTCAACAGGTACATAGTATATAGGATACATCACTCGAGAATGAATGTCCTTACATGATCTTATACAAGGTGATGGCGAGTGACGTGCGCTGACATATTAAGTGATAGGTCTGATTTGAAATTATACGGTCTAGCACCGTCACTCGTCAATTAGACAAAGATAAATAATTAAATCCGTTAAGCGTTACTTACGCGGGGTGCACGGTCCTGGGGTACGATAATTGTCGTGGTGTGAGCCCGCGTGGCCGGGCTGCGGCAGACTGTTGCTCCCAGGCCCGCTTCACTTGTTACGTGCCGCCGCCCGCCCTGCGCGAATGAAGGCCGCCCTCCGCGCGTCGCAACTTCGCCCCCGTTTCTACAACCCCGCCCCGCATCCGCTCACCAATATCGGGTCCTTCACTTTGCAGCATCCTTACTCACTTAGGTACACACAAAGGTGTGCCATTTCATACATTTCTCATGATTGCAACCTTATTTTTTTTATCAATAACATCCATAATATTCTATGAAAACAAATATCTCGACCAAAAATCACATTAAATCAATTACTGATATAATAGTGGTATGCTTGTAAAAATTTCGAGCAGTTGCTTTAATAAAAATAGTGTAAGATCTAAAAATGTTGTAAGCTTAAGTTTCATGATAGCAGGTTTGAAATTTAAGCACTGGTACTTCAAAATTATATGTATAATAATAATTTATATTTCAAGATTCTGAAACAAAGATAAGAGAAAGACAAACCTATATTTCAGCATCTATAACGTTGAAAATTGCCAATTAACATCATAATTCATGGGACAAACGGTTATATAGCTTAATAACCATCTCATTAGAACCCTGATAGCCATAACGAATTATCTATATAGCTAAAATGAACTGGTTTAATATTGTATTAAAATATATCATCATTATGGTTGTTTGAATAAATGTTCATTCTTAGAATTCTTACTTCTAGGATAGATCTGTATGGTAACAATATAAGAACAAAATTCACAACCCCTGTCCTGCCCCTGGGTGTCGGAAAAAACGACTATGGGATGCATGATAGATGTTATATCCTATGCAAAAAGAGGAAAAATCGAAAGAAAACCCTATACCCAACCCTTTTGATCAGCGTGTTATAATAGGTCAATTTCCCTCCTATTGTGGAGGTGTCTCGAGCCTAGCATTGGGATGTACATGAGCTGAAATGATGATGATGATACTTTTGATTGATTTGCTCATCATCATCATCTCAGCCCATATAAGTTGCACTGTTGAGCTCGTGCCTCCAACAATATGGCCCCGAAATTCTATGGGATATGCTATGGGATTCTATCTCTAAGGGACATGCTATGCAAATAAGAAAGCAAGAGAAGAAAAATGCGGCATAAAACCCTATGCCAACACGTCTTACCAGCGCGATATAGGTGTTAATATCCCTTACATTGTGGCGAATTCCCGAGCCCAACAGTGGGCTGAAATGATGATGATATGAAGACGACATTAATTCTTTGTTGATTGTGATTTCAAAAACGAATGTAATACCCTTATTATACAATAAAATGTACTGTAGCAAATAACACGTGAATGGGAAAACAGCTTAGTGACGAAATTAATTTTAAATGAAAAGATAAACATAAACGAAAGAAACGCTTAAAGAGCCTGTTGGAGAAATTGTTTGACGTTGTGCCTTCGCCCGGTAAACGATTTTATAAATATTCCAAAGTCATTAAAAGCTACCAAAACTCTGCTTAATGCTACGCAATAATATCATTACTCAATCATAGTTAAATAAAATAATTAGCTACAATAAATAAGTAGTGCTGCGCTACGACAGTTTAATAACTGAAATATAAGCAAAAGAAAGGATGAGTAAAAGCAACAAGTAGATGAAAATATTAAAAAATATAAAACATTTATAGAGTTTCACGGTAATATGAGAACTGAAGCAAAGCTAAATGAAAGCGTTAAGTGCTACGCGGTAGTGTAAGGACTAAAACATAGCTAAATGTAAACATGTTGTGCTACGCTGTAGTGTGTGAACAAAAGAGCTAAGCGAATGCGCTCAGTACTACGCGCTAGTGAGAACTGAAACATAGCCAAATGAAATCGCGTAGTGCTACGCTATAGTATGTAACCGAAACATAACTAAATAAAAGCATGTAGTGCTACGCTGTAGTGTGGAAACTATAATAGTTAAGTGAAAGCGCTCATTGCTACGCACTAGTGTGAGAACTGCAACATAGCTAAATACAAGCATGTAATGCTACGCTGTAGTGTGGAAACTATAATAGTTAAGTGAAAGCGCTCATTGCTACGCACTAGTGTGAGAACTGCAACATAGCTAAATACAAGCATGTAATGCTACGCTGTAGTGTGGAAACTATAATAGTTAAGTGAAAGCGCTCATTGCTACGCACTAGTGTGAGAACTGCAACATAGCTAAATACAAGCATGTAATGCTACGCTGTAGTGTGGAAACTATAATAGTTAAGTGAAAGCGCTCATTGCTACGCACTAGTGTGAGAACTGCAACATAGCTAAATACAAGCATGTAATGCTACGCTGTAGTGTGGAAACTATAATAGTTAAGTGAAAGCGCTCATTGCTACGCACTAGTGTGAGAACTGCAACATAGCTAAATACAAGCATGTAATGCTACGCTGTAGTGTGGAAACTATAATAGTTAAGTGAAAGCGCTCATTGCTACGCACTAGTGTGAGAACTGCAACATAGCTAAATACAAGCATGTAATGCTACGCTGTAGTGTGGAAACTATAATAGTTAAGTGAAAGCGCTCATTGCTACGCACTAGTGTGAGAACTGCAACATAGCTAAATACAAGCATGTAATGCTACGCTGTAGTGTGGAAACTATAATAGTTAAGTGAAAGCGCTCATTGCTACGCACTAGTGTGAGAACTGCAACATAGCTAAATACAAGCATGTAATGCTACGCTGTAGTGTGGAAACTATAATAGTTAAGTGAAAGCGCTCATTGCTACGCACTAGTGTGAGAACTGCAACATAGCTAAATAAAAGCATGTAATGCTACGCTGTAGTGTGGAAACTATAATAGTTAAGTGAAAGCGCTCATTGCTACGCACTAGTGTGAGAACTGCAACATAGCTAAATAAAAGCATGTAGTGCTACGCTGTAGTGTGGAAACTATAATAGTTAAGTGAAAGCG
This sequence comes from Lymantria dispar, assembly GCA_032191425.1. Taxonomy (NCBI): domain Eukaryota; kingdom Metazoa; phylum Arthropoda; class Insecta; order Lepidoptera; family Erebidae; genus Lymantria; species Lymantria dispar. The sequence goes on from CM063457.1 coordinate 23,887,675, forward strand.
CTCATTGCTACGCACTAGTGTGAGAACTGCAACATAGCTAAATAAAAGCATGTAGTGCTACGCTGTAGTGTGAAAACTATAATAGTTAAGTGAAAGCGCTCATTGCTACGCGCTAGTGTGAGCACTGAAACATAGTAAAATGAAAGCGCGTAGTGCTACGCTATAGTGTGAGAACTGGAACATATCTAAATGAAAACCCACCACACGGCAGTGTGAAAACTAAAACATAGCCAAATAAAAGCCCGTGATGCTACGCTGTATTGTCAAAACTGGCAGAAATGTAAATGAAAGCGCCTAGTGCTACGCTGTAGAGTGAGAACTGAAACTTTTAATATTTATTAATGTTGAAGGAAAACATTTTAGATACACTCACGTTACTTTATTAATTGTTTTATACATATTTCAATAAGACTTACAAGCTCTATACGCATTCTACGGTTGGCTATTTTGAACAAAAAGAAATAGTGATGTGCTGTTTTAACAGAAACAATAAATGAAAGCGCATAGTACTACGCGGTAATGTCAAAACTGAAATGAAAACGTCTAGTACTACACGGTAGTATGAGATCTATAACTAAGTTTAAAAAAATGCTAATGCCACAAAAAAACAGATAGTACTAGGTGGTAGTGTGAGGCATGTGATTTAAATAGATAATGATTTCTGACGTTTACGCGAATATTACACATTGTAAATAAAACTATTTTACGGATTTTACAGCGTTTATATTTTATTTTTAATTGCCCCACGTTTCGAACATTTTACAAAGTTCATGGTCACGAGCGGACTGTCCATGAATCCGAGTCCGCGATTTATTATTTATATGTGACTAGCTGACCTGACAGACGTTGTCATGTCTTAACTATGAATATTGAATTCGAATTGAATTAAAAAAAATGTTTATTATTCTAATTCCTATATACAACATACTTATTTTTTTTCCTTATGCGTATGAAACCAATGAATGTAATGGCTCTGACGGCGGTACCAATAGCGTTAATTGCGAGCACAACACAATCCAGGACCTTAATTTTTAAACTTAAATGCCTTGCAATATTGGCATACAACGTTCATTGACCCATTACTTACAACTTAAGTTTATACGTCTAATTGCTGGCATTTTCAAAAACGAAAATTCAACTGTAAATAAAATTAAAGAAAACTATTGTATTCTTCTTAATAACTAAGTATATCACTTGTTATATTAGTAACATATATCTTAATTACCAAAACTCCATATTAAATTGACTTTTTATATTAGGCGTGATGGCTCTGAATCTACCTACCCTGATGTGCACTAAGAAATTCAGTTTTCTTACATCATTTCTGTAAGAAATAATGAATTAATTGTTTTACATGTATTTTATTAATAAAATAACTCCAACCGAAGCATCTGTTTTAAACAATTTTCAGTTTTTTACATCCTCTTTGACGATATTTGCAGCACGCGTTCTGTCAATTCTATGTTAAACGTCATAAGGTTACATTAAAAAAGTTTATATTGTCCAAAGCGGTTAGATTAGAAATAATTTTATATGATGGTTAAGTATTCTTAAATTTTCTAATTTTCTGGGCAATTTTCTTATTTTTTCTTTCATAAGAACCTTCTCCTGACGATAACAAATACAACAAAAAAAGAATTAATGAAATTGGTCTAGCCGTTCACGTGTGATGGCGTGACCAAGGAAAACAGGGATTCATTTTTATATATATAGTTAATGTCTCCTTTTATCTTTTTTGTAGCTCATGCGCGAATATATATGCTTCACATTATTAACTACGAGTCTCTACATATCGGTACGGCAACTGATTTAATGTAGTACGCTAGGGAGACAGGTTGGCATAAAATTGAATTTAAGTTTTCATTCTCTTACAAAGAGCGGATGTGGAACAAACAACTTAGGGCGCACGGAGTCTTCAATTTTCGCTTTAGTATAGAAAATCTATAACGAAGTGAAAGAAGGCTCTATTGACGATGAGGGATGCAGTTTAGATATGAGGCAGCATGACCAAAATTGGTCGCCCCTAACGTTTCAGCAGCATTTAGCCAAACCTAGAAAAATCTTATATTACTATAAGTAAAATTGAAAATGTTGAAGTACATCCGTTAGTAACTAAAATGATAAAAAAAGTATTACGTTCTCTTCAACAGGAGTTATCAATTAATTGTCATTTAACGATTATATCGGCACGCGTGAAGCACTTAATCGCGTAATCATACGCCATTGCATCATTTTGGACATAATACTGTAAGAGTATTGCTGGACGGGTATTAATCAAATATAGCTATTAACCACCGCAAGGAAACTGGCTTTCAAATGAAAAAAACCGTAACACAATCGGTCCATCCGTTTGAAATCTACGATGCCACAGTCAGACAGAGACACACATACAGAGACAAACAGACAGACATCGACATCAAACCTATAACACCCCTCTTTTTGCGTCGGGGATTAAAAAAATACTAAAAACAAATCTGACAACTTTCAACTGCGGTTTTAGTAATTATTTTCCGTGTGGTGACGGAGTAAGAATACAATTCAGCACTCCCTATCTTGCTCGTGCATTTTGTAAATGATACTAAGGGATATTATACGCATACAACATATGTACAAGAGAAGGAAAATTCGAAACAAAACCCTATGCCAACACGTCTGATCAGCGTGGTATAGTAGGTCGATTTCCCTCCCATAGCGGAGGAGGCCTTTTTTTTGGGGGTGGGTTGCGGTCGGCGCGCTCCTCGCACCACTCCGTCCAGGTCAACAGAGGGGCGTAAGCACGCAACCCGCAACCCACCCACGTGCACGTCGCCTTCGTCGTTGGGCCGACCACCGGAGCAGGGTTACTTGTCATCAGTGGTCGGCCCGACGAAATACCCCCTATTTGGGGTACCCTCCCATCGACCGACGTCTCCCCCTCGGGGAGGACGTCGATCTTTCCTCACGCGATCGGCCTCTCAGCGGGTGACGGACTGATTCCCCGATCACGTCACCCGCGGCCTCGGCTAGGGCGGCAAGAGGCGCAAGTACTCGCGCCTACGCCGCCCCAGTCGCCGGCGGCGATAGTGGAGGAGGCCTGAGCCCAACAGTGGAGCCTATATGGCCTGAGATAATGATAACTTTTCATAACGCCGGCAAGTCTTCGCAATCAAGTGATAGGTACTCACATAATAAAACATATTCATCATCATCATCAAATATGTCCCACTACTGGGCTCTAACCTCCTACACAAAAGGGCCTTCCTTTTAATAGTCATTTACCTACTATAACACGCTAGTCAAACGTGTTGGTCATCATTTCATCATCATCATTTCAGCCTATTGCCGTCCACTGCTGGACGTAGGCCTCCCTCATATTGCGCCACAATGTGCGGTCCTGTGCCGCCTGCATCCAACGACGCCCAGCAACTTTCACTAGGTCGTCGGTCCACCTAGTGGGGGGGCGTCCTACACTGCGTCGTCCGATGCGTGGTCGCCACTCGAGAACCTTTCTTCCCCAGCGGTTGTCGGTTCGTCGAGCGATGTGGCCTGCCCATTGCCACTTCAGCGTGCTAATTCTTCGTGCTATGTCTTGTTGTTGTTGATGTTCTTCTGCGGATTTCTGTATTCCGGATTCTATCTCGCAGAGAAATCCCGAGCATAGCCCGTTCCATAGCACGCTGAGCGACTTTGAGCCTTGATATGAGGCCTACATTTAGGGACCACGTTTCCGTGCCGTAAGTCATCACTGGTAACACACACTGGTCGTAGACCTGTGTTTTCAACGTGTTGGTATAGGGTTTTAATTCGAGTTGTCTTGCCTTGCAACGATGTTATCTGCATATAAAATTTTTAGTCGTCTTTTACGACACCTTCGGGTAAAAAAGGGTAACGAATTTTTTTCTTACTCGGTCACCACACGGTAAACACCTAAAAATAATAATAATAGACATATAAAATTTATTCTATACACATTCAAACTATTTATAAATTTATAACCACGCGTCTACAAGGTTATGTTAATGGTAGAAAAAAAAACTAGTGATAAGGTGAATCGATTAGTTTTTTTTTTATTGAATCGCTCGATTCAATTACCTTGTAGGAATGATCTATAGTTAGATCGGTAATATTACCAAGAATGTAGGTTATACGACATCACAAAATTGAATTAAAAATAATTATTGATTATTTTGTTATATAACTACCAAATTAATTAAAATATCATCGATTGTTTACAGTCCATCATCATCATCTAACATCTCACTGTTCGAGAGCTCGAGCTTCTTCCACAATAGGTGTGAAATTAACCCACTAAACTACACTGGTCAGATGTGTTGGTATGGAGTTTCCTTTCGAATTTTCCATCGCTTGCATAGATTTTATCTTAGATTAATAACGTATAGAAGGTAAGTTCGCGCACAAAAAGTGAAGCATTTCAATTGGAGCCTAATGGAGCTTATGCCGGAACCGTTCCGTAATGTACAAGGTCACTGTACTGCACGTACGTACGCAACTCTTAAAAAATAAATAGGTAATTATGACGATTTGTGCATTTAAATGGTGTCATAACACATTGGAAAAACTTTAAAAGGTTTTTAACATTATTTTTAAAAGTATTTCAACGATTTATGTTAATAAAAACAAAATTTGATTTCATAATTTGTATAGTGGTGTGCGTGTGTACGTGTGTAATCGTCTGCGCGCATACAGTATTTTTAGATTCATGTTTCGAACGTTCGAAGTACCCACACTATCCTTCTATACGTTATTATTCTAAGGATTTTATATACATATTACATCCTTTAGCCGCCTTTTACTACATCCATGGGCAAGGTGGTGAATTATATTCTTACTCCGTCACCACCGACAATTTCAATCCATATATTGATCGATTTAACCAGTTAAGTCATATTATTAGTAATTATTGGGTGACATCTGTCACCCATACCGAGCTAAATTATGAAGTACATTATCCCAACATAAAAACATATTTTACTGTATTTATAAAACGGTTTTAATTGGCTTCACCTGTCTGTTCTTCATTTTTGTGTCAAAATTAATAATTGAAATTATACCCTCATATGATATTTGGTACACACCTTTAATTTTGATAGATAATTAAACATGATCAGCTTAGAATAATAACGTATAGAAGGTAAGTTCACACACAAAAAGTGAGGCATTTCAATTGGAGCCTAATGGAGCTTACTTCCGTAATATACAAGTCATTGTACTGCACGTACGTATACTACTCTTAAAAAATAAATAGGTAACTATGACGGTTTGTGCATTCAAATGGTGTCATAACACATTTGAAAAACTTAAAAAGGTTTTTAACATTACTTTTAAAAGTATTTGGATGATTTATGTTAATAAAGACAAAATTTGATTTCATAATTTGTATAATGTTTTGCGTGTGTATGTGTGTAATCGTCTGCGCGCCATTAGTATTTTAGATTCAAATTTCAAACGTTCGAAGTATTGACACTATCCTTCTATAGGTTATTATTCTAAGATGATCAGATTATTATAAATCAAATATGGCCGCTGTCCGAAATGGCGGATTGCAATTTTTTTTTTCATAACCATATGGCTATCAAATGATAGAATGTGACTAAAACAATACAGTTCAAAAATCAAATCCAACATGGTCACCAACGAAATGGATATTCTCTTCAATATGAGTATTAAAGAATTTTACAAGTAGAACAAATTACGTGACATTATACAGGATGTATCAGGTTATGAGGCAACTGTTCGTGTATGTTGTAGTTTACCGGTCATAGATCGTAATTAAAATGTATATTACACAAAAAAAAATATAACATGGTGATTTCAAAAATGTATGTCTTACAGTCTATGCCTTAAATGTTACGTATTATGTAGGCATGTATAGACAGGATACATGTAGGCATGTAAAGCTTTAAGAGTATAATTTCATTCATACATACCTAGAATTGCGCAAACGCTTCAATGGTACCGTTGGTACAAACGCGACTCGGCGACGGTCATCGGCCGATCAGCTGATTTAAAGCGAAGTTCATTTTGTTTATGCGAACGTAATCATTGATTTTTTTCAATTTCTAATGAACATTTAACAAAGTACGAATATGTTGCAGATTAAGTATCACTGACTTTATACATTTCAATCAGATTTAAACGAAAAAACAATAGCAAAATTGAAAACTTTACATGTCTCTAATTCATTAAGGAATTGATATTTTTCCTTCAAATTTTTTTTATGGGTTCCTACCACCATTGCCTACCTCCCGTTTGACCAGTTGCCCCATAACCTGATACAGCCTGTATATATGGCCAGGGCATCTGAAATTTCTACCAACAGTCAACTGATCATATCATTACAAATACTATTTACCTACTCACTTATACTACCGGCACGCTATGATGGCCGTTTTGACGTTTGTCCACTCATGAAGTTTCGTATTTATAGTAATTACATTTGAAGGAGCAAATTGCTGTTCTTTATTGTCAATAGTGACGTGCAGTTAGTTATAAAATTTATCGAATCATTATTTTAGGATACAAAATTTATTTTGTTACATTAATTTTTAAACTACATATATTAGGGTCCCGCGAACATTTATTTTTTATTTACATAAGATTATAATTATTGGTGTACTTATTTACCACACAACTCGGCATTTGTTTTTCGAAATTCAAAATTAAAAAAAATTAAATTTAACACGTCGTCACATTGGATCGCTGGCCACACAACTACTACCTCCGGCAAACACGCGTCAATGTTCTATGCAAAACAAATCAGTATCGACTTGACATTGCTTCGAAAAGTACAGTAGGTGGTGATAGCAGTGACGACAGTGAAAATAGCAGTATGGACGAATCTGATTAAATATAGTCTTTTGTGGCATCTTTTTTTTGGTCTCTTTTTGTATTAATTTGTTTCTTGTGTGCATATGAAGTATGTATTTTATTTTCATTCCAATATTCAGATCGTTCAAATATATTAAGTAAACATTTATTATTTTATTTTATTCAACCTTTTTAATCTGGTACTACTTGCAATAAAAACTTGTAGATATCGTTACCTATATTTTTTTCTCGAGAATAAATCGACATTTCACATCACTATTGTAATATGTCAAAACGACCATCATAGCGTGCCGCAACTATAGTTTACGCTATATACATTCTCATGAAAAACTTATAACAACAACTGTTATCGCCAAATGACCAAGCATGGCTGCATCAAGCTGTCAGAAGTGTCAATTTGTAATCTTAAAAATAACTTGTAAACTTTAGTTTTAACACATGAGAGGGTAATGTACTCATTTAAAAAGATTTAATCAATCTTATTAAAGCAACACTATACTTTTGACTCACGAATCTGGAACATCGCCCACGATAACAAGGGTATTAAATATTTTTTAAAGAGATTTTAGTAGTGACTTGCCGTCCGTATTCAGAAATTTTGCCTGAATTCTCTGTACCATTCTATTCTGTAGTTCTTAGAGTAGGGAAGACCTGGGATAATTGTGACAGAGGAGAGTTGTGACAGGGACGTTTTCTCAGAACCTATGACCGTTAACGTGCTGGCAAAAGCGCACATTTGTCTTTTTAGTGACGCGCTACTTGACATATTATGCACTAAAGGTACACGGCAGGTGGGAGTGTGAGTACAGCATCTACATAGCAAAAAAAACAGAAAAGTAAGTTTTTCATCAATATTTTGAATGTATTTAAATAGATCACTATTGTATTAAAGTTGGATTTGCTATTTTTCCAGATTGTGCGGTTTTTGAAGTTTCAACACGTGGTACCCTTTTGTTGTGTTTGCATCTTGTTTAAAAATTACAAATTATTATTCTGAATAGATCACGATTTTTGGTACATGGGAGAGTTGTGACAGCGTGTCACAACTCTCCTATTTTACTTTTATTTTCTGGTGTGCTTATTTAACATGCTTTTTGCAATGTTTTTATTATGTTTATACACATAAACATGTTTGTTTGTTTTATTCAACTCTTAAAACTTAAGTTTTATATAAAAGGTGATCGGCAATTTAAGTCCCTATTGTCCCTATGTGTGATTTTGGTCAGAAATTTATTTGTGCATATTTTTTTGTTGTTGTGCTGATTTTTTTTTTCTGAATGTCTAATAAATAAAAACGAAAGACTGATAGAGGAATGGCTGGTGTCGTCGTTTATGAATTGGCGTTTAAAAAATTACGTTACGAGGTCAAAGTCTTCGAAAGGCCGCATCCTCTTACAATCTCGACCATATATCTCTGCAAAGATATATAAAGAAGAAACAGGCTTTCTAAGATAAAGAAACTCATATGGCTGCATCTATGGGTTATGCTAGTCCAACGGTATTTACGGCTGAGAAAGAAAATATTAATTGTAGAAGTTATTTGGAACTTCGATGAAATGGAAATAAATAGAAAGTTAAAAAGTGTAAAAAACATGTTCTAAGGTAAGAAAAAAATAAACCTAAGAAACCACGGCAAAGAACAACAAGAAAAGTGAAGGTGATGCGAAAGAAGATCCTGAAGAAGCTGCAGAAAATGATTATTTTTGCGACTGTTGCCTTGAATCCTATGCCAGTAGCAGATCGAATGAGAAGTGGGTTCAGTGCCTGGAATACAAAAGTTGGTCTTATGAAGATTGCACCAAGGGGCGAGCTGCAGTACGTCTGTAATTACTACAGTCTCATAATTGTTTATCAGATTAAATTAAGCTTTTTTACTGATTTTAAAACCATTGATCTCGTAATAATACTACAATTATTTATAAAAAAATAATGCTTGTTATGTTAATGTTAAATATTATTTTAGTTCCTACAAATTATGCCAAAATTGACAATTAAAGTATTTTTCTGCAAAACAACGCGTATTTTGCTTATAATTCATATAAAAGTGTTTTTATATATCAATTATATATCAAATACACGGCTGTCACAACTTACCTTGGTACTTGTCACAATTTACCTCGGTATTAGGAGAGTTGTGACAAAGGGAGTAATTCCACTTTGCCAGGCATTTCTCAGAAACCTTGCATCTTTTTTTGAAGTTGATGATTGTTTTTAAAAGAGTTATAACTGTGCTACAGTAGGGTAAAGAGTTCAAAATCATGGCATATTTTTATATTGAGATATGTTTTTTTTATATAAAAATTGTTACAACTATCCTAGGTCTCCCCTAATGTTGATATCATGCAAGCTGATTTCTTTGTCATAGTGCCATGTTAGCTTAGATTTGGTGTCCTGACAAGTTTACAACAATGTTCTGGAATGCTTTAAACAACTACCATTTAACATCACCCATGATTTCTTCTGGAATGAAGTGACTATACCATCATCGGTTTCATCATCGTAGGCCACACACATCCCACTGTTGGGCTCGGGCCGCCTCTACAATGGGAGGGAAGTTGACCTACTATACCATGCTGATCAGAAGTACAGGATTTAATTTTGAGTTTTTCTTCTCTTGCAGAGATGTTATGTGCATATTATATCCCTTAGTCATCTTTTACGACATCCACGAGCAAGATAGGGAGTGGTGAATTGTATTCCTACTTCATCACCACACGGTAAATCATCGGTTTATTTGTCATCAATTTATATATAATTATATGTGAACATTAAGAGCTATCTGCTCTATCCCTTCTTTAATATAGATTCTTATTAATACATATTATTTAAATCGGCGGATATCAACCAAGTATTTAGGAAGACAAATATCTATTTAATTGAAAACGACATTGTCATTTCCTTTCCTCTCTCTCTATGAACTTGAGAAGACTCTTAAGCTATTAGGTTGAGAAGACTCTCAAGCTCATAGAGAAAATAAAAGGTAATTGACTGATCATACAATCAGAAAGTATTTTATATCTGTTAGGATGGGTAAAACAAACTATGAAATTATTTGACACAACCACGTGGACAATTTAATCGATTCTATCCTACTAATATAATAAACGCGAAAGTTTTTATGTATGTGAGGATGTTTGTTGCTTTTTCACGCGAAAACTACTGAATTGATTTTGATGAAACTTCACAATAATATAGCTTACATATCAGAATAACAGATAGGCTATAATTTATCTTGATATGCCCATGGGAAGGGGCACTATGCGAATAAAACTGCAAGGCGCTGCTAGTTGTTCATATAGTTAACTCTATGAACCTATTATTTACATCATTTATTTCAACTTTTGTTCATAATTTACAATATATTAATAATTATACAGTTGTGTGTAATTTCATTGATTTGTGATTGTAAAAACTACGAAATGGTTTCCGTTTGCTATTCAGTATTATGTTTGATCACTTCAACCGATATCTACAATGCGCACCCTCTGTAAAAGAGCAACCTTTATAGTAATTATTACGCAATGTACTTACAATACTTTCATTAATTAACTAGTGTATCAAGAATCTTCGATTAGGTTAATAAAATGAAACTTTATTTTCATTTTGTAATTTATTATTCCCTTTGTATCTGGGATCTATATAATTATAGAATATAAAAAAGACCTAACACTAAATAATATTCGTTAACAATTATCATCATCACAGCTCATATAAGTCCCACTATTGGGCTCGAGCCTCCACAATGGGAGGGAAATTGATCTACTATACCACGCTAGTCAGACGTATTGGTATAGAGTTTAATTTCGATTTTTCCTTCTCTTGCATAGATTTTATATGCATATTATATCCCTTAGTCGTCTTTTACGACACCAACGGGCAAGAAAGGGGGTGGTGAATTGTAATCTTACTCAGTCACGACACGGACCATCGTTAACAATATATGTACATTATTATTTACAAAGACTAGCAACCCGCCCTCGCTTCGCTTCGGTTTTAGTCGTTTTACCCGCGTAGTTCCCATTCCCGTGGGAATACCGGGATAAAATATAGCCTAGTTTACGCCCTGATATTATAGTTTTTCATTGGTGAAAGAATTTTTAAAATCGGTCCAGCCGTTTTGAAGATTACCCGGAACAGACAGACAGACAAAAAATTTTTAATCGCTATTTTATGCATAGATGTCGTGCAAATAACCGTGTGAGCATGAAAAAAGCCTATTATTTTGACATTACAAACAGACACTCCAATTTTATTTATTGGTATAGATAAGATAGAAAAAAGATAGTAAGCAATCAGTAAATACACCAATAGATTTTTGTTAGAAAAATATTTACTGTAAGTAAAATACAAAACAATTTGTTACAAACAATAGAGCTAGAGTCACGATGTGATTCGGCAGTCCGAATAATCTCAAAGGCCTCGTAGAACCCTAATCTTACAGTAAGTTTTCAGACATCTACAAATGAGATGCGCAGTTCATTTAAAATATCTAGGGAATATCTATCAACATTGTGGTACATTACATTGTAACAAATAGAACTTGCTCGTGACAAGCAACAAACAACATTAAATAAAATAAATCCGCTTATTAAATATATAATGATGCAATTCTTTGTTTTCATTTCATCGTTCTAATTAATGCTAATAATAGCAAAATATTTGGTAATATAGTAAAAATTTTTCTGTATAATTGAATACGAAGTTCCCGTTAACAGTAAATTATCATAAAATGTATCTCTTTTTGTAATATTGGTAACACCTTTATTCCCGAAGGGGTATCCACAGATGACATACACATACACATTTATATAAAGGGGATTTGCAAATTGTTTCCAATATAATGAAGAATAATTTAAAGTAAATATATATATCAAAAGAAATGTCTTCATTAAAAATAAAAATACAGTTTAAAACTAATATTTTACCACGCTGTCTGATGGCAACCAACTCACTTGTATGTATGAAGCGTTTTTTTTTTTTAATTTTGGACCTGGTTACACACAAACAGAGTCGTTTGAGTAGACGAAAAACCGGCGCACCGCCCAAAAACGTGTTACACCTTACCGCCAATTGAACGTACCACCCATATTGATTCCTTGACTTTGGTAGCTCGACGGTTTACTCGTTTGAGTCTTCCCTATCGATAACCTAGCAATAAAGCGTTGGGGCGTCGCCCACATGTGGATGACATATCTGCAGGCGGCGGGCATGTTCACTAGTCCGATTACCCGTAGATCTGTGTAGCAACCTTTAAAAACATATGTTTAATAAAGTGTATATACCTACCATTACTACGTAATACAATTGATTATGTACATACCAACTAATGTTATAAATGCCGATGTAAGTTTGTTTGTTACGCTTTCACGCCTAAACCACTAAACCGATTTTACAACATTATCAGCGAGTAACATTAATTATGTGTATATTTATATTTTTACACTAGATTTGAACAAATTAAAAATAAAACAAACATAGAATTCCTGGAAATCTACGGCAGCATCACTTTCTAAATTTTTTATTTTTTTATTTAATTATTTAAGACAACACCCTGCACTAAGGAAATAATCCTTGTATTGCGGGGGACTTTACAAACATATAATTAACGGACACAAATTACATCCAGACTCAGAACAACAATTTGTGGATCACACAAAGTGTTGTCCCGCGTGGGATTCGAACCCCCGACACTGGCGCTGCAGGTCGCTATCTTAACCACTACGCCATCTGTCCAAATATTGGTTTAGTTCCTAAAATATTGATTTAGTGGTTTAATCCATCTTATCTTTCTCATGAAAACGATTTAGGTAATATCGATTTGATGGTTTCAAACTCTAAACTTGTCATAAAAATATAACTACTAGCCGACCCGGCGAAATTCGTACCGCCATAATTTTTTTCGTAAATATATTTTCTAAATTGCCGAAAATATAGTCTGTCTATAGCTGTCATTTGCGTTTTTTTATTACATGATAGATGCGTTTTTGTTATACCACGTAGTGATTTGTATTCTCTTTGACGTTTTATGTTAAGTCCCAGGATAACCCGGTCAAACAGGATGAAAATTATCCTATGTCCGTCTCCTGATTCTAAGCTACCTCCTCGCCAATTTTCAGGTAAATCGGTACAGCCGTTCTTGAGTTATAAATTATGTAACTAACACGACTTTCTTTTATATATATATAGATTTAATTAAAATAGTGACATTACATATAAATCGATTTTCAAAAGTAATTAATTAGCCTAGAAAGAAGACCTCAGTTACGATCGTAATTTCACATAATAGTCGGATCAAGTTGTATATTCGAGAAAGACACTATAGGTTAAGTCCTAAGTGCAAAAATCATTACCAAAATTTGTTCAGAATATTATATGAAATAAAATAACAAAATAATGGATATGCATAATTTGTCAGTAACTTTATCAGTATAGACCAGCTATACTCTAAGTGTGTTCCGCGGAACCCTAGGGTTCCGTGATGCCTCTGTCAGGGTTCCGCAAGAATTTAGAAATAAAAAAAAAAAAATCAAAACACCTCTCTCTGGTCGCTCCGCGGCTGTGCGGACTCCGCGGCCGCGCGGAGACAAAACGCTATGAATGTTATTAATTTATTTATTTGTATTTGTATAAGCTTGTGTTACATTAGCTGGTACAATATCTCATAAGTTTGGTCTCAACAATTTTATACTTGTACAACGCGTTCGCTCTAAGTTTGCCGGTCTGTGGAATGCGCGTACCCTCCCCCACGTGACAACAAAACTTATAATGTGTCATAGTTTTACCCAAATATCTAACGTACACAATTTTTATTGTTACAATTAAATAAAAAATTTCGAACGTCATACACTCATACCTATCGCCAGCGGCAAACTTAAAACGAGCGGGTAGTATACTTGTAAGCGCTCAGTCTCTTTGATAAAAGCCGCCTCTGAATTAGACGCTATAGTTGTCAACTAGCGACTTTCGTCTCTAACTTCAAAGGATAAAGTCGATATTGTTTACAACGCTATTTTTAAATTTCTGTTTTTATTTTTGCTTTTTGTTTATCAAAGGTGCCGACTCGAGTATTTTCGAGAATATTTGAGATCGAGTCTAGGACTAAGTATAAAAGCGGCGATCGCGCGTTGGCGTCGTCAAATAGGTTCATGCTTAAGGCTACGGGCGCACCGTGGTTCATACGCAATGCCGATCTCCACATCGACTTGCACTTGCCGACCATCAGGCAATATATGAAACAGTGTGCCCGTAGATATTTTGATTCTGCCACAACACACCCCAACCCCTTAGTGGTCGCTGCGACCAACTATATCCCGTCCCGCATCTCGAAGGTCACTCGACCGAGACTTGCTCTCGACGAGCCCGACGACGAGATCACGATAGCTCAGAATACAGCATACACGGCCCGCGAAGCCGCAACAAAGAAAAGACCACGGTTCCGTCCTCGCCGTCGAGGTGCGAAACCGTGCCGCGCAAAAATAAATAAATCTAAAGTGGGACCTCCCACATTGCCCTCAGCAACGCCCCGAGCCGAGGTTCGTACCCCACAGGGGATGCCCTTGGGCCACGTTGCTTAAATTTTTGGGTTGAGAGCCCTCAGCGCTCACCACTAGTCCGCGTAAGGGTGTAACAGCCATCTGAGGCTAACACTCCTTGTCAGAACAAAAAAAAAAAAAAACAAAATTGGCGTCGTCAGTTGATGATTAGCGTTCGGAGCGATAAGTTACTACCTACTTACAAGCTCGCTAGCGAGAAACTAGTGTTCATTGTTTTACTGCCTGCTGTATTCTGTTGTCTCAGTTTTATACATTTCTTCCCTGTAGGTTCTAAATTTAGTCTCTTATACGCAGTAACGATTGTGCATTATTTAAACCCCACTATCCTGACTTGTAACATTATAAATAAAGAAGAATGGAACGTTGGCTTAAAGGTGTTAAACGTGTTCCAACAACATCTTCTAATGACGCTGAATGTTCAAAAGCAATGCGCGCGGAGAATTTAGCAATCACCGATCCAGAAGATGATGCCACGAGTGCCACGACGTCAAGCTCGACGGTTTCAAAGACGAAAAAAAGGAAGTATGATGAATCTTATATCAGTTTCGGATTTGTTGATTCCAACGGCTCACCTCTCTGCATGCTCTGTAGTAAACTGCTTCCTAATAGTTCCATGGCACCTGCCAAATTGCGTCGACATTTAGAAACCGTACACCCCGAGACTAAAGACAAGAATAAAGAATTTTTTGTTCGCAAAAAAGATCAGTTATTAGAAAGTCAAAAAAATATGATGCATGTAACACAAACTACCAACGAAAAGGCCACGGAGGCATCATACTTAGTTAGCTATCGCATTGCACAAGCAGGTGAAGCGCACACTATCGCTGAGAAATTAATAAAACCATGTGTATTAGACATAACAAAATGTATGCTTGATGAAAAATCTGCAAAGCATCTTTCTACTGTTCCGCTATCAAACGATACTGTTTCACGACGAATCCATGATCTGGTAAGCTACGTCAAACAAGAACTAGTTACACGTCTACAAAATACACGATTCGCTTTGCAAATGGACGAGTCGACTGATGTCGCTGGTTTGGCTATCCTGCTGGTTATTGTGAGATATCCATATAAAAGTTCTTTTGAAGAAGACATGCTTATGTGTTCATCGCTGCTTACAAACACTACCGGGGAAGAAATTTTTAATAAAATAAATATATTTTTTGAAGAACATAATCTCAGTTGGAACAATTGCATTGACATTTGTACAGATGGGGCCAAGGCGATGACAGGTAAAACAGCAGAAGCAGTGTCACGAATGAAAAATAAAGCGCCTAATTGTAGTTCCAGTCATTGTATTCTGCATAGACAAGCACTTGCGATGAAGCAAATGCCGTCTAATCTAAAATTAGTTATGGATGAAGCGGTAAAAATAATTAATTTTATCAAATCACGACCACTACAATCCCGATTGTTCTCATTATTGTGTGAAGATTATGGCAGCAAACATAAAACACTGCTGCTCCATACAGAAGTGCGATGGCTGTCTCGGGGAAAAACTTTAACAAGGCTATTTGAACTTAGAGCCGAGTTACAAATGTTTCTTTCAGCAGATACTTCTTTTAATTTGAAGGACCGTTTGTATGATAAAACTTGGTTGTTCCGATTGTCTTTTATGGCGGATATCTTTCAAAAACTTAACGAATTAAATTTATCGTTGCAAGGTAAACAGACAACAGTGTTTCAGGCCTATAATAAAATAACTGCTTTTAAAAGAAAATTAGATTTTTGGATCATTTGCATTGGTAAGAAAGAAATAGAAAGTTTTACGTTACTCAGTGAGTTTGTTAGCGAAAACGACTCAGAAATGTTTGAAGATAATGTGTTTGAAGAATTGGTCCAATATCTCAGTTCGATGCGCGCATCTTTTGAAAAGTATTTTCCCGAAGAACACAATACAAAAATTAAAGTGAACTCCTGGATTCATAATCCTTTTTTACCCAACTTGGAAAAGCCTGAAAACATGTCAAATGAGATATATGAATCTCTTTTAGAAATGTCATCAGACACAAGTATGGAGTCATTGTTCAAAACGACGCCTCTTAATGATTTTTGGTGCAGAATCCAAGATGAATATGCAATGCTTGGCCAAATGGCTCTGGATATTCTTCTCCCGTTCCCAACTACATATTTGTGCGAAACAGGATTCTCTACCTACGCAGCCACGAAAACAAAATATCGCAATAGACTGGACGCCGAAGCTGATATGAGACTCCAACTTTCTTCCATCAAACCTGATATCAAGCAATTGATGAAAAATAAAAAACAGTTTCATACCTCCCACTAGTTAGATTTTTTCTTTTTTAATGTTTTCTATTATTGTCCTTACCAAGTGGTGAAGTAAATAATAATTAGTAACTGATACATTGTACTTTTATTATGCTGATTAATATAGAATACACTTATAAAAATAATTGTTTTATTGTAGGGTTCCATCAAGTATTTTGCTTCCCAAAAGGGTTCCGTCATTTAAAAAGTTTGAGAACCACTGGTATAGACGATGTTTTATTTGTGCTTTGCATTCACAGAAATGCTAATACGAAAACAAAACCGATTCAATTGGCTTCTAACGATGACTTGAGACTTATTAGTCCGCCCGTGACCATGAACTCTGCAAAGTGTTCGAAACGTCGGGCAATCAAAAATCAAATACAAACGCGATAAAATCCGTAAAGTAGTTTTATTTAAAAAATATAATGTATTACCGCACCTTACTTGCCCGTGGTAGTCGTAAATAGATGGCCACTCGAGGAGACCACGGCCTAACAACTGAGTAGACTGATGGATAAAAGCGAAGAGTACGCTATGCTGTGGACATTTGTTGTCATGAAACTATACAGTATACACCCTCAAATGACCTGACATTTGGTCTAACCCTAGAACATCGTTATGTATTCCAGTTGCAAAGACCAGATAGCAGTCACTCAAGTACATAGAAGGTAATTCAATACATAATAATAGCAAGGGCACGAAGCATATCTCAAAAATTTTAGTCTGTATATTAATAACTAATTCTGTGTGGTGACGAAATAAAAATACAATTCAGCACACCCTCTCTTGCCCGTGGATGTCGCAAAACACGACTAAAGGATTAAATATGCATATAACATCAATACAAGAGAAGAAAAACTTGAAATGAAACCCAATACCAACACATCTCACCAGCGCGGTATAGTAGGTCAATTTCTGTCTACTCTGGAAGAAGCTCGAGCCTAAGAGTGGGACGTATATGAGCTAAAATGATGAGGATGATTAATAACCATTAAAATTTAAATCGTTTCCGTGTGATGACGGAGTAAGAATACAATTCGCCACCCCATTTGCCCGTGGGTGTCGTAAAGACGACTAAAGGATTAAGTATGCATATAACATCTATGTAAGAGAAGGAAATCTCGGAATAAACCCCTGTATCAAGACGTCTGACCAGCGCTGTATAGTGGGTCAATTTCCCTTCTATTGTGGAAGAGGCTTGAGCCCAACATTGGGAGGTAAATCAGCTGAGATGATGACAATGAAAATTTTAATTGAAAATAGCCACAACTGTGTGACTAATAAGTATGTATTCTATGCAAGTAAGAAGTGCGAATGACTAGTATAATAATGTAATTTCGGTGAACATAATAATAATATTGACAAATTTGTAATTAGGTCAGGAACATGCGTCATCAAAATACGAAGTTTAATTTTATTATTCTATCATATGTTTATCAAGCAGATTTACGCACGAGATTATATAAAAACACAATATGTTCTTAAAATAATAACAAAGAATAAATATATGGCAACCAACGTAAATTTATTTCCGTATCGCATTCACTATTGACATGGGCCTGTCCATAGAAAATATCAATGATTGCCACACGATTGAAGACCACGTTTGATTTTGTGTGACTTCCAGTGCGCTGTTTTTCGGTGGCAGGTCACGGTGTGTTGCGTACCGTCTGATCCGTCCGGGGCGACGGGAGAGGACGAAAGAGCCTATAGACTGCCGGGTCTGTACCACTCTCAAGCGCCATATGAACTAGCCACCGGTACCTGACCAAGCCATCAGTGGCTGCAGGTCGCTATTGAACACAATCTGAAGCTCCTTTAGTCAGTTTTACGAATCCCCAGAAAAATATGTGCGACGTAGTATTTTTACCACAAGTCCTCATAAGAACCTTTACATAAATGCGATTACGATATTATTTCCTTGTGTCCTGTGACACTGATGCCGTCCTAACCGAAGTGGCAGATGTCAGCTAACTGCGTACGAGTGATACCCACAGTGGTATCCGAAAAAGTTACTTACTGAGAGGGCCACTGGTCTCACTGTGGCCCCAAGTTATGGGGTCGCATGATGCCCTTTCCTCGCCCAGATCGGTTCAGGCGTAATATAACCAAACTGTCAGTCAAAAAAAAGCCGAGAAATGAAATTATAAATCAATGTTGTCTTGGATAACATTATAAATAATTAACGAACCCAAATTACAACAAGATACTTGTAGATACAACAATTTATATTGCTTGGGCATCGAGCCCATTGCTTACTTCTATTATGTTAACCGTTTTTTTTTTTCAGTATAAATTGCACTTACTATTATAAACTCATTTGCAAAAAAAACGGGCGGTTTTGATTTTCATTCATATTTAAAAAGATACAATACCAAAAAGGTTTCAATCGTTTGTACACGTTACTGGCCGGTTTTAAAAATGCTGTGGTATTTAAAAAAGTACGTTCTAAATTCAATTTTTCATTTGATGTTCATTTTTACAGAAAACCCCTTTTTATCCTACATTTTTGGCGCGAAGTTCCAGAAGTTAACATCGACTTTCATAACTTTTATTCAATTTTTATCGATTAATTTCATATCCTTGACTGTCAAAGCTTTATTTAATGCTGTTTGGCTGTATCAAAAATGGTAGATAAAGTGGTAAAAGCTACCAAAATTATCGCGCTGCTTGAAGAGGGTTGCAGCCAATGTTTCGTGGCTAGGAGGCTAAATGTTAGTCGCTCGACAGTCCAAAGGACCTGGCAGCGATATCAGGAGACTGGTTCCGTCGAGAGAAGGCCTGGTTCTGGAAGAAAACCATGTACCCAACCACGGGATGATCGTTTTCTTGTGAGTCGCGCATTGAGAAATCGCAAATCTTCGTATGTGGATCTTAAGAACAACCTCCAAGAAGTAAGAAATGTGCATATTAGTCTATGGACGGTCAGGAGGAGGCTTCTCGCTGCCAATATACGCAGTCACCGCCCGGCCCGCGGCCCCAAATTACTCCGTGAGCACAGAGTTCACAGGCTTAGGTTCGCTAGAAATTGTGAATCATGGACTCAAGACGATTGGAATAGGGTTTTGTTCTCTGATGAAGCCAGGATATCTCTGTTCGGTGAAGATCGACGTCGGCGAGTGCTAAGAAGACAAGGAGAACGCTTTGCAGAGGCATGTTTCGAAGAAATCACACCTTATGGTGGGGGCTCTGTTATGTTTTGGGCAGGAATAAATTCAATGGATCGTACAGAGTTAGTCTTCATTGAAAACGGCTCACTGACTGGGCATCGATACATAACGGAAGTTCTAATTTCTCATGCACAACCCGCATTGGCCGCTCTAGGTGAAGACTCGATTTTTATGGACGACAATGCTCGCGCCCACCGATCCCGCGATGTTAATGCGTATGTGCAAGAGGTCGGCATTCGTCGTTTGGATTGGCCAGCTCGAAGTCCCGACCTCAATCCCATAGAGCATGTCTGGGACGTTCTGAAACGGCGTGTGAGATCAGTACACCCGGCTCCGCAGACCATCAGAGAGCTGAAGAATGTGATTACTGCGGAGTGGGAACGTATTCCGCAAGCAAGTATCCGGGATATACTCGCTAGCATGCCCAGACGAATTCAAGCTGTGATTTTAGCTAGAGGGGGTCACACTCGATACTAAACATTTATCTGCTTTTACTTTATTAAAGAAAAACAAACAAAAAAACTTTTTTATTTTTACTTCATGAGCATATGCACTACTAGCGAATATACACTACTAGCGAGGTTTAGCATTATTTCCCATAAATTGTATCTAAATTTTATGAAATACTGATGAAAACGATTATTTTCTTATTAATTTAGCAAATTGTGTGGATAAAACTACCTATAATTATCAAACAAAGAAATATTAACATTTGAAATGGTTCATTGCTTAGGTGCCCGTTTTTTTTGCAAATGAGTTTATTTCGTCCTCACCCTAAAGTTGACTGTAAGATAATGCCTTTGGTATTAGATCCGCAAATGTACTATTTTATGTTCATGAAGAATAAATAAAAAAAGTGAGCCGTCGCTCAGGACGCCTGACAGATGTGAAACATCGAAACTATTTTGTACGAGTAGAGACACGGTATCGAATATAAAGTATCGATACTGAACTCATGAATAGTATCGAAAGATAAGTAACGTACTGTTTAAAGTATCGAGTACTTTTATTTACTTTATCTTTAGGTATCGAGTACTTTTCTTTCGATACCGATACTTTTGTACTCGATATTTTAGTCAATAAGTACTTTTTGGTAGATATCGTATCGAGTAAATTATCCATTTGAAAATTGACTTTACGACTCATATTTATGGTAACGTCATTTAGTACAAACGAAATGAACCTTATAAAACGTAGCTTGAAATAATTTGCGATTTATAAACCAGAAATAGCGGCATCTATCGATCAAACGACTAACTCTAAGCTACAATATCCTTACTTCCTTACTAATATTATAAATGCGAAAGTAACTCTGTCTGTCTGTCTGTCTGTCTGTCTGTCTGTCTGTCTGTCTGCTACGCTTTCACGTCTAAACCACTGGACCGATTTTGATGAAATTTGGTACAGAGATTGACTAAAGTTTGAGAAAGGACATAGGCTACTTTTTATCGCGAAAAAATGGGTATAAGGGGTTGAAATAGGGGATGTCATTTTGTATGGAAATTCGTCATTTTCGATGATAGAACCACGAATCTTTGTATTAAGACACCTAATAATAAATATATAAATATTTGTTCAAGCGTTTTGGAAATTTCATTTACATGGGGATGAAATTCAACCCCTAAAATACCAAAAAGCATACAGTCGAAACCACTGGGCCTAGAAACGTATTTTTTTTTACACCATCGTATTTCTTGGGGTGCACGAGCACTAGCAAAGGATTTTTGGAAATTCACCCCCTTAAGGGGTGAAAAACATATAGTCTTTCGCGTCTAAACCGATTTTGATGAAATTTGGTACAGAGATAGACTAAAGCTTGAAAAAGGATATAGGCTACTTTTTTTGCGAAAGAATGGGTATAAGGGGTTGAAATAGGGGATGTCATTTTGTATGGAAATTCGTAATTTTTGATGATAGAACCGTGAATCTTTGTATTAAGGCACCTGATAATAAATAAATAAATATTCGTTCTAGCGTTTTGGTAGTTTCACTTACATAGGGATGAAATTCAACCCCTAAAATACCAAAAAGCATACAGCCGAAACCACTGGGCCTAGAAACGTATTTTTTTTACACCATTGTATTTCTTGGGGTGCACGAGCACTAGCAAAGGATTTTTGGGCATTCACCCCCTTAAGGGGGTGAAAAACATATAGTCTTTCACGTCTAAACCGATTTTGATGAAATTTGGTACAGAGATGGACTAAAGCTTGAGAAAGGATATAGGCTACTTTTTATCGCAAAAAAATGGGTATAAGGGGTTGAAATAGAGGATGACATTTTGTATGGAAGTTCATCATTTTCGATGATCGAACCACGAATCTTTGTATTGAGGCACCTAATAATAAATCCTTACTTCCTTATCCTTATCCTTACTAATATTATAAATGCGAAAGTAACTCTGTCTGTCTGTCTGTCTTTCTGTCTGTCTGTCTGTCTGCTACGCTTTCACGTCTAAACCACTGAGCCGATTTTGATCAAATTTGGTACAGAGATGGACTAAAGCTTGAAAAAGGATATAGGCTACTTTTTATTGCGAAAAAATGGGTATAAGGGGTTGAAATAGGGGATGATATTTTGTATGGGAATTCGAAATTTTTGATGATAGAACCGTGAATCTTTGTATTAAGGCACGTGATAATAAATAAATAAATATTCGTTCTAGCGTTTTGGTAGTTTCACTTACATAGGGATGGAATTCAACCCCTAAAATACCAAAAAGCATACAGCCGAAACCACTGGGCCTGGAAACGTATTTTATTTACACCATTGTATTTCTTGGGGTGCACGAGCACTAGCAAAGGATTTTTGGGCATTCACCCCCTTAAGGGGGTGAAAAACATATAGTCTTTCACGTCTAAACCGATTTTGATGAAATTTGGTATAGAGATGGACTAAAGCTTGAGAAAGGATATAGGCTACTTTTTATCGCAAAAAAAAATGGGTATAAGGGGTTGAAATAGGGGATGACATTTTGTATGGAAGTTCATCATTTTCGATGATCGAACCACGAATCTTTGTATTGAGGCACCTAATAATAAATCCTTACTTCCTTATCCTTATCCTTACTAATATTATAAATGCGAAAGTAACTCTGTCTGTCTGTCTGTCTGTCTGTCTTTCTTTCTGTCTGTCTGTCTGCTACGTTTTCACGTCTAAACCACTGAGCCGATTTTGATCAAATTTGGTACAGAGATGGAATAAAGCTTGAGAAAGGACATAGGCTACTTTTTATCGCGAATAAATGGGTATAAGGGGTTGAAATAGAGGATGACATTTTGTATGGAAATTCGTCATTTTTGATGATAGAACCATGAATCTTTGTATTAAGGCACTTTATAATAAATAAATAAATATTCATGCTAGCGTTTTGGAAATTTCATTTATATGGGGATGAAATTCAACCCCTAAAAGACAAAAAGCATACAGCCGAAACCACTGGGCCTAGAAACGTAATTTTTTTACACTGTAGTATTTCTTGAGGTACACGAGCTCTAGCAAAGAAATCGCGAAAAAATGGGTATAAGGGGTTGAAATAGGGGATGACATTTTGTATGGAAATTCGTCATTTTTGATGATAGAACCATGAATCTTTGTTTTAAGGTACTTGATAATAAATAAATAAATATTTGTTCTAGCGTTTTGGAAATTTCACTTACATAGGGATGAAATTCAACCCCTAAAACACCAAAAAGCATACAGCCAAAATCACTGAGCCTAGAAACGTATTTTTTACAGCGTCGTATTTCTTAGAGTACACGAGCACTAGCAAAGGTTTTTTGGTAAATCACCCCCTTAAGGGGATGCAAACACCGTAATCTTTCACGTCTAAATTACTGAATCGATTTTAATGAGATTTGGTACAGAGATAAACTAAAGCTTAAGACAGGACATAAGCTACTTTTATCCCAAAACATTGGGTGTAAGGGGTAGAAATAGGGGATGATATTTTGTATGGAAATTCGTCATTTTCGATGATAAAACCATGAATCTTTGTATTAAGGCACTTGATATTGAACAAATAAATATTCATTAGCGTTTTGGAAAATTCGCTTACGTGGGGATGAAATTCAACCCCTAAAAGACCAAAAAGCATACAGGCGAAACCACTGGGCCTAGGAACATATTTTTTTTTTACACCGTCATATTTCTTGGGGTACACGAACACTAGCAAAGAATTTTTGGAAAATCAGCCCCTTAAGGGGGTGAAAAGCGTATAGACGAAACTATTGGGGCCAGGCACGTAAAACTTTGTATGCGATTCACTTTCTTTTGTTATATGTGAGCTCTAAGAAATTATTTTTTGAACCTCAACCCCTAAGGGGGTGAAAATATATAGCTGAAATCATTAGGCCTAGAAACGTAACATTTTGTATGAAGTTGTCTTTCTTGGGGAAAGTGCTCACTAAAAAAGAGTTTTAGTTTAATTTTACCCCTAAGGGGGTGAAAAGCGTTTATCCGAAATCAGTGAGCCGAGGAACGGTCATTTTAGTACACGGTCGGCTCTCTTGGATTATCCTAAAATTTTTTCTTAGTGCTCGCTTACCAAGCACTATGAAAGAACTTCTGGCAGTCTCACCCCTAAGGGCATGAAAAGTGTATAACCTAAAATAATGGTCCTAGGAACGTGAAAGTTCTGTTTTGGGATAAGCGAGTACTTACATTGTCCGTGTGGTGACGGAGTAAGAATACAATTCACCATCCCCCTATCTTACCCGTGGGTGATCGTACGAGACGACTAAGGGATTTAAAACGCATATAACATCTATGCGAGAGCAGGATAACTCAAAATAAAATCCTATACCAACACGTCTGACCAGCGTGGTATAGTAGGTCAATTACCCTTCCATTATGGAGGAGGCCCGAGCCCAACAGCGGGACGTATATGGGCTGAGATGATGATGATGAGTACTAACAAAGAATTTTTGGAAATTCAACCCCTAAGAGGGTGAAAAGGGTTTACGGGGTGCCGGAAAGGTCGTCTTATGACATTCGATCCCCGACAATTTTAGGCAGCCCTAAAAGAGTGAAACGTATATAGTCCAAGACACCCAGCCTATCATCATTTTTTCATTCATCATTATTTTGCTCTTATCCTAATTACTTTGGATCGACGCAATGTGAAGCGTCTGTTTGTCTATCAAAATAATAGGTTTTATTTATGCACACAATTATTTGCACGATACCTATAACTAAAAAACTGTTAAAATTTTTTTGTTTTTGTGTTGTGAGTCACATAGGCATTTTTTATCTCGGCATTCGCATGGGAATGAGGTCTACGTAGGTGAAACTGCGGGAATTTAATCGATATAATTTCTTTTCACCAATGGAAAGCTACATTATCAGGGACTAAGGAAAGACATATTTATCATCGTATTTCCACGGGAATTTGAACTACAAGTCTGGAAGTAATATTCAAATGTGAAAGTTTGTGAAGATATTTGGATGTTTGTTACTTAATCATGCGTAAACGGTTGAGCAGATTTGGATGAAAATGGACACATAGATAGAGTATTTCTTAAATTAAGAAATAGAATACTTTTTATGCCGATAATATTCTTTGCGATAATAGTTCAATATGCAAGTTAATTTTAACGCGGGCGAAGCCGCGGGCAAAAGCTAGTATTTTATAAAGAACTCTCTAATCCTATAATGATAATAAGACAAGCTGTTTAAAGTGAGTCAAAATCCAATTCTTAAGCAGTTGGTGACATACAAACAAATAAATACACAGCTGAAACTAATAAAAGCCTATAAATAATGAAATGCTTTCATCCGTTCACAGACATTTTTTCCGCACGAAGAGTGTGATTTAGGAAACAGAAATGGCAGCATTTATCGAGCTAACGACCAACCCTCAGCTTCAATATATTTAATAAAGAAATTTTTAATCCTGTAATGATAATAAGACAAGCTATCTAAATAATTTTAACGTCATTGGTCCTCCTTAAATTTTCAACTTTTAAATGAAATTTGACTGTTTAAAGTGAGTCAAAATCCAATTCCTATGAAGTCGGTAATATTTGTATATACAAAGAAATAAATATATATTTACACCTGAAACTAATAAAAGTCTATAAAAAAACGGTTCTCCAGTTTTCGTAGCTGAAAGTAAACTAAATACCGTACCTACTGGTATATTTATATTACTAAGTTAGAGAATTTTACATTAATTTATAAAACAAGTATATATGCATAAAATAACATTAGATTACGACAGGAACTAATACAATAAAACTAAGGCATAAAGTATTAATAAAATATCGCGATTTTTTCCAAAAAATGATGATTTTAATTCAATAAACATTTATTTTCATTAATATACATTAAAAGTAACAATTTACTTTGAGTTCACTAGATGGCGATGTACAAAATTTTAAATCGCACTATGGTTTCGTTACAAAAATGTAGGTATATGCATCCTAATATTTATTTATTAATTAATTAATAGGGGACCGCGAGGCGTGGCGTTAAACGCCACGCGATGATCACGGTCACCCTCGCCTATAGATGTTTCACATCAATAATACTCGATACACGAGAACGATTGTAAGACTTCTTCGCCATTATATTGATAACCCTCCTTATGAAAGCCATGTGCCTTTCATCCCTCCTTACATATCCATACCAAGACAACATCGCACCCCTAATCATCTCTATCACTGGTTCTACTTTCAGGTTTCTCCTCTTATACTCATTTCTTATACTATCTAAACTTGTAATATAACTTGTAATATATGAGATGCAAGATGGATATGTGGCAATCTTAGCATACGAAGTCTGTTTATCAAGTCTAAACTTCACAACGATGTCGATTTCAACTAATGCTGTATAGTATAGTCAGAGAATATTTTATCAAGGAAATAGTATGTCAAGAAGCCCGCCAGCTATAAAACCACCATAACTCTATACGGCATACATCATCATTTCAGCTCATATATGCCCATTTACTGGACTCGAAACTTCTTCATAATAGGATGGAAATTAAGGTACTATACGTCTCAGACAAATTAGTATAGGATTATACTTTGAGTTTACCCTCCCTTGCATTGAAGTTACCTGTTTAGTCATCTTTTACGACACCCACAAGCAAGAAATAGGATGGTGAATTGTATTCTTACTCCGTCACCACATGGATAGAATAGTTTCATTGTTAAAAAAAATATCTTTAAAAAATAATAATACGTCACCATACGTAAATTACTTATAGTATCTAAATTAATTTCATCTAAAGCGCCGTATTAATGCTCTGTCCATCGTGGACTAATGCTAGATGTAGTCATGGAACGGAAGCGATACTATTCTCCGAGACGACCATTCGTAATGATGGCAACACGCCATCTCTTCTTATTCTGATACAGCCATAAGTAATTCCCGAAACAACTACGTCACGAGAGCACCTACGCCAGCCGTTACAAGAAGGCATAAAGTTTCTTCAGCAACTCCTCCATAACGTGGCTTGCTTGTAAATTTTAAATAAAACTACTTTACGGATTTTATCGCGTTTGTATTTGATTTTTCATTACCCGACGTTTCGAACACTTTACAGCGTTCATGGTCACGGGTGGACTAAGATGTCTCACGTCCAACACGTCATCGTTACTGCAGAAAATTTATAATTATCTACCCGATACAGAAATTAGTTATTAAATATTGACCCACAGTGGCTTGCTTGTCTTGTCGATATTTGCAACAACGTCACTCTCTTGAGGCGCGTATAAGCAAAGTATGGTTCATGCAGGCTGATAAGATATCAGTTTTCTATCTTTCACACCAACTAATGCGCAACTTGTTAAGTCATATACCTCAAGAGAATATCAACCCAGACGTAGTAGATATTGCACAAGAACGACCTAAAAACTGAACCTCCTCTTTTTTTGGGCAAGCTAAAACGCAGCGCACGACCCCATAACCCACCGTATTCTCTCCCCATTGACATTGCGCGGACCACTGGCCCCGAGTTCTTGAGGTCAGTGGCCAGCCTGGAAGGTCAGCCTTTTGGGTACCATACCTACCCGATGCCCAAAAACAAAACAGAACCCTACAGGATACTTTTTATATCTCTCTCCGTTTCCAACTATAATGACTCTAGAAAATCCTGAATGCTACTCCAATATACCTAAGCGTTGGCCATATTAAGAATCAATAGTAAATAGACCTCAAATCGGATAACTTCATCCAGTAGAGCTCATAACATTCACAATTGAACACCGTCAAGGGATATACATATTGTACAGAGACCCAATTCAGCCCACCCGGCACTTTTATATATCCGACCCACATAATGTGTTTATTTATTTATGTTGCTTTCACACCTTCACGCTGTCAATCAATCATAGTTATTTATGTTAAGTCCAAGGATAACTCATATAACGATGGAACTGGCAATATTTTTACAAGCTATCTATGCTTATATATTCTATTTCAAAAACTGTAATCGATATTTAAATAGTTACTATATTTTGTTTGAACTAAATCTTGAAATACTTTAGTAACATTCCTACTAATATTATAAATGCGAAAGTAAGTTTGTTTGTTTTTTACGCTTTCACGCTTAAACCACCGAACCGATTTCAAAAAAACTTTTACCAATGTAAAGCTATGATATCAGGGAGGGCATAGGCTATATTTTATCCTTGTATTCCCACGGGAACGGGAACTACGCGGGTAAGGCGACTTAAACCGAAGCGATGCGAGGGCAGGTTGCTAGTTGCAATATAAAAATACCCAGCTGTTTTCGCTACTTCGCTTGAGCAATTTTTCTCTTGGTATCGAATCTTCTTTCGAGATATCATGAGACTCTTTTCGTTTATCAATACTTCAGCTCAGATTGCATATACAATTTATTTTTGTCAGTAGATTGAACTGTTAGGTCAAACGAGAACCCAAAGTTTATTTTTCATTCCATCGCAGACATTGATCTAGTGAAGTCAACCTACGTCATTTTTCCACTCCTAGCAACATGTCTGCATTATTTTAAGTTTGGTCGGTTGATTAGAAATGAGAAAGCGTAACTTACTTTCACATTTATAATATTAGAATGGAAGATGGTGATATTGTAGTAAATTAATATTTATAATTCTATAAAATATGCGAATGTTAATGTGCTTTTATTGTGCTAACAAGCCTTAACTTCTGAACCGGTCGGTTTGAAATTTCTCATGCACGTTGTCTCCGAAACAAAAAAGTAGGAGTAAAAATAAAAAAAAAATTAAAGAAAAAGTTTAATAAGTTAAAGTTAAATTTTCTTCTATATAAAAGTACTATTCTCAAGGGATAAAAAATACAATTTCTATACTACGCAACTGGTAACAAATAATTATTTATAAAATTTTTCTATAAAATTTATAAAAATCTAACAATAAGTATATTTTTTTGTGTCTTAATATTATATTATGAACTATATTTACCATCATCAGCCCATATATGTCCCACTGTTGGGTTTGGGCCTTTATGAGAGAGAATTTGATCTACTATACTACCCTGGTCAGACGTGTTGGCATTGTGTTTTATTTCAAGGTTTCCCTCTCTTGCATTATTGTGATCAGCTTATATCAATCAATCAATCCTCAGGCCTTCTCTACCATGGAAGAGAAATTGATCCACTCTACCGCTCTGGTTAGACGTGTTGGTATAGGGCTTATGTTCCTTTTTTTTTTTCTCTTGCATAGATATTATTTGCAGAGCATATTCCTTAGCCGTATTTGCGGACACCCACGAGCAAGAGAGGCGGTGGTGAACTGTATTCTTACTCCATCACCACACGAAAAATGTACTGTATTAGTTTATAATATATTGTGCTTCGGTTTCATCGTATTAGAAAGATTGTAGAAACTTTTGTACTTTTCCTCTAGCCTTCCTATGAGAATGTCTTTTCTGATTACATGATTTATACACTGTTGTAGACAAATGCATGTGGATGACGGGGTGCAATTACCGTTCAACTTTTTTATAAAGCCATCATTTAATACGTACATCTTCATTCTATGAATCAAAAGCCTCCTCGTCATCTTCATCATCTTCCTCTCCCTACCCTTATTTCAATTAAATGACGTCGACGTAATATGTCCACTCATTCCACAAAACCTCATCAGAAGTCATTTTTACGCTCATGCCCTTTCTATCCATGTCATGCAATCCATCCATCTTTTTTTCAATGTTCCCTATCTCTTAGCCTTAAGCACACACTCAAAACTTTCCTCTCATCATATAAGGACATATGTCCTTACCACTTCAGGCGTTCACTCTTTAACTTTTCCGTTACTAGCACAACTTTCAAACTTTCTCGTATACATTCATTCCTTATTTTATCAATTCCCGTTACACTGCACATTCATCTCAACAATAGCATCTCTGCTACATGCAGTCGTATCATTACAGACATAGTGTCATAATCGGCGTGTTTGAAAGATTTGTTTGCGATCGAAGTTAATGTTATGAATTGTGCAAGTCAACGTTGCTGCCCTGGTGAACAAATTTTTACAACTCCCACGGGAAAATAAAGGTGTAGTGACACAGTTGTTACACGTCATCAATATGTCCAATTCTGACACGTCATCAATAGCACGTCAATAAGCACATATTTGACAACATATTTTTTTGTTAAAGAGTATATTTTTATAGATACTATCTTATATCTTTAAACGAGCAATTCTTGTATATATATATATATATATATATATATCTATATATATATATATCTATATATATATATATTCAGGACCTCGGAAACGGCTCCAAAGATTTTGTTGAAACTTGGCATCTAGAGGTTTCGGGTCCAAAAAATCGATCTAGCTAGGTTTTATTTATAGAAAATGTTGTTTTGTCCGTGTTTTTAGTAAAACAATATAATGACATTAAATTTTAAAAGAATATGAATTCAAATTTCGTTGTCAACGTCATGAGTTACGATAGCTCAGTTGGGGAGACGGCCGGTTTCAATTTTGGGTTTTGTGGCATTCAAACAGCGTCGGTTCGAATCTCGGTGTTATTATTATTCTCTTTTTGTAATTTTTTATATAATTTTCATTATTTATTTTTTATTATTATTATTTATTAAATATTACTTATTTATTAAATATTCCGAGCGAAGCTCGGTCAACCAGATATTTATATATTAAACGCAATACTATTTATTGCGATATCCACAAATCAATGTTCTCAATCTGAGCGGTTGTTCATTAAATATGAATAATATAAATATTATTAACATTAAAGGTAGGTATATCTATAGGTGAGTAAATGTTAAGTCGCGAACATTATCAAATTATCACTGGTTACAATAAGTAGGGAATATTGCAACCATATTTTTTCGTCAAATGTGACGCTTAAATAACGGTCTCTTTTTTATGTCAGAATGGGCTACTTGCAGAAGTGGTATAGATAAATATAAAATTAAAATTAAAAAAAAAATCAAGAACAGGTAAAATGTCTCGCGCAGGAATAGGTCAAACTATGGACATAAAACTCAAAAAAAAAAGATGTTACCATCGGTATAACAGATTAACATATGTTCTATTTGCAAAAACGGGACATTCATTTTTGGACGGGGAATAACAAGACAGTAAACCTGGAATCGGGACGTATGGTCATGTTATGGTCACGGTGCACATACACCTACCCATAACCTCTTTGGAAAACAGGCGTAGTCTCTCGCCTATATTCCAAGAAGATATGTAGAAACTAACATGATCCAATCAGTTACCTTCTCTGCTTATTTACTGTGTTGTTAAGCTTGCGACTGTTGATTATGAGGAAATGTTATGGTTGACATTATATAAATAGATTAATAATAATTTTATCTTTTAGATACCTACCATAGTGTGTTCAACTGCCTACATAAACATCACGATTGAACACGCGTAGATAAATTATTCGGTCAATGACTGATGTTACTAGAATTAAGCTGTCCGCTTTCCACAGAATAATATACTGTTAAATTTTAACATATTTTTATTAAAAAAAATTACGTAAAGGCATGTACCGGTAGGTATGTACTAAATAAAAATGTTTCACTACGCTATTATTTGTATAAAATTCAGTCATTTTCAAGTAAAAGACACCAATGAGGAATTAAAGAATTGTTTAAAATTAACCTACATACCTAAATTATTATTTCGTGTGATGATAGAGAAAGAATATAATTCACCACTCCCTATCTTGCCCGTGGATGTCGTAAAAGACGACTAAGGAATACAATACGCATATAACATCTATACAAGAAAAGGAAAACTCGAAACAGAAACCAATACCAACTTGTCTGACCAGCATGATATAAGATAAGGTCAATCTCGCTCCTATTGTGGAGGAGGCTCGAGGTCATATACGTCCCACTGGACGTATATGAGCTGAAATGATAATGATGAAATGATACCTAAATTCAAAAAAAATCATCCCAATCAGAGCTAACTCGTAATTGAAATTGGCAGTATGGTTGACATCGCTTTAGCTTACTGCGAAAAATTTAAACAAAGAAACTAGAGTTAATTAGTTTAGTTTGATTCTTGGAATAATTATATTCCAACATAGGAATTACTATTAATTTTGCGCTCAGAGAACTATCAATAAGAGCAATTAGGTGGTCTAAAAGAGACCGGGTGCACGTATATTGTGATAACGGCATTTTCCTATCTTTGAACCATATAACAGAGATACTGTGATATTATAACTACCACGACCTACATTGAACTTATTGTTATCTCACTATTGTTGGAAGTTTTCCCGCTGTTTAATATACAGACACGTATGTACATCGATAACCGATGTTGGACCTCATTTATCTCTTTGATTACACAGATGATACTAATTATAAATTTAATTACTTTAGTACCTTGATCGCGTTTTATTTAATGTTAGGGATCAAATGTTATGTCTATGTTGATTTCGGCCAAGGGAACTAATGCTTTCTAGTCGTTAGGTAAATGAATGAAATCAAGATATCGGTTGCGGTTGCCCGCTCAATAAGCGGTAAGTTGTAATACGGCTGGTTCGATGGCTTTACGTATCTGAACTGGGTGTTGCCAGACCAAATAAAATATGTATTGTACCGCTTTCGGGTACGGGGTTAACAATAAGCAATCGTTAACATTTTACCACCATAAATTTGAAAAAACAGAAGTTTCATCATTTAGTTCATTCTTAAATTCAAAAAGTAGAGACAGAATCTGTGAACGTATTTATGATGTTTTATATTTATTAGTAGATCCACTGTATTATCGGCATTCCGAGGAATCTTCCTTGATTTTGACCTCTAACCTAGTCGCACTCAAATGTCCGATATGCTATGGAATAATAGCAAGCACGGATTATGTTACAATCAAGTATCTCGTACATTGCCCATTTGTAATAAGTTTTTAACGTGTACCTACTAAATAAAAACATTTAACTAATATTTATCTCTCCGTGTAGTGATGTAGTAAGAAATATAATTCACAAACCCCTTTTTGTCGGTAAGTTTCGTAAAAGACGACTAAGGGATTTAAAATGTATGTAACATCAATGCAAGAAAAGGAAAACTCGAAATAAACCATAAGCAAATACGGCTGACCAACATGGTCTAATTCCATCTTACAAAGGAGGAGGCCCGAGCCCAACAATGCGAGATGTATGGGCTAATATTATAATGATATATTTATATGTATATATAGGTCTTGTACTAAATTGAACATTAACTTTATCATCAGGTGGTTTCTCAGCTATGGAAACTTTCGCGATGTTGTTTCTTATTTCATTTATTTATTTTTTAATAAAAACAACTACATATAACTTAATTCACAATCATTTCAAAATGTATGATGATATTTTTGTTCCATAATTGCTGTGTTTAATGTATTCCTTTGAAACTACTTTCGACAGAATTGATATAGCATTTCTATATAATATTACAATTGTCTTCCTGTGCCTATATTTCTATTATTATTTAAATGAAGACTTTTCTGTACTTGAATGTATAATAAAAGACACTAGAGAAGTTAATATGGTATTTGAGTTGGTCCACCTGGTTTTATGGTCAAAAAGCGTCGTAAAGTAGGTATTGGTGAACGTTTTGGTATCGTGGCTACCGACAATAGCGTTTCCCCAGCTAGTCTGGATAGATGCATGCGGGTCGACGCCCGCCGAGGAGTCATTGCCCGTTGGGCAGTCCGGCTGGAGAGTCCTCGGTACGGTGTCAGGACCGTCGAGGCCTTCCGGCCGGTGCTGATGGAGTGGTTGGAGCGGACGCACGGGGTGCTTTCCTTCCGACTTGTGCAGGTGCTGACGGGGCACGGGTGTTTTGGGAAGTACCTGCACAAGATTGTCAGGAGGGAGAGCACACCGTCCTGCCACTACTGCAGTTGCGACGAGGACACGGCGCAGCACACGCTTGAGGAGTGTACTGCGTGGGAAAGGGAGCGCCGTGAACTCGTCGCGATTATCGGTGCCGACCTGGCGCTGCCGACCATCGCCAGGGAGATGCTCGACAGCGTCAGGAACTGGGACGCGGTCGCCGCCTTCTGTGAGGCCGTAATCTCACGGAAGGAGGCGGCGGATCGTGTGCGAGTAGAGCTCCTATTCGGCGACACGTTCCGCCGCCGGCGACTGGGGCGGCGCAGGCGCGAGTATCTGCGCCTAATGCCGCCCTAGCCGAGGCCGCGGGTGATCGGACCGGGGAATTGTCCATCACCCGCAGAGAGGCTGACCGCGCGATGGCGACCGACGTCCCAGTACGTCGAGACGTGAGGTTACCCGAAAGGGTATTCCGTCGGGCCGACCACTGATGACAAGTCACATCTGCTCCGGTGGTCGGCCCAACAAATAACGAGGTGACGTGGGTACGGGTGGGTTATGGGCCCGCGCGCCGTCCTTTCATCACCCCGGACGGACAGGACCGCGCGTGCGCTTACCATAGCCCACCCAAAAAAAAAAAAAAAAAAAAAAAAAAAAGTCTGGATAGATGCATGACAACATAATCCCACTAGATCCTGTAGAATTTATCTATTTCTCTCATCCTAAAAGCAGGCGTCGTCGTCGTCTCAACTAGTACATGTCCAACTGCTGGACTCAAGCCTCCACCCCAATAGGAGGGAAATTGACCTACTATACCATGCGGGTCAGACATGTTGAATGGTTTTATTTCGAATTTTCCTTCTCTTGCTCAAATGTGATATGCATATTTTATCCTTTCTTAGTCTTTTACGACATCCACGGGCAAGATAGGAAGTGGTGAATTGTATTCTTATTCCTTCATCACCACACGGACACGAAAGCAATATAAATTTTAAGTGATTTTATCTTTTAATGGTTAACTTTAACTTGCGTTAAATTTTCGCAACTTTAACGCTTTAACGATTATCGAAGTTAACATTCTAATTAACGATTAACGAAGTTAACTTTTGGATTAACTGTGCTTATGTGTAAATGTCGCCCACATGGTGTCCCCATGGCGTACAACGTGTTAAGTATAGGTACTAACACTAGTAATACTTAAGCTTGGGCTTCTTGTCTCCTATATTTCTCATTTGAAAAATATGGCAATCTTCTTCTATTGGCATTGCAATAAACTTTGGGAGGTTTTTAGAATTTAGAGCAACGGCCCTAGCAAGGAGGCTCGGCGTCTCTAAAAATTGGCAACAATTCTTCATAACAATGCGGCTTATAACTGTATAAAAGGTTTTTCGGCGCGAATATGGAAATGTCATGTTGAGCTCTTGTATTATATTCATTTTTTCAGTGTTTTATAGTGTTATATTGTATAATTTTGCTGATGTTTTATGTAATATAATATAATTAAGGTGCTGAAGTGTGGTGAATGTGATATAAGAGTGGTTTACGTGTATTTTCATATTCAACCGAAATTCCCAGACAAATCATCTAATTAGGTTCTCAGCGCTTAATTAATGATAACGACTTGACTTACTGACGGACAATGACTGTTGATAAGTTATACAATATGAAGAAGTAAATAATATCTTCTGACTGTATAAAACGCACAGTTTCTTTGAAGAGGGCTTTTTTATTGCTCATAACAGTAACCTAACGAGTGGCCCACCTACAAGTGGTTATTTACTTACCTATTGCGACTTGGGGACTTGCCAAATAAGCAATGAACTTCAAAATTAACTAGATATCACGGTACCTAACCCTGAAATCTGCTTTCATCGTAAGCGTTTAAGAATGGAAAGGACTGCACTAAGAAAACGATGATTGTATTGTGGGAGGACTTTACAAACATGTAACGGACACAAATTACATCCATATTCAGAACAACAATTGTGGGTCGCTCAAAATATTGTCCTGCGTGGGTGGGTCATGATATTGGCACGGTAGATCGTTATCTTATTGACAACGTCATCTGTGCAGTCCATAATATCATTTAAATTATACCATTTTATATGTAGAATATAAATACATGGCTAATTAATACATAATATGTTTATTTAATAAAGAATAATTTCATAGGTCATTTGGCAGCTCGTTACGAAGTCCATTTATTTGAACGAGAAATGGTATGGGTGGTGATTTTTTTTTTTTGTAAACGTCTGCAGAGCAAAGTTGGGTATATAGCACTGCAAAACCTAATGTAGCTGTACTTAAGAATTCAGTCTTTAAATTTCATAATGCAAGCTGTAAAGGCTACAAAATACTTACATTTTTTATATGATTATGGAAGTTTAGAATAGAAACCAAAGAGTTAAATTACGCGGGTTATTTTAGTTAATTATGTACAATTTTCCTTCATAGAATAAGTGGTCGCCTTACTGAATGCAATGATAGGGGTCGGGTGGTAGGGCCTATACAAATAGAAGTAGTAATTTTTTTATATTTAAATTCCACAGTACATCTAGTAATCGTAATAGTACATCAGTAATCTTCACACAGTTTATTTTTCTCGGTTTATAAGACAGGCAAATCTAAATTATGGCCAAATCAGACCTTGGCTTGGCTTAGACTAACTTCCTTCTAGGCAACTGACCTTTGCTTCATTTTTAAAGTATGCCTATTTTATTTAAAATATTACTACAACACTCTCAACTTCATTTTAAAATTTTCAACTTATTTTGTTGATATCGAGAATCCTGACAAATATTTCTGTAAATAATTCGATAAATAGATCTTACTAATACATTGACTTAAAGTTGAGAACATCACTAATCGACCGCTAACTAGCGCAACAATAGATATTTTTGGATGCTAATGCAGTTAGGTATCGCATGAATAAAAAGTATTTGTTGCGCTCCTTTTTTTTTGTTTTTATGCAGCAATTGTTATTGTAATAGGAAGTAGTTTGATCGTGCTACTCATGGCCGTCAGAAGCGACAACCGGACGGTATTTTCTAGAATAGCTGCAAGGTCTGTGTACGACACTCCACTAGATTTAACTTGCAAATTAAACAAAATAAAGTCACGCCCATGGCCTAAAAATTATACTCCCAAACTAAATGCCTATACTGAAATTTCAAATCAAAAGTTGCAGCGGACTGCCAAACCGCAAGAGATTGGCTACTAGTTATCTATGCGTCACCTACGAGTATTTGAATAGGGCGCTCTTTTCCTTTGAGCAATCTGGGCAGGTGCCCAAGGATCCGTGACCGATAGAAGTTCCTGCTCATCAGATATCTATTACCGAAAAACTTATTTACATTATTTATTCATTTAATGTCGACATCATAGCTTATAAACGTCCGAGCCTCCTCTACAATGACAAGAAAACTGATCTACTATAGTTATAGTACGCTGGTCAGACGAGTTGGTATAGGGTTTTATTTCGAATTTTCCTCCTCTTGAATATTTTTGCAATAATCTCATAGACATCTTTTTTGATGCTCAAAAGCAAGAATTGTATTCTTACTTCGTCACCCCACGAAAAATTTAGTGACTGTAAAGAAACAAAAATTAATCTAGAACCTTGCTTAACGTTTGTTAGTCTGTATTCTGACAAAATAGTAATCTGGCAAATTCATGAGGGCCGCATTATCCCTATCGCGCCCAGGACTGTATCGTCATCATCATCTCAGCCCATACACGTCCCACTATTGGGCTCGGGCCTCCTCCAGTATTGGAGGGAAATTGACCTTACTATAACACGCTAGTCAGACGTGGTGGGTTTAGTTTCGAGTGTTCCTTCTCTTGCATAGATATTATATGCATATTATATCCCTTAGTCGTTTTTTACGACACCTACGGGCAACAGAGGGTGTGGTCAATTGTATTCTTACTCCATCACCTCACAGAAAGGCTATATATTAGTATGAAAATATAGTGCACCTGTCTCAACTGTGACTTATGCATTAAGATCTTGTGCATTAATATTTTTATGTGGATGGAACAAAAAAGACCCTTTTTCATATAGAATGGGAAGGATACATGGCATGGGAAAAATAGTACAGGGCGATGAAACCCTGAGAACAGGAAACGACTAGAACTTCTCGCTTTAGTAATCTCTTCAGTGCGAGCGGTTGTCAATTATTGATGCAATTGAAGCGTCATAACGGCAACAGAAACGCAAAGAGATGTAAATAGTAAATTTTAACTAGGAAGGCAAGCGGAAGTGGTAATACAAAGAAAACTTCTTTTTTTAAATGCAAAATTATTTAAATTACCTAATAGATATTAGGTAATTTAAATAATTTATAATTATATATATATTATAATTTATAAGGTATAGATATACCAATAAATAAAATTGGAGTGTCTGTTTGTAATGTCAAAATAATAGGCCTTTTTTCATACTCACACGGTTATTTGCACGACACCTATGCCTAAAGTACACATTAAAAATTTTTTGTCTGTCTGTCTGTCTGTTTGTTCCGGGTAATCTTCAAAACGGCTGGACCGATTTCAAAAATTCTTTCACCAATGGAAAACTATAATATCAGGGAGTAAACTAGGCTATATTTTATCCCGGTATTCCCACGGGAACGTGAACAACGGGGATAAGGCGACAGAAGCCGAAACGAAGCGAGGGCGGGTTCCTAGTTTAAAACTAAGTTTAGTGGTGATTTATATTTTAGAAAAGTAGTTTGGCCACTTTTATACATAACAACCTGAATGATGGATTCTAACAACTGTGAGTTATAAACATTGCGGCAAAAGTTACAGAAACGGATGTCAAAAATTGAGCTAATTTTCCCAGTTGCAGCACTTGAAGCAGAAATATAATGCATCACTATTATCAATGTAAAAACTAAAATTGACAGCCACTTGCGATTGACAGCTACTTGTCACGTCATAACAGCGGGATAAAAAAACCATCATTTGGTTTTCCCAAACCTGTCGCGTTCTGCGAGTTCCTTGCCTACCTTCCATTTCAATATAACAAAATAATTATTTCAGGTATGTATCACATACCTAATAAACTTATGCGGTACAATGTCTTGCAGATAAACCACATTGCATATGAAAACTGGTCACTAGTCAAATTAAGTGTAAACTGAACAGTTCAATTATCACTTTTTCTCGGCCCGTATACATATAGTATAGGTCTTAAGCCTTTCCCCATAATAGGAGAAAATTGACCTACTTAACGCACTGCACGGAAAGTTTAGCATAGTGGCATCAAATTGTCTCGAACCGTTCCAGCTTGAAACTTTTTGATCGCAGCTGAATTTTTAACTTTCGTTTTCATTTTAACACGCTGGTACTTTCGTATGAACATTTTGTACGGGACCATGCATGCATATGCTGCCGTGCAATCTTCCCTATAATCTTCCTTATCAATAGGCAGAAACCTTATAGCAATAGGCATAAACCTTATAGCAAAATTGCACGGATAGCATAAAAGTCCAAGAAGCGACTTCCATTGTAGCTTGCCAGTCTCGATTCCCACGCAGTGGTTTTTTGTGCAATTAATAATTTATTGTTCAGAATATGAGTGTAAGATGTCTGATAATTGCATGTTTGTAAAGGCGAGTTAAGAATGCGTCTCACCACCTACTTTTATTTACAACTCTGAAAATACTGTGGTCTTAAAAAAACATCTTTCTGAAACCTCAATAGGTTTTTAAGAGCCCACGGAAACGTTAACTAATGTTAGTGGTGTTACTTTATATTCTGAATTCCATCACCACGCGGTATCTATGTATATTTAATAAAAAAACAGACTAACTCGTAAATACGATAAAAATCTAATAACAATAGTTTCCAACGCTACATAAATAATTCACAAATGAAAACAGATTAATTTATAATAATGAGGTCAGCTAATTATGCAAATCTATTAATACAAAGCAATTAGGCATTATTAAATTGCAATTTGTACTATAACGATGTATTTTTAATTACAACAGAAATAAAACACAATAATTCCGCCGTCGCATTCCTTATATTGCATGAAAACATTCAGAAATATATAATATAGCAAAATTGATTATATAAACAGGTCTATTTCGATTCTAAATATATAAATATCAAAAAAATATATGCAATCGCCAATTGATTAAGGTTTATATAATATTTTCAAAACAATGAATGCGACCATTCCTCTAAAAAATAAAGAAAAATGAAAGATGAAGTTAGGACGCCACCTTTATCTCTCTTTTGGTGTTATGTCCCTCTACTAATGATGATATACATGCTGCTCGATATGTAATACCTATCTATCTGATTTTTCTATGAGATAATTATCTTAACGTTAGTAACCATCAAAAATAAACAAAACTTCCATGACACAAACAAAACTTTCTTTTGTTAAAATAAGAATTAGAAGCGCTTCGCTATCACGCTTTTCGGTGTAGGTTTTCTCTGGAGGCGGCGGTGGCTGAGAATTTATTTGATGAGGCCTTTGGCCTTAAATAGATCACGCATTAAACCTTTTAGGTAGCGGATTTCCCTCTGCAAATCGGAGCATTTATCATTTAGGTCGGAATTACGCTGACGCATGGTTTGTTCCTCGGTGAGGAGAACTTCGATTTGCGCCTTCTTCTTTTGACGGTAGCGGGTTGCAGCGTTTTTATTTTGTTCCTTCTTGCGAGAACGCCTGTCATCAGAAGAGCGTGAATACGGTTTGGAGCGACAGGGTGCCACCCATTCGTCATCAGTCGACGACGAACGCGGAGATGACGGTGGCGAGGACTGCGGAGAACCGCTAAGGCTACCACCAGAGTGCTGCGGAGAAGGTAGTTGCGCAGCGCGGTTACGTACGAGCTCTTCTACGTCCACGTAACCATATTCTGGTTCCGCCTGCGGGATTTGTACAGGTACAGACACCGGCCAGGCTTCACGGGGCGGTACAGGTACGATTGCCGGCGTGAAATTAGCGTGCTGGGCTTGTTGAGCATAATTCAAAAGCAATTGGGTGGCAGGTCCTGGTGGACTTTGTGGAGGTGTCAAGTGTGTCAATTCTACTGCGTCGAACACAGTCTCGAACTCCCTGAGGAGCTCCTCCGTGGGTTGCGGTGCGTTGAGCACGGGTGTTGGAGCGACGTGCAGTGGCAAAGCCACGGGCAGGGGTTCCACGCGAGTCGCCCCTTGTTGTAAGTTTTCAAAAATATGTAGATCCGCTTTTTCCTCCAGCCACGGCGGGAAAATTGTCTCTGTAAACAATAAAAAAAACAACGTTAAAGACATTTGCATATATAACTTTATTTTTGACTGTATAAATGGCGGGATAGTTCAAACGATAGGTCAATTGTCTCTTGTCTTATTCGCTGGTTCGCTCCCCACGCAAGACAATACTTTGTGCGATAAACAGACAATTTCGCCAAGTGTAATATGTATTGATTAACAAGATCTTTGTAAAGTCCACTCCAAGGATTTATTCCACAGTGCGCTGTGAAGTACTTTTAAAGATATTCAATATAGAGCCGGTCAAGTCTAATTTTAATTTCAATATGAAAACATATCTTATATCTATATCTCTATTAAGGTACATTTATAACTACATAAAACAATACTTAAATAAACAAAACACACGTTGCAAAGCGCCTGCCAAACGAATAAGGAAGACAATATGTTGAAAGACGGCAAACAAGTTTTATACATATTTAAACTGAACAACCAACATCAATATTAAATCCAGTCCTCGTTAGGAAAATTCCAGAAGTATCGCTAAATAAAAACAGATTATGCTTAAACAACTCATTATACAACTTGTAACGTTGATATTGCTAACTTAAGTGAAATTACAAGTATTCCATGAACTATACAAACACAATCTCATGTTGCACGCAGATGCATCAGCGTCACTGACACCATTGTGTTTCTTGTAATTACCCCATCGTCATTTATATCCAACAACTATTTAAATATATTTAAGTTTATTAATTTAGATATTAAGATAAACCTAATTATTCGTGCAACTCAAAATTTGAAATTTCTGTCCTTTATTTGAGACTTTTAACACTACGTTGTCCTATATGATGGTCTAGTATAAATTTTTTATCGTCTTTCGTGGTAAACGAACAAGCAGACCGATTGGTGACAACTGGTAACTATGGCACAGTAACATCAGGAGTATTATTAAATCGTTGCCTACTGTAAGTGGTGGATTAAAGGTAATTGAATAAGAATATAAATGAAGACAGGCGGTTTGGGCCTCGACTGCCACCGATCTTCTGAGAGTATGATATTACCCCGGACGAAGCGGGCTATTTATGTCTGCATACATATAACTGCCAGCAGGGTGGTATTTAGCTGTAGCTAAATAAAAATATGCAAATGCCAACTGTAAATTCCTAGGTTCAAATCTGGACGGGTCAAAAATCTTTTGGGGAAACCCTTGCTAGTGCCTCGATTCTAAAATAATTTCTCAGGTAATTCTCAATGGCACGCTCGCCTTCCTACTACGTAAGATAAAAATTAGCGTAAATAAAATGTTACGCTTTATTAAACCTATAAAGACAATGGCGTAATGCTCTAGAAACATAAAAATGCACCCACATAACCAATCGTGTAAAGTGTGAAAAGAATTTATACAAACTAAGACCGACGGCACGACAATCAATAATCAATTGAACATAATTGTTCAGATTGGTGCCTCGGTGCCTTACGTAAAGAAAAAAAATCAATTTAATGTCCGTTCATTATATCTAAATATAACATATGATAGACTGCAAAGTTAACTACTAAAATCTGTCATATGTCAGCCTGGTCTGCAATACCCTTCGACCTTCTGATAAAACTCCACAGAGTTCGCTGACAGCGCGCCCTCGATAGCAAATCATCTAGATAAATCCCCGCATGGACGTCAATGTATTATTTTTAAATAATTTATAAAGACATTATTGAGTTCAGCAAATGTAAAATAAATATTTTATCAAATGGTTTCGCTTTAAAATAATATCAATGCCGCCACGGCCTTGTTATAATAGAAACTTGTAGATAGCCTTAGTCTTGTTTTTAAAGTCGGAATACATTATAACGGGAGTTTTAATACTTATTGCATCAAGAAACACATATATTTAGGAAACAAGACGCCATTTTTCGTAATAAATTTTGCACTATATGAAAAGAATGTTTATTTGCTTTTTTGTGTCAATTTTAAATATTACACAAATCATTATGCATAACATGCGTTGAATTTAAGATTATACAGTTTTAGAAATATATACTTTATAGGTGTACAACTTTCTCCTAATCCTTAATACGAAGAAAATTGGCTTAATAGGCCACGCCGACGAGATATTATTAGCTTTTATTTCTAGTTTTCCTCCTTTCGTTGATATTATGCGATTAACGTCCCTTAATCGACTGTTACAACATCCTTAGGATAGAAAAAAGTGTATATTTGTTTATTATTGTAGTAGGGTGACATAATGTATTCGTAATCCATCACCACTATATATCAATAACGTATCAGCCATATAAAAAAGATCTGTTCCGTCTACTTTCACAAAAAAACACACCAGTTACTGTTCGAAAAAATATATATTTAAACAAGTTTCAATGCTATATAAATTACAACAAAGATAGATTTATATTATTTTGACAAATTTAAACAATTTAAGAATTGTACTTGCATTGCGAGATCGTTAAATATATCAAAACAAAATTAAACCAAGTCGCTCAATATTTAAAAGGAAATAGCCTAAGGTTGGTCAAAATAACTATTTATCCTCCATTCGAAAGGTGTTTCGGTAGGTCATATCTGTATCAATGTGTAGTAAAAGAACAAGTAGCAAATAAGTCGCTTTAAATTATTGGGCGAGCAACCAGACGAGGTCGCCTTGTGATCGAACTGGTTTATCGGTCAAACAAGCTAAAAGCAGAAAATACGCTTAGACAATTAATTTTGCCAATAATAAACCGCTATTTGTTTTTATATACAGATTATTAATTATTACGTAAGAATCTATTGCTAGATCTATTAATACGATTCCATCGCAGTGTTGATATAAGCATAACTTAAGACTTAAAGCCATTTTAAGTCGCGGTGAGCCTTTTAAGACTGTTGAACCTAGTGTTTTATTTTATAAACCTAAACTTAGTGAAGTTTCAAGAACTGCTTTATTGTTTTCGTCTCTGACTGTCAAAAAATATCGGTTTTCTAAACTATTATATTAATAATGTAATAGTTTCGGAAACCGATATTTTTGCTTCAAATTGTTCTAAAAGCTGTATGTTGATAACTTGAGACGAATCGAAATAGGTTAGGATTACAATCTGTGCGCAGAGCGACGTGGATTCCACGCTCGAGTGCCGATGCAAATTATAATTCCCCAATATTAAAGTGTATAAGGATTAATGTTCAAGTATATATAATTAAATGGTATATAAACTATGTGTAAGCTAACATCTTTTAAAATAGAAGTGATAAATATCATCACGCTTCATAATGTTCATATTTATATAATTATATAGTAGATATACTATCAGTACAGATGCGGCATGACGAAGCATTGTGTATACTTTTATCTCAAAAGAACAAACTTGTTGCGCAGTTATCTCCCAAGCCCAATTACCAATGTATCCAAATACTTAAATCGAATTCGCATAAACAGTAAGTTGAATTACTTGCTATATAAAAAAAACCTGTAGCATTGAACTTCAATGACCTAAAAAATACATACAAACAAGAATTGAGACCTTGAGAATGTTTGCACACCATATCGATTAGTATCAACAAAATCTAACAATACAATAAACAAATGTACCTACCAACAAACATGTCTGTCAATGCCATCACGAAGTCCAATAATTCTAAAGCAACTGCTTTACTAATCCAACCAAGAATATCCTC
Organism: Lymantria dispar; assembly: GCA_032191425.1. Classification (NCBI taxonomy): domain Eukaryota; kingdom Metazoa; phylum Arthropoda; class Insecta; order Lepidoptera; family Erebidae; genus Lymantria; species Lymantria dispar. The sequence continues at coordinate 23,932,650 of CM063457.1, forward strand.
TAATGTCCTTACTGCTACGATAAAGGTCTAATGATAACGTTTATTATAACTATATAGGCAGTGGTATATAAGAACTGGAATCCTCGTGTTGCAAGCTCTGGTCGTCGTAGAAGGTTCAGGATTACTCCCTAAAATTCTAACGTCTCTTTACAAGTTTCTGTGAGTTAAAAACGATTTCTTTGTTCCAAATGCAGCGATGGTGGCACTTCATTCTAACGGAGTCCAGAAGGCGCATAGACGTTGGCAGACATAGGTTATGAGGTGAGCGTGAACGCTCAAAATGTGCTCCTCGAATCGAATTTATTGTCACGGGTAAAGGCGTATATATTCACTAGTAAACGCGACGCGGCACGAGATAGTACTGAGAGCGCGCGCGCACACATACGTCGGACCTCAGCGACTTGCCCCACTACCAACAGTCACAAAATAAATTTACTACCAACTAATATTGTTACATTGTAATGCTCCACATTCACATTCTTACTTACACAACTACATTATGACACGAAATCAATGCAGTATCAAAGGCCTTACAACATTTATAAATAAATATTCTAGCGAACTACATATATATCTAAATATTATCTATTACGTAGTGTATTCGCTAAAACACCAGATTTTCCTGTTTACATATGCGGGTATATACCATTCCAAGAATAATCTTACAATCTTAACTTAACCCATGACTAACCTAATTACATATTGTAATTTTACAATGTATGAATCGATTACGAATTATTAATTATGTACACCTATCACAGACAATTAGAATGCCTTTTGCTGGCTGTAATGGTACAAACACGCGATTGCCAATAATGAGGTCCCTTATTCGAATACTGACTAAGTAAAATCGTTACTGAATTTGCCAAGCTAATTGTCCATACCACCAAGAGCAAGGAAGAGATTCCTAACAAATCACTGGTACTGAATCAATGGTCAGCTCAATAATGATGAAGAGGGAATATGATAGATTTTGGGGCTGCAAGTCGACTTGCCGTCGCCGTGGCAGAATTGGGGGATGTATGTCCTGTCAAAAAAACCTAATTTTCTAATAGCCAAGGTGATATCTGGTACTATTACCAGTAAACGGTAGTAAGCGTCCAGTCTGCGTTACGAGGTTTTAGGGTTCTCAACTCGAATGCAGACTTGGTTAAACACTCAAGTCATCGAACCGTCGCGTTGAAAACTCTCAACAATCACCCACTCCGGCTACACTCATCATAGCTATCTGCGGCTAAGACCTAGTCTCACGAAAAAGAAAATCCAAATCTGCATACGCCTTTATAGATGAATACGTAAGACAGCGAAATTACGCATGTGTTATATCGCTTTCAAGTGACATATCCTTCCATTAGCATATAATAGTCTCTCCACAGTCCACAATACCAAACGCCAAGCCACGTTCGGAAGGCGAATATCAATTTCCCATTCTCCTCTTGATCCCTAAGTCGTTTCTAACGACTCCTACGGCCAAGTAAGTATTGATACATAGTATACTCAATCCGTTACTAGATGAAGAGTTACAGGCAGGCTTACATTGAAGTTACCTAGCCAGGTTACTTAAACGTTATTAATTTTAGACTTAAGAAGGAATTTCCACTGTTTTGCTTTCATAGAGGCGTGGTATAAGCAACACTTATAACTTGTACATTACCCTCAAGGTCTACTTACACGTACCTCAATAAGCATTGCAATAACCTGTATCTGAGGTCATTTATTTACGTTTATATTTAATTAGAGTTTCAAAACAAACAGTATCAATATCAACGCTGCCAGTTAATCTTAGTAACATAATAGTAATGTATCATAAAAAAACTAAGGTGAAGGAACTTAGGTTAACTGTATACATGTTTTGCTTAATCATGACCAATAACGCTCAATATTGTAGTTATTTATTAGATAACGTTGCTAATTTTGCACACGCTATTACTTCGTGATACGGAGACCTCGAAAGCTGCACAATACATCCGTATTGTATGTAGCAATAGACTAAAACTAAAATAAATATCAACACCTTAAAGAGCACAAAAATACATCCTTAACCCACGTCAACTACACCTAATGATACTACGGTGTAGTAGTTATATATCTAGCTAAATTATACAAAGACTCAATTCGTGTTTCGGCATTAAAATAAGTGTATCCCAAACATAAAGCTGGAAAGCACAGTGCTTTACAATCCGTTACATTAATACTTCATTTGTGTGTTAATATGTACTAGTAAAAATTTTAAGATACAAAATAAACGCGAAAGCATATTTCTGATTAAATTCTTATTGTTTTGGCTATTAACCACGGCTGAATATGGACAAACGCTCAATTTTATTTAAACACTGACATTTTTCAATTTTATCAAATTATTTATTATACATAAGATAACGTTTAAAAAAACTTATTAACTCCCCAGACAGTAAATATTGGTATCATAATTATAAACGTAATAAGTGTGTGCTCCTTGCTACACCCAACTGTTAATTGGACATAAATGATAATTAGTAGAATCACGCATAGAAATGATGACAACCCGCGTATTGAGGTGTGTCACAAAATGATAAAAAATATTTCATAATGTGACTTGTTCCAATTTCTGTATTTATACAAAAACTATATAGGTTAAAAATATATATATATATATAGGTTAGTTATTATACATATTGCTCACAGAACTTTCGAGATCGCAATTTACTGTGGCGATACAATTTACCGGAATAATTGTAATCGTAACTTTGTAAGGCGTTCGAATAATTAAGAATCTAGTTGAATTAATCGAGAACAGAGAGCAGGTATTTTTGTAAATATCCATCCATCAACCTGTCTATGTAAGGTCAAGGTTAGAGCTAGGCGTGAATAGCCACGAAAGGGGATAACGACATAATCGTGACGCTTAACAGGTTTGGAGATCGCAGTTGTTGTTGAGTTTTTCAAAAGAGCTTCTGCCTGCTATTTACGATTCTCGCGAGAAAGTAAGCATCAGCCAAACATGAAAAAGAAAATAGTTTTATTACTCTCTACCCTTTCTAACCTATATATACAACGATGTACATACAACACATATACAACGATGTATAAGAAATCTACATTGCGTTATTGGGTCCTTTTTGTGGTAGACACTCTCCGCCCAATCTGTCCGGGGCGACGGATATTTTCGTTATTGGGTCCTACGATATCCTTTTTTTAGGGCGTGAGAAAGTTATAAGAAGGAGTGTCAAACTTCTAGGTTGGTGATAATAATCATTCTTGAAGAAGAAAACGATATATCTTTTGGCCCTCCCTCAGAACCGAAACCATTTCTCACTGCTAGTAACTTCATCTTTTCTGCTAATAAACCAGCATAGCATATCGGCAATATATTTTTTATATTATTGGCGAATGCTGTATTGCCTTCATCACGAACTACACTAAAAATTTACGAAAAAATTAGAGCCACGTTTTCAGTTTCAAGTTTAACTGGAGTCATAATTTTTAAGCATTAATTTAGATAGCGAATGCTATTAGAAACGACATTGCCACAACTACTATAAATAAATATTATTTAAAAAAATACAATAGAAATAATTTGGCGAGGTCTTTTTGGACGGTTGTTCTTGAATGTTCTTCCTACTTTGTAGTGATACTTTTTTTATATTTTTACGGCTATTAAATGGTTGTATAAAACGGAATAATAATAGCATCAAAAACTATTTACTCAACTTAGTGACTACACAATTTGTAATCTTAAGCAAATCTTAAGCCAATATTTTAATTAATACATAATCATTTTCATTATTTCAGCTCGTCATATAGGTCCCACTGCTGGGCTCGAGCCTCCTCCTGGATGGAAGTGAAATTATTATACGCTGGTCATACGTGGTGGTGTAGAGTTTTAATTCGAATATCTGGCATAGATATTATATGCGTGTTATATCCCTTAGTCGTCTTTTACGACACCCACGGCTAAGACAGGGGGTGGTGAATAGTAATGCAGAATTTATTTTTGCATACAGTCAAAAATAAATAACTTATATTTGACTGTTAACTTACATTTGACTGTATGCAAAAATCCTCTGTGGCATACATTCTATATTCTCCAAATTCTAGAACGAGTTTCAAATCTAGTCAGACACTGATAAAAATTCTAAAAACTCATTTGGAAGTCCGTTTCAACGCTGTACCACTTCAGCTACTATGACCATTGCATTTGGTAACCCGTTTATCGTTCACATTCTCGTCTTTGAAGAGATGTTTAATTGCAATTTCTATAAAAAAATATTTACACATTGTGGCGATGAACTTTCTATCTAGGCCAGCTAGGACATTAAATTATCCCCATTTTATAAATTAACGGAGTAAGAATACAATTCACCACTCCCTGTCCTGGATGGATGTCGTAAAAGACGACTAAGGGATATAATATGCACATAACATTTGTGCAAGAGAAGGAAAACGCGAAATAAAACCCTATACGTCTGACCAGCATGGTATGTACGATGACGATAACAAGTTAAATGATATCTGATGTTTACGCGAGCACTACACATTGTAAATAAAACTACTTTTATGGATTATATCGCGTTTGTATTTGATTTATGATTGCCCGACGTTTCGAACACTTTGCAGCATTCATGGTCACGGGCGGACTAAGGTGTCTCACGTCCAATAAGTAATAGTTATTACAGTCATTTATAATTATCTACCCGATACAGAATTTCTGTATCGGGTAGATAATTATAAATGTCTGTATCGGGTAGATAATTATAAATGTCTGTATCGGGTAGATAATTATAAATGTCTGTAATAACGATTACTTGTTGGACGTGAGACACCTTAGTCCGCCCGTGACCATCAATGCTGCAAAGTGTTCGAAACATCGGGCAATCATAAATCAAATACAAACGCGATATAATCCGTAAAAGTTGTATTATTTACAAAGTTAAATGATAACAAAAAGAAATCAATAATTTATAAACTCTTTAATATACCACATTTTAACTGCAGTCTCACCATTTTTGTGGTACATGAATTTCTAAAGTGTGTTCAAGTGTGTGTTTCAATTTCTAATGAATCTTTAACCTTACATACGTCACATATTTTTTGGAGTAGACTTTATTTTGTGGTTTATTTCTCTTGCAGTAATATTATCGGCTGAAATCGTATATAGATATGTTAGGACACCCGCGGTAAAGGGAAAGAGGTCAAATTGTACTTTACTCTGTGATTATGGGAATAAAATGATAATTAGCAATTAATATGAGCGCCTTAGGTTCATAGTCAAAATCATGGTGGTCTATTAGAGTTCTTATTGCTGTTTAACTATGACTAACAATGGCTATACTTTAATGTTAATACAAATGCCTGAAATTAAAACACTGCTGATAATTATTTAATACCTATACATTTCTGGTTATACCTCGTTTATACGCAAACACTGGAAATTATGTCGCCAGTTCCGCTGCACGGGCGACCTCGCTTCAATAACGATGACAATAGAGAACGATGAATTCAATTTTAGCATTATCCTAATAATATTATAAACGCAAAAATTTGTGAGTATGTGAGGATGTTTATTGCTCTTTAACGCAAAAACTACTGAATGAATTTTGATGAAACTTCACAATAATATAGCTATAGAATAGAATAACATATAATTTATCTCGATCTTGCCACGGGAAGGGAAACTATACGTGTGAAACCGCTGCTAGTTATTAATAAGTGGCAATAAGTTCTGGTACCAAATGTGATTAATATACTAGTTTCATTCTGTAGGTGCATTCTTTCAAAGCCCTCATTGTCTGCTTTACAAAATAGCGCATTTTACGGTGGCAAGAAACAATATTCCTACAGCCTATTAGCGTTGAACTTCCGTCAACAGGGACGACGTCAAAATGGATGGAATGCTCACATCTCAATTTTGATGTGCCAAATCTCAATTGGCTTACTTTTGTTACCATATTATGCAAATAATAGATATTATTATGACAAACTATAAAAACAATAGGTTTTTTTATTATTATTTCATTACGCATTTCTCTTTCATCGAGTGTCATACAAGTTGATAAAAGGAATCTGATCTTTGATCTCGTATACAGTACTAGCAAGCCGCCCTCGCTAAGAAAGAAAGAAAAATAGTTTATTTCTCCCTCGCAGGGGGATACATATTTGTACAACTTATTTTATATATACATAGATGTAAGAGCTGGGATCCCACCCGCAAGCCAGTAAAAGGATCGCTACTCAGCTTTATGTTGTGGTAACACCACAACGCTGTTTTTCAGTAGCGGCCTATGGTGTGACGATTGTCAACAAACTCAACGCTTACTACTTATTTAGAACAATATTTATGTTTTGTTGAGAATACCTAAAACTAAAATAAGTACGTACTACACATGCAAATATTAATAATACCAACAATAAAAATAATTACCTTAAAAAAATAAAAAATAAAAAACAATCGGTTAAGAATAGTATCAAAGCTCAAAAAATAAAATAACTAAAAATTAATCAATACCAAAAGTGAAAAAAAAAATTATGATAAAAAAACTACAAAAATGTATACACAATTTGGCTGCATAAGCGTTATTCCCTTTGCCCACCTGAATACGCCAGCGCAGTCTGCGCATACGGTTTACTGTGTGTTATATATATAACTTCGCTTCGGTTTCAGTCGCCTTACCCGCGTAGTTCCAGTTTCCATGGGAATACCGGGATAAAATATAGCCTATGTTACTTCCTGATATTAAAGCTTTCCATTGGTGAAAGAATTTTGAAATTGGTCCAGTAGTTCCGGAGCCTATTCAATACATACAAACAAACAAATCTTTCCTCTTTATAATATTAGTGTAGATATAAATGGATGGCGGTTTTAACAAAATAGCAAATGGCAAAGGAAATAAGAATTTGAAATGATCGAATTAAGTATACTACCGGCACGCTATGATGGCCGTTCTGACGTTTGTCCACTCATGAAGTTTCGTATTAATAGTAATTACATTTGAAGGAGCAAATTGCTGTTCTTTATTGTCAATAGTGACGTACAGCTAGTCATAAAATTTATCGAATCATTATTTTAGGACACAAAATTTATTTATTACATTTATTTCTAACCCATATATATTAGGGTCCCGTGAACATTTATTTTTTATTTTTATAAGATTATAATTATTGGTGTACTTATTTACCACACAACTCGGCATTTATTTTTGAAATTCAAAATTTAAAAAATGAAATTTAATGCGATCGTCACATTGGATCGCTGGCCACACAACTACTACCTCCGGCAAACTCGCGTCAATGCTCTATGCAAAACAAAGTAGTTTTGACTTGACATTGCTTCGAAAAGTACAAACTGTGAGTGCACTGCGATTGTGATATAGTTTTGACCTGGCTTTTGATTTTGCATATTGATACTGCAGTATTGTTGAACCTTGCTCGTTAATTTGGACTCTGTTTATGCCTTTTATTGTGGATTTTGTCGGTATGGCCGAACGTACGCAGAGAACTGTTCTAAACAGTTAGACGCGTGAGTTCGCCATACGCCTTCGTAACTATTTCGATCGTGAATCTCAAAATGAAGGGGCCTTAACATTGTGAATATAATGCAATTGAGTTGGTGTGGGCTCAAATTAAGGCATATGCTGCAAGACACAATACAGAATCCCCATTTGCCACAACAAAATTGCTAAAAATATTAAAAGAAGCTTGTGAACATGTGAGTAAAGGAGACTGAGAAAAGGTTGTGAGTAGAACTGTTAAATTAATAAGGGAAGATAATGAAAGAGATGTGAACATAGATAATATTTTTAAAAACGAACTTATAATTAATGTACGTGATGATAGCAGTGACGATAGTGAAAATAGCAGTATGGACGAATCTGATAAAAATAGCCTTTTGTGACACCTTTTTTGTCTCTTTTTATATTAACTTGTTTCTTGTGTGCATATAAAGTATGTATATTCATTTTCATTCCAATATTCAGATCGTTCAAATATATTAAGTAGGCATTTATATTTTTATTTTATTAAACCTTTTTAATCAGGTACTACTTGTAATAATAACTTGTAGATTTCATTACCTATATTTTTTTCAAGAATAAATCGACATTTCACATCACTATTGTAATATGTCAAAACGGCCATCATAGCGTGCCGCTACTATAGTTATTTTTTAATTTTAGGGGGCGGCTAGTAAATTTTTGGATTGCTTGATGGTTAATATGACAAAATAATTCAGATCGAATATATTAATTGTAAATGTTGAACAATTAAATGATTACGCTCTGTTAAGTAGCGATATCATTACGCAGGTATTTATATTAAACGCATATAATAATTAGATATAGGTACCATGTAAAAATACTTAGAGCGTAAAATAAATTGTGTGTCTAATACGTAATTTCGTTTACTTTTAAAAACACATTTTCGCCATTGCAACAATTTATAGTCGTAATCCATAGACAAGTGATTTAATTATAAAAAAAATTATGAGATACATTCAGTCAAGAAAGTATTGAGAATGGATGATTTGTTTATGGTTCTAAATTCAAATTTTTGTTTCTTTTTTGTTGTTGTTAGATTGACACAACTGTTTTCCATTTTGGCGCGGAGTTTGAGTTGCATCTGTTATTTATATTAAATACAGTGCTGTTTTTAGTTATATCATATCTAGTGTGTACTGCGAATTTCACAATGGACAAAACATCGAAACAAAGAGTTTGTCTTAAATTTTGCATCGCCAATGAAATTTCGTGTTCGGAGTCACTGAAAATGTTACAGAAGGCTTACGTTGAATCGACTTTATCAAAAACACGTGCTTATGAGTGGTACAAAGCGTTCAAAAGCGGTCGAGATGTAATGAAAGATTTGCCTCGCTCTGGTAGGCCATCAACGTCCGTAACTGAAGTTAACATTGCAAAAGTGAAAGAAATAGTGACTGAAATTCCTCATTCAACTTTGAGAGAGATAGCCGCCGAACTTTCTGTGTCTCACGAGTCGATCCGTACCATTTTAAATAATCACTTGGGTATGAAACATGTTTCCCCTCGACTAGACCCATAAGACCTGAATTTTTCCAAAAACTCAATCGCATGAGAGTCGCTGAGGATATGCTAGAACGAGTCAATGCCGACCCAACATTCATGAAACGCATTGTTACTGGTGACGAGCGTGGGTTTACGAGTTTGACATGCAAACTAGTCAACAAGCTTCGGAGTGGCGACTTCCAACTGAATCGAAACCGAAAAAACCACGCCAAAGTCGATCAAAAGTCAAAGTCATGTTGACTGTTTTCTTTGACTACCGCGGTGTTGTGCACTCGGAATTCGTGCCAGAAGGTCAAACGATAAATAAAGAATATTATTTGAGCGTTATGCGGCGTTTAAGAGAGCAAATTCGACGAAAAAGGCCAGGTTTGTGGAAAGAAAATTCTTGGATTTTGCACCACGATGCGCCTTCACACAAGGCCATCATTGTGAACGAATTTTTGTCCAAACACTCAACAAATACCATCGAGCTACCACCATATTCACCAGATATGGCTCCAGCCGACTTCTTTTTCCTAAACTCAAATTACCACTTCGTGGCACCCGTTTTCAATCGGTAGAAGACATAAAGGAGAATTCGCGACAAGAGCTGGACTCAATTCCGGCAACAGCGTTTAAAAAATGTTTTGATGATTGGATTATTCGTTGGCGTAAGTCTATCTTTTCTGAAAGAACATACTTTGAAGGTGATAAAATAAATTTGGATGAATAACAAAAATTTTGTATATTATTGATCTTTTCCCGGTACTTTCTTGACAGATTATTATTAGTATTAACACAGATTATTAGTATTAACACGTTATATTCATGAAAAGGTAAAAAAATAAATTATATAGTCAATTTATCTATACTTCTATGCTAATATACAAAGCTGAAAAACTTGTGTTTGCTTCAATTGCGCTAATTTCAGGCACTACTGGTCCGATTTGAAAAATTTCTTTTACCAATGGAAAGCTATAATATCAGGGAGTAACATAGGCTATATTTTATACGGATATTCCCACGGGAATGGGAACTACGCGGGTAAGGCGACTGAAACGTAGCGAAGACGGGTTGCTAGTTTAAAATATTTTCACCTTCTATCTAAACAAAATGGCGGTTTAAAGTTAGCATTAGCCCAAAGTAACTATTCCACGCGGACGAAGTCGCGGGTAGAAGCTAATTCAGGTATGTATTATTTAAGTAAAGGTTCAAAGAGTAAAATGATCATTATTGAATGTTTGAACTGCTTTCGGTCTCTTTAGTTAATTTTACATTTTGATTTTATACAGAGGAGTTAGGTATTTTTTTTATTAATGTCTTTCAGTAATTACAAATTACTTGAATAATGTAATATTTTTAAGGATTTTTTCAATTATATAATGCGTTCATCGTATAAAGTATATAATATAAATAAATAAGTTATATAGCGTATGTAAACTATAAATCTGGTACAAATATCGTGGACATTCTACTCTTTGTAATAAACATTTAAATATATGTTGTTTGACAAATCGTTTTCTTGTTATGGATATATAGTTATGTATAGGTATAATCTTATATCTATATATTTTAGTTATTAGCTGTAAGTAGTTGGTTATAGTTCATTTCGTAGTTTCATTTCTCTTTTTAATACATATTATCAACCAAAGGAATTATCTCTGTATTTCTCTATATAACATAGGTAAGGATATGTTGCCAAAAATTATGAAATGACGATTCATCATTCATTCACTCAGCCCACATAAGTCTCACATTCCCACTATTGGCTCGAGCCTCCTCCACAATGGAGGGGAAATTGACCTACTATACCTACCATACTGCGCAGGTCAGACCTGTTGGCGGGTTTTACGTCGAGTTTTCCTTCTCTTGCATAAATATTATCTTCAATACATATGTAGGTATCCTTAAAACAGTGTAAAAGACGACTAAGGGATATCCCTTAGTCGTCTTTTACGCCGTTTTAAGGATTACCCAGAACAAACAGACAGACGAAAATTTTTATACTGGTTTTTAGACTGTATCGTGCAAATAACCGTGTGAGCATGAAAAAAACCTACTACATATTTTGACATTACAAACAGACACTTCAAATTTAAATTTCTAAAATGCTTAGTGCTTATGAATGTTTTGGTATCTATATCGCAGTATTCAAATCAACTTTTATTTTATTCCAAATAATTCAATCTCACAACCGCCATGCTTGTTTGTTTACCGTCAACTAATAACACTTGCACGGTCAAGACGGATACTAACGATGTCTTAATTATATAAATCATAATTCTTAAATTTCATCACTTTTCTAACAAAGTTTCAATTGCATTCGAGGATTGCCACTACACAACAGCTAGGTCTACTATATATATATATATAAGCAATATCCAGGGTTCGGTTTGAGATAGATGTGGCCCCTCACACCAGCGATAAAACTTCAATCTGACAAATCAACACAAAGTTTTAGGCGTATCATACACGCACGTATATATTCTAAGCCACAAAAATGATAATTGCGTGTTTATCAGGCTGGAAGTGTCTGTTGTTTATAAAATAAAAGAAAAAATCATGATAAAGCAAAACTTTGTAATTAAGTAACTAAAATGAAGCACTTCTATGCTACCTACAAATTACACTACTGTTGGTCAAGTCTCTCGCACATTGAACTTCTGTATAACCATATTGGCCAGGCTAGCGTTGATGTATAGAATTGGTTGCAACTTGATTTACGGGATTATAAGCAGTATTTGGAGCTAGTGTTTGGTGTGAGCGGGACGACTACTGTACGAATAGGGATTATGCGCCAATATTCGGCGACGTGGCAAACACTTAAAAGACCGATCGCGTACCGCACCGCTGGTCTCTAACACGTGGAACATGTTTCGATAGCTGGTCCAATCTTTTATAACATTCTCGGGAAAGGCTTGGTGGCAGATTGTATTATTAATCCGTCTCTACACAAACGTAGTATTTATTCCGAACTCTGTCATTAGTGATTTAAGAAATTGTTTTTCATAAATACCAGGAAAGATAAAAATGTCAATAGCATCCACACAGGTCTAATATAATCAGCCTTGTTCAAATAATGGTCTTTTTTTATTATTTTTATAAAGGTATTTTGTTCGACATATTTCTATGACATCCATATTACGACTTAAACTATAATTAGCAGATACAAACACATTATACTAGGGCTCAGAACAACCATTTGCATTGATTAAAATATATATTAGATCCCCCACCCCCTGTAGAGATGTCTGTATCCAAGAGGTAGTCAATGGGCTGATGATGATGAATAAATATACATACCTTGTTTACATGTGTTATCTAACTGCTGCAGAAGATCGCTAGCGAGTTCTGCACGAGAAGGTTTGATTTCTGGTGGTGATGGTGGATACAAGCTCGTATTCGCATCGTCTTGGATTTGGAAACAGTCATATTCGCTTTTCCTCGCAGCAGATGGGAAGTTTTTAAGTAAATCTATGAAAGAGAGAGAAAAACCGCATTACAATCACATACATTTTACAAATCGTAACAATATTATTTGTCTAATAATTTAATTTAGTTTTCTAATCTGTAATAAATTACGCGGTTTATAACGAATTCTAAAACTTATATTTTATTCTAAAACCTTTATTTTATTCTCATTCTAACGAAATAAAACTAAGGCATGCGTGCTTATAATATATATTTTTAAACACATCCTTTGCCTGATAGGCAATTTAATTTTATTTTATGATTACTTTAAAAATAATCTTACTTTGAATGAGCGATAATTGAAAATCTCGACACAGATTACATAAACCATTAAGTTTATAACAACACATTTTTCACAAATCAATTTAACTATAACAAATACTAATAAAACAATAATTTAACTCGAATAATTAGAGCAATGAGATTGTATCGAAGAAGCTTCAAGGTAAGCAGCTTGATAAGTACAGCACAAAATACCGCTTGAGGACTGAAGACGTCAGTATATATATGAACCATATCTGCTTCAATTACGTCAAAGTAACGCCCCGATGTCGTGTGATGCTTTAAATCTTAATAATGATAATGATATAATAATTTCTGTCGCTTTAAGAACATCGTTACAACGCACTCTTAAACAAATACAACGCTTTATAAATAACTTGATATGGCATCAAATTATTTAGGCGTAACGATGGATTAGTCAAATGAACTTTTTACTTTAACTTTCTAAACAAATATATACCTAATAGTAAATTTTTAACTATCATTATGGATAACTAATTTATTATATTCCCTTATTACCTATTTTTTCAAAGACAAAACCCTGCGCTAAGGCAATAATCTTTGTATTGCGGGGGACTTTACAAACATGTAACTAACGGACACAAATTACATCCAGACTAACAACAATTTATGGATCGCACAAAGTGTTGCCCTGCGTGGAATTCGAAGCCAGACAGAGTAAGGTATCTTAACCACTACGCCATGGAAATTAGACAGGGTTTAAGAATGCATCTTACTATCCCTTCCAAGAGAGGGCAACAACAACATTTTGGGAAAACTTAATACTAACTCCAATCCGCCCCGCCAAGAGTGGTAAATCCAATTTTATCTCCCATTATAGGGAAATCTACGTCTACAATGGATGTTGATGTGATAAAGAATAGATGAATAATGTTTGTCCACTGGTGGCCAATAGCTCCTCGAAAACAGAAAGGATATTAAACTACTACAACATGATGACTAGACCACTCGGCGAAGCTTCTATTAAAATTTCTAGTGTCTTAGTAATGGTAAATACTTGTTTTACCCCCTTTTATCGTCCCAGACAAGCCGAAAAAGGCTTGATCACGTATTCTTAATCAAGCTGATATAATTTTTAATATGTAATGTTATATTATCAGTAAAAGAAAGAAGTGGTCCTTCTTTCTTTTACTGATAATTTTTTACTGATAAAAACTTTCTCCAGGTGAATGAGTAGCAGCACTATTTAGAAAGCGTGGCGATGGCATGGTGATTATCCACTTTGGAGAAGCCTAGGTTCAATAGTGAACGTGGATAGGCTGATAGATGGATTGTTGTATTATTAATCTGCCGTGTGGTGACAAAGTAAGAATACAATTCATCCTCTTTTTGCTCGTCGGTATCGTAAAATACGACTAAGGAATATGATATGCAAATATCATCTATGAAAGAGAAGGAAAAATCTTATACCAATCTGACACACGTGGTATATATAATATTTCAATTTCCCTCCACTAAAGAGGCCCGAGCCCAACAGAGGAACCTATATAAGCTCAGAAGAAAAAGAATTTGTATTCATTTAGTGTTGCCCAAATGCAAGACCAAGACGAGACTTGGACTAGTCTTGGTCTTGCAATATCACACCTGGTCTCGTCTTGGTCTTGGTCTTGCGCACTCGAGTCTTGGTATTGGTCTTGCAGCAAGAGTCTCGCAAAGTCTTGCAGGTCTTGCAGTTAGAATAACCTAACAGTCATTTATGAAAAATCGAACCAGATTAATCAAATATCATCCATCTATCTCTCTATCCATCTGCTAGCCTACAGTCCACCATTGAATATAACCCTTACCACTGAAAAAAATTACCCTCCTATTCCCCTGGTGTTACATTAGGCAGCGGTACTACTCCTATGGCAAAGGAAGAAATTTCGACCCTGTTTTCTTAAGACGTCACCAAACGGGGCAGTTGATACAACAAATTTTATGTCTTTTTAAATACGTTTATAATACATGGATGTGTTTATATTTCTCTTCCAGTTAAGTGGTATGTATCTTTGTATTGTTGTATTGTATTTCCAGATCAGTTACTGAGACTCTGGATACTTGAAAAACCTGTTGCTATATTGCCTATATAAATACTTTGGCCGCTGCGATCCATGTGGCGCCTATTATATTATTTATCGAAGAACATATAAAAGTGATTTAAAAATTTCACGGTTTTAATACTTGTTGGTTTTATAAAAAAACTATCAACCCATCCCGGCTATGCGCGGGTTCTTTATGGAAAACAAAATATAACTTAAGTTACTCCGAGAAAATATGGCTAATAACAGTAGGTAGTATTTATCGTCACTGTTATAGATGATTTTAAATGATAGCTTGTAATAGCGATAATACTAGTAGCAACGACTGTTATATGACGATATATCTTATAAACAAAACTGGATACTATATCGCACCTAGTAGCAGCCTAATCATTCATCATTTCAGTCCATATACGTCTTACTACTGGGCTCGAGCCTCCTCCATAATAGGAGGGAAATTGACCAACTATACCAAGCTGGTCAGACAACAACATCCACGGGTAAGAGAGTGGTGAATTGTATTCGTACTCCGTCCCTACTCGGTAATTTATTATATTGCGATCTTTATGTACGTACATACGCATAATAGTTCTTTTTGCGAGTCTGGGTGTTATTCATGTAGATTAATTGTAGGCATATTTCTAAGTCCAACAGTGCACGTCGTTGGGCTAATGAATAATCGAATATATAAATATAATGGGCAAGATCACTTTCGTATGAAACCTATCACGATTATGGTATTTTTATCCTTAAGCCTTTCCAAAGACACGAAGTCAACAGTTGAATGTAAGCTGAAATAGTGATTTGACTTAAATGCAAGACCGCGAGACTTGCAGATTCAGTCTTGGTCTTGCTCAAGTCTTGCAGGGTCAGTCTTGGTCTTGGTCTTGCAAAAATTAAGCGGTCTTGGTCTTGGTCTCGGTCTCGCATTTCTTGCAAGACCAAGACCGCAAGACCAAGAGTTTTTTGGGCAACACTATATTCATCATTCATATTATTCATCTCAATATATATACGAAAATGTATTTTATGTAAAGAAAAATATCGGTAACTTTGAAAAATATAGTGACATTCATCATGTAAATACTCGGAATAAGGATAAATTAGTTGTACACAGTACTCGTCTTCAACGAGTTAACAGATCCTTCATGGGGCAATGTATACGCTTCTACAACAAATTACCTATTAATATTCGAGATATGCCAGTTAAAAAGTTTAAAAAAGCAATCAAGAGTAGATTTTGTAGAAAAGGTTATTATAAAATCTCGGATTATCTTGATGATAATACAGACTGGTTATGAGCAGCTCCTCATTCAGGCATTTTCTCATTATTTCAAAAGGTGTTACATACATGTTTATTCTGTTGCTGTTAATATAATTGTAAAGCGTAGCGTGTTTTGCCAAACGAATTTGTTGTTTAATCTGTGTTTTATGTTTGTGGCCCATGGTATTGGTCATGCTCACTGAAGGGTCTGCTTGCGGTAGCTACGAGGAGCGGGTCACTCCCTTCCCTCCATTGTGGTTGAGGGGAGTGATGGCTGCTCTAGTGGTTAACTCGTGATCGGGTGCCGCTTGCGGGATCTGGTCCAGCCATGGTACTTTTTCGTTATATTTAATAACTGTATTGTATGATGATTCGAAAGGCATCACACTGGAGCTATTAATAGACATGTTGTTGTATATTATCTTATTAAAAAAAAAAATAGTAAATGAATAAAAAAGAAGACAAGCCCACTGAGTTTCTTGCCGGATCTTCTCAGTGCGGTCGCGTTCCGATCCGGTAGTAGTGTAAGGTAAAAATGTAAAAAAGTGACCATATGTAAGTGCCCCCGCGGGGTTTATGCATAATAAAGTATTTGAATTTGAATTTGAATTTGAATTACTTATTAAATAATAGATTGATTAATAAATTATATTCAATCTAACCCTAATTTATGATAGATTAAATTTTAAAAATATAAATCGATATCTGTGTAATATTCCACACACTAAGACAAACAAGATGTTATAAAATTAAATGTCAAAACATATTTTCAATGAATATATAAGATAAATAGTGGAAACTGACAAACAGGAGATAATGCAATTAAAAACATGAGCAGAGAGGCCAGTAACACGGGACAAATATGTTTTTAATAGCAACGCAATGACGTAGTCATTGGGTTTATCGCCGAAGTTTTATGTGACTTGCCCAATGAAGACACACCCACGTTTTCATAGCAACGAGTAAAGTTTCAAACCTCCATCGGGCGGCAGATAAGTAAAGTTGTTGTCAGGCAACGTATATTTAATATCGATTATATCTATATACATTATAAAAGCCAAAGGGTGAAATGAATACTGTTCATTAATGTACAGCAGAATTATTTTTTTAATATATTTTATTGGTTAGTATAGATTTACAATTGGACCTGATAGGTAGCGCTGCGGTCGAGTTCTAGGAATTTAATCATTTCAGCCCCACTGTTGGGCTCGGGCCTCCTCCACAATGGGAGGGGAATTAACCTATTATGCAGCGCTGGTCGGACATGTGGGTATAGGGTTTAACGTAAAATGTTTCCTCTCTTGCATAGATATTATTTGCATATTATATCCCTTAGTCGACTTTTACGGCACTCACGGGCAAGCTGGCGAATTCTAGGAATTTATTTTTTACATAATTTACATTTTTATTGCCTTTTGGTAGCAGATAAGCAAGCAGCTAGCCTAATATTGAGTGATAACTGCCGCTGATGGACTTCAGCTATAACAAGGGCACAACCAAATCCCTGCCTGACGTGCAAAAAGAGATCATTCTTAAACCTCTTTTAAGGATGGCCATGTCATAGCGTGCGAGAAACACCGGAGCAGGTAATTCATTCCAGAGCCTACATGCGCGTGGAAGAAATGAAGGGTACAACGTACAATTGAGAATAATATCGTTTCCAGCTTAAACCGCAGTATGATTGAGCCTTACGGCTAAATATTGTACCGTATAGAAAAGTTTCCGCTGACATAATTGGCCGAATACTGGCTAATCCTAGTTGGTGTTCCAGTTTGGGTAAAATCAATCTACAGAATCTCGGGACATAGCCAATTTGCTTTGACAAACAATCGGTTCTCTTTTTACTACTATGAGACTATACTTAGTACCGTATCCTGTCAACATCGGTTCCAGTCAGAATGTAAACAGTATTCCCTTTTACCATATTAGAACAAGCTTAAGTAAATTAGATATCCTTTAACATCACTATTGACCACTAGACTTGGGCGTTGACGGCTATTTCTGGCAACGGCTACTAACCGTTTATTTGGTATCAATACCGACATACATTACAGTTGCAGAATATCGGTATAAATGTCTAAAATAATCGCGACCCTATTTTTCTATTCTTACACGGTTTAAACATAACGTTACATAGTTCAAACTATAGTGAATTATGGTGAACAGTTTTCGTAGCATACGATAGCGAGAAACGAAACCACTTTAACATTGCAATGTGATTTACCAGAGTTTATGACAGTTAAGCCTTACAGTAACAGAAATAAGAACGTCTTTCGCTTATATCAATATTCGTGAAATGCTACTTGTTATTAAACCGCTAGCCAACCGCCGCCTCTCTGTTTTGCACGTCAGGAATCACGTAGAAAGATAGCATAATTATTATGGTTATTAGACTTATTAGTGATCGTTCGGTTACCAACGTAACGAAACAAGAATCGCGGCACCTAACCAATTACTGTAGTGATATTATTAGTTGTCAACGTAGCGTCATCGTGAGTTGTTTGTAGCTAGATAACTGATAGCCGTTATTAGATATATCAATACCGATACGATACGTTAGAGGCATGTCAACCGTTTTCAGTTACGTTTTAGCGGACACATGTCTACTGACCACACGTCACTCTATTAGCGACAGATATGTCTACATTTTTTTACTCACACATACTTAAAATTAGCTGGATCAGCAGTTTCGCTTGCATGGAATACATTACTATTTAATACTATTAATTTGATTTAACAGCTGTATCATGCCGTGATAATGCTTAGAACTCTTGTTTCGTGATGGTCCATTGTTACCTAATTTTGCCTGATCTTTTAACATAATTATAGACATTCGTATCTGTATCAGCCTTATGTATTATAACCTATAATCTGTCTTATTAAACAGTCTTACTGTTTAACAAGACAGAGCAGTCATTATAAAAGCCAACTTAAGTCACATTTTCTCAATGTCTATTCTGTATAGAAATCACACAACTCCATGCATTTTTTTTCATATAAATAATAGCATAAACAACATAAACCAGGCCACTTAAGTGGTTTTGCACGCACTCCCTGTACCTATAAGGTACTTACTAACTAAAAAAGAACAATACCTTAAATTGGTTTCAAAGTCTTGCTGAACATTTAGTTAAATATTAATTTGAATTAATCTTAATTTGAATTAATCTTAATTTTATTTAAATTTAAATATAATTTGTAATAAAAGAAATGCACATTTTGATTGTTTAGTTGACCTTGTAGTGGTATCTAAGTAATTCGGTCATTCGAAAAATCACATAAGTCATACGATTGGATTTTTTAGGAATGGCACTTTCTTTTAAAAAATAAACGAGTTTATAAGGACTTAGGCTTATAATTTTCAATAATAGCAATCAAAAATATTATTGATATGGTTGTTCAATTTAAAACAAAGATATATAATTAATACCCAGTTTCTTGTTAAAACATGGTAAGTTTAGAACAGTCAATCAGATTTTTCATTATTAATAGTGATATTTTTTTTAAAAACCTTTTTAAAAAATACTCTAATGAGGCTGAAGAAATCGTTATATTTTATAAGAAAGAAGTTGGTTAATTTTTAAGAAAACAGTTTTTATTGATTTCGGAAAAATTCTAATCACGTGACTTAAATATGTGGTTTGAAATGACCTATTCGTCTATCTTACACAATAAGATTTCTAAAAACCACGAGGTAGCTGTCGAGATTAGAGCAGTCACACAAACAATATCATCAACTCTCACAATAGTTATATAATATACAAACTCGCTTGTACGTATATGAATATTAACACAGTAGCTATGAACATGAGGCGAGTTCGTGGGGGTGCTGTCGCTAAAGAGATATAGCTACTATACATATAACTGTATGCTGTGTCAAATGGTCAAACGAGATAATATTATTGATAAATAGTTCTATAATTATGATAATACCAATACGCCTCCAAGGTACCTACAGTGCTGGTCGAGGTAATTCTATAATTATAACAAGACTCGAACTAATGTACTGTTTCACACAGCCAATAATATTGGAGCTCGTTTACTAGTAGAAGTAGTAGATAAGTCAAATCCCGTTAAACTGAAACATTGTGAATACATAAGACAGCGTCATGTGGAGGTCTTAACATGCTCATTTACTAGTAGAAGTAATAGATAAGTCAAATCGCGTTCTATGAAACATATACGTCTTATGAATACAGCGTCATGTGGAGGTCTTAACATGCTCATTTACTAGTAGAAGTAATAGATAAGTCAAATCGCGTTCTATGAAACATATACGTCTTATGAATACAGCGTCATGTGGAGGTCTTTAACTTGGTATGTAAGCATCGCTTAACATATGACACCTAAGGACAATCTACTATGATATTTCGCCATTATCTTTGGTTAATACACTAGTGACTAGACTATCCGTGTGGTTATGGAGTAAGAATACAATTAGCCACCCCTCTCTTGTCCGTGTGTAACGTAAACGCTGACTATCAGATATATGATATTAACGTCGACACAAGAAAAGGAAAACCCTATGTAAAACCCTATTCCAACACGTCTGACCGACCCTCCGCGCTAGGAGCACTCGGCGCTCACCTGTAATGCGGGTTAAGCTGTTAAAGCCATCTGCGGCTAACATCTATAGACACACAAAGCCTGACCAGCATGGAATTGTAGGTCAATTCCCCTCCCAATGTAGAGGAGGCCTGAACCCAACAGTGGGACTTATATAGACTGAGATGGAAGACGTCGCAAGTCCCGTCACAAACATCTATAGTAGCATTTCAGCCGTGCCTCCGTGAAAGAATTATCGCGTGATGCTGTGACCAATATATGTAATGCACCACGCGATATGCAACGTGCCGTTTCTCTGTAAATGATAAGTATTTCATAAAAACAAAACTATACCCAATGATATCTATAAATATATATTACTATTAAAATCATAAAGAGTCTGTTTGTTTGAATGTCTACATAAAATAGCCTGTTTATCGAAGACAGTTATAAGCTATATACATAAAGGCACGATCCGTCTGTATGTGAAGATCGTTAACGATTTATTTCATCGAAGCCCTTAACACTGCGACAAAAAGGAGCGGAGCAATTTCTATAAATGTTAACGAATTGATCAGAATTTGGTAACAGCAGAACATCGCTCATCAAGGATCATGCTCAATCACCGTTGTCATAACAACTGTCGAGATACCAAAAATGGTGATTAATGTTATTAATATTGATATTACTTTTATTGCTGTGTGGTGGAGGCTGTGATATTACCAATCCTACCATTGCTCATGGATGTCGTAAAAGAGGGCTAAATCTCCTTCTGATATCGCCTGCTCAACAATTACATTCCTCAGGAGGGTTAACATCAGGCAAGCGGTTAATCATGAAAATATTGGCAAATCTTTTGCAACATGTACGATGGAAGAAGAGTATATACTGCGTCGACCCCAAGTAATTGGGATAAGAGTAGGCTGATGATGATGATGAGTATTATCAATGGGAACAACGTATGTGTCCAATGGGAACAACTTGAGTGTTCAAAAACATTACACACACATTTTGTTTTTGCTACCGAGGATTCTGATAAAGGTGGCACGCCCACATTGCGATGGAGAGATATGCATATGTTTCTATGCAGCAGGTTAAATGGCTACACGCCGTCCCTTCCACTGCCTCGGGCAGTTTAGGTCGATGTAAGCGACCATAGACTGCCCGCAAAAAATCAAAATGAGGTCGCCAATTTGTGACTGACCTAAATGGACCACACATAAAATAAACTAATGGATTTCGTTCTTTTTTCATTTACGTTTCGTAAATTAGTGTAATAAATTATTGTCCTATGCCTACCAGTATGGCTAAGATAAAGATTTATATTTGAATTACCAAAATATTGAAGATTAAAGTATAAATCTTCATCTTTCTTTCACCGTTTTAGTAATTCCATGCAATAAAAAACACTAAATAATCACAATAATTTAATAATGATTAAAAGTGTGTTATACAAAGTTATCCATTTAAATCTTTTTTTTTTTTTAATTTTTAATGTGTTACTAGGTAATGCCATCGTTAATGATAAAACTATAATTCTCAAAACTGACTGCGGGTATGTTAAAAGACGCCTAAGGGATATGCAGATAACATCGACGCAAGAATAGCAAAACTCGAAATAAAATCCCATATCAAACGATTGACCACCGTAATGTATATCAACTTCCCTCCTATTATGGAAGGAGGCTCAAAGCCAACAGTGCGACGTTTGTGAGCTAAGATGATGAACATGGTAGATCTTCTAAATTTAACTGTTAATATTAACTATAACATCTGTGGGCTTAATATGAATATTTGAGTTGAAGT
Organism: Lymantria dispar; assembly: GCA_032191425.1. Lineage (NCBI taxonomy): Eukaryota > Metazoa > Arthropoda > Insecta > Lepidoptera > Erebidae > Lymantria > Lymantria dispar. Next base: position 23,955,053 of record CM063457.1, read on the forward strand.
ATTCGTAACATAAAATGAATACATTACCTCGGCTCAATCCGTGTGGTGACGGAACAAGAATACAATTCACCACCCCAATATCTGTCAGAACAAACCACTAAGGGATATATTATGCATATAACTCAGAAAACTCGAAATAATACCCTATACCAACCCGCCTAACCAGCATGGTGATGTAGGTCAATTTCCCTACCATTGTGGAGGAAGCTCGATCACGACAATGGGACTTATATCAGATGTGATGATGATGACGATGATTCGTAACGTTATCGAGGCCAAATTATATGGATTTAGAGCAGTGTCCTTATCGTCCGATAGAGGCGCTGCTCCAAATCTCACGCAAATTGGTCTCGATAACAATACGAATACTTTGACGAAAATTATCATGCCCACTAAAGTACATGTACATATTTTTTACAACATAGTCCCGCCTATATCCAAATGATTAATAGATCGTTCTTGATTTTCGCGTCATAAAATGAATGCTTGGACATAAATAATAATATTTGTTTTAGGGTCACATAAGTGATAATCCGTTCCATCCTCATAATTATAAAACAATACTATAATTTTAAAACAACGGAATAATAATTAAATACATTATTAAGATCGTTTATTTTATCATCTTTGAGCCAAATAAGGTCATAGATTAATACCACGTGTTATGTTGCACACGTTCTTCTCCAAACTTACATGGAGATAGTTTCCCTATTGTTATATCTTAACATCGGAATAAATACATCTTTGTATCCTACGTTACACAAATCAAATTAGTATTTATTAATTTTATTTCATTTCGTGTGATGACGGAATAAGAATACAATCACCGCCCTTGCCCATGGTTGTTATAAAAGACGACTAAGAGATATAAATATAATATGCATTATAACCACGTTTATGTCGCACAAGTTTTCTGCAAACTTACTTCGTATCATTTTGAAGATTTAGTTTCTCTCTTCTTATGTCTTAACAGCGGAATAATCATCACTTGCCTGCTCTCATCCCACGCTAAGTCGGCACAACATGTTTTTACCTTCCAATCAACTGTCATATTTGCACTCACTATCTTCATACACATATCCTCATTTACACAATCCATCCATCTCTTTTTAGGTCTCCCACGATTCTTACGTTCATTCACAAACATATTGACAACCCTCCCCGTCACATGCTTTTCATCCTTCCTCATCACATGTCCATACCAAGACAATCTCGCGCTCCTAATCTTATCTACCACTGGTGCCATTTTCAGACTTCCCCTACAGCGGAATAAATACATTATTATTGCGTGTCGTATGGTGACGCAATAAGAATACAATTCACCGCCCCCACTCTTGGCCCTGGGTGTTGTAAAACTGAGGGGGAAAACTAAGGTATGTTTATCCCTTAGTTGTCTTAGTCTCCTTAGACGTTATCTGCAAATTACATAATTTGCAAGAGAAGGAAAATTCAAAACAAAACCCCATGCCAACACGTCTGACCACAGTAGCATAGTAGGTTAATATCCCTTTAACATGGAGGAGGCCCGAACCTAATAGTGAAACGTAAACGGTCTGGAATTATGATGAATTTTATTACAAGTACTACTTTTCTGTTAATGTAGCTGGTAGCGGCTTCGAATACTACCAACCCTTGCTTTGCTCGTGGGTGTCGTAAAAGACGACTAAGAGCCCTAGATTGACCGGGACCAACTCCATCTGGTACCATTTGGGTCAACGATTACATTCCCAAGGAGGGTTGACGTCAGGCAGGCGGCCGGTCATAAAAGTCATTGCCGAAACTTTTTGCAATATGTCAAAACAGATGACATATTGCGTCGACCCCAAGTAATTGGGATAAGAGCAAGAGGATGATGTAGCTAAATGCATACGTTACTTAGTCGTCCTTTACGACATTAGCAGGAAGAGTTAGTAATACATTATATTCTTAATTCATTCATCCATCGTATCAGACCATCAACGTCCACTCTTGGACACGGATCTCTGCAAGGGAGGATGATACCACGATTGCCAAGCTTTTATTTTATTTTATAAACACAATACGTATCTTGTAGCTCTTCTGTAATAGCACTTTTGTGACCTGTAACTTAGATTAGTTAGGCTGCAGCTGAAAATCAGCTCTGCAAGTTTATGTAGCATATGCTGAACTGTTGCCTTTTGGATACTAATATTTGGAATTGCATTTGAATATACTACGATTATTTTAATCATCAATATTTTTGTCTTCGTTTTTTATATCATTTGTGTACCTATATTTCTATGTCAAGCATGTAACTATAGTGTCCAATAAATCTTATTTTCTTTCTTTCTTTCTATCTTACGTACATCTCTTTGAGACATAGGGTATGTATTGGTCGATAACGACGTATTTTGTTAGTGAAGAAAATATGCGTGTCTCATTTTCCTTTCGGATTTGCCGAATTGATTTGTACTCTAAACCCTGTTAACTGGGTAGTTATAAATTCTGAAACTACTTGAGGACTATTTTTACGGATTTTGTAGCCTTTGTATTTGATTTTGGATTGCACGTTTCGAATAACTTGCTACAGTTAACATAAGCCTGTAATAACTTTACTAAATAAAAAAATAGCTGTTAAATGTAATTCTATTACCAACTTTATTATCAACTCTACACCTTTCTTACTCTAAAGACTTACCTATTTTAGTCAATATATAATATTGGTATAGATAATAAACATCGCTTGCATTTTAAATTAAAGTTAGGATTGTTTGTAATAATTAGGCCCATAGAACTTAAAAAAAACCTCGTTGTTTCGATACATCGATGTTTTTAGGGCGATGTGTTTTGTACATCGATGTTTGTTCTAAAACATCGATATATCGTTACATCGATGTTCCTGGTTTCGATATTTGCAGCCCTATTCACGTTCAGCAAGTCATGGTTATTATAGAGATTTCTCATTTTTTAACTGTCCGCTACAGAATTAGTAATTACATTTTGAACCACAATTAATGAATGACTAACACAATGAAAATATATTTTTTTTAATGTATAATATTCGCGTAAACAGCAGCCATTATTATACTAGAGCATTCGAATTTTCAATGATTTCAGGTGCTATAAGAAAAAGCGTAACAGGTCGATTACAATCACGTAGTTTTCACTACCGTTAACATTTAGCAATAGCTTAGCAAGCAAGAGAATAGAGAATCGGCTTTCATCGGATAGCCCTTAACAATTAAAGTTTGTAAAACAAACTCAGTTTCATTCAAAAGCTCAGAACATTGTAATAATGAATCATAATAGGATTTAGGAGTGGTAGAACCACACTGTCGACAGTTATCTGTCTACAGCCGCGGGCCGGTCCGTCCGGGGCAGTACCATGCTCTCGCAGAAAATCGACGTCTGAGTAGTAGCAATTTGTTACTGCGCTTCGTTCGGTGAGCGAGAGAGCCGGAAGCACAACTTTCTGAGGGTGATTGCGTGTGGAGGGTTTTGGTGGTGCCCTTGGTATCACCGAGCATCAATGCACGCATTCACACTCCCTTCGCTTTCTTCGCGGTAGGCAACGGCCTTGTAAAGGTCCATGAGCGGCAGCAACACTTACCATCAGGTGTACTGTTTGCTCGTTTGCCACCGTTTGCAATAAAAAAAAAATATCTTTGCTAATAAAAAAAAACGAAAAGTGCGTGCACAAATGAATCCGTATCCCTTTGATTTTCAGGTGACCGGACCGGGGATTTAGTCCGGGCACCCGCGGAGAGGTTAGCTTCGTGACGGCGATCGGCGTCCCGGTAGTGGACGTCGACGGGAGAGGGTACTCCCTCGGGGTATTCCGTCAGGTCGACCACTGAAGTAAAGGAACTCTGCACCGGTGGTCGGCCCAATGACGAAGGCGACGTGATATAGGGGTGGGTTACGGGTGTGCGTGCTTACGCCCCTCTGTCGCCCCGGACGGAGCTGGGCGAGGAGTGCGCCGACCGTAACCCAACCCAAAAAAAAAATATAAGAGCCCCTTTGATTTATTAAATTATTATTATTACACGGTCAATCGAAATAGAAACTAAAAATTTTAACAGGAGATAAGTTAATAGACATATGAACGAATGGAGAAAATTTAGTATAGGTTTCCTATTCTCAGTTAAGTGCCTTTCGATTAACAAACCCTGATAAATTAACTATATAGCAATTATTAGTATCAATAAAGCAATGGAATTGTTTTTATAATTATTGCTAGGTATATTAATAAAAAGATTAATCTTGAACGGAAAGTTCTTTTTATTATGATAAGCGTCACAGAACGTGCACGCGTTCGCAACGAAAACGATTTGTGTATAACGAAAAAAACACACGTGTTAAACAAATGTAATAACAATAATATGAAGACATCTCTTATTGGTTGTTTGAAATGGACTTATACTTTCATAAGCCAATAACAAAACGGCAAAATATATCGTTCGATATATGCTAAATAAAGATGAAAGTCACGCGGTTTTATTACTGACCTTTCTTTGCACCCACATAATTTGGGCAGTCTCATATCATTTGCCTGCCCTCATCCCACGCTAAGTGGGGTCGGCACAACATGTTTTCACGTTCCATAACCTATCAGCCGTCATATCTGCACACACTACTTTCATACGCATATCCTCATTTACACAATCCGTCCATCTCTTTTTAGGTCTCCCACGATTCTTACGTCCATCCACAAACATATTGACAACTCTCCTCGTCACATGCCTTTCATCCCTCCTCATCACATGGCAGTCTCATATATGAGATATAAAATTCCTACCATGATCTCAACCCATGTAAGTCCCACTGTTGGGCTCGGGCCTTCTCAGTAATGGGAGGGAAGTTGACCTACTATGCCGCGCTGATCAGACGTGTTGGTATAGGGTTTTATGTAAATTTTTCCGTCACTCGTATAGATGTAATCTCCATGTTAGATCATTTAGTCATCTTTTACGACACCCACGGTCAAGATGGTGAATTATGTTCTTACTCCGTCACTATGGGAAAAATTTTCCTATAGCGCCAAACATCGGATTTTATTTCAAACCATCCCTTTTCTTACATTGATGTCTGCTTACATGTGTTAATTATCTCATGCCCTCGGGGGAAAAAGACTTGATATCTGGTTATCATGCTATCGGACCAGCCTGCCTTCGGATCGGACTAAATCGTGTTGATTCCACCATAAAAATCAGTCACTATGCAGATATTATCGTACGAAAACCTTATTGTTAATATTACCATCATATAGTATTAATTTCTAAATTTCTACAAGCAATAAACAAAGCCAAACCACAAAATATATTTTGAATTTTTAAAACATTGGTATAACGTGGAAATAAAACCAAAGATGTTAAAATAACTAGCTTGCGATAAGTTGCTAACGTTTGCTACAATTTTCTTTTTGGGCGGGATTTTTTTTTTTTTTTAATGGGACTAATCCCACCACACATTCCCACCATTGTAACTCCTGTAAGCCAGGATCCACAATGGTCTCCATAAATGACACCGAGGTTTGACCCTCAGGCAGTCCCGGGATATGATTTTAATTGTCTTGGGACCCGCAACAAATTTAATTAGAAAAGATTAAAGAGGAGGAGTTGGAAAGAGAGATTCCACTTCCCTCCTAGGTAAAGCGGGAGACAGGAAAACAAAATGACTAGTCAGCCAGTAAGTAAAAAGGTGTACAGCTACGATAGCGCAGCAGTACGGCACCACGGATACGGAAGAGCTTAACGGGGCCTATATGTGAGCGTTAAGATTGATTGCTACAGTAGGTATGGCAGAAACGCATGAACGCACGGAAATTTTCTCGAGTTGCTACAAGGTCCGTATAGTATACTACCCCACAGGTGACTTGCAAACTGTTTAACATAAGGTTACGTTCGTTTTGCCAGAGATCGCACTCCCAGAGAATGTGATGTGCTGATTGTTCATACTCGTGGTCAGATGTGGAACATTGACATAATGGTGATGGTACGAGTTTAAAAGAAAATAATTTACTTTTAAAGTTGCCATGGCCAGTTAAAAATTGGGCCACGAAGTGGTCAACCTCTAGCCACACCTTCTCCAGGCGCTCCCGGATGCATGGAAAAAATAGATAAAGATGACGACCTTTCGATGATGAATCCCATCTTTCTTGCCATTCAGTTAAAAGTTCCTCATAGACAATGGATTGTGGTGCAAACAATCTAGCAATTTTATTTCGGTCGCGCGGTAGAAGGAAATCTGTATTCATAGTTTCCTTTGTGGTGTAATACATTGACGCTCGTCTCTGAATCTCCAAATCAACCGGAAGTACACCCGCGAGTACTGGTAAGGCCTCGGTACTAACCGTTCTATAGGCTTTACATAAGAATATTAGGGCCAATCGTTGGCTCTGTAGTAATTTAAGGCGAGCCGCCCCTATGGTGGCCCTATCGGCCCATACAGGTGCAGCGTAACTAATACACCCCAAATATGTGGCCATGTATATATATGGTTTTAAGTGTATTAAAACGAAGGCCCCAAGTAGATGTGGATATTCTAGTAAGCGCGTAGAAATTCCGTTTCGCTTTTTCGCCTACAGTTTTAATATGCTCAATAAATGAAAAATTTTTTTCTAAGACTAGGCCGAGATAGCAAACTGATTTTTTCTTTTTGACAGTCATATTATTGAATTTTATACGCGGCGCCGATTGTAAATGTCCTTTTAATAAAAGATGATATGTTTTTTGTGGTGCGAAGGCAAGCCGGTTTCGTGTACCCCAATCGAATATATCATTGAGGCATGTTTCCGCTAATTTCTCTAAACCATCCCTTGTGTTCGATTGTATAAGTAAAAGTCCGTCGTCTGCATAGCCGATCAGTAGACAATTTTTCGGTAGAGGTAACTCGAGAAAATCATCAAAACCTTAATTCCATAGATATGGACTTAATACCGAACCTTGAGGGCAGCCCATCGTCAGTGGTTTCGACACAGCATGGTGACTAAGTTTCAATTTAGTCGAGCCATTTAAAAAGTACGACTGTATGATTTGGTAGATATTTCTATAGCAACCACGAGCCTTTAATTTAAGAAGTAGCATTGGCCACCAGGCGTTATCGAAAGCACCTGAGATGTCCAGGAAGACACCTAGTACGCATTTAAAAACGGATGCGCTAATGAAACGTCTTACCGCAACGGCCGCGTCGATAGTTGATTTGCCGTGAGTGAAGCCGAATTGTTTATGATTGAACGTTGGTCCACCTGGCAATAAACGAGGAACAATGAGACGTTCTAAGAGCTTGCCTAAAGAAGGCAGTAAGGTGATTGGTCGATATGACTTTGGGTCGTCTGGTGGCTTATCACCGCCTTTAGGAATTATACGTATATAACCGCGACGCCATATACGAGGAAAAATGCCTTCAGATATGCAACGATTAAAAATTATTAACATTGAGTCGCCTGATGCTCGACTAGCTTCTTTGATCATTTTATTTGATATTTTATCTTCGCCAGCAGCCTTGTTTTGGGCGGGCTATGGTCAGTAAACACACCGTCCGTTCTGGAGTGACGAAAGGGCGGTGCGCGGCCCCAATAGACCAACCTCCAATAATGCCGCCCCTTCGCTAATGCCGCCCCTTCGCCATTGGGCCAACCATCGGTGCAGAGTCCTTGAAGACCATGGCCAGCCCAGCGAACGCCCACTTACGTAAACAAAAGTTTTTTTGTTAAATGTCTGCTAACCATAATTAAAAAATTAAATTCAAAAACATGGAAATAGTGAATCTATAAAAACATAAGGTTTCAAACATTTTAGGTAGTAACAGAATTTAAATATTTTAAGTAGTTGATTTTTAATGTAAGTAATTATGTAACAGATTCATTAATATTAATTATGTCTATAAAAAATTAAAGTCTAACTTTTTATTAGCTGCAGTAAAATGACGTTTTGTGGGTTGCCGGTTTTTGAAGAAAAATAAATAGGGCTGTAGCCAAATGAGTGAATCATAAATGAATAATCAGTTTGGTTTTTTTTTTTGAGATTTAATATTAAGTTGTAATGTATTTTTTTAACCTATTATTATTACTATACTAGAGGATTGATCTTTTTTAGTGGAAGTATAGGGAGGTACATTCAAAATGAAACAAAAACGTCATATTAATGTTATTTAATTAATCTTTTTCGAAATCACTGTCGCTGTCGCTTTCGGTCACACTAATAACAAATCTATCTGTCACTTCATCTATAATATGATCGAGGTGGCACATTTTATCTTCCTCTTTAATAGTGTGAGACACACAGTCACTCCACTTAGCCGGTGTCACTTTCTTGATTCCTTCTTGGAATAAAGTTTTCACTTCTTGCATTTTATACGTCTTATTATTGTTTGCGACGTGACTCTTTACCTGCGCCCATACCAACTCAATGGGGTTCAATTCACAGTGATAAGGGGGCAGTCTTAAAAGTGTGATACCTTTTTGTGCAGCCATCTCGTCTACGGCATATTTCTCAGTATGATTTTGTTGTTTCACAATATCTATGAGAGTGGCCTTGACCATATTTGGTTCATTTTTAGTAGTCAGCCACTCTTGAATTCGTGCTTTCGTCCACGACACCTTCGGGATTGTGAGGGATTGATTGAGAGAGCGTTTTCTTGAGTGTTACCTTGTATATGTCTAAAAGGATCAACGTTTATACAGCCTTTTATTTACATTAATATTAAATAGAATTTAGTATGATCATTAGGAGTCAGCTATGGAACGATTAGATATTCTGTAAACTTTTGTGAACTGAATCACATTCCTATTGAGATTAGGCTGTCAACATTATTTTACGGAATGACATTTAGAAACGTCATTTTACTGCAGCTAATAAAAAGTTAGACTTTAATAACCATTTACGCGAATAAGAATTACCCAAACATTACGAATGCCTCTAGATTAACTTACAAGTATTAGTGAGTTTTTCGGACCTTTCTGAAGACATTCACAATGTCTGGAACCTACACAAAACCTTAGGTAAAATATATTTGATATCCATATCGGCGGCTATGTTTAAGACAGTAGTTAACCAGCCACGGACTTCAAAGTCGGTACCAGTGGCCGAACCAATGATAAAGAGGAGGGAATAGGGAGGGTTATAGAGCCACGCACCGCCTTTGCGTCGCTCCGTACGGAATGGAGCGCGTGTGCTAACTATAGCCTAACTAAAAAAACAAGACAGCAATTAATAAACCAAATAAACAATAAACATCGTTCTTTTTTTTTTAATTACCAATATGTTAACTAGGTTAAAGAGACAGCTTATAACATAAAGTAGTACCTTCGAAAGCACATCATACGAAACAATAAAATATGTAAATCCAATTTTCAACGTTAATTGCTGTCTAAACTTGCCCATGACGAACGCCGAACAAAAACTTGATAGTGTTGCCACTCACACTGTATATATAGGGCAACTGCCCAAATTGGTATTGGGCTAGAAATACGTTTTAAGTATATGATAGTGAAGATTTAGCTATGAAGAAGATGATGCGTATGATGAATACTCAATGTCTTCAGTGATTGCAACCGAAATGATGATTTTTGGACAATTATTGAGTATAAATTAGAAAACTATTGATTGCATGTTGAGGTCCCTCAACGATTAATTTTGACAAGAACCAACCAAACCCAAAATTGCATAAACCAATACAAAATCACCTAACAGCCTATTGTCATACATTGATGGACAACCATGACGATGAATATTGTGCACTGGTGCTTCGTTAGTCCATTATACGACTCCGACTGGAAAAAAGAGTGACATTGAATCCTTACCCCATCACCACCAGGAAAACAAAATCAACGTAAAACATATTTTTTCTCTTACACGAGGAAATCGCTATCCTTAAGAGTGCGCCTTCAAAAATGGATTTTCTTTCCTTGCTTCCTTTAACGGTTCGGTAATGGGTTTATGACCATTCTGCCGGTGAATACACTGCTGGATTTTATTATTTAGAGATGACACCAGTCTAATTAATAAAATCGCGCGGTCTACCCAACAGCAACCTATTACGAGAGATTAAAGCTCTTTGCATTCATTCCGCCGCAACATGCCGGCCTTGTCCAGCATTTCTGGATAACTCGTCACGACTTGAAGGATCTCTCATAGAAAATCCAACGGCAAGAACTGGACTACGACCAGGAAGTGGACTTTATTCGTCTTAAATCTATCATTTATCACAAATATTTAATGAATCAAGTTACAAACTAATAGGTCATCTGATATAATATAATTGATAGTAATTAATTGCCGCAAAAGATTATATTTCATGGTACAACAAATGGATTATATTGTTATCTAAAGTTCTACTACGCAACAGACATATCAGTCCAATTAGGAAGATCATTCATGGTCCTTTACGTTTTTAAATATCCTTCGAATCTTCGTAGTTTATAATACTAGATTTTGTTTTTAAAGTACGAATTTTTAGTAGTAATGCCGTGAAAACAATAAATTTGCCCGCGATAATAAAGGTACTATTTTAATATCGGATAAGTAATACCAATAATTAGACCCTACTAATTAGAAAATACAAACTTTTATTATTTTTCAGTTTACGACTATGAGAATGAGCTCGCTCCAAAAAAGAGGTCAAATGGCTTGACTGTCAGAACTGATCAGACCTGTTGACATAGGTTTTTGTCACGAATTTTCCATATTTTGCAGTGATATTATCTACTTACATCCGTTATTGCTATTTTACGATAACGAGTAGGCGAATTTTAATCTTACTCTGTTACTACGCAAAAATACAAACAAAACATACCACGCCAGGAGAATGGACAGCAGCACTCTCCCCGGCAAAATATAACATCAACTGTGATGGTCGACCCACCTGCTAAGAGTGGTGATTATGGCCTTATCATCCCCTTCACTTTTATGAATCCATGCTTTTGTGCAAATGGATAAACTTGAAGTAAAAGAGAATCCCACGAGTTGACATAAAAAATAATAAAACCACTATACATTCCTCTAAATACTAGTACCCCAGCAAGTGTTTCATTTTAAATGTAATGTGTGGCTTTTGATGTGAAACACCTATAGGCGAGGGTGATCCCGATTGTCGCGTGGCGTTAACGCCAACGCTTCGGGACACCATTTTAAATAACTATAAATAAAAATCCGGATATGTGTACATTTTTGTAACAAAACCATAGTGCGATTTAAAATTTGTACAACGCCATCTAGTGCGCTTAAAGTAAATTGTTACCTATAATGAAAATAAATGTTTATTGAATAAAAATCATCATTTTCTTGGAAAAAAATCATAATATTATTTTTATTAATGTGCTATTTTAGTTCCTGTCGTAATCTGTTCTTTTATGCATATATACTTCTATAAAATAATGTATGTTCTATAAAATAATGTATAATTCTCTAACTTTCCAACATAAGTATACCATACCTACTTACAGTACTTTCACGTACGAAAACTGGACAATCGCTTTTTATAGGTGTTTTATTAGTTTCAGATGTATATTTATTTGTTTGTGTTACAGACTCCTAGGAATTGGATCTTGACCCACTTTCAACAGTCAGATTTCATTTAAAATATGTTAATTTAACAAGGACCAATGACGATAAAATAATTTAAATAGCTTGTCACATTATCATCATCATCATTACAGGATTAGAGATTTCTTTATAAAATATATTTTGTAGCTGAGATTTAGTCTTAGCTCGATAGATGTCGTTATTTCTGTTTGCTAGATCATACTTTCTTAACCGATCCTTTTGATTTGAACTACGTAGAAGTGTGTGAGGGAGACGTAGCGACGCTATGTAGTGTTGGGTAGGACATGACATAAAAAAGAGTTTGTATGAGGAGCCTCTTTTGTGTAGTGAGCCAGTACATTGTCGCACTTCAAATGAGGTGAGGCCAATGAGGATTGGAGTGTTAGATTAGGACGCGACATGAACGAGAGTTTGTAAGAGTAAGCTCTTCTTGTACTAAGCCAGTACATTGTACTGAGCCAGTACAATGTACTATCCTACTTCAAACGAGGCGATGCCAAAATAAAATCACACTATTCCGTGCCATTTGAAACTCTATTTGGATTTACCTAAAGCTCAATATTATTGTTCACGATGTTCACGTTTCAGCAGAAACTTAGTAGCGCCATCTCATTCTAGTACATATAAATTGGGTGAAAGAGTAGACGCAGTACTGACAAAAAAACGACATTCCGCGTCGGAGACCCGTAGCGTACGGACGTACGCCTCGTTGCTCTCCACTGCCGCGCTCTCCCCGCACCCGCCCCCTGCGGTCGTGCGATCTCGCTCCGTCTCGCAGCGTACCTCGCGTCGCGTCGCGCCGCCATTTTGTTGACGTCTGTGGCCGTTCAGTGGCCCGCTCCGGGTGGCCGTGTATACGGTTGTCTGTGGCAGTTTCGCTGTTTGGACGCAGGTGTTGCCGGATCCCAACTGCACGAGTCGACTTTTTCAAGACGTCGAGTGCAGATTTCTGCCGTTGGTAGATAAAAAGTCAAACCATTTTGGCCCCCTCAGGGCATAAAACCATATTGTTTGGTCCCCGGCGGAAACCTCACGGTGTTAACGAAGCCGGGTGAGGCAAGGCCCCGATTTGCCTGCCGAGCCCCTTCAGGGCAGAGCTAACAATCGGAAGGGGTTAGAGCATCCGGCCTTGGGGGATCTCCTAGTCGGACCTAATCTACGGCTTTTCATCATTTTTCTGCGAAGGCCTAACGGCCCGAGCAGCTAGGAACCTATCGCACATTAAGATTGGCGAAGGATTACAAGCTTAGGGCACACTAGTTAAGCACACATCCTCCCGACCTGCACCCGGTTGGGAGGGACACGCACCACACACAACCCAGGGTTCACCTCACCCAGGGCGCTAGGTCTAACACTTTTCCCGCGAACGTTTTTTCCACCAGCCCACGATGGCGAAAAAAACTATTACAATCGACGCCCTTCTGGCAATCCCAGAGATTCAAGCTTATATTGCCCAACATTTTGGAGCAATAACAATCTTACCACCCCAGCCTCAACGCGCTCCTACTACCGCCCTGCCGCTTGAGCCGGAATTACCGACCATCAGCACGGCGATGGAAACGGAATCACCCCCGTCCTCCTCAGCCTCATCGTCCTCCTCCTCCGAGTCGGAAGATTCGCCCAATGAGGGCTCATTTACTGTAGTCCGCTCCCGCAAGCGGAGCAAAAAGGTAAAGGTCAACAAAGAGGCTCCCTCTAAGGCCCCAAAAATTAAGCCGACTGACTCGGCAAAAACACCCGCTGCAGCCCCGTCTGCAACGACTGCCATGGCCGCCTCGGTCCCCCCAGTCGTCTCGCAGGCCACCCCTACCTCTGTCCCATCTTCCACGGACAGCAACACCGTCGCTCCGCAGACGGTCAAAAAACCACTGGCTCCGCCGCCCCTATATATCAGGGACAAGGAGAAGTGGCTAACCATCTCCGCTTGGCTAAACACCAATCGCATAAATTACAAATCGGCTAAATCCACGCCCCAAGGCATACGAGTGGACCTTCACTCGTCAGCCGACCACCGCACCGTGTCAAGCATGCTAGGGAATCAACAGATTCCCTACCAATACATACACCCTCCCCGAAGCCAAACTTCTGCGTGCAGTTATACGCAATGTCCCGAGAGAAATCGACACTAAAGAGATCTTAGATTCTCTCAAAACCCAGGATCTGCCGGTTGTAGAAGTACACCGGATGATCCGGGGAAAGGGTCGTTACCCCCTTAACATGATACTCGTCTGCCTTACGAATAACGCAGAGGGTAAAGGTATCTACAAAATTAAGACCATCTGTGGCCTCTCTGGGGTCTCGGTAGAGCCCCCACACAAAAATGGTAATCTGGCACAGTGTCACAAGTGCCAAATGTATGGACACTCGTCCAAGAACTGTTTCGCCCGTCCTAGGTGCGTCAAGTGCCTAGGTGACCATCACACCACCCAGTGTGAAAGGCCAAAGGACATCTCCCTCTGCAAAGAGCCACCTGCGTGTGTTCTCTGTGGAGAATACGGACACCCGGCCAACTACCGCGGCTGCCCAAGAGCGCCGAGGAGGCTAGTCCGCCAACCCAACACAAGCGGCAAGGCCTTGTACTATAACAAGACCTTCGTCCCAGCCCCCTTACCAACCCACAATGCGTGGGCTCGCCCCCTGCTAACCAGCAAGGAGGCTTTCCCAACCTTGCCCAACAGGCAGCCCGCTGCCCCACCCGCACCATCTCAGCCCAAACCACCAATAATCGGGCCAAACCAGCTCACCGGTGGTAATCCCAAGCCCCTTCAGGGCGCCCCCATTCCCATCGTCGTCGCTAAAAGCGCGCCCCCAAAAGCCCCCCAAGGACTAGATCCAGATCTAGCCCTGGTGGCCAACTTCGCGGCTCAAATCAATTTCGCGGAAATCCGCGAAATTGCAGCCGATCTTAGAAAGAACGAGGGAAACAACCTCGCCCTCCTTAATATAGCGATCAAATTCGCCCCCACGTTAGAGCGTCTAGGCTCACTCAAATTCAACTAAAATGGATAGGTACACTCCCGGCAGAGTTAAACCCAGACACCTCAAAGTAGGGACATTCAACGCAAATAGCCTTACCCAACAGAGGGATGAAGTAGGCACATTCCTTCGGGAACACCAGCTCGACATCTTGTTAGTACAAGAAACGTTCTTAAAACCATTCAACAGGGATCCTAGAATCGCGAACTATAATATAGTTCGCAATGATAGGACAACCTTACCAATGGGTGGAACGCTCATTTACTACAAAAGGTCGCTGCATTGCACACCTGTGGATCCGCCCCCTCTGATGTACATTGAAGCTTCAATTTGCAGGCTAGCCCTCTCAGGCCATCAGCCTATCACCCTTGTATCCGCATATCTCTCTCCCAACAGAGAACATTCGAAACAGTTGGTTGAAAAAGATCTAAAAGCCTTGCTAGAATTGGGAGGCGCCGTCATCATTGGCGGTGACCTTAACGCCAAGAACACCTCTTGGAGCTGTCAAAGTTCCAATACGAGGGGCAAGACTTTAGAGCTATTCGCTGACAGACTGGGATTTGATGTCATAGCGCCCATAGAGCCGACACACTTCCCCTTTAACGTTTCGCACAGGCCGGACATACTCGATATCTTTCTTCTCAAAAACATAAACCTTCGTTTATGTTCAATAGAAGTTCAACACGAGTTAGACTCAGATCACCGCCCGGTGACTCTGGAATTAGCCTCCCGCACCCCTGGCCCCTCAGGCCATAACAACGAAAGGACCAAGATAGCGACTGACTGGGCACGGCTAGAGAAAAATCTCAAGTCAACCTCGTCGGTCCACCTTGATCAAATTCCCAATGACATTACGTCTAAGGAACATACCTCTCAGGCGATCGAGTCGCTTACAAGTCACGTGCAGTCGATAATGGACGACTGCTCGCGGCCGGTACCAGATACGAGCGATCGTAAATGGCGCCTGCCAGACGACGTCCGTGACTTGTTAAGACGTAAAAACGCCGCGACACGCGCTTATGACCGCTACCCCACGGAGGACAACCGTACCCGCCTACGGTCACTCCAGAGGGAGGTTAAACAAGCTATTAATGAATTGAGACAGAGCAAATGGGACGCCATGCTCGAGGAGCTAGAGCCCTCTCACACAGCCTTTTGGCAGCTTTCCCGCTCACTCAAAAAAGACATCGTGTCCACTCTCCCTCCTCTCACCAGACCCAACCAGCCACCGGCGTTTATGGACGATGAAAAGTCAGAATGCCTGGCCGACTGCTTGGAGCTTCAGTGTACGCCGAGTACACTACACCCCGACGCCGCGAATCACCGCTTCATCGCCGACGAAGTGGAACGTCGTACCACTCTCTCGCGCTCGTTACGAAACGACAACCCCGATCAGCCTATCCCAGTAGTAACCACCGATGAGGTCGAATCGTTAGTCAGGGGTCTTAAAACCAGAAAAGCCCCAGGTTCGGACGGAATCTCAAATAAAGTCATTAAATTATTCCCCGCCCACTTAATAGTCCTGTTGTGCTGCATCTTCAATGCAGCACTAAATAATAACATCTTTCCCGCGCAATGGAAAGAGGCCGTGGTAATAGGAATCCACAAACCCGGCAAGCGCCGTACCGAACCCAGTAGTTACCGCCCGATTAGTCTACTAAAAGGTCTAGGTAAGATCTACGAACGAATAGTTCTCAGTAGACTACGCACATTCGCCGAGGCTAACAACCTCGTTCCCGACGCACAGTTTGGTTTCCGAGCCAAACACAGCTGCGTACAACAAGTTCACCGCTTGGTAGAATACACAAGTAGTCAGTTCATCATGAACAGATATACGGGTGTATTATTCCTAGACGTAGCGAAAGCATTCGACAAGGTTTGGCATGAAGGCCTAATCTACAAACTCTATCTCCTCAAGATCCCTCACTACTTAATTCTCATTATACATGACTACTTAAGTCATCGCAGCTTTCGCTACAGGGTGGAAGGGACGTTGTCGACCTCCCACCCTATCAAGGCCGGCGTCCCTCAGGGGTCGGTCCTCTCCCCATTTCTCTTCACGCTATACACTAGCGATAGGCCCAAATTCAACCGGGTACATAAAGCGCTTTACGCTGATGACACCGCACTCTTTTGTGCTGGTAGATCCCCGACAACAGTAGCCAAGACTCTCCAAACAGCGGTTACCGCCCTAGCCAATTGGTTTAGGAAATGGAGATTAGAAATCAACCCCGAGAAGAGTCAGGCGGTCATGTTCACTAGACGAACTGCCCGTTCCTACTCTATCGATAGCATTCCTCCCCTTAAAATTTTCAACAAGCCGGTCACTTGGACCAGGCAGGCCAAATACCTGGGTGTGACCCTTGACGATCGACTCAGCTTCGCCCCTCACATAAAGCAAGTCCGCGCACGGGCAGCCTTTGTGATGGGCCGTCTCCACTGTCTACTCAACTCTAGGTCGCGTATGCCCCTGAGTAGCAAAATCCGACTATACACCACCTGCATACGGCCTATCATGACCTATGCCAGCGTGGTGTTCGCGCATGTTAAGCCACACAGGATCCACAGGCTACAGACACTACAAAATCGCTTCATGCGCCGAGCTACGGGAGCACCGTGGTTCATACGAAACGTCGATCTCCACATCGACCTCGAACTGCCGACCATCAAGCAGTTTATGAAACGGTGCTCTCAGAGCTACTTTGACTCTGCCATGACACACCCCAACCAACTAGTGGTTGGGGCGGCTTCCTATAGACCCTCCAAAATCTCCTCCATCCGACGTCCTCGTCACGTCCTCGACGAAGAGGACGACAATATCACACTCGCTCAACAAAGAGCCTACACGGCCCGCGAGGCCTTAACAAATAAATATCTGCGGTTCCGCCCTCGCCGTCGAGGTGCGAAACCGCGCCGCGCAAAAGTCACTACTAAAAAGGTGGGCACGCCCACTTTGCCTCCAGCGACGCCCCAAGCCGAGGTCCGTTCCCCACAGGGGGAGCCCTTGGGCGATGTCGCTTAGCATACTCTTCTCCGGGTTGAGAGCCCTCAGCGCTCACCCATAGTCCGCGTCAAGCTGTCAAGGCCATCTGCGGCCAACAGCTGTACACACACAAAAAAAAAAAAAAAAAAAAAAAAGACTCAGTACTGAAGTGACGCATACGACTACGACGAGGCTCGACGCGTTCTCTCTCACTCACTCTATAGAGTTTTGAAGCGTGTCTCGTAGTCCTCGCTTGCGACTACCGCGACAAAAAATTTGAAGCGGTACATTTTGAAATGTCGAGCCGCTCTTACATTTTGACGTTTTTGACGCGACAAATGTACTGCCTCTTTGACGTGCTACTCAACACTAACGCTATTTTAAATAAAACTACTTTACGGATTTTATCGCGTTTGTATTTGATTTTTGATTACCCGACGTTTCGAACACTTTACAGCGTTCATGGTCACGGGTGGACTAAGATGTTTCAGGTCCAACAAGTCATCGTTACTGCACCGTTACTAACGCTATGTTAGGTCGTAAGCGACTGAGCGTTGAACCAATATCATTTCTTTGTAATATTTTAAATAATAGTAGAAATCGTAATATTTTATTCAATACTTTACATATTAGTTCCTGTCGTAATCTATTTTCTACAAGTATATATGAATAAATCATATATACTTGTAGAAAATAATTTCGAAGTTTCACATCTGCCAGGCGTCCTGAGCGACGGCTTACTTTTTTTAAAAGCTTTTAACTACACAAAATTCCAGGACGTCCAGGAATTTCACAATCAGTATTTCACTAACATTCATTAAAAACTGATAATTGGCACACACGTTTGGTATACGTGATAATGCACGATTTTTTTTAATTTTTGATCCAATATGGCGAACGTCAGAAAATCGCGGCTTTATAATTTTCATGATATATTCTGTTTTTTTTTTCTCATATAGTATTCATATCATCAGTACATATTGCAAAAGTTTTGCCTGACTTTAACGCTCCTTGAGAATGTAGTTGTTGACAAAACGATACCAGATAAGTTGGCCCAGGCCTATCCTCATAAGTCCTGTGTTTTATGAACTACAGTAGTCATATCTGCTAGCTGTACAATACCAAGTACAAACTAAGAATAATGCTTCAGACCGAGACAAAGATATGTCCATATGTCGAGGGACCATTGTATGTATTTTTTACGGTATGTTTGTGATGTATAATCACCTTTTTAAGAAGAAAATAATTAAAAATATTTTGTACTGGCGTGAGTACATTAGGTTTTAAGACAGTATAACAATATAAAAAAATTGTATCAAAAGGGCAATCCATCATATGTACTTGGGTAAGTACATTGAGCAGTTCCTTCATCTATGTATTCCAAATGTCAGGTCTGAACTGCTAGCATTAATTTGTACTTGTACAAATACGCGGGAACTTACGAGGCTATGTAAAGTTCTTAAACGTCTATTACGACATCCACGAGCAATATAAGTTGGGAGTATTTATAGCCATCACTACAAGAAAAAGAGCGGGAAAAACTGGCCAAATTTATTCCTTTTGAGAGCCGTCATTGCCTGCGCTGCAGGTTATATGTGTCTACGATTCATTCTCTCTAACACTTACTTTCACTTACGTGAATGCAAATAAAGTTGCGCAAGTCAGCCAGTTT
The DNA here is from genome assembly GCA_032191425.1 of Lymantria dispar. NCBI lineage: Eukaryota > Metazoa > Arthropoda > Insecta > Lepidoptera > Erebidae > Lymantria > Lymantria dispar. The sequence continues at coordinate 23,974,185 of CM063457.1, forward strand.
AACAATAAAATAAATTTTTGCTGAAATTAATTTCGTCCTCATAATTTCAGTCCATTTACGTCCCACTGTTGAGCTCTGGGTCTCCACTATGAGAGAGACATTGACCTACTATAATACGTTGATCAGACGTGTTGAAATAGGGTTTTGTTTCGAGTTTTCCTTCTCTTGCATAGATGTTTATTCACATTATATCCCTTAGTCGTCTTTTACGACACCCACGAGGAAGAAAGGGAGTGATGAATTGTATCCTTGCTCCGTCACCACGCGAGAAAATAAATTCAGCCTGAAAATATAATTATTATAAATTATTAAAAATCGAGAATATTAAAACTTAGCTAAAGTTTTAATATTTTCAATTGACAAATTTTGGGTACAAAATATTCGAGTAATCTTCAAAACGGCTGGACCCATTTTGATAATATTTTACTGCTGTCTATATAAGGAGTAACTTAGACTATTTTTCCTCTATGAAGACTGGGACTTGAAACCGAGACCATATCTTAAAAGATATTGCAGGATTTAAATATGGCGGCAAAGCGGCTAGAATTAGGAACAAAATTTTTAATATTTACTAAGTAATTTCATATTAGAAAGAGGTAGAAAATTCTGTCATTACTTTCCTGTTGCATAGGATGATTAAGGCAGATCCATCATTGCAAGAAAAGGAAAACTCCAAACAAAACCCTATGCCCACCCCGTCTGGCCAGTGTAGAATAGTAAGTATAGAATAGTAATTTCCCGCCCATTACGGCGAAAGATCGCGGCCCTTCTCAGCTCGAGGCTCCTCCACTATAAAAGGAATAACCTATTATATCATACTGGTGAAACGGATTGGTATAAAGTATTATACCAAATTTTTCTTTGCCTGCATAGATGTTATATGCTTATTATACCCCTTAATGGTTTTTTTCGACAATCACGGCCTAGGAATGGGGTAGTGGATTGAATTCCTACTCATTCACTACATGGATGACTTTTACAGTGTACACTATCAACTAAGCCTTAAAACTATAGTAATTATCATAAAAAAAAATTAAGAAATAACAGTTCTTTGTTTCTGGTTGTTATAATAAATTTTGAGAAGTGAAAAAATAAACTGAAAGTGAGTTATGTAACACCTACAGCTTTTTTTTTGGGGTGGGTTGCGGTCGGCGCACTCCTCGCACCACTCCGTCCGGGGCGACAGAGGGGCGTAAGCACGCACACCCGCAACCCGCCACGTCGCCTTCGCCGTTGGACCGACCACCGGAGCAGGGTTACTTGACGCCAGTGGTCGGCCCGACGGAATACCCTCCGAATGAGGAGTACCCTCCCATAACACCTACAGCTAAGAATTCTTCGTCTGGGACAATACGAATTATTCAAATATTTTCATCATCATCAGAGTTGTAGGACCACACTATCGACAGTTATCTGTCTACAGCCGCGGGCCGGTCCGTCCAGGGTAGTATCACACTCTCGCAGAAAATCGACGTCTGAGTAGTAGCAATTTGCTACTGCGCTTCGTTCGGTGAGCGAGAGCCGGAAGCCCAACTTTCTGAGGGTGTTTGCGTGGGGTGGGTTTTGGTGATGCTTTTGCTATCACCAAAGCCTCCTTTGACGCATTCATACTCCCTTCACTTTCTTCGCGGTGGGCAGCAACCCTGTAGGGGTCCATGAGCGGCAGCAACACTTACCATTGGGTGTACTGTTTGCTCGTTTGCCACCGTTTGCAATAAAAAAAAAATCTATCCATCCGATATCTATCTTAGCATTTTGAGGACCGTTGAAAATAGGTCCCAGGAAAAGAAAATAATACCATAATTGTACCGCGTGGCAGACGAGTTAGGAGTCGCAGATGAAGCCAATCTTATCCTATATGCTTTTTTTTCTACCCCTAGAATGTACGCGCAATTTCAAATAGATCAATATAATAGTTGAAGAGTAAAAATATAATCATCTAACAAATATTGGCATATAAAATATTATTTCTATCTAAAATAACTAAAATATAAGAAATAACAGAATCTCTCATCAATCTAATCATCTATCTAAAATAACAGAAGCACAAACCAAAATGGTTGAATTATATGAAACATGACGAAATCATCTAATAGACGTGCGTAGCAAAAAAATAAAATATCGACGTCGTAAGCAAGTAATGGGATTAAAAGTTGAAGAATTACGAAAATTTCAAAAATATATTTATACTACAACTTGGCTCACAATTTTAATTTCACTTTCACCTTTATGGAAGGTATGCCATCTATAAGATTTTAGCCATAATATTTTGTTGTGTTTATATTATTCAAAAAAACTAGACTCTTTTTAACACGCTTTTATTTTTAAGTCATGACTACGCTTGTGAATAATTTCTTATGTCACGGTAGTCTATGTAAACGTACAATTAACGTACACAAATAAAATACAGACTCCAAACAATAATTTGCAAATTGCACACAGAACTATCCAGCCCGTATCGGACCATCTGTGAAGTTAGTGCCTTAGAAGGCTAACAATATGACATGGGCCTATGGGCAAAGGTAACATAACGCTTAACAGGTGTCCCAGCAAAAACCCCGTAAAGGACCATTAATTGCAATCCATCAACATATGTGCTGCTATACTAATAGCATAAATATGGAGTGTTTATGTATATGAGGATGACCCATTTGATGACGAGTTAAGATAAGAATTGAATGTGTCACCAGACTCCTGTGAGATTAGCAAAAACCGGCTGAGGGATAGCCAAGATAATGTTTGTGAACCAGATATGTATTTGTAAGTCAAATGAGCCATCAAGTCAAATTAATAATTCAATAACATTGCTACATAAGACCGCAATCGGATAAACAAGATCTGCGATACAAGTTCGAATGCTGGGGATTACATAGCGAGAAAATGAATCCAGGTGAATGGGCAGCACTCGCTGCGAAAGAAATAAACTTATTAGATTATCTGCGATCGCCAGCTCGCCTGCCAAATGTGACGATTTTAGCACTAAACCCCCACGATGGATGCAAGTGCGAATGGAGGTAAAGATTTAATTCTTTTTATTAACCCCCGATGCAAAAAGAAAGTTGTCCGTCTATGGCAACGTAGATCCGTAACGAATGAACAGATTGTGATACGATTTTTTAAAAGGTGTCGTCGAGATGGTTCTTGGCTACAAATCATAAATAAATAATTATTGAAGGTGTTTCAATGTTATCAGTTCTTTTCGTTAACTGACGTAGGGATCTTGGCCACATAATGGGTATTTACTAAACTTTCGCACACATGTGGCCTAAAATTTGAAACATGCATGAAGATACGACCAAGCTACTCTGATAATGAAGCTCGAAGGTAGGAGACGAAACCCTTGCCCGTTAGAAAGCCCATCAAGTTTGGCCTCATTGGACCTTATTTAATGCTATACATTTCTCATGATGACGAGGACGCGAGGATTACTTTTAAGTTATTTATTGGTTCATGTCGGCGGTTACTCACATTTTTAAACTTAAATCTTTCTCATTGGCTCCTTGCTAATAAAAAATGTAATTCATAAGACACTTACCCTTGTCGTCAAAGATGTTAATGTCAGAATCAAGCAGCAGCATGCAGTCTTCATTAGTAAGAAGGGAGCCGGTGGTAACCGGCAACTGATCCCAGAGACTCGCACTCATTGTTGGAGATGTTGAAACCCTGAAACATCAGCAATTAACATTGAAACAAATTTCGAAATGGGTATTTACAAATATATTTTTGTCCCGTTTTTGCAACATTTTGCCTATTAGTACTTAGTTCCTCAAGAAAGCCGTTAAAAATTATTAGCCTTCCTCAATAAATAGACTATCCAAGACTAAAAGATTTTTTTTATTCGCACCAGTAAGTTCCTGAGATTAGGCCGTTCAACCAAACTCTACATTTATAATATTTTTTATTCAATTACTGTTGGTGGCAAACGAGTAAACTGGCGACCTGATGGTAAGTGATACTTCCGCTCATGGACCTTTGCTAAGCCACCGTGAAGAAAGTGAAGGGAATGTGAATGCGTGCAATGAGGTTCGGTGAAACTAAAAGCACCACCAAAACCCACCACATGCAAACACCCTCAGACAATTGGGCACCCGGCTATCATGCTCAGTGACCGAAGTTCAGTAACCAATTGCTACTACTCAGGTGTCGATTATGCGAGAGTGTGGTACTACCCCGGACGGACCAGCGCGCCGCTGTAGACAAGATGACAGTGTGATCCTACCACTTACAATTTCTTTACCTCTTGCACTGATATTTGTTGCTTACATCCCTTCGGTTTTTACACCCGTGGGTGACCGTAAAAACCAAAGGGGTATTACAATGTGTTATCAGATCAAAGTGTTGATCGACTTTTTAAGATTCCTCTTCGCTTTTTAACAATTTGTTCAGAAAATTCTCAAGAAGCTCAAAGTTCACAGATGAAAGGGTAAAAGCTTATCATTAATAAGCCTACTGATGGTTATTGTTGGACATAGGCCTCCCTAAGCGTATAAACTGCCATAATCACCATACTTGGAAGGCGGGTTAGCGATCGCAGTAGTATAAATATCCCAAAAGAGTCCTGCCGGCTATTTCTTTGTTAGTCCTCAGCTGGTCTGGTTTTACCGCGCGTCCGGTCCGCATCCTCATAGTCTACGAGACTATGAGGACTCGTTTGTATTTAATCCTTCACCATACGAATATAGGGCTTTAGCGCCACTTAATAATAGGTGAATAAGGTTGGGAAAAACATATGTTACAAAGGAACATTTTCCGCCCTAAATAAAGGGTGTGAGATTGTAAAAAAATTATATTAAATCAAAATAAAACTTACCACAGATAAAAGAACGAGTCCTAAGAGATCGGAGTCCGATGACGTTGATTGTTGTTGTAGAAGGACAAAGCTGTCCGGTGAGGGCGCCATTGTGGCACTGAAACATACAAAATTAAATATTATATTGCTATCAAGTATAAAAAACATAAATGTAAGACCGCCATGATGGAATTCTAGGGTCTATTTAGTTTGGAACGCGGTCGCCGCTTTCTGTAAGCGCAGCGTCGGAGCGGGTCAGAAAGAGAATAGTCCTTCACGCTGACACACTCTGATGACAGCGCATCGGACAGCGCAGGGGCGGGTAGGTATATGCGCCTGAAGTCGCCCTAGCCATAGTCGCGGGTAGGTGGACCGTGGATTTGTCCATCATCAAGCTCAAGGTAGCAAGCGCAACCGCTAAAGGACGACGCTCCGGGAACACTGCTATTTGCAACTAGGCGTTGACGACGACGGTACCCAAAAGGAATACCTGCCGGAATGCCCATTGGGGTCAAGGAATCTGTACCAGTGGTCAGTTCAACGGCTATGGAGAGGAATACAGTAGGTTATGTGGTCGCGCCTGCCATAAATGGCGCTGTAGTTATGTAGTATTAAGGAACTAATGTACGAAGTATAGACGTTCTATAAATATATTACGTAATTGACAAATGCGTGCTATAGAATAATAAAATTAATAGTATCGTGGATCTAAATTATATGAGAATCCTGATGATTTTAATATCCAGTTTTCATCCTAAAACAGATAACAGTTTCTCTAACAGCCTTAGCAATACCAACACAAAAATTATCACTAATTGACCTTGGCCGAGAAATGCTTAAACGCATACTTTCGAACGGAACAAAATAAAAAAACAGATTTGGTAACTTTGGGTACCCACCCGCAACCGACCGTACAGTTGCACCGCCTTAACCTATAGACTAAGATCCGGAACGTTCGTGAACGTAGTGATTTTGCAGCCGAATCTCGTACTACTAGTAGAATCAAAGTGTAGGAAGACTATGGATAGGTTAAATTGTTTCTCTAGTAAGGAGTCGGTGTCGCTATAGAAGCCCCGTTCACCTTAATTTTAATACTTTTATTATAGGGTTCTATGATTTCACCGCACTTTATCCTGACTTTTAAAACGATAAGAGGTCAACATGGAGCTTCACAACTTATCATACGACCGCTTGCCGATTTTGAGCGGATTCCTTGCCTCGTCTTCCATTAAACTTCATAATTTGAATGTTTTAAGTTTATTAGTGTCTAATATAAGTGCTAAATAACATTATCTAGCTGAGTTGTTCTAAGTCTCGGTATAACATACCTATTACTTTCATTATCTTTAGATTTTACAAACTCTTTTCCTAATGATTTCTGATGTTTATGCGAGTATAACACATTGTAAATAAAACTACGTATAATAAAACACTTTGCAGCATTCATGTTTCATGTGATGTGACCGTGAATGCTGGCAAGTGTTCGAAACGTCGGGCAATCAAAAATCAAATACAAACGCGATAAAATCCGTAGTTTTATTTACAATGTATTTTCTAATAATCTCGAAACTTATTGCAATGTGATTTCAGCCACTTATAAATTAATCTCCTGAGATGCAAACAGCGTTTTCGCCCAGACTGAGGCATACACAGCCCGCGCGGCCTTGACAAACAGTAGTAAATATCCACGTTACCGCCCCCGCCGACGGGGAAGGAAGACGTGTCGCGTTAAAATCATAAACGTGGGAGTGCCCACTTTGCCAGCGACCGCCCGAGCCGAGGTCCGTACCCCACAGGGGGTGCCCTCGGGATGGGTCGCTTAACTTTAAGCGGGTTGAGAGCCCTCAGCGCTCACCCACCAGTCCGGGTAAAGTTGTCACAGCCATCTGAGGCTAACAACTAAGTCACACAAAAAAAAAAAAAAAAAAAAAAGATGCAAACAGCGTAATATATTTCTCTCCCCATCGCCATTTGGTCAATCACTGGTACCGATTCCTTGATATCCGTGGCTAGTCTAGACACCTTCTGTATTATAATAAAACCTTTTTGTAGATACATTATTGTAGTTTTTTGTAGGATACATTCCAAACAATCACAATGGCTGTTTTATTTGTGTATTTTTCTTATCAATTTACGTATCGTGTATCATCATACGTCTGCTCCTAGAATTAGTTGTTATGGTGAATCATTAACTACACGTGATGTCATACTTGCGGTGTACTTCGATATAAAAAGTACTTACTATATGTATATTAATGTGTGTTTATGTGTGTATAAGTGTATGTATGTGTGTATATGGCGTCGGTGCTGACGTCAAACCATAAATGGGCATAATGATGCATTAAGGAAAATACAACGAACATGTTGGTAAAATGTTTTATAACTGGACAGAGGGTATAATTATTTCAAGGCTACCATAACCAGTTATAGTCTGTGAACTAAATACGAAAGTAGATAGTTCAGCAGTGTTAAACCTATATGGATGTGCGTTTAATGTGTTTTCTAACTGAGCGTGCCGTAACACCTTCATAGCCTTCGTGAGAGGTGGGCAATTGATATGCTTTATTACACTGACTAGAAATGGCCACCCATCCTAAGGCTCGCCTTTCACTGTTGGACATAAACCTGCACAAAACGCCACGAAGTGCTCTCCTTTGCTGTCCACACCCAATAACTTGATAGATCCACCCGTGAGAGGTGGGCATTCCATATTGGGTGCTCTGAAATGCTAATTGTTCGTGCTATGTCGGTTTCACCCGTTCATCTAAGAATTTTCATAATTCAGGCAAAGAAATGGCAAATATAGCACGCTCCATAGCATTACATTCAGACGGATTGACGTTGGGTATTTTATAATCGTTAATTCGCCTGCATTGATGTGACCCCATGATCGCCCTTCGCCAAATTCACGAGAAAATTAGGGGGTAAAATATTGTTTTTTTTACACATTTATTTCTCACACAGAGATTACGCTGTGCTGTGGGGTAGCCGGTACGAATACTACCAACTCTTACAGTGCTCGTGGGTGTTGTAAAAGACAACTAAGAGTTTTACATAAACCAGGACCAGATCTGATGCCTTCACGTTAACTATAAAATACCCAAATAATTGGGATAAGGGCAGGGTGATAATGACACAGATGAAATGCTAAACTGTTTGCCATAGCCCGATAGTATGTATACTTTTTTAGATAATCGGTGAAAGCATAAAAAACAAAAACTAGATACATAACTGTTTGAGTCGCTCATAAATCAAGTTATATACCATAGAAAACATTGACGTCAATTCTATGATAATAAGAACACTCGTGTACCCGCCTTGGTTTTGATTTTGAATCTTATTACAATTTAGGTAGAAATCAAAATAGTTTATGCTCTTAAATATACGCCTAACTCACGTACATAACATTTCATTTAGTATGTCTCAACACTAGATTGCATTGACTTTCAACATGAACAAAACATGGTTGCGCAACGTTTTGAAATTCTACACAGTTAATCTTCAAATACGCTTGCCTCAGCAATTTATACTTGTAGAAAATATTTGTCCCTGAACATGAATTGGATACTTAATACAAAGAATATTAGGTATTAATGAGTTCGAGCAATTTTAAAGTATATTTATTTATAACCTTTTCTTATTTAAAATATCATTGTGCTTGATAAAACATTTTCCGTATGGTGACGGAGTATGAAAACAGTTCATCATCATCATCTCGACTCATACACGTCCCACTGCTGGGCTCGAGCCTCCTCCACAATAGGAGGAAAATTGACCTTACTATACCGTACTGGTCAGACAGGCTGGTATTTTTTTTTTTTATGGTTGGGCTATGGTAAGCGCACGCGCGGTCCTGTCCTTCCGGGGCGATGAAAGGACGGCGCGCGGGCCCATAACCCACCCGTACCCACATCACCTCGTTGTTGGGCCGACCACCGGAGCAGATGTGACTTGTCATCAGTGGTCGGCCCGACGGAATACCCTTTCGGGTAACCTCTCACCTCTCGACGTACTGGGACGTCGGTCGCCATCGCGCGGTCAGCCTCTCTGCGGGTGACGGACAATTCCCCGGTTCGATCACCCGCGGCCTCGGCTAGGGCGGCATTAGGCGCAGATATTCGCGCCTGCGCCGCCCGAGTCGCCGGAACGTGTTGCCGAATAGGAGCTCTACTCGCACACGATCCGCCGCCTCCTTCCGTGAGATAACGGCCTCACAGAAGGCGGCGACCGCGTCCCAGTTCCTAACGCTGACGAGCATCTCCCTGGCGATGGTCGGCAGCGCCAGGTCGGCACCGATAATTGCGACGAGTTCACGGCGATCCCCCTCCCATGCAGCACACTCCTCGAGCGTGTGCTGCGCCGTGTCCTCGTCGCAACTGCAGTGGTGGCAGGACGGTGTGCTCTCCCTCCTGACAATCTTGTGCAGGCACTTCCCGAAGCAACCGTGCCCCGTCAGCACCTGCACCAGTCGGAAGGAAAGCACCCCGTGCGTCCGCTCCAACCACTCCATCAGCACCGGCCGGAGAGCCTCGACGGTCCTGACACCATACCGAGGACTCCAGCCGGACTGCCCAACGGGCAATGACTTCTCGGCGGGCGTCGACCCGCCAGGTTGGTATAGGGTTTCGTTTCTCTTGCATAGATAGATGTTACGCGTATTATATCCTTTAGTCGTCTTTTACGAAATGCACGGATAAGATAGGGAGTAGTGATTTGCATTCTTACTCCATCACCACACGGAAACAATTACCCATCCCCTTTTTCGCCTGTGGGTGTCGTAAAAGATGACTAAGGGATTATGATATGTAGATAACAAATACATATAGACTACTCAACTAGCGTGTGTACTTTCTATTCCGCTTGCGTATGTAAACATTCGCGGCCGACCACTCATGGATAAACAATCGAAACAAACTGAAATTTTACAAATAAACTTTTCGTAAAAGATTTCAGCACATACACGTCCCACTGTTGGGCTCGGGCCTCCTCCACTATGAGAGGGATATCGACCTACTATATCACGCTGGTCAGACGTGTTGGTATAGGGTTTTCTTTCAAGTTTTTCTTCTCTTGCGTAGATTTTATATCCATATTATATCCCTTCGTCATCTTTTACGACATCCACGGGTATAATCTATAATTTTTTGACCGACTTCAAAAAAAGGAGGTTCTCAATTCGTCGGAATGTTTTCAACAAAAAAAACCCACTTCAAACAGTAAACCAATAAAATTTTAATAATTCCACCAATTTCTCAAGGATACCATCATCAGATCCTGACCTGATGACTATGGGACCACTTGGGAAGTATACCCTATCAAATAAAAAAATAATTTTGCAAATCGGACCAGGCGTCTTTGAGTAATCGGTGAACATACATAAAAAAAAAGATGCCGACGAATTGAGAACTCCTCCTTTTTTTGAAGTCGGTTAAAAACGGGAGTGTTAAATTGTATTCTTACTCCGTCACCACACGAAAATGTACTCATAATGATGACTTTCAATGAGGACTAGAGTTATTAATAGCAAGATATTGCTTAGTGTTGCCCAAAAAAAGTCTTGGTCTTGCGGTCTTGGTCTTGGTCTTGCGAGAAATGCGAGACCGAGACCAAGACCAAGACCGCTTAATTTTTGCAAGACCAAGACCAAGACTGGCCCTGCAAGACTTGAGCAAGACCAAGACTGGGCCTGCAAGAGTCTCGCGGTCTTGCATTTAATTCAAATCACCATTTCAGCTTATATACGGTTGAGCTCGTGTCTTCTACATAACAGGAGGAGAATCGGCCGTGGCCGGAGGGGAATCGCCACGGTGATCGGCCGTGTTGTTACAGGTCATACATGTCAAGTTTTACTTCTCTTGCACGTGATGTTATATATTATAGCCCTTAGTCGTGGGTTCGCAGTCACGGGTAAAATAGGGGGTGATGAATTATATTCTTACTCCGTCACTACACGGCAAGTCAAATCAGTCTTGAGATATCTATCTATTGGCCAATCGATTCCCAATGTTGGTGTTGGCTTTTCAGAATTACTCTTCGGAAAGGCTTAAGGACAAAAATACCGTAATCACGAGAGTGCTCTTGCCCATTATACATATTTAAATATCCGTTTATTCATTAGCCCAACGACGTTCACTGTTGGACATAGAAATATGCCTACAATTAATCTATATAAATGTCCATGTAGGGACAGAGTACGATCACCATCAGGCAGTACATGAAGCGTTGCTCCCAGCGCTACTTTGCCTCTGCCACGACTCACCCCAATCCACTAGTGGTTGGGGCGGTAAACTACGTCCCCTCAAAAATATCCGCGGTCCGACGTCCTCGTCATCTTCTTGAAGAAGAAGATGACGCTATTATGATCGCCCAAGAAAGGACCTACACAACTCGCGCAGCAATAACAGATAAAACTCCGCGGTATCGACCTCGCCGTCGAGGTAGAAAACCGCGCCGCGTAAAAGTCATTAACCTAAACTTGGCCACGCCCACTTTGCTCTCAGCGACGCCCCGAGCCGAGGTCCGTTTCCCACAGGGGGGAGCCCTCGGGCGATGTTCGCTTAACTTACTTACCGGGTTGAGAGCCATCAGCGCTCACCCATTGACCGCGTTAAGCTGTCAAGGTCATCTGCGACCAACAGCTACACACACACAAAAAAAAGACAGAGTACGAATATAATTCACCACTCTCTTACCCGTGGATGTCGTATCAAATCGGATCGGGCAATGGTGTAAGAAACCCATGAAAAAAAAATTGAAATAAAATTATCGATTCGTTAATGAATTGAGAGACATGTAAGTTCTCAATTTTGTCATCGTTTTTTCGTGTAAATTGATTAAAATGTATAAAGGAATGATACTTAATCTACAACATATTCGTATTTTGTTAAATGTTCATTAGAATTTGAATAAATCAATGATTACGTTTGCATAAGAAGACAAACTTCGCTTTAACATAAATCAGCTGATCGGCCGATGACCGTTGATGAGTCGCCTTTGTACCTACGTAACCATTGAAAGGTTCGCGCAAATCTAATACCTATTTATACTGTCGAAATTTTACATGCTTACATATATCCTGTCTGTACATACCTACATAATGCATAAAATTTAAGGCATAAACTCTTAGACACACATTTTTGTAATCACTATAACTTTTACGTTATATTGTTTTTGTGTAATATACATTCTAATTATGATCTATGACTGTTGAACTACAACATACATGAACAGTTGTCCCATAACCTGATACACCCTGTGTATATAACATATGTGCAAGAGAAGTGAAACTAGAAAGAAAACCCTGTACCAACAAGTCTGACCAGCGTGGTATATATAGTAGATCAATTTTCCTCTTACTGGAAGGAAGCTTAAGCCCAGCAGTGGCACTTTTATGAGCTGTGACGACGACGACGAATATCATACATTTTACAAGTATTAAAACCATAAAATTTTAAATCAGTTTTATATGTTCTTGAATAAATAGTATATTAAGAGCTACATGGATCCAGCGGCCAAAGTATTTATATAGGCAATAGAGCAACAGGTTTTTTCAAGTATCCAGAGTATCAGTAACTAAACTGGAAATACAATAGATACATACCACTTAACTTGAAGGGGAATATAAACAATCGCATTAATTGTAAAATATCGCATTAATTATAAAATGACATAAAATTTATTGTATCAACTGCCTCGTGTGGTGACATCTTAAGAAAATAGGGTCGAAAGTCCTGTCATAAGAGTAGTAACGCTGTCTAATGGAACACCAGGGGAATAGAAGAGTAATTTTCTCCAGTGGTAAGTATTGTATTCAATAGTGAACTATAGGCTAGCAGATGGATAGATAGGATAGGATAGGATATTTGATTAATTTAGTTGGATTTTTCATTGCCATGATAAATTACTGTTACGTTATTCTAACTGCAAAACTTTGCGAGACTCTTGCTGCAATACCAAGACTCGGGTGCGCAAGACCAAGACCAAGACTCGGGTGCGCAAGACCAAGACCAAGACGAGACCAGGTGTGATGTTGCAAGACCAAGACCAAGACCGGTCCAAGTCTCGTCTTGGTCTTGCATTTGGGCAACACTATTGCTAATACGTTCACAAGATTTATTACCGTCACGCGTTGATATAAAAAATAAACCCTTTTTATATATCAATGCCTTCACGCAACAGATTATCCTTAATCCTTACTAATATTATAAATGCGAAAGTGAAACGGTGGCAAATGAGCAAACAGTACACCTGATGGTAAATGTTGCTGCCGCTCATGGACAGACTCACATGATGATGAAGGGAGTGTGAATGAGTGCATTGAGGCTCAGTGATACCAAGGGCACCACCAAAACCCACGCAAACACCCTCAGAAAGTTGGGCTTCCGGCTCTCTCGCTCACCGAACGAAGCGCAGTAACAAATCGCTACTACTCAGACGTCGATTTTCTGCGAGAGTGTGGTACTGCCCCGCATGGACCGGCCCGCGGCTGTAGACAGATAACTGTCGACAGTGTGGTCCTACCACTCTAAAGTTTTTACCACTCTAAAGTTTTGTACAACATTCATATTATTATCAAAAAATAAGTTTTTCATTATCAAGCAACCTTTTATAATATCAAACCATAACTTTAACGGATAAAAAATGCTATAAAAAATCATCATCATCATCATCATCATCTCAGCCCATATACGTCCCACTGTTGGGCTCGGGCCTCCTCCATAATAGAAGGGTAATTGACCTACTATACCACGCTGGTCAGACGTGTTGGTATAGGGTTTTATTTCGAGTTTTCCTTCTCTCGCATAGATGTTATATGCGTTTTATATCCCTTAGTCGTCTCGTACGATCACCCACGGGTAAGATAGGGGGTGGTGAATTGTATTCTTACTCCGTCACCACACGGATAATAAATAAATAGTTATTTTAGTAATTAAAACTACCACTATAAAAAATAAAATACCAATATAAAATAATAGTAAAAAATAAATACTACCACTATAAAAAATAAATAGTTATTTTAGTAATTCTTGTAATTAAGTCCCTGTCGTATTTTATTGTATTGCTCATTAAATCATTACAGTTGCCAGTTTTTTAAAACTATAGTAATAGATTTACGAATTCGAATTGAGTTACTAGCGTTTTTTTTTTTCATTTATTGCAACAAATGTAATTTCCTATCTTTAAGATAATGACATATGGTTATTATATTACATATGTTCTAATTTAAACGGGTTTTCCCAATGTCGTTAAATACAAACTCCCATTTGCCAGCAGACAAACGGCACTAGACGCTTATTTTTTTGTCTCATGCCAGGAGGCACATAATACTTCTGAGAATTCATTGATTCTAATCAACTTCAATAATCTAAAAGTGTAAGTATAGAAAATAAAAAATTATACAACCAAAAATCAATCGATTTAAATTTTTCTTTCTTAGATTTTAGTGTTATTAGCCATAAACATGGTTATTTAAACTTAATTTCTTTCCCAAACAATATTTTTGGGTGCTAAACATATTGTTATCGGGGACACCATTCCGTGACTACAAGATCCTAAAATAATATTAATTAACCTTTAAGTAATGACGTGGGTGTCTCACAGACGGCGGGCGAACAAATTCGAGTTTTATTTCTTCATCTTTAAAGATACTCCCGCACCACTCCTGCTACCTTCAGGATTTTACCCGTGGATGGTTCAGTTAAGCATGCAGAAGCGGTGCGGGCTTTCTTGGATTTATTATTTTATACATAAGTCTTCAAGCCCAATCTACTGATGGTTCTGGACCTGAAATTTTTCGCTGTGTGATGTCTCAATTCCGATTTCTCACTTATTTAAGTATTATTACAATAATGACTGATATTTTAATAGTACAAATTTGTAAAAATATGTTCAAATAATTTACTATGGCCAGATTATAGTAAGCGCCTCTCCAAGAGTGCCAAATATATGTTGCTTAGTTTGTACCAAATAAATATTGATTTCATATGAATATTTTGTTGTTTTCTTACATATTCTAAGTAAATAAATAATAAATGAAATATATTTTAAATAAATAATATGGTTATAAATACGTAATCGTATTATTTACTAATTATTTATGTAGCCGTCTAAAATACGTCACGTCACTGTCTATGATATGGTTATACCACGTCAGTACTTAAAGGTTAACAAAAAAGCGGGATAAAGTCTGCAAACAATGGAAAACACAGTCATAAGGCATTTTACCGTCAGTGTGACTGCGAGAAAGGTTTAAAAAATATTTTTACAATAATATGCTATCACTACTAGCAACACGATTTTCACCAGCTGGCTTTGGTTGACGTAAAGATATTTATAACATGAGCACTAGTACTACTTAGTTTGAGATGAGCACCCCACACAGAACCCTACAACCTACTTCACTTCAAATATTCACAGTAACATATAGTTACATTGTCTTAATATTTTAGTCAAAGGTTTCTAAACTAAAAATTATAATAGTAAAAAATATGTTAAAATGCAAAACATGTTCTGTTTGCCTACATGAAAATGACCTATTGTAATGAGCTTGATAGGCCTTTTGTGCCCGCCGCAGAGATATGTATCCTTATCCTTAGTAATATTGTAAATGCGAAAGTAAGTTTGTTTATTTGTTTGTTTGTTACGCTTTCACGCTTAAACCACCAAAGTGATTTCAAAAATTCTTTCACCAGTGAAAAGCTATAATATCAGGCAGTAACATAGGTTATATTTTTCCCGGTATTCCCACGGGAACAGGCAGTACGCGGGCAAGATGACTAGAAGCGAAGCGAGGGCGGATTGCTAGTATAATATATTTTTGTTATAGAAGATATATATAAAACCTGAAAAACTAAGTATGTTTGGGTTGAGAGCTCTCAGCGCTCTCCCACCAGTCCGGGTAAAGTTGTCACAGCCATCTGAGGCTAACAACTAAGTCACACACAAAAAAAAAATATGTTTAATAAATGTACAATGTAAAACCATGTTCCATACTTCAATGGGCATTCCCTTTAATGAGAAATCCTTTCCAACAGCTGTAGCAGACGCCGCGCCGTCAGGACAATAAGTCCTGACAGCGTGACCTAAAATGTATAACTATAAAGCGTCTCCCTAAAAACGAAAATAGGTCCGACAATTTGACTTTTACACGTTGGCATTATATGAGCTGAATTGGTTCAGTGGTTTTAAGGAATTGCCAACAGATATAGGTTCTAGTCCTCCGCGTGACAAACATTTTTCGGTTCTTAAATAACTTTTTATATAATTAACGTAACATATCAATTGCTAAATGAAAACAGTAATCAGAAATTTAAATAGGTATGTTTTTAATAAACAGTACCTTTTTTTATGGGTGGGTAAGCGCACACGCGATCCATTTCGTCCGGGGTGACGAAAGGACGGCGCGCGGGCCCATAACCCACCCGTACCCACGTCGCCTCGTTGTTGGGTCGACCACCGGAGCAGGGTGACTTGTCGTCAATGGTCGGGCCGATATAATAAATAATAATAACAAATAAGAATAAACAGTACCTTAAAATGTTATTTATGCGCAGGAACATATCACACGACATAATAGCCTCGAACCTAAATCGTGGTATTTTGTTTTAAGAATGCGATTGCATTGTTAAAAAGTGAGCATTTGAGCGTGGCTAGAACAGGGTACAAAATTGTCACTTTCAATTTTAATGTAAAAATCATAAATCTATTTCTTTATTGAATTTTACTAAGTGGTTAACAACCAATTTCAGTTTTCTTCCAATATTTTTGTGCGTGGACAATGGCCACCTACCTGTAACGGTCTTATGTACCAAACCTAGTTTTATTTACGTTTATTTTAGTTTAAGAACTTGCATGTACCTGAGAGAATTAGTAATAATAATATTTTACTACCAGGTAGCTATAAGGAGTAACTTGGCTATATTTTATCCCGGTATTCCCACTGGAACGGGAACTATGCGGGTAAGGCGACTGGAACGGGAACTATGCGGGTAAGGCGACTGGAACGGGAACTATGCGGGTAAGGCGACTGAAACCGAAGCGACGCGAGGGCGCATTGCTAGTAATGAATAAAATTCTTTCCAAGTTTGTAATATGCTTGAATTTTCCTAATGTATGCATATTACTAAAATGGCATTATCTACTCTTCTACAGTAAGACCAAAGCTTGTGTTACAGAATGCACTGTTTGTTGCCTGGGCACCCCATGAGGAACAAGGTATATGATAATTATCAATCCTCAATTTAAAACAGTAAAGTACCTGTTTCACAATCTAAGACTATCTGGTAAAATATTATGAATCATAAATTTGATAATTAAAGATGTTTTAATTAATGGGAGTCCCCATTTTACATCCTGATTCTTCGTAATAAAAATTATAAAATATTTAATTTAATTAATGTATTACTACATAATAATGTAATATAAGAGAAGGAGAACTCGAAACAAAACCCTATACCAACAAATCTGACCAGTGTGATATAGTAGGTCCATTTCCCTCCTATAGTGGAGGAGGCTCGAGCCCAACAGTGGGACAAATATAGGCCGAGATGATGATGAATGTAATATAACTGAAAGTATTGGATATCCAAAATTAAAATATATCCTAAACTGTTAAAAAATCCTGTACAGCCAATAAAAGAACCAAATAATTTCAGATTGGGTTGGTGTTCATAAGGGATGGTTGTAGTAATGTACTACAGATCTTTCAATAAGCTGAACCAACAGGTTAAATAAAAGCCGCTATCCAGTTCTGAAACTTAGTATCTGCAAAATCTAAACTACTAAATCTCTACCCTTTAACCTGAATTTCATATCAGATCTCAATATCTGATGTCTGCCTTACTCCTTAGTGATGCAATAAAGACTCCATAGAATGACTCAATCCAGACAAACAATACAAACATTATTTATGTAAAGTAATTAAATAGAATTTTTGTAGATAGATAACAGTTATCAGCTCTACGATAATTCTATAGCTGTCGCTAACTTGTAGCATTATTGTTGAATTTTCATTTAAATCACCTTTAGTTAGCAATATTAACAATATCTTAACGTTTTGATAAAGAGAATAATTAAAACTACTTAAATTTATTTAATTAGTTGTGTGAATGTAAAGTAACAGTCAACAAGTACCAATGTATGAAGAATAGTTTAAAAAATCATCATCATTTCATCATCATACACATTGCACTGTTGAACTCTAAGCTTCATCTGCTATAGGGGGATAAATTAACATACTATACCGTCCTAGTCAAACATCTTGGTATAGGGTTTCATTTCAAGTTTGCCTTATCTTGTATAGATGTTATATGCATATGTAATCCCTTAGTCGTCTTTTGAGACACCCAAGGACGAGAGAGGGTGTAGTGAATCATATTCTTACTCCATCACCACACAATGGTTATGGAAGTGAGAGCTGGGTAT
The DNA here is from genome assembly GCA_032191425.1 of Lymantria dispar. NCBI lineage: Eukaryota > Metazoa > Arthropoda > Insecta > Lepidoptera > Erebidae > Lymantria > Lymantria dispar. Next base: position 23,992,396 of record CM063457.1, read on the forward strand.
GGCAGGAGAAGCACGAAAGTAGAATAAATGCTGTGGAAATGAGATCGCTGAGGAACATGATTGGTGTTAAATTGAGTGATAGAATTAAAAACAGAGTGATAAGGGAATGTTGTGGAATGAATGTAGCTACATCTACATTAACAAGGATCGAGAAAGGTATGTTAAGTTGGTTCGGCCATGTAGAGAGAATGAATGAAAGGAGACTAACAAGGATAGAATTTATAAGGCGAATGTGAACGGAAGTTGTGGAAGGGGAAGACCGAGACGGATACTCCACAATCAAATCGGGGACGTTCTTTAAGAAAGGCCAGGTTAGGAGTACCCTGAACTGAAAGACATGTATGAGGAGATTAATGAATGTGGAGGCGGCGAAAGTGGTATGTCAAGATTGTAGCAAGTGGAAGGAAGTGGTATCTGCCTACCCCTATGGGAAAGAGGCGTGATTATATGTATGTATGTATGTATGTATCACCACAAAAAATAATATTTCGGATAAATACCATATAAACCAGATAAATACCATAGCATAACCATTATAAAGGCCTAAAGGAATGTGGGGTAAAAATATTTCAATCACAAAATTTAAATTATTTGAAGCTAATAATTTCAGTATACACCTAAATTACAAGACGATTTTAGAAACGAAATTTTTTTACAAGTTTATGGTGAATATTTAATTAAACTTTCACTAAGTTATTAACTGTTACAGACACACGATACAGTAAAAAAATTTAAATCAATGCAATAAGTACGTTCGTAATTTTAATAGATAACTGTTTATAGAAATAAGTTGTTGGCCCCATTGAAAAATATGTTACAAACTGTTATTGCTATCATACAAGACTCATAGTTCTATGGCATGAGGAATGTCGTAATGACAGATCTCCCGCGCAGTTTGGTGAAAGTATTTAGACTACCGTATTCGCATTAAAATATATTACTTATAGTTATAAGCCAATTAACTCAATCTGTGCATTATACTTAGACAATAACAAAATAATTACAATTTCATTTACGGTAATTCCTTACTTGCATCCAAGCCATCGGTACAAGTTCAATATGCAAAAGTAATTAGGACAATATTATAAGGAAAAGGTGTACTTACAACATTTTTTATTACGGTGTGACGGCACACGCACGTGTGCAAACTTTCGTACTAGAAACCCATCATAAACGCAATTATAGCAAGAGAAAACAAATACCACACATTTACTACTTGCAAGCCATTGATGAGTAATGAACGAGGAGAGAAGCAGATGGGTCGGGGTAGGGGCAACAATAATTACGCAAAGCGTACAGCGTAAAGCTTCGTTCAGACTGCATTAGTATTTTAGTCGAGTATACAGTAAGTAATGATTTCTAATGTTTACGCGCGTATTAAAATTTTAAATAAAACTACTTTACGGATTTTATCGCGTTTGTATTTGATTTTTGATTGCACGACGTTTCGAACACTTTGCAGCGTTCATGGTCACGGGTGGACTGTGTCCAAAAATCAAATACAAACGCGATAAAATCTGTAGTTTTATTTAAAACACAGTAAGTAATTTAGTAGGTCAATATAAATTGAATGAACTTACACAAAAATTCATTCAAGAAGTTTAAAAAAAATAGGTGAATAAATCCATTTTATTTTTATGTGAAGTTGCGCCTCCCATTACTACTACTACACGACGATAAAATTAATACGACTGTTGTTAATTTTAAAATGTTCTTCGTTTTTCTGGAGATTTGAAGAGCCTAATTGATATGTTAATCCATTTTGTACCTACAGCTCTTATAAGCTATTAAAGAATGTTTTATGCATCTCTTCTAAAATTGTTAGTAACGTTATAAGTTATGATTTTATTTCATTGTAAATCATTGATTTTTCGAAATACCGCTTGCTTGTGGACAATGTCAACGATTTTTGTTTAGCTGCTAAATTACTCACCATCACTATACTAAATTACTAAAGTAGACTAAACAAGGCTTGAGTACCAGTGTTACTAATGTAAAATTGTGACTTGTTGCATAGACTGCAAGATACTATTAGTTGTATCTAAATACGTCCTTTATCATTTATATGATTGATAAATAATTGCTTGAATTATTAACCGTATTAACTGTAATTCTTAAATTTAGTATCTAGAAGTATTATTTCTTTTTATGGGACTAATCCCACCACACATTTCACCATTGTAACTTCTGTAAGCCAGAACCCACAACGGCCTCTATAGAATACACCGAGATTTGATCCCTCAGGTGGTCAAGTAAAATAATTTTGTCTTGGGACCTGCAGCAAATTTAAATTAGAGAAGTTAAAAAGCAGAAGTTGGCAAAGACTGAAGATTTTTTTATAAAAATATTTATATTACTACATTCGAAACTAACAAAACAATGGCTTATTTATTTGTTTCTTACCTACTAATGATTAAGTATAGGTAATTACGCAGTGAGGTGAAAGATAATATGAGATATAACATTTGTTTGTAGACTTCGACATAAAACTTTTATCAGTAAATTGTTATCAAAAAGTTATAATAGTACTGTATTAGGGGTTTCACTTCCTAGACATGTGAACGGGTACCTATACACTTTCATTATGGTGTTCTAAAAATCGTCTCAAAAATTTCATAACATTTCGTCTTTGCGCAGGAGTTATTAAACGTCAAAGATCACATAGATCTATTTGTTCACCATTATCTCGGTTCTATAGCTTCAACAATGTTAAAATATATACAAATAAATAAATTTAAGTGTCTGTAATGTCAAAATAAAGGGCTTTTTTCTTGCTGATACGGTTTTTTGCACAATGCCTAAAAATCGGTTTAAAAAATTTTATCAGTCTGTTTTTTTGGGTAATCTTTAAAACGGATGAACCGATTTTGATAATATTTTATTACTAGGTAGCTGTCTATATAAGGAGTAACTTATTTATATTTTTTCCCACGAGAACATATTTTTCCCACGAGAACGGGAATTACCGAATTAAGGCGACCGAAACCGAAGCAAGGGCGAGTTGCTAGTCGTGTATAATATAAATACTGTAAGACTCCATGATGCTCTTCAAATACACGTACTTATCGATGGAGAATAATAACTTAATATTTTGTCTACGATAAAAACGAAAATTCTATCTACAATAAGAAAATAAAATTGTAATATTTGATATAGAGAATGAGAAAAGAGAAAGGAAATGGAGTGCAATTATTACTTAAAAAAATTGGTTGATTGAACACTTCACTCTTAATGCTACACGCCATTTTGAAATTCTTGGCAACCCTACCCCACTATAGCTATACCAAGAAGTTGTTTGATTGGCGCAATGTTTATTATAAATTACGTCAGCTCATAGGAGCAGGATGCAGAGAAATTTTGGCGGGAACGTAAAAAATACCATGTCATTTATTTAATATGCTTACTCGTAACTCATTATTTAAGTTTTAGGATTTGTTGTTAGGAGTTGTTTTAGGATTAATGCGCTGGCGAGGAATACAGTTTAATGATATACTCGTGTGGCGACAGAATAAGAATATAATTGTCGCCATTCATGCTTGCCCATGGGAATCTTAAAAATCAGCTAAGGGAGCTTCACCAGGAGAGCGGGCAGCAATTTTCTCGTGGGAAACGTATCCCGCTCGCCTAGCGCAGCGATTATGCCTTCATATGAGTTACAAAATAAAAGGATCGCACTTTGTGGCGAAACATAAAGGAAGCCTACGTCCAGCAGTGGACGGCAAAAGACGGATACAATTATTAACGAATCGATGATGATTTCCATTATATTAATAATCATAAATGTTAAGTCACCATCTTAGTATAAGATAGCTAGTAAGACATTACTGGCAGAATGATGAGTAGTAATAAAATTAAAAAAAAAACTGATAATAATAACAAAGTTAATGAATCTTTATAAAAATTATACGTACATAAGTACTTATTGAAAAACCTTTTTTAGTGCCTCCATTGCTAAAAACTACTAACTCATCAATGTAGGTTAAATGCGCTAACAATAACCAAATCAATAGAAGTTTTAGGCATGTTAAATGTAAAAAGACACTTAAATACTTTATATTTCTACAATATTGGATTGCTGATTATATAGTGCGGTGACGGAGTAAGAATACATTTCACGACTCCCTATCTTGCCCGTGCGTGTCATAAAAGACGACTAAATGATATAATACGCATATAACATCTATGCAAGAGAAGGAAAACTGGCAATAAAACCCTATATCAACCCGGTCAGACACCAACCTGGTACAGTAAGGTCAATTGTCCTCATATTGTGGAGGAGGCTCAAGCCCAACAGTAGTACGTATATGTATATAAGCTGAAATGATGATGTTTCTATAGGTAGTTAGGTTTTAAGTAATCGGCAAATTGTAGTTGAATAAGGTGGACCACGAAGAACAATCTCTTGTAGTTCAGTGACGCCACACTGAGCGGCATGATTCCATGCAGAAGTATCGATAAGAAACCATTAATTAAGGACAATTTAGTTGAACTTATCCATTAAATATGTTAAAATGATGTATAGATTTCCTTGCCAATTAAACGAAAACGGTCCAACATAGTTTTGATGTTGTCGTTAACGTGCATACAACCGTCTTACGCGGTTAAATTGACAATATGACTCCTCCACTTTTCCGTGTGGTGACGGAGTAAAAATACAATTCACTACCCCTCTCTTACCCGTGGGTGTGGTAAAAGACGACCAAGGGATATATTACGCATTTGACATCTATGCAAGAGATGAAAAACTCAAAACAAAACCCTTAGAATAATAACGTATAGAAGGATAGTATCAATACTTCGAAGGTTCGAAATTTGAATCTAAAAACACTAACGGCGCGCAGACGATTACACACGCACACCACTATACAAATTATGAAATCAAATTTTGTTTTTATTAACATAAATCGTCGAAATACTTTTAAAAGTGACGTGAATAACCTTTTTAAGTTTTACAAATGTGTTATGACACCATTTGAATGCACAAACCGTCATAATTACCTATTTATTTTTTAAGAGTTGCGTACGTACGTGCAGTACAATGACTTGTACATTATGGAACGGTTCCGGCGTAAGCTCCATTAGGCTCCAATTGAAATGCTTCACTTTTTGTGCGCGAACTTACCTTATTACTTACTTTATATGTTACTAGCAACCCGCCCTCGCTTCGCTTCGGTTATAGGTTATAGTCGTTTTACCCGCGTAGTTCCCGTTCCCGTGGGAATACAGGGATAAAATATAGCCTAGTTTACGCCCTGATATTATAGCTTTCCATTGGTGAAAGAATTTTTGAAATCGGTCCAGCCGTTTTGAAGATTACCCGGAACAAACAGACAGACAGACAGACAGACAAAAATTTTTTAATTGCTATTTTAGGCATAGGTGTCGAACAAATAACCGTGTGAGCATGAAAAAAGCCTATTATTTTGACATTACAAACAGACACTCCAATTTTATTTATTGGTATAGATTATTCTCAAACCCTATACCTGTCTAACCAGCATGGTCAATTTCCCTCCTATATAACAACAATAATATTTAATTATTTACACTTAAAACTTCCACGTTTTACAATCACGTGCATATTATCACGAGACGCGTGTAATTCTATTGAAATATTGCATAGTTTTCGATGTTTATATATTACTAGCAACCCGCCCTCGTTTCGCTTCGGTTTTAGTCGTTTTACCCGCGTAGTTCCCGTTCCCGTAGAATACCGGGATAAAATATAGCCTAGTTTACTCCCTGATATTATAGCTTTCCATTGGTGAAAGAATTTTTGACATCGGTCCAGCCGTTTTGAAGATTACCCGGAACAAACAGACAGACAGACAAAAAATTTTTAATCTGTATTTTAGGCATAGGTGTCGTGCAAATAACCGTGTGAGCATGAAAAAGCCTATTATTTTGACATTACAAACAGACACTCCAATTTTATTTATTGGTATAAATTATATATTATTAGAACTTTCAAGTCATTACTTCAAAAAGGCGAATGGATGGATAAGTTCTTCCATCTGTCAATCTATCTATATACCAATCTACTCATTCTTCCAATTGGTATTGGTTAATAATAGAATTAATTACGACTTTGAGGTTTTTGGCATTTTACTCAAAACTGGAGGGTGACCGGGCCAAACGGACTTGAAATTCAGATTCAGCGGATCGAAAAACATGTCGGTAGGTAGATCCGGTCCAAAGTATATTCCACTTTTTTTTGTGTGCCGGTGTTATTGTTATTATCGACTGCTATTTCACCCTCCACACGGATAACATTATCAACACTAGGTTCTACCGGTACTGACTTTAATCGAAATGAGCATATGTTAATTTTAGAAATCTTCATCATCGCAGGCCACATACGTGTCACTGTTCTGAGCTCAGGCCTCCTCCACAATGGGAGGGAATTCGACCTACTATACCATGCTAGTCAGACATATTGATATAGGGTTTCATTTCGAGTTTTCCCTCTCTTGCACAGATGCCACGTGCATGCTATATCGCCTAATCGTCTTTTACGACATCCACGGGCAAGATAGGGAGTGGTGAATTGTATTGTTACTCTGTCACCCCACGGAATATTTTAGAAATAATAGACCACATATGTTTCGTGTGGTGATGGATTAAGAATATAATTTGCCACATCCTATCTTTCCATGGATATCGTCGGAGACGACCAAGGGTATAATATGCATGTGACAACTATGCTAGGGAAGGGAAACTTAACGTAAAACCCTATACCTACTAGTCTGACCAGCATGTTATAGTAGGTCAATTTCCCTCCCTATTTTCGAGCCAGGTTGCAGAAGAGTTTAGCTAAGATGATGCTGATATATTCATTAGGAGACTAGTTAACTTTGAAACTTAACAATTTGCAACATAATCGTATTTAATAACTAAAATATAAATATTAAAATGTCAATTGTCAAAAAGAAACTACTGTTGGATGTAAAAATTAATAATTAAAAATGTTTTATTAAGAAAATTTCATGCTATAACATTCCAAATTGGCCAAATTTATGAGAGCTATGGTCTTTGAATCGCAAAATTTTGGTATGCACACTAGCCTTGTACATTGTCCACCTTCTCCTAAAAAATAAAACAGGGATTAGTTATTTAAAAATACATATTAATAAAAATAATATTGTTTTTATCAATTATCGGAATTGGATGCTAGCCTCATCTGAACATTCATCACCCTTAACTCCTCCCAGATTGGTCATTCAACTACACTCAATAGACAACGAAATTTACGCCATACAGACTAACTCCACGCCACAGATGTCGTAGTGGTGAAGATACCGATCCACTAACCACGCCAATGTCATGAATTCGATTCCAACACAGCACAGTACTTTATGCAATACACAATTTGTTGTTTTAAGTCTCGTTGTAATTTGTTCCCATTAAATTATGTTTGTAAACTCAATGCAATACAAACATTATTTCTTGTCTTTAAAAAAAAACTTAATATGTATAAGTTAACTACTGAAAAAGGCGCAACCTAGGTGACAATTCTTGTCTTCTACTCCCAGAGGTCCTGTGACCTGCTACTAAGGACCTCTGCCTCTAAGGGTACCACTCGACTGGGCCCCTCGCCTATTTATTTGACTAGTGCCTTATTCAAATAACCAATTATAGAAAACACAAAATAAAACATCAATGTTACTAATACTATATGCTATACTAATGACACAACATCAATTAATTACAGTTATCGTTATCAAAATCAAACCTTCGTAAATATCCGTCGCAAATTCATCAGCATTACCACAAAAATATATTGTAGGGCAGTTGTAAATGATAAAAGGGTCAGTATCTATGCATGGAGTACACGGTATAGTATCAGGGCAAGTGGGTGCCATATGCCGCCATTGTAGCGTTCTCTTCATAGCTTCCAGGGAATTATCAATCTTGCTGTACCTAAGTATATCTTTTATTGGCTCGCCTGATGTCCCCAAGCATATAAATCCTGAAAGGATTTTTATTAGTTAGCTCAGAATTTAAAGAATGAAGAATGACGCGGTAGTTAAGGAATTCCGGAAGCCTGTCAAACCGCCGGCCACGGATGTCAAGGAATTGGTATCAGAGGTCGGCCCAATGGCGACAGGGAAGGAATACAGTAGGTTATGGGGTTGCACACCGCTCATCCGTCGCCCCGGGCAGATTGGGCGGGGTGTGTCCAGACCAAAGCCTACCAAAAAATAAGGACTTCTGTCAAACAACTAATAACAGTCTGGAAACAACTGAATAACCAAAGGATTTCTTCAAATGATGACACATGTTTGTCAATCTAGATAAAACTAGAAAACTGTGTCCCAGTTAAAAGCATTGTATTATACAGTTAAATTATATTGAACGGTTTAATGGAGCAAAAAGCACCAAATAAAGAAAGACAAAATCAAATATTCTATGGTGATTGTTACATTCTACTAATGGCTCACAACGCACACAATAACGACAGATATCTTTTTACATTCTGAATCGAGGATAGAAATGGTCCAACCAGATGGGTCATTGTGGTATTAACGAAAACAATGATGTAATTAGTGACATCTTTACCATGAGCACCGTGACTTGTCATGCGGAATGTCTGCACTGGTATTTTAAGGGTTGTGAATGCTTAGTATTACGTTGAGCCTTAAATATATTCAGAGATCAGTTAATGTCCATCACCTCTTGTCATTATTCCCCAACCGCCATATAATTAATGCTATAATTAAATTTATAAATGCTAACAAAATAAAACTATAATCTATTTATTTTGTAATTATTTTTATTATTATTTATTTTATCTTTATTACTAACAACTGTCTGTGTTTGTTTCAGGCTCCTTTACTATTGCCACAATCGTCAATTTATAAGTCCTTTTTTTTCTATTCTAAATAACACCTTATATTTCCTCAATAACCATGAGTAACACTGGCAGAAGTTGCTGAAAAATCAGCAGATTACCATTACAAAAAAAAAGTAACTTACCTCCAATATCGCATTCATAAGGATTTGTAACTCTATTGAATGATTTATACTCAACAGCTTTCTGAAATAGACCTGAAAATATAATTAAGAAAATTACAATAAAAATTGCATATCAACCCTTGGAAAGAGACAATCAACTATTTTCGTCTCCGTAGAGCTTTGTCCCTATCATAAGCTACCTGTATGAAGTCGCACATAGCACTCTGATACCTATTAGTAGCTGTTAAGACAATTATGATTTTTTTGTTGGTACATAAAGTATATCTATTCTACAACCTTATCCCCAAATTGTTGCGGTTTTAACAACTATATATATTTATTTATTATAAGTGTATATACATAATGAACTAGAGCCAACTACATTTTCATACAATAACTGAAAAACATTGCAGCTAGTGCACAACATAGACAACATTCTAAGAAGTAGAAATTGACACATTGTTTCTGACCAATGTATAATATTTATTTCCAGGCATTACTAATACTATGGGTGTAAGACATTAATGACGATTAATATTACAAAAAAAAGTAACAAATTAATATCTCTTACAATAATGAAAAGGTTTTTGTGGCAACATTATTCCAGTAGGATCTTTACTACTTGGCATCAAATCAAGGGGTGCCACAGCGCTAACTGCTGTTGCAAATGTATCCATCAATTCAACTGATGCAACAAACTCTGATTCATTCATACCACTCTCGGATGAATTATTTGCTAATACACCACCTGAAACCAATCATTAAATAAGTATACCATTTAGTAAGTAATTAATAAAATTTTATTTAATAATCATTGAGTGCTAAATGGTAGGGATGTCATGGAGCTCCATAACAGTAATCGAAATAAAAGTATAACCAAATATTTTGGATATTTTTGGATAGGGTTGTTGTCTGTATAAGGCAGGTTATGACAGGTTTTCTTTCTACCAGCCGACCTGACAGCCAAAACATAAGCCTTTCCAAAGGCTAATAATACAATGATCACCACAATTATCTAAATCCTTAAAATTTCCAAAAAAATCTGTAACTGAAACTGTCAGATAATCCAAAAAAATTACATCTCAGAGCGGTAACCGATATAAGGTTATCCCAATATCTGTAACTGTATCCAAATCTAAAACTTCATATCCCCAATATAGCTATTAAATATTCACTTATAAATCATTTACTACAAAATGAAAAGTTAAGTCAAAGGTAAAAATTTTACTCTTATTCCTCTTTCTATCTGCAATCAGCCATATAATGAATGAATTTATAGAGGTTTTCACATTGTCGAGATTTAAGTTATCAAGGTTCTAGTGTACATAAATTTATTCAGAGCCTTAATATAAGTAGCCATTACTCATGTGTCTCTGTCAATCATCATCATCACAGCTCATATACGTCCCACTGTTGGGCTCGAGGCTCTTCCACAATAGGAATGTAGGAAAATTTACCTTACTATACCATGCTGGTCAGACAGGTTGGTATACAGTATTGTGTCGAGTTTTCCTTCTTTGCATAAATGTTATATGCTTACAGCTTAAGGGATATACCCTTAGAAGTCTTTTACGACATCCACGGGTAAAAACAGGGATTGGTGAATTGTGTTCTTATTCCATCACCACACGGATCCATCAAATCATCTCTGTCAGCGACATCTCTGTCAATAAAAGCACTTAATTATAAAAAAAAAATGTTAGTGATCTAAAATATAAAGCAAAATTTGTATAACTGACCAGCCACTATTACACGAACAATTTTTGAGATCTCTTCTTGGTATTCTGAGGTACCAGAAAGTCCTGCCAACCACTCTAAAAATAAGTGCATTGAAAATATATAATCAGCAGATGTTGAAGTGTTTAACCCTGACATAAGTACCACATATCTGAAAGATGAAAATAATCACATAGAGAACTTAAGAGAAGTGTGACTACACGAAAAGCACAGTGTGCTAAGTAATGACTTTGCATGTTGAGGGACATAAATTTGTAACCAACACAAAAAATTCTGTGTGCAATCCCCATTTTTTTTAGGTAAATGTTTAATTAATGTCCATTGGTTAATAAGCCATAAGTCATCTAATTTATAAGTAAAAGGGAGGGCTAGTCTAAACACAAGTATATTATACCTACCTATCTGCACTTAACTTCGGTAATGGCTTTTGTATATTGCAGCCAGCCCAGCACACATCTCTAACTGTAAATATACCATCTTCATCTTCAGAACCTAGAAGTAAATAAAAGAAGTATACTAAAAACAGCTTTTAATGTAGTAAATAATGATTTCTGATATTTATGCGAGTATTACACATTGTAAATAAAACTACTCCACGGATTTTATCGCATTAGTATTTGATTTTTTATTGCCTGACGTTTCGAACTCTTTGCAGCATTCATGGTCATGGGTGGACTCAGATGTCTCACGTCCAACAAGTGATGACTATTACAGAATAACAATGACTTCTTAGAGAATTTTCATTATTGACACGATAAAATTGGTAAAGTAGTTTTATTAACAATGTAGTAAATAAAATTACAAGTTTTGAATAATACCTGATACTAGTGAAAAAGAAACTAAAACTTAGTATGACATCACCATCACTAGAATAAATGAATACTAGTCAAGATTCTAATGATCTTAAACTTGTGTTTACTAATAGGTAATCCAAGCTTTCATCTCCTAACTTCTAACTCCAGCAGAGGAGCTTAGTAGTACTATTACACATAAGTGTTTTAATGTCAATTTGCAAATGGTTGAAAGTAGAGTAAATACCAATTATGCATCCAAAATTCCTATGACAGTTAAAAAAATATATAACATTTTGCCTTGTAGGCTTGAAAAGAAATTAATAGATTGTGGCTAGGGCAAAAATTAAAAAACAAAAAGGAACTGTATCATAGTCCATTTGTTTAGCAGCTATAGGCAACAGACACACAAATCATACTTACGACACATTCATTTTTATTTTGGGGGCTAATACACTAAATTTACATACCTAATAATGCACAAACAACACCAGTGACAACTTGATGCACATCTATACATTCACTGACCAATTTAATTCTTTGCAGTTCATCTTCCAATACTAAAGTGTCTGACTCATGGACAAAATGTGTTCTGAAATACAAAAACACCCATTGCTATTAGTGTAAAATAAGTATTAACCTTTCATTTGCCATTAATATGTATATATATATATATATATATGTGTAACAACAAGAGATGCAAAAATCAATGTAAAACTCTATGATGAATGTGGAATTGTTCAACTTGCCTTCCATTATAGGCTAATACAAAAGGAAGCCTGAAAGATATTTTGTTCAGTGAGAAATTACTAAGTATCTCATTAACCCTTTTTTTGTGATGGAGTGATCACCAAATAAGTATATCTTGAAAAAGAACATAATTCTCAATCAAATAATTCAGTTACTCGATAAAAAGTGCTCATTCAAATTTAGTAATTAATAAAAACTAATCTGGATTAAAATTGTAGGTATAAGAAATTAAAGTACCTGGAGGGTTGCGGGATAATTTCCAATTGGTCTGATAACTCTTTAAGTATACTAGGTTTTAGTTGTTGAAGTTTAAAAAGTGTGCCAATAATCACACAAGTTGTACCTTTATCACGAAGTTCACACAGTTTCAAGACCTTGTAACGATCAGACCATTTCTTCTTAATAACTGGAGCCAAAATGTTTCTAAACGTATTTAGTCTCGCTGAGTAAATATAGGCATATTGTTTAGTAAAGTCTCGTGAAACTTCAGAAAATCTTTTGGATGAGTCCGCATATGCAATATCTTGCCTCTCTAGTTCACGTGTTTCAAAATTATTGTTTGCGACACTTCCAGGACTAGACTCTATTTTAAATAACATGATTATTATAAATGAACAAATATTATAAAACCACTACAATGGCTTATTTCTTCCTTTGCTTATCTTATTGGTTTTATTTAACTGTAAAGATTCTGCTTACCACTGCTGTCATCGTTTCGTTTTTGCCCGCCAATAAATCAAAGTTGCCAACGTTATTTCTAAGATTTTTTTTTAAATTTATTAACGGCTTTGGCAGAACCATCAGCCTAACAGAAACTTAAAAACTACTTATTTTTAAGAGGATCATACCGTAAACTAAAAAAAACCATTAAAAATTTAGATCTTTATTTTACATTTAATGTATAAAAGTTAACACCTATCAATAAGTCGCCACTAGTCGCACTAGTCTTGATGAGTAGTGTGCTCTCAAATAATATATCAATGTCTGATGAAGCTGGTGGTAAAAAGTGGCTATAGAGACTACTGAGTGGTGACTGAATGCAACAAGACAAGCCATTGAGATTGGGCTCTTTGGAACACTCATGATGAATGCTATATGTACCCCTCAGCAGCGTGCCTGCTGGCCTGGGACTCCCCCGTGGGACTTGGAGGCGGAAATGCTGGCCGTTTTCTATCGTTCCGTGTGCGGACCGTGGAGGCCTTCCAGGCGGTGTTGTTGTAGTGGCTAAAACGGCGGCACGGGGTGCTCTCCTTCCGACTGGTGCAGGTTTTGATGGGACACTTCGCTATGGGGTACTTCGCCAAATACCTGTACACATGGCATGAATATAATACAGTTATTGTTTTACTTTTGTTTTCATTTTCGGTAGTGGATATTTTATATCGATACATCGATATATCAGATCAAAATATATCGGTTAAAAATATCGATATAGAGAACTAAAAATGTCGATATATCGATATTTTTTCAATAAACCTATTGTCAATATATATTATATAGTATTACTCTATGCTAGTATTACTTACTATATTCTATGGAGTGTAGAAGTAAGGAGCACCATCTCGTATGGGGGATTAGTCGAAAAAGTGTCCACTTGTAAACAGCAAATTAATAGCGCTAGTGTAGCAAGTGGAAATGATATGAACTTAGCAGTTATAAACAGAGTTATGGAGTGAAGTGTGCTGGGTTGAAAAATTTTATATTTATCTTGACTTCTGTCGTTAAGAAATATGCAGTATTTAAAATCTCAACTATTTACGTAGTCAACTGTAATTTAGTAAATAATAACCTATGAAACTTAAGAGTGAAGTGTACTGGGTTGAAAATTTAATATTTATCTTGACTTCTGTCGTTAAGAAATATGAATTGCGCTGTAACAAAGCGGAAATGTTTCTTTCCTTTTCTAATTTAGTATCCTACTCTAATAATTTGTGGCGCTCTATTTAAAATTCTTCCACTTGCTACTATAGCGCCACCTTAATTTTCTCCTTTCAACGGACACTTTTTCAACACTGAGATGGTCCTCCTTACTTCTACACTCCATATATGGAGTGTAGAAGTAAGGAGCACCATCTCGTATGGGGGATTAGTCGAAAAAGTGTCCACTTGTAAACAGCAAATTAATAGCGCTAGTGTAGCAAGTGGAAATGATATGAACTTAGCAGTTATAAACAGAGTTATGGAGTGAAGTGTGCTGGGTTGAAAAATTTTATATTTATCTTGACTTCTGTCGTTAAGAAATATGCAGTATTTAAAATCTCAACTATTTACGTAGTCAACTGTAATTTAGTAATTAATAACCTATGAAACTTAAGAGTGAAGTGTGCTGGGTTGAAAAATTTAATATTTATCTTGACTTCTGTCGTTAAGAAATATGAATTGCGCTGTAACAAAGCGGAAATGTTTCTTTCCTTTTCTAATTTAGTATCCTACTCTAATAATTTGTGGCGCTCTATTTAAAATTCTTCCACTTGCTACTATAGCGCCACCTTAATTTTCTCCTTTCAACGGACACTTTTTCAACACTGAGATGGTCCTCCTTACTTCTACACTCCATAACTCCATACTATATTCTATACTTATAGTCCATAAAATATAGCTTGATCTCTGTGACAGATGTCAACGAAACCAACGAAGTAAGTTTGAACGAGCGACATGTTTACAATTTCATTTTGTCTCAAATATCTTTTCATTCTTCTCGTGCCAGTCTTATTGCAACTAAATTGCAGCATATTATAAATATAAAAATATTAATATTCATACTTAAAATGTACCTCATAAGTACTGAAATACCTAGTAATCGTTTTATACATAAATGACGCTTACACACTTACAAGGTCTTGCTGGACTGAAAATAAAAAAGAGATGGGACAGTCGATATACGTAAATCGATAACGGATCTGTATTAAATTATTCGTAAAAGAAATAAACCCAATACAGTACCTATATAAAACTTTCAACATATTTTTTACAATTAAAACAGACAGTTACATTATAAAATACATAAATTGAATTAATTAAACATTAAAAAACTACTTTTCGTCTCAGAGTAAATGATAATATTATGTGCGCATTATTATCAATAAACTAGACATATTTATTTATAAAACAGTCGTAATTGATTGATTGATCTAACGACTGTCCCCATTTGGCAAAAATGATAAATATTCTAGCAGGAACGCTCTAGTGATGACGATAATAGTGACTTAGACCTTGATTGTACTCCTTTTCAATAATTAAAACAGTCAATAAACACTTTTTGTTTGAAATAAATTCAATAAGATTTTCATTGGATGTATTTTAATTATAATAGAAAATCACAATTATAAAAATAAAGAGTTTTATCGATAAAAAACTACGGACTTTATCGTAAGCATGACAGAACTAGGAACAACTGTCACAGAGATCAAGCTATATTATAAGGACTATAGTTTGTGCTTATTGTAGCGTTTTATTTATATTTATAATTATAATTTATAATCGTTCTTAGTATTTCGTGCTGTGTTTATAATTGTAATAAAACAATGCAAGGTAAGTTATTTTATAGTTTAATTAGGACCACTTTTTAGTTTTACTGAATTTTAATTTTCAAGTGAGCAATAATTTTCTCCAAATCATCGACGTCCAATGTTGGACCTGGGATGGGATGAATAATATCGTAATCGCTACACTTGGGGCAGGAGGTTACTGATCGAAATTGATGTTATAAGTTTCCCTGGAGAGTGCTGCTGCCCATTCTTCTGGTGAAGATAGCCCCTAAGATTTCACGACTCTCCTGGGGTAGAGTAATTTGAAGGGGGGACATATTTGTATTATAATAATTTACTTGATGCTCCAATATTCTAACAGGTAGTAGGAAAGAACGCTCGCGCTCACCCATTAGGGTGGATAAAATCGGACGACGGCGCGAAGGGAAAATTCAAGATACTCATATGGGCAGCGAATCAAAATCCAATGAATTGACTATGAATCCAATGATGATGACCAATATGTACCCCCAAGGTATGTAGATACATAAATAAAGACAGATTTTATACCAAATCCATATTTTCTCAGCCGTTCACTGTTGGATGTAGGTCTCCAATGAACGATTCTTAACTAATTGAATTCTGTTCATAGCCACTTCACTATATTAACGTTACATATTATGTCAGTTATACTAGTTTATCTATAGATTTGAAAAAAAAAACGCTATGGATTTTATTGTTTGTATTTGATTCTTAATTTCCCGACCTTACAAACACTTTTCAGTATTTATGGTCATTTGTGACTAAGGTGTTTCATAGCCTACAAGTCGTAATTATTATAGATTCAAATACTCACTTCAGTATTAGTTATTAAATTTGAACCTACATTTTTGACAGAAATTCATTGTTGGTACAAAAAGTAAATTCTAATAATTTTATAAATATGAATGTTTGTGAAGATATTTGGATGTTTGTTACTTAATCACATGTTTACATGTGGTTAAGTAACAAACATGGTGGTTAAGTAACAAACAAGTAACAAACGTGATGGTTTACCATCAAACAGATTCGGATAAAAATTAGTATATAGTTTTGTCATGTACAAATTGGAGTTATTCAATAATTGGATATATCTTTATTGCTTATACATATTATATAGTTCTTTTGTGGATAATGGTGAGCAAGTTTCTCAAAACGTCATACCATAAAAATTAAATTCACCTCTGCTTTGCAACAGAGTACACCATAACCAGTATTGGGCAAAATGCAATCAGATTAACGATTAAAGATTATGATTACAGCAAAGTAATCATACAAGAGAATTATGATTATTAATCATTAATCATAATCTTGATTACATTTTTTTGATTAATATCAAAATAATAATGTAGAAATAAGAGTTTTATTCATTTTTATTCATCATTTCAGCTCATGTATGTGCCACTGTCGGGCTTGATCTTAACTTTTTTTTTGTATGGACATGTTAGGCATCAAGGGGCCATTCCCCATCTTTGATGAATCATTAAAAAGTAACTTTATTATATTTCATTTACTTGCTGTATATTTTTCATTTTCAATTGGAGGTTTGGATTAATTATACCTATTGGTGACCAAAAACTCATTTGTTTTATGAAAAATGCACTGCTTATAAAAATGCAATTGTTTTACAGGAAATATGTTGATGGCTGGTGGTATGTATTCCAATATGATGATGCCAGGTACACTAATGAGCGGTGGAATAATGCCTCCCACTGGTGTTGAACTGATGCAAGGGTCTGGCATGGAAGTAGTTTCCCAGAATCCTATAGAAATGTCTGCAATGGGTGGTCAATCTATAACTCCTACTGGTACAGGAATGGATATGGGTATGATGGGAGGAATGATCATAGATCCTTCCATGATGGCAATGTACTCGAACATGAATACGGACATGGCTACTGTGCATGAAAAGAAAGAAATTGTACACGAACATTGTAAGCTTACACCTCCTAATGCTGGTACACCTTTGCCCCCTCGAAGGCGGAAACCGCCAGGTTGCAAAACAATATTTGTAGGTGCTGCTTTCTTTACCAGTTTACCAGACAAAATTAGGGAAACGATTATCAGAGAAATTTTTGAGCCTTATGGCAGAATTTACACATTAAGAATATCAAAAAAGAATTTTTGTCATATTCGATTTGATAGAGAGGAGTGTGTTGATGCAGCTATGTCGGTTCATGGTTACCGTATTGTACTAATGAACACAAAAGAAGATGAAAGTGGGGTGGAGGAAAAACCCCTTGTAAATTCTGGTTGGTTACATGTGGATTATGCAGAGGTAAGTATTATTGTTCTATAGCATTTTTCCATTACAGCATACAATGGCTTACTGTGTAGTGATGGAGAAAGGATACCATGGTCAAAAACATCATCATCATAGTAAAAACATCTAATATCTTCATCATCATCTTATCGCAATTACTTGAGATCTACTTAATATGTATTCCTCTTTTATAGTGCATATTGTAATACTTGTTGGTAATAGTTTTGACTGGCCTGCCTAACATAAACCCACCCTGGAATGGCAATTGTTGACCATATGATGGTTCTAAGTCGTCTTTTGCGACATCTACAAGCAATTTGAACGTTTAGTCGTATTTGTAGTATCCTTTTTTTTGGTGTGGGCTATGGTCAACGCATACGCCGTCCGTGCCATCCGGGACGACGAAAGGACGGCGCGCGACTCCATAGCCTACTGTTATCTATCGTCATTAGGCTGACCACTCCTACCGAGTTCCTTGTTGGCCGTGGCCAGCCCGGCAGATATTTGTAGCCTCTACCACACAGCTAACTGCATGAAAACGAAAACTCACCGGTGTAGTATAATAGATCAATAGTACTCCTACTGTGGGTAAGATTCGAACCTAGATATTGTATTGGATATATAAATATGAGCCAAGGTGATAAGATGGCAATTTGTCATCAGATATTTCTGATCTATGAGTAGCTGAGTCTTCATCATAGTTGAGATAACATGTGGGTAAAAAACCTCGCGTCGATTTAGCACTCCAGAAAATATTAAATGATATGATAAAGTATGGAAATAGTTATTTTTAATTTTAGTGTTTATTGCAAATGTCCATAGTATGCTGTATGCTCAATTACTATTTATTTGTGAGGGTATATTATTTTTTTAGTCTTTGTTATTGTAAGTGTATTGTGAGGTCGATTTTTAGAACTTGGTGTGTTTTTCTTCACCATTGAAGAAGTGATCATTATAATTTACAGGATTTTATAATTTTCAGGAAATTCGTGTTGTTCGATATGAACTCTAATTCAGGCTCACCACTATTTCACGCTATTTACCATTTCATATATTTAATTTCTTATCCTTGTGATAAGGAAATAAGAATATAATTGTTTGTTATCCTTCCTTTCGCGTGGGTGATAAAAGACGATTAGAGGACCCAAGCCGATAACATCACTGCAAGAGAAAAAAATGAAGGAAATCTTATACCAACCCATCTGACCAGCATAGTATTGTAGGCCAATTTTCCTGCAACTACACACGAGACTCGAGTCCAACTGTATATACAGGGTGTATCAGGTTATGGGGCAACTGTTCGAGTATGTTGTAGTTTAACGGTCATAGATCGTAATTAGAATGTACATTACCCAAAAAACAATAAAACATAAACGTTATAGTGATTTCAAAAAAATGTGTCTAAGGGTCTATGCCTTAAATGTTACGTATTATGTAGGCATGTACAGACAGAATACATGTAGGCATGTAAAGCTTCGACAGTAGTGGTGGTCGTTGAATAAACGAACAGTTTTTTTTCGACTGTTTCTTTGCCGTGAACTAATCAACTAGTTTATAGTTGACTGATAAACATGTTTATGTATGAACGGCTTCGCAAATCGGTCGCCGCATCAACGAATGACACAAACGCGACGACGACGACGACATGCGAGTATTCGAAAGCGCCCGAATCGGCCCGAACTTGGACGACGCGATGCGCGTGCGCTCTCATGGCTCGCTACGCTCTTTACCCGCCCCGCAAACCTCACCGCCCGTAGGCGCGAGTCATATCATAACGCATAGATAGATTGATTGCAATTCATTGAACTCTGCTATCATGTGATGGGACTATCATTAGATATTGAAGCGTCAATGTATATTGTACAATTAAACTGTTGTCTAATAAAATTCGTTGAAGTTTCGTTGTCCTTTACCAATGGACGATCAACGTACGTCATAATATAAACTAAACGTCTCGTCTTGTCTAAGCGTCGACGACGTAAACTAGTCGAAAATTAGACTGTTTTTTCAACTAGTTTATCATCGACGATAAACGGTCTCGTTGCGTCGACTGTAAAATCGTCGACGACTCACTACTTTTCGACAGTATAATTTCATTCATACATACCTAGAATTGCGCAAACGCTTCAATGAGCGTAGGTAACAACGGCGAGCCGTCAACGGTCATCGGCCGATCAGCTGTTTTAAAGCGAAGTTTGTCATGCTTATGCGAACGTAATCATTGATTTATTCAATTTCTAATGAACATTTAACAAAGTATGAATATGTTGCGTATTAAGTATCATTGACTTTATACATTTCAATCGGATTTACACGAAAAAGCGATGACAAAATTGAAAACTTTACATGTTTCTAATTCCTTAACGAATCAATATTTTTCGTTCAAATTCTTTTCATGCGTTCCTACCACCATTGTCTAGCTCCCTTTTGACCAGTTGCCCCATAACCTGATACACCCTGTATATACGAGCTCAGTTAATGATTATACTTATATGATTTCTGATGTTTATGCGAGTATTACACATTTAAAAGCAAATTGATTTTTACGGAGTTTATGTTTGAAACAAATTGATTTTTACGGATTTTATGTTTGTATTTGATTTTTAATTGCCTCTGTTTTGGAAGTCCTCCCATGACCATGAACCCTGAAAATAAGTGTTTGAAACGTCGAGAAATTTAAAATTAAATACAAACACGAAAATTTTTATTTCAAGTGATATATAAATAAATTAATAACATTGTAGAGTCGAGATGACCAAAATGATTATGAATGGAAGCAAAGACAAGTTCTTAGAGTGCAGCAGCAACAATTGCATGCACAGCAAGAAATAGCCAATCGTAATATAAGCTCCTATAAAAGATCACCGTCCCCTATTAGAGTACAACCATTTTCTAATGCGGCTATGTTGCAGTTGAGTGAAAAAATCAAAAGTGAGGAACAGTTTCCTGATGCAGTATTAGTAAGTGAAATAAACTAATACATTATATTATCTATATGCCAATTTTTGTAAAATAAATTGTATCTAGGATTAAGGATCCTTGACGCAATACAAGTTTTTCATTCAACTCGAGTCCTATTGTTTGTTACATTACATTGCCTGCAAAGACATGCTCGAATCGTCGGTGCTCCCAATCTCACGGCAACATTGCGAGTCGCTGAAGCGGCGTAGAGTCTTTAGGTCACTCTGTGTACTCAATCGGCTCCTTAATGGTGAGTGCTCTGAGAAATTGTTGGACATGGTGCCACCGTAGCACTGGACATCGTAGCTGGGTTCATCCATTTCACCTGGAAATGTTATGGTCGTCAACTGTATGTTTCTAGCGATAATTTCGCCCACATACGTGTAGAATCTGAAATAAACTAGCTGCTGCTTTCCCGAGAGAGTCCTTGAAACGAAGTAAGAGCACTCTTTACAGAAGGCAGCGGCCTAACTGTGCCCCTGGTATCGAAAAAGTCTATGCGGCAGTGTCACTTACCATCAGGTGTGTTGCTTGCTCGTTTGCCATCATTACAATAACAAAAAATAAAAACCACATGGTCGTTGTACGATCCACAGATAGTTGTTATTGCTACTTATGTAATTTACTTTTTTATCAGTTTCTCTATTCCCGCAGTTAGATTATTTACCATCCCACCAACCACATCGATGTAGTTTTATTTTTGGACATAATGTCGTGTTTTGATTTATTAATTTGAAAAGGTTAAAAGCAGCAAGCGTTTTGGTTACTGTTTTAGCTGCAATAATATGGTGGTGCCAAGTTTCTGATCCAAAGCTCTGAGGTACTGTTTCCCTCAGAGTTTTCCCCATAAAAGAACCGATAGAGTAAATAGGGTGACCCAAAATCTCTGTTTAATTGATATTTAGATTCTACATGAGGACGAATTTGTGCTTTGTAACACAAGACGCAGTTTCTATGTGAAATACGCCTGGCTCTGTCCAAGTGTTCAGCTTTCTACTTGCCAATTTGACTTTGTCCTCAAAATGACTCCCCAAACTGAACTTAGCTCAATATTTCTACGACGAGAATACCAATATTCTCGAAATTTAGGAGAGTTACTCCTTGAAACTGAGGCGCCATGCAAAATGGTTCCTTTATTGCAGTGAAATGTACAGCAGATTTAATCTGTTAATAAATAGAATATTATAATAAAATGTGTACTTAATGTCTCTCGTGTTTGGTTTAAAATACAATGTGTCCTTTACTTTCCAATGTTTTGTTGGGAATCTGAAGAATTAGCAACAGTTGTTGCTAAACACATTAGAGAGGACATGCATGCAATGGAACATAGGACGTAAATAGAATGATGTATAGATGTTGTGTCTCAGTATTAACCTAATTCATTAACAATTATTACAGACCCTAATAGCGTGGTTAGAACGTGGCGAATGCTCAAAGAAAAATGCCAATCAGTTTTATTCCATGATACAGACCACAAATTTTCATGTTCGTCGACTTTTCAATGACAAAATGCAGGCTGAAGAAGAATTGCAGGAATGCAAGGAAAGAGTTAAAAATCACATTGCCAAAGTGATTGAACAATGTAAGTACTGAACTGCATAAAGACACAATTGAATGGTGGTAAATTTTGAATTAGACACAAATGCATATCTCGTGCTTTGCCTATTCAACATGTTTAAATTTAACTTTCAAAGGTAAGAGTCTCGGCAACGTTTGTCTGTATGAAAACATTACTCATAATTCGCAGAAAATATTTCATGGTTATTTTTATGGGAAAAATAAAACGTGAAATATTTGCACCAAGTGGCCTACACATTGAAATTTGTACATTATGCACATATTAGATGTCTCAAAAATGATCTTTTATTGGATAAAATAAAACTATTTTTAAATATTTTATCTCGTTTGTATATGATTTTTGTATGTCCGACGTTTCGAATTTTTTCAGTGTTTATGGTCACTGTTGGATCCAGGTTCCATCCAATACAAACGCGCTAAAATCCGTAAAAAATATTTTATTTATAAAACCCATTTAATCAAAAAAAAGTCTTATCACAAAGCTAGTTAGCATTTTGCATTGTCAAATAATGTTTTAAATTTGCGCTTATTTGATAATTTCGAAAGAATTATTACGAATTGTCTGGGTTACTTTTTTAATAAAAATATTCTAAGACATCTACATATATGTACATACAATTTCATGGTGTATGCAACTAAACTTGGTGATATAATAAAAATGGTCATATCCTTAATCGAGCAGTAGTCAGCTAGTCGTTGGATCACCAGTTATCAACAGATGTCTGCAGGCTCCGAACATGTCTATTTAACAATTTATGAATTTGAAGAACAGGCACGTGTTTGTAAGTTATTCATGTTGTGACAATTTATTTTTTTATAATATAGCAATTGATCAATATTGTTACAATTGAAAATAAATTGTCAGAATATGTGGGTATCTCTGTGACGATGCAAGAGTTTTGTATTGTCACATGTCCGTAACTCAACGAGTTCCAACGTGTTCGCGATTCTGGCGGCTGCCCTTCAACGACATACGTGCATAGGTAGATGTATAAATAAACTGTGGACTACTATAGAGCCTGGAACGACCGACCGAGAATGTACGACGACGGTATGTTCGGTCGAAAGACCAATATCTGTACTCTTAACATAATCATTTGTGAAAATCAGTCGAACAGGTGGCGAAAGTGTTTGTAGCTGCCTCCCATCAGCGTATCTGGGATCACTTCACAAAACCACAACGGAAGAACATTGATACATGGCAAAAAATGACACAGGTACATAAGAGATCTTGATTTGTTAGGGAACAAGTATTATACAATAAAAAAAATATTCATTACAATAATGAAAGTCATATTGAAATATTATTTAATAATCACATACCCTAATGTACATTTAATTCAATGTGCTTTGACTTTTTATTGTAATGAATAGAATTTTATCTAGGTGATCCGGAAGACAGGCGATAATGGGCAGCAGTAACAGGTAAAGTGAGTATAGAAACTCAAAAGAGCGCCAAAGTTTTAAAAATGAATTCTACAATTTTTGTTTTGTATCTTACTATTAAATTCCTTATAACATGTCCATACATTGAATTTTCACATATTTTAGGAGTTTAACACATTAAAGGAAGAATTCAATGAGAAATTCTGCAATGATGATGGAGATTTTAATGATTATAAAAGAGGCTCGGAGAAAAATGAGGATGAAAGGCAGCAATTAAAGGTATTTTACTGAAGATAATAATAAAATATTTAACTGAAAAATAGGCGGAATATTAAGCCTTTATCTATACCTCCAATTAATTTTAATCTTATGCATTGATAAGTGTTATTACTGAATAGGAATTTTATCATACTTCCGCATCATAGCCTGCCAAAAAAAAAAGGAAAAATGATCTCCAACAATCTTCTGCCACGTACGTGCAGGATCTGGAAAGAACTACCTGCTGCTCCGTTTCCTGAGTGCCATGACATATCCTTTAAACGAAGTTTAAGAAGAACACTTTCTTCATAGCAGGTAGCGGCCTAGCTTTGCGCTTGGTATTTGAAAGGTAGTTCGTTCTATACTTGACAGTATCAGTTATCAAGTGTGTTGCTTGGTCGTTTGCTACCATCAGCAATAACAATAAATGTTACATGGGACTTAATCGGTCTATCCCTTCATGTAAAAAGACGAGAGTTTTGTATGCTTTTTTTTAGTCCAGTGTTATTGTTATGTCAGTCCATACTTGAGATAAGAGTACGAAATCGATCCAGTTGCAGAAAGGCGTGAGACAGGCAGATATCATCTCTTCGAAACTGTTCACCACTGCACTGGCATTTATCTTCACGCTCAGACTGGACCGGTCTCGGCGGAGCATTGCACCATGCTCAACGATCTCAGCAGTGGGTTCCCAACTAGTGGGTTTACGAATGAACATGGGCAAGACGAAAGTCATGTCAAATACTCATGTCATTTCTGTACCGGTCCTAGTTGGCAATGCAATTCTCGAAGTTGTCGATCATTATGTTCACCTAGGATAAACAGCCCAGTTAGGTAGATCCAATTTCGAGAAAGAGATCAACCGACGAATCGAACTCGGTTGGGCAGCGTTCGAAAGCTTAAGAGGATCTTCTCGTCCACCATACCTCAGTGTCTGAAAAGACGGGTCTACGATCAGTGTGTGTTACCAGTGATGACTTACGGCACCGAAACGTGGTCCCTATATGTAGGCCTCATAACCAAGCTCAAAGTCGCTCAGCGTGGTATGGAGGCTATACTCGGGATTTCTCTGCAAGATAGAATCCGAAATACGGAAATTTGCAGGACGTTATCCCGCGAATTGCCGTGTAACTGACATAGCACGCTGAAGTGGCAATAGGCTGACCACATCGCTCAACGAACCGACCACCGTTGAGGAAGAAAGGTTCTCAAGTGGCGACCACATATCGGACAACGCAGTGCAGGACGCACCCCACTACGTGGACTGACGATCTGGTGAAAGTTGCTGGGCGTGGTTGGATGCAAGCGGCACAAGACCGCACTCTGCGACGTAACATAAGGGAGGCCTACGTCCAGCAGTGGACGGCGATAGGCTGAAATGATGATGAATGATAAGACAATTTTTAGTATTAGGCAGGTAACTGATCATTAAGTTTAACCAAAACTTTTTCAGTATGAACTTCTTTTGTATGGAAGATGAGATGATGATTTGCCTACTCATTAAAGATTGGTGGATGTATCACAATGATTAATAAGTATTATATTTGTAGCGCGAGAATGAAAACCTTCGTTTCCAACTAGAAGCCTACAGAAATGAAGTAGATGTAATCAAAGTAGATGCTCAGAAAGAAATGGAAAAATTTAAAGCGCAGTTTACTGCACGACAAGCTTTGCAGGAAGCAATGAGTAAAAACGTAAGCAATACAATTTATAATATTTAAAACCATAAGTAATAAATTTTGTTACAAATTTTATGTTACTCAAGTTGAATGTAATATAGCTTTATAATGGTGAAAGAATTTTTGAAATCAGAAACAAGAAACATACACACACACAAAAATACAAATATTTTCTCTTTATAATATTAGTGTAGATGAATAATAGGTTCGTTATAGTTTGGCTGTCGTGTGGTGACGGAGTAAGAATACAATTCACCACCCCCTCTCTTGCATATAGGTGTCGTAAAAAGCGACTAAAGGATATAATATGCATATAATTTCTATGCAAGAGAAGGAAAACTCAAAACGAAACCCTATACCAACACGTCTAACCAGCATGGTATAGTATGTCAATTTCTCTCACATAATGGAGAAGGCCCGATCCCAACAGTGGGACATGTATGGGCTGAGATAATAAGGATCAGTTATGCCTGAATCGCTAGACTTTTGTACAATGCTCACAGAAAGCACAAATCTGTTTTTTTTTAATGTGGTGAATTTCTTTTAATAACGTTTTTCCATCCATTTGTAATATACATTAGTATCCTTACTAATATTGTAAATGCGAAAGTAAGTTTATTTGTTGCTTTGTTACGCTTTCACCCTTAAACCACCGAACCGATTTCATAAATTCTTTCACCAATGGAAAGCTATAATAACATAGGCTATATTTCATCAAGGTATTTCTACGGGAACGGGAACTACGCGGGTAAGGCGACTGAAACCGAAGCGAAGTGAGGGCGGGTTGCTAGAATACTATAAATATAAGTAAAATACAAATATAATTTAGGTCTGTGCTAAACGAAAAGCATAGCTAAAAAGACTGCTAGAAACAACCCAATTGACCAGAGGCGATGACAGTTGTCTCGAATCGCCATATAATTCAAACCGATCAATGTTTTATGACAGGGATGCCCAAAGTGTGTATACAGGGTGTATCAGGTTATATCAGGTTATGGGACAACTGTTCGAGTATGTTGTAGTTTAACGGTCATAGATCATAATTAGATTAGAATGTACATTACACAAAGAACAATATAACAGAAAAGTTATAGTGATTTCAAAAAATGTGTCTAAGAGTCTATGCCTTAAACGTTACGTATTATGTAGGCATGTACAAACAGAATACATGTAGGCATGTAAAGCTTCGACAGTATAATTTCATTCATTCATATCTAGAATTGCGCAAACGCTTCAATGACATGTAGGTACAACGGCAAGCGGTCAACGCTCATAGGCCGATCAGCTGTTTTAAAGAAAGAAAGAAAGAAAGAAAATTATTTATTTGGGTTCTACAGCATTATTTTCTAAGAGTAAAAAAGTAATTAATTACTATTATATTATACAAAATTAAGAAAGATAATAATATGAAAGAAATAATATTAAATAACAATAATATTAAAGAAAAAGAACAATATCAATGCCGTAGTACACCAAAAAGGTTCCACCTCAGCATAAGCTGTAGCACATAAGTATTACAGCGCTGGTTTTCAGGTAAAACCATTTATTGAGTACGGGCCGCCACGACACGCTGTATATATATTTTAATTGTTAAAATTGAATAAATATTGGATATGTACAGTATCATAGATTGGATATGAACAGTATAAAAGTAAATATATTTAGCAAACATAGTAAAATACAGTACAAAACACATAATGAAATATAACTTAATAAATCAAACACAATTCAGAAATGCATAGTAAACATAGAAAGCAGAGAATGATTTGCAGCATACCCTCATTAAACAAAAAATAAATAAACAATCCGGTATGACCATTGATGATATCGTGCCGCTACAGGGAACGATCATTCAGCTCGTGGTGGTCGACAACACATAAAAAATGACCGTGTGTTGAGTGTTAAAGTCACGCGATTAATTTTAACAAACATAATATCTATACACACTCACGCGCACACACACACACCTCACACAAACATATATATACATATACTCATACACACATACACACACATATACATACACACACGCACACGTACATACATATACATGTAGGCACAGATCCATATTATGTCAATTTACAGCGGCTTCGTGCACACCTTGCTCGGGACTTTTCTTAAACTTAGCTGTCGACATGTATGCTTGGAAAACTTATAAAGTTTCCTTTTGTTTTGCAAGCAAGTAATCCTTAAATTTATATTTGAAGCTTTTAATTGATTTTATATTGCGCATTGGAGGAGGTAAGTCATTCCAACAACGGGTTGCTGCAAACTTAAAACTGCCACGAAATGCCGCTGTTCTATGCCTCGGTGTTATTAGCATATAAGTTGACGCTCTGGTATTTTTTTTATTGAAATCTTTCGACCATGACAATTTACGATATAAGTACTCGGGCTTTTTTGTCAAAATAACATCAAACAGAAGGGCAGCCAGATGAAGTTTCCTGCGAGCAGACATCTTCATTAGATTGCCCTTATTTAAAAATGGAGTAATGTGAGCCCGTGGAGGAATATGGTAGCAAAATCGTGCGCAAGCGTTTTGCACTCTCTGTATTAATTTTTCTGTTTTTCCAAAAATACAGGTACCATACACAGTATCAGCATAATTTAGCTTCGAAAGTATAAGGGTCTCACACAACAAGATACGCAACTCCACACTCACGTAATGACGAATTCGATATAGCAGTTTGAGTCGATAAAAACAATTCCGTACCGCTTCAACTACATGAGTCTCAAACCGCAACTGCCCATCAAAGATGACCCCTAGATTACGTGCCTCTAGTACTTGTGCGACTGATCGACCATCGACCTTGATATCTATGTTTTGACACTTTTTTAACATATTTCTACTACCCGCAACAATAAACAATTAAAGCGAAGTTTGTTTTGCTTATGTGAACGTAATCATTGATTTCTTCAATTTCTAATGAATATTTAACAAAGTATGAATATGTTGCGTATTAAGTATCATTGACTTTATACATTTCAATCAGATTTATACGAAAAAGCGATGACAAAATTGAAAATTTACATGTCTCTAATTTCTAAACGAATCAATATTGTCCGTTAAAAATTTTTTTATGGGTTCCTACCACCATTGCCTAGCTCTCTTTTGACCAGTTGCCCCATAACCTGATACACCCTGTATATACACTTTGGGCATCCCTGCACCGGCACCGCAGAATCTGCGCGGAACCTTGATGACTATATAGTCATCAGGGTGCCGCCAAAATTAAATAGCTGGTTAATTTTAGTAATTTGGCTGTGAAATAATACCACGGTTATAAATATTATTTAAAAATAACGCAAAATTAGTGATGAGAAGAACTCATTACAAGAGAGATAGCAAGAAGTAAGCTTGAACTATGTCACAGAAGCGCATATAAATACAATGCGCGACGTGGCATGGCGGACTTTGTCCCCACCCTCACCCCGTTTATTATTTGATATGGGGTACCCTAAAATAAAAGGTATTCGGTTTAGGACTCCCTGTTTTATGATCATGATGCATGTACCATGATCTGTAAAATTAGCAACTGGAATCGCAATACACAGGCTATGCTTGGCTCACCAATGCCCATGCTATGTTCATGACTCATGTATAATAATAGACAATGAACAATGGATGGATGATTTAATATACAGTTGTCGTTTTCACAAAATCCCCGGCTTGCTTCCTTGTCGTTAATTCTAATTTGAATGTATAACGAATTCGATGCTATAAAAATGTTTGAAGAAAATCATTGTGAATTCAATTTAAAATTCGTTTATTACGTATAAAACCCCCTGGGCACACATATATGGCAACACTTCATTTAGAATACCTGCAAGCTGTCTAACGACAAACATTCGTTTGGGAGTAACTACTTCTCGGAATGATATAATTCTTGGTCAAAATAAAAACAACTGGGCTGCTTTAATAAAGTCCGAGTTGGTTACTTCCGCAATAACACGAAAATCATTAACATGAACATTCCCGGGAGTAACATGTAATTGCTTACTTGCTAAAGATCAGCTAAAATAGATCAACCATCGCGGTCTCATAGAAAATTATTGGTCTTATAGTGAATTTAATTTACTTTTCAGCCGAATCACGCATCGTCAGTTACAAAACCTGTACTACCCCCTCCACTGCCTGATGATATAAATTCTAATCTACATCTGAAAGAGACAGTAGAAGCTGGTTGCGGTGAAGCGAAGTTGATTGGGGTTATGTCAGCCTTCCTACAGGTTAGTAACATTCCAATTTTGGGTTCCACTATTGGATATATGGACCTTTTCATTTGGAAAACAGCCTTTTATATTATGCCATAGGATTTTGTTAAGAACTGGCGTCGACTTTTAGTCACCCGCGACAAAGGAGAAGATGGAATTTACGTACTCCGACACTATAAATCTAATGACGTTAAATAGCCCTTTATTTATTTACATATATACAATTTTGTTGGTCTCTTCTATTCGGTAATGAACAATTGTGCCAAAAACGAATTTCCATATGGTTCCGGCGGTTCTGTGCGAACACAGCGCTCGCAAATTAGCAGATTCTTAATTTCGGAATAGGCTAAGAACACAATTACCTGCTGTTATCACACACCTCTTGGATATAAGTCATCATCATCTTGCTCTTATCCCAATTACTTGGGGTCGACGCAATATGTCATCTGTTTTGACATATTGCAAAAAGTTTCGGCAATGACTTTTATGACCGGCCGCCTGCCTGACGTCAACCCTCCTTGGGAATGTAATCGTTGACCCAAATGGTACCAGATGGAGTTGGTCCGGGTCAATCTAGGGCTCTTAGTCGTCTTTTACGACACCCACGAGCAAAGCAAGGGTTGGTAGTATTCGAAGCCGCTACCACACAGCAGCATACCTCTTGGATATAAGTAAGGACCAAAAATACTAAGTAAAACCGGAGCCGAACCCGTCTGACCAGTGACTATAGCATAGTAATATCTCTCCTACTATGGATTGTGTGCGGAAGTGAGAGAGTAAAGAAAAAAGATACTTGCTTTATCACCATTTCAAATAGCAATCTTAGTTTAGTTTCTATTTAAATGCAAATTTTGCACGAGAGCAGGATAACAGAGGCAAAGCTATAATGTTAGCTACAATTGTGTTGTGTTTTAAATAGCAATAACATATAATAGTTCATGTCCATGTGGTGACGAAGTGAGAATACAATTCACCACCCCCTTTCTTGTTCGTGAGTGTCGTACAAGACGACTAAGGGATGTGATATTATGCAGATAACGTCTGCAAGAGATGGAAAACTCGAAATAAAACCCTATAACAGCCCGTCTGACCAGCATGGTATCTTAGGTCAACTTCCTTACGGTTGTGGTCATCAAGCTCAGCAGTGGGATGTATATTAGCTGTAATGATAAAGAGCTGGCTGCCGTACCTCTTACTTTTCTATTTCTACATTCATCATCATTTCATCTCATTTATGTCCCAGTATTGGCTTCCAGACTCTGGAGGAGTCTCAGTTGGAGGGAAATTGACCTTACTATACCATGGTGGTCAGACAGGTTGGTATAGGGTTTTATTTCGAGTACTTCTATTGCATAGATGTCATATGCGTATTATATCCCTTAGTCGTCTTATACGACATCCACAGGTAAAATGGGGAGTGGTGATTTGTATTTTTACTCCGTCACCACATGGATTTTTTTTAATATTGTTAGATCTTTATTAAATTTTCCAGGTACATCCACAAGGTGCCAGTCTTGATTATGTAGTGTCCTACGTTCGCGCCTTATTCCCTAAAGTATCACAAGCCACCGTATACCATGTGCTTCAGAAACACACAGATGTATTTAAAAAAACCACAACAGGCGTGGGCGCCAATATTGAACATCGATGGAATTTCATAGCCTTCAACAAAGAAGAAGAAACGCAATAATTATAATCTTATATCTTTTCAAGATGTGCAAATGCAATAAGACGTTGAATAATTCAACCCGGCCAATGAGAAGCGATACCAATTGTAAACAAACTTTTGTAAATCTGTCTATCGTGAAAAGCGTCGCTAACGCCACGCTCGCCATTCGAGTTGGCGATCGCATTTGGGGGTTATGAACCTTCTAAAAATATATTGTTACTTCCTGGTGATCCATCAGCCGGTTTTCACTACTACTACTATAGAAAAAGGGGTAGTGACAAATTGTATTCTTAACCTGTCATGACAGACAGAGACCTCTATTAACAATTATTTTGATAGCCGGGAACCCAAACTTGTTGATATTGTAATAAAATACATACTATTTTTTTTTGTACCATTTAATTGTCTGATAAAAATAGTAAGCCTTAAAGCTAAAACTCCTAAATTACCGAGAAGACTAGCCGAGGCAGCACCAAGTGCAGTCTGCAACCATAAGTCCTACCACATAGATCAATAATTGCATCTTTGAAATATTTAATGAGAAGATACTTTTATATCTTTCGAAACAGTAGTACATTAATTGTATTTATTGAAACTTAAATCAATCATTTAAAATCATAGTGGAATTGAATCAAACCTCGTTCGACCTTCGAAAGCAGGAGAATTATGGTGTGGACTAATCCTCGTCTTACAACATATAATTGTTGCTAATTTTTTGAAGTGAAACTTCTTTAGAGTCGTTGTGCTTTCAAACTCGATGAAACGAAAAAGCGAATCCACAGAGACACAAACACGTAAATGTATAGGATTCAGCTGGCGAGAGAATGAGATAAAGGATAAAAGATAGAGGATAAAGGAGTTTCACTTAGAATAATAACGTAAAGAAGGATAGTGTCAATACCTCGAAGGTTCGAAATTTGAATCTAAAAACACTAATGGCGCGCAGACTTAGGCAGATTACACGTACACACGCACACCACTATATAAATTATGAAATCAAATTTTGTTTTTATTAACATAAATCGTCGAAATACTTTTAAAAGTGACGTTAAAAACCTTTTTAAGTTTTACAAATGTGTTATGACACCATTTGAATGCACAAACCGTCATAATTACCTATTTCTTTTTTAAGAGTTATGTACGTGCAGTACAATGACTTGTACATTACGGAACGGTTCCGGCGTAAGCTCCGTTAGGCTCCAATTGAAATGCTTCAATTTTTGTGCGCGAACTTACCTTCTATATGTTATTATTCTAAGGAGTTTCACTTTTGATATGAAAAGAGTGTGTACAAAGTACACACTTTGTACATGCACTCTCTTATTACAAATATAACTAAACTTGAACACTTGCGAATACCTCGCACCGTTAAGAAAGGATTTATTACGTATATAACTTTGATATCGCATTGGCGTTTCAATGCTATTTTATAAATACATTGTTCCTAAAGATCACGCGCGATTGAACGTCCTAATATTTTGAATGGACTTTCAGTAGAAACTCGATTAACCGGATTAATTATTATCGTTAGGCATTCGGATAATCGAAAATCCGGATAATCGAATGTATGAAAAACCTTGGTTTTGTGCATGTGTAGTATGTACATAATTTTATGCGTTTATTAAAAGACGAATACATATCCCGCGGGGCACGCACATCAAAGCGGAGTACCAATGACTGACTAAAACAATAACGAAACGCATGGGAGAGCGATTCGGCGGGTCATGTCATTTCAGACACGTCCATGCTTGCATAAATTTGATTTGTAGGTACATTATATAGATCACGGTTGGTAGTTCGGATAATCGCGAATCCGTATAACCAAGGTCTGGATTATCGAGTTTCTACTGTATAACTATATTATTAAATAACTTATATTTTTCGCCAATAATCTTCAGAATTGCATATCAGACATTAAAATCGATGCAGTATTATGGTAGATATTTCATAATGAAAAATCTTTGAATGATTATGTATATAGAATAATTTTACACTTGCAATTGTTTGTTTTCAATGTTGCTCATAAGGAATAGTTGTAAATGTTATCTAAGAACCATTGAACATAATAAATCAAACTGGATATTCTTTTATAACTGTTGTAAATTAAGAAGCTAGATCTCTAAAATAAATTTTAAGGTTTATGATTTTGTTTTACTAAGTAAGCTTGTTTTACTTTAAAATATTATCACATTGTAAAAGCCGCAGAGAACAGTTAAATGTAGATAGACAGGACCGTTCTTTTTTTTTAGGGGGGCTTAGGTGAGCGCACCAGCCGCCTGTCTGGGGTGACAGGGACGGCGCGCGGCCCCATAACCCACCCGTAGCACGTCGCCTTCATCGTTGGTCCGACCACCGGTGCCGAGTGCCTTGTCGTCAGTGGTCGGCCCGATGGAATACCCTTGGGAGGTGCAGGACAGGACCGTTCTAAGTGACATTCTCGTGGAGAGCTCTATGTCCAACAGTGGACATCCACAGACTGATGGACGAATAGATGAATAGTTTGATTTCCATTTAATTCTTTTTTATTGCATTTAGTGTTAGATTAGCAAGTAGCGTACTTGATGATAAGCGCAACAAAGCGCAGTAGCAAATTAAGATGGATGGGAATGGTGATTCTGCTAGAATGTGCTACATCTGGACGCGCCAGTCAATTTATGGCTGAATCTATACAAAAAATTATCGGCAGCTTGGCCTGCAACTATCTCATGAAAACATTTTTTTACTCATATTTTAAAGGTCTTTTTGTTGTGCTTGCAAGTCGCTAATCGTTTGCATGTATTCTGCAGTGGCCTCTTCGATATCTCTGTCATTGGCTGGCACTTCGGTTTCTGATGCTTGTTGTGCTCCTGCGGCGTTATCTTGACGCATCTTCAGGCGCAATTCACGCATTCGAGCTTCCAATATACGTTCACGTTTGTTTTCACGGTCTAAAACCTGAAACAGTTAATAGCTATATCTCTTGCAGTCTTTTTGAAGACGACACGGAATAAATTCTTATATTTACCTCTTTTTTTATAGTATCTTTAGTTTAATAGCTATAATTAACGTAGTAGCAAAACAATCCCTTGTGGATTGAACAATTAAGTATTTGACCACGATGGAAATGTAGATCATATTATTAAAGCTAGAAACAGATTAAAACAAGTTCAAACGCGATTAAATCCGAAAAAATTTATTATTTCTCATGTGTAATACCCGCGTAAACATCAGAAATAAAAAGCATTTTAGGAAAAACATTGTTTAAAATATTCTTCTATTTCGAAAAAGCGTAATTAACATGTTTCATCATCATTCTTCCTTCTTACGGTGTGGTAACGGAGTAAGAATACAATTCACCACTCCCTATCTTGCCCGTGGATGTCGTAAAAGACGACTAAGGGATATAATACGCATATAACATCTATGCAAGAGATGGTAAACTCGAAATAAAGCCCTATGCCAACCTGTCTGACCAGCATGGTATAGTAAGGTCAAATTCCTTCCTATTGTGGAGGAGGCTCCAGCCCAACAGTGGGACGTATATGAACTGAAATGATGATGATCATCATGATTCAGCCTATCGTCGTCCACTGCTGGATGCCTCCCTCAAGTTTCGCCACAAAGTGACGTGGCCCTGTGCCGCCTACATCCAACGATGCCCAACAACTTGCACCAGGTCGTCGGTTCACCTAGTAAAGAGACGAGAGAGCGCCCTACACTGCGTCGTCCCATTAAAATGTTTAATTTGTTATAATCTTTCACGTGATTGAAAATGCACTAGATTGCGTATACGGAATCAGGTGCAATGTGTACATTGTGCATGATAACAATTGTTTAATCGAAGAGTTCAAAGACTTAATTGATAAGAATAAAAAAACAATCTTTTTTAGAAGAACATTGTTCAACATCTCAGATCAAATACGTA
Organism: Lymantria dispar; assembly: GCA_032191425.1. Taxonomy (NCBI): domain Eukaryota; kingdom Metazoa; phylum Arthropoda; class Insecta; order Lepidoptera; family Erebidae; genus Lymantria; species Lymantria dispar. The sequence continues at coordinate 24,028,048 of CM063457.1, forward strand.
CCACTGTCTGGATCGAGCTTCCTCCGCAGTGGGAGAAACTGATGGTGTAAGTTTTTATATCAACTTTTCTATTTGCAGTGATTTTATTTGCTTACGCCTGTTACGCTCACCCGGGAAAAGAAAGAGATGAATTGTATTCTTACTCGGTCATCACACGAAAATATTGCTAGAGTACAATGCCTCTTAAACGCTAAGGTTTGATAAGCACAATCACATAGCTGTATCCAACAAAATAATATTTTAATCATTAGATCTTACATGGGTCAAGAGTTGTTTGTCATTCTTGTCTGCTGTACCAAGATTTTGTGACAGTTCAGCTAGGTATACAGTTCCTTTACTACTGCCACATGCTACAAATAGACCCTGAAAAAAAATCTTTGATTTTAATTACAACTTTTTACCAGGTTCATACCACATTATAATCATAACTACATTCATATAGTCGTATTCAATTCATTTCAGTTCATATGTGTCCCACTGTTGGGCTCGAGCCACCTCCACAATAGGAGAGAAGTTGACCTTACTATACCATGCTGGTCCGACTGGTTGGCATAGGATTTTATTTCGAGTTTTTCTTCTCTTGGATAGTTATTATATCTTTTAGTCGTCTTTTACGACATCCACGGGCAAGATATGGAATGGTGAATTGTATTCTTACTCGGGCACCACACGGAAATTCATTTAGTTACATTACATTCCAAACATGCAGTCTCATTCCATTCATATCATCATTTCAGCTCATATAAATCCCACTGTTAGGCTCGAGCCTCCTCCACAATTGGAGGAAAATTGACCTTACTTACCTATACCTTTGACCATGTTGGTCAAACGTGTAGGTAAAGTCTCATCTCGAGTTTTCATTCTCTTGCAATTGGCGTATGGATATTATAGCCCTTAGTCGTCTTTTACGACACCCACGGGCAAGATAGGGAGTGCTGAATTGTGCCTTACTTCATCACCACAGGGCTTTCTCTGTTCCTCATTCATATAGTCACGCTCCATTTTTATATTCTCGTCTCAAATTATGGACTGAGCAAAAATTGTCATAGCATTTTGCGATTAAGAACATTTCGATAAAAACGGCGCCATTTCCAAGTCGACGACGTTAGTGGAATTAAGGCTGTGTAGCAAAATGTGTGGATATAACTTAAAAAAATCGGCCAAGTGCGAGTCGGACTCGCGCATGAAGGGTTCCGTACCATTGACTAGGTAAACAACAGTAGGTACACCAATTTACTGATATCGAGCAAAAATAGACAAAAATGCCTTTTTTGTATGGGAGCCCCCCTTAAATATTTATTTTAATTTTATTATTAAATTAAAATACAACTATATTTACAAAGTATTTTATGAATATTTTAAGTGCCTACCTGTTGCCATTATCGATATCGAGCAAAAAAATCGCGTTTGTTGTATGGGAGCCCCCCCTTAAATATTTATTTTGTTTTTAGTATTTGTTGTTATAGCAGCAACAGAAATATATAATTTGTAAAAATTTCAACTGTCTAGCTATCGCGGTTCTTGAAATACAGCCTGGTGACAGACAGACGAACGGACAGACAGCGAAGTCTTAGTAATAGGGTCCCGTTTTTATCCTTTGAGTACGGAAACCTAAAAATGCGAAAATAAATTCACACCAACAGACTCCTTTTGTGTAAGGTAAGAATACTTAGAGGGAAGAAGAGAATTTGATTTTTTAACATGCTATGAACTCTTATTATGTTTAAATGACATAATTAGTTATGCATGCCTTTCGTAAAAATATTAACATTTACCATAACTGAATGCGGCTTATCCTATATATCCTTATAATATCGTTTATTTTCTCAAATGGATCCGTAAACTTTAACATCGTCTTTTTGTTAACTAATGCATCGACATAATTATCCTAACTGCATAATTCTTATAATCTTGCTCAAAACCATAATTTTGTATTGAAGTACAATAACTTAAATCAGGGCTTTTCAAAGCGTGTTCCGCGGCACTTAGGGGTTCCGTAGAGTAATCATTAGGGTTTCGCCAAAATTCAATAGCTTTTAATTTCAGTAATTTGACTGTTAAATGGTTACAAATATTAACTTAAAATGGGGCAAAATTAGTGATGGGAAGAACTCATTACTATTATGTAATTATGCAAAAAACAAGAATTAGGCGTGAACCATGGCACAAAACCGTTCATTACTTGATATCATTTGATATGGGGTTCCATAAAGTAAAAGGTATTCGGTTGGGGTTCCGTTATCTTTAAAGTTTAGGAACCCTTAGGTCTTAAGTCACTGAAGCATTATCCTCAAAGATTGAAATACGACTATGATATTGTATCATCCAGTGCATCAGGATTTGATAGCAATCTAATATGCTATCGAAAGTGTAAATCTTAAACATTCTAATATTCCAAATTCACATTACTCACCCCTTCATGTGGACGAAGACGGAGCAACGGGTCGTCACAAATTTGTGCTGTAACGATAGGTGCACTTCTTCGCCTTAACAAATCCCAACACGATAAACAACCATCCCATTGAGTTACCAGCATACACGAAAATCTGTGTAAAGAGTATGAAGAAAATATTTGAATTAAGTATAAAACAATTTTTAACCTGTATGAACGAATCTCGTGTCCAATTATCGGATAGGCAATGTGTGTCAGGATTGAATGTGAATCCTCTTTTTTCGCGGTGGTCTTTGGTGGTCAATGTAGCTATTATCCTGCGTAAAAATAAAGCCGACGCTACTGTATATCTGGTCTGAGGTTGAAACCACTACGCCATCTGTGCAGTCGAGTAATATTGGTTATATTTTTTAACAATGATAATAAGGAATTTATTATATGTGGTAGGACCACATTGTTGACAGTATTCTCTCTTACGGACACGGATTCGAATAGAAAGTATCGAGTACCTACTTTTCATAGAGCTCACATACGTTCATTACGAGGTTGTGTTGTAATGAGCTTTTCTTTAGGTAAATCCTAGGAGGAAGTGATAATTTAAAACCATTTGCGGTCCATCCGACGTCCTCGACGAAGAGGACAATAATATCACACTCGCTCAACACAGTGTACACGGCACATAAATATCCGCGGTTCCGCCTTCGCCGCCGAGGTGCGAAACCGCGCCGCGTATAAAAGTCACGAACCAAAACGTGGGCACGCCCACTTTCCTTCCAGCGACGCCCCAAGTCGAGGTCCGTTCCCTACAGGGGGAGCCCTTGGGCGATGTCGCTTAGCATACTTTTCTCCGAGTTGAGAGACCTCAGCGCTCACCCATAGTCCGCGTCAAGCTGTCTAGGCCATCTGCGGCCAACAGCTGTACACACAAAAAAAAAACCATTTGCGGGATACCCATAATGATCTTTTTTTAAGGAATTGAACATCTATGAATGGATGACAATTCAAGTTTAAATAAGTTATTTCTACAATTATTTCGATACGATACCTGCCAAAAAGTACTTACTGAGTAGAAGTATCGAATGCAAACTATCGAGTACAAAAGTATCGGTCTCGATAGAAAAGTACTCGATACCAAAAGTATCGAAATTTTTTTCGTGTACCACACTCTCGCAGGAAATCGACGTCTGAGTAGTAGCAATTTGGTACTGCATTTCGATCGCTGAGCGAGAGCCTGAGGTCCATCTTTCTTAGGGTGTTTGCATGTGGTGGGTTTTGGTGAAGCCTTTATAGTATCCACGAACTTCATTATACGCATTCACACTGCCTTCACTTTCTCCACGGTAGGTAGCAACCTAGCAAAGGTCTAAGAGCGGCAGTATTACGGACCTTTCAGGTGTGCTGTTTGCTGGTTTACCACCAACAGCAATAATAAAAATTACCTTATAGGGTTCCAGGCTCCATCAGTAAGTTTAGTGCGATGGGAATAGGTCCACAAAATGGAAGATTCCCGACAGTCTTCGCTCCAAACTCTCGCTGTCCAATCGCCCACAGTTAAAAAGTTTTTAAGAAACGTCGGGTTCCTTTGGAGTGCATATACTGGTCCTAGATGTGCTTCATACTGAATTGAAAAAAATTGTATTTTTACCCTTAATTTTTCAACAGCTTGATAAAATTAAAAAGTTTGACGATGATACCTTTGTTGGAAGCTTTTCTACAGGATTTTTGCCTTTTCGGTTACCTCCAATTACCAATCCAGTTTCGGTTCCAACCATAAATCTGTGGAAAGATTTATTTAAGACTAGCTTTCACTTGTGATGACGGCCACGTATAAATCATGTGAAACGCCGCCAATAAGCATGATTTTTATTGTGACGTAGAGTGCAAAATGTCAAAGCAAAAATCTTCCCCTATTAATATAACGCTTAGGGAGGAGTAAATCGTGATTTGTTGGTATGAGGTTTTATTTCGAGTTTTCCCTCTCCTGCATAAACTTTATATACATATCGTATCCCTTAGTCGTCTTTTACTGAAACTCGGTCACCATGCCGTGTCTAAATCACTGACGTTAGGCTGTCCTCAAGGATCAGTGTTAAGCCCATACTTGTGGAATCCAGGGTTTGATGACCTTCTTGAGCTACCTCTACCGCAAAATTGCTCATTGATTGGCTATGCTGACGACGGTCTCCTACTTATACAGTCAAACACTAGAGACGGACTGGAGAAATTGGCGGATATATGTCTCAACTCAATACAAAAATGGGGCATACAAAATCGACTTACTTTCGCCCCCCACAAAACGTATTATCTTTTACTGAAAGGTAATTTACAGTCGAGCCCCCGTATAAAATTTAACAACACTGTAGTTAAAAAGAAGGAGTCCGAATGTTACCTCGGCCTGGTCCTAGAGAAAAATTTTTCGTTCATTGAACATATTAAAACTGTAGGTGAAAAAGCCAAACGAAATTTCTATGCGCTTACCAGAATTTCAACTTCCACCTGGGGCCTTCGTTTTAACACACTTAAAATTATATATACAGCCACATATCTGGGCTGTATCTGTTATGGTGCACCGGCCTGGGCTGATCGTACTACCATAGGCGCGGCTCGGCGTAAGTTACTACAGAGTCAACGATTAGCGCTAATATTTCTGTGTAAGGCATACCGAACAGTTAGCACCGAAGCTTTACCAGTACTTGCAGGTGTACTTCCGGTCGACTTAGAGATACAAAAACGTGCGTCCATATATTATTCCACTAGGGAAAACATGACTAATAATTTTCTTTTACCACGCGATCGTAATAAAATTACTAGACTTTTTGCACCGCAATCCGTCGTTAACGATAAGCTCCTGACCGAATGGCAGGCAAGATGGGATTCGTCAACAAAAGGTCGTCATCTATATCTATTCTTTCCATCTGTTCGTGAACGTTTGGAGAGAACTTGGCTAGAAATTGACCACTATGTAGCCCAATTCCTCACAGGCCATGGGAATTTTAGAATAAATTATTCTATTTTACACTAGTAGATTCACCATTTTGTCAATGTTCGACCTCAAACTCCAATTTTGAACAAACAGCTCATCACATCCTTTGGGAGTGCATTCTCTGGCGCAACGAGCGGAACGTCATGTTAGATAATATGCATGTCACGTCTGGGGTAGTATATTATTCGGATCTTGTAGCAACTCGAGAAAATTTCCGTGCGTTTAGGCGCTTTTGCCATACCTATTACTGTAATCAAACCTAAAGCTCACAAATAGGTCCATTAAGCTTTGTCCAATCCGTGGTGCTGTACCGCTGCGTTTCACGTAGTTGGACAAACTCTTATTTACTGGCTTATCAGCCAACTTTGCTTCATGTCTCCCGCTTTGCATAGGAGGGAAGTGGAATCTTTCCAACTCCTCCTGTTTTCTTTTCTAATTAAATTTGTTGCGGGTCCCAAGACAATTAAAAGCGATTCCCGGGACTTCCTGAGGGTCAAACCTCAGTGTCTTATACGGAGACCATTGTGGATCCTGGCTTACAGGAGTTACAGTGGTGGGAATGTGCGGTGGGATTAGTCCCAAAAAAAAAAAAAAAATAGTCGTCTTTTACGTCACCAATGGCAAGATGGGGGTGATGAATTGTATTCTTATTGCATCACCACACGGATATCTTTTGCAATTTGTATTATAAAAGAAGTATTGAGTCGACCCAAAGAATTGGGATAAGTGTAGAATGAAGAAGGTGATAATTGTGTAGTATACATTTATTGATATTTCACCTTGTTGGTATCGTAGGTTCGTATTCAAGAGCCGATATACCAATAGCGTTATCAATACTTTGAGTATCTGTTACAGCTTTCACAATATCGATTATCATGGAATCGCTTGGTTCATTCATATTTCGAGTATCCCACCTGAAATGCAATTAAAATTTTTATTATGCGCCATTTTTAAAATAGACAAAGAGTAGCTACTGTTTATAGTATTTACCATTTCACAACTCCATCTGGAGAGGCAGAGAAAAATTCCGCACCTGTTTTAGAGTTAATAAATAGTACGTTTTGGACAAGTTCTCTATGAGCAACGTGCGGTGGACATATACCTGCAGGTTCCTCACCCTTACGTGTATCCCACCAACCTACCTGGATATAACACAAAAGCAATTAGTAAGAATATTTAGAGTTTGAGATTAATAAATCACGTCGTACCTTCATAATGTAAAAACGGTAATTCCGTACAAACAAAATTGTCTTTGCTAATGTCTTCTACCAAAGAAAAAATGTCAGTATCTAAATTTAAAACTGTTAATAAATGTTATATAAATTTTTATATATTTAATTTTTGGTTATTACCCGTAGGGCGAATAGATAAGATTCTCGTCACGCCGTAGTTTCATTCATAATTTCGATCTTCACATCGAGCATGAAATGTTGATTATCAGGCCATATATTATAAAACAAGCACTCTGAGGCTACTTTGAACCTGCCATTACGCACTCCAACCTCCTAGTAGTAGGGGCGGTTAACTGTGAACCCTCCAGTCACTGAGAACGTCGTCCTCGATACTTACTTGACGAGACTGACGATGGCATTACCCTCGTTCAGCTAAGAGCAACATGGCCTACGAGACTGTTACACGTAAATATGCGCAGTACCTGCCCCTTCGCCATTTTTTTTTTTTTTTTTATGCGTGGGCTATGGTAAGCGCACGCGCGGTCCAGTCCGTCCGGGGCGATGAAAGGACGGCGCGCAGGCCCATAACCCTCCCGTACCCACGTCACCTCGCTGTTGGGCCGACCACCGGAGCAGATGTGACTTGCCGTCAGTGGTCGGCCCGACGGAATACCCTTTCGGGTGCCCTCACCTCTCGACATCCTGGGACGTCGGTCGCCGTCACCTGCCCCTTCGCCTAGGACGACAACCATGTCGCATAATGGTCGATAATTCAAACATGGGCATGTCCATTTTAACATTAATAACGTACCAAAACGAGGTCCATTAATACCTCTCTAAATTGCCCTTGAGCGATCTCGCTTAAAGCTTTTCCAGGTTAAGAGCCCTCAGCCCTCACGCATTGGCAGGGGAAAGCTATAGATGTCATCTGTAGCTAACAGCCAAAGGCACCACAAAAAACACAGTAGTTGCCTGTGTAATAATGGGCCTTTTTTTTTCTTTTTTTTTTTTCCGCCGCCTCCTTCCGCGAGATCACTGTCTCGCAGAAGGCTGCGACCGCGTCCCAATTCCCGACGCTGTCGACCATCGTCCTAGCGATAGCCGGCAGCGTCAGGTCTGCACCGATGATTGCCACGAGTTCACAGCGCTGCACTGCCCAAGGTGTAATAATGGGCCTAAAGTTTCTCACCAGGAGAGTGGATAGCCGCAGCAATGTTTAAAACCTCACTGCGGTCGTCAATCCGCATAACAAGTATGGCGATAACGACATATGAGCCTATTTGTGGGAGGTGTCTACGTCCAACAGTGAAAGGCGAAAGGCTAAATGATGAAGTTATAGTTGAAAGCTCCATATAATAAATGATATATACCTTTTTTCAATATGTCATTTTCAATACTTATACATTTTATAAGTAAAATTCAAATTAAGTATATCTGGCATTGTGCCACAAAAAGAAATATATACGAAGCAAAACATAATTCAAATGTATATTAATTTTGTATTTATCAATAAACTTTGATATACCTGGCCATTAATCATTCCTCCAACTAAGATATCACGGTCACGTGGATTGTACTGAAAATCTAACAACGGTTGTGGAGGCTTTATAACAATCTCAGGTGCATTCGCATTTTCTGTAAAAAAGGCATAAAGTACTTTAAATCACCCACCGAATAAAATACAATTTACCACCCCCATTTTTGCCCGTAAGAGACGACTAAGGGATATATGCATAAAACATCTAAACAAGAGCAGGAACAATTCAAATAAAACATTTTTTTTTTTTTTTTTTGTGTGACTTAATTGTTAGCCTCAGATGGCTGTGACAACTTTACCCGGACTGGTGGGTGAGCGCTGAGGGCTCTCAACCCGCTTAAAGTTAAGCGACCCATCCCGAGGGCACCCTCTGTGGGGTACGGACCTCGGCTCGGGCGGTCGCTGGCAAAGTGGGCACTCCCACGTTTATGATTTTGAATAAAACCTTATAGCAACGCCGCCTTTATAGCAGTGTCGCCGCACTCCTCGCACCACTCTGTCCGGGGCGACAGAGGGGCGTAAGCACGGACACCCGTAACCCACCCGTGACACGTCGCCTTCGTCGTTGGACTGACCACCGGAGCAGGGTGACTTGACGTCAGTAGTCATTATATTGACCCCTAGTCATTTTTAGGACACCAATGGGAAAAGAAGGGGTTATACATTACAATTCGTTACAAAAAATTGTATAGCATGAGGAAAATTTTGAATAAACCCCCCGACACAAACCAAAATAATAAAAAAATTATTACGTTCTCTTCAACAGTTATTAATTACTGTGGCGACTATCCGCCACTAAGACAACTTGGACCGCAACCAAACATGCGAAGCAATCCGCTTCGCTAATGAATATTGGGCCATACAACAGACACTTGTTTTTTGCACGTGCAGCTCGGGACCACACGCAGACTGGATTCTAGTTTACACCACTTTTAACTGCCTATTATTGTTCATTCGATATTCGCTCGCACACCTGTACTATTGTCTCTAGTGTTATATTATTAATTATGTAATTAAATCATTAAGCCTATAAATAACACTCGTCATTCTCGCCTTCGCCTTTTTCTCACATCTTCCTGCGCCGAACTCAATACAATAGTAGGATGGCTAATCTCCACACGCCATCCTACATATCAATTAATTGTCATTTAACGATTATACAGGCACGCGTGAAACACCTAATAGAGTAATCATACGCCATTACATCATTTTGTAAAAGAGCTGATACTCTTACACCGCTAGACGGATATTAACCAAACATAGCTAAGAACCAGCGCAAGGAAACTGGCTTTCAAAAAACAAGATGCCACAGACAGACACAAACAGAACGACATCGCCGTCAAACTTATAACACCCCTCATTCTGCGTTGCGGGTTACAATACTTACCAATGTCCCAAATATATGAATACTGTGGGTTTCTTGAGTTTTTGAATAGTTCTACGTCAGCGTGTGCTACCGCTAATCTTGCTCCACCGTCTGATTGCCACGACAATGAACGTACTGGTCTTCTCGCTGTAGGCTCGCGATATACATTGACAGTGTGACAACTACTTTTTTCTACAGGTGGTATAGAAGGCAAACCTATGTAATAGGCTTCGTACATATCTACTGCGTTATTTTGGAGTATATTGTGTTCCATGCTCTGTGGAATATATTTAAAATTATTGTTTAGGATATTTTAAATGCCCATTTTATACTCCGCACAAAGTATTAGCCCGTGTGAGAACCGACTTACGACACTTGACTTGAGAAGTCGATGCTTAGATCGCTACACGCCATATGTAGATTCAAATTTTATTTCCGAAGAATTAAAAACATTTTTTTACATTGTATATCAATTTTTATGTTACATAACATACTGGTTTGCCGCTATTAGGTACATACCTAATAGAGGAAAACTTATTAACCTACTGTTAATTTTGCCTAATTCCCAATTTCTAGGTTGCTATTGCGAATAATCCACGAAAATCGTCTTTTAATGAAAACTAGGCAACCCAACTATACTTATGCCTGGTCCAAAATTGCAGACGCGGGCTTGATTAAAATTTTTATAATTTTGAATATAGCTGACAATTAAAATTATATGACGGACATGCCATCTGTACTGCTTCACTTTTTAAGTCTACCTTCCACTGCTGAGACTCCTTCAGATGTTAAAAGCCACGCTGACGGTTTAACATAGTTCAATCATGCTTCGCGTTTTTCTCATTTAGTAATGTTAACCATTAGGATATGCCCGGAAAGGCCGGAAAACAAATAAATGATAACCCTTCCTTGTACTCTCATTCAAGCGTCCATCATTCATTCGTTAAATCCTCAATAGATATTAGCTAAAGATTAATGCGCCCTGCTATCACACTGTTGTATCACAAGTAAATGTTTTGTGTTGTCATTTGTAATATGTAGCTATCTATAGCAATGAAATAGGCAACAGTCATAACGCAAATACTTCGGTTACAGGAACATCCCAATATATTACTTCGTTATAAAGCCCTCATTCTATTTTTTATTATGTTCTATTTCTGTAAATACTCAGCATTCACCATCTTATTTTTATACTACTTTACTGCGGTATACACTAAGATAATAGTTATATACGTTCATTAAATAAATAGCCGAAGCAGCAGCAACGTCAATATCATCTTCCATAGTGTTTCAGTGCACAATGAACACTGACAGCGGCCAACGTGTGGGCAACTCAAATTCAAATCATTTATCATGCATCGACCCCGAGAGGGCACTGACATATTGTCAATTTTACAAAATAAAATTAAATTATCTAAGAAAAATAAACTACCACCGGATCGGAACGCGACCGCTACTGAGAAGATCCGGCTAGAAACTCGGCGGTCTTGTCTATTATTTTTAATTATTTTTTTGTTCTTCTTACTAGATATACAATTGTGTAAATGTTTTGTAAGAACTAGCTCTAGTGTGATGCCCTTCGAACTGCAAGATACTTAATATAATTCAAACGATTATGGCTGGACCAGATCCCACAAGCGCCACCCGATCACGACTTAACTACTAGAGCAGCCATCACTCCCCTCAACCACTATGGAGGGAAGGGAGAGACCCGCTCCACGCAGCTACCGCAAGTAGATCCTTCAGTGAGCATGACCAAGACCATATGTTACAAACGATGAAAATACAAAATTTCTTTAGGCAAAACATGCTACGCTTTACAATATTAGAGTTAATAAAAAAGAGTTTATTTAAAATAACAATGAAATTGCGAATGAGGAGCTGCTCACAACCAATCTGTATTATCATCTACATAATCCGAGATTTTATAATAAGCTTTCTTACAAAGTCTATTCTTGGTGGCTTTTTTAAACTTTTTCGTTGGCATGTCTCGGATATCTTTAGGTAATCTATTGTAGAAACGTATACATTGCCCCATGAATGATTTGCAAATTTTTGGGAGACGAGTAGTATGTACAACTCGTTTGTCCTTATTCCGAGTATTCATTTCATGAATGTCACAATATCTTTTAAAGTTAGCGATATTTTTTTTTTTGACATATTATATATTTTTGTATATATATATATATTGTGATATATTTATTGCCTCGAATTTCTCTCGAAGTGAGACTCTTGGGCCTAGATTATAAATTGCACGGCCAGCCCATTTTTGAAGAACAAAGATTGTATTCAAGTCCGCGGAGCATCCCCACAGTAATATGCCATAAGACTATGGAAATAAGCGAAATAAGCCATTCTAGAATACGAAATGGATGGATACAAAAACTCGTCTACTTGGGCCACTTGCATTGGCGTTCGATGAACTTGTCCAACGTGTGGACACTAGCACTTGCTTTGTACCTATTTGCCGACGCTCGCGTTGGCCTAGTCTCGGCCAACATGTATAGCCTATAGGCACCTAGATATTTGAATAAAATAACTTACATGCCCTAAATGCATTACTGCGTGGATGTAGGCATCATCTTTTTCAATCTTACGTCGATATCTCTGTGTTGCTTCCGGATCATTCATGTTAATGTCTTTAGGCCAGCCACCCTCCACATGGTTTATGCCAGAAGTTGTATATTCTGCTCTACAAAAAGCATTAAGGATAATATTAAGTGACTATCCTTATACATCCGTAAGTAATAGTTATAGATATTAAAAAATTTAAAACTTAAAAATCGAGTTATTTGTAACTGAATTTTAAACAATGCTTATAACACCCATACCGCCTGGAAAAGATATTACCCATTGAAGTGTTATTTTTTTTTTTTTGGCTTAACGTGCTTTTGTCAAGGGACGCAATTTTATTTTTAAATATGAAGGAGGGGTTAGTGTAAAGTTAAATGCAAGTTTGTGGGGTTGCAACTTTTGTCCCACGGCCTCCATCTCGGCAAAAGAGGTTCAAAAGGTTTTTACGGTTTATCTACAAAACTATAAGTTCACAAAAAATATACTTATTATTTTTATTGCAAATAAAATTATCTACAACTTTTGTTCAGTAATTTTTAGTCGTAGTCGTCGTTCTATAAATAAAAAGTTATAAGCGAAAATCCATAAAAATTTGAGATAAATCTTTTCTATTAGTCATTTTACAAAATAATTATTATTTGCAAAAAAAAGGCAACCGCCTTCAATAATGTAGACAATGTAGATAATTTTTTAGATTTTTGTTGATCTTTCAAAAATCACTTGTCCGATTTCGATAAAATTTTCATGGGACTATTTGGGCAGGACCCTTTTCAAAAAAAAAAAGAATCATCAAAATCTGTTCATAAACGACGAAGTTATCCGCGAACAAACATAAAAAAAGCATATATACGGTCGAATTGAGAAATCTCCTCCTTTTTTGAAGTCGATTAAAAAATGATATTAGAACATTATAATAGATGTTTTAAGGACAAATCTTCATGAAAAACATTTTAAATTTATTCATTAACCAAGATTTGACAGGGCTGCGAAACGAACGCGGACTATCTAAACGCCCCCTTCACATCTAAAAATAAAATTACGTCCTCTGACAAACGCAACCCTAAATGTAACTTTGCTATGGACTAATATCGCCCGTCGTAAATTTTAGCGTGAATTTCTACCACACACGTGCAGACTAGAATTCCCGAGCGCTATAACATGTACTTCCTTAACCGAGGTTAAAGGCAAGCTCTTTTCTCACGATATGCAGTGACTTCTCTGCGCTTCCGGTATAGCATAGGTTCACGAGTTGCAGTCACCACTTACCATCACGTTAGCAATAAAAGAAAAATATATTTCTTTTATTTTTCATTAGAACTCAACATAAAATATATGTCACGTTTTAAACGATCTTCTAAGTTAGTATGACTAATTTAGTCTACAAATATCTGTATCATTATAAATTTCCTATTTGATATTTAGGCATTCCCTCCTAGATTACAGTAATTTAAATAGAATTAATTTAAAGGTATCTATTACTATCTCAACCTAATAAAAACGAATCAGAAATCAAAAGATGTTATGTACAAATATATCTACATAAAAAATATATCCGTGTGGTGACGGAGTAAGAATACAATTCACCACCCCCTATCTTACCCGTGGGTGATCGTACGAGACGACTAAGGGATATAAAACGCATATAACATCTATGCGAGAGAAGGAAAACTCGAAATAAAACCCTATACCAACACGTCTGACCAGCGTGGTATAGTAGGTCAATTACCCGTCCATTATGGAGAAGGCCCGAGCCCAACAGTGGGACGTATATGGGCTGAGATGATGATGATGAAATGATGAAAAAATATAAGTGCACCTAACAGGCTACAATCGATTTGAGAAATTCCTCCTCTTGAAATTGATAAATGTTAATGGATTTAAGAATTTTAAAATTATTTCATGATTGAAAATTTCATATTCAGACTTTCATTTATATTATAATATCGCTAAAAATAAAAAGAATGATGACTTTTGCATGAAAGTCACATCAATGCGCCTTGTAAATTTTTAACGCAAGCGAAAGAGAGTACTAGTGTGATCAAACGGCAATTCAATTACGAAATGGGAACTAATTGGAATGTTAAACTAATATCCAATTTGTAGAAAATATGCATAATATAGAACATAATACGGACCTTACAGAATTTACCCAATGTTCTGACATGGTCGGCGTATTTTGGATCTCAACGTGCACAGGATTCCGAAGAATATAATCTTTGTAAAATCCTGGATTATTGGGTATGCTGACCAACATTTCTGGACCACGGTCTTCAAATAAAGTTTCTCGCCCAAAATCTTTCCTTAATCTTGTATATTCGTAAGTAATTTCAGTTTTTTCCGATTTTTCCATTGTTTAATAGGTAAAAAGTCACAAGTGGTAGAAAGTCAACATCAGATTTAAGATTTGATTGATCAATAACGCTTGCCTACCTGTGTAATGTATTCAAAAAGTGCGCAACTTTGTGAATACTTACGATATGATAACTTACTTACGATAACTATATCATTGCCTATATCAAGACCCTAGCCTCTAACTTAGACTACTCGACTCTAACTTAGGTTTTTGTAAATTAATAGTAGTTATACGTGTAGAGACGGAGTGATACAGTTTCTATCACATTCGTTGCTCCAGATGCTACGGCATCTGGGGCAACGAATCTTATGCAGATAAAAGAGAAGGAAAACTTAAAAAAGAAACAGGCTAACCCGTCGTCCAACTCTTAGACCCGGGAATCCAATTACCTTTCTATATCATGCTGGTCAGACGGGTATGATAATAGGGTTCTTTTTGTTGTGTTTTCTTCGCGTACACTGATGATATACTATATGCTTTTATTTCTTAATCGATTTTTGTGATACTCGAGGAAAAGGAAGGAGTTATGAGCATATAGTTCTACTTCGTCCATACACGGAAAAGAAGATATATAGGATTAGGTCTCGGTAGTGTAGGTTCTCGTCTGTTACCATAAGGAACTGCAAGGCTGTACATTGAATAAATAGATTAAAAAAATTAGTAGGTATGACGTACGATATAGAAAAGACCATTGTTTTATCTACCTACATATTATGTTCTTGTTGATTTCCAAAACTACCAATCGAATTTTATAGTAGTTTTTACAAATAGTTTAAACTCTCTTTAAATTTTGTTTAATTAAAATTTGGGTTGTCACATCATACCAGCGGTAGTTATATAGTAACATAAAATTTCACGCGAACAAAATGGCGGTCACTAGACATCATATAATAAAAAAAAACTGTTTATTGTAATGAAAGTCATATTTATTGCAATTTTCATTGATAGTTAAAACTTAACTGTATCTATTTAATAATTTCTACATGGATTATTATCGGATGATATCTACTTATAAATCTAGCTACGAAGACATTTTAAAGCAAAAAAACATAAAAATATTATAATAATCTTAAATGTTTAATACTTTAGGTACAGAAGTGACCCCACTATTGCTTTTTTGCGACCATTACCATATTATGAAAGAGTATTTCATTATTACAATTGTATTTTAATACAGAGAAAATCACGTCACCTATTTAGGTACATAACAGCTTACAAACACGTTATTATTTAAATATTTGATTATCTCATAGCTTAAATTGTGCTATTAGGATCATTTCTGTCCATATTTGTGGAATTAATAAAGAGGTATTGGGTCTGCCTGAGTGGCTCGTCTCATGCTCAGTACTATTAACCGCGGCGGTGAAGCAGCCAGCTTAACATGGCACTGTTCAAGTAACAAAGCCCAACATACTGCAGCCCTGTTCTCACCGGACATCGCCTTTAATTGTTGCAACTAGAAAATAATTTATAAAATGAATCATATTTAAGTTTTTTTTTATTGCAAACGGTGGCAAACGAGCAAACAGTACACCTGTGTGCCTACTCTTGAATCTCGATTCCAATCCTAAATCCAATCGCAGCTCGAATTTGAGCAAATTTGGTACTCCTAAAAGCGACACTAGCGCCCGATTGGAATCAAATTAGGTGGAACGTTTCTAAACTAAATGAATTCGACTCTCGTCGATTAAGTCAAATATTTGCTACTCCCGACGTGATTATGACTTAGTTTAAAATAGTTAATGTTGCACAATTTCAAGAAAGCGTCTTTGTGGTGATCGAGTTCGATAACGTTATTAATTTAAAGTAAGAAAATATGGCACATTTGGTGAAAATAACAGCGACGAACGCGAAAAATTCATTCTCGATTTTGTTCAAGAGTACCAAATATAAGTTTGGTGAGATTGAAATCGAATCCGATTCGAAATTAGAATTAATTTCAAGAGTAGGCCCACTGATGGTAGGTAAACGTTGCTGTCGCTCATGGACCTTTGTAAGGCTGCTGCCTACCGCAAAGAAAGTGAAGAGAGTGTGAATGCGTGCAATGAGGTTCGGTTATACTAAAGGCATCACCAAAACCCACCACACCCAAACACCCTCAGATAGTTGGGCTTCCGGCTCTCTCGCTCACCGAACGAAGCGCAGTAACAAATTGCTACTACTCGGACGACGATTTTCTGCGAGAGTGTGGTACTACCGCGGACGGACCAACCCGTGGCTGTAGACAAACAACTGTCAGCAGTGTGGCCCTACCACTAACCGTAATTTTGATAATTGTGAACCGACCATTTGATGTTCGTGAAAGGTTAAGAAGTGGAAAGTGTTACTACTTCTTGTTTTCCCGTGAGAGAAATCGTCTAAGAGCAAGATGATTGGACAACTCTACCCAATCTAAGTACTTGGGTACTGCTATGTCCAAATCCATAGATGTTAATTAGCGGACCGCCCTCATGGCCACAAAGAGATACGTTCACGGCTGGTTATGAGGTTGCACGCCCTACTTTTCGTCGTGCGTCGCCCTAAACGAAGCGGACGTGACATGACCGCACGATCATCAACTCAACCCATATACGTCCCACTGTTGGGCTCTGGTTTCCTCCATTGCGGGAGGGAATTTGACCTACTATACCAAGCTGGTCAGACGTGTTGGTATAAGGTTTCATTTCGAGTTTCCTTCTCTTGCATTGGTGTTATCTGCATACTATATCCTTTACTCGTCTTTTACAACACCTACGGATAAGAGAGGGTGGTGATAAATTTTATTTTATTCCATCACCACACGAAGCCTCATCGGATCGCACAATGGATGCCCTAAAATATAATGATAAAACCACTTAATTAACACTTAATGTGTTGTTTAATTTAGTATAGTTGTGAGATAGAAAGGTCATAACTTGCAGTTTTACATCTCTCCGCTAATTGAACTGGGCACCAGAACCGATGCCTTGACGTTGTCAAAAATAAAATTAACACAGAATGGCACTGCTATTTTTTTGGAGTGGGCTACGGTCAGTGCACACACCGCCCGGTTCCGTCCGGGGCAACAGAGAGGTGGTGCGCGGCCCCGTAACCCACCCGATAGCACGTCGCCTTCGTCGTTGGGCCGACCACCGGCGCATAGTTCTTTATCTTCAGTGATCGACCCGACGGAATACCCTGGGGAGGGTACCCTCTCTCGTCGATGTCGCCTGCCCTGGACATCGGTCGCCGTCGTGATGTCAGCTTCTCCGCGGGTGACGGACTAAAATCCCCGGTCCAGTCACCCGCAGCCTCTGCTAGGGCGCAACAGAATGGCACCCTAACATTCTCTGTTGTAATTTTTCTTTATAATGAAGACTAAATACTTACAGTGTATCCCAAAGCATCTTCTAAGACGTTAATGGGAAGTCGTGCGGATAGTTCTCCAGTGTGATCAGCACATCGAATACGGATGTCTTCTGCGTTATTATCCCTAAGTGTAAAGTTAGTGAAAATGAACTAAATTGAGATTTATTTAATGAAATAACACGACGCTACAATGTTCATTAACTTAGTATTGTTACTATTCATATTGTTGTTATAGGATTTAAACACATTGCCCGGCACCGACAGTCGTTTGAATCACAAAAAGAAATAACTTCTTTTGCTTATCTATGTCCTATAAATGGGCACCGGCCTCTTCTACAATGTGAGAGGAATTTACTTGTTGACGCTGGGCAGTTGGGTTGGCATAGAATTCTTTTTGTAATCTCTGAAAGTCTATACATAATATGCATACTATTTCCCTTAGTTGTCTTTTACGACACTTATGTATTGCATGGAAGTATTTAACAATTCTAGCAAATTATTGTCGAGTATGTTCATATTACCTAATAGGGTGGGACAAATTAACAATGAGAGTTCTTACGTATTATCTATTAAGTCCAGGTCCATATGAGTTAAGAGGCCGTGTAAAGATGCACAGAAAGGCGCGCCTGCAGCAAGTCGGTCGCGCACTTGCGCCACAGATGCGGCGCACGCACGCTCACCGCTCCATGCTGCCCAAGCTGCCGCCTCGCCACCACCTAACCCACATAATAGTACACAATCTATCCCTCATCCTATCAACGTTTAATATCGTTCACAGCAGTCTCCCTATGAAAAGGGGAATAATGTCAAAATCTGAAAGGGATCAGAAACTGGATTGGGATTAGAAATTGGACTGGGATCAAATAGGATCCGAAGCGTGGACGCTTAGCAGACCAGATCCTATTTAGGCTTATAAGTTTCTCAGGTAAGAGTAATGTACACAATTGGTGCCTCCTTAATTTCTTGACCCATTTTTACGATGCCCAAGGAAAACATGGGGAAGGATATACATTCACCATTAAATCCTGATCAAACTGTATTAGACTTAATAATGGAGCGGATAAAATAAGTAATCTTACTCTAAGCACACGCTGTTACGAAACAAAAATTGCCACTATCTGTTACAAGTATATTTTTATACATGCATCAGTCTTAAAATAAATATTATTTACCAAGTAACATGTCAATTATGATGAGTCACCACATATTTCCTTAAAGTCCTAATAACAAGAACTACTCCCATGCAAGTATGTTTGTAAAATTTTGCTACCGCCCATGTCACCGACGTTAGCCACAAAAGTTTACTAATAAACTTTTTTATACATCCAGGCATTCTGTACATTCCATCAACAAAGGCTTGAGCGGTTCAGACATCAAGTCCAGGCCTTTCTAGCCGTACTACCCAAGGGAACCGACCAGCCGAGCAGCCAATTCTCTAAGCTAAAGACAGCCGTCTCCTGCCTGCATTGCCGACTTCTACCAGGTTCCACAAGGGGTCTCGACCAAAGACCCTCGATACTGTGCACGTTTTTTGAAACTAGCCAAGCGAGCCATCCCTTCACAGATACTATCCAAGAATGTGACAGCGCATTCATTTCAGTGTCAATTCACGCTTAACGGTCACGATTAGATCTTATAACACATATGAAGTCAATTAAACACCTATGAAGAAGCACCACCAAGAGAAGGAAAACTCGAAATAAAAGCCTTTGCCAACATGTTTGACCAGCATGGTATATTAGGTCAATTTCTCTCTTATTGTGGAGGAGGCTCGAGCCCAACAGTGGGACGTAAATGAGCTGAGAAAACACTTATAGTTAGGGAAACTATTCACACTACTTGACCTATTTATTAATCTTCAAAAACACTACGCTATGTCGAAATTGGGCCTTGTACTACAGATGGTCACCGAAGGGAAGTGGGTGAAAATTTTGTAACAAATTGCCTTTCCTTATTAAACTCACGTGCACTGGCTTGATTACATATAAAGAGACGGAGTGCTTCAGCCTCAGCGGTGTGTGGCTGATGCGTGATGACAGAACGGGCGCAAGCCTGAACACTCACGGCACGCGTACGCCACGATACTCTAGCATCAGCAATAAATAACACACTCTCTAGTGGCCGCCATTCTTCAGCTCTGTACATGAACAGTAATATATTATACTAGCTTTTACCCACATAGATCGTGCTCTAAAAAATGGTGACAAATATCAAAGCAAATTTCACCTCTTATTTTACGCGATTAGAAAAGAATATATCCTCTGAAGTTTGTGAGTCTTCGCATCATGAGACTGTGTCTGGTACTTATTTATACTAACTTTTAATTTTAGAAAAATTAAGTAAAAATATCACCGCAAAATTTTTAATGAAGATTATTTGTACTGAATTTAAAAACGGCGAATAGATGTTTCTGCGTGCTATATCTTTGCCAGTCGATTATTGCTCATACATGTAACAGAATTTATTCCTAATTCATCATCATTTCAGCCTATCGTCGTCCACTGCTGGACGTAGGCCTCTTTCATGTTACGCCACAGAGTGCGATCTTATCCGCCTGCATCCAACGACGCCCAGCAGCTTTCACCAGGTCGTCAGTCCATTGAGTGGCGTCCTACACTGTGTCGTACGATGCGTGGTCGCCACTCGAGAAGCATTCTTCCCTAACGGTTGTCGGTTCGTCGAGTGATGTGGCCTGCCCATTGCCACTTCAGCGTGTTAATTCTTCGTACTATGTCGATTACAGCCGTTCTTCTGCGGATTTCCGTATTATAGATTCTATTTCGCAGAGAAATCCTGATCATATTCTGCTACATAGCACACTGAGCGACTTTGAGCCTCGTTATGAGGCCTACATTTAGGGACCACGTTTCCGTGCCGTAAGTCATCACTGGTAAACACACACTGATCGTACACCTGTGTTTTCAGACACTGAGGTATGTTGGACGAGAAGATCCTCTAAGTTAATAATTAATTTATTCATTATTTTTTAAACAAAGTAAAATTTATTAACCTTTGAATTGTATCGATGTCAAATATATCAAAAGTCACGGTAGCTGGTGTAGTATTATCCGTTATCTCAACAGCCCTCACTGACATATCCAGGCCTGAAATTATGCATTACAAATGAAATGAGAAGTATCTATTAATTTTCTTATAATCATTATTTTAGTAAAGTTCCGAGACTACTCGCACGCCTGGTCTGTAATGAATGTACATTATGAAACTAATAATCATTCGCTTTTTAAGAATTCTATTGAAGGTATAGATAAAGAAGCCAATCCCTTAAAAACGTCGAACTGAAAGTGGCCACTTGTCCAGAGGAAAGCATTAAATAATAGTTCGGAAAATATCCGGAAAGGCGTTTATGTGTCAACTATTCACTTAGTCAAACATGATTTAATAAATATAAACTAACAAATCGGCTATGAACTAACGTAGAAAGTGATTTAATTAGAGCGATTTTTTTAAATATTTTGGTCCCTGTGGCCTTCGTCGTTGGGCCGACCACCGGTGCTGGGTGACTTATCGTCAGTGGTCGGCCCGACGGAATACCCCTTGAGGAGTAGCCTCTCCTCAATCGACGTCCCCCCCCTCGGGGAGGACGTCGGTCTTTCCTCACACGGTCGGCCTCTCGGCGGGTGATGGACTTATTCCCCGGTCCAGTCACCCGCGGCCTCGGCTAAGGTGGTATTAGGCGCAGATAATCGCGCTTGCGCCGCCTCAGTCACCAGCGGCGGTTCGCGTCGTCGAGGAGACGTTCCTCGCGCACGCGCTCCGTCGCCGCCTTCTGGAAGACTACTGCCTCGTAGAAGGCTGCGACCGCGTCCCAGTTCCTGACACCGTCGAACATCGGCCTGGAGATGGTCGGCAGCGTCAGGTCGGCACCGATAATTGCGACCAGTTCACGACATTTCTCTGCCCAAGTACCGGTGTACTCTCCCTACTAACGACGTGTGCAGGTATTTGGCGAAGCTACCATGCCCCGTCAACACCTGCACCAGTCGGAAGGAGAGCACCCCATGCCGCCGCTCTAACCACTGCATCAGCACCGTCCGGAAGGCCTCGACGGTTTTTACACCGAACCGAGGCCTCTCCAGTCGGACTGCCCAATGACGTCTCGGTGAGCATTTCCGCCTCCAGGTCCCACGGGAAAGTCCCGGCCAACAGGCACGCTGCCTCCGTCGCCACCGTGCGGTATCCGCGTATGGCCCTGACCGCCATGGCTCTCAGTGGTCGCCACAGAAGAGCCTTGAGTCGGACAGTCAGGGAGCCCGCCTACACCAGTGCGCCGTGCAGGGCCATCGACCGGATAACCCTCGCGTACAGCCGTCTAAACGTATATGGGCTGAAATGATGATAATGAATTTTATAGTCGGTGTTTTTATTTAATTTTCAAACTACGAGCCACAAAAGTTGAGAATTAATTTAATATGGGACATTGCCTTGCCAACAATAACAAATAATGTAAATCAGTTCATAAACGAAGCAATTATTTCTAACGTGACCACATGTCCCGTGGAAATGGGACTGGCCCGTTTTCAGGTGGTCGGTCCCGTTGTCCTCAGTTATACAAAAATGGCCTATTTAGCAAACAGAGCATGAATTCGCTTTTTCTGTTTTAGGGTTTAAGTTAATAGTTTTAGCTATTCCCGCGAGAACTCTCACGTAGGGTATCTATACCAATAAATAAAATTGGAGTGTCTGTTTGTAATGTCACAATAATAGACTTTTTTCATGCTCACACGGTTATTTGCACGACACCTATGCCTAAAATAGCGATTAAAACATTTTTGTCTGTCTGTCTGTTTGTTCCGGCTATCTTCAAAACGGCTGGATCGATTTCTAAAATTCTTTCACCAATGGAAAGCTATAATATCAGGGCGTAAACTAGGCTATATTTTATCCCGGTATTCCCACGGGAACGGGAACTACGCGGGTAAAACGACTAAAACCGAAGCGAAGCGAGGGCGGGTTGCTAGTCTATACCAATAAATAAAATTGGAGTGTCTGTTTGTAATGTCAAAATAATAGGCTTTTTTCATGCTCACACGGTTATTTGCACGACACCTATGCCTAAAATAGCAATTAAAAAATTTTTGTCTGTCTGTCTGTTTGTTCCGGGTAAACTTCAAAACGGCTGGACCGATTTCAAAAATTCTTTCACCAATGGAAAGCTATAATATCAGGGCGTAAACTAGGCTATATTTTATCCCGGTATTCCCACGGGAACGGGAACTACGCGGGTAAAACGACTATAACCTATAACCGAAGCGAAGCGAGGGCGGGTTGATAGTTTTTTAATAAATTTCAAATTTCATATTCTTACATATTTCTATAAGTGTCCCGTTCTGACATAAAAAAATACGGATCCGTTATACATGCGTCCCGTTTGGACGTAAAAAAATATTCCCACATTAGTTATTCCTTAACATTATATACTAACAGAACAATTGGGAACACTCTGCTTTTATAAAGCGACAATAAAGATTTTTTCAGGAATTATATCATTTTTAACACACTTTTTTTCAAAAGGAGGAGGTTCTGCATTCGGATGTTTGTATTATTTTTATATTTGTTTGCGCATAACTCCGTCGCTTGCTAACAGATTTGAAAAATTCTTTTTTTGTTGGAAAGGGTTGTACTTCCCAAATGGTCCTATGAAAATCGAAATTTATCGAATTCGGACAAACGGCTTTTGAAAAATCAACAAAAATCTAAAAATTTATCTACGTTGGCTACAATTATTGAAGACGGTTATTTTTGCAAAAAAAAACAATTAATTATTAATATATTACATTATTTAGTTACTGTGGTAAATAATTTAGTGTTACGATTATCTTTACATAAATCAATACCCACCTGCTTTGGTTTTTATTGCTCTCGAGGGCTTTACTGATTTCACAACAACCAATAAATCGACATAAACATTGCTGCTTTCTTCTGCAAATTAAATTATTCTGTAATTGTTATCCTTATTCAAAATGTATATGTGTAGGTACCTAGTTTATTTTTTATTTTAAATATTTCAATACTCTGCACTAAGGAACTACAAACACTCGAACCAATAACATCCAGACTCAAAATAACAACTTGTAGACATAAAATATTGTCCTTTTTTTTGGGGTTGGTTACGGTCAGCGCACCCGCGGCTCCGTCTGGGATGACAGAGGCGGCGCGCGGCCCCGTAACCTACCCGATAGCACGTCGCCTTCGTCGTTTGGACGACCACCGGAGCAGAGTTCCTTGACTTCAGTGGTCGGTCCGGGCATAAAATATTGTCCTGCCTGGAAATTGAACCCGTGAAATTTGGGTCGTTAACTCGGTAGCTTTATCAGTATGTCATCTGTGCAATCAATTAACACAGCATGTTTTCAAAGATGCGTTCTCCAAATAGTTTTCACGATTAGTCAAATTAAAATTTCGACTTCAATTTACGCATTGCGCTTATAGAAATGTGAGATACATTAAAGGCGGTTTTAAACCAATTTACCGCTAGGATTTAAACCGTTGTTATCATTTATAATCCTGGAATAGAATTTACCTTTCAATTCGTTATCGCCTTTCATTCTCATAGAATTTAGCATGCCAGGGATTACCGAAATGTGTTTTTATTTTTCGCTTTCATCTGCCTACTGTTTTCTCTAATGATTAACACGTAATATTGTCCTTGTTGAGAATACAATTACGAGGTAAAAATGCCACTCCCTGCCTTGCCAGTGTGTCATAAAAGCCGACTAAAGAATATAATATGCACATAAGACACAACAACCAGAAAGGAAAACTCGAAACAAATCCGTATACCGACCTGTCTAACCAGCGACATAGTAGGTCAATTTCTCTGCTATGAATGTTAAAGGCTTTAGGGGTAAGGGCAGAACCAAGAACAGATGGATGAATTGCGTGAAGTATGACATAGATAAAAACCGGCTAAGTGCGAGATAGTCGCACGACGGGTTCCGTACCATTATCTATAAAATGTGCAAAAAAAATCGTGTTTTTGTTGTATGGGAGCCCCCGTTAAATATTTATTTTATTTTGTTTTTAGTATTTGTTGTTACAGCGGCACATAAATACATAATTTGTGAAAATTTCAACTGTCTAGCTATCGCCTGCTGACAGACAGACGGACGGACAGACAGCGAAGTCTTATTAATAGGGTCCCGTTTTTATCCTTTGGGTACGGCACCCTAAAAAGGGAGTAAACGCAGAGTTGACGTTTGATAGGATTGTGTGACAGAAGGGGCCATATTGCGTCGACCTCAGTAATTGGGACAAAAGCAGACGATAATAATGGCGGAAGTAAGACATATATGAGGCGAAATAATGATAATTGAGGATGAACACGTAATAAGGACGAATCGTATTTAAGGCTTTCCAAACAAGATTTAAGTTCAATATCAATAGCTGCTAGTGTTGCCCAAATGCAAGACCAACACGAGACTTGGACCGGTCTTGGTCTTGGTCTTGCAACATCACACCTGGTCTCGTCTTGGTCTTGCGCACGCGAGTCTTGGTCTTGGTCTTGGTCTTGCGCACCCGAGTCTTGGTATTGCAGCAAGAGTCTTGCAAAGTTTTGCAGTTAGAATAACGTAACAGTAATTTATCATGGCAATGAAAAATCCAACTAAATTAATCAAATGTCCTATCCTATCTATCCATCTGCTAGCCTATAGTTCACTATTGAATACAATACTTACCGCTGGAGAAAATTACTCTTCTATTCCACTGGTGTTCCATTAGACAGCATTACTACTCTTATGACAGGACTTTCGACCCTATTTTCTTAAGACGTCACCACACGAGACAGTTGATACAATAAATTTTATGTCATTTTATAATCAATGCGATATTTTACAATTAATGCGATTGTTTATATTTCCCTTCAAGTTAAGTGGTATGTATCTATTATATTTCCAGTTTAGTTACTGATACTCTGGATACTTGAAAAAACCTGTTGCTCTATTGCCTATATAAATACTTTGGCCGCTGGATCCATGTAGCTCTTAATATACTATTTATTCATGAACATATAAAACTGATTTAAAATTTTATGGTTTTAATACTTGTAAAATGTTTGATATTCGTCGTCATCGTCACAGCTCATAAAAGTGCCACTGCTGGGCTTAAGCTTCCTTCCAGTAAGAGGAAAATTGATCTACTATACCACGCTGGTTAGACATGTTGGTACAGGGTTTTCTTTCTAGTTTCACTTCTCTTGCACATATGTTATATACACAGGGTGTATCAGGTTATGGGACAACTGTTCATGTATGTTGTAGTTCAACAGTCATAGATCATAATTAGAATGTATATTACACAAAAACAATATAACGTAAAAGTTATAGTGATTACAAAAATATGTGTCTAAGAGTTTATGCCTTAAATTTTATGCATTACTAGCAACCCGCCCTCGCTTCGCTTCGGTTATAGGTTATAGTCGTTTTACCCGCGTAGTTCCCGTTCCCGTGGGAATACCGGGATAAAATATAGCCTAGTTTACGCCCTGATATTATAGCTTTCCATTGGTGAAAGAATTTTTGAAATCGGTCCAGCCGTTTTGAAGATTACCCGGAACAAACAGACAGACAGACAGATAGACAGACAGACAGACAGACAGACAAAAATTTTTTAATTGCTATTTTAGGCATAGGTGTCGTGCAAATAACCGTGTGAGCATGAAAAAAACCTATTATTTTGACATTACAAACAGACACTCCAATTTTATTTATTGGTATAGATGTACTCGTAGGTATGTACAGACAGGATATATGTAAGCATGTAAAATTTCGATAATATATATATATATATAGGTATTAGATTTGCGCGAACCTTTCAATGGTTACGTAGGTACAAAGGCGACTCATCAACGGTCATCGGCCGATCAGCTGATTTATGTTAAAGCGAAGTTTGTCTTGCTTATGCAAACGTAATCATTGATTTATTCAAATTCTAATGAACATTTAACAAAATACGAATATGTTGTAGATTAAGTATCATTCCTTTATACATTTTAATCAATTTACACGAAAAACGATGACCAAATTGAGAACTTACATGTCTCTCAATTCATTAACGAATATTTATTTCAATTTTTTTTCATGGGTTCCTAACACCATTGCCTGATCCGATTTGATACGACATCCACGGGTAAGAGAGTGGTGAATTATATTCGTACTCTGTCTTTTTTTTTGTGTGTGTGTAGCTGTTGGTCGCAGATGACCTTGACAGCTTAACGCGGTCAATGGGTGAGCGCTGATGGCTCTCAACCCGGTAAGTAAGTTAAGCGAACATCGCCCGAGGGCTCCCCCCTGTGGGGAACGGACCTCGGCTCGGGGCGTCGCTGAGAGCAAAGTGGGCGTGGCCAAGTTTAGGTTAATGACTTTTACGCGATACCGTGGAGTTTTATCTGTTATCGCTGCGCGAGCTGTGTAGGTCCTTTCTTGGGCGATCATAATAGCGTCATCTTCTTCTTCAAGAAGATGACGAGGAAGTCGGACCGCGGATATTTTTGAGGGGACGTAGTTTACCGCCCCAACCACTAGTGGATTGGGGTGAGTCGTGGCAGAGGCAAAATAGCGCTGGGAGCAACGCTTCATGTACTGCCTGATGGTGATCGTACTCTGTCCCTACATGGACATTTATATAAATTAATTGTAGGCATATTTCTATGTCCAACAGTGAACGTCGTTGGGCTAATGAATAAACGGATATATAAATATGTATAATGGGCAAGAGCACTCTCGTGATTACGGTATTTTTGGCCTTAAGCCTTTCCGAAGAGTAATTCTGAAAAGCCAACACCAACATTGGGAATCGATTGGCCAATAGATGGATATCTCAAGACTGATTTGACTTGCCGTGTAGTGACGGAGTAAGAATATAATTCATCACCCCCTATTTTACCCGTGACTGCGAACCCACGACTAAGGGCTATAATATATAACATCGGTGCAAGAGAAGGAAAACTTGACATGTATGACCTGTAACAACACGGCCGATCACCGTGGCGATTCCCCTCCGGCCACGGCCGATTCTCCTCCTGTTATGTAGAAGACACGAGCTCAACCGTATATAAGCTGAAATGGTGATTTGAATTAAATGCAAGACCGCGAGACTCTTGCAGGCCCAGTCTTGGTCTTGCTCAAGTCTTGCAGGGCCAGTCTTGGTTTTGGTCTTGCAAAAATTAAGCGGTCTTGGTCTTGGTCTCGGTCTCGCATTTCTCGCAAGACCAAGACCAAGACCGCAAGACCAAGACTTTTTTGGGCAACACTAATAGCTGCACGACCAGAAAGGCGATGGTCAAACCACAAAAACATAGCACATTGTCAGCCCATACAGGAACACACGGACAATCTTCAAATGATGGTAATTAACGTGCTACATATACTGCTATACTATGCTGGACATACGAATTGGTTATTCTTCATCCTACAATGATTATATATTCTTCAGTCCCTAGTCGTTATTGACAACATTAGCCGAAATGAGGTGTAATGATTTGTATTTTTACTCCGAATAACTGATTTCTAAAGTGGTCCCTTTCTTAATTTCACTGTATTTTTTTCTTCTATGTTTGCTACCTTGATTTTTTTTTCTAAATGAACACACTTCGATATTTTTTTTTATTTGAATGTTGGCTTTTCATGCGGTCCCATTTAAATTTGATCAAAAACTGATCAATAGTTTTTTAATTATCCTTAATAATGTGTATTTGGTCGATCTCAACTACATTGTTTTGGAGTCTGTTTTTATTTTTGTTAACATTTTGGATTATAGATTAAAAAAGTGTGGAATGTTTGATAAGAAATGGAAACCTGGTAATTTCATAACTTCAGCAAGTCCATAATATCCAGATGAATGTTTCGTAGGTATGTGAAGGAGCGGCAAGTAAACGCTGAACGTCTGTTCACTGTGTATGGTTACATCCGATAAACCCTCATTCAATGATAAGTAGAAAGGAGACGATACCTAAAAATAATTTATTCGTTCAGCAATATTAGCGTATTTGAGTAACAGATTTTGAAACTTCCATATTTATCATGTCAGTGGACTTCCATTGTGTACACAAATACCAGTTAGCAAAAACCTAAGTTTCTATATGAGTTTTATAGAGGAGTTCAAGTTTGTAACTTTTATTTTAGCCAGTGTATCGAGATTAAAAGTATCAAACCATATTTTATATTTACATGGACCTGGGCTAACCCTATCTAATACCGCATAGTCAAGAATTACATTCCCAAGTAGTGTTGCCCAAATGCAAGACCAAGACGAGACTTGGACCAGTCTTGGTCTTGGTCTTGCAACAGCACACCTGGTCTCGTCTTGGTCTTGGTCTTGCACACTCGAGTCTTGGTCTTGGTCTTGGTATTGCAGCAAGAGTCTCGCAAAGTCTTGCAAGTCTTGCAGTTGGAATAACGTAACAGTCATTTATCATGGCAGTAAAAAATCCAACTAAATTAATCAAATATCATCCTATCCTATCTATCCATCTGCTAGCCTATAGTCCACTATTGAATATAACCTTTACCGCTGGGGAAAATTACTATCCTATTCCGCTGGTGTTACATTAGACAGAGTTACTACTCCTATGACAAAGGAAGGAATTTCGACCCTGTTTTCTTAAGACGTCATCACACGGGGCAGTTGGTACAATAAATTTCATGTCATTTAACATTCCCCCTCTCCAACAAAAAAGATTTTTTCAATTTGATTGGCAAGCGATGGAGTTATTTGACCACTGACGACAAGTCACACTGCTCTGGTGGTTCAGCCCAACAACGAGGCGACGTGGGTACGGGTGGGTTATGGGCCCGCGCGCCGTCCTTTCATCGTCCCGGACGTAATGGACCGTGCGTGTGCTTACCATAGCACACCCATAAAAAAAAATAATGGCTTCCTAACACCATTGCCTCGGTCCGATTTGATACGACATCCACGGGTAAGAGAGTGGTGAATTGCATTCGTACTCTGTCCCTACACGGACATTTATGTAGATTAATTGTAGGCATACTTCTATGTCCAACAGTGAACGTCGTTGGGCTAATGAATAAACGGATATATAAATATGTATAATGGGCAAGAGCACTCTCGTGATTACGGTATTTTTGTCCTTCAGCCTTTCCGAAGAGTAATTCTGAAAAGCCAACACCAACATTGGGAATCGACTGGCCAATAGATGGATATCTCAAGACTGATTTGACTTACCATCGCTAGGGAGATGCTCAGCAGCATCAGGAACTGGGACGCGGTCGCATCCTTCTGCGAGGCAGTTATCTCGTAGAAGGAGGCGACGGGTCGTGAACGCGAGGAGCACAGCCTCGACGAAGTGACCCGCCGCCAGCGACTGGGGCGGCGCAGGCAGGATTACCTGCGTGCAATGCCGCCCTAGCCGAGGCCGCGGGTGACGTGACCGGGGATTATAGTCCGTCACCCGCCAAGAGGCCGACCGCGTGAGGAAAGACCAACGTTCTCCCCGAGGGGGGACGTCGGTCGATGGGAGGGTACCCCGGGTAGGGGGTGTTCCGTCGGGCCGACCACTGATGACAAGTAACCCTGCTCCAGTGGTCGGCCCAACGACGAAGGCGACGTGGTGTTCGGGTGGGTTGCGGGTGTTGCGTGCTTAAGCCCCTCTGTCGCCCCGGACGGAGTGGTGCGGAGGCGCGCCGACCGCAGCCCACCCCAAAAAAAAAAAAAAGACTGATTTGACTTGCCGTGTAGTGACGGAGTAAGAATACAATTCATCACCCCCTATTTTACCCGCGAGTGCGAATCCACGACTAATACCTATATAACATTGGTGCAAGAGAAGGAAAACTTGACACCAAATCCTGTAACAACACGACCGACCACCGTGGCGATTCTCCTCCGGCCACGGCCGATTTCCCTCCTATTATGTAGAAGACACGAGCTCCACCGTATATAAGCTGAAATGGTGATTTGAATTAAATGCAAGACCGCGAGACTCTTGCAGGCTCGGTCTTGGTCTTGCTCAAGTCTTGCGGGGCCAGTCTTGGTCTTGGTCTTGCAAAAATTCAGCGGTCTTGGTCTCGGTCTCGCATTTCTCGCAAGACCAAGACCGCAAGACCAAGACTTTTTTGGGCAACACTATTCCCAAGGAAGGTTGACATCAGACGGCCGGTCATAAAATTATTGCCAAAAATTTTTGCAATATATACGGAGGAGTCTAGTTACATATTGCTTCTACCCCAAGTAATCGGAATAAGAGCAAGATAACTATATTACTGTAATTATATTTTTCTATGCACAACTTTATCTTATTTAGGCACTTAGTTTCATTACTTACTTGTGGCCTGTAGTTTTCATTTTCTCCACTTTTAATACATATTTTGGGCGATGTAATTTCAACTGCAAAATAACAGTAAAAAATAAGAATTATTTAGATACATACTAATGTATGATTGCTTTTATCTGAATAGGTAAGTAGTGGGGCTATAGTGGAGAAAACGTTTATCACCTTTTTCGTACCATTATTAGCTATCCTAACAATAACTAAATATAATTCCTTAACATTTAGCTTTGTATCAGGTAACTATATTACTTTGTGTGTGTATAGAGAATTACATACTTAATAATACTAATATAATAATTAGGAGCTTTGCTTATATCTAATAATTATTATATTTCACGCTTTATTAGAAAAGTATTATTACCGACGTCACCAACCAAAAACCGTTCATAAAAAGTTAAAACAAAATATTCCGAGCCCCAAACATCGACGTTGATTGTGTCTATTTCTGAATCTCTTAATGTAAATGATGTTACTCCTCGTGAGTCACCATTCTTCTTTTTTGATCCTACTGTACGAGGGCTGTTTTTTGCTATAATGACGCCTATGATTAATGCATTTTTAATGTTAATGTTTAAATTATTTAACGAAAATTTTTGAACTCCCGCCATTTTTATATTTCAATTTCTGATATATTTTCAAATCGCTCCGACAACTAATGAAACGGACAAAGATTCATACAGCCTAAGTTTTCGGAAGCCTATGAATAAGCTCTTTTCTGTCCAACGTATAAAAGTATCAGCGAGCTGTATTTCATGAACTGTATAAGTGGACGGTAGAAATTTTCACAGAATGTGTATTTCTGGTGATAACATTATAACAAATAAACTATGTATTAAATAAAATTATAAACATATATCGCAGCCATACATTGTATAGTATTAAAAATACCTAGTGTAATTAATTAAGTGATAATTTCTTTGCAGATAAATTAATAATTTCTTTCAACATCAATTTCTCAATAAATTCATATCATCAAAGAGAGGTAACCAGCGAGAAAACTAAATAGCTACCTAATCAAGAGTCTACTAATTTCCGGTGGAACGTGGACTTAGCACAAATATTTGCGTCGCCGTCGTTTGTATGGGAATTGGGACAGCGCAGCGCCTCTATCAAGCGATAATAGTTTGATTCAAATGCCATATATATTCATCTCGATAATGACACGAATATTTTGTTGCAAATATTCGTGGTAAGCCCACAGCTGACAAATCCTGTAGGAAATTAGTGTAAAGGTAATTGTAACCGTGCCATAAAATTTCTTAAAGAATAATTGTCGCTGTCAGTTTCTGTTTAGTTCTTCTTCTTCTTTTTTTGTCTTGGCAATCAGCTACAAATATGAGCCATTTTTGCCAGTGTCGAGTTATAATTATCTTTTCAATTTATTAGTTTCTTCATGTTGGTAATGGTCTGTCAGTAAGTCAAAGTGTCGACCTCAATAGTGTAATGGCGACTGTTAAGGGTATCTTCTGAGAATTTTGGTGGAAACAAAAAAGTATGTATAGCAGTTTTATATGATATTCACTACACCTTAGCAGTTCTGCCGCTATATATTACATAAAATCCCATCAGGATTATTGAATATAACACATTAAAACACTAAGATATTGAATATAATACAAGAACACCACATGACACTTCCAGATTCCCGCCAAAAATCCATTCTGTTTAGTTTCGCGGACTTTCGCGTAGGGATGTGATTTAGAGGAAAATCGATTAATAAATAATCGATTTTGCTTTCATTAAAAATAAATCGATTTGCACAAAATCTACTATTCACTCATACAATCAAAAGGTTAAAAGAACTATTTACTAGAATATTTTTTAACAAAAATGATTATAGATAATTAATAATTAAAATAATAAGGAAACAGCATGTACTCGCAGTGGGACCGTAGGTACGCAACACAGCTGATGTTAGGTACTACGACTAGTGGTCTGTTCGTAGTACTTACATCAGCCCGCCCGCGCCGATCATTCATAATAATTATACCTAATTAAAAGGTTCGATCGATTGTCAACTCGTAAAATTGTACCATCATCTACCTACGTCCTTTTTCAGAAATACCATTACGTATTCATTAAGTGCGGACTCCAATTTCTCCCTTCATACTTTCTACGGATTTAGGACCGTCGGAAACAACCATGTAAAGTGTTAAAAGACTTGATATCTACTAGTCTGCTAGTAGGTCATTATTTCAATAAAGTAAATTGCTTCAGGTGTATTTAAAAAAATTGGAATCAGCTATTTACAAATAATTGCGATTAAAATGAACAAGAATAAGGTATACCTAAGCAGATCGTCCTACCGATATTGAAGTAAATGTTCGAATTGCTCACCATTTTTTTCTATGCATAAACGGGCACGTTTTTGGAGGTTAAGTTTTAATTTGTTTAGTGTCACTTTTTACCACATTAAAGCTAAAATAAGGACATGCGTGCTCTTGGGTCTGCCCCTTATAAAGCCTGAGCATTTCGGTAGTGAAATGGATGTAAATTTTCCGTAGTTAACACGTTCCATTCATAAAACTGGCTAACCCCGAAATGTCTTGCAGCCATTCTCGTACTTCTTCGCGGATGCAGCTCGAAGTATTCGAAAATGTTCTCTTCAAGTTCAGGTGAATAATGAGGGTGGCCGCGACCCTGCGCGTCTGTTGGAGTGTGGAATTGACCGTGATCAATCAGACGTTGCGTCGCTGACAAAATCACTTGGAGCCCCGGCACCTGTGCGTTAATTACACCCCGATTGCGAAGCATCTGCATATTCGCGGGAGCTGCGTAACGTCTTCTCGCCTCTCTTAAATTGTCCCCAGCTATCGCATACAGACGCACCATTTGTACGAATTCGATATTCAAGTATTTATAATGTCTATTAGACATTTTGTAACAACACACACACAACGATGTCGCGAAATAGGTAGTTACTCGTACGGAAGTTAAGCTCGTGCGCATGACCTATCACTTTCGCACACCTGCGGATACTAAATTACTAAAACAATTTTTATTGGCGGTTGATCGGGCGTCGCGCTTTGTAAAAGCCGTCCACGTGTAGTTCGTATTTGTGATTGGCTAATGAAATACTGAATGATTTCTTTTGTTTAAATGTAAACATGATAAACAGGTTGTTACAAAATATTAGTTTTAATTTATTTTATTTTATTATTTTCTTATAACTACCACTATTGAACATTTAAATATGTTAGATATGTTTCTTAGGTCGGATACTTTTATGGTTTTTTTTTGTAAGACGATAAAAATGTCACCATGTATGTAGTATGAAACACTGACATTCCATCGAGCACATTTCCTAGCAGAATTGTGATGATCTTTTTTGTTTTAGGAAATCTGAGATTTATTTTCTAATATAGTATGACACACTGACATTCGATCGAGCACTTTTCCTGGCAGAATTATTGTGATGACCTTTTTTTTTTTCGGCAATCTGACAGTCATATTTATTTTCTATACATATAATAAAAAACTTTAAATTTAAACAAAAAAGCAAATACTAAAATATGGATTAATTTTAATGTAAAAAAATCTACTTCTTTTAAATCGATTTATATTATTTAGATAATCGATTTTTAAAATCGATTATTACAAAAAAATAATCGATTAATATAAAGTTGGATGATTTTTTGACATCCCTACTTTCGCGCATATGTACCGCGAACTGCAAAATAAAATTCTAATGAAATATTTTTCTCATATGTTTTCATTACCAAATATTTAAAATGTTTGTTTTAGCAGAAATGAAAGATGTAATTAGAATAACTCCAGAACATTTTCATCAAAGCTTAACAGAATCGATTACAACATTACTCAATAGAAAATTAGCAAATAAAGTGAGTGTTTCTAACCTTTATTTAGTCCGATTCTCACTCTCTATTTATTTATATAAGCATTCTAATACGGTTTGTGTAGTCTCGTTTCGAATTCTAAGCCTACTGTTTCATGAAACTTCACTCACTGCTATATTTCGCTCTATTTACATAATTTTTGGATGCAAACATAACTAATAAAAACTTATGATTTTCTTCTAGGTTGTTTTAAATGTTGGTTTATGCATAGCTTTATTTGATATAACAGATATTGGACATTCGTATATCTTTCCTGGTGATGGTTCATCTCATACAGAAGTAAAGTTTAGGTATATTGTCTTTAGACCAACAGTTGAAGAAATATTGATAGGAAAGATAAAAAACTGCAGTAGAGAAGGTGTACATGGTAAGTTAGGACATAGATTTATTTCTACTCTATGAAAAGAAAATATACAAGTAAAATATTAGCAATAAGTAAAAGATAAGTGAGAGTTTGTATAAAATTTGAAAATATTTTGTCTTTCTATTTATATGTTGCTTATAATTAACAGTGTTTGAACACTAAAGTTATACGATATAATGCCTATACTGGAAGAATCCTAACTTTCCGTTTGATATTAAACTTACCTTATGTGACTGTAGTACATTAATATCTAAATAAATAATTGCAATTAGGGTTGCCGGGTCATCAAAGCTAATAGCCGGACAGACCAGCCAGTTTGGCCGGACATTTGGATAGAAAGGTCGGACACCCTACATTATTGAGGATTTTGTGTTTTAGTATTATTTAGGTACGACAAAAAAAATTATGTAAAAATTAAGCTTTTTGGATTATTATGACAACAGTCGACTCGCCTCCGCTCGGCACTAGCTCGTTTGCGAATTGTAAAAAGCCGGACAAGCCGGACACCGATTATTTTGGCTGGACATGCAATTAAAAAGCCTACCTATGTCCGGCTTTATCCAGACGCCTGGAAACACTAAGTGCAATCAATAGACTGGAATTCTAATTGATCTTTAGTAGTATATGCATACATATGCCCATCAGAAAATAAAATATGTTGCATTTAACTTTTATTGTTGTTACATATCAACTTACTAATACTTATTGCAATTAAATCACCAAAATTATTGGTCTTCTTAACTATACAAGGTTGTGAAACAAATCAACTGAACAGACAACATAGTGGTTAAGATCTGTGTGATTCACACTTATTGTTAGTTGTTCTGCATCTGGCTGTTATTTGTATCCATTACATTTTTATAAGGTCCCCTGCAATACAAGAATTATGTCCTTAGTGCTGGGTGTTGTTTCTTTAGTAGTTAGAAACAAATGTGATTGCATAAATTAATCATAATGTTTCATTTGATTAGTATTCTTTACTTACATATTAAATGCTCTGTCTAGATATGGCAATTCTATTTTTGCATTTAAGTACAATTACTTATTATTAAAAGATTTTTTTTAATTTTAGTTACTCTGGGATTTTTTGATGATATTGTGATACCAGTAAATGCTCTCCAGCATCCGTCCAGATTTGATGAAACAGATCAAGCATGGGTTTGGGAGTACCCTAAAGAGGATGGAGAAAAACATGATTTATTTATGGACTCAGGTATAATGATATTTGTTTTTCAGATCAGTGATTAATTTATCAAATCATCTAAAATTGTAATTGGCAGATCTTTTAAAGAACATTTTTGATATGACAACATATCAAAAATGTTCTTTAAAAGATCTTTTCTCATATCTTTTAACATAGGATGTTAGAACAAACCTCATTGTTTTAAATAATGCGTTTGTTATGCCATATCTAAAATATGTTTCTATAATTTCGGTTTTAGAATCTCATAATTACCTTTAGAATTTGAACAACACTTTAAGAGTCCTCTAATATCCTTATTGTAAGTTTTTATATGTCCCATTGCTGGGCATGGTTCGCCTTTACATCAGTAAAATAGGCATACTATCCATTGTTATTGGCATATTGTTATTTTAAGTTTTCCTCCTCTTCAAGTTTTTTTTTTTTTTTATTGCCAGCGGTGGCAAACGAGCAAGCAGCACACCTGATGGTAAGCGAAACTGCTGCACATGGACCTTTGCAATACCAGGGGCACAGCCAGGCCGCTGCCTACCGTGAAGGAAATACTCTTCTTAAACCTCGTTTAAAGAAGGACATGTCATAGCGCTCGGGAAACACAGCAGCAGGTAGTTCATTCCAGAGCTTGCACGTACGTGGGAGAAATTATCGCTGGAAACATACAGTTGAAGACCGTAACGTTTCCAGGTGAAATGGATAAACCCTGCTACGATGTCGAGTGGTACGTTGGTAGAATGGTGACGGTGGTACCAAATCAAACAGTTCCTCGGAGCACTCCCCGTGAAAGAGTCTGTAGAGTACACAGAGTGACCCAAAGTCTCTTCGCTGCTCCAGCGACTCCAATCTGTTCGTAAGATTGGGATCCCCGACGATTCGAACAGCCCGTCTTTGCAGGGAGTCAAGTGGGTGTAGCTGATATTTGGGCGCACCTGCCCAGAGATGTGAGCAGTACTCCACATGAGGACGAACTTGTGCTTTGTATAGCACAAGACGCTGTCTCGGTGTGAAGTACCGCCTGGCTCTGTTCAGGACGCCCAACTTTTTGCTTGCCAATTTGGCTTTGTCCTCCAAATGACTCCCAAACTGGACTTTACTCGATATTTTGACGCCGAGAATCCCAATACTCTCAGAAATTGAGAGAGTTACTCCTTGGAACTGTGGCGCCATGACAAACGGGTCCTTCTTTGCAGTGAACGCGCAAACTTGTGT
This sequence comes from Lymantria dispar, assembly GCA_032191425.1. NCBI lineage: Eukaryota > Metazoa > Arthropoda > Insecta > Lepidoptera > Erebidae > Lymantria > Lymantria dispar. The sequence continues at coordinate 24,065,689 of CM063457.1, forward strand.
CTTTGTGGGGTTGAACTGGACTAGGTTCCGTTCGACTCGACTTCAGACACAAGTTGAACCCTTCTTTCCTGAGTACTCCGAGGGATATTGCGTTGCTCAGTGTACCGCTCATCACCCGTACTGTCATCCGCATAGCAACGCATACTCTCGATGGAGAGCATGTCATTGATATGCAGGATAAACAACGTCGGGGAGAGCACCGAGCCCTGTGGTACACCAGCATTAATGGTCATGGTATCGGAGCAGGAGCCATCTACGACGACTTTTATACTCGGACCATCCAAAAAGCTGGCGATCCAATTACAGAGTCCCTCGGAGATTCCGTATGATGGTAGCTTCGATAGAAGTGCCCTCTGCCAGACCCTATCGAACGCCTTTGCGATATCTAGGCTGAACGCCAGCGCCTCACCCTTGCCCTCCAAAGCCTCTGCCCAACGGTGTGTGAAGTACACAAGAAGATCACCAGCCGACCGACCATGACGAAAGCCGTATTGGCGATCACTGATAAGCTGGCGATCCTCAAGGTACTGCAGAAGCTGGCGGTTTATAACCTTCTCCATTATCTTAGAGAGCAAGGATGTTATCGCAATTGGCCTGTAATTCGATGGGTCAGACCGGTCTCCCTTTTTAGGGATCGGATGGACATGGGCTACCTTCCACGAAGACAGAACCCTATTGATAGCGTAGGAAAGTCGGTATAGGCGCGTGAGGATTGGATTCAATTCAGGGGCGCACGTCTTTAGTACCACTGCAGGGATGCCATCCGGCCCACTCGACTTATGGACGTCTAAAAGCCGCAGCTCCCGCCTAACCGCTCGCTGCGTGTTGCGGATTTCGGGCAGTGAGCTTTCACACAGTGGGATGGTAGGTGGTGTGGCAGCTCCGGCATCCAAAGTCGAGTTACAGGCAAAGAATTGACCTAGAAGATCGGCCTTCTCCTTTGCGCTGTGGGCCAGACTACCATCGTGTTTCTGCAGTGGTGGGAGATTGGGCTGGCAGAAGTTGCCTTGGGCAGCCTTGGCGAGCGACCAGAATGCACGACTCCCAGCAGGATAGCTTTGCAATCGCTCGCCAATTCTGGCAACATGTTCCGCCTTGGCTCTGGCAATAGCTTTCTTACTAGATCTGGAAGCGGCGTTAAATTTCCGCTTCACCTCTTTGGCGTTCGGGTCCTGGCGTTTTATGGCCCTATTCCAAGCCTGATATGTACGTTGTTACCAATAATGCCTAAAGATAATTGCCCCAATTCATATTTAAGTTATGCACAGAATAAAAGAGGTATTACTGTATTCTTACTCTTTTAACTCGACATCTATGTGTGGAGTTAAAAGAGGGCTTAAATATTTGATCACTAAAAATCACAAGATTTAGTCATTAAATGAAGTTTAAATTGCAATATGGAATGAAATGTATCAAATTGGCTCTCATCATCATTCATCATTTCAGCTCATACACCGCCCACTATTGGGCTCGAGCCTCATCCACAATAGGAGGGCAATTGATCTTACTTATACCATGCTGGTCAGACAGGTTGGTATAGGGTTTTATTTCTCTTGCATAGATGTTATATGCGTATTATATCCCTTAGTTGTCTTTTACAACATCCACAAGCAAGATAGCAAGTGGTGAATTGTATTCTTACTCCTTCACCACACGAAACCGAATTGGCCCTATAGGTAAATAATTAAAACCAGAATGCAATGGTATTTACAGGAGAATCTATAAGATTTCGTGTCACAAGTGAAGCTTTTGAAGAAATATTTCCAACTGGACCACCTGGTACTGAATGTACAACACAAACAATAGCACCATATAGACTAGTAGGAGGTATTAATGAGCCAGGACTTGGGTTACTCACATGGTGGGAAGCTCCAGAACAGGATGAAGATGATGATAATGAAGAACAAGATGATGAATAAAATATTTTTATTCCTATTGTTTTTTGCTTTCGGTTCCAGTTGAGTAAGCAGCTCAGTAGACATTACGTAGTAACTACCACTCATTGACTTCTATATGACCAGGAACATAGATTATTGTCTATTCTGAGGTGAGATTTGTGTCTACAGCTATCACACTCACTGAAGGAAACACAATAGCAAATTGCTACTACTTAGATAATGCTTTCATGCAACAATATAATATCCTGAATAAGCTAACGCAATTATTGCTGCATACAATGTGGCCTACCTCAAATTTTTTTAACACAGTACTGTCATAATTTAGAAAACTTAATAGTCAGCAATTCACCACCCCCTCTTGGCCGTGAGTGTCGTAAAAGACGACTAAGGGATAATATGCATAAGAGAAGGAAAACTCTAAACAAAACCCTATGCCAACATGTCTGACCAGTGTGGTATAGTGGGTCAATTTCCCTCCCATAGTGGAGGAGGCCCGAGCCCAACAGTAGGACATATATGGGCTGATATGAATGAACGAATAGTCAACAAATATTTTATTGCACAGATGGCGTAGTGGTTATGAAACCAACCTACTGTGCCAAGTGTTGTCAGTTCAATTCCCTTGCAGAACAATACTCTTGTGTGATACACAAATCATAATTCTAGAGCTGAGTATAATTTTTATTTGTTGATGGGATGATGTTAAAAAGCCCCACAATATAAAGATTAATTCCTTAGTGAAGAACGTCATCCTTTAAAGAAAAAAATATATAAAATTGTTTTTCTAACATCTGATGCAAAAAATTCAATCATATGCATATAACTTTAATACTATATTATTTACACATTGCCCCGTTGTGTAAAAAATAACTACAATGTCATCATCCTTTTTGAAAATCATTAAGTCCCCTTTATAATATTTACTGTATATGTGCAGAAAAAAAACAAGATAAATTGATAACATTTTTTTTTTATTTTTTGTAATGCTCAGAAAATACAACCATATTATTCTAAATATAATTATAACATGATATAATATAAATAAGCAATATTAGCCTTAAATATTTAATAAAGTGGATTACCACAGCGATTATACATATTAGGGATGTTATGGAGCTCCGTAACAGTAACCGAAACTATCGGATATCCGAAATAAATATATATATCCGTAACCGATTCAAAAGTTTCGGATAATTTCGAATAAGGGTGGAGTCTAAATAAAACATGTTTCGACAAGTTTTGTTTCGCCGTGTTTGCACTCCCTGTGAATCTTGTAGTAGGGACGATCGATATTAGAAAAACGTCGATGTTTATATGGATGTCAACATCCAATCCAAAGCATCAATGCACGACATAATAATATATCGATTGCAAAACATCGATGTATTAAAAACATCGATATTTTGGTAACAAAATAAATAAAACTGTCTAATTTTCTAATGAAGTGTGGTTTTATTCATTTTTATATGAAATTAAAAAAAAATGTTTGATGTTTTGGTAACAAATAGATAAACATAGCAATTTTTTTAGGAAATGAGTTTTTAAATATTTTATTGCCAACGATGACAAACGAGCAAGCAGCACACCTGATGGTAAGTGATTCTGCCGCACATAGACCTTTGAAATACCAGGGGCACAGCCAGGCCGTTGCCTACCGTGGAGAAAATACTCTTCTTAAACCTCGTTTAAAGAAGGACATGACATAGCGCTCGGGAAACACAGCAGCAGGTAGTTTATTCCAAAACTTGCACGCACGTGGGAAAAATGATCCTAGAAATGTACAGTTTGTAAGTCCATAGCGTTTCCAGGTGAAATGGATGAACCCTGCTTCGATGTCGAGTGGTATGTCGGTAGAATAGTGACGGTGGTACCAAGTCAAACAGTTCCTCGGAGCACTCCCCGTGAAAGAGTCGATGGAGTACACAAAGTCACCCAAAGTGCCTCCGCTGCTCCAGCGGCTCCAATCCGTCCGTAAGATTGGGATCCCAAACGATTCGAAGAGCACGCCTTTGTAGGGAGTCAGTGGGTCTAGTTGATATTTGGCGCACCTGCCCAGAGATGTGAGCAGTACTCTACACGAGGACGAACTTGTGCTTTGTACAGCACAAGACGCTGTCTCGGTGTGAATTACCGCCTGGCTCTGTTCAGGACGCCCGACTTTTTGCTTGCCATTTGGCTTTGTCCTTCAAATGACTCCTAAACTAGACTGTTCGATATTTCGACGGCGAGAATCCCAATACTCTCAGAAATTGGAAGAGTTACTCCTTGGAACTGAAGCGCTATGACAAATGGGTCTTTCTTTGTAGTGAATGCGCAAACTTGTATCTTTGTGGGATTGAACTTACGTTCACCCCATTCCGAGGCCCACCCCAGAGAGCGCTCGACTTCAGACACAAGTTGAACCCTTCTTACCTGTATACTCCCAGGGACATTCCGTTGCTCGGTGTACCACTCGTCACCCGTGCTGTCATCCGCATAGCAACGCATACTCTCGATAGAGAGCATGTCGTTGATATGCAGGATAAACAACGTCGGGGAGAGCAGCGAGCCTTGTGGTATACCAGCATTACCAGCATTAATGGTCATGGTATCGGAGCAGGCGCCATCTACGACGACTTTTATATGTAACATAAGTAAACATTGACATATTTGGTAACCGACAAATAAAACAATCAAATTATTTTTATGAAATGTGGTCTTATTTGTGTTTTGAAACAAAAGTAAACATCAATATTTTTGACAACATACAAATAAAACTGTCTAAAATTTGTATCATTTTTAAATGGAGTTTTACTTATTTTTACACGAAACAAAAGAAAACCTCGATCTTTTTGGTAACAATCAAATGGAAGTTTTTTTTTTATGAAATGTGTTTCTATTCATAAAAATAAAAATGTTTGAAATAAAAAGAAGGCGAAAAATCAGCAGTCTTAGTGTCGTTAAGGCACACTGTAAAAAATTAATTTCAACAGGTGTTTCTAATGACGCTCTAAAGAATTATTGACTATCCAATGTTTTTTCTTTTTTCTTCGATGTATCGATGTTATCGGAGTTAAAACACCGATATTTTTAGCTAATGTATATCGGTCATCCCTATTTTGTAGTTTGTTTATTATTTGTTATACTAAATTAAACCAAATTATTTCATAGTAATTTTGTTTATATTTTACTTCAATCTAATATCCGTAACCGAAACTAACGGATAATCCGAAATAATTACATATCCGTAACCGTAACCGATATAATTCTATTCCTATATCCGTATCCGGAACCGAAATATCATATCCATAACATCCCTGATACATATTACTATAAATATAGTCTAAACATCACAAACCAATTTATGCGGCATTTTACTAAATTTAATTGTGAAGATAGCACTTTAAAGTCCGATGATTTGACGTGTTAGTTTTGACAATATAAACTTTTTTAAATTTAGTATTCTTTTTCAATATATCAATAAAATCCTCCCGAGACCAGTGTTCGAAAAGTCTGGCAATGAAACATCAAATACAAAAATAAATCCTTAAATATAGTTTTATTTCAAATATATAATACTCGCATAGTTACACGAATATTTGCGTCAATGTATTCATATCGTTAATTGTATGGGATTTGGAACCGCGCCTTTATCGCCCATTACGAATACTTTAACCTAAATTTTCTTGCTAAGCCTCCAAGATATTTTACAGTACAAAGAGAACTATGATTTGTCATCATGTTTAAAACTCCAAGCCGAAAAGATAGGACTTTGTGAATATAAAAACTAACCATTTAATATTTCATTATGATCAGTTGATAATTTTGGCGTTCGTCGCGGACAAATATCATTTAATTATTCAAATAAAATTGGATCCATCAATTGAGAAACATAAAGGAGTAATTTAATACCACTATATTATGTCTAACCTACCCAAATTGCCAAGATTCTGGGTGTGTCCATATAATAATTAAAAATTTCTGTCCTTACTGCCTGCATGAAATATGGAGAATATATAGTGAATATAAAGTGGCAGTTTAAATATTCATCGTCAAATAACATGTCTACTTATATTTACATTCAACTTTAGTCCTTGTTGTATGCCATTATTTATCACCATTGCATCAACCCTTGCATTCACCAGGATTGATCATCTACTAATAAAAAGGATCAAATGTCAAAGCAGTAAAGTATTCAACTACTTATATTTTTATAAGACATCTGATTTGCATCTGTCTTTTCATATGAGAACTTTAATAATAATAGCTTGCAAGTCAAATAAGTTAAAAAAAATCCATAAAGGAATATACCCGTACTGTGTCTTTTTTTTTTTCATTTTTAGCCCCCATCTCCTCTGGGTGAAGTTCCGTAGTACAAATTAAGACCCAATTTTGTTCAACATAGTATTGTTGCAGATCCCTCTCCTCTAAACATTTTACATAATATGGGTACGTTCCCTTAACTAAGTCAACACTACTCTCATACAATATTAATTATTATAATATACATACATAACAATGTATCTAACATACTGTTAGATTGAGATCATTTTTCTTGCACTTCCCTCAAACTATATGATGCTAAAAGCTATTGTGTAATAGCCATATTTAATCATAAGGAGTCTTCTAAAGTCTATAGTAAAAATAAAAAAATATTTAATTAAACATTCAAAGAATAGCAACATTTTCAACTCTGCTTGTAATTTAAATTAGTTCCTTGGATTTTACATTTTCACACGATTTTCATATTGGAAGGGTAAATTTTAACTATAATAATTATAAATATTGATTTTATTTATCTCTTCTAGTCTAGATGGCGCTGTATGTAGTCATAGATAATATTTTTATTATGGTATGTCGTCATGGACATATATTTATTTCGTACGACGTGTATAATGTCGGTGAGTTTTACTTGAAGGTATATAAGAGAGGGGAATTTGTGAAGTGGTGTGCGTTATTGATATGCGCGATGAGTCGACCGTCAAGCAAATGGCGTCCGTATTGTACCGCGTCGTGAGCATCTCGTGCCAGACCGCAGCCGATGAGCCAGCGTACCAAGCACGAACCGCGGAAAACACCACGGTAACTGCGCATTCGCCACCTGATAACATCAAATCTTTTATTATCTCGCTGCTCCATCGTTCTTTAGGTTCGTTTACATTCGTTTCTTTCGATTAGGCTGGTGCCTACAGTAAAGAAAACGCTCTTCTGCCTTTGACTGCACAGATGGCGTAGTGGTTAAGATATAGACCTACCGCGCCAGCGTCGGAGGTTCAAATCCCACGCAGGACAACACAGAGTCTGGATGTAATTTGTGTCTGTTAATTTACATGTTTGTAAAGTCATTCAAGAATAATTAATTATTTCAGTGCAGGGATCCGTCTTTAAAAAAGAAATATCAATTCTATAATAATAGTTCCCTACAGAGCACTACAATTTTACTGCGTGCTGTTCGACCTTACATTATTTCTCATGTCCCACTGCTAGGCACAGGCGTTTTACACAAATGTAGTTAATAGTCAGAGATGTACAAAATGGTTTTAAAAAAGCATTTAAATACAAAATGCAAAATACTTTTCAGATTTACTATTTCAAATGCAAAATACCAAATAGTTTTGCGTTTTGTATTTCAAATGCTAAATGCAAAATAGGTATTTTCAAAATACATTTTCAAAATAAAATACCTTTTGACCAAATCTCAGATATTTTATTTATTTTAGGTATTTATCATAAGAAATAGAGACACAATGCCGAGACGAACAAAAACGTCTAATAACATGGCACCTACATGACATTTTTGTCATATTCCATTATCAGTACGCGTATCAGTAAATTCTGTTATTTATTTAGATTAATCAACAATTGATTTACACATAACAATTATGCAATATGCATACATTGATAAAAATCTACATTCTTAAGTGTATCAATTATTTAAAGATTAACACCGCTTACTCAGTTATGTTATTATTAATAATAATACTTACTTAAATATTGTAAAAAACTAGCGTGACGAAAAGAGAGCCATGGCTCCATTATGTGAATTGTTTGGCCGATTATTTCGATTGATTGTGCATCTAGTTCTTATTATTATTTTACACTTTTCTTTTATTAATAACAACTGGACTGTCTGCTTACTCTTGAATTTCGATTCCAATCCTAAATCCAATCACAGCTCGAATTTGAGCAAACCTTTTGACGAGGATACGGCGCAGCACACACGAGTGTGTGGTGTGTGCTGCATGCGCTGGGGAGCATCATCAGTGCCGACCTGACGCTGCCGACCATCGCTAGGGAGATGATCGCCAGCGTCAGGAACTTGGACGCAGTTGCCGCCTTCTGCGAGGCAGTCATCTCGCGGAAGGAGGCGGCGGACCGTATGCGGGAGGAACAATTCCACGCGGACACGGTCCTGCGCCGGCGACTGCGACGGTACAGGCGCGAGTACCTGCACCCGATGCCGACCTAGCAGAGGCTGCAGGTGACCGTACAGGGGATTTAGTCCGGGCACCCGCTGAGAGCTTAGCCTCGACGGCGATCGGCGTCCCGGTAGGGGACGTCGACAGGAAAGGGTACTCTCTCGGGGTATTCCGTCGGGTCGACCACTGAAGTCAAGGAACTCTGAATAGGCGGTCGGCCCAACGACGAAGGCGACGTGCTACGGGTGGGTTGCGGATATGCGTGCTTACACCTCTCTGTCGCACCAGACGAAGAAAGGCGAGGAGTGCGCCGACCGTAACCCACCCCCAAATAAGAAAAAAGCTCGAATTTGAGCAATTTAATACTCTTGAAAGCGACACTAGCGCATGATTGGAATCAGATTCGGTGGATTTTTTTTTAAACTAAATGAAATCGATTCTCGTCGATTAAGTCAAATAATTGTCAAATTCAAATTATTTTATTATGCATAAACCCTGAGAGGGCATTTACATATTGTCAGGTTTACAATTTCCAAAAAAAATATACTACCACCGGATCGGAACGCGACCGCTACTGAGAAGATCCGGCAAGAAACTCAGCGGGCTTGTCATTATTTTTAATTTTTTTTTTCTTCTTACTAGTTATACAATTGTGTACATGTTTTGTAAGAACAAGCTCCAGTGTGATGCCCTTCGAACCGCAAGACACTTAATATAATTTAAACGATTATGGCTGGACCAGATCCCACAAGCGGCACCCGATCACGAGTTAACTACTAGAGCAGCCATCACTCCCCTCAACCACTATGGAGGGAAGGGAGAGACCCGCTCCACGCAGCTACCGCAAGTAGATCCCTATGTGAGCATGAACGTGGTCCCTAAATGTAGGCCTCATAACAAGGCTCAAAGTCGCTCAGCGTGCTATGGAACGGGCTATGTTCGGGATTTCTCTGCGAGATAGAATCCGAAATATGGAAATCCGCAGAAGAATGGGTGCAACCGACATAGCATGAAGAATTAGCACGCTGAAGTGGCAATGGGCAGGCTACATCGCTCGACGAACCGACAACCGCTGGGGAAGAAAGCTTCTCGAGTGGCGACAACGTATTGGACGGACGCAGTGTAGGACGCCCCTCCAACTAGGTGGACCGACGATCTGGTCAAGGTTGCTGAGCGTCGTTGGATGCAGGCGGCACAGGACCGCATTTTGTGGCGTAATATGAGGGAGGCCTACGTCAGGCAGTGGACGGCGATAGGCTGAAATGATGATTATGATGAACTCAAATAATTGCTACTTCCGACATGATTTTGACGTAGTTTAAATCGTTAATGTGCGTCTTTGTGGTGATCGTGTGCGGTAACGTTATTAATTTAAAGTAATAAATTACGGCGACGAAATTAGAATTGATTTTAAGGGTAAGCCCACGGGTTCCTCGCTTTTGTTTGACACTAGTCAGACATATGGCGCGCATTCTGACCAAAAAAAGGATACGCATTGCTAGCAGAGGCCTCTATTAGTCAAATTCGACAATACAAGCGTCATTCGTTCATTTCATTTTGTTCGACTGGTAATGTTGGCTAAACTTAATCACAAAGTATTTTGCATTTTGAAATTAATATTTAATATGCAAAATACATCTCCAAAGGTATTTCAAATAAAATACAAAATGCTTTTTACTAAAAGGCATTTAAATACAAAATAGGTATTTTGCATTTTGTATTTGCATTTTAAATGGAAGTATTTCAAATAAATCGCATCTCTGTTAATAGTGGCCTGATAATATACAAGGCAGTTTCACATCTGGTTGGTGTGGTACAAGGCAGATTGACATATGTTTTGATTCAAGTTCGCCTTCACTTACGATGAAGTCTATTTATAATCCTTATTCGTTTCTATGATATTACAAGTGTCACGAATACGTAGCCCAAAATTATTTTCTTGATTTTCGTGATCCGTCAGCAACACTCAATCAATTTACCCCAAACTGTTATCATTAGAAAGGCAATAATGCGAAAATAGTTTTAAAATTGGCACTAAGATCGATTTCAAGGAATTCTCTTTTTTTTAATATGTACAAAACAGCGTCTGTTAGACTAGGTACTACAATATAAATAGTAAATAAACATCACCTGGTATCTTTAGCTATAGCTTCCTTGCAGCGTTCAAGGTGATGTGTAATGAACTGATCGCAAACATGTTTTGTTTCAAAACTGAGATCATCTACAGGTGGTAACACCAAGGCTTCGCCTCCATACCTGTAATAAAATATAGAGATTTCCTATATTTTTTTATGTAAACCCTTTTCCACTCATGCTGCCTTGTCTTACGTAGCTTACAAATAATTTTCTTCACATATTATTTACCACTTCTTTATATTGTATAGCTTATTAATAGTCATTGTCCGTTAGTAGTAAGTCAAGTCGTTACCATTAATTAGACGCTGAAAACCTAATTAAATGATTTCTCTGGGAATTTCGGTAGAATATAAAAATACACGTAAACCACTCTTATATCACATTCACCACACTTCAGCACCTTAACTGTATTAAATTGCATAAAATATCAGCAAAAATATTCAATATAATACCATAAAACACTAAAAAAATGAATATATGCAAGACAAGAGCTTAACATGACATTTCCATATTCGCGCCAAAACTCAGCTTTTCTATAAACTCACGCCTTCATGAGCGAAAGAGTTAGTGGAAATCTACCACATCCATATTAGGCCTATAAAGTTTTTATGTGTCACGTGTGTTTATGAATTCGATCCCATGCAGTTCCAGCTTCCTTGTTGTTGCTGCTTAGAATTATGGAACGAAAGTTCTCGGTGAACCCGATCCAAGATTAGAACCTGTGATTACGCTCTCAGCAGATACATAAGTCTGCAATAAAATACTGTAATAATCTGACAATTTATTAACCACACATCATCTTAGTCATCTTCCACGACACCCTTGGGAAAGAATGGATTTTTAGTACCTCACCCCATAATATCATATATAAAATTATTTTATTATATCTTAAGTTATAATGACCACAGTCTATGAAAATCTTAAACAGTTGCTCTATTGGTAGCTTCTGTCCATAGTGTCTCCAGTCATTTCACCATTATATATAGTCTGTTGTTTCAGCTCATATACGTCGCACTGTTGAGCTCGAGCCTCCTCCATAATAGGAGAGAAATTTGACCTCCTATACCAGGTCAGACGGGTTCAGAGAGGGATTTCTTTCGAGATTTCCTTCTCTTGCTAATAAATATCTAATATTATATGCATATTTAATCCCTTAGTCGTCTGGTACGATACCCAACGGCCACGATGGGGGATTCCTGCTTTGACATCATCGCGAGAGAAAGGAGTGCTCATAACAAAGAGAATACATAATTATATTAAATACAAAAAAAGAACATTACCATTTATTTTTCAGGAACTTCACCGATGGAATTATAATTTCTTCAGGATCGAGCCCGAACAATATAAACATAACTAATGACTGTCCATAGTTAGCTACAATATCCAAGAATTGTATTTCGACAAACACACCGCTTTCATCCTTTATTACCATACTCCATGTTGTATAAGTTATACCCTATAAAATAAACATATACGATAATTTAACCAGTATTGAGAAAGATAAAATTATTGCAAGATGTAATTTTCTTATTATTTTTATTCTTTTCTTTTTTATATAATAAGTTATGACTAAATACATATACATATGCCCGTAAGTTGTAAGCCGAAAAATTTTGTGTAACAGTTTTTAGGTGACCTTATTAAAAGCTATCTTCTTCTCATTTTATTTTTACTGCCTTTGGCACCATAGTCCAGTTTATGTCAAGTGGTAACTGCCGTTCATGAACCGCAATTACAAGTCAGACTCCAGCTCTGCCGCACACCGAAAGACCCGCAGTAGCAAAGTTCAATTGTCGATTTCTCGCGAAAATGTGATACTACATTTATAGTCATCATCATCATCATTTCAGCTCATATATGTACGTCCTACAGTTGGGCTCGAGCCTCCTCCACAATAGGAGGGAAATTGACTTTACTATATCATGCTGGTCAGACAGGTTGATATAGGGTTCTGTTTCGAGTTTTCCTTCTCTTGCATACATGTTTTATGCGTATTATATCCCTTAGTTGTCTTTTACGACATCCACGGGCAAGATAGGGAGTGGGTGAATTGTATTCTTACACCGTCACCACACCGGAAAACATTTATAGTATAAGCAGATAAATGTAAATAGTGTGGCTTTAATTCTAAAAGGTTGGCGTAGAGTTCTATTTTAACTTTTCTTCTTTTGCAATGATGTCAACTTTTCTGACATCTTTACATCAACGAGAAAAGGGTTGGTGGTAATGTAGAAGGAAAACTATCCTTGCTTTTATATATGTTTCGTTATTAGAGGATAAAATAACTTTCAACATAACATATCAAACGTTATAACTGCTGTAATATTATGAAAGATATTTCATAGTAAAAAAAACACTTGATATTGTTTTTCTTAAAAATACAACACTGCACAAAACAAATAATTCATGTAATGCGGGGACTTTACAAACATATAATTTAAGATTCGGAACAACACTGCGCGGGAATCGAACCTATGACACTGGCATGGTTGATCGGTGTCTTAATCACTATGCCATCTGTGCAATCTAACTTGCTATTATGTAAATGTTGTATACTCACAATAAACATACTTAAACTGTACACAATGATGAGTACAGTATGCTTCAGTAATTGTCCTCCCCGCCCTCGACTTTGTTCAGGCGGCAACAAGCCCAAAGTGTCGGCTGCACGCTCCAAGTCGTTCAAATACTGACATGCATCTGGGACACTGCAACGATGTTTCTGAGAGGGGGGACAAGCACAATCCCTGAAAAACATTAACAATAAATTAATTCGATTCAATAATTCATCATTTTAGCTCATATACGTCCCATTGTTGGGCTCAATCCTCCTCCATAATAGGAACGAAATTGACCTTACTATTACTATGCTGGTCAGACAGATTGGTATAGCGTTTTATTTTGAGTTTTCCTTGTTTATTTATTAGTCCGTCAGAATTATAATTGAGTTGCACTAATGTGCGACGAAATAAAAAGTCGGTCATAAAAAGTATACCGACGGACTAAGCAAAAAATCTTGCTTTCCGAAGATATACCATGAGATGACTCTAGGAATATATGTCACTCAAACTGACTCGTAGATTTTATATTTGCTCTAGATGTGAAGTTCGCGGTGAAGCCTTATACCAAGCCTTCTAACCAGGGCAGAGATTATATTGGATCAATTTTTCATTGCGAAGGAGGTTCTTACCCAACAATGGGATAGATGATGAGAGATGGAGAATCAAGTATACGGGCATTAAAGTACTCACTTCATAGAATCTCCCAAGTCTTCTATATCATTAGAAGTAATTAGTCCATTCTCGCAATTTGGGTCATTAGAACAACAAGCCGCCTGTTTGCTGGGTGATGGACTCGCTGTTATTGTTCCATAACAATCTAAAATAAAGAATTATCACCATGGCTAGATTTTATAGTATTACTTTCGAAAGCATTTCAGTACTGTTATGATATAAGCTGCCGTGTAAGTCAAGGATAGTTTGTTTTTTATATCTGTGGCGACGTTTGACCCTTATAATTTGTCTAGCAGAACAAATATAGGTTTATTTTTATTGCCGATGGTGGCAAACGCACAAGCAGCACACCTGATAGTAAGTATGTTAGTAATACTACCGCACATGGACCTCTACAATACCAAGGGCACAGCTAGGCCGTTGTCTACCGTGAAGAAAATGCTCTTCTTAAACCTCGTTTAAAGAACAACATGTCATAGCGCTCGGGAAACACAACAGCAGGTAGTACATTCCAAAGCCTACACGTACGTGGGAGAAATGATCGCTGGAAACGTACAGTTGAAGACCATAAGGTATCCAGGTGAAATGGATGACTCTACTGCGGTGTCAAGTGTTTGAATTAGCGGTACCAAACCAAATGTTTGAATTAGCCCAAGTATAATGTGATTTTATTTATTGTGTCAGAACGGGACACTTGCAGAAATAGATTAAATTTTGAAATCAAAGGTTAGAAAAAATAAGGACACATGAAAAGCTTGCAGATATGGGTAAAACAGTGGATTTCAAATCTAAAGAAAACAGGAAGACCTCCGTTTGCAAAAAACGGGGCATTTTTGTTACGGCTCTCGGTATAACGGGACTTACCTGAAAACGGAATGTGTAGTCACGTTACCTAAGTATCATACATAAAAATCAATGATAAAAACGTATCATCAGTTAGTACCTTCTCTGCTTAACTTTTTCACCTAGTACTTCTAAATCGGCTATTAGAAGAAGCCACATTTTTTGTAATAGCCAATAAACTATGTCTGGCACATCTAAGGTCTTGATATATATTTATAAGGAATACTTGTGTCCAGCAGTTGATAGTTTAATAAGAAAGAATTTTATCTTTGATTAAGTAAAAAATATACAACAGTATCTCTAGAGCTGTTTAATATTAGCTGACATTTATTTCTTTTACTCGCATTCAAACCATTTAGTACGTATAAACCTCGTGAGAACACATATTGTACATATTGTCAATTTTAACTTAAATTGATCCAATAAACCACCACCGTATCGGAACAGACCGATTATGAAAAGAGTTGCTCAAGAAACTCGGCGGTAATGACTATTACTTTTTTTTACCGACTTTTTATATAAAATTGTATACAACATTCGTATGTATTAGGTCTAGTATGACGCCAACTCGAAGCAGAATATAATACAAAAGATTATAGCGGTACTAGATACCACAAGCGGCACTTGATCATGAGCTAACTTCTAGTAGAGTTAACACTATATAGAGAACTAGCAACCTGTCCTCACTTCGCTTCGGTTTCAGTCACCTTACCTGCACAGTTCCCGTTCCCGTGCGAATATCGGGATAAAATATAGCCTATGTTACTCAGGGTAAATGTAGCTTTCCAATGGTGAAGGAATTCTTGAAATCGGCACAGTAGTTTTTGAGTTTATTCATTACAAACATACACCCACACAAAAATACAAATTTTTCCCTCGTTATAAATTAGTGTAGATTGATGGTAAAGTTTATTTTGTAAGCATTTTTTTCTTAACATTCATCTTGGTTTAATAAATAAATAAATCTTTCTCAAGGAAGGGCTCATGGAGCCAAAGTAAAAAAGTTTCTGGCTGAAATTAGCCACCAGTATAAGTCTTTTTTTGGCGGGCTATGGCCAGCTCACACGCCCCTTTTTACCACCATATTCCCTCCCCTTCACCATTGGGCCGACAACTGGTACCAAGGGCCTTGTCGTCCGTGGCCAGCCCGAGTATAGATTAGTCTGTAATAAGTAATGTTCCGTATAAAATTACGGATCCCGTGGGATATTGTTTGACAATACATATGTACGTTAACGGGAGCGAAGTCCTGGGCATATGGGCATAAATTAGTTAACAGGTAACTAAGAACATTTAGAGACTTAAATTCAGACTGAGACTGGTGATCGTACTTCAGAATTCGGCAGACCTTAATTTTACTTATGTACCAACTAGAATTACGAATGTTAAATAATTTCCTCGTGCACAAAAACTAAAAACACACACACTTACCGTTAATAGATACAGATTGGGACTGAGAGATCGGTTCAGCGTTTTCTATCAGACTCGTTGATTCCTCCCTAGGACTTGAAGTCGGTGCCACTTCAGCAGTGAGGGTGGCAAATTGCGCACTACGGCGTCTGAACCTTGTATACAGTATCAGACATCCTGTGGTCACTGTAAAAACACCATATTATATTCAATATTTTAATATACTATATTTAGTGGCACTTTATGTAATTTAATGTAGAAAAATACAAAATTTTAGTGTATAGAACATAGCAGTGTTTGACATGTTTTTGAGTTCCATAAAAATGCCCAAAAGAAATGATTAATTAGCAGTGGATTATTGTACTATTTAAGCCGACAATTTCGCTTATTGACGGATGATTATTGTACATAAAATGATAGTTGATTAATAAAAACTTGACTTAAATGTCTTCATAACCATACGATAAAATTTAAGATAATAAACATAAGTTAAGCATATTAAACATTAAAATCTTACCAGTAAGACAAAATACTAGAAGACAAAGCCGTATGGCATCTGTTGCCTTACACTCCAAGTCGCCGCTACCCTTAGTAGCGAGTAGAACTACAATCATCACCGTTGGTGCGCCCCATGCAACAAAACCCAGCACTGGCCATAACGTCACCACGAAACAGGGACCACGGCTCTACAATGATAATAATCCAATAAAATTATAAGGGTCCAAAGCTAATAGCTCCCCTTACGGTGACGGGTTCAAAATACAATTCGACATAGGAATTACCTACCCCATTCACATGCTAGTGATAATATTGATTCGGAATACTGATTAATAACGCAATGTTAATCCTGTCACTGGTAGGAAATAGAAATGTCTAAAGCGGAAGAGTTTGTTTGTTTGAACGCGCTAATTTCATGAACTACTGGTCCGATTTGAAAAATTCTTTCAATGTTAGATAGCCCATTTATCGAAGAAGGCCATAGGCTATATATCATCACCCTAAGACCAATAGGAGCGGAGCAACAATTAAAAATGTTTCAGAATCGGGTTTTTTCTTTTTGGGAGTTTCCTATACCCCTACTGTTTATATATCTTGATCTTACAAATTTTGTCAATTTACAAGTAATAGAAATAATATTGATTACGTACCTCCAACATTAAAATACCAACTGATAACATTGAGGTCCACAGCAAACAGGAGTACATGCTGAATATCCGTAATGCTTGTTGTACTGTAGCATGCCAAGATGGTGTATAATCAGTTAACGGTCCACCCCATATAACGCTTATCGAAAGAAGTAACTGAAATAATACCAATTTATCATTAATTGCTCGAAATTTTTATTTCTCTTTAAATCTTTTGGTATGATAGCAGAGTAAAAATACAATTCACCACTGCCTTTCTTGCCTGTGGATGTCGTAAAACACGACTAAAGAATGTGATATGCGGATAACAAGAAAAGGAAAACTCGAAATAAAACCGTAAATCAACCCATCTGCCAGCATGGTATAGTAAAAAGGTGCCAGTCCAACCTCTGCTGCAGGCAACACATGCAGCGGCTGCACGAAGCGGGCTGCGGCTGCACGACTTGGTTTTCTATGTAGTAGTAGGTATTTCTGTGAAAAACATTCCGAACGCGGCTGCGGCTGCACGTGCTGCCGAGCCTCGGCTGCAAGTGCTGCTGCAACTTGCAGCCGCAGACGATCGTAGACCAGTAGTACTGCGGCTGCAAGTCGATGCGCACGTAGTTACGTCACTCCAACCTGTTGAGACAAGTCCCAAGTACTCGCTACTCAGAGCCAATCTCACCAAACTTAATTTGCAGTCAAATTAGCGCTCATATTGGTTATTATGTTTATCAGCTCTCGATATTTAGATTTAGCATCAATATTTATTTCAAGAAAATGAGATTTTCAGAGGCTGAAAAAGATCAGTTAGGTAATCTTGTAACAAAATATCCTATTCTTTTTGATACAAGCCACATGAAATATGAGAATAATGTGGCTAAGATACTGTCTGGAACGAATAAGACTCAGCCTGCCACAGCACGTGCAGCCAATCTCGGAATCACTATCGGCTGCGAATGCAGGCAGCGGCTGCGTGTCATGCGCGCGCTACCTGCGTGCGCTGCCTGCATCTGCAGCCTGCAGCCGAGGTTGGAATGGCACCTTAAGTCAATTTCCCTCCTATTGCGCAAGAAACTCGAACCCAACTGTAGGATGTAAACGAGCGGAGATGATGATTTTGAAAGAAAACTAAACATTTCCCAGTACTCCTAGAATTAACAAAGCAAATGCAAATCATCATCCGAGCTCATATACGATTCATTGTTGGGTCCCAGCCTCCCCCCAATAGGAAGGAAATTGACTACGCTGGTTAGACAGCTTTTACTTCGCCTTATTCCTCCATTGGAAATCTGTAACACATATGGGGAATTCCATGCCAACTCATAATACCAATTGACTTTGCATCTCCGGTTTGGCTGAAACTTGGGCATCTTTGAAAAAGGTTTCTGTGATTTTTTTAGATTTTTATACATATTTTTTTATTTTAAAAATAATGAATTATATGAAATTTGTCGACGTATTACAGATGAAATGTGAAAAAAAGCCCATACATGAAAATAATTGACAGGTAAGTCAAAATTTAAATTTTGAATTTTTTGGAATTTGTATGTAAGTTATTTTTTTTTTATTTTTTTATTGCAAACTGTGGCAAACGAGCAAACAGTACACTTGATGGTAAGTGTTGCTGCCGCTCATGGACCTTTACAAGGCCGTTGCCTACCGCGAAGAAAGCGAAGGGAGTGTGAATGCGTGCATTGAGGCTCGGTGATACCAAGGGCACCACCAAAACCCTCCACACGCAATCACCCTCAGAAAGTTGGGCTAAACGATCACAGGTACAAAAAACAGAAAAATATACCCCATCATTATCCCATTATCGGACTAGGTTTCATGATCATTCTGATCGGTTTTCATTTATTTCAAAGTTAGAACATGAATTTTAACTATATTAACTGTTTGTATCCTTAGATTTTTTTTAAATAATTTTCATGTAGTCACAAACTTTAAGCCTAGTTCGGTAATGGTATAATGATGGGACATACATATATTTTTTTTAATTTTAAAAATAATGTATTCCCTTTTTGTGTTTCTTTACTACACAATTTTGAATGTATCTAGAATAGTTTAACAGAAAAAGCTGTGTGATTCATTATTCTGTTATCATAACACAGAATGACATCACAGGGCAGAGGGCTTTTTATCGTTACGTCAAATGCCTGGAATTGATAACTGCTAATTTACGATAGCAAGAATATCCTTTTTCTCTGAATAAATATCAGATAATATTTATGCATTATTAGTGAATTATCTGTGTGGTGACGGAGTAAGAATACAATTGACCACTCCCTTTCTTACCCGTGGATGTCGTAAAAGACGACTAAGAGTATAATATGCATATAATATCTATGCAAGAGAAGGCAAATTCGAAATAAAACCCTATACCAACACGTCTGACCAGCTTGGTGTAATAGATAAATTCAGATAAAATTACTTTACGGATTTTATCCCGTTTGGTGGTCCGCCCGTGACCATGCATGAACGTTGTAAAGTGTTCGAAATGTCAGACAATCAAAAATTATATACAAACGCAATAATAGTAGTTTATTTATTATTTTACTATCGTTTTATTTACAATGTGTAATACTCGCGTAAAAATCATAAATCATTATGGTGTAGTAAGTCAATTTCCCTGCTATTATGGAGGCGACTCTAGCCCAGCAGTGGGACATATACGGGATGATATGATGATGATTAGTGAATTTATTATATTCACAAATGCTAGCATGTATTAATCTATGGAGATATAGAAGCCATCTTGGAATTTCATACCTGTGACACAATCAAGCATAGAGTCAGTCCATGTGGCATCCTTTTATATTTCTTGGTAACGGTAAATACAAATATTATCCAAATAGAAGCGATCAAAGCTACTATAGATAAGTCGAAACCAAATCTCTTCAATTGTACGGCGTAATCTTTATTGATAGAAATCATTTGTGCTGACATAAACATCATTGGGGCCGATAGGAATGTACATATCACCATAGAAGATGCCATCTGAAACAAATACGACAATAATGATTTTTAAAGTTTACACGAGTACATACTAACTCATCATCATCATCATCTTGCTCTTATCCCAATTACTTGGGGTCGACGCAATATGTCATCTGTTTTGACATATTGCAAAAAGTTTCGGCAATGACTTTTATGACCGGCCGCCTGCCTGACGTCAACCCTCCTTGGGAATGTAATCGTTGACCCAAATGGTACCAGATGGAGTTGGTCCGGGTCAATCTAGGACTCTTAGTCGTCTTTTACGACACCCACGAGCAAAGCAAGGGTTGGTAGTATTCGAAGCCGCTACCACACAGTACATACTAACTAATATTTTAAATGCGAATGTGATTATGTTTGTTACGCTTTCACGCCTAGGAACACGACATCGAACAGAAAGTATCGATACTGTACTCATGAGTAGTATCGAAGAAAAAGTATCGTACTCAATAAAGTATCGAACCAAAAGTATCGATACCCTAAAGTATCGAGTACTGAGTACTTTTGCCGGAATCTGTCATGATGAGCTTTTTTTTTTAGGAAATTTGATCGTCTGTGAAAGGATTAAAATATTGCGTGCCACATTTTTAGAAGTTTCATTATGTTTGAACTAGATGGCGTTACCATAACTACAAGCTGTAAGGTCAAGTTTAACATGGATACTCACTACTATTTATTCGATACGATACCTGCCAAAAAGTACTCATTGAGTAAAAGTATCGAAAGTAAAGTATCGAGTACAAAAGTATCGGTATCGAAACAAAAGTGCTCGATACCTAAAAGTATCGATACTTTTTTCGTGTCCCTATTCACGCCTAAACAACTACATTTTTTTATTGCAAACGGTGGCAAACGGACTCGGCTCACGGACTTTTGCAAGGCCGCTGCCTACCGCAAAGAAAGTGAAGGAAGTGTGAATGCGTGCAAGGAGATTCGGTGATACTAAAGGCATAACCATAACCAAAACCTACATGCAAACACCCTCCGATTTTAAAAACTGTCAATAATAGAAAGCTCTTAGAATAATGACGTATAGAAGGATAGTGTCCATACGTAAACCATCAAAAATATGAAGCAAACAATACTACATGCGCTTAAGCAATTACACACGTACACACGCACACCACTATACAAATTATGAAATCAAATTTTGTTTTTACTAACATAAATCGTCGGAATACTTTTAAAAGTAATGTTAATATACTTTTTATGTTTTTCAAATGTGTTGTGACACCATTTGAATGCACAAGCCATCATAATTGCCTATGTATTTTTTAAGAGTTGCGTACGTACGTGCAGTACAGTGACCTTGTACATTACGGAACGGTTCCGGCGTAAGCTCCATTAGGCTCCAATTGAAATGCTTCACTTTTTGTGCGCGAACTTACCTTCTATACGTTATTATTTTAAGAGAAAGCTACATTATCAGTGAGTAACATAGGCTACATTTTATCAAATCTATTGTCACGAGAATGGGAATTACTCGGTTAAAAGCGCGGGAATTTCCTAAGATGAAATAAAACTATTTTTATACATTTTATCGCGTTTGTATTTGACTTTTATGTTTCCAAGATTTCGATGCGTCAGAATGTGGTCAGCCTGGCAAGATACCCATTCGACTACCGTCCTGCTTCGATGCCCGCTATTTTTAGAAAGACCTTTACTATCTAAAATACTTTGTTTATATATTTTTTGTCATCTATCTTTTAGCCAAATTAATTTATTGGACATAATTCTCCCCCAAAAAACAATAACGCCATAATGGTCACACTTGGCAGCCGGGTTGAAGGGAGCTGGTGTTAATTTGCCAGAAGGGTACTGCTACCCATTCACCTGGTAATTCCTTGGCCGATTATTACGACACCCATGTCATAATAAAGCATGGTGAGACATTCTATTCTTAACTACACGGATATAATTTGTCCACTTAACCGATTCTATTAAATAATATACATATCAGTTTTATCTCAAATTAAATAATTTATTCTGTACTAGCAACCCGCCCACGCTTCGCTTCGGTTATAGGTTATAGTCGTTTTACCCGCGTAGTTCTCGTGGGAATACCGGGATAAAATATAGCCTAGTTTACGCCCTGATATTATAGCTTTCCATTGGTGAAAGAATTTTTGAAATCGGTCCAGCCGTTTTGAAGATTACCCGGAACAAACAGACAGACAAAAATTTTTTAATTGCTATTTTAGGCATAGGTGTCGTGCAAATAACCGTGTGAGCATGAAAAAAGCGTATTATTTTGACATTACAAACAGACACTCCAATTTTATTTATTGGTATAGATAATTGGCACATATATATTGTCAATTTTAAATTTCGCTTAAAATTATTCAGATCTACTACCGTATCGGAACACGGTCACAGACTGTGAAGATCCGGTGAAGAAACTAAGCGGGTGCGTCATTTTTTGCATTGTTTTTATTAAATGAAATTTTATGTATATAACATATAATATTAGCTCCAGTGTGATCATCATCGTCATCATCATCGCAACCCACATACGTCCCACTGTTGGGAGTGATCCCACTGGTGAGACATGTTGGTTTTATTTCGAGTTTTCCTTCTCTTGCACAGATCTTATGTGCATATTATAGCCCTTAGTTGTCTTTTACGACATCCACGGGCAAGATAGGGAGTGGTGAATTGTATTCTTACTCCGTCACCACACGGTCCAGTGTGATACCCGTCCAAAATTGGTACCGGCCGCTGCTTAATTTATACATATATGAGAAAATTAAAATGACACATCACAGATTATGAACCTCGTATAGAGAGAGAGAGTGGTTTTGGTATCACGATTACAAAGTAAAAACTTATAATATTGGCATATTCAAAAAGGTTAATGTAATTTAATTTTAAGTTTCTCATGTAAATGAACCCTGTAAGTTCTTATGAGAATAAATATCTTAAACCTTTATATAAGTCATATCGTGTCTTTATTTAAACTATTATAAAATACTTACAAGATCAATTTCCAGTTGATATAAATTGGAAAATACAAACACAGCAGGCGCCGTCGGTATCGTTCCGTAGAGGAAAGCATAAGTAGAAAGAGACAAAGTTTCCGATTCGTTATAACCGGCTTTCAATGCGTTAACGCTTTCTCTCATTACTATAGGTAGTACAAGTCTGAAAATGGATAAAAATTATCATCATCATCTCAGTCCACAAAGTCCCACTATTTGGGCTCGGGTCTCCTCCATAATGGGTGGGAAATTGACCTCCTATACCGCACGGGTTAAACGTATTGGCATAGCGTTTTATGTGGAGTTTCCCTTAATCGCATTTTGCCATACCCACGGGCAAACGGAAGGGGGGGTAGTGAATGGTACTCCGTCACTACACAGAAAGATAGTATATTATGTAGTATAATTTGAGCGTAAAATGTCTTCTTTTTTCTATGTTAAAGTAAATAGAATACATTTAAAGTGATCTTTGGATGTTTTATGATTATTGACCTGCCTTTACCGGCAAGGTAAAATCTGGATACATTCTGCCCGTTCCGTCCGGGGCGACACGCAGCCCCATAATCTACTGTGTTCGCTCCTCACCACCACTGGCACCGATTCCTTGACCAGTCAGGAACATTCACCTACTTAAGGTGAGCTTGTCTTTAGAGGATCTACTTAAGGTGAACTTGTCGTCACTAAATATCCATGGTTTAAAAAAGAAGACTTATTTCCAAAGACGTGATCATGTTTGGCGATCGCAGTAATTTGTTATACGTTTCCCAGACGAGAGCCCCTGCTCATGCTTCCAATGATCTCTAAGATGATTTTTATGATTTCCACAAACAAGTACAACGTGGTGACAATGGTATTCTTATCTTGTCGCCACACGTTTACATTCAATGCGTAACTTACAATAAATCTTTTATCTTCAATCCACAGTAAGTATTACCAATCTTCTACAAAATATTCGGCTGTTAAAACATTAAATGATATAATTACTTACAATTTTATCATAATAAGGACACATGGAAGCAAAAGCGCTGGACCCCTCAGCCTGTGTATCTGTCCCACCATACGCAATCCCAGCAAAAACAACGCGCAAGCTGCAAATGACTGTCCAAATACCTAAAAACAATACATTTATTAATAAAAGGATAACTAGATTTGGAAAAACCCATACTGGGCACACCTGCTTGTGTTCATTGTAAAAGCAATCGAACCCTACAATGACGCTTTATGAAACCAAGATGTCAACATCTCTAGCTTTCATTTCTAATGTTTATGCGAGTATTACACATCTATACAAATAAATAAAATTGAAGTGTCTGTTTGTAATGTCAAAATAATGGGCTTTTTTCATGCTCACACGGTTATTTGCACGACATGTACCTATCCCTGAAATACAATTTAAATTTTTTTGTTTGTCTGTCTGTCCGTTTGTTTGAGGTAAACCTCTAAACGGCTGGACCTATTACGTTAATATTTTACTACGAGGTAACTGTCTATATAAGGAGTAACTTAGACTATATTTTATACCGGTATTCCGTGTGGTGACGGAGTAAGAATACAATTCACCACCCCCTATCTTACCCGTGGGTGATCGTACGAGACGACTAAGGGATATAAAACGCATATAACATCTATGCGAGAGAAGGAAAACTCGAAATAAAACCCTATACCAACACGTCTGACCAGCGTGGTATAGTAGGTCAATTACCCTTCCATTATGGAGGAGGCCCGAGCCCAGCAGTGGGACATATAGGGGCTGAGATGATGATTCCAACGGGAATGGGAACTATGTGGGTGGGTAAGGCGACTGAAACCGAAGCCAAGCGAGAGCGGGTTGCTAGTTATAAATAAAACTACGGATTTTATCACGTTTATATTTGATTTTTCATTGCCCGACGTTTCGTTATGACAGACATAAAAATAATAATATGACTTGTTAGACGGGAACATCTTAGTCCGCCCGTGACCATGAACGCTGGAAACTTCGGGCAATCAGATAAAAACGCGATAAAATCCGTAAAAATAAGACCTTCTTAAGGGTTTACCAAGAGATACCAATTGATAACATCGTTGCAAGGCGAAGAAAACGCGAAAGAAACGCTACGTCAAAAACTGGTGTACGTAGCACGGAGGAGGCTACGGAGGACCGACTTTAGTCTTATTATAGAAGACATTTGGGATTGGTAACAATTGGATCCCTATTTATTATAGTAAACATTTTTGCCAGTATCTGACCCCCTCCTATCTCTATGTAAAAAAATCCTTGAATCGGCCCGCGTAAAATCTTTCAAAACTCGATTCCGTGTACGAAAAATTTTAGTATGAAGAAATGATCGCCTAATCTCCCCGAAATTATCTTAAGTAATAAATGAATGGCCCTATATAAGTGAGGTCATGGTCGGTGGTCGCATACTAATACAGACTTTTAATAATTTATTGATATCTACTCATATAATAATAAAAACGTGACCAACATTAAATAACTAGTTCAAGCTTAGTGTGCGGTAACGGAGTAAGAATAACAAATTATGTAATTAGATAAGGTTTCTTCTTAAGTTTATCTATATACCTATACCCACTAAAAAACATTTAATCAAAACGCCTTATCGTAAGGCATTGACCATAAATAATACTGATTTGTTATTACTTATAAATAATATTGAAATTTGATTTTACTAAAAGAAATAGCCTGTGTGGTGATGGAGTAAGAATACAATTCACCACCTCTCTTGCCCGTGGATGTCGTAAAAGTTGACTAAAGGATATATGCAGATAACATATATGAAAAAAAAAACCCTATATCAACACGTCTGACCAGCGTCGTATAGTAAGATCAATTTACTCTCCCTTTTTGGAGGAGGCCCGAAGCTAGCAGTGGGACGTATATAGACTGAGACGACAACGAGACTGCTTTAAATGCTAAAACAAATCTAGTGTCTCTAAATATTTCAGTATATTAGTAATGGTTATTTGTTAGTATACAAAAATTACGACATTTTTAATAACTATTTGTAAATTTCAAGCTCACCAAATTTCATGCTTTATGGAGTTGAAATATATACATACAGTGTAAACTCTATAACGACACTCAAGGGACTGTGAATTTTTGGACGTTATAGGGAGTTGTCGTTAATTGGAGTGAAAAAAAACTGATATTATTTTACTATTCTAATATTTATTTACTAATATAGTGCAAATTTTACAAACATAAAAACAACTATGATTAAGATAACGTTTAACAACCTAACGACAGTCCAGTGGCCGAAGTAAACATGTGCAAGTTTATCACACAAAAAACAAAAGAGAATTTTTACAATGTTTCGTAGGTCAGTTGAGGTACATAGCCGAGGCCGCGGGTGATCGGACCGGGGAATTGTCCGTCACCCGCAGAGAGGCTGACCGCGCGACGGCGACCGACGTCCCAGGATGTCGAGAGGTGAGGTTACCTGAAAGAGTATTCCGTCGGGCCGACCACTGACGACAAGTCACATCTGCTCCGGTGGTCGGCCCAACAACGAGGTGACATGGGTACGGGGTGAGTTATGGGCCCGCGCGCCGTCCTTTCAAAAAAAAAGGTCAGTTGAGGTAACACGTGCTAGATAATAAAATAACAAAACAACAAAGCAAAGAACTTACACAGCTGCAGTTCTTCTAATTTTGGCAATTAAGAAAGTACTGCTCAATGCTAAATAATGCCGTATTGCCGTCGTTATTTCGAGTGAACGTGATGTTATATAGAGTGTATCATTGTATGGATTATAGGACAAACCAAACAAAATCAAGTTATTTCGATGTTTTAAGGAGTTTGTCGTTAAATCGAGTGACGTTATGAAGAGTTTACACTGTATCTATTTTATATTTTTATGTAGCTGCAACTACGTTTAAATTTTATAAACTCAACACAAACACGAAAGAAAAAAGTAAGGGTACTGAAAATATAAACTAATGAAGATGCTTTGCCAGAAAAATAATACATATAGGAAACAAAAGAGTTTCCATTGCATAGACTGAAACCATTCAGCCAATGTGATCCAAAATGGGAAGATGATTCTAAAACCTAAAACGATGCATTAGGACCTAGTATACATATAGGGCTGTTATCGAATTTAGAGTTTTTTTTTTTTAATTATAGAGAGCAACGTCTGTTGGGTCAGCTGGTTATAATAAATTGCAATGATTACCAGCAGTAACGCTGTACGAATACAATTGCCCACCCTCCATTCTTAAAATACATCTCTGTGCCGTAAAAGACTGCTAAGAGATACAATATGCAGATAATAGCTATGTAAGATATGTAAGAGAAGGTAACCTCAAAATAAAATCCTATACCTAGGAAATAGACTACGAATGGGACGTATATGAACTGCGATGACGAATAAGAGCATTAATAATTCGTAAAAATAGATTCTATAGCAACCCGCCCTGTTTCGCTTCGGTTTCAGTCGCCTTACCCTTCCCGTAACAATATCGGTATAAAATATACCTTGTTACTCAGGGATAATGTAGCATTCTAAAGGTGAAAGAAAGCCGTCCAGTAGTTTTTGAGTTTATTCGTAACAAAGATACAAAAATACGTTTCCTCCTTACAATATTAGTGTAGATGTAGATCAATAATTTTAATTCCATCCTCTTCTCATAAATGTCCCGTAGTTGGGCTTGAGCCTCCGCAATAGGAGGGAAATTGACTTACTATATTAAACTGGTCAGACAGGTTGATATATAAAATATAATGTAGTAATAATATATTAAAATTTATATATATTTATGACAGCAAATATAATAGAACTCACCTCTAAAAGCCCTTCTATATAGACAGATAGTTTATGTTTGAATATAATATTACCAATAATACCAAGAACAGTCATCACTAGAACCGGATTAAATGCTATACCCTTAATAATTTGTCTTATGAGTTTCAATTTACATAGATTAGTTTTGTATTCACCCTCCACCACAATTTGTGTTTGCTCCCTTTGTTTGTTAATCTCCATTAAAACAAAGGCAACAGGATTTAATATTGCCAATGAAATCGGAGCCATTAGATAAAGATAGAGAGCATATTCCGGATGAGTTTTTTGATACAATGCGTTTACTGTAAAATAAAAGTGTTATTATTGTCTAGTATGAAAATAAAAAAAACATCATCATTATCATCTCAGGTCATATACTTCCCAATAGTGGGCTCGAGCCTCCTCCATAATAGGAGGGAAATTAACCTACTATAGCGCACTGGTAAGACGTGTTGGCATAGGATTTTATGTCAAGTTTTTCGTCTCTTGCATAGACCTTATCCGCATACCTTATCCCTTAATCGGCTTTCGACCCACGGGCAAAGGGGATCGGTGAATTGTATTCCTACTCCGTTACCACACGGAAAAATAAATACAGCTACTAATTCCTTTAACATAATAAAATTTTGTCGTGTGTTATATAAAAATAATATCTGGTTGACCGAGCTTCGCTCGGAATATTTTTGTTGTATTTTTGTCGAATTTTTTTAGATTATATATATATAGAGTATTATAGAGGTATATATCAGTATGGTCCACTATAAGCTGTTGGGTTGCCAATTAGACATTTTATGCTAAACAACTAAAGAAATTTCACACAAATGTCATCAAATAATTATCTATAGTCGATAAATCCATACTTAGTTTTTATTACATACGGCTTAAATGTCAAAATACGAAATGAAAGTTGCCGATCTATCATAGTTCGATTGTTTTTTTGTAGTAGAGGACCGGATGAAATATAATCCTAGATACGCCAAACTTTTCCGTGTGGTGACGGAGTAAGAATATGCTTCACCACACCCTCTGTTACTCGTGGCAAAGACAACTAAGGGATATGATATGCAGATAATATCCATGCACGAGAAGGAAATCTCGACATATAATCCTATGCCAACACGTCTGACCAGCGTCGTATAGTAGGTCAATTTCTATCCAATTGTCAAGGAGGCCCCAGCCCAACAGTAGAAGTGCCGCTTGGGCGGAGCAGCGTCGTGAACTCGTCGCAATTATCGGTGCCGACCTGACGCTGCCGACCATCGCTAGGGAGATGCTCGGCAGCATCAGGAACTGGGACGCGGCCGCAGCCTTCTGCGAGGCAGTGATGTCGCAGAAGGAGGCGGCGGGCCGCGCGCGCGTAGAGCACAGCCTCAACGAAGCGACCTGCCGCCGGTGACTGGGGCGATGCAAGCGCGACTACCTGCGTGTCATGCCGCCCTAGCCGAGGCCGTGGGTGACGTGACCGGGGAGTTAGTCCGTCACCCGCCGAGAGGCCGACCGCGTGAGGAAAGACCGACGTCCTCCCCGAGGGGCGAACGTCGGTCGATGGGAGGGTACCCCAAGTAGGGGGTATTCCGTCGGGCCGACCACTGATGACAAGTAACCCTGCTCCGGTGGTCGGCCCAACGACGAAGGCGACGTGGTGTTCGAGTGGGTTACGGGTGTTGCGTGCTTACGCCCCTCTGTCGCACCGGACGGAGTGGTGCGAGGGGCGCGCCGACCGCAGCCCACCCAAAAAAAAAAAAAAGCCCAGCAGTAGAACTAATGTGGGCTGAAATTAATGATAACGTCAAGTTCACAGATATCCTACAAGGCAACAAAGGCATGTAATTCTTATTGCAAGAGAAGCAACACTCGAAATCAAACTATGCCAAGCTGTCTGACCAGTGTATGATCAATTCTGTCCTATGTATGTACGTAGTGATTTATAACGAAAAGAGAAGGAGGCATTAATAGTTTTAGTGCTTGTTTGATTGCGTTGCTAACTTTGTTTCATTTTTCTAAAATAAACCAAAATCTCACACGACACCAAGGTCTAGAATCTATTCTACCTGTGCCTCAGGTTTAACCATTATCATCATCTCGGCTCATATACGTCCCACTGCTTGACTCGAGCCCCCTTCATAATACATACTTCATTGACATTGACCTTACTATAACATGCTGATCAGACAGACTGGTATAGGTTTTTCTTTAGAGATTGCTCTCTTGCATAAATGTCATATGTGTTGTATATCCCTTGTCATATGTGTTGTCTTTTACGACATCCACGGCCAGATCAGGGGTGGTGAATTGTATTTAATGTCGTCCCTTTCGCACAAACACGATAAAGGCAATAAGACAAGGGGGAATGAAAAAACGTATAAGTCTATTAGAGTTCCGTACTCAATGGGTAAAAACGGGACCCTATTACTAAGACTTCGGCGTCTGTACGTCCGTCTGTCTGTCACCAGGCTGTATCTCAAGAAACGCGATAGCTAGACAGTTGAAATTTTTACATATTATTATATTATCTGTCGCCGCTACAACAACAAATACTAAAATTAAAATAAATATTTAAAGGGGGTCCCATACAACAAAAGTGATTTTTTATAGATAATGGTACGGAACCCTACGTGCGCAACTCCGTCACACACTTGCCGGTTTTTTTTTATATTAATGCAGAAGTGCTCTTACAAAGTTATAAATATAATATACATTTCAGTGAACAAAAACCTATGGTAATCTATACAAATAAAATTGAAGTGTTTGTAATATCAAAATAATATGTTTTGCATGAAAGCTGACATGGTTATTTACACGATACCTATGCCTTTCCATGTGGTGACGGAGTAAGAATACAATTCACAAACCCCTCTCTTACTCATGGGTGTCGTAAAAGACGACTAAGGGATTAATTAAGCATATAACATCTATGTACGAGAAGGAAAACTCGAAATAAAACTCTATATCAACTCGTCTGACCAGAGTGGTATAGTAGGTCAATTTCCCTCCTATTGTGGAGGAGGCTCGAGTCCAACAGTGGGACGTAGTATGTGCTGAAATGATGATAAAATGCCTAAAATCCACTTTAATTTTTTTTTGCCTGTCTGTTTGTTCCAAGTAAACTTCCAAATGGTTGGACCGATTTTAATAACATTTTACTACCAGCCTATATAAGGAACTGTAAGGAGTAACTTAAGCTAATTTGCCTCTCGAGAAACCCCTATAAAATCGGGAATCAAACTTAACCGTATCATAATGTTTTAGAAGATATTGGTGATTTAAAATGTGGGGGCATAACAACTAACTACAGTGGACATCGTTGCCAGATGATATGGTCAACCATATCCTTCATCCTGTACATACATGTAAACTTAAAATATTATATTCAAATTTAAATCCTGATCAGTTAATCATTTCTAAAAGGATTTTGTTGACAATTATTGTAATAATAGTAAAAATAAGCTGTATGTAATTGCACATAAACATCTATCTAAAATATCATGTGCAATACAAATTTGTCAAGAATACAATTCACCACCCTCTTTCTTGCCCGTAGGTGTTGTAAAAGACGACTAAGGGATATAATATGCATATAAAATTTATGCAAAAGAAAGACAACTCGAAAAAAAACTCTATACCAAAACGTCTGACCAGCTTGGTATAGTAGGTCAATTTCCCCCATTACGGAGGAGGCTTAAACACAATGGTGGGACTGAGCTGTAATGATGATAATGAATACAAGTTTTATTTAATGCAAACAAAGCACACGGAAGGAAACAGCCAATTTGTTATTAATTAACAAAAATGTAGAGCATACAATGCACATATTAGTCACAACACCAATTTACATATGATAAACTATTGTTAATTAAAATTCTTTTAAATATAATAATCAATGTTATCCTTACAAATCCAAAAATGAAACATACTTTTAAGTTGATGTTAGTAGTATTCTAGTTATGAGCACGGGGATGACCGAGGATTCCATCATGCACCCTATGCGCAAAGTGGTTTGACCCACATGTGTAAAGAAGCTGACATTCCAATGATACTGTTGATTTATGCTGTGGTCGAAAGCACGGTATCCGAAATTGGTCAGCTCAATGGTGATAGGGATTGAATACAGTTTTTGGAGCCACATGTCATAATTCCATCATCCATAATGGATTGAATAAGGTGCGTCCATATCGAAAAGAAAAGTAGAAAAAAGAAATATATATATACTCACTAATAGGATATCCTAATGCAAAATCATTGCTTTGTGTGCAAAATATTGCAAACATTCCTGCTCTTCCCAAGTTCAATGGTTTTGATACTAACATTGTCACCATCATGACTCCAAAAAAAACTATTCCTTTAGCGAGTAGAATGGCAAGTAGGAAATTCCAATTTACAGTGCTAAAATCCAGCTGAGCCAATGATAAGAATATAAGAGCTGGTAAAGCAAAAGTACCCACAAATGTGGCAATGCCTTTGGATTCTGTTGGTGACACGGCATTTAGTCTACCTGCAATATACCTGCAATTGAGAATTTTATCATAATATAATACTAATAATACAAAATAAGATATATGAGGAAAAATATTTTATGGACGCCATACACGCTAGGTTTTGCATGATGGTTTTGCCTGTGCATGCATAACCGACAGGCAAGCCCTAGCGTGTATGGGATTAAACTGTACAGTTATCAATGCATGTACATGCAACCGAGCGAATATGAAAATTGATATTTTATGCCGCTCGGTTATGCTTGCGCTCGAGCATAACCGAGCGTGTGTGGCGTCCGGCGAGCTTGCCTGTACAGTTTTCATACATTAGTAAATAATTGTTGTAATCTATTGGTGTAAATCTCAATTCATTTATCAAATTTACGTGGGAGAATTACTTTCTTTTCAATAACCAGCGTTTAGACCATTCAGTGCCATCTCTTTTTCTTGTTCTGTTCTGCAGAACAAATGTTAAGCCAAATACAGCTATTACAGCTATAAGTAATATAATAGAATCTTAAGTACGTCATAAAGGGAGAAGAACTTTGTAGAGTTGATAGTATATGCGACTTGGGCGTTGTTTATGATACTAAGTTGTTATTCGATTAACATATTAATAATATTATAAATAAAGCGTCGAAATCTCTAGGCTTCGCATTACGCAACTCAAAAGCCTTTACTAGGATCAAAACTATGAAAATAATTTATTGTATGTATGTAAGAAGCAATCTAGAATATGCGTCCCAGATATGGAATCCTGGGTACAATACATATATAAATAGAATTGAAAATATACAAAAAAATTTCTCAGGTATGTTAATTTTAGGCTTGGTGTTAATTATAATTCTTGTGATTACGAGAGAACTTGCATTAAACATCACTTATTACCGTTATATGTTCGTCGTGACATATCTGATATAGTTTACCTATTTAAAATAGCTCAGAATTGTGTCTACTGTATAGAGTTAGTATCAAAACTGTCATTGCAAGTTCCACATAGAACTCTGAGAAAAAACCGTCCGCTTCATGTACCATTAGTCTCAACCAATTATCGGCAGAACTCGTATCTGTGGAGAGTGTACAGTAGGTTCAACGAACTAACGGCTGTTCACGATTTTGATTTGTTTAATACAAGTATTACTTCTGTAAAAACTAGACCAAGTGAGCATTTCTCTGTTTATGGGGGTGTCAGTGGTAGCATTCTTTAGTATAAGTATTCTTTCTTTTTCATTTCTTCGATCTTTGCGTTTGAGTATGTGATTGGTTTCTCCTCACTGTCAACTGATGAATTTCTCCTATTGTAATAAATTATCTATCTGTAAGAACCTATAATTGGCTATCTGTTGTTATTCTGCTGTAATATATTATATGTAAGTTGTTGGTTCTGCTATAAATAAATTACATCATCGTCGTTCATTGTAGTTTGTTATTGGTGTCCTACATACACCATCATATACTACGTAGACATGGCTCCACTAAAAGAGGTAGGCGTCCTACACAAGCCGTCACATAGCTCAACTGAGAGTTAATGGCAAAACTGTGCATGCAAACCCTAACATGTATGTGCAATATGAAACTTGGTTATGCCTGTCGGTTATGCATGCACAGGCAAAACCATCATGCAAAACCTAACGTGTATGGCGTCCATTAAACTTGGTTTCTAAATAGAATCATCAGTTGCAGGCACAGCCCAATTATAATAGGAGCTACTGCCCGCAGTTTGATAATATGAAATTAAAATACAGTTCAGAATTCGTGATTTTTTTATTTTCCTAATTAATCTGTTGTTCCTAATACACTAAAAAATAACAAAAACCATCTACCATCAATTTATGTCAGTGTAATTAAAAAAAAACTTAATCTGAAAGAATTTTCATGAAATAAGACTTGAGCTAGTTCAAGAATTTATAGGTTTAGATTTCATTGCGGAACATAATTCTTTTACTGAAATAAAACTAGTCTATGTTATTCAACATCAGTCTTTGACCACTAAGAGTTCTGCCAAAATTAGTCCAACTGGTTCAGAGATTTGCCAGAACAGACAGACAGCCAGACAAGCATGTTTTAGAATCTGTATTTTCATTTAATGTCCATATATACCTTTTTTTTTTAAAGACACCCTGCACTAAGGAAATAGTCCTTGTATTATGGAGGACTTTACAAACATTACTAACGGACACAAATTACATGTAGACTCGGAACAACAATTTGTGAATTGCACAAAAGGTACTCCTGTGTGGGATTTATACCCCTGACACTAGTACTGTAGATCGGTATCTTAATCACTAACGCCATTTGTACATATATTCCGTAGAAATTAAACGATATACATTCCCCTAAAAAGTCTAAAAAATCCTCTTCAATGGTTGAATTTATTTTTAGAGAATTTTAAGAATTTGATAACAAATACCAAAGGCCGATTAATGTTTAAATTTAAAAACTAAATTTATTAATTTATTGCCTTTCGTTTTATTAATTTATTAACTATAGTATGTACTTCAATATAAAAGCATTTTATTATTTTAGCTCAGAGTAAAAATAGCTGCATATATGAAATTGACTGCAAATTACAAAAGAAAGCAGTCGGCCAATAATTAAGGTGAATGGGATACTAATAAAGAAGGAAGTTAATTTACTAGTAAAAATACATACAATTCCTTTTGGGTAGAATACAATAATTATAATTGTAAACGCCAATAGAGCCTGTATTTACCCGCATAAAATAACTGTAAAGCATTGGAATAACGCCGGGTACAAGTTATCAGTAGCATCTTCAAATTCAACTAATACTTCTTGCTCCATATTGCATCAATTTCTTCGAGTTATTCAAATTTTTAAATATCTAACTTTGAATATTTTACTCAGTCAAAGTGAGCCAGTCCCAGTGCTATTATCACAGAGTAAGAAATCACTACATTTATTTTTTTTATTTTTTTTTTAATGAAGCTTTGGCAACGAAGCCATCAGCTTAAACCAAATTACAAAATTAATTATAAGTTCTCAAATTATTTACTTCTTCATATTGTATAACTTATTTATAGTCATTGTCCGTCAGTTAGTCAAGTCGTTATCATTAATTAGGCGCTGAAAACCTAATTAGATAATTTCTCTAGGAATTCCGGTTGAATATGAAAATACACGAAAACCACTCTTATATTACATTCACCACACTTCAGCACCTTAATTATATTATATTTATTTTATATATATATATTACATAAAATATCTATATATTACATAAATTAATTATATATTATTAGAAGACCATCAATTGTCTTAATGCAAGTAGCGGGGATAACCAACACAACCTATAAAAGCGCGCTAATTTCTAAAGACGGGCTACGCATTCCGCGTCGGAGACTCGTAGCGCACGGACGTGCGCCTCGCTGCTCTCCATTTCGCCGCGCTCACCCCGCACCCGCCCCCTGCGGTCGTGCGTTCTCGCTCCGTCTCGCTCGCTCTCGCATCGAACCACGCGTCGCGTCAAGCCGCCATCTTGTTCAACGTCTGTGGCCGTTCAGTGGCCCGCTCCGGGTGGCCGTGTATACGGTTGTCTGTGGCAGTTTCGCTGTTTGGACGCAGGTGTTGCCGGATCCCAACTGCACGAGTCGACTTTCTCAAGACGTCGAGTGCAGATTTCTACCGTTGGTAGATAAAAAGTCAACCTATTTTGGCCCCCTCAGGGCAGAAAACCATATTGTTTGGTCCCCGGCGGAAACCTCACGGTGTCAACGAAGCCGGGTGAGGCAAGGCCCCGATTTGCCTGCCGAGCCCCTTCAGGGCAGAGCTAACAATCGGAAGGGGTTAGAGCATCCGGCCTTGGGGGATCTCCTAGTCGGACCTAATCTACGGCTTTTCAACATTTTTCTGCGAAGGCCTAACGGCCCGAGCAGCTAGGAACCTATCGCACATTAAGATTGGCGAAGGATTACAAGCTTAGGGCACACTAATTAAGTACTCATCCTCCCGACCTGCACCCGGTTGGGAGGGACACGCACCACACACAACCCAGGGCGCTAGGTTTCTACACTCCCTCCTAATTATCGTTTTCTGTTTTTCCGTTGGCCCACGATGGCGGAAAAAACCATTACGATTGACGCCCTTCTGGCAATTCCAGAAATCAAAGCATATATCGCTCAACATTTCGGAGCGATAACAATCCTCCCTCCGCAACCGAAACCCGCTCGATCCACCGCCCAGCCGCTCGAACCGGAACTACCGGCCGTCGGTACGGCGATGGAAACGGAATCTGCTTTTTCCTCCTCAAACTGTCTTCCTCCTCCTCCGAGTCGGAAGATTCGCCCAATGAGGGTTCATTCATTGAGGTCCGCTCTCGCAAACGGAGCAAAAGGACCAAAAACATCAAAGAGGCCCCCTCTAAGACCCCAAAAATCAAGCAGACTGACTCTGCAACAACCTCTGCCGCAGCCCCGCCTGCAACGACCGCCACGGCCGCTCCGGCCCCCCCAGTCGTCTCACAGGCAGCCCTAATCGCTGCCCCACCACCTACGGACAGCAACACCGTCGCCCCACCGACGGTCAAAAAATCACTCGCTCCGCCGCCCCTATATATTAGGGACAAGGAGAAGTGGCTAGCCATCTCCGCATGGCTAAACACTAACAGGATTTCGTATAAATCTGCGAAATCCACCCCCCAAGGTATACGAGTGGACCTTCACTCGTCAGCCGACCACCGTTCTGTATCAAAAATGCTAGGGAATCAACAGATTCCCTACCATACGTACACCCTCCCTGAAGCCAAACTTCTGCGTGCTGTAATACGCAACGTACCGAGGGAAATTGAGACCAAAGAGATTCTAGAATCTCTTAAAACCCAGGATCTACCGGTTGTAGAAGTACACCGGATGATCCGGGGTAGGGGTCGTTATCCCCTCAACATGATACTCGTCTGCCTTACAAATAACGCAGAGGGTAAAGGCATTTTTAAAATTAAGACCATCTGCGGTCTATCTGGGGTCTCGGTTGAGCCCCCACACAAAAATGGCAACCTGGCACAATGCCACAAGTGCCAACTGTATGGACACTCGTCCAAAAACTGCTTTGCCCGTCCTAGGTGCGTTAAGTGCCTAGGTGACCATCACACCTCTCAGTGTGAACGGCCAAAGGACATCTCACTCTGCAAAGAGCCAGCAGCGTGTGTTCTCTGTGGAGAATACGGACACCCGGCTAACTACCGCGGCTGCCCAAGAGCGCCGAGGAGGTTAGTCCGCCAGCCCAACACAAACGGCAAGGCCTTGTACTATAACAAGACCTTCGTCCCAGCCCCCTTACCAACCCACAATGCGTGGGCTCGCCCCCTGCTAAACAGCAAGGAGGCTTTCCCAACCCTGCCCAACAGGCAGCCCGCTGCCCCACCCGCAACATCTCAACTCAAACCACCAACAACCGGGCCAAACCAGCCCACTGGTGGTAATCCCAAGCCCCCTCAGGGCGCCCCTATTCCTATCGTCGTCGCTAAAAGCGCGCCCCCAAAAGCCCCCCAAGGACTAGATCCAGATCTAGCCCTGGTGGCCAACTTCGCAGCTCAAATCAATTTCACGGAAATCCGCGAAATTGCAGCCGAATTAAGAAGGAACGAGGGAAACAACCTCGCCCTCCTTAATACCGCAATTAAATTTTCCCCCACGTTAGAGCGTCTAGGCTCGCTTAAATTCAAATAAAATGGATAGGTACACTCCAGGCAGAGTTAAACCCAGACACCTCAAAATAGGGACATTCAATGCCAATAGCCTAACCCAACAGAAGGATGAAGTAGGCACATTCCTTCGGGAACACCAGCTCGACATCTTGCTAGTACAAGAGACGTTCCTTAAACCATTTAACAAGGACCCTAGAGTCGCCAACTATAATATAGTTCGCAACGATAGGACAACCTCACCAATGGGCGGAACGCTTATCTACTACAAAAGGTCGCTGCATTGCACACCTGTGGATCCGCCCCCTCTGATGTACATTGAAGCTTCAATTTGCAGGCAGCCATCAGCCTATCACCCTTGTATCCGCATATCTCTCTCCCAATAGAGAACATTCGAAACAGTTGGTTGAAAAAGATCTAAAAGCCTTGCTAGAATTGGGAGGCGCCGTCATCATTGGCGGTGACCTTAACGCCAAGAACACCTCTTGGAGCTGTCAAAGTTCCAATAAGAGGGGCAAGACTTTAGAGCTATTCGCTGACAGACTGGGATTTGATGTCATAGCGCCCATAGAGCCGACACACTTCCCCTTTAACGTTTCGCACAGGCCGGACATACTCGATATCTTTCTTCTCAAAAACATAAACCTTCGTTTATGTTCAATAGAAGTTCAACACGAGTTAGACTCAGATCACCGCCCGGTGACTCTGGAATTAGCCTCCCGCACCCCCGGCCCCTCAGGCCACAACAACGAAAGGACCAAGATAGCGACTGACTGGGCACGGCTAGAGAAAAATCTCAAGTCAACCTCGTCGGTCCACCTTGATCAAATTCCCAAAGACATTACGTCTAAGGAAGATACCTCTCAGGCGATCGACTCGCTCACAAGTCACGTGCAGTCGATAATGGACGACTGCTCGCGGCCGGTACCAGATACGAGCGATCGTAAATGGCGCCTGCCAGACGACGTCCGTGACTTGTTGAGACGGACAAACGCCGCGACACGCGCTTATGACCGCTACCCTACGGAGGACAACCGTACCCGCCTACGGTCACTCCAGAGGGAGGTTAAACAAGCAATTAAAAAATTGAGACAGAGCAAATGGGACGCCATGATCGAGGAGCTAGAACCCTCTCACACAGCCTTTTGGCAGCTTTCCCGCTCACTCAAAAAAGACATCGTGTCCACTCTCCCTCCTCTCACCAGACCCAACCAGCCTCCGGCATTCATGGACGATGAAAAGTCAGAATGCCTGGCCGACTGCTTGGAGCTTCAGTGTACGCCGAGTACACTACACCCCGACGCCGCGAATCACCGCTTCATCGCCGATGAAGTGGAACGTCGTAACACTCTCTCGCGCTCGTTAGGAAACGACAGCCCCGATCAGCCAATCCCAGCAGTGACCACCGATGAGGTCGAATCGTTAGTCAGGGGTCTCAAAACCAGGAAAGCCCCAGGTTCGGACGGAATCTCAAATAAAGTCATTAAATTATTCCCCGCCCACTTGATAATCCTGTTGTGCTGCATCTTCAATGCAGCACTAAATAATAACATCTTTCCCGCGCAATGGAAAGAGGCCGTGGTAATAGGAATCCACAAACCCGGCAAGCGCCGTACCGAACCTAGTAGTTACCGCCCGATTAGTCTACTAAGAGGTCTAGGTAAGATCTACGAACGAATAGTTCTCAGTAGACTACGTACATTCGCCGAGGCTAACAACCTCGTTCCCGACGCACAGTTTGGCTTCCGAGCTAAACACAGCTGCGTACAACAAGTTCACCGTTTGGTAGAATACACAAGTAGTCAGTTCATCATGAACAGATATACGGGTGTATTATTCCTAGACGTAGCGAAAGCATTCGACAAGGTTTGGCATGAAGGCCTAATCTACAAACTCTATCTCCTCAAGATCCCTCACTACTTAATTCACATTATACATGACTACTTAAGTCATCGCAGCTTTCGCTACAGGGTGGAAGGGACGTTGTCGACCTCCCACCCTATCAAGGCCGGCGTCCCTCAGGGGTCGGTCCTCTCCCCATTTCTCTTCACGCTATACACTAGCGATATGCCCAAATTCAACCGGGTACATAAAGCGCTTTACGCTGATGACACCGCACTCTTTTGTGCTGGTAGATCCCCGACAACAGTAGCCAAGACTCTCCAAACAGCGGTTACCGCCCTAGCCAATTGGTTTAGGAAATGGAGATTAGAAATCAACCCCGAGAAGAGTCAGGCGGTCATGTTCACTAGACGAACTGCCCGTTCCTACTCTATCGATAGCATTCCCCCCCTTAAAATTTTCAACAAGCCGGTCACTTGGACCAGGCAGGCCAAATACTTGGGTGTGACCCTTGACGATCGACTCAGCTTCGCCCCTCACATAAAGAAAGTCCGCGCACGGGCAGCCTTTGTGATGGGCCGTCTCCACTGTCTACTCAACTCTAGGTCGCGTATGCCCCTGAGTAGCAAAGTCCGACTTTACACCACCTGCATACGGCCTATCATGACCTATGCCAGCGTGGTGTTCGCGCATGTTAAGCCACACAGGATCCACAGGCTACAGACACTACAAAATCGTTTCA
This sequence comes from Lymantria dispar, assembly GCA_032191425.1. NCBI lineage: Eukaryota > Metazoa > Arthropoda > Insecta > Lepidoptera > Erebidae > Lymantria > Lymantria dispar. Next base: position 24,106,205 of record CM063457.1, read on the forward strand.
TGCGCCGAGCTACGGGAGCACCGTGGTTCATACGAAACGTCGATCTCCACATCGACCTCGAAGCAGTTTATGAAACGGTGCTCTCAGAGCTACTTTGACTCTGCCATGACACACCCCAACCAACTAGTGGTTGGGGCGGCTTCCTATAGACCCTCCAAAATCTCCTCCATCCGACGTCCTCGTCACGTCCTCGACGAAGAGGACGACATTATCACACTCGCTCAACAAAGAGCCTACACGGCCCGCGAGGCCTTAACAAATAAATATCCGCGGTTCCGCCCTCGCCGTCGAGGTGCGAAACCGCGCCGCGCAAAAGTCACTACCAAAAACGTGGGCACGCCCACTTTGCCTCCAGCGACGCCCCAAGCCGAGGTCCGTTCCCCACAGGGGGAGCCCTTGGGCGATGTCGCTTAGCATACTTTTCTCCGGGTTGAGAGCCCTCAGCGCTCACCCATAGTCCGCGTCAAGCTGTCAAGGCCATCTGCGGCCAACAGCTGTACACACACAAAAAAAAAAAAAAAAACGGATTCCGCGTCGGAGACCCGTAGCGCACGGACGTGCGCCTCGCTGCTCTCCATTTCGCCGCGCTCACCCCGCACCCGCCCCCTGCGGTCGTGCGTTCTCGCTCCGTCTCGCTCGCTCTCGCAGCGAACCACGCGTCGCGTCAAGCCGCCATCTTGTTCAACGTCCGTGGCCGTTCAGTGGCCCGCTCCGGGTGGCCGTTTTTACGCTTGTCTGTGGCAGTTCCGCTGTTTGGACGCAGGTGTTGCCGGATCCCAACTGCACGAGTCGACTTTTTCAAGACGTCGAGTGCAGATTTCTAGCGTTGGTAGATAAAAAGTCAACCCATTTTGGCCCCCTCAGGGCAGAAAACCATATTGTTTGGTCCCCGGCGGAAACCTCACGGTGTTAACGAAGCCGGGTGAGGCAAGGCCCTGATTTGCCTGCCGAGCCCCTTCGGGGCAGAGCTAACAATCGGAAGGGGTTAGAGCATCCGGCCTTGGGGATCTCCTAGTCGGACCTAATCTACGGCTTTCATCATTTTTCTGCGAAGGCCTAACGGCCCGAGCAGCTAGGAACCTATCGCACATTAAGATTGGCGAAGGATTACAAGCTTAGGGCACACTAATTAAGTACTCATCCTCCCGACCTGCACCCGGTTGGGAGGGACACGCACCACACACAACCCAGGGTACCCCACCCAGGGCGCTAGGTTTTTACATCCCTCTTAGCTATCATTTTTTCCGTTAGCCCACGATGGCGGAAAAAACCATCACTATAGACGCCCTTCTGGCAATTCCAGAAATCAAAGCTTATATCGCTCAACATTTCGGAGCGATAACGATCCTTCCTCCGCAACCCAAACCCGCTCGATCCACCGCCCAGCCGCTCGAACCGGAACTACCGGCCATCGGTACGGCGATGGAAACGGAGCCGGTCTTTTCCTCCTCAAACTCGTCTTCCTCCTCCTCCGAGTCGGAAGATTCGTCCAATGAGGGCTCATTCATCGAGGTCCGCTCTCGCAAACGGAGCAAAAGGACCAAAAACACCAAAGAGGCCCCCTCTAAGACCCCAAAAATCAAGCAGACTGACTCGGCAACAACATCTGCCGCAGCCCCGCCTGCAACGACCGCCACGGCCGCTCCGGCCCCCCCAGTCGTCTCACAGGCAGCCCTAACCGCTGCCCCACCACCTACGGACAGCAATACCGTCGCCCCACCGACGGTCAAAAAATCACTCGCTCCGCCGCCCCTATATATTAGGGACAAGGACAAGTGGCTAGCCATCTCCGCATGGCTAAACACTAACAGGATTTCGTATAAATCTGAAAAATCCACCCCCCAAGGTATACGAGTGGACCTTCACTCGTCAGCCGACCACCGTTCTGTATCAAAAATGCTAGGGAATCAACAGATTCCCTACCATACGTACACCCTCCCTGAAGCCAAACTTCTGCGTGCTGTTGTAATACGCAACGTACCAAGGGAAATTGAGACCAAAGAGATTCTAGAATCTCTTAAAACCCAGGATCTACCGGTTGTAGAAGTACACCGGATGATCCGGGGTAGGGGTCGTTATCCCCTCAACATGATACTCGTCTGCCTTACAAATAACGCAGAGGGAAAAGGTATTTTTAAAATTAAGACCATCTGCGGTCTATCTGGGGTCTCGGTTGAGCCCCCACACAAAAATGGCAACCTGGCACAATGCCACAAGTGCCAACTGTATGGACACTCGTCCAAAAACTGCTTTGCCCGTCCTAGGTGCGTTAAGTGCCTAGGTGACCATCACACCTCTGTGTGAACGGCCAAAGGACATCTCACTCTGCAAAGAGCCACCAGCGTGTGTTCTCTGTGGAGAATACGGACACCCGGCTAACTACCGCGGCTGCCCAAGAGCGCCGAGGAGGTTAGTCCGCCAGCCCAACACAAACGGCAAGGCCTTGTACTATAACAAGACCTTCGTCCCAGCCCCCTTACCAACCCACAACGCGTGGGCTCGCCCCCTGCTCACCAGCAAGGAGGCTTTCCCAACCCTGCCCAACAGGCAGCCCGCTGCCCCACCCGCAACATCTCAACCCAAACCACCAACAACCGGGCCAAACCAGCCCACCGGTGGTAATCCCAAGCCCCCTCAGGGCGCCCCCCTTCCTACCGTCGTCGCTAAAAGCGCGCCCCCAAAAGCCCCTCAAGGACTAGATCCAGATCTAGCCCTGGTGGCCAACTTCGCAGCTCAAATCAATTTCACGGAAATCCGCGAAATTGCAGCCGAATTAAGAAGGAACGAGGGAAACAACCTCGCCCTCCTCAATACCGCAATTAAATTTGCCCCCACGTTAGAGCGTCTAGGCTCGCTTAAATTCAAATAAAATGGATAGGTACACTCCAGGCAGAGTTAAACCCAGACACCTCAAAATAGGGACATTCAATGCCAATAGCCTAACCCAACAGAGGGATGAAGTAGGCACATTCCTTCGGGAACACCAGCTCGACATCTTGCTAGTACAAGAGACGTTCCTTAAACCATTTAACAAGGACCCTAGAGTCGCGAACTATAATATAGTTCGCAACGATAGGACAGCCTCACCAATGGGCGGAACGCTTATCTACTACAAAAGGTCGCTGCATTGCTCACCTGTGGATCCGCCCCCTCTGATGTACATTGAAGCTTCAATTTGCAGGCTAGCCCTCTCAGGCCATCAGCCTATCACCCTTGTATCCGCATACCTCTCTCCCAATAGAGAACATTCGAAACAGTTGGTTGAAAAAGATCTAAAAGCCTTGCTAGAATTGAGAGGCGCCGTCATCATTGGCGGTGACCTTAACGCCAAGAACACCTCTTGGAGCTGTCAAAGTTCCAATAAGACGGGCAAGACTTTAGAGCTATTCGCTGACAGACTGGGATTTGATGTCATAGCGCCCATAGAGCCGACACACTTCCCCTTTAACGTTTCGCACAGGCCGGACATACTCGATATCTTTCTTCTCAAAAACATAAACCTTCGTTTATGTACAATAGAAGTTCAACACGAGTTAGACTCAGATCACCGCCCGGTGACTCTGGAATTAGCCTCCCGCACCCCCGGCCCCTCAGGCCATAACAACGAAAGGACCAAGATAGCGACTGACTGGGCACGGCTAGAGAAAAATCTCAAGTCAACCTCGTCGGTCCACCTTGATCAAATTCCCAAAGATATTACGTCTAAGGAAGATACCTCTCAGGCGATCGACTCGCTCACAAGTCACGTGCAGTCGATAATGGACGACTGCTCGCGGCCGGTACCAGATACGAGCGATCGTAAATGGCGCCTGCCAGACGACGTCCGTGACTTGTTGAGACGGAAAAACGCCGCGATACGCGCTTATGACCGCTACCCTACGGAGGACAACCGTACCCGCCTACGGTCACTCCAGAGGGAGGTTAAACAAGCAATTAAAAAATTGAGACAGAGCAAATGGGACGCCATGATCGAGGAGCTAGAACCCTCTCACACAGCCTTTTGGCAGCTTTCCCGCTCACTCAAAAAAGACATCGTGTCCACTCTCCCTCCTCTCACCAGACCCAACCAGCCTCCGGCATTCATGGACGATGAAAAGTCAGAATGCCTGGCCGACTGCTTGGAGCTTCAGTGTACGCCGAGTACACTACACCCCGACGCCGCGAATCACCGCTTCATCGCCGACGAAGTGGAACGTCGTAACACTCTCTCGCGCTCGTTAGGAAACGACAGCCCCGATCAGCCAATCCCAGCAGTGACCACCGATGAGGTCGAATCGTTAGTCAGGGGTCTCAAAACCAGGAAAGCCCCAGGTTCGGACGGAATCTCAAATAAAGTCATTAAATTATTCCCCGCCCACTTGATAATTCTGTTGTGCTGCATCTTCAATGCAGCACTAAATAATAACATCTTTCCCGCGCAATGGAAAGAGGCCGTGGTAATAGGAATCCACAAACCCGGCAAGCGCCGTACCGAACCTAGTAGTTACCGCCCGATTAGTCTACTAAAAGGTCTAGGTAAGATCTACGAACGAATAGTTCTCAGTAGACTACGTACATTCGCCGAGGCTAACAACCTCGTTCCCGACGCACAGTTTGGCTTCCGAGCTAAACACAGCTGCGTACAACAAGTTCACCGTTTGGTAGAATACACAAGTAGTCAGTTCATCATGAACAGATATACGGGTGTATTATTCCTAGACGTAGCGAAAGCATTCGACAAGGTTTGGCATGAAGGCCTAATCTACAAACTGTATCTCCTCAAGATCCCTCACTACTTAATTCTCATTATACATGACTACTTAAGTCATCGCAGCTTTCGCTACAGGATGGAAGGGACGTTGTCGACCTCCCACCCTATCAAGGCCGGCGTCCCTCAGGGGTCGGTCCTCTCCCCATTTCTCTTCACGCTATACACTAGACTCTCCAAACGGCGGTTACCGCCCTAGCCAATTGGTTTAGGAAATGGAGATTAGAAATCAACCCCGAGAAGAGTCAGGCGGTCATGTTCACTAGACGAACTGCCCGTTCCTACTCTGTCGATAGCATTCCCCCCCCTTAAAATTTTCAACAAGCCGGTCACTTGGACCAGGCAGGCCAAATACTTGGGTGTGACCCTTGACGATCGACTCAGCTTCGCCCCTCACATAAAGCAAGTCCGCGCACGGGCAGCCTTTGTGATGGGCCGTCTCCACTGTCTACTCAACTCTCGCCCGCGCGGTCGCGTATGCCCCTGAGTAGCAAAGTCCGACTTTACACCACCTGCATACGGCCTATCATGACCTATGCCAGCGTGGTGTTCGCGCATGTTAAGCCACACAGGATCCACAGGCTACAGACACTACAAAATCGTTTCATGCGCCGAGCTACGGGAGCACCGTGGTTCATACGAAACGTCGATCTCCACATCGACCTCGAACTGCCGACCATCAAGCAGTTTATGAAACGGTGCTCTCAGAGCTACTTTGACTCTGCCATGACACACCCCAACCAACTAGTGGTTGGGGCGGCTTCCTATAGACCCTCCAAAATCTCCTCCATCCGACGTCCTCGTCACGTCCTCGACGAAGAGGACGACAATATCACACTCGCTCAACAAAGAGCCTACACGGCCCGCGAGGCCTTAACAAATAAATATCCGCGGTTCCGCCCTCGCCGTCGAGGTGCGAAACCGCGCCGCGCAAAAGTCACTACTAAAAACATGAGCACGCCCACTTTGCCTCCAGCGACGCCCCAAGCCGAGGTCCGTTCCCCACAGGGGGAGCCCTTGGGCGATGTCGCTTAGCATACTTTTCTCCGGGTTGAGAGCCCTCAGCGCTCACCCACCAGTACGGGTAAAGTTGACGGTCGAACGGTAAGGTGCTCGGTGCTACTTGCAGTAAGTCGTTGTATTTTTAGTCTTTATTCGTGCCATATTTTGTTGGTATTTTGTGACCTACGATTGTTTGTTATTTTTAACCGACCTCAAAAAAGGAGATTCTCAATTCGTCTGTATGTATGTTTTTTATATAGGTTCACCGATATTTCTGTCAATTATAAACGGATTTAATTTTTTTTCTTTTGTTAGATAGAGTTCACTTCTGAGGTGGTCCCATTTTCACCAGGTCATGATCTGATGATGGGATCCAGGAGAAATCGAGGGCAACCTCCGAAAATTGTTTGCTCGTATGATGTTGTTGTTACGTAATAATCATGTCTTACTCGGGCATATGCTTCAGGGTGTCAACATCTGATGCTGCTGTGCTGATGATGAAGCTACAGAATGCCTTAACGGTTAGGAGTTGGGAGACAGTACTGCTATTGGTCGATGGAAACTATTTAGTCGTATTTAGGGCTAACATGTTGCTTGTGAGGTATGATTGAATCAACATCTGATGCTGCTGTGCTGATGGTGAAGTTAAAGAACTCCTTAACGGTTAGGAGTTAGGGGATAGTACTGCAATTGGTCGATGGAAACTAGGTAGTAGTATGTAGGGCTAAGGTGATACTTGTTAGCCGACTTCCGAAAAGGAGGAGGTTTCTCAATTCGACCGTATATATGCTTTTGTTATGTTTGTTCGAGGATAACTTCGTCGTTTATGAACCGATTTTGATGATTCTTTTTTTGTTAAAAAGAAGATATTTCAAAGTTGGTTCAATGATAAGAAAATCAGAGTTTAATGATGGCAGACCAGAGAAATCAAGGTGAACTTTCAAACATCGTAGGGGCGACTACTGCGTTTGTCTAGATGGGTTGGGACTGTCATTAGGGGTCTGGTGATGAAGACGAAGACAGTTTAGGGAACTTCAAAACGGTTTAAAGTAGCTACCTTGTGCTTGGACTTAATTCATTTATATTAATGCGAACTTTGCACCCATATGGATTATAATGAAGGTCTGCAGTAGATCTGATGATGGAGACCATAGACAGTTGGAGGAATGCCTCAACGATTTACAGCATTGAATGAATCAAACTGAACCGGTGGACACGGGTTTCTTCGATTTCATTTGATAATCCCTCACGAATCAAAGAAAAGCGATGGTCACCATCTTCTTGACTTTCGTTAGTTAATCTATTTGATATATAAGCTCTCATAGCCGACAATCTATTTTTGCACTTCTGAATGAAACGCCAGTTGCATTTATTCTCTTCTTATTAGCTTTTTCTTAATTTTGTCTAATCGTTTTCGCCTATCATTTTCTGTCTCAAGTAGCCGACGCGTTCTCATTCGAGAAGCATCCTTGCTCGGTCTACCCATCACTTAAAATCATAAAATAAAATAATTTTTAACAAAAAATAAACCGACTTCATACAGTAAACGAAAAAGCAAAAAATAAATTTACTTCGCACAAAGTCATATGTATTTTCATTTAGTTAAATAGAAATGAATAATAATAATAATTTTATAATTATGAAGATGACGGTGCCAAGTAAATGCTACAACAACTTTACTACAATATCAAATTATGTACTAAGTAAACACAATATTATTAAAAATATCAAAGCAACTGCAAATCAATTACAATATTAGAAAAATATATGAATCGGTATAACCTAGTAGTAGTAACATTTACTTGGCACAGACTTCATAATTATAAAATAACTAGAAACCCGCCCTCGCTTCGCTTCGGTTTCAGTCGCTTTACCCGCGGCGTAGGTCCCGTTCCTGTGGGAATACCGGGATAAAATATAGCCTATGTTACTCCCTGATATTATAGCTTTCCATTGGCGAAAGAATTTTTGAAATCGGTTCGGTGGTTTAAGCGTGAAAGCGTTACAAACAAACAAACATCCTTACTTTCGCATTTATAATATTAGTATGGATTATTATTATTCATTTCTATTTAACTAAATGAAAATAAATATGACTTTGTGCGAAGTAAATTTATTTTTTTGCTTTTTCGTTTACTGTATGAAGTCGGTTTATTTTTTGTTAAAAATTATTTTTCATTGAATTACTTTGCTAGATTACTTTATTATATTAATTTAAGCATTTTGCATTGTAATTATTCTTTTTTTTAATCTATTGCATTTCTGATGCTAAAATCAGAAGTGGGATAAGCCTATGCTCACAGTTAGCTTTACTAAAGTAAACAAGCAATCGTTAGTTTGTGAACAAACGTGCCACGATTATCTCGCTCTCGAGATAGGTCATTAGAAACTCTGCCGCGTTCAGAGATCACGCTCAGTGGTCATAGCAGGTCGCGTCGGAAATACGGTCGTAGTATAACGCGAATACCTTCTAGTAGTAGTAATAGTTCATGTTGTAATTCTCGAGCCGACTGTAGGAGAAACTCCCCGCGTTGCCATAATAAATCTCCGAATTAGACGCACAGTAACTCTGTAAAAAACGCGTTAAGCTCAATCATGGCACTACTGACTGCCATTGAAGACAGCACTGCTAGTGACTCGCGTGCTACGCCATCAATTGATAATACCCCTCTATGTGGAAAAACGTTTCCTCTGCAAACCAAGCGCTAGTTGAAGTGATAGACACCTTGACGAGAAACAAACCGCCTAATTACTATGTTTCGAATTTTGACCCGGCTGTAAATAATTTCGAAGTATGGTGTAAGGAGGTAGAGCGCGCTAGGTTAGTAAATCGCTGGGAGGATACCGAATGTTTTTCACGCATTGCTCATTGTTCAAAAGGAGATGCTAAAACTTGGCTCAATGAATGGTCTTCTAATGATCGTTCTTGCTTTGTTAAAGAGTAGTGTAAATCGTTGTGTCCCCAGAAGATTCTTCTTCTTCTTCTTGATTAATGGCAATGAGCTGCAATAATATGAGCTATTGGTGCCAATGTCGAGTTATAATTAATTACTTAGTCACGTCTTTAGTCTTCGTAAGTAGTCCGTCATTAGCATTGATTTGGTGTTGATAGCCAAATCAAGCTTCTTCTGGGAAATTTGGCAGAATGTGAAAATGCACGCAATTCGCTATTATATCATATTCACTATATATCAGCATTCTATCAACATTATATTACATAAAATATCAACAAAATTATTCAATATAACACCGTAAAACACTAAATTGATGAAAAAATTATAAAAGCGCTACATGACATTTTGACATTCGCGTCAAAAGTCCCCCCAGAAGATTAATTGGGCCCGAACCCTTCATGAAGTAATTAACTTGACGTCTGATAAATTTCAATCTTATGCAGAGTATGCACGACGTTTCTCATTACGTTTAAGAGTAGTTAAAGGCTTAAGTGAAGAACTAATCATTCAAATAGTAGTCTATGGCATTAGTGACGTACAAGAGCGCGCGGCAGCCACGAATGCCGAACTAACCACAGTCTGTGTAATTCAGTCGCGGTAATACATACGAGAAACGGCCTGATAGCGTTCGCTCACAGGCTAAATATTGCCATTGTCACCAAACCGGACATTGCAAGGATAAATAAGTGTCCTATAAAGCATGCTCTCGAAACTAGTCCGAAGGTTACCTGCACTTTTTGAAAAAGAAAGTAGGACATAAAGAAATCCACTGCTTTGCTAAAGCTCATTCAAACGGTCAAAATAATAGTCACTTTAACTTGTGTACTTCAGTACACAAGAAAACATGATTATTAAAGTGAAGTTCCGAGTACACGAGTCCGATCATTTTGGTCAAGAAGAAGGATGGTACAGACAGGATGTGTGTGGACTTTCGTGCACTGAATCGCATCACTGTTAAGGATAGATATCCTCTTCCTTTGGTCGACGACCGAATTGATCGACTCGGTGTCTCAAATTCTTTAAGAGTCTAGCGGCTATAAGCTTGTACCGTGCTAGTTAAGTCTTTTACCAAATATTTTTTGCTATGTATCGATTGTATAGACAGGATGCAAGTGAATCAAAACGCGACATTAATAATGCGATATCTTTATTTGTTACTCCCCAATTGTTGGTTTGTGATCGTGGGTATTTGAAGCTTCCACTTTTGCTGGTTGGATGGCCGAGACGGGTTGTGACATTCATTGCGTAGCACCCGAAATGCACTGCGGTAACGGACGGGCCGGGCGCTGTGTACCTACTGTTATTGACATAATACTTGGGCCGATAGCTTGGGTAAGGTTCGGTAAGTTTGGTATATAACTGGGCGGGAAACCGCTCAGTGTTCAGCTTTGTATTTGTTGATTAGCACTAGTGCGACTACCCCTGTAATTCGTGCATTAGTTCGAGGCGTTGCTCTCTTCGGAGCTCTGGCCCGAGCTGTGAAGCTGTGAGGAAGGTCGGTGGAGGCCGCGCCAAGGAGTTGCTTGATAGAAGCCAGAACGGGCAGGACGCACTCGTGAATCGTCGGAGGTGCACGCCTGGGATTTTCAAGGTTGGCGATCGGGTGTTAGTTGTGAAGTACTCGCAGTCTAGTGGTGGACTGGACTCGCGTATGGGAGGTCCTTGCCGAGTGACAAGTGTTACCAAGTGATCGTTATGAGCTTAAATTATTAAGTGGAGCTAGAGGCAAGAGAACTCAACCTGCGGCCCGGTATCTCCTCTGGAAGGGGGAATGGTGTCCTGGGAGATGTGCCGCATTTTTTTTAAAGTTGCAGTTGTGCTCTTTTAAATTTTCTTTATGTTACAGTCGCCAAAATACAGGTGTGATGTATATTTGCGCGTGCGCAGACAAGTGCAGCGAGACCTCATACGGAAGCGTCTTGCTGACTGGAGCATGCAGTTGGTGTGACCGAAGTGTTGAGAGCACACATCGATCTCACATGGATCTGCATGGCAGGCTCCGTCCTGGAAGATGCGTCCTATGGATGCATGGCAGGCTCTGTCCTGGAAGATGCTTCCTATGGATGCATGGCAGGCTCTGTCCTGGAAGATGCGTCCTTTGGATGCATGGCAGGCTCTGTCCTGGAAGATGTGTCCTTTGGATGCATGGCAGGCTCTGTCCTGGAAGATGTGTCCTTTGGATGCATGGCAGGCTCTGTCCTGGAAGATGTGTCCTTTGGATGCATGGCAGGCTCTGTCCTGGAAGATGTGTCCTTTGGATGCATGGCAGGCTCTGTCCTGGAAGATGTGTCCTTTGAATGCATGGCAGGCTCTGTCCTGGAAGATGTGTCCTATGGATGCATGGCAGGCTCTGTCCTGGAAGATGTGTCCTTTGGATGCATGGCAGGCTCTGTCCTGGAAGATGTGTCCTTTGGATGCATGGCAGGCTCTGTCCTGGAAGATGTGTCCTTTGGATGCATGGCAGGCTCTGTCCTGGAAGACGTGTCCTTTGGACACGTGTAGGTCTCTCTCCTAGGGTTACGTGCGAAAACTTGTACAAGTTTAGGAGTATGAGAATGACGGAGATGTGCTGCCAGTTGAAGTATAACTATATGTGATAGCAAAGTGTCTACCCTGAGCTATTAATAAAAGCATGTGGATGAAAGAAGGCCTTGTATGCGTGATGAATGAAAGAATAGGTATCCTTAACACTCGAAATGTTATGTAACTATTTCTCTACTTTAAGAGATTGTAATGCAGATCATCATGACGATGTTGAGGAAACTGCTGGTACCCTCATTAGTCATGGTGAACACAGCCGATCTGAAGAGACTCTCAGTGCAGCCGAGGACGGTGCACAATCAGGATAGACTGTATTAGAAGACCATCCATTGTCTTAATGCAAGTAGCGGGGGTAACCAACACAACCTATAAAAGCGCGTTAATTTCTAAAGACTGGGAAACGGGTTGAGAGCCCTCAGCGCTCACCCACCAGTCCGGGTAAAGTTGTCACAGCCATCTGAGGCTAACAACTAAGTCACACAAAAAAAAAAAAATAATAAAGACGGGGACATTTGCCAATTGACGGTCGAACGGTAAGATTGTTGGTGCTCGGTGCTACTTGCAGTAAGTCGTTGTATTTTTAGTCTTTATTCGTGTTGCCATATTTTGTTGGTATTTTGTGACCTACGATTGTTTGTTATTTTCATTGAATTACTTTGCTAGATTACTTTATTAAATTAATTTAAGCATTTTGCATTGTAATTATTCTTTATTTTATTGCATTTCTGATGCTAAAAATATATATTACATAAAATATTAGCAAAATTATTCAATATAACACTATAAAACACTAAAAAAATGAACATAATACAAGAGCTTAACATGACATTTCCAAATTCGCGCCGAAAAACCTCACTACGTTTATTACCCGTAATGGCCACAGATTGTTGTAATTTGTTAGTGTTACTAATTCACTGTGCAGACTTTAAAAAATATGTATCACAGATTGTCTCACATCAAGTATAGTCCGTTTCACGAAAGAGTTCCCTTCGCTGTTATATTGGTATAAAGGAAGCTAATGTTGCTACTTTTTTCATAAATTATTTTGCCTAAAATTAGGGATTTTAATACATTTACACTATCTAAATTTAGCTACTTCAATACAGGTGAACATCAAGACTCGGGCACAAATGCATGATGAACAAATATTTTAAATAAACATGCCACTTCCCTTCTGGAATCTATCGGACCTACGACCTTTGGTTGTACAGTCAGAGTAACTAATTATTAGACCACGCAGTTGTCTGTAATATAATATCGGTATGTATAATACATGTACATGTACATATATAATTTTAGGATTCATTTAGAAAAAGATTTTTATAAATAAATTATTTTCTTTATTTCTTCACGTTCACTTTTAGAATAAACTGTCATCAATCTGGATATTGTGGTATTATGTGTTTGTAAAAGGTAGTATTATTAAAATCAGTACGTAATTGAAGTAAGAGACAAGAGTGACACTTTTGCGCGTTGTCTTTTCTTATTCTTTTCTTATGATACGGGTGATAGTGTTTCAAAAACTCACAAATTATTTGTTGATAAAAGTTTTTGTGAGGGAGGTATAAATGATTGTGGAGACTGATTTATTTAATGATTATTATTTGACTAAAATTACAATTGTATTTAATGTGTAGGATAATAAATGTGTGATTGCAACGTAGTAGGAGTAGGGAAAGAAGAACGTTTTTTCTCTTCGATTCAAATTACACGCCCAATTGCATTGGACGTAGATGGCAGCACTGGTGATTAAGGCGAAGTTTAATTACTAAGGGGAAGTCTCAACATTATTGTTGTCTCATGACGAATTAATATTAAATCTAAAATTGCCGACAGCACCAGAAATTTCAATTTAAAGCAATGTGACTATAGGTATATTAATTTATTCATTATAGGTTATACTATAAATAAGTCTAGTAGTTTGAGTTTATACATTACAAAACACATACAAGAATATAAACTTTAACTCTTTATTTAAAGCCGAAGAAGGTTTTAAGATAGTAGTAAATTGGTTGGAAAGTCATTTTTAACGTTGAAAATTCTGAAACTAAGTGTATGACTTTTAGAATGAGAAATATAATAAAAATTGAAGCGTATTATTGTGATGATAAAATTGCATGTACCTGTCCTTAAAAAGCTTCTACTACTAACATAAAATACTTGGGTGTTAATTTAGACAGTAATCTTAAGTAGAATACTCACATAAACACCTTGCATGGACGTATTAGGAAATTAATGTACATTTTTAGAACACTTACACTTGTTTGTGATGCCACTCAGGTAGTTAATGTTTACCATGCCTTATGTCACTCTGTCATGACATACTGTATCAAATCATGGGGAGGGTGTGCTAAAACTACTATACTATCACTTGGAAGAGCTCAAAGAGCCTTACTTAAAGTAATGCTATTAAAGCAGTTCTGTTATTCAACTAATGACTTGTACAAAGAAACTTCCGTGCTCACCGTGAGGCAAAGAAATTAGGTATACGAAGAAAAGATAAAGTTTACAAAGTGCCCAAATGTAGAACAACTTTTGCTCAGCATTTTATTACATTTTTAGGACCTTATATATGTCGGTAAAGTCTGCAGTGTAGTGAGAGCGTCTTCTCCCGAATGCATATCGTGTGGGCACTGCGCAGGTCACGAGCAATAGAAACTATGTTATCACTATCACACTTAATTTATTACTGAAGAAGTCACAATATAGTTGCAAGTTAATAACACAATGGTACGTAATACACTCAACGAGTCGTAGACAGTTCCTAGGCCTATGTTGTCCGCTCGGAGTCTCGACGATATGTGAATGCTCCAACATCGCCCGCAGCCCCTTTTATAACACTCGCGCGAACGCAGGCTAGACTCTGTCGAAGCGTAACTGTCATGGCGCTTTCGTCTCGTTGTCAACGCAGCTCCCGTACTAATGACCATTCCGACACGGCCATCCTACAGAGCACACATCCCTGTGTGTTATTCTGAAACAATATTCATCACGCAGTATCAAATCGCTCGGTCACTCCTGACCTCAACTTGAATGTAAGCAGTGTGTATGTCAAGACTCGAACTCCAAGTATAACTGACTCAAAATGTTATCTCACAAAAGATAATCCGACCAAATAAACCGAATGACTTAAGTCCTGCATGTGATTTCTGGCTACACATAGCCCAGTAACCTCCAGTTACTCATCCTTATGCGAATCCCTCATGGAAACGCCGAGTCTACCACGGACTCCAAGCCCAGTAACCTCCCGTTACTCATCCTTATGCGAATCCCTCATGGAAACGCCGAGTCTACCACGGACTCCATGGTTTCCTCTGAAACCCGGCCTCCGCCAGAGTTGACTGCCTACCGCGTACTCACGGACTACTATGTAGTAGATACCCGATTTCTACCGAGCTACGGCTACACGTCAACCTCTGGTACGGTCCAACCATCATGCAAACTTAAACACTCTTCATTATCACCACAACTTGACTCTACCTCAATTTCGTCAGTTACACTCTGATGTTCGGGCATCTTCCGCAACCGTTCGTGTGCGTATTTGTAAGTACGATTACTGTTGAGTGCTCTTAAACCATATCGATCACCATCAAGAACCTCAATGACCTCAAATGGTCCTTTAAATTTTGGATCTAACTTAGTCTGATTACGCTCCTCATTCATAATCAAAACAAAGTCTCCTACCGAAAATCTATTGAGCTTCGCCTTAGTCTGATCGAACCTACGCTTTTCATACGAAGCTGTTCTTTCTATATTACGCAAGGCCACATCTCTTATGATACCTAAATCCACTTCGACCTCGACATCATCAAGCGCCATCAGTGATAAGGGTCGCGCTACCTTGCCAATTAGTAGCTCTAATGGACTAACTCTTGTCGTCCTGTTAATCGTACACTTAATCGCAAGTTGAACTTCGCCTAGGGAATCCTGCCATGATCGATCTTTTGTCTCTACTGTCGTTAACATTGATTTTAAATACAGACATTACACGCTCTACCTGCCCGTTGGCACGAGAAGTGCCGGTCGCAATCAAATGTAAATTGATGTTACTAGAAACACAGAACTCTTTAAACTCTTTACTTGCAAAACAACGCCCCTGATCCACGATTATCCTATTTGGAGTACCAAACAGTGCTACACTATCTCTCACAGCCTTAATACTATTTTTAGAGTCTATATTAACCGTGTGAAACAATATAGACGTATTTCGTAAAAGCATCGATAAGGACAAAAATATTCCTTCTGATCACTCTTACCACTTAATTTTCCGGTCGCGTCTATGTGTACAGTATGCCAAGGCGTGTTTACTTTAGGTATCGGGTGTAATTGGGCTTGTACTTTGCCAGAGTGCGATTTTGCGTCTTTACATGTTATACAATTATCAACAAACTTTTTGACGTAACGAGACATTCCCTCAAACCAATAGACGTCATAAAGCTTCTCTAATATCTTATCGTATCCTAGATGAATAAGAGATTCATGGACGTTACTCACTACCGACCGTTTGAGAACTGTGGGAAGTATTGGTAAACATTTAGTGCGGCCATTACGCTGAATTTTACGATAAAGAACGCCTTTACGAATTACGTACGTTTTCGCTACATCGTCATTTAACTGTCCGTTATTCAAATCCGAAACAAGCTTGGAAATTTTAGAATCACTTTTTTGCTCAGCGAGTAGCCAATTACCGGAGAGTTCAGTTAAGTTAATCGTTACTTGGGCGTTAGACTCTAACCCGTCTCTACGTTCAAGAGATGGAGGATGATTTCGCGATAAGAAGTCTGCGTGGGCCATATCTTTGCCTTTGTTATAAATAACCTCAAAGTCAAAGAACTAAATAAGCCCACCACCTATGGACCCCGAGGGGTTAAATCGATCTTTTTATGGGACGATTTCAGTGAATTGCAATCGGTCACGACCAAAACTTTCTACCGTGTAGATATTGTCAAAAATGCTTGATGGCATTAACGACCGCTAAGGTTTCAAGCTCGTAACTATGATAACGCGATTCCGCAGGAGAGGTCTTCTTACTGAAATATGCAACCACTCTGAGTTTCCCCTCTACGATTTGAAATAATATAGCACCGTACCCATCAGAGCTAGCATCTGTGTGCAACTCAACTGGGCATTGCGGATCATAAATCACTAAAACCGGCTCTTTTGTAAGAATAGAAATGATTTCTTTTCTAATAGCCTCGTGATGCTGTTGCCAGGAAAAGGGAACCTTGGCACATGTTAATTTATAAAGTGGGCCCATAACACGAGAAAATTTAGGCACGAATTGTCTGAAATACGTCGCTAAACCTATAAACTGTCTTAACTGAGATACCGTGGATGGTGGTGGTAGTGCCGATAGTGCCTCTACCTTTCTGCGATTGGGCCTAACTTCTCCAGACTTGATTTCGTACCCTAAAAATTCGAGTTGAGTTTTCAAAAAGGAGCACTTTGTCAAATTTAACGAAAACCCGGCTTTAGTCAATGTCCCTAAAACTACATCAAGTCGTTCTATTCCTTCATCAACGATTTCCGAAATGATTAAAATGTCATCGACGTAAACTATAACGTAAGTATTTGCCAGATTGCCTAGAGCTGTAACAATTGCCCGTTGGAAAACTGATATAGCATTACGTAGCCCAAACGGCATAGTTAAATATTCGTACTGACCGTCTGGTGTAATTAACGCAGTACGCTGTATAGACTCTTCGCATTTAATAGGAATTAAATGAAAACCTGATGCGCAATCTAACTTAACACGGATATTGTAGCCGATTTTTGTTCTGCGGTTACGTCTGTATCAACTATGTTAAAGATATTCTTTGGGGGTAGATCACTAGCACTAAAAGATTGAACTGTATTCACTAAATCAACCGAGGGTAATTGTAAATTAAAATTATCAACGTTACAAATTTTGGAAATCGTAAATTGTGTCGCGGTCATACTAACACAAAAGCCTTGCGATAATATTTCACGTCCTAACATAATTTCACTTCGCAAATAGACATCAGGCAAAACGTGCAACAAAATCTCGATAAGGTTACCATCGATTTCGACAACACAAGATATCTGCAGAGTACTCAATACACTCGACAAACTGATACCTTTTAGTGTTACTATATTTTGTTCACGTTTACCACTAAATTTGGACGATATACTCTCTTTTGAGAACACTCGGCACCCGAATCAATGAAACACGAACAACTGACCTTTATGCTTTAAAGTTCCCGCCACGGGATCGACGAGGCACACGTCAACACGTCGATCGCTGCATGGAGCCTCAGCGCTGCCACCTCCACTAGGGCATCGGACGGCGATATGCCCCTGTTTACCGCATTTGTAACACAATGGAGAAAAGTTCTTTGAACTCCGTCCATGTCATACCGGGAAAGGAAACCGATGCTAGCCAAGCCGACGCAGTCCCTTTAAGCGCCTTGCTAATGGCCACGATGAGCTGACCTCCTTCGATGGGGTTATCGGCGAAACACAGGTCTGCTGTTGCACACCACGATCGTGCATCTGCATCCGTCTTGTCTGGGTCAAATTCGGGTAAGGCCACAATCTGGGTAGAACGTTGTGGCTTACTCAGTGCCTTGATCAGGGCCTTCATTCGAATTTTGTATTTCGAATAATAACCGCCAGTTGTCTCGGCTTCCATCGTTTTCTTCACAGTGTGATGTAGTCTCCATGCGGTTCTCCTTAGGATGCTCGCTTTCCATTTCTGATGTCGGTAAAGTCTGCAGTGTAGTGAGAGCGTCTTCTCCCGAATACATATCGTGTGGGCACTGCGCAGGTCACGAGCAATAGAAACTATGTTATCACTATCACACTTAATTTATTACTGAAGATATTAACAGTCACAATATAGTTGCAAGTTAATAACACAATGGTACGTAATACACTCAACGAGTCGTAGACAGTTCCTAGGCCTATGTTGTCCGCTCGGAGTCTCGACGATGTGTGAATGCTCCAACATGTTTTTTTTTTTGTATTTTTTTTTTTGTGTGTATTTAGCTGTTGGTCGCAGATGACCTTGACAGCTTAACGCGGGCAATGGGCGAGCGGAAGGCTCTCAACCCGGTAAGTAAGTTAAGCGAACATCGCCCGAGGGCTCCCCCTGTAGGGAACGGACCTCGGCTCGGGGCGTCGCTGAAAGCAAAGTGGGCGTGGCCACGTTTAGGTTAATGATTTTTACGCGGCGCGGTTTTCGACCTCGTCGGCGAGGCCGATACCGCGCAGTTTTATGTGTTATCGCTGCGCGAGCTGTGTAGGCCCTTTCTTGGGCGATCATAATGGCATCATCCCCTTCTTCAAGGAGATGACGGGGTCGTCGGACCGCGGATATTTTTGATGGGACGTAGTTTACCGCCCCAACCACTAGTGGATTGGGGTGAGTCGTGGCAGATTGCTCCAACATCGCCCGCAGCCCCTTTTATAACACTCGCGCGAACGCAGGCTAGACTCTGTCGAAGCGCAACTGTCATGGCGCTTTCGTCTCGTTGTCAACGCAGCTCCCGTACTAATGACCATTCCGACATATAGGTATATGTTGGAGAATCGAGCCGTCGACCGAACGCGAGCACGGCGTCGTGACAAACGAGTCTTGCTCGGACGCGGCCGTTGTAGCGAGATGCATTCTAATATTGGAGCTCGCAGCGAGCGGACGTGTCTGTTCGAATATTTCATAGTAGTTTGTTTGTTAGTTAGTAAAGTGTTAGTGTAATTTGTTTAAATAAATCCTTTTTAAAATAAGCACCGTTATTATTACTGCTCGAGACTACCCAATATCAAAAAAGTAATTGAAAAATCAGGGTAAGTAATTGAAATCTGGTATCCCTATTTATTAACCTGTGATGGCAGCCACAAGATTGTGGACGCATTTAAATGTGATTAATGGCACTTTGTTTACCCTTTTCACATTCACAAAAGCTTTTAACTTTCAGCAATATCTCTTTTCCCCACTTTTTAAAGTCTTAGGCATGAGTATAACAACAATAGAACAATAAAACCTAGAAATGATAAACAACTTCACAATGTGACCATTCTTCTTTTAAAGTTTTTGCAAGACTTTATATTTTGCGTTGGTGGTATTTTTTATCTGTTTACGCTTATTCATATTGTGAGTAATTTGTTCACTGTCTTAACTAAAGGATAGTCTAACTAAGGACTATGTCAATCAAGCTAGTAACCTAAAAGGTGACCAGTCGCCTTTCAGAATTTTTCGTCGCCATTTTTCTTCCCGAGTAGCCTAATTGGCGACAAATCGCCTACGTTGGCAACTCTGGCGCAGAGGGGCCAACATTACGTCAACAAAGGAACGCTTTGGTGAAACATAGGAAAGATTTCAATGTCGATACTAGGCAAATATTGATAATAAGGTGAGAAGTAAAGATATATAAATACAGATAATCACAACTTGCATAACAAAATATGGATTCCCTTTTTCATTTATTGGATATTTTACAAAATAGAAATGTACTACGAAGGTTAAAGAATATTATAATGATTTCTGATGTTTATGCTAGTATTATACATTATAAATAAAACTATTATTACGGATTTTATCCCTTTTGTTCAATGCACATTGAACATGCAACGCAGCAAACTCAAAAGTAGAGCATGTCAACATACAAGTAAAGCATGTCAACATACAAATGTGCAAAATTAGCACTGACATGATTTAAAGACACTGCGTTATACTTTACACGTACGACACACTAACACAAAATGGTATATGTGTGTATTAGCAATAAGTAGTATATAAGGTGTACATTGTGTAAAATAAATCAGATTTGAATTTATTCATCTCTCAGTTACATCCCTCTCACTGCGGCCAAGACACCCTTAGCCGTCAGTTCTGATTAGTCGAGTGAGTCTGCTTGACTGGCAGTGAGAGTTACCAATCCTCCACCCAAAGCTCCATCTCACTGTGGCCAAGACACCCTTAGCCGTCAGTTCTGATTAGTCGAGTGAGTCTGCTTGACTGGCAGTGAGAATAACCAATCCTCCACCCAACATCCATCTCACATCCACCTGTCACCTTAGGTAGCACGGTGCAGGTATCCCATCATATAGGCTAGGAACTTAAGGGCTTTAGGTACTTCAAACTATAACCTTAGGTTCTTCTGTCAAACACGGCGTCAGTCCACTAGCCCAGACTACGCCTGTACATTTGGTCCTTCGAGTAAAAGTAAAGATTTTCCTCCCTCTAACCCCCCCGTAGGTTTGACATAACAGACATACGAATCAGTTAAGAACGGGCTGGTGTACTCAACAAAGCATCAGTTTCGGAATTGACTGAAGGACTTTTACTTACGTACTCTGTCAGAAAGCCTCTCGTTGCGGTTCGGTCACTGGCCTCCCACAAGCGGGACTCACCAGCTGATTGAGAAGTCGCACCTTCAGGGACGTGTTATAGCGAGAGCGCAGGTACGATAAGTATTGACTTAAAACATTAGTAGTAGGGAAATTAGGGTAGGGCTATTAGGGAAGAAGACAAAAGAAGCACTATGGACATACAAGAAATAAACACAGCAATCAGGAGCCAGGAGGAAGATTATAACGAGATCAGGAGGATAATTACAAACATTAAAAAGGACTCCGTGAGCCGAAGAACACAAAAATACATTGACGAAAAAAGACAAACACTAACTACTATTTTCCAACGGGTGCAAGAGAATCACTCGAAACTGGAAAAACAAGAGATGTTATCATCTCACAAATATATCACTACAAATTACTTTGGAAATATCCAAAAACAATACAACGAGGGCTTAGCCCACCTACAAAACTATGAAGCAAGACTTCAACTTGTTCAGGCGATATATGAACCTGAAGAACAAAACACAAACGAAGAAGAAGGGAGAGGGAATCCCAAGACGTTTATACAAATGTTCAGGATATCCCAGATGTCAAAAAGGCTAATTCAGGCGAAAGAATCAGTCACTGAAAACAAACCTATATGGCATTTACAAACTACAATAAACAATTTACAAAAACGATGGCAGGATATTGAAGAAACACACATTGAATTATTATTGGAGGAGGATACATCGGGACACCTTTACTTCAAAAATAAATATTTTGAAAACACCCAAATTGAGTTCGATACTACAATGGAGATGCTGGAAGAAAAAATCCATGACAGTTCCAGCGAAAAAATAACCTTAACACAGTCGTCAGGAAAACTACCCCGTATCTCTATTCCAACTTTTACTGGGAGTTATGACTCATGGTATACTTTTCATGATTTATTCAAAAAAATTATTCATGAAGATAAAAATATTTCATTGGTAGAAAAGATGCAATATTTAAAGACAAATGTAAAAGGTGACGCAGCAAAAATTATACGTCATCTAACGATAAGTGAATCGAACTATGAAACCGCATGGAAATTGCTTACGCAACGTTATGAAGACGAACGAATGATATCAATTAAATTCATCGATAAATTATTAGATTTACCCAAGCTAAATGTTGCGAATGCAGCGGGTTTAAGAGACATGCACGACACCATAAAAGAATGTTTGGAATCGTTAAAACATCAAGGCATTGACATTTCAACATGGGACCCTATTTTGGCTAGACTTTTGGCCAGGAAATGGGACCAACAAACTGACTCAAAATACGAGGATCAGTTACAACACCCAAACAAATTGGAATCGTTTGAAGAAATGTTACAGTTTTTAGAAAAAAGATTTAAAAGTTTAAAGTCCTACGATCAGCAAAAAATTACGTATAATCACCTGAGTAATAACTCGGTGAATCATACAATAAATAAATACCGGGGAACACTCGTACCAATAGCAGAATCATCAAAAAGTAAACATTGCTGGTACTGCAAAAGCACAGAACATAATATAAATAAATGCCCTAGTTTTAAAACCTTGAACGTGACGCAACGATATAAGGAAGTCTCAGACAAAGAAATGTGCAAACGCTGCTTAAATCATGATAAACAAATAAAATGCACGAGCGAGTTTTATACAAAATGTGAAATATGTCAACATAAAGGTCATAACACACTATTACACCGAACATTCGATTCAATTAAAAGACAACCAGAGTCTTCTGAGTATACGAAAAAGTTCACTCCTAAACCAACTATGAGTGATAAAAAACAAAACACAACGTTATCGAACTTATCAGCTACCAATTTAGAGGCAAAAAATACGGTCTTATTAGCCACAGCGCTATTACAAACCACGTCGTATGATGGAACACCACAATTATTAAGAGTATTGTGTGACCAAGGTTCAGAAGCGTCATTTTGCACGGAAGAAGTAGCACAACTGCTGTCGTATCCAAGACAAAAGGTTCGAGCCGAAATAAAAGGCATTGGAGACAACGAACCTAAGACATCGAAATATACAATTAACATAAAACTACAACCAAGGTACTCTAGTGAGTACAGACTACCTGTAACACTTATAGTACTACCAAAGCTTACAAACTCGTTACCAAGAAGTAACTTACAACAATTACAAGAGTTGGACAATGTTCTATTGGCAGACCCAACGTACAACAAAAAGGGACCTATAGACATAATTTTAGGTGCCCAAGAATATAGTAAAATACTATTACAAGGTTTTAAACGACTACAAGGCGGTATAATCGCTCAAGAAACAGAATTGGGTTGGATTTTATCCGGGTTATATCCGCAAGACACAAACGGTGGCATCAAAGTATTAAGCATGATGACTCGCACCGACGACATACAACAATTAACAAAATTTTGGGAATTAGAAGAAATTCCACGACACTATGCACTCACCAAAGATGATGAGTTGTGTGAAAATTACTATACAAATACTACAATACGAAGTTTCGACGGCACTTATACGGTACGACTGCCGTTTAAGGACGCGAACATAAAATATGGCGAGTCAAGGAAAAAAGCCGTGGCTCGACTATTACAACTAGAACGTCAGTTCGAAAAAAATGAAAATTTACGCCAACAATACAAGGAATTTATGTACGAGTACCTAAATATGGGTCATATGAGAAAAGTACCTAAACCAGAATATTACACAGGAGAGTATTATATTCCCCACCAAGCGGTAATAAAAGAAGACTCTCTTACAACAAAACTACGAGTGGTATTTGACGCTAGTAGTAAAACAAGTAGTAAAATAAGCCTTAATGAAAATTTACATAAAGGACCACGACTTCAACAAGACTTATCAAACATATTATTACGCTGGAGAACGCATAAGATTGCTTTCATGGCCGACATTATGAAAATGTACCGGTTCATAAAAATAAACCAAGAAGACTATAAATATCAAAGAATTTTATGGAGATTTTCTCCAAAAAAGGCCATTAGTGAATACGAACTAACAACGGTCACGTATGGCACAACAAGCGCGCCTTATCTGGCCGTGAGAACATTACAACAACTAGCATTAGACGAACAAGACAATTACCCTATCGCCAGTAGAGTAACGTTACAGGATTTCTATGTTGACGATATTTTGTCAGGAGAATCCCAGGAAAGCTCCGTCAAGGAATTACAAGAACAATTAATAGCAATGTTAAACAAAGGTGGTTTCCAACTACGAAAATGGTCTTCAAATAGTTCGGAATTGTTGAACAATTTAACATGCGATAAAGAAGAAAGTCGGATGCTGAAACTTCCCTTAGACGAAACAAGAAAGTCATTGGGAATTATATGGTCTCCAGGCGAAGATAAATTCTGTTTTCAAATAACTACAACAGAAAACACAAAACCCACTAAACGGTTCATTATGTCAGAGGTGGCGAAAATATTTGATCCGTTGGGCTGGTTGGCCCCCATCATCATAACACTAAAATTACTAGTACAACAACTGTGGACGTCTGGGATGGAATGGGACCAACCAGTAAATGACATAATACGAAATAAATGGACAGAAATACAAAAACAGTTAAAAAACATAGAAAATATACAAGTACCACGATGGTGTCACACGATAGACAGGACAAAGTTTGAGCTGTATGGATTCTGCGACGCCTCAGAAAAAGCATACGGGGCTGTCGTCTATAGCAGAGTAATGGTGAATAACAGTTACTACATAACATTGCTCCAAGCTAAGTCAAAAGTTGCACCGAAAAAACAAAAAACAACATTACCGCGTCTTGAGCTATGCGCCGCAGTATTATTGGCTAATTTAATAGAAAAAATAAAAAATGCTCTAAACGGTGATAACAATACCGTGATTTCATGCTGGACGGATTCTATGATCACGTTGGGATGGATAAAAGGAGATCCTGGGCGATGGCATACGTTCGTGGCCAACAGAGTGTCAGAAATTAACAGCATAATACCTAACGCTCAATGGAATCATGTCATATCGTCTGAAAACCCAGCGGACATTATATCAAGAGGATTGGAGCCAGAAAAATTAATAAACTGTTCCTTATGGTGGAACGGCCCACCATGGTTACAGACGAGTGATATACCTATTACAACAACAGCACCACAGCCAAATGAAGAAGCCAAGTACTGTTTATCAACAACAATTAATACTACGAATGAAAAGTATGACATCTGGAGTCGATTTTCTAACTACAATAAAATGATAAGAACATTAGCGTATTGCTACAGATTTATCAGCAAGCGCAAAAAGCACAAACCATTATCCTGTACGGAACTAGAAGAAACAGAGAAACGAATTCTATGCATATTGCAACAAGAAGAATTTTACGATGAAAAAGAAATTATTCGAAAGAAAAAATCACTGCAGAAAAACAGTAAATTATCCACACTAGATCCATTTATTGATAACGATGGATTATTACGAGTTGGAGGTCGAATAGAAAACGCTGACTTGCCATATAATCAAAAACATCCTATACTATTACCACGCCGACATCATATAACGTCATTAATAATACAAAACGCACACATGAAAACATTACATGGAGGAAATAAACTAACTACAGCTGTCCTACGACAAAAATACTGGATTATAGGTGGAAAACAAGTTGTCAAAGGTACACTAAAAAAGTGCGTCAAATGCGCGAGATACAGGTCCGAAACGAAAGTACAGAAAATGGGGATACTTCCAAAAGCAAGAGTCACGCAATCATATCCATTTAGTCACACTGGAGTGGATTATGCGGGACCAATACAAACAAGAACAATGAAAGGAAGAGGTCACAAGTCCTACAAATCATATATTGCTGTATTTGTATGCTTAGCAACAAAAGCAATTCATCTAGAATTAGTGGGAGATTTGACAACTGAAACATTTATTGCGGCACTGCGGAGGTTCATGGCCAGACGAGGACACGTGTCACATATGTATAGTGACAATGGCACGAACTTCGTAGGCGCAGCGAAATTTTTGGAACAAGAATTATTGCAAATAACACAGTCACCTGGATTCCAAAATACGATGACCAGTATAGGTACTCAGTGGCATTTTAATCCGCCAGCAACCCCCCATTTTGGTGGGATTTGGGAGAGCAGCGTAAAATCAGTAAAGTACCATTTACGTCGAGTAATTGGAGAATCGACATTAACGTACGAAGAAATGATAACATTTTTACATCAAATTGAAGCTTGCCTAAACTCGAGGCCGTTATGTGCACAAAGCGAAGACATCAATGATAATACAATACTAACGCCTAGTCACTTTTTAATTGGTCGGGAAGCAGTTGGAATCCCAGATCCGTTATCAAACATAAATACTGATTTAATAAATAGATGGAAACAAATTCAAAGAATGAAGAAAGATTTCTGGAAAGCCTGGTCATCTGATTATTTACATCAACTTCAACAAAGATACAAGTGGAAAGAAACTCAAGAAAATATCAAAATTGGAACCATAGTACTAATAAAAGATGAAAACATAAGTCCAAGTAAGTGGCCCTTGGCAAAAGTGGAAAGCGTTCACCCAGGAAGCGACGGGGTGATAAGAGTAGTGACACTCAAAAAATCGACAGGTTTATGTCAAAAACGATCAATACATACATTAATTCCTTTACCCGTATATCAGGAAGAATTAATGACTAACACGAATACGTTAAGAAAAAATACCGAAACGCCTGTGAATAGTAACATAGCAAATAACATAAATAAAAAGTCTAAGACACTTAAGTCAGGCGTGTTACTCTATACTACATTATTATTGTGTATCGGACAAGTAACAAGTACATCAATGTTTACTATGAAACATTTAAATCCAGGCCTATATGTAGAACAAATAGGTACTTCAACAATAAACAGAGGAAGTTTTAGAATAGAAACTAATTACGAAAGGAGTGATTTGGAACTGAATTTAAATAATACGATAAAAATAACTAATCAGTTTCAAAAGTTATGCACTGACACACAACAGTATACAAAAGACACCCATTGTGCAGAATTTTATTATCATTTGAACGAAGAGAAAGCACGATTTGAGAAGATAAAGGATTACCTTACTGGGATAAAGATTTCTAGAAGGAGACGTGGATTATTAGGACAAATGTTAACATACGTGTTCGGAGTAAACGATGAAGTATACAGAAGTATTGACTCATTGAGTAGCAATCAACAAGAACTTATAAACGCCGCCAATCATCAAACAAACATAATGATATCTACAGTATCCGCTGTAAACCAAACCGAGGAGCGGATTAAGAAAAAGTTAGAGAATTTTGAAAAGAAGTTAAATGAAGCTATAGCATTCATGTACGATAACGACGTATGGTATAAGATGGTAGACGCTAACAATGTGAAAATACAAGTAATACAAACGTATCAATTAGCGAGCAATTACATAACAGAGATTATTCACTATTACAACGGGTTACTTGAGATATACCTAAATAACGCATCGATATACACGATTTTGAGTCCTAAATACGCTAATGATATAATACAAACAACCAATCAAAAGTTACCTGGAAACTTAAGAATAATTCAGGATCAATTAATACAGACTAACATGGAAATAAATGCAACACATATAAACGTATTTGCGTACTATCCTATTCATGACATAAGAAAATATACGCTAATACACATAACGGCGATTCCTCAAAAGTTGACCGGGAGTTCTTTTGAATGCTTGTCAATCCCAAGAGCATTCATAGGCTTCGACTATAACAATGAACGATACTTTGAGTTAAGTAAAGACGAGTTCAAAGATTGTTTACACAAAAAATCGGAGTTTGTTTGCTATCCCGTGGCTGTTAAGAACATGCAATTGAACAAGAATTGCATTGTTGACCAGCTATTCAGCAACAATAATAACACTAAATCACAATGCACATCAAGAAGATACAACATTCAATCTACAATTCTATGGAAACAACTTTACATGCAGAATACGTGGATGTTTATCACTACAAAAACACAATCAGCTTCGATAATATGTGATGGACAAAGACAAGAGATTAACCTAGAGGATATAGGAGTACTACACATTTCAGAAAGCTGTGTAGTAAAGACGTTGAACAACATTCTTGCAGCTAAACGAATAACAACAACAACTGTGCAAGCATCATATTTTAAAAGGAGTAATTTTACTCTAGACACACAAGTAGTCCAATCAGAGATACCAGACATACCGAAGGAGGAAGTATTAGATAGCTCCACCAGTATATTTGACCACTTAGCCGCTTCAGAAGCAAAGCTAAAAACAAGATTAGATAACACAATATGGAGGCGAATAGAGTCTCATTCCTATGTGGTTAGCACCGTGACATCTCTTTCTTTAATAGTATTAGCTTGTCTTTTAATTTATTTCAGACCACTCAAACAATGTCGAGATAGACTTACGAGAAGACAAAACAAGGAGACAACTACAACACAAGCCACAGAGACAGACAAACAGCGGGCAGCTCCACCACAACCACGGCCACGGTATGGGAAACCTCGTCCCCAGACTACAGTCCAAACACCACAAACGACGGAAGGACACATTGGACCATATGAGGTTATCGAATTATACGACTTGCAGTCGTGTTCCTGAGAGACCCCAGAATGTTCAATGCACATTGAACATGCAACGCAGCAAACTCAAAAGTAGAGCATGTCAACATACAAGTAAAGCATGTCAACATACAAATGTGCAAAATTAGCACTGACATGATTTAAAGACACTGCGTTATACTTTACACGTACGACACACTAACACAAAATGGTATATGTGTGTATTAGCAATAAGTAGTATATAAGGTGTACATTGTGTAAAATAAATCAGATTTGAATTTATTCATCTCTCAGTTACATCCCTCTCACTGCGGCCAAGACACCCTTAGCCGTCAGTTCTGATTAGTCGAGTGAGTCTGCTTGACTGGCAGTGAGAGTTACCAATCCTCCACCCAAAGCTCCATCTCACTGTGGCCAAGACACCCTTAGCCGTCAGTTCTGATTAGTCGAGTGAGTCTGCTTGACTGGCAGTGAGAATAACCAATCCTCCACCCAACATCCATCTCACATCCACCTGTCACCTTAGGTAGCACGGTGCAGGTATCCCATCATATAGGCTAGGAACTTAAGGGCTTTAGGTACTTCAAACTATAACCTTAGGTTCTTCTGTCAAACACGGCGTCAGTCCACTAGCCCAGACTACGCCTGTACACTTTTGTATATGATTTTTTACTGTCCGACGTACGTCGTACCTCATCATGAAAAAGCTGTCCGAGTACATATGTTGTAGTTTAAAAGTTGTTGCTCGTAATTAGAATGCATATTACATAAAATATAATCTGGTGACGGAGTAAGAATACAATTCACTACTCCCTATCTTGTCCGTGGATGACGTAAAAGACGGCTGTGGGCAATAATATGTGCATATTATTTAACATCTGTGTAAGAGAAGGAAAACTCGAAATGAAACCCTATACCAACATGTCAGTGTACTACACCAGAAACCTCCAACCTGGGCACGAGCAACAATTTCTTGGACTGCTCTCTGGAATTGTCGCTCGTGGCAAATATCTGGCCCGATCGGGCAGTTTGTGGGATGCCCCAAATTCGTTCCATGCCCTCTAATTGTAGAGGGTATTGGACTCGAAAATTCGACGGGCCCAGTCACTCATTCGTTTGAGGACTGGGCAGGCATTTGCCTCTTGCTTTGGGACACTCGTCTTGAGGCCTAGATTCAGGAGCGAGGGTCTTGGCTTAACCGCCTGGACCCCGAGGAAGAAAACCTCTATAAAACAATCACCCAGAATCCTAAGTTCTGGCGCGCGGCGAGAGGATGCATGGTTGATGGGTTGTTCAGTTGTTAGCGCGCCCCCAGCCAGAGTACCTGCGGACCCATTGTGTTGGGATACAAATGTACGCTTGCCCGGGTATCGGGATCTCTGACCTATTTCTCGCATACTCGTGGGAACTAGATGGATCATTGTTCACACACACCTGATGTAGATAGGAGGGGTGAGACGCCCAAAAATACCACCATGGATTCGATAAGTTCCCATCTAAAAGCCTTGCCAAGCTACCGAAAAACTGGCAAGGAAGAAGGAGATGCCTCGTCTGACTGCAGCTCGACTGCTAGTCTGGCACTTGAGGCCACAAGGTCAGCCGAGGGGTCGGCGACACTCGAGGCCCCTAAGAAGAAGAAACGTAAAAAGTACCCGAACATGGGGACGGCGAAGGCCTCGAGTGTCAAGAGGTGCGAATTAGCCAGGCAGGAGCAGCTGGCTAGGGAGGCCACTGCAGCCGCTCCGACTGCTGACGAGGGCGGCAGTACTGCCGCAGAGCCGTCGGACAACGACACGTCGGCTGCTGAGATCGTCAGTGGGTCATCCCGGTCTCCGGCATCGACCCTGGCGGCAGCCCTAGAGGTTAGGGAGGAGGCCCTCCCCTCGATGGTGCGGAAGCGCCCCCTGAACATGGGTGGCAGCTCAGGGTCCGCCTCCGAGGGGAGTGGCGCTATCATGCCTCCTCCCAAAGTTGCGTCCTCTCGTAGGGGACGAGGGGCTGCAGTGGTGGCGGCGAGATCAGCGGCTCCGTCGTCGATCGGCTATGTGCGAGGTACTGATGCCCAAAAGTGGGCGAATGAGGCGGCTGCCGCGAGGATGATGAGGGTGTAAGCGGACATCCCTCCTACCAGCGCGGCAGCTACAGAGCTCGCTGTAGGTGACGACCCCCCCAGCTACCGATGTGTCAACCCTGCTGGCAGAAAATGCCCGCCTTAGTGGCGAGGTTTCAGGCCTGCAGGAGAAAAATAAGGCCCTGGAGAAGGAGCTGTCAACGGTTCAGAAGGTGAACCGTGAGTTGCCCAAACAAATGGTGGCGCCAGGTCACGCAGTTGGCGTGAACTGCACCATCGATAAGCGCTTGCATTGGCGCTGGCCCCACCGCTCCCATTGCGCCAACTCGCGCTGCGGCGAGTCCCAAAGAGGCCCAGCCGGCAGCACCAAATCCCCGCAGTGGACGACGTGCCGGACCAGACCATGCACGTCATTGTGGATGTCTTCGGCAAAATGCTCGACGCGCGCATGGCAGCTCTGGAGTCGCGACTGCCTCCGGAGCCCCGTCTCCGGCCGCCGGTTGCTGCGGACAGGCCGAAAGCCGTGGCGTCAGCCCCTGCCACGCTACCCTGCCAGGGCGGGCGCGTAGGACGCTGCGGACGTTGCTGGGCCGAAGTCGAAGGGGCCCGCCGCCAAGAAGAAGGCCTGCCAAGACCGGAGCTAAGCCGCCGCCGGCAACCGCACCGCCGGTGGCGGCCAGCGCAGCCGCGACCGCGACTGCTGCGCCTAGTGACCCTGCTGCGCCTGAAGAGGGCTGGCAGACGGCTGAGCGCAGCCGGAAAAGTTGCGGCCAGAAGAGGAAAGCGGAGGCCAAAAGCGCCGCCAAAGCCTCCGCTCCCAAGGCAGGAGCCGGTAAGAAAAGGTCACGCAGGAGGCTCCGGCCGCCGAAGTCAGCCGCGGTGGTGATCACCGTGCTGCCTGAGGCGGCCGAAAACGGCCTCAGCTATGAGGCCGTCTTACGTTGCGCCCGCCGGGAGCTAGATGTCTCCGATATCGGAGGCGTCGAAGCCAGGACCCGCAAGGCCCGGACAGGGGCTCGAATTTTGGAGTTCCCTGGGGACGAGAGCGCCAAGACGCCCGATAGCATGGCGGTCAAGCTGCGGGGTTTGTTCGCTGCGGAGGATGGTTTCAAGATCGCCAGACCCGTCAGGTATGCAAAACTGCGCGTCGCGGGTCTGGACGACTCTGTGACGGTGGGTGACATCCGGAAGGTCATCGTCTCGAAAACCGGGTGTCCCGGGGACACCGTCCGAATTGGCGCTATCCGTCCTGGTCCGTGCGGCGTCGGTGCTGCCTGGGTGCAGTGCCCGGTGAAGTCAGCCAAGAAATTGGCCAACTCAGGCAGGCTCCTCGTGGGCTGGAGCAAGTGCATGGCGGTCGGACACACTCGGCCGACATGCACGAACTGTTTTGACTGCAGCGGCCTTTGTTTCCGCTGCGGTCAACCCGGGCACAAGGCGGCATCGTGTGCCGCCACTTCCCACTGCACCGCGTGTGCGGCGGGCCTATTGCCCGCCAAACACCGCATGGGGGACAAGGAGTGCAGACCCCCGGCTTCAGCCGACGACGCCGGCCACTCCCGTCCCTAGCGCGACCTGATCACCCGCCAGTGCGAAGGAGGTGATGGATACGGCCCACTTATGGCGACCGAATCCTACCACCTCCTGCAGGCCAACCTGTGCAGCCGTAGCCGCGGAGCCGTCCGCGGTGCCTGACCGGCTCAATTGGCTGGGCAGCAGTGACGGCTCTGTGGGAATCGTCGCCGCCACGTCGTGGCATTCCCCGCCCTTGTTGCTCAACTACAGGGGCGATGGGTATGTCGCGGCAGAATGGGGAGAGGTTACGCTATTTGGTGGTTACTTCTCCCCTAACAGGAGTGCGACAGATTTCGGGGCAGGCTAATGTCGCAGCACGTGTGAGGAGCATGGTGCGTCCGGGAGGAGGTCGAGGCCCTATCCGACCACAGATACATCCGGATAGAGGTCTCCCGGACCCTCCTGCAGCCCAGCAGGGCTCACCGCCCCAGGCGGACAGGATGGATGCCGAGGCTGGCCGCATCCGCTGTGCGTTAACGTAGATCTGCGATGCGGCCATGCCCCGTGTGCAGCGTCTGCTCCCGAAGAGAGCGGTCCCGTGGTGGTCCCGAGAATTGGCGGATTTCTGGGCCGCGTGAATACCTGCCCGGCGGTCCTACACCCGCAGCCGAGCGGGTCACCGCGACGCTGAGCGGGAGGGCCAGTTTTACGGGCTTACCGCAGTGCGCGGTCTGCCTTCAGGCTGACCGTCCGTACCGCCAAGGACGTCAGTCGGCGGGAGATGCTGGACAGTCTCGAGCGTGACTCCTGGGGTCGCCCCTATCTCGCGGCGCTGAGCAAGCTCCGCGGGCGCCCCAAAGAGACTCTCCAGCCCGGCCTCCTCACCAGAGTTGTCGAGGACCTCTTTCCACCGCGGGCGAAGCACACGGCCCCGGTCATGGCTTCGCCGGACAGCAACCGGGAGGCCGACGACGAGAGTGTTCCGCCCATCACGGAAGCGGAGATGGGGGTGGCGCGTATGCGAGCCAAATCCACCGCCCCCGGCCCCGACGGTTTACCCAACCGTGTGCTGGCCCTGGTCCTCGAGCACCTGGGACCACGCCTCAGGGGACTGTTCGACGCTTGTTTGGCGTCCGGGTAGTTCCCTGGGTGCTGGAAGGAGGGGAGGCTGATTCTCCTGCCCTGCTGCGCGTGAAGGCCGTGGTGACGGAGGCTGTCACCGGCGGAGGAGTGCTGTTGGCGGTGTTCCTGGACATCGCCAATGCCTTCAACAGTCTGCCATTCAGCTGCATCAGGAAGGCGCTGGGGTATCACAGCGTGTCCTTGTACCTCAGGCGGCTGGTGGCAGACTACTTGGCTTTCCAAGTAGTCTGCGCAGCGTCCTCTGCACCAACCGAGTAGGGGACGTTGTACGAACGCCCATGACGTGTGGTGTCCCACGGGGGTCAGTCTGGGTCCGACTCTGTGGAACAATGACTGGGCGTTGAGTTGAGGAAGCCTCCTACCTGGGCTGGGCGTAATTTGCTACGCTGACGATACACTCGTCACAGCCCGGGGTGGGACGCTAGAGGAGGCCGCACGCCTGGCAACTCTCGGCACCGAGGAGATTGTCAGGCGGATCGAAGCGCTGGGGTTGAGGGTAGCCCTGGAAAAGACGGAGGCCCTTTTGTTCCATAGCCTCCGTACCGCCTGGCCTCCCGCCGGCGCTTCGATCACCGTGAATTCGGTTACCATCAGCATCCAGGCCCACATGAAGTACTTGGGCCTGGTGCTCGACGGGCATTGGTGGTTCCGGGAGCATTTCCATCGTCTTGTTCCCCGGCTTGTCGGCGCGGCGTCCGCCCTTTCGTGGCTGATGCCGAATGTGGGCGGACCCAGCTCTACGTACCGACGGCTGTACGCGGGGGTGATCTGGTCGGTGGCCCTGTACGGCGCACCGGTGTGGGTGGGGTCCCTGACCATCCGTCTGAGGACCCGCTTGTGGCGGCCACAGAGGGTCATGGCGATCAGGGCCATTCGCGGCTACCGCACGGTAATCTCACGGAAGGAGGCCGCGAATCGTGTGCGAGTCGAGCTACTCTTCGGCGACACGTCCCGCCGCCGGCGACTCGGGCGGCGGAGGCGCGAGTATCTGCGCCTAATGCTGCCCTAGCCGAGGCCGCGGGTGATCGGACCGAGGAATTTAGTCCGTCACCCGCAGAGAGGCTGACTGCGCTACGGCGACCGACGTCCCAGGATGTCGAGAGGTGAGGGTACCCGAAGGGGTATTCCGTCGGGCCGACCACTCACTACAACTCACCCTGCTCCGGTGGCCGGCCCAACAACGAGGTGACGTGGGTGCAGGTGGTTTATGGACCCGCGCGCCGTCCTTTCATCGCCCTGGACGGAATGGACCGCGCGTGCTTACCATAGTCCACCCATAAAAAAAAACAACCAATATGTCTGACTAGCATGGTATAGTAGGTTAAATTCCCTCCCATTGTGTAGGAGGCCTGAGCCCAACTGTGGGACGTATGTGGCCTGCGATGATGATGATGATGATGATTACATAAAAAGCAATAAAAGATAATAATTATAGTGTTTTTAAATATGTGTATCTAGAAGCCTATGCCTTAAAAACTACTTGTTGTGATGTCATGTAGGCATGTAAATCGCGTCGGCTATGGATGTAGGTACTGTAATTTTGGTTTAAAATGTTTGTAGGTAAAAAGTAAAGTTAATAAGTAAATTATTGAATTTGATACACTCGGAACGTGTGATGACGGGGTAAGAATACAATTCATCACCAGTGGGTGTCGTAGAAGAACTACAGGATATAATAAGCATAGGATATAATAAGCACTACAAGCAACTAAAGGATATAATAAGCATACAGCGTCTATGCAAAAGAAAAAAACTTGAAACACAACCCTATGCCAACACGTCTAACCAGCGTGATATAGAAGGTCAATTTCCTTTCCATAGTGGAGAAGGTCCGAGCCCAACAGTGGGATGAATATGGGCTACGATGATGAATTACTAACCTCTTTGTAAAAGTTACCGTAGAGGTAAGTATCCCATCTGAAGACTTTATTGTGGCGTCCACCGAAGGACATGGTGGTTAGGACTATACGCGGATACCGCACGGTGATGACTGAGGTAGCATGCCTAATGGACATGAGACCTGGTGTCGGAAACGCGGATGAGGAGCGGCTAAATCTCGCTTAGCGGTATGGTCGTCTGAAAGGACGACGCGTCGTCATTACCATATCAGGGACAGTTCGGCTGAGGAGGCTTTTCGTTCGATGCTGATGGAGTGTTTGGGTCGGGGACACGGGGTGCTTTCTTTCCAATTGATGCAGGTATTGACGAGGCACGCTTGTTTCGCCAAACACCTGCACAAGGTCGTAAGGAGCGAAAATACACCGTTATGCCACCACTGCGATTGTGATGAGGACACGGCGCAGCATATGCTCGAGGTTTATGCCACGTGGGTAGAGCAGCGACGTGAACTCATCGCAATCATCGATACCAACCTGACACTGCCGACTATCACTAAGGAGATGCTCGACAGCGTCAGGACCTGGGACGCGATCGCCGCCTTCTATGGGGCATTTATCTCACGAAAGGAGGTGGAAGTGCGTCTGAGGAAATCCTCTACAACTAAACCGGAGAATAGTCCACTATCTACAGAGAGCGTGACCACGTGAGGATGACGCCCCAGGGGAGCGTCGGGTAAGACGGTACACAAAACAACCTGCCGGGCTTATTACGATCGTCAAGAACTCAGTGCTAGTGGTCAGCTCTATGGTGAAGGGAAAGGAATACCGCATACCATTCTTTCCTTTGCGTGAAAGCGACACCTTTAACACTCTTTTGTTGATATTCAGCCCAAAATATGCAAACAACATTGTTTAGATTTTATTGTGTTACTTTGTTTACATTATGTAGATAATTATTTAATTTATTTTCTTTGTATTAGTACATGCTGTGAGGCAGCATTTTTTTCTAAATCCGTTCGATATAATGTCGGCTAGTAGACTACTATTATAATAAGGCGAAGTTTGTTTTGTTTAAGTCAACGTAATCATTGATTTAATCAATTTCTAATGAGCATTTAACAAAATACGAATATGTAGTAGATTAAGTATAAGACTTTAAACATTTCAATCAGATTCACACGGAGAACAAATACTTTCAAGCGAATTTTCGATTTTTCAAATCGATAATAAATGGCGATGTATTATTTTTAACATATTAAAATATTATGAATTCATTTTCTTGAAATCTGAATTACATTTAAGTTTTTCTTTTATAAACGGGTTCTTCTATAACATCAATAATTTTGGCTTAGTACTGTTATTTTATGTGGGCAACACCTGTCCTAATTTTTAGCATGTCCGTTTCCGGCGAGCAGCCATCATTATCGAGTTGTTCGTCCGCCGGGTCTGAGGCACGTCGCTAGTGAATGATATAAAACATTTTTTTAAATTCTCTCCAACCGAGAGGTCAGTATTGCAGAATACTTTACCTGAGTTTATATTTGACTATATATATATAATATTCAATAATAAATCGTGCTCTTTATTATCTTGTTCCAGATACCAAATTAAAGCGACTACCAACTCTTAGATTCACGAAGAAATATTTCGCCAAAATGCAGTACAACGGCTTCCACAATCAACATCCTATGTAAGTATCCGTATAACTAAGTATTTGATGCAATTTAATCTATTTGAATCCAGAGTCATGATATTGATCGCTGAATTAGGAGCGGCCATTTTGTGTAGTGCATTGTGCTCAGCTGATAATGAACGCAACTTTCGAGGAAATCAGAAATTCCGCGATAAATCCTCTATTTTGATTATTTTATACATTTTGCGATAACTACATAGATAAAAGGGCATAAATTGCTAATTTCAATCCAGAGTAGAATACACTTTCTACTTTTTTTTTTAGATGTACCTACCCTAATGTAGCACGCGATCAATATTACTTGATACTATCGCGTCTGCGCACTAGGGTCAGCGTTGCTCAATATTCTGCAGGGATATTTATACAGATGTTGAATTAACTTCTGCTTTTCAAGGTCGTCTAGGTACTTTGGTTGGCGGCTGGAGACTTTCTTTCATGCTATTTACTTAGTGTACATAATGAACGATTTCTCTTAATGCCATATTAATAGATTCGAAGTTGTTATAGGGCGTGTAAACCATTAATTGCGGGCACAGATTTTTAAATATAATATCTATATAGTTATAGTCAATTCTTTGTCATAAATATTATACAAAACCGTTTGCTTTCGGCATATGTCTGAAATAAAAAAGAAAATGAGGTCACATTAATTTTATTTCATTATTATTATTGAAAAACGAGTCAACTTATTATTTGTTATTATAGTTTACCGAGATTTGTAAGATTTTTTGATGTGCAAATCATTCTGTGCTTAAGTGACCTTGTGCCTATCACCAAAAAATAAATATTCATCAATGCTATCAGTTAGCTTCTCCTATATATTCTGACTTTCACATTGAATAAAAAAGAGGTGGCAATAATATATATTAAGATGTTGATAAATATTTACAGCAAGACAGCAGGGATTTTTTTTATATTTAATCCTTTTTTTTCTTATATTTTTACAGGTACATATAATATACTTTTCATAACCCATAAATAACATTTATTGCTTATGTAGTTAATAGTAGTCTTCTAACATTTTTCTTCTTAACACACAGCTGTCCCACTGCTGGGCCTTGATAATGAACATACCAAACTGGCAGTTGTGGCCAGACTGTATTGTTTTGAGCACTCATTTTTTTGTATTGTTGTTATCTATTTACATTGTATCCTTATTGTCATTTAAAATATAATAATATTTCAATTCATTCATATTTAATTATCTGTAAAAGAGTGCCTGCTTTAAAATTCTTTAATGCTGTAACATAACTTGTACTTGGAAATAAATGTGTGTATATTAATTATATAAAGTTTCAGGCCCAGACCAGACAGGAATGAACAATTCGGTAAAATGCCATTTTTTAATGGACTCCATGATTTTGGAGGTCCTAAGAATTTTGGTCCCCGGAATATGGCCAACAAAAATTTTCGCCCAAGAAATGATTTTAATGGTATGAGAAACGACTTCAACAAAAATGAAAATGGTTGCAATCCGGGTGATTTTGGCGGTCCAAAAGACTACAACAAAATGAAAAACAATTTTAACAATCAGCAGAAAAATGATTATGATTCTGAAAAACCAGCAGTTGGAAACATGCAATTCTATAATGGTAAAAATGATTTTGGTGGGCCAAAACCACAAATTTTCCCTAAAACTAATTTTACCCCTAGAAATTTTATTAATCAAAATGGACAACAGAACTTTGGACCTAAGAAAATCTTCAATGTCACCAATATTCAGCAACAGACAGTAGATTTTAACAAGCAACGGGGTAAGAAAGTCAAACATCCTGGAGATACTTTGGTTAAGCCAATGTGGGATTTGTCTAAATTGGAGCCTATTGAAAAAGATTTCTATAAACCACATGCTAATGTAGAAGGACGCTCCGATGATGATGTGCAGAACTTCAGAGTGTCAAAGGAGATCACTGTCAGTGGCAATAATATTCCTCGACCAAACCACATATTTGATGAGGGCAACTTCCCAGATCATATCTTAAACACTATCAAAGAGCAAGGTTGGGCCGAACCCACTGGTATTCAGGCTCAAGGGTGGCCTATTGCATTGTCTGGCCGTGATATGGTTGGAATTGCATCTACAGGATCAGGCAAGACTCTTGCTTATATGTTACCTGCTGCAGTACATATTGTACATCAACAGCGCATCCAACGTGGTGATGGACCTATTGCACTCATTCTTGCTCCAACCAGAGAATTAGCCCAACAAATTCAATCTGTTGCACAAAGTTATAGTGCACATGGTTGTATTAGAAATACTTGCCTTTTTGGAGGTTCACCTAAAGGACCACAAGCCCGAGATTTAGAGAGGGGTGTTGAAATTGTTATTGCTACACCTGGCAGATTGATTGATTTCTTGGAGAGAGGTACCACTAACTTGCGACGATGCACTTACCTTGTTTTGGATGAAGCTGATAGAATGTTAGATATGGGTTTCGAGCCTCAAATTCGGAAAATCATTGAACAAATACGCCCAGACCGCCAAGTCTTGATGTGGTCCGCTACTTGGCCAAAAGAAATACAAGCTCTTGCCGAAGACTTCTTGAATGATTATGTCAAAGTCAACATTGGCTCATTAAATTTGTCTGCTAACAACAATATTAAACAAATAGTTGAAATTTGTGAGGAACATGAAAAGGAAACCAAATTAACTAACTTGTTAAAAGACATATCTCAAGAAAGAGAGAACAAAGTTATAGTATTTGTAGAAACAAAGAAAAAGGTATTTATAATTTAGAAATCGATAGAGAATACATGATGATCAATTAAGAATATTTTATTAATATTTTTTTCTTAGGTGGATGATATTGCTCGTGCGGTACGTCGTAAAGGCCACAAAGCTCTTGCTATTCATGGTGACAAGTCACAAATTGAACGTGATGCAGTGTTAACAGAATTTAGGAATGGAGCAACAAGTATTCTGATTGCTACCGATGTCGCTGCACGTGGTCTCGATGTAGAAGATGTTAAGTTTGTTATAAACTTTGATTACCCTAACTCTTCTGAGGATTACATTCATAGAATTGGTTAGTGTTGAATTGCTTTATATTTAATGTCATGTGCAAACTAGAAAATACCAGCTTAAGTAATTATTGTGTTTTAAGGTCGTACGGGGCGTTGCCAACAGTCTGGCACAGCTTATACCTACTTTACAAGTGGTGATGCTCGTCAAGCGCGCGGCTTACTCGCTGTTTTGCGTGAAACTGGCCAGAATCCACCAGCCAAGCTGAATGATATGGCACGTAACAACAATAACAATTCTGGTAAGTATATTACCATACTTAAAGGCAATAGTTTTGCTATGCTTATAAGAAAATAATTGTTTTATTTTTCTTATATTATAGGACGTAACCGTTGGCAACAACGCAAAGAAAATAACAGTGGTGCCAGTTCACCAAGACAACAGAGCAACCAGTGGAATAATAAAATGGCTAATGGAACTGTTGAAGAGACCCAGAATTTGTATCAAAATAGAAATAATAACCAACAGGCACCCCGCTTTACTAACCAGAACCAAGGGAATAATCAAGGTTTTAGGCAGAACACCTATCAGAAACAAGTACCATTCCCGAGTCCCAATGTATTTGAGTCCATGGGTAGTTATCAAGGAGGATATAACAATGGATACCAAAATGGATATAACAACCAAAATGGATATGGCCAACGCCCATATAACAGTTAGTATTAAAATACATTTTTATAAGACACTTCACATTGAAAAACAGATTCCTGTGTAACGGAATTTAACAAACCTGTAATTGACAGATACAGTTAATACTACTTAGATAATAATATTGCAATATTTGTAATTTAAGAAATACTTGTTTTGTATTACTGTTAAAAACTATCAAAAGGGTTCATGTTTTCTTATTTGAGAATAGTCTGATTAGTTGTCAATATTCTATAATATTATAAATATTTGTTACTGCAGATATCCGAAATGGCCAGCAACAATACCGCAACAACAACAATGGTGGAAACAAAAGTAACGGAACTGGCTCATCTTATGGATCACCACCACCACACTTTGCTACACCACAGCACTACCCACAAATGCACCCTCATCACCAAGAGATGCTGGGTAACTGATCCATATACTTACTATCCAGTTAATTTTCCCTTGATATATTGATTTAATTATAAACTGATTTTTAAAGGCCAAATTGTTAAAGAATTTACATCCAATTTTACTAACACCAAAATTGTAACCTAATTACAACTAAGTCAATTGATCAATATTCTATTATTCTTAACAAGTTAGTAAACACTATTAATCAGTCCTAATTAAAAAGTGTATGTATTTTTGTGTAGTATTGAAAAAAAAATATCTCACTGTTTTGGATCATTTTTATGTAACAGATTTTTGTCGATCGTTATGTTTAGGCGGCAAATTCTACGGCGGTGGAGTTGGCGGCGGAGGACCTTGCGGTTACCAAGCTGCTGTCGGCGTGGGTGGCCCCTACGCACACTTGCCGCCTGGCCCATTGCTGTATGCTGCCCCAGTACAGCAGTAATTCAATCAACTGGCTTACTATATTAATTTTACTAACTGGTTAGAAACTAAATGTCGTATTTTGAAGTAGCATTATTTGTTTAGATTGTTGAAGATCTTTTCAGCTCTCTTATTTATATAACATTAAAGAGCTATTGAACCAGATTCCTTGGTCCAATTGACCTGTTTGAGTATTTCAATTTATGATTACTACATATATATATAATTTTTTTTTTCAATTTATTAGATCTGAATGGAAGGGTTATGAATTTTTCTCTTAATTCACATTTTCATAACATAACTTGTTTTCAGTGGTAGATTATATTAGTCATGATCATTTCATATTTCATTCAGTCCTTTATGAATGGTTTCTCTTTCATATCCATTTAAATGTTAAAAATGTGTGTTAGGATTATAAGGTTGTTTCTCTGTTGGTTTTATGTTGCATTATCATATCTGAAATGTTGTTTCTGCAATATACAATAAATACTTGAATATTGTAACAATAGTGATGTACTAAATTTTGTGAATCATTTCCACACATATATTATTAGTAAAAAGAAACCAACAGGGAAGATATATTTTTTTCCATACTAAGATTGTACAGTGGAGCACATGGGAAAATCTCTGTTCCACTTTAGATATTAAACAATATAATATTGTTAGAGTAGTTGGTGTTGGTACCCGCTCGTGTATCCTCGGGTGCCTTACGTTTTTCTTTTAATTAAGTGTCTGTATGATGTACGAAATGCACGAAACATGTAGAAGATGAGTGAAATTATAGTGTGTAAAAAATATCAGAAATATTTTATATAATTATTTTATTTATTGATTGATTGAATCCAGTGGATAGTGGGACAACTTAGTGTTAGAAAATTTAATAAACGCGGTATTAAATGCTTTTGATATAATTCAAAGTAACAGTCTGTATTGCCAGATAAAATTGTGAATATTTTTCTTATGTAAAGTGATGTCAATGGCATTTCAGTCACTGATTGTTATTTTTTTATTAAAGATTAGATCTTTATATACTTGAATATTAAGGGAGTACTAATTAGTCAACGTCAATTTGGTCTAAGATAAAGTTGGGTTTGGAATAAAAAACTCACTTATCACCACTCGCAAAATAGTAGCAAGTGTGCATATAAATGCATTTAACATAGATTGATTAGTAGTGTGCGTGATAATGTTAATCAACCGCAATGTTTACTTTCATAGCAAAATAAGTGATTTGTTCTGATTTGATTATTTTTGTATTTTCATTTTGGACAAATCGTCTAGTTACTAACTGAATTTCTTTGTATGTATGCGGGTTGGCTATAGAAGTCAATAAATATACAAATTATACTGGAAGCTTGTAACAATTGTTGCAGCCCGATACAATCCAAAGATTTGGGAAAATCTGTGATATTTCATTACTATATATTATATATATATATATAACCTGTCATTGCGTTGGTCAATTGTTAATGCATAAGAACGCTTTCTACGTCTGGAATGTGTTTACTAGACGAAAATATATTTTTTGACTATTTGAACGAATTACACGAGAATGTTGTGACAGCGTCACTTGCGAGTCGTTCACAGATATATGATAATTATAATAGGTGTAAGATTTAATAATTTATTGTTATTCAATTTAGTTTTCCGTTTACCGATAGGTGACGAAACTGAACCAGTTCAATGGGACGTAAACGTTATTATCTTTATTAAGAAACCCCGTTTCATTATACATCTTGGCGATACGGTGTGGCTACGGGTCTTTATATGGATTATGGGGTGAACAACGTGTTTGTAGGTTCCGCATTCGTGAAGAGTTAAATGCGGGGCTTGCTTTGTTATTTGTGTACATTTTATAAAAGACTGCCGTGAAAGGATGTGTATATGTGCATAATTTCGTCTTTAAGATGATTTTTGATACTAGCCTGTCCCAAAATTTGCCGTTAGGTTTTTTTTTTAACTATTTATTAATCAGATGTTTGCAATATCTGAAGTAGGTCGGCCAGGCTAGTTATTGAGTGCGTAACTTGAGATGGCCATTGTCTGGTATGGCCGCGAAACGCAGGTAGCTCCTGTATTATTATGTACAAAGTACTGCACCCACCTCTACTAAACAACTGTGATAATAACACTAAGTAGCGTAGCAGGCGATTTATATACTAGTTACGTCCATGAGAAGGGATGACACCATATCTGACATATTGTATTGTGATGATAATTCTTATATCAAAGCGTGCAGAGCCACGCGGCCGCGTTTTGACAAAATGTTTTTCTCTAAACAAGACTGATTATTTCTTATTACTAAATATTTTATACATGTTCCACATTGACTGAATGAATTAAGATGTCTGTATTTATATTGGTAGTATTTTTCTCGCTGTGTGTTTCTCAAAAAAAATTGAGTATTCACTATGTTGGATATGTGTCACAACGCCTTTCTAAGCGGTCACCGAATTGAAAAAACCTAGTGTTCAATTTGTTTTTGTTCATTCAGTTCTAGTTTTCTTTACTGTGATGGAAAATGTTGTTGACAAATTATGCGGCAGCGACAGTATTAAACTGTAGAGTATATTATTTGTTGTTAATTTGCAAAATTTTATTGATCCAACACATGATATCTCATAGGCAATCGTACTTTTATGCTTTACTTTTTAAGGATTTAGTTTTGAAAATTGGAAGTTGAAAAATATACATAGATTTTTAAGTATGTGGCAATGCAGATCTTCATAAATAGTGATTCTATTAACAGGTGCAACATAAATATGTTGATATCCAATTTATAAAACAGGAGGAAAAGACTCCTTATATGAAAATGTCCCAAAGGGAAGTCTTCTGAATGTTTCAAAGAAGTGCATTTCTTCTATGTAATACAGTATTAAATTCAGAATAATAAATGTATAATTATTAAAAAAATGTATTATTTATTGTGTAATGAATTGCCTGTCCTCCTGTAGTTTCGTTTTACTGTTCTGATTATAGGCTTTGGCCTTTTACCTGGACAAATAGGTGACGTAATGAATGATAATTTCCTCCAAAACTGTCACCTGCCCGGGCGTATAGTGTCAATTTTCAAACCTAATTGATTAAATCTTTTTTGTTTGACGACAGTTTTGAAACATGCAAATTTCTGAGCGCATTTTTTTCGTAGTTTGTAGACTTTTTATTTTTGGTACCATATTGACTTCAATCCGTGTGATGACGGAGTAAGGAAAGATTTCACCATTCCCTATCTCGCCCCTAGGTGACGTAAAAGACGACTGAGGGAAGAAATATAAAAATATCTGGAGAAAAAACTCAGATTGACTTCAGTGTAGCGAACGATCACGCTGCTTCTAACAATATCTTATTTGTCGATAAATGAGTAGGTAGTTTTCAAGTTATGCAAGAAACAGCAGATGAACATTTATACTAGGATACTAGCAAATAACCTTCAATTTGGCTTCGTCATACTTGCGTAAAAACGTCTTATTCAGTAGTTAGTGGATAAACAGTGGGTATGGTTATCATAACAGCGGTCAAAGGTGAACGCACACTTATCCGCGCCGAACGAAACGAATTTTAAAGTATTTACAGACTATCAAACTTGGTCCGGAACGGACCACGAATATGCTGTGCTTTGAACTAAATTTGATCGTGTGGCGCACGGTCCGCCGGACATTATTATTATTAATATCGGTA
This sequence comes from Lymantria dispar, assembly GCA_032191425.1. Classification (NCBI taxonomy): domain Eukaryota; kingdom Metazoa; phylum Arthropoda; class Insecta; order Lepidoptera; family Erebidae; genus Lymantria; species Lymantria dispar. The sequence continues at coordinate 24,150,776 of CM063457.1, forward strand.
CGGCTGGTTCGGAGCGCTTGCACATCGAACGCGGTGCGTTCCGGACCGAATCGATCGTGTAGACGGCGCACCGAACCATATGTCAGTTTAGTCGCTATTGTGCCACCGTACGCGCAACATGTCGCAGCGTGTTGCGCGTACGTTGACATGGATTCGGAGCGACGCCAAGAAGTTCTCTACCTGACGCTAGAAATTTTAAAGTAGTCACTAATCTCTCTTCAGCATTCACAGCTTGTCGTATAACTGTATCGGATTTAGTTATATGTGGTTTCACAAGATCCAACATTCAATAAATGCTTCGGAATTCATTTGAAGATATTTACTAAAATCTTTACCATCGAGATCTTTAATGAGATTCATATGACTGTACTGTTGTCTGTTTCCGAGATAAAATTTTGCCCATTCTTTTATTCTTTTTCGTTGGTTATGTAATGGCGATGTAGCAACGATAGTTGCCGCAACTAATGCAATTTTGGCCTGTTTTGATAGAATAGGTGGCATGTCGAGGAGACGTGTTCACCCAATGCTAGCACTGGACGATTTGGAGTCTGGTGCGCTTGTCTGTTGTGTAGACCGCACCGTACAGTTCGTGGTTCGTTTCGAACCAGGTTCGATCGTCTGTGAATACTTTTAGAATTCTGTATATGAAATCTCATGAAACCTCGCACATTTGCCCGCGTCGAATCGTCCGAATCTGGCAGACGATTTCTATACAAAATTCTAAAATTCGATCCGTTCCACTCGTTCGGCTCGGATAAGTGTGCGTTCACCTTAATGCAGCCGTAGAATTCATACGCTAGGGATTGCGATCTGAGATCGATTAATCAAGAAATCGATTTAGCAGGCCCAAAAAATCGATTTTATAAATCGATACGAAGCACTGAATCGATACTGTACACTAGAAAATCGTCATTCGATTTTTTCCTGCAACATCACTTTCAGATTTCCTAAAAAAAAGTTCATCACAATCCTGCCAGGAGAATAGTGTTCCGTTTCCAATGTATAAATTATTTTAAGACATTTTTTTTTTGTGGGTGGGTCGCGGTCGGCGCGCCTCCGCACCACTCCGTCCGGGGCGACAGAGGGGCTTAAGCACGCAACTCCCGCGACCCACCCAAAAACCACGTCGCCTTCGTCGTTGGGCCGACCACTGGAGCAGCGTTAACTTGTCGTCAGTGGTCGGCCCGACGGAATACCCCCTATTGGGGTACCCTCCCATCGACCGACGTCCCCCCCTCGGGGAGGACGTCGGTCTTTCCTCACGCGGTCGGCCTCTCGGCGGGCGACGGACTAATCCCCGGTCACGTCACCCGCGGCCTCGGCTAGGGCGGCATGAGGCGCAGATAGTTGCGCCTGCGCCGCCCCAGTCGCCGGCGGCGGATCTCCTCATCGAGGCTGCGCTCCTCACGCAGGCGATCCGCCGCCTCCTTCCGCGAGATCACTGCCTCGCAGAAGGCTGCGACCGCGTCCCAATTCCCGACGCTGTCGACCATCGCCCTAGCGATAGCCGGCAGCGTCAGGTCCGTACCGATGATTGCGACGAGTTCACAGCGCTGCACTGCCCAAGCCCCGCAGGCCTCGAGCGTATGGCGCGCCGTGTCCTCGTCGCAATCGCAGTGGTGGCAGGACGGTGTACTCTCCCTCCTAACGACCTTGTGCAGGTATTTGGCGAAGCACCCATGCCCCGTCAAAACCTGCACCAGTCGGAAGGAGAGTACCCCGTGCCGCCTCTCCAACCACTGCATCAGCACCGGCCGGAAGGCCTCCACAGTTCGCACCCCGAACCGAGGCCTCTCCAGCCGGACTGCCCAACGGGCGATGACGTCTCGGCGGGCGTCGACGCGCCAGGCGGTGAGATCCCTTAACGAGACCACACCGCCCTCCGCTCGCACCCCCGTCACCCGCCGATATAGTCCGACGAGCATCTCCGCTTCCAGGTCCCACGGGGGAGTCCCGGCCAATAGGCACGCTGCCTCCGTCGCCACCGTGCGGTATCCACGGATGGCCCTGACCGCCGTGACCCTCTGTGGTCGCCACAGAAGGGCCCTAAGTCGGGCGGTCATGGACCCCGCCCACACCGGTGCGCCGTACAGGGCCATCGACCGGATGACCCCCGCGTACAGCTGTCGGCACGCAGCGCTCGGTCCGCCCACGTTCGGCATAAGCCACGATAGGGCGGACGCCGCGCCGAATTATTTTAAGACATTGCTCTCCAAATTTCCTAAAAAAAAACTCATCACAATCCCGCCAGAAATACATCTCGTATTGAATGGGAAGAAAATTCGAAAAAGATCGATAGATGCATTAATCGGAAATCGATCCTGCAAACCTCGATTTTCTTGTGAATCGATTCTTTGGACGACGATTCAAGAATCGATCTTTTTCAGAAAGATCGCCCATCCCTATCATGCTATTGTGCTATTAAACTGGTTATTCCGAGTATAACACTATATATAGATACCTAGTTATTGGAACCACGGAGTAAGTACAAAGAGAAGTTGTTGTAATTAATATTTTCTATGAAACAATGCGTGGCAGTTACAGGGGGTGAGGGGTTATTACCTGTCTCACTCCCTCCTTTATGCTGTCTTACTCCCTCCTTTATGCTGTCTCACTCCCTCCTTTATGCTGTCTCACTCCCTCCTTTATGACCATCTACCGGCTATTAGCATAAGTACTAGTTTCGTATTTTTATGTAGTTGATCTATCTGGCACTAGATGTCAGTAAATGTGTAGCGCACCAGGGACGTACTCGGAATTTACCTATATCAGGGAGAGTTGTTTTTTATTTGTAAGATACAAACAATCTTATTACCCGTTTGCTCTATTCAAATATAAATCTGCATAGCGAATAGGTGAATGACTACTGTTTTTAACCACACCTTGCCTTATAAGGCTTGTTAGCATTCTTTATAATATTAATATTTTAATAAAAATACATTTTCCTTTACTGTCCTTCTCGTTCGACAATTCACTGGAAATGCACATTATGTATGTAATTAACTCGGAAGCTTTAAAGTCTATTTTTTTCATATTTGTCTTTTCATACGACCAAATAATACAATTATTTGTTTGGGTTTCTAACGGATTGTCGAATGTAAACCCTAGTTAGATTATAAGTGTATATTATAATAATAATAATAATTTATTTTGCTCTGAAACATGGTACAAAAGGATGTTACAAATTTTTTTATTGTTCTACATGTCCTGTCATAGTTATATAAAATGCAAAATTACAGTCACTACTGATAGTATGAAAATATAAGTCATACTTTGACATAATCACTGGTTACATAATTAAAAATAATAATAATAATAAGACGTGGAGTGTCATCGGTAGACGTCCCATCCCATTTTTACATTAATTTCTCCAAAGGCCTCTGCGTGTTGGATCCATATCCCCATGTAAGCCTTTCAAAGGACCGGGTATCTTCCCTTGGAAGATATCCGGAAAATGTCAAGAAAATAATGTCATAATATTATGACATAATAATAATTTACATTTTATATTGAAAAATTCCTGAATGCTATAAAAACGCTTTTCACTTGGCCATTTTGTCAAATTGTATTTAAATTGATTAGATGTCATAGTACGAAACTTGTATGGTATATTATTATATATTTTAATGCACATTATATAACAATTATTAGATGTTAATGATAATTTACTGGAAGGTATATGCAGCTTATTAGCATTCTGGGGTCTATGGGCATAATGCCTCTTTGGTTCAGCAAATAGATTTCTATGCTTTACGACAAATATGCAGGCTTCAAAGATATATATACTGGGTAGCAGGCCCACCGCTAGCTGTTTCACCGCCCGCGTGCGATACCGATTATGTCGCCCCTTTTTTGGTAGGCTATGGTCTGGGCACATCCCGCCCAATCCGTCTGAGGCGACGGATGAGCGTCGTGCGACCACGTAACCTACCCCCTCCCCGTCGCTAGTGCGTCGTCCCCAGTGGGAACGATTTCTTGATATCCGTGGCCGCCTCGGCGGGTTACCATTTCGGATACCGTCGCCTTTGTCGCTCCGGCAACATTGCAGTGTTGCCGGTCGGGGAGTCACACTCACGCGGTCGGTGGTGCGTGGCGGACTAAGCCCCAGGCCGTCCACGCGCGACCTAAGCTAGGGCGGCATCAGGTACAGATACTCGCGTCTACGTCGCCCAACCTGCCGGTGACGGAGCGTGTCGTGGTAGAGGAATTCCTCCCGGACCCGCACCACCGCCTCCCTCTGCGATACGACTGCCTTGCAGAAGGCAGTAACCGAGTTCCAGTTCCTGACCGTCAGGTCAATACCCATGACTGCGAAGAGTTCATGTTACTGCTCTGCCCAGGCCATGCAGATCTCGAGCGTGTGCTGCGCCGTGGCCTCGTCGCAATCGCAGTGGTGGCAAGACGGCGTCCTTTCCCTCCTCGCAACTTTGTGCAGGTACTTGCCGAAACAACGATGACCCGGCAAGACAGTCCGTGACACTGAAGCGCCTTCCCGACGGAGCTGAATGGTAGACTATTAAATGCGTTAGCGATGTCCAGAGAGACCACCAAAGACCTCTCCGTGACTGCCTCCGTGACCATCGCCTTTAGGCGCAGCACAGCCCGATCGTAGAACGTCCCTTCCGAAAACCGAACTGAGCGTCCCACAGAAGACGCTAGAAAAACAAGCGTTGTACAGTCCCCTGAGGCGTGGTCCTAGATGTTCGAAGACCAGGGCCAGCCTCATGTTGGGTACACCGCCCGGCCTGGGAGCGGTGGTCTTAGCACGCATTCGCGCCACTGCCATCTGGCTCCGTGACTAGCGAAACATTATCAGCAGCCACCCGATCATTCCCTCCTCCTCCTTATTCCCTCCTCCCCTCCGCTCGATGCAGTGCGAATTCAGTTAGCGCGTATAATAAAAATAGTTTTTGTCCTTTTAAGGATTAACTATCGGCTCGTGCGTTGTTTCTAATTGTGTTTTATTGTGTTTAGTGCGTGTTTACGTTCATTACGATAAGTATTTGTGCTTATTTATTCTAAAATCCAGCTTAAATCGGTAAGTCTTTAACTTTTATTAAGTAGTGGGTAGTGACAAGTCACTTTACGAACAAAATAATTTTTGTTCGTTGATTGTTACTTTGTTTACAATCGTTGAGTACTTTTATTTCATTATAAAATGTCGAAATATTATACGGACACTGAACCCCCTGATCGCGGGGAAGAAGTTTTTCGCCTCAGTCAGCTGACATCGCGGTCACCTCCCGCTGCCAACAGCAGACGTGCGCTCTATACCCAACCATCGCCTGCCTACGTTACACCCGAAACTAGGCTTCAACAGGAGAATAGTGCAAAAAATTCTCCATCACTTAATATTAGCGATGCTAGACAGGCCGACTATTGCGATCTCGTCACGGAGGCATCGTTATTTTTATCGAAAATTAACGATATCGTCAACGATCAAGGTTCTCGCATGAACATCGCGAACAAAACAACGATAATGGATTACACTCAACGTGTTACTACCATTGTATCTCTTTTAACCTTGAAATCATCGTCTAATGAGACTAAATTAGCGAATATTGAGCTAGAATTAAGCCATACTAAAACCCAACCACCGTCAAATATTCATAAACTATCTTACGCTGAAAAACTTAAGCTACCAAAGGTTGTGCCAAGTGTTGAGGTGCGAACGTCACGCGCTCCCTGCGTTATCGCTTATCCGACCGCTGAACGTTCAGCCGATTACGCGTCGTCGTCTGCCACAAAGAAAGCGTTATTGAGCGCGATTAAGCCAGTTGACGATGGCTTTCAAATAGTAGGCGTTAAAAAGGCCGCGAAAGCAGGTGTAGTTCTGCGAGTCACTAACGAAAAGCAGATTAAAAAATTGCAATCTGTAGACGCCATTAAGGCTGCGGGTTTACGTCTAGAAAAACCGAAAGGTCGACGACCGCGCTTACTAATTAAGGACGTCCCCATCTCTATGGAAGACAATGCGTTCCTAGTCGCTCTCTATCGACAAAATATTAAAGACGAAATATCTATTAAAGAGGACGACTTTATTAAAGCCACTAAAATTATTCGCAGTCGAAAATTGCAGAACGGTCGCAAGTGGATAGGCATAGAACTCGACCCAGAAGTACGTACCCATTTGTTAAGCACCAAAGAAAAAGTTTTTATAGATTGGGCTAGCTGCCGTTTTTATGACGACCTTGAAATTGTACGTTGCGCGAACTGTCAACAGTATGGTCACGTCGCTAAATACTGCAATGAAAAAACACCCACATGCGGTCACTATACGGAAGGACATATAACAAAGTCCTGCACAAATAAGGAAACACCTGATTTTAAACCAAAATGTGCCTCTTGTAAGCGTTTTAAGAAACCTTACGATCACCCCTGCGGCGCGTCGGACTGTCCCACCTACAAATTTAAGCTGGAACAACTAGTCGTAAACACTAACTATTAAAAATGGATAGCTTAAACATAGGACAGCTAAATCTTCACAATGATAGGGTGGCTACATCAGAATTAGACCGTCTTGTTATGGAAAATAATTTGGACATAGTACTTATTCAAGAGCAATACCAGAATGCTCGCTTGCGCAGTAGGGTTGTGCAATTGGATAACAAAGCACGCGCCGGAATATATGTATCAAATTCTAAATTTACAGTCACATCGTTACAAAATCTAATGACATCGCACTGTGCTGTCGCGGAGGTTACATCCCCATCCTGTAGGGTTTACGTTGTGAGCTGCTATTTTCAATACTCAGACCTTGTCACCTCACACTTAAACCATCTCTCCGTCATGTCTTGCGGTCTCTTACGGGCCGTAAAACGAAAGTAGGTGCTGACGTAAACGCGTCATCTACTCTGTGGTATGGCAAAATTAGATACACCGATACTGATCGTCGGTGTGCGATAGAAGATTTCATCGCCGAGATGAACCTGTCCATCTATACTAATATTATAAAGAGGTAAAATTTGTAAGTTTGTATGTAACGAATAAACTCAAAAAGTACTGGACCGATTTTAAAAATTCTTTCACCATTGGAAAGCTATAATATCAGGGAGTAACATAGGCTATATTTTATCCCGGTATTCCCACGGGAACGGGAACTACGCGCGTAAGGCGACTGAATCCGAAGCGAAGCGAGGGCGGATTGCTAGTCCATAATACACCTGATGCACCACCAACTTTTTGCAGCCCTTTGGGCGAATCTTCTATTGACGTCACGCTATCAAGCGCGGATGTCCGCTTGGATAGGTGGCGCGTCCTCCCAGACGCGTCGTGTAGTGATCACCGCCTGATCGTGTACGAATTTAAACCGAGACTGATACAAGATCCTCCCAGTCAGAGTTACAATTATAGATATAAAAGTAAGGGAGCAAACTGGGAATTCTTTAGTTCGTTATTTTCCTCGTGTGCCGGGCATTTCACTCGCGAAGAATTAAACGCGGAAGAAAGTGCTGAGATAATGTCACACTCTATGATATACTGTGCTGACATAGCCCTAGGTCGCATATCTATCCCTAACACCAGAAGGTGCGACTGGTGGAACAATAAACTGGCCGAACTTCGCAGACGCTTTCGAAGAGCACGTAGAAAATTTAACAAACTTAAAAAGTCATGTGTAACGGGAGTAACGTTTGATGAGTCCTCACTTGCACTCAGAACTGCAAGGTCTTACTACCGGATTGCGGTGGAAAGGTCTAAAGATGCGTTATTAAATAGGGTAGTAGAAAAACTGGAAAATGAAGGCCCGTGGTCTCCATTATATCACGAATTTAAAGCCAATCGATCAGTTGACCTAGGTTATATACAAAATATCAAAATAGATAATAAACACACCACGGGTGTAGAGGAGACCACAGAAGCTCTAATAAATACTTTAATACCGGACGATAACGTAACAGCTGATAGCGAACATCATACGCAAATAAGAGCGTGGGCCACTTTGCCACCTCTATCTCCTATGTCTGACCTTCCCTCTCTAACTGAACTTTTAAATACCGTAAAATCCCTTCCTCTAAACAAAGCAGCCGGTGAAGATAAAATCTCTATTAAAATGATTAAAGAAGCTTGTCGAACGTCAGCCGACTCAATGTTACTAGTTTTCAATCGTTGTATAGCGAAAGGCATCTTTCCTCGGCTATGGCGTCGCGGGTTTATACGTATAATACCGAAACACGGTGATAAGCCACCAGACGACCCGAAGTCATATCGACCAATTACTCTACTGCCGTCACTAGGAAAACTCTTAGAACGTCTGAATGTTCCCCGTTTGTTACCGGGTGGCCCCACATTCAATCGTAGTCAGTTTGGATTTACCCCGGGGAAATCGACTGTCGACGCGGTCATTGCCGTTAGAAAAATTGTTTCCCTATCAGATTTTAAATATATACTATGTATTTTTCTGGATATCTCAGGTGCTTTTGATAACGCATGGTGGCCGATGCTACTTCTTAAACTGAAGGCTCGTGGATGCTTTAGGAACATCTACCAACTCGTACAGTCATACTTTCTACAAGGTTCAACCACACTGAAACTCGGTCACCATGCTGTGTCTAAATCACTGACGTTGGGCTGTCCTCAAGGATCAGTGTTAAGCCCATATTTGTGGAATCTAGGGTTTGATGACCTTCTTGAGCTACCTCTACCGCAAAATTGCTCATTGATTGGCTATGCTGACGACGGTCTCCTACTTATACAGTCAAACACTAGAGACGGACTGGAGAAATTGGTGGATATATGTCTCAACTCAATACAAAAATGGGGCATACAAAATCGACTTACTTTCGCCCCCCACAAAACGTATCATCTTTTACTTAAAGGTAATTTACAGTCGAGCCCCCGTATAAAATTTAACAACACTGTAGTTAAAAAGAAGGAGTCAGTATGTTACCTCGGCCTGGTCCTAGAGAAAAATTTTTCGTTCATTGAATATATTAAAACTGTAGGTGAAAAAGCCAAACGAAATTTCTATGCGCTTACCAGAATTTCAACTTCCACCTGGGGCCTTCGTTTTAACACACCTAAAATTATATATACAGCCACATATCTGGGCTGTATCTGTTATGGTGCACCGGCCTGGGCTGATCGTACTACCATAGGCGCGGCTCGGCGTAAGTTACTACAGAGTCAACGATTAGCGCTAATATTTCTGTGTAAGGCATACCGAACAGTTAGCACCGAAGCCTTACCAGTACTTGCAGGTGTACTTCCGGTCGACTTAGAGATACAAAAACGTGCGTCCATCTATTATTCCACTAGGGAAAACATGACTAACAATTTTCTTTTACCACGCGATCGTAATAAAATTACCGGACTTATTGCACCGCAATCCGTCGTTAACGATAAGCTCCTGACCGAATGGCAGGCAAGATGGGATTCGTCAACAAAAGGTCGTCATCTATATCTATTCTTTCCATCTGTTCGTGAACGTTTGGAGAGAACTTGGCTAGAAATTGACCACTATGTAGCCCAATTCCTCACAAGCCATGGGAATTTTAGAAGTAAATTATTCTATTTTACACTAGTAGATTCACCATTTTGTCAATGTTCGACCTCAAACTCCTATTTTGAACAAACAGCTCATCACATCCTTTGGGAGTGCATTCTCTGGCGCAACGAGCGGAACGTCATGTTAGATAATATGCATGTCACGTCTGGGGTAGTATACTATTCGGATCTTGTAGCAACTCGAGAAAATTTCCGTGCGTTTAGGCGCTTTTGCCATACCTATTACTGTAATCAAACCTAAAGCTCACAAATAGGTCCATTAAGCTCTGTCCAATCCGTGGTGCTGTACCGCTGCGTTTCACGTAGATTGTACAAACTCTTATTTACTGGCTTATCAGCCAACTTTGCTTCATGTCTCCCGCTTTGCATAGGAGGGAAGTGGAATCTTTCCAACTCCTCCTGTTTTCCCCCAAGACAATTAAAAGCGATTCCCGGGACTTCCTGAGGGTCAAACCTCAGTGTCTTATACGGAGACCATTGTGGATCCTGGCTTACAGGAGTTACAGTGGTGGGAATGTGTGGTGGGATTAGTCCCATTTAAAAAAAAAAAAAAAAAGCCACCCGATCACTTTCTAGTAAAACCATGACTGGGGGTGCGTGTGCAACCCACCATGAGAATAGGGCCTCGTGAACCCTGGTAAGGAGGTCGGGCAGAGAGTCTCAGTGATTTTGTGCGCGTAGCTTACTCAGCGGCGCAGGATACGGGCGACCACAGACCTCAGATAGGTTGCACCAGCATGGTATAGTAAAGTTAGGTAAATTTAGGTACGTAAACGTAGTACGTACCATAATTATAACTCCTTTGCGTTTCTGTTTTACACTTTTTATAACCGACTTCAAAAAGGAGGAGGTTCTCAATTCGTCGACTCCAAAAACATTATATTGGTTGGTTTTTTTGTTAAAAATTATTTTTTTTGGGTCGCACTCGCCGCCCGGCTCCGTCCGGGGCGACGGAAGGGCGGCGCGCGGCCTCATAACACACCGTAGCACGTCACCTTCGTACTTGGGCCGACCACTGGTACCGAGTTCCTTGTCCTCCGTGGTCGGCCCGACGGAATACCTTGCGAGGTATCCTATACTCTCGTCCAGGACGCCAGTCGCCGTCACACATTAGCCTCTTTGCGAGTGATGGACTAAAAACCCCGATCCGGTCACCCGCGCCCTTGGCTAGGGTGGTATCAGGTGCAGGTACTCGCGCCTGCGCCGCCCGAGTCGTCGGCAGCGGATTGTGTCGTCGTGGAGACGTTCCTCCCGCACACGCGCTGAATTGACGGTGACCGAGACGCCGATGGGAGGTGCCATACGGGACCCGTGGTGCTAGAGGGCGTCTTGTCCAGAGCCACCCTCAACCCCAGTGCCTCCATCTGCCTGACAATCGCCTCGGTGCCAAGAGTTGCCAGACTTGCCACCTCCTCTAGTGTACCAGACCGGGCTATGACTAGAATGTCACGCGCGGAGCTTGCTCAGCACCGTGCGATCCCAGGTCACACTCGAGACTGTCCAGTATCTGCTGACTAACGTCTTTGGCGAGACGGACGGCCAACCTGAAGGCATACCGCACACTGGAGTAACCTTCGTACTGGCTGGCCCTCCCGCTCCGCGCCGCGATGGAGCCGCCGGCTGCGGGTGTAGGACCTCCGGGCACATACGCACACCGCCTGGAGACCTGCCAGCCAGGTGACCGCGCTGTTCGGAGGGAGACACCGCACACGGGGTATGGCCACATCGCAAATCTGCGTTAACGCACAGCGAATGCGGCCAGCCTCGGCGTCCACCCCGTCCGCCTGGGGCATTAAGGACAGCCACGAGTGAACGATGGCTGCCTACGCCAATGGGTCCCGATCCAGTTGACCCACAGCCCGCCGCGGAAACGCGGGAGCTGCGTCCGCCGTGTGACCCCTGCTGGGCTGTCAGAGGGTCCGGGAGACCTCTATCACGGACACGGACGCATCAGCTCCTCCCGTGTGCAGCGACATTTGGGTTAGCAAACGACAATCGACGATCCGCGACCAATTTGCCGCTCTCGTCCCTTCTCCGTCCGTCCTGCGGCCGCTCGTCGTCGGATGGTTCTGCCGCCCTCGTCCGTTGACATTTCTGGGGCCGTGTCCCTGAGCTCTCCGAAGGCCCTGCGGCACCGCCGCCCTCGTCCTGTGACGACCAAGCAGTGCTGCCGTCCCCGTCCTGCGACGGTTCTGCGGCCAGAAGCGATGCCGCCCTCGTCGCTAGGGAGAACGACAGCAGCTTCTAATGCCTGCCGCTCTGCCGCTCGTCTCCGCGCAGCGCGTTTTGTTTTGCATTGACAGATGATTGAAATATAATCACACAAGTTTACATATCATAAATTATGCCGAAACTATTAACAAAATAATTAAAAAAAGAAGTATTAACAAAATAATTGCAATTCAATGTGCCATCGTTATTGACTATCTGCCATAATGCTCTTCGAATGTGTACAAGTAGGTACTTAGGTACCTAACCTACCCACTGAGAAAGAAGCTCAGATGGAATTAGTCTAACTTCCGGGGATACTTGGGGTGCCACCAAACGAGGCCGTGTGGTTCAACCTGCTGACAGACGAACGTTTGGTATTGCATCTTAGATTTAACGGATGCCGGTGTTAACGCCAATCGGTCGGTTTCGGTATGGTAGGCTGAATAGTATGACATAAATTACGTGATGAGTCGCTCGATTTGCCGCCCCCCTGGACGTGCCGCCCGCGTGCGGTGCACGCCTTGCACGCCCGCTTACGGCGGGCCTGCTGGGTAGTGTAAGCAAATTAAATTTCTTGAAAAAAGGATTACTAGTTAGTAAAAGTTACTTATACTTTCTTAGGTATTATTGCCTTCCTTTTTGTCTTTTCTCATACAAAAACGGTCTTCGATAACACCACCGCTTTAAACATTTTTGTGACGTGCTCTTAATCTTATCGAGAAATGACATCGAGTGCAATTGCATCGTTAATAAATAAAGCAGAAAGGGAGACGTTGGCTCGAGTAGTAAAAATGAAATACTCTTTTGCATCATATATTTCTTGAATTATATACATTATTAGATTGAAAACTCATTAATAATCATCATCATCATCATCGCAGCCCACATACGACCCACTGTTGGGCTCGGGCCTCCTCCACAATGGGAGGGGATTTAACCGACTATACCGTGCTGGTAAGACATGTTGGCATTTTTTTTTTTTTTTTTTTGGGTGGGCCATGGTAAGCACACGCGCGGTCCTGTCCGCCCGGGGCGACAAAAGGACGGCGCGCGGGCCCATAACCCACCCGTACCCGTCACCTCGTTGTTTGTTGGGCCGACCACCGGAGCATATGTGACTTGTCATCAGTGGTCGGCCCGACGGAATACCCTTTCGGGTAACCTCACGTCTCGACGTACTGGGACGTCGGTCGCCATCGCGCGGTCAGCCTCTCTGCGGATGACGGACAATTCCCCGGTCCGATCACCCGCGGCCTCGGCTAGGGCGGCATTAGGCGCAGATACTCGCGCCTGCGCCGCCCCAGTCGCCGGCGGCGGAACGTGTCGCCGAATAGGAGCTCTACTCGCACACGATCCGCCGCCTCCTTCCGTGAGATTACGGCCTCACAGAAGGCGGCGACCGCGTCCCAGTTCCTAACGCTGTCGAGCATCTCCCTGGCGATGGTCGGCAGCGCCAGGTCGGCACCGATAATCGCGACGAGTTCACGGCGCTCCCCCTCCCACGCAGCACACTCCTCGAGCGTGTGCTGCGCCGTGTCCTCGTCGCAACTGCAGTGGTGGCAGGACGGTGTGCTCTCCCTCCTGACAATCTTGTGCAGGTACTTCCCAAAACACCCGTGCCCCGTCAGCACCTGCACCAGTCGGAAAGAAAGCACCCCGTGCGTCCGCTCCAACCACTCCATCAGCACCGGCCGGAAGGCCTCGACGGTCCTGACACCGTACCGAGGACTCTCCAGCCGGACTGCCCAACGGGCAATGACTCCTCGGCGGGCGTCGACCCGCCAGGCGGTGATCTCCTGCAAGGAGACCATACCGCCGCGGGCGCGCATCTCCGACACCCGCCGATAAATGTAGGCGAGCATCTCCGCCTCCAGGTCCCACGGGGGAGTTCCGGCCAGGAGGCACGCTGCCTCCGTCGCCACCGTGCGGTAACCCCGTATGGCCCTGATCGCCATGACCCTCTGTGGTCGCCACAGGAGGGCCCTAAGACGGACGGTCAGGGACCCCGCCCACACCGGTGCGCCATACAGGGTCATCGACCGGATCACCCCCGTGTACAGCTGTCGGCACGTAGCACTGGGTCCACCCACATTCGGCATCAGCCGCGAAAGGGCGGACGCCGCGCCGACAAGCCGGGGAACAAGTCGATGGAGATGCTCCCGGAACCAAAAATGCCCGTCGAGCACCAGGCCCAAGTACTTCATGTGGGCCTGGATGCTGATGGTGACCGACTTCACGGTAATCGAAGCGCCGGCGGGAGGCCCGGCGGTACGGAGGCCATGGAACAAAAGGGCCTCCGTCTTTTCCAGGGCTACCCTCAACCCCAGCGCTTCGATCCGCCTGACAATCTCCTCGGTGCCGAGAGTTGCCAGGCGTGCCGCCTCTTCTAGCGTCCCACCCCGGGCTGTGACGAGTGTATCGTCGGCATAGCAAATTACGCCCAGCCTGGGTGGGCGACTTCCTCTCAACGCCCAGTCGTAGCCGATGTTCCACAGGGTCGGACCCAGAACCGACCCCTGTGGGACACCGCACGTCATGGGCGTTCGCACAACGTCCCCTACTTGGTCAACGCAGAGGACGCTGCGTCCCTCCAAGTAGTCTGCCACCAGCCGCCTGAGGTACACGGGCACCCCGTGATACCTCAGCCCCTCCCTGATGCAGCTGAATGGCAGACTGTTGAAGGCGTTGGCGATGTCCAGGGACACCGCCAACAGGACTCCTCCGCCGGTGACGGCCTCCGCTACCACGGCCTTCAGGCGCAGCAGGGCCGCGATCGTCGAACGCCCTCTCCGAAAACCAAACTGGGCGTCCGACAGATCGGGCCCGACCCCGACGAGGTGCCGCTCGATGCGGGCAGCCAACACCCTCTCTAGCAGCTTGCCCGCATCATCGAGCAGCACGATGGGCCTGTAGGCCGAGGCCGACTCGGGAGACCGTCCCGGCTTCGGCAGGAGAACCAGCCTCCCCTATTTCCAGCACCCAGGGAACTGCCCGGACGTCAAACAAGCGTCGAACAGTCCCCTGAGGCGTGGTGCCAGGTGCTCGAGGATCAGGGCCAGCACACGGTTCGGAATACCGTCGGGCCCGGGGGCGGTGGATTTGACTCGCATACGCGCCACCGCCAATCCCATTTCCGGCTCCGTGATGGGTGGAGCACTTTCATCGTCGTCGGCCTCCCGGTCGCTGTCCGGCGAAGCCATGACCGGGGGCGTGTGCTCCGCCCGCCGTGGAAAGAGGTCCTCGACAACTCTGGTGAGGAGGCTGGGCTGGAGAGTCTCGGTGAGGGGGGGCCCCGCCCGTGGAGCTTGTTCAGCGCCGCGAAGTAGGGGCGACCCCAGGGGTCACGCTCGAGACTGTCCAACATCTCCCGCCGACTAACGTCCTTGGCGGTACGGACGGCCAGCCTGAAGGCAGACCGCGCACTGCGGTAAGCCTCGTACAGCTGGCCCTCCCGCTCAGCGTCGCGGTGACGCGCTCGGCTGTGGGTGTAGGCCCTCCGGGCACGTATGCACGCGGCCCGAAGGTCCGCCAATTCTCGGGACCACCAGGGGACCGCACTCTTCGGGGGCAGACGCCGCACACGGGGCATGGCCGCATCGCAGATCTGCGTTAATGCACAGCGGATGCGGCCAGCCTCGGCATCCACCCCGTCCGCCTGGGGCGGTGAGGACAGCCACGACTGAACGATGGCTGCCTCCGCCAACAGGTCCCGATCCAATCGACCCACAGCCCACCGCGGAAACGCGGGAGCTCCGTCCGCCGTGTGACCCCTGCTGGGCTGCAGGAGGGTCCGGGAGACCTCTATCCGGATGTATCGATGGTCAGATAGGGTCTCAACCTCCTCCTGGACGTACCAGCTCCTCACACGTGCTGCGACATTAGGGCTAGCGAACGACAAGTCCACTATCGACCCGCCCTGCTGCCGCACGCACGTTTGCACCGAGCCCCTGTTCAGCAAACAGAGGCCCAGTGCCGCCGCCCACTCTTCGACCGCCCGCCCACGGTCATTCGTCCTGGGGGACCCCCACGCCGTGGACTTTGCGTTGTAGTCCCCCAGAACGAAGATTTGGCGCGGTGCCAGTCGCCGTATCGAGGCCCCCAGGATAGTGAGGAAGGCCCCGAAATCCGTCGCGCTCCTGTTGGGGGAGAAGTAAACACCAAATAGCGTAACCTCTCCCCATTCCGCCGCGACATACCCATCGCCCCTGTCCTTGAGCAACAAAGGCGGGGAATGCCACGACGTGGAGGCGACGATTGCCACAGAGCCGTCACTGCTGCCCAGCCAATTGGGCCGGTCAGGCACCACGTACGGCTCCGCGGCTACGGCTGCACCGATCAACCACTCCGCCATGGCTTGCAGGAAAACGTCCTGTGCCTCGGCGGCGTGGTTGAGGTTGGCCTGCAGGAGGTGGTACGATTCGGTCGCCATTAGTGGGCCGTATCCATCACCTCCTCCACGCTGGCGGGCGATCGGGTCGCGCTAGGGGCGGGAGCAGCCGGGGTCTCTGCGAGATAGAATCCGGCATATGGAAATCCGCAGAAGAACGGGTGTAACCGACATAACCCGAAGAATTAGCGCGTTGAAGTCGCAATGGGCAGGCCACATTGCTCGACGAACCCGCAACCGCTGGGGAAAAAAGGTTCTCGAGTGGCGACCACGCATCGGATGACACAGTGTAGGATGCCCTTCACTAAGTGGACCGACGACCTGGTGAAAGTTGCTGGGCATCGTTGGATGCAGGCAGCACAGGACCGCATTTTTTGGCGTAACGTGAAGGAGGCCTAGGAGGAAATGATAATGAATGATGACTGGCGGTGAGTCGGACAATTAATTTTTCAAGACGTTAGCTTTTACTGACGTGCACATATTAAATGTCCCGCCCAAAACAATTGTTGCAAAACATGAGTGGCGGTCGGCCCCTTATTTGTGTTTAGACGTGTACATGCACCCTCCATAAGAAGCTCCTTAAGATTGAGTAATTTGGCCATTTTATGGATAGAATATAGTGTGACAGACGATATTAACTTTGACGAAGTTATAAATGATTTCGCTGCCCGTAAGTCGCGTAAAATAGAATTTTAGACTTTTTAAAATAATAAACATCATTTTTATAGTGTAAATTATATAGGCGGCGGATCGTCTGCGCAAGGAGCGCAGCCTCGATGAGGCGATCCGCCGCCGGCGACTGGGGCGGCGTAGGCACGAATACCTGCGCCTCATGCCGCCCTAGCCGAGGCCGCGGGTGACGTGACCGGGGAATTAGTCAGTCACCTGCCGAGAGGCCGACCGCGTCTCGTTGTATCGGCGGGTGTCGGGGGTGCGAGCGGAGGGCGGTGTGGTCTCTTTGAGGGAACTCACCGCCTGGCGCGTCGACGCCCGCCAAGACGTCATTGCCTGTTGGGCAGTCCGGCTGGAGAGGCCTCGATACGGTGTCTGGACCGTGGACGCCTTCCGGCTGGTTCTGATGCAGTGGCTAAAACGCCGGCACGGGGTGCTTTCCTTCTAACTGGTGCAGGTCTTGACGGGGCATGGATGCTTCGGCAAGTACCTGTACACGGTCGCTAGGAGGGAGAGCACACCGTCCTGCCACCACTGAGATTGCGACGAGGACACGGCGCAGGATACGCTCGAGGTTTGTGCCGCCTGCTGGGGCGGCGCAGGTGCGACTACCTGCGCGTCATGCCGCCCTAGCCGAGATCGCGGGTGACGTGACCGGGGAGTTAGTCCGTCACCCGCCGAGAGGCCGACCGCGCGAAGAAAGACCGACGTCCTCCCCGAGAGGGGGGGACGTCGGTCGATGGGAGGGTACCCCAAACAGGGTGCATTCCGTCGGGCCGACCACTGACGTCAAGTCACCCTGCTCCGGTGGTCGGCTCAACGACGAAGGCGACGTGCATCGTGGGTGGGTTCCGGGAGTGCGTGCTTACGCTCCTCTATCGCCCCGTATGGAGTGGTGCGAGGAGCGCGCCGATCGCAACGCACCCCCAAAAACAAAAAAAAATAGTGTAAATCATTAATGTTAACACAGTCATGTTACTTACACGTGTACATGGTTTGGAAATAAATATTTTTCACTCATTTCTTTAATTTCGTTACGTTTTTTCTTACCATCATCAACAATTATTATTTTTACGACATCAAAAGGGCGGCAAATTATGACTCCGGCCCGGGCAACAGTAACTCAAGCTACGCCACTGCCACATTTGATGCATAAAGTTAATCCATGTAATAAATATACAATACAGGGACTTGCATCAAAAAACGGCATAGCTCATAGCCTTCCTTATTTCTCCTCAACTTCATTAATGTCAAAAAGAACTGGTCTTTAACATTCAGACCTAAGACACGGCTTCTTTTATAGGTTATTGAATAGGCTTCAGGGCACAAAGTATAAAACACAAACATAAAATTGCTATATGATTCAAGTCCGGTAAATAATAAAAAGCAATACGCTTATCATCATTTCTAAAGGATTCTTATTATTGTTGACTAGCAGTGCCCGCGACTTCGTCCGCGTGGAATAGTGACTTTGGAGAGCATAGTGACTTTCAGGATTTATTTATTTATTTTAAAACTTCTCTCATTGCTGCGCATAAGTCGTAGTCGTTTTGCAAGAGCAGACTGTAGAGAAAGTTGAGGTCTTTTTCTAGGCGTTTCGTAGAGGCTACCGCCCCCTCGTCTCTCATGACCGCCCGCCACATCATACATGCGCGCGCATTCTATCTATAAAAATGAATTGCTGTTCGTTAGTCTCGCTAAAACTCGTGAACGGCTGGACCGATTTGACCAATTTTGGTCTTGAATTATTTGTGGAACTCCAGGGAAGGTTTATACGGTGAGAAAATATGGCAAAATTGCGAGTAAAATACTAAAAACAATAATTTTATTTTCCCATACAAACTGTTCTTATCTGTCAAACATTTAATGTTCGTTCCGACGGTTCAGCATTTTTGGCATAATTAAATGTAGATCTAGATTAAAAAAGGTTGTGGAATCGATAAGAAAATGCGGTATATTAAATAGCTAGAATATAATTCACCACTTGAGAGTGTTGTAAAAGACAACTAAGGGATGTAATATGCATATAATATCTATGCAAGAGAAAGAAAACTTGAAACGAAACCCTATATTGACACGTCTGACCAGCGTGGTATTATCCGTGCGGTGACGAAGTACTAATACAATTCACCACCCGTGTGTGTCGTAAAAGACGACTAAGTGATATAGTATGCATATAATATCTATGTAAGAGAAGGAAAACTCGGAACAAAACCCTATACCAACACGTCTGATCAGCGTGGTATAGTAGGTCAATTTTCCTCCCATAGTTGAGGAGGCCCGAGCCCAACAGTGGGACGTGTATGGGTTGAGACTATGATGATGATTTATCAGCCTCCTACAAATGGCGTAAAGTTGCAGATTAAAGAAATATAACACTTGCCGTAAATTGAATTCAGTTGGATTATCAATAATTCCTTTATATTGATACGTTTGAGGCCAAGTCCGGAGAGCGCCTCAGCTTTAGCAGGATCACCAGCCTCCCCTTCTTTCAACATCCAGGGAACTGGCCAAACGCTATTCAAGCGTTGTACAGTCAAGGTACCAGGTGCTTAAAGACCAGCGCCAGCACCCATCAAAAGAGGCTGGAGAGAGTCGAACGTGACCCCTGGGGTCGTCCTTATTGAACGGCACTAAGTAGAGATCACTTTTTCTTTAGATCAATCAGTAGAAAATTTTGGACAGTCTTGAATGTGACCCCTGGGGTCGCCTGTATCGTAGTGCTGAGTAAGCTACGCCGTCCTCCCCTCGCCGAAATTTGCCTCCCTGACCTCCCCATCAGGGTTGTCGAGGACCTTATCCCACCGCGGAAAGCCCCCCGCAATCATTACTTTGCTGGACAGTAACCAGACAGACAGTTTAATTAGTGGTAGGACCACACTGTCGACAGTTATCTGTCTACAGCTGCGGGCCGGTCCGTCTGGGGTAGTACCACACTCTCGCAGAAAATCGACGTCTGAGTAGTAGCAATTTATTACTGCGCTCCGTTCGGTGAGCAAGAGAGCCGGAAACCCAACTTTCTGAGGGTGTTAGTGTGTGGAGGGTTTTGGTGGTGCTCTTGGTATCACCGAGCCTCAATGGACGCATTCACACTCCCTTCACTTTCTTCGCGGTAGGCAGCGACTCTGTAAAGGTCCATGAGCGGCAGCAACACTTACCATCAGGTGTACTGTTTGCTCGTTTGCCACCGTTTGCAATAAAAAAAAAAAAACCTGAAACCGGAGATGGGGTGCCAAGGGCGTATATTCGTGTTAAATCTATCACCCTCCGGCCAAACGGTCAACCCTAATGGGTGCTGGTACTGGTCCTTGAGCACCTGGTACCACATTACACGGGTCTATACAACACTTGAATAGCATTTGGCCAGTTTCCTGGATGTTGGAAGGAGGAGAGGGTGGAGCCGAAGGTGGGACGGTCACCGGCCTCGGCCACAAACATGTCGATATAATGGTATTATTAATCATTTAACTGGATTGAATTTACGGTAAGTGTTATATTGCCTTAATCTGCAACTTTACGGCATTTGTAGGAGGCTGATAAATCATCATTATAATCTCAACCCATACACATCCCACTGTTGGGCTCGGGCCTCCTCCAGTATGAGAGGGAAATCGACCTACTATACCTCGCTGGTCAGACGTCTTGGTATAGGGTTTTGTTTCGAGTTTTCCTTCTCTTGCATAGATATTATATGCATACTATAACACTTAGTCGTCTTTTACGACACACACGGGTGGTGAATTGTATTCTTACTCCGTCACCGCACGGACAATCATCATCATCTCAGCCCACATACGTCCCACTGTTGGGCTCGGGCCTCCTCCATAATGGAAGGGTAATTGAGCTACTATACCACGCTGGTCAGACGTGTTGGTATAGGGTTTTATTTCGAGATTTCCTTCTCTCGCATAAATGTTATATGCGTTTTATATCCCTTAGTCGTCTCGTACGATCACCCACGGGTAAGATAGGGAGGGGGTGGTGAATTGTATTCTTACTCCGTCACCACACCGCACGGACAATACTAATACTAAAACTAAACTGATAAATACTAAAACAAAATAATTACGAAGAAAAGGCGGTACGAAGTTCGCCGGGTCAGCTAGTACTTAATAATTACATGGCTACAACACTAATACTTACATTTTTAATATCGCGATATCTTTTGAATAAAATGTCCGAATTTAATAATTGAAAAAGTTCTAGAAAGGTATTGAATCCATCTTGAATACGAAGTAATTTATTTTGATAAGGATTAATACGAAGATACAAAATAAAGAGTTTTTAAGCGTGGGCATTTTAATTATTTAAAAAAATAAAAGAAAAACACTTATTGTGAGATAACTACAATAGTTAGACATATGGTCTCGCGACATTTTTTGTAGAAAATTATATGCTCTGCAAAGTTGTAGTATATTGTTTTGTTCTATAATGAATAGTTTTCGCAGCAAACGCGATATAAAGATTTTTTCGGGTAATTTTTTTACACCTTGGGTTACATTATTGGACTTTTAGTACGGATTTCTAATTTTTTTGAAAATATAATATAGCCTATAGCCTTCCTCGATAAATGGGCTATCCAATGCTGAAAGAATTTTTCAAATCGGATCAGCGGTTCCTGAGATTAGCGCGTTCAAACAAACAAACAAACAAACTCTTCAGCTTTATAATATTAGTATAGATTGTGTTGAATTGGTAATTTTTTTGTTTTTTTTTTCTGCCACTCGATACTAAGTAAGACTAATAACACCTTCAGATATTCTAAAAAAATTAAAAAGCCCATCACATATACACAAAATGTGTGTTTCAAAATATGCAGAAAATAAAACACCACATATCGTTTTGAAAATCAGTCTGTATTTAAATTGTACTTCCTGTTTATCCTTAAAAATATCGACATAGATCAGTCTTATATATTTTAGCCAAAAATCACAGTTTTTATTTTTAATTGCTCACAGAAGAGACTCATTTGTCTACAGATGATAAAATTACCCCTATTAAGTAATCAAATTAATATGATTCATTTGAAAGAAGTTATTTGACATGATCAAAGGAGTGTTCACTCCCCTTACTAAACATATAATATATGAAAAGGTGCTTATTTTTTATGGTAATAAATAATCAAAAGTTATCCACAGAAAGGACAACCATTCTGTCGAAATTTTACAAAAAATATCTAAAATATATTTTCATCATTAGAATCATCCGATGTAAAAGTTATTGGGCGTCGTTTTTTTGGGATTAATTCTAGGGAAGAATCAGAGTCCTCTAAAAAGAAACAACGTACTTTCTTTAAGGGCTTTTGACTTGGCAATACGTTTTGAGGCAAGTTATCAGGTGTCAATCTATCAAAGAAACCGGGTGTCATTGATTTAGTTGTAGCTTCGCTCGTCCCTCGACTACTGAGAGACTGAATAGAGTGAACTTCAAAAGAAGTATTTTGATGATTGGAAGGACCCGGCTGAGGAGAAGCCGATGATGAACTGCCAAAGTGACGATCAGGTAAAAGACAGATAATAAGAGAATTTGGGCCTTTATATTTTATTTGAATCTGTCCTAATTCATAATGTGAAAATCTTTCACGAGCTGTGCAATTTAAACAGCTCAATCGTCTGGCACGAATAACATTAGGACTTTGTATAGTCCATAAAACTTGATGTATCTCGAGCGTTCCTTTGAAAGGACGAGTAGCACTTTATTCAAAATCTGAACGATTTCAGGCAACTTTGACTCGTCGATCTTATAAGTTTCTATGTCTTTACAATTTACGTTTAAACATGACATCATTTCATCTAAATTTGATATGTCATTCCCCTTCGCAACATGAATATCACATATGCGCTTGATGCATCCGCCAACACCATCAGGTGCACCTTTTCCATGACCTCGCTCAGTAAAATGCCAAATAACAGATGTAACGGCAAACTCCTTACTTAAAATACCGTAGCGAGTAAAAAGAACATAGATTTGTTGCGATATTGAGTTAAGGGACCATCACTTAAAATATGCAAAGTTTGTAAATCCGGAGATAGTTCCTTAATTCTTTTTGATATAGCGATTAAGTGAACACATATGGCAACTGGATCGTGTCGCAGGTTATCCGATATGCTACAGAAAGATGTAGTATTTATATAATTATTAGGAGGTTCTAAGTTGGTATTGTAATAAATAGATGTATGTATCGAAAGTTGAGGTTTAGATCCACCAAAATGCACCGATTGAACCTCCTGCCCATATTTACAGTTATAATTTTCGGAAAAATCTATATGAAGTAATCCTTCAACCGATGACAAATTTTGTTTGAGCCCTTGGATTATCTTAATTTGATGCATCATGTTTGCTACATGCTTCCTTAAAGTAGGCAAATTCGAGTTTAATTTTTGAAGCAATGCTTTCTTTGTAGTCGAAACTTTTTCTTTTACAGTTTTTCGACACTGTTTTGTAGTATTTTTAATTACAACTGGAACAGTTTTTGTAAGCCACCTTTCAAATAATACAGTATCACTGCCATCAAAATTGTTACACCGTAAAGTATTGTCTTTGCAACCCAAACATCTATTTTCTAAACAAGCCACAGTTATGGTATTGTTACAGCATAGATGCTTCAGCAAGTCTGTAATAGATTTATAAGGAATCATTTTAGCATTGTAAAGTGCCTGAATTATAAAGGCATTATTTGCATGTATGACACATAGGCATGTGTTTCTAACACCTACTTTACGAAATAATGCCCAAAATGGTCGGTACCTCCGAAAAGTTTCGTATGATATGTTGACTCCAGACTTATTTACAAAAATGTTGTGCAAGTTTATAAGAGAATCATTCAAAAAACGAATCTGTTGTTTAGACTTTTTCTCGTTATAGTGTCTTTTTTACCCGATGTAAGGGTGCTTTGTTCATCTTGAATCAAAAATTCTTGTACCGCTTTTTTAATTTTATAAGCCTTCTTATACTCTTTGATTGTTTTGGGTATTTTCTTTTGTTTTTCTAATCTATTTGATGATCTAGTAGCTCTCATTCTATATTTTGCCATTTTAGATTCTAGCTCCAGTATTCTCTTTCTAAGGTAATAATTTTCCGTTCTCAGTCTTTGTGCGTTGCGTTTTACAACTGCATTACCGACTGTCATGCGTGAAAATGAGGGACTAGTCGGAGGCGTATCTTCTTCGATGAGACGCAAAGCATTTTCCTCAACTTTTTTTTTCTGGCGTCTTAATTTGGCTTTTCCTCTCCATACTTTTCGGATTTGTCGTTGTTCTCTGGCTGTGTAATCGTTAATAGTTTTGATTTTACCTTGTTCCTTCTTTCGTCGATATCTTTCCCTGTCCTGTTTCTTTCTCTCTTCTAAGTCGGCTTCATTCATCTTAGCACGTGCACAACGTATACTAAGTTTCTTCTGCTCCCGCCTACGTTCCTTTTTATCTTGCTCGGAAAGCTGAATTCTTATTCCGCTTACCCGTGGCATAGTAACTGTAATATGAATTACATAATAAGATTTAATCATATGAGCAGCACGCAGGTGTACCTACTGATAACATCATGTCGTCACATGCAGACATTATTTTTCACTAACAATAAATATTTATATATAATATAAAAAGATTTTTCTGATAGCATTGCAATCAGAGCCCTAATGAGCGTAAAAGCTTAAGTCTTATTTATTTTTGAATTGTCTACTTACCAACATACACGCAGTACAGGAAGGATCCAACAAAAACGACATTAATCTTGTGTATCTTTTTAAAAAAGTAGTATTCACCGACACCAAAGACATTAATCAAAATTTCAAACAAATGACTGACAGAGAAAACATTATTGCCAACACAATAACAAAAATATGTCGAATGCGTTCAATAATTTTAAAACTATGTACGTTTTATATGTCTACAGAAGAAGATCATAAATATGTGAACAAATGTTTATATATTCTTATTTGTAATTATTACATCCATTTTATTTTATGAACGCTTATTTAAAAAATTGCTTAATCTTCAAATGTTTATTTAATAAAAATAATGTACTAATTATGCTTGAAATATTTTTAAATTATTGTGAAAGTGAGTTACCTTGTATCCGAACAGTCTACAGAAGGGGACATTTTCAAACAAATAAAATTCGTAAAATAATATTTCATTAGTCAAATATGAAAAACTTTGCCAATTAAGCTGGCCAAAACATAACTTTGAATAGTAAAAATACTTACGTGATAAAAATAATAAATACTTAAAGTTTAAGTAGCTTGAACACTTTTTTTTTACGTTTTTGTGTTTGACCTATTTACTGTCCTGACTTCCTAAAAAAAAAGGTCATCACAAGCACGTCCAAAAGAGATTGATAGATCGATTAATCGGGAATCGATCCTTCAGATCTCAATTTTATAGTGAATCGATTCTTTGGACAACAATTCGAATCGATTCAAGAATCGATATTTTTCAGAAAGTTCGCCCATCCCTACAAGTATATCTTGAAAAGTGGCGCGCTCTACCGGCAAATAGTTCTGTCCCTTAAATTGAGACCTTACGTTGGACCTCCTGTGTATCTAATACTCCGTGGATATATGTATCTATCATGGAAGTAATAAGTACTACTTACAACAGGAATGAGCTCTGTCTGTGCATCTTGCAGCTAAAACAACGAAAATAAAACCTTATGTCAAGGACGTAAGAGTCTTGTCGCGCGCAAAATAAAAATGAAGCCGAGTGAGAAGGCAACCACTGTACCCTGTGTCCCGTTCTAACAGTGACTTAGAGTTGCCAGAGTTAAGTTGATTTTGTTGTTGGTAGCAGTGTTCGGAACCGTACGATAATTATCGTACACATACGATAATTTTGTGCCTACGTACGATGTACGATAGCATATTATTATCGTACGCAGATTGTACGATAATTTCTATCATGATGCAAAATTTGAGAATTTATATTATTTCACTCATGCGCCGATAGTCTAAATCGCAGTAGCATGATTTTATTTTGTCCAATAAAATCTTGGGAAAATACCGGGAAATACAAGTTCTCTATTCCTATTGGCTCTTACGATCGGCTCTGCTAAGTTTCACCACTGCCGATACTGTAACTTTATCCAGCGCCTGCTGTACACGCTTTCTTGGTAAGTATAGCATCTACCAATGTGAACAAGAGAATATAGAAAATTATATTTTCTGTTTTTATGAATATAAGTGTATATTGATATATAAAAGAAATTCTTTCATTTTTTATTTCACTATCCATTCATATCCATTTCTTCTTTATAAATACAAAATTTTGGCGTGTTTCATACCCAACTTGCATGGGAACAGTGAAATTTTGTCTGAGTGAATTTTAAAATTGGCGCGTTTATTGAACTTAAAGTGGAAAGGGAATCAGTTCAGGTCTGTACCACGTGTAAAACATTTGGGTTTCAGTGTTCTGTTGATTTGACAGCGGTGGTTTAAAAAAGATAAACTATAGAGTACTTGCATGCATATCAATATTACAATTTATATGATTTATTTATCTATAATAGACATTATCCTAAAAAATACGATAATTTCGATCCATGTACGATAATTTTACGCCCCTGGTACGATAGTCAGTCCACTTCAGGTTGCTAACGCTGGTTGGTAGAAAAATAGGCGATTTATGTAATGTAATGAAGTAAAAACATTTACTTCTAAATTGTTTCTAAATATAAATAATAATTTATTACCGACATGTTAAACCAATATTATTTGTTGCTACGTGCAAAACCTTATTAACACAAAAATGTTGCGATTGGCGTATAGGTTTTCTTTTATTTGTATGAAATACGGATACCTGACCTGACAACCCCACATGAAATTTTTAAACATAATTTATGAATGAAGAATTACGGTGACCATGCTATCCTAGTCCTAGTTCAAGAACAAATAACTTAAATACCTATGCATTTTTCCTTTCAATATTAAAATTACTTTGTTTCCATTTCAGATTTCCTAAAGATCTTAATATTAGGGAAATATGGATAAATATTATACCCATGTATTATATACTCATAGGTGGGCACAGTTAATCCAAAAATTAACTTCGTTAATCGTTAATTAAAATTTTAACTTCAATAATCGTTGAAGCGTTAAATTCGCGAAAATTTAACGCAAGTTAAAGTTAACGTAAAAAGTTAACCATTTAAGACTTACTATTTTTTACTTAGACTTAGGTATTATTTAGACTATACTGTTTTCGTGCCTGTGTGGTGACGGAGGAGTAAGGGTCGGTATACACGACAATGATATACTGTAACGATTCGACTGCGCAGACAGTTTGTGCAGTTTTATGGATAGTGTGTACGAAAATCGTCTTAAATTTTTCTGGTGGCGCAAACGATCGCGGTAGATTCAAAATTATAAGTTGGAGCAATCGTTCAATTCGTTCGCAATGCTTGCTGTAGATGCAAATCAACATATCGCAAGACTATCGCAAGAAGTAATAATATGCGGCGTGTGTCACGTGGACAGAGCAGCGCCTTGAACTTGACTAATGTTACGGACTAAAGATAACGAAGGTTCAGTTTAACAGAAGTTAACAAGAGCGTTAACATTTTTTGAAGTTAACTTAAAACTTAATCCGCTAACAGAAATTCGTTAATTAACGATTAACGGATTAACGAGTTAATGCCCACCTCTGTATATACCATTGTATTATATAATATTTCGAATGGCATCACACTGGAACTATTAAAAAGCATGTTGTAAGATGTAATTTTCTTTAAGTGAAATTAGAAAAATTAATAAAAAATAGACAATCCCACTGATTTGACCACTTGAAATGACAATATGTAAGTGCCCCGCTGGGTTTATACATAATAAATGATTTGAATTTGAAAAATTGAAGCCGAGCGAGAGCTCAGTAAAAGGCTTATTACACTACACGATATTCAGGGCCCTAACTTTGTAGGGGTGCTCTACAACAGCTAAATTATGAAACCTGTTTCACCTGTTTCAGTTATAGCCAAATAACAGTTTCAAAAAACTGTTCCAAAATAACAGCCTGTTGTTCTGTAATACGAGAAAAAAAGGGAAAATAACCATTCTTTGGGAATAATGTTTAGAAGTGGTTTCAGTGTTTGTCCCTAAAATGAAAACGATCCTTCATGCTTTATATATATATGTCGTGGAATACAAAAATGGAGCCAGTACCACTGAGCGGTGAGAACGCAGACTCTGTCGCTCAGCCATCGCTGATGCCGTCATATATATATATATATATATATATATATATATATATATATATATATATATATATATATATATATATATATAACAATTTTCGGCATTTACTGCTTTTATTGATCGGGGAAAACTTAAGCATGTTTCCAGATTTGTATTTGAAATTCTAAAGTACACTGAAAAACTGTTTATTACATTATCAAATCAATAATTAAAAAACTTACATAAAAATAAAATTATCATGTATGTTGTCCAAGAATTTTATAGCAAACTACATACATTGTTAGATCCACCACGTCCTCCTCAATCTATATTTGAAGATCCACATGATATTCAATTGGTGAAGACGTCAGCGAATTCATATCTCAATTTACGTTTAACTCATAATGCAAAATTAGAATCAATGAGACATATGAGGAATAAGCTGGGTTTG
The DNA here is from genome assembly GCA_032191425.1 of Lymantria dispar. Classification (NCBI taxonomy): domain Eukaryota; kingdom Metazoa; phylum Arthropoda; class Insecta; order Lepidoptera; family Erebidae; genus Lymantria; species Lymantria dispar. Next base: position 24,179,162 of record CM063457.1, read on the forward strand.
CGGCAGAAACTTCACAAGACTGTTTTGTTTAGCAATGTCTGATTTAGAATTAAACTTAAATGTAAACTTAACGGTTTTTTTGTTACCTAATTAATTAAATATACTACAATAGGTAGTTTATCGTAATTTTATCTCAGTCCAGCTGCATGTCGTGTCGTGTCCCACAAGCACCAGTCGGTAAGTACCTACTTATAGGAGGCGAGTGTGAAAAGCAAGCAAAAACAGCAAATGTATAGTGCCGCAAAGGGCAAATTTATCATTAGCATCTTTGATTAAAATCCATCTGAAGCAATGATCTGCTGACGTCAGATCATAAATAATTTTTTATAATTATTGTCCTTAAATCATATTTCAATATGGTCACCATTGCCAGAGAGGGATAAAAGGTACAGTTACTGAGCTCTCGCTCGGCTTCAATTTTGCGACAACAGCTCATTCCTATTGTACGTAGTACTTATTACTTCCACGGTATCTATACTTCGTGGATCCGTACTAAACTCTAGCGCAGCCAGTGGCACAAAAGAGAACTAAGATCTGGGTTTAATATTGTGACCATGAATACCTACTATAGATAAGGCTATACCGTTCGGCCTCCTGTGTATCTATACCAGGGATGTTATGGATATGATATTTCGGTTACGGATACGGATATAGGAATAGAATTATATCGGTTACGGATATGTAATTATTTCGGAGTATCCGTTAGTTTCGGATAGTTTCGGTTACGGATATTAAATTGAAGTAAAATATAAACAAAATTACTATCTTGGTATGAACATGTGATGAGGAGGGATGAAATCCATGTGACAAGGCGGGTTATCGATATGAATGTGGATGGACGAAAGAAGCGTGGGAGACCCAAAAAGAGATGGATAGACTGTGTGAATGAGGACATGCGTATGAAAAGGGTGAGTGCGGATATGACGGCCGATAGGAGGTTATGGAAGGTAAGTACATGTTGTGCTGACCCCACTTAGCCTGGTGCCATAGTCATCATTTGCCTGCCCTTATGGCAGGCAAATGATGACTATGAAATAATTTGGTTTTATTTAGTATAACAAATAATAAACAAACTACAAAATAGGGATGACCGATATACATTAGCTAAAAATATCGGTGTTTTAACTCCGATAACATCGATACATCGAAGAAAAAAGAAAAACAATTGAATAGTCAATAATTATTTAGAGCGTCATTAGAAACACCTGTTGAAATTAATTTTTAGAGTGTGCCTAAACGATACTAAGACTGCTGTTTTTCCCCTTATTTTTATTTCAAACATTTTTATTTCAAACATTTTTATTTTTATGAATAGAAACACATTTCATAAAAAAACATAAAATTTTCATTTGATTGTTACCAAAAAGATCGATGTTTTCTTTTGTTTCGTGTAAAAATAAGTAAAACTCCATTTTATAAATGATAGAAATTTAAGACAGTTTTATTTGTATGTTGTCAAACTTGTGCTGTGTGGTAGCGGTTTCGAATACTACCAACCCTTGCTTTGCTCGTGGGTGTCGTAAAAGACGACTAAGAGCCCTAGATTGACCCGGATCAACTCCATCTGGTACCATTTGGATCAACGATTACATTCCCAAGAAGGGTTGACGTCAGGCAGGCGGCCGGTCATAAAAGTCATTGCTGAAACTTTTTGCAATATGTCAAAACAGATGACATATTGCGTCGACCCCAAGTAATTGGGATAAGAGCAAGATGATGATTTGTATGTTGTCAAAAATATTGATGTTTACTTTTGTTTCAAAACACAAATAAAACCACATTGCATAAAAATATTTTGATTGTTTTATTTGTCGGTTACCAAATATGTCAATGTTTACTTATGTTACATATAAAAGTCGTCGTAGATGGCTCCTGCTCCGATACCATGACCATTAATGCTAGTATACCACAAGGCTCGCTGCTCTCCCGATATTGTTTATCCTGCATATCAACGACATGCTCCCTATCGAGAGTATGCGTTGCTATGCGGATGACAGCACGGGTGACGAGCGGTACACCGAGCAACGGAATATCCCTGGGAGTACACAGGCAAGAAGGGTTCAACTTGTGTCTGAAGACGAGCGCTCTCTGGGGTGGGCCTCGGAATGGGGTGTACGTAAGTTCAATCCCACAAAGATACAAGTTTGCGCATTCACTGCAAAGAAAGACCCATTTGGCATGGCGCTTCAGTTCCAAGGAGTAATTCTTCCAATTTCTGAGAGTATTGGGATTCCCGCCGTCGAAATATCGAGCAGAGACTAGTTTAGAAGTCATTTGAAGGACAAAGCCAAATTGGCAAGTAAAAAGTCGGGCGTCCTGAGCAGAGCCAGGCGGTACTTCACACCGAGACAGCGTCTTGTGCTATAAAAAGCACAAATTCGTCCTCATGTAGAGTACTGCTCACATCTTTGGGCAGGTGCGCCCAAATATCAACTCGACCCACTGACTCCCTGCAAAGGCGTGCTGTTCGAATCGTCGGGATCCCAATCTTACGGACGGATTGGAGCCACTGGAGCAGCGGAGGCACTTTGGGTGAATTTGTGTACTCCACCGACTCTTTCACGGGGAATGCTCCGAGGAACTGTTTGACTTGGTACCACCCGCCACCGTCATTCTACCAACGTACCCCTCAACATCGTAGCAGGGTTCATCCATTTCACCTGGAAACGTTATGGTCTTCAACTGTACGTTTCCAGCGATCATTTCTGCCACGTACGTGCAAGCTCTGGAATAAACTACCTGCTGCTGTGTTTCCCGAGCGCTATGACATGTCCTTCTTTAAACGAGGTTTAAGAAGAGTATTTTCTCCACGGTGGGCAACGGCCTGGCTGTGCCCCTGGTATTTCAAAGGTTTATGTGCGGCAGAATCACTTACCATCAGGTGTGCTGCTTGCTCGTTTATCATCGTTGGCAATAAAATAAATAAATATACAAAAACTCATTTCCTAAAAAATTGGCGTGTTTATCTATTTGTTACCAAAACATCAAACATTTCTTTTATTTCATATAAAAATAAATAAAACCACACTTCAGTAGAAAATTAGACAGTTTTATTTATTTTGTTACCAAAATATCGATGTTTTTAATACATCGATGTTTTGCAATCGATATATGTCGTGCATTGATGCTTTGGATTCGAAGTTGACATCCATATTAAACATCGACGTTTTTCTAATATCGATCGTCCCTACTACAAGATTCACAGGGAGTGCAAGCGCAGCGAAACAAAACCTGTCGAAACATGTTTTATTTAGACTCCACCCTTATTCGAAATTATCCGAAACTTTGAATCGGTTACGGTTACGGTTACGGATATATATTTATTTCGGATATCCGATAGTTTCGGTTACGGTTACGGAGCTCCATAACATCCCTAATCTATACTCCGTGGCCGAGACATAAATATTTTTACCCACCACTAGATGACGCTAAAATAAATTATTTTATGCACATACAGTAATACTGGAAAATGAGGGGCACGAAGGTAGAGAATAATGATTGGTATTATATGTACGCTCAGGAGAATCTAGGTAATTAAAGACGTAATATTATTGAGTAAATATGTGGCAAGTATAACTATGTTTTGTAAAAGAAAACTAATTTTATATTTGTATAGCTATTTCCAATTTCAGTTGACTGCCATCTATAAAGACATTTCTAAACTAATACAAGTCATTGGCATGAACTTGAGTAGTACTAAGTGTCAGAGGAACACAACAGATTCGTTGTTCCATTCCTATTGTGTTGCAGAGATGGCGTAAGGTCCAACTAACCTCTGAAAATTTAGTCATGCGGGCTTCTGGGTTGAATGGCTGATAGTGATAAAATTCGTAGCGATTGTTTTTTAGTAAATTGCGAATAATGTTATTAAGTGTGAGTAGAAGTGAATTCTATTTAATTCTTGCATTCAAACTATAATAAACGCAATAGATTTAGATTGATTTGTGCGTTCGTGTTGAGAATCGTAAGAAATCCTGTTAAATCGAGGTCATAATTTTTTGCAATGGCTGAAGTTCTAATGGCTGGTATGTGTTTCCAATGGATTTTTTCTATGCATGTTAATATAAATTCTAGTGTATGGTGAACTTAATTAATATACGTATATGAATTAAAACTTATGCGTATCATCTCCTTTAGTATTTGCCATTTTTATTGGCAACATACCTAACCCAACATTTACATAAACATAAGTACCTACCTTCCTCATATCTAGACACGTCGACCTTGAATCTAATCTTGTCATCAAGTCAATGTTATTCGTTATCAATAGTTTCGTCTGTTACTAAAATATTATTTTTCAGTAATTGCATAATAAAATCCATAAATATATAAATATTTAAAATACCCTAAATATTGAATAATATTCTTCTTTTTCAGTCCATATAGGCCACACTATTGGATACGGGGCTACTCCACATCGAAAGATATATGACGCTGAGCAGGCGGACTGCTAAAATTTTGATAACGAGATTTCCTTCCCTTAAATCGATGTCAGTTTATATATCTTAGTCGTCTTTAACGTAATCCTCGGGAAAGGAAGGAATGGTGAATTGTATTCTTACTACTTCGTTTCCATAAGGACAATAAAAATAAAATGTTAGTCATCATCATCATTTCGGCTCATATACGTCCCACTGTTGGGCTCGAGCCTCCTCCACTGTAGGAAGGAAATGGACCTTATTATACCATGTTGGTCAGACAGGTTGGTATAGGGGTTTGTTTCGAGTTTTCCATCTCTTGCATAGATATCATATGCGTAATATATCCCTTAGTCGTCTCTTATGACTCCCACGGGTAAGAGAGGGGGTGGTGAATTGTATTCTTACTCCGTTACCACACGGAATTATGATGTTAGTAAAATCAAATTAAAGTCATACAAAATTTATTAATTGAAATTTAAATAGCCAAACATCTAACCCTATTAGCTGGTGGATTGTTACACGCATTAGTTATATCGTTCTACAAGGCAGTACGATGCGTTTGGAGCACTTATTGTTTCCTTTTTTTTGGGTTGACAATTAGATACTAATAGGTACAAGCCCATTGTTACCACTGTAGTTATAATTTTCATCACAAATTATCAGATCCATTACTTCATTAGTTTCTTCATATTAGTTATTGTCCTGCAGGAAATTAAATCAGTTGCCTTCAACAGTGCTATGGCTACACTGCGTCTATCTTCTGAGAATTTTGGTGGATAACGGAAACACTTTTATATTTACTAAACTCTTGCAGTCCGAATGACATGACATAAAACGCCATCAAAATTATTCAATATAACATGTTAAAACAAGATATTATACATGTATAATACACGCGCTTTCGCTTTCCCGCCAAAACCCCACTCATTCATAATGTTAGAGTGCATCAAATCAAGGATGTTCACAGAAGTGTATGTGGATATCTCCTAGGCCACTGCAGTTGCGACGAGGACACGGCGCAGCACACGCTCGAGGAGTGTGCTGCATGGGAGGGGGATCGCCGTGAACTCGTAGCAATTATCGGTGCCGACCTGGCGCTGCCGACCATCGCCAGGGAGATGCTCGTCAGCGTCAGGAACTGGGACGCGGTCGCCGCCTTCTGTGAGGCCGTAATCTCACGGAAGGAGGCGGCGGATCGTGTGCGAGTAGAGCTCCTATTCGGCGACACGTTTGGCCGCCGGCGACTCGGGCGGCGCAGGCGCGAATATCTGCGCCTAATGCCGCCCTAGCCGAGGCCGCGAGTGATCGGACCGGGGAATTGTCCGTCACCCGCAGAGAGGCTGACCGCGCGACGGCGACCGACGTCCCAGGACGTCGAGAGGTGAGGTTACCCGAAAGGGTATTCCGTCAGGCCGACCACTGACGACAAGTCACATCTGCTCCGGTGGTCGGCCCAACAACGAGGTGACGTGGGTACGGGTGGGTTATGGGCCCGCGCGCCGTCCTTTCATCGCCCCGGGCGGACTAGACCGCGCGTGCGCTTACCATAGCCCACCCATAAAAAAAAAGGCCATTAGGCTGAAAGGTACCTGATACATCCCTATGTACATGCGGGGTTTATACGAGCCAGTGCAATCTGTTTCTGACAACGTGTGTGGAGAGTTTTCGGCCATTTCTTCAGGAAAGGACTAATACATCCGTCGTGCTATACAATATTGATGCTATTACTAACTTAGTTATAAGATTAGTAACAACATCCTTTTGATTAATTTGAAAATAAAAATTATGAATGTACGAAATTCACGTCCTTATATCGAAATCCTAATTAATTGAATAGGTAAAAACAAGTGTGCATATAAATTTGATCTGTAAGTAAAATTGAGCCTTTTCAAAATGTCACTTGAATGGAGAATAAGTGCGTTTATGATATAAATTTTGTTACATAAATGCACTTGTTCTTACAGAATGAGCGTGTTTAATGGGAATACTATGTAAATCACGTTTGACTCAAATATTCTTTTAGTTGTAATACTACTCTGTGGTAGTGATTGTCACATCTTACGGGCTATTTGTATACCCGAATACCGGTAAATACTCTACACCAGCCATTGTTAATATACGGTAAGTAGAGCTAACACAATTTCATTTTACGTCGAAAACTCCTTACGTCATTTTGGAAAAAAACCAAGAATTGCTAGACCGATTTTTACCAAAAATAATTACAAACGACCGCCATGAAACTCACATCCACGCAAAAAAAAAAACGCGACGAAATCGGTCCATCCATTCGAGAGTTATGATACCAAGGACAGACAGACAGACATTGACGTTAAATTTATAATACACCTCTTTTTTGCGTCGAGGGTTAAAAATAAAGCAATTGAGGTAGATTTAAACAGCTCACTTCTCATATATATACATATATGAGAAGTGAGCTGTATAGAATTTTACCTAAGTACGTCGGCTTTATAAATAACCCACATGATTTCTCAAGATTTTATCAAGCTTGCCACACTTTCAAATATCTTCGAGATTTCCTATTCTTTTTTAGCCCAGATTCCATCATTTTCTAAGACTTACATCTATCTGGTCTTTTGTACCTGTTTGTCCACCAACAAATATGATAGAAAGAAAGAAGAAAGAAAGAAAAATATTTATTTCAGTCTCTACAGCATATTTAAAAAGTAATAACTTATAACTACTTATATACTATTATAAAAACAAAGACTACTGCTAACAATGATAAAGGTAAATATCTAAAATACTGTAGTAGACCGAAAAGGTTCTACCTCAGCATAAGCTGCAGCACAGAGGTGCAACAGCGCTGGTTTTCAGGCAAAACCATTTCGTTGAGCACGGGCCGCCACGACACATACAAACACATAATAAATATCATTATTTATGAATATGAGATAATATTAACAATAAAAATACATAGTAAGCATAAGTATAAAAAAAATCAGGCAGAAATAAATATATTATAACCAAAAATAATAATAAATAACCAAATTCTCAAATCCAAAAAATAGGTATACACACATATACAAACAAATATGGTTACCCTCATCTCGCATCTATAAATTTACGGGTGTGTTCACGCAAGTTTCTTTTAGTGTGGTTATAGTTCTGAAACATTAACACAGTAACAACAGCATATAGCATATAGATTGACAAACTATAAGGATGCCTTTTGTTTTCTAAGCAAATAGTCTTTAAATTTAAGTTTGAAAGTTTTAACCGTTTTTATTTTGCGTAATGGAGGTGGCAGATCATTCCAGCAACGGGTTGCAGCAAATTTGAAACTGCCACGGAATGCTGTCGTTCTGTGCCTCTGTGTTATTAACATGTAACTTGACGCCCTGGTGTTTACGTTATGATAATTTTTTGACCATGACAACTTACTGTATAAATACTCTGGTTGTTTTGAAACAATCACGTCGAAAAGAAGAGTAGCTAGATGAAGTTGCCTGCGGGCAGTCATCTTCATAAGATTACCGCTATTTAAAAATGGGGTTACATGAGCTCGAGGAGGAATATTAAAGCAGAATCGTGCACAGGCGTTTTGCACTCTCTGGATTAATTTCTCGGTTTTACCGAGGATACAAGTACCGTACACAGTGTCAGCATAATTGAGCTTTGACAGAATGAGTGACTCGCACAGCATGACACGCATATCCACACTTAAATACTGGCGAATTTGGTACAGTAGCTTGAGTCTGTAAAAGCAATTTCGTATCGCATCGAGTACATGAGTTTCAAACCGCAAGTGTCCATCAAGCATAACCCCCAAATTACGCGCTTCTTGCACTTGTGCAATTGGATGACCATTAATTTTAATGTCCACACTTTGACATTTTTTTAATATATTTCTGCTACCGGCAATAATAAATTTACTTTTATCAGGGTTCAACCTTAAGCAATTTCTTTCTGACCACTTTGAAATCCTCTCGAGGTCTTCACTTATTTTATTTACAGCCTCTCCTATATTTTTTGGATGAAAAGAGTGATACAGTTGGAGATCGAGAGAGTTGATATTCTCAATATCTCTATTATTGTAGAGCACTTTTTGTAACAAAGATTTCGTTTGAAGTAAATCCTGTCCAGTTCAGACGCAGACCTGCGTTTTATAATTCCAAACGCACCTGCATTTTATTAGTAAGGATTACTTTACTTGTAAATCTACTCTAGTACATCGCCGGATTTGTATTACATAAAAACATTCACAGATACACCTATATGGGTCAATATTTGATAATCGGCCAAAACAGGTCCCCATAATTATTTTATAATTCTAATGTAATATTTAAACTTAATAGTATTTTCATAATGTAGTACAATACTTTGTTTACATACCCAAACACTTTGGTGAGTATATGTTTGGTTTTCATATATTAAAAATAAACAAAAAGTGCTAGACGTCATATTTCCTGTCGGTGGAACTTTCCATTTTGGTGACATTTTTTAATAATAACATGGAAAATTAAAAATAAATTATAAAAGCTTGGCTATATTTATATTGTATATGCATTAATCTAAAACTGTTCAATATTTTATTTAAGATAATATGATATTAAACTCAAAAAAAAAATCATAAAGTATTTAAGGGTATAGTCACGGCGTCATTAGGCTGTCGAAATTTAAATGTGAATTTACTGCGTTTCAAAATGTCGCGGACAACGAATGAGCGCATTCTAAATAGACGCGGTGTCCGTGTTTGTGGTTGGTGAGAAGAGAGACGCGGTGTCGGCAGTTTCTTCGGCGTTGTGGACTGATTATGACAAGTGCGTGCGTATAGTTGATACACTTTGTCATTTGCTTGTGAGGCAATTAAAAGGTGAACCGTAAGTAAATCATTCTGCTTTTTGTAATAAACTTTCACGAATTAAGGTATAAATCGTATCACCTGATTATTTTGTAGTTATTTTTGTTATAAGAATGTATAAGAAATTTAAGGGGCTTTTGTCATTTTCCTGTTGTCATTTTCCTGTCGTCATTTTCTTGTCATGAAAATGGCTCTGTGGCGGGAAAATGACATAACACGGTAAGTAATGTTATTAATGTATTGTAATTTTGTGGTCATATATGTTACTTACGAAATATAATTGTGTTGTACAAAACTTTAAGACGAACAATGTAATTTTATTTTCTGTGATACTGATTATTATTCTTGGATTAATAATGAATATAATAATTACTAATAATGGATAATTTTCATTTTTTTGATGTTTCAATCTTTTTCCTGCTGTCCTGTCATTATTCTGTAGGTCCATTTCATTATCCGACCATTAGTGTCATTTTTCTGTTCTGTATATTTGCAAATACTGCTCAAAAATCCCTAAAATCGAATAAAGTGTATCGATTTGGTAGTTATTATATAGATTGAACTTGACTCTATTACTTAAACATCAATTATGTTTAAAGTACGACAAAAAATACATAATTTTTTTTGTCGTTTTCGGCCGATTTTCAAATATTGACCCATATATTTGCTGCATTAAATAGGCGAGCCATGCGCAACCTGAGCTCCTTCAAGGCTTTAACAGGACCTGGCTCTTATAACCTACAGCTTCTTATGACATCTAATCGACATTAGATAGATGATAATCTGCTTAGACATTATATACTCATCAGAGTAAGCGGAACTAGTTAAACTGTGCGGAATTCCGCGGTACCCATAACCATGACTGTGGCCTCTTCTTAGATACCTACTTTTAAATATAAAATTTAAAAGAAGCGGTACATTTACTTACCGTGGGCCTATTTTTCGTCATTAGCCGGTACGATAAAATTAGAAGTAAACATGGATGAATGTGAAAGATCGCGGACCGAATGGAAAACAGGCTAGAAAAGTAATATATCATTATTCCAGGCCATATACGTCTCATGTCGTGTTCGGACATCCTCCATTATGAGAGGGAACTTGACTTAGTATACCACGCTGGTCAGACGTATTGGTATAGGGTTTCATTTCAAGTTTTCCTTCTCTTGCCTCGATATTATCCGCATATTGTATCCCTTGGTATTCTTTTACGACAACCACGGGGAAAAGAGGAGGTGGTGAATTGTATTCTTACTCCGTCACCATACGGAGAAGAAAAGAGAAGTTATTTAATATCTCCATCACAATGGGAGAGAAATTGACCTACCATATCGCGCTGGCGTAAGGTTTATGTCGAGTTTTCTCTTGCATAGGTAGATGTTATTAGCATATCGTATTCCTTACTCGTTTTTTACGACAACCACGGGCAAAAGAGAAATTAGGTTATGAATTGTATTCTTTATCCATTACCACACGGATGAATGAGGAAAATGAAGAATTTCTGGCTTTATTATAAAAGCAGCTCAATTTATCAGCAGCAAAGCTACGATTATTGGTAATATCTAAGCGAATCGACATTATCGTTCATCGTAGAAATACGGTCTAGCCATTTAAAAAGACTTAACTACCAATGTCGATGCAAAGTAAACATTTATATAAACTATCTATTAATATTAAGAAATACAAACGATCAAAAATATCTATTTTGGACATTAATTTGTAGTAAATATGTAGTATTATTATTATGTAGTTGTATTCGTACTCAAAATGTCGAAATTTAAGAGAGTAATGTCCATACCGCGCCTTATCTTGTCTGTGGGTCCTCTATCGATATAACACGCGTGTAATATCTATGCCAGGGAAATAAAACTCTGGTATAGTCACGCACGTCTGACCAGCTTGGTCGTTCTTATCGCAGGAGAGGCTCGAGCCCAGCAATGTGATGTATATGAGCTAAAATGATGAATGTCAATTTTCACGACACCTAAACATTACTAATATTTAACCATCAAAAATTTTCTGTCTGTTGACGGACTAAGAGGACAATTCGCCTCCCCTATCTTGCCCGTGGAAGTGATCACTAAGGAATATAATATGTATTTACGTAACACCTATCCAAGAAAAGGAAAACTCATAGAAGACCTTGTAAATAAAATTACTTTTACGGCTTTTGTCGCGTTTGTATTTGATTTATGATTGCCCAACATTTCGAACACTTTACAGCATTTATGGTCACGGGCGGACTAAGATGACTGACATAATAAAAAAATCTGTAATTACGTTGACTTGTTTGGACGTCTGAATGTCTGACGTAATAAAAAAATCTGTAATAATGTTGACTTGTTTGGATGACGGCAGTGGCACGTATATGACATGATAAACAATAATCACGGCTGTCAGATTGGTGATTACAGTTGGTGTTATAAGGTTCACCTATCAGCATTATCTCAGCCCACATAAGTTTCTCTGTTGGGCCCATGCCTCCTTTCCTTTTTTTTTGTTCACGCTGTGGAATTGCATTGTGGAGTAGGCCCGAGACCAACAGTTCCCTTGAATTTGACCTACTATACCTACCATGCTGGTCAGACATGTTGTATAGGGTTTTATTTCGAATTTTTCTTCTCTTGCACAGATGTTATGTGCATATTATATCCCTTAGTCGTCTTTTACGTCATCCACGGGCAAGATAGGGAGTGGTGAATTGTATTCTTACTCCATCACCACACGGATATATTTTCAGTTAATTTGTTGTTTTCTATTCAGGTACGTTTAGACAAGCAGATGCCAAGCAAGGGCGCCAGCAACTAGGTTAAGGCGTTACACGTACACAAACAGGCTGTTATTGCGGAACGAGGTAAGTCAGAAACTAAACCTTTTATGGTATCGTAACTCGCGTATAGAAAATCACGCTTATTTACATCGTTTTAATACATATGCGGGTGAAAATCTACGTAACACCGTAATTGTGTAAATGTTTCTGTAGCCTTATCAACATTATTTCTATGTATTTTTATGCTGACCCACTTTACAAGTTGCGTAGTGTTGGTTTATGTACAATTACATATGACGACCATGTGACTGTTATTATAATGGCCAATATTTGGGTCGACTTCTAGGTGTTGCTCCTGTTTGATTGGTAAGTAACTTACGTTTGTCGTGGCCTTATTGACATTCGGAAGTAAGTATTTATAGGTTACAAAGTGGCGCAATACTTTGAAGAAATCGTTTTCGTAATTTTGTTGTGTATTTTTTATAGCAAATACCTACATAGTTGTTTGTAAATTCTAGATACAATCTTAGTGTATAAAATTAAATATATTATAATGAATTGGGTTAACGTTTAAGGCATAAAGTCTTCTGAAATAGATAGCAGGATGGAGGTTGCTCATAATGATTCTTATGGTAAACCGGTAAACGGTAAACCTGTAGTCCGAAAATTTATTTCCATCATTTCAGCTCATATACGTCTCACTGCTGGGCTCTAGCCTCCTACACAATAGGAGGAAAAATTAGATGCAACACTAGTCGGATAGTATGGCATTGGATTTTAAGTCGAATTTTCCTACACCCGTACAGATGTTATAGGCGTGTCATGTCCCTTAATCATTTTTTATTATATACACAGGCAAGGGGGTGGTAAATTTTATTCTTACTTCGTCACCACAGGCAAAGGTCCATTAACCTTAAATTATTTCCTTTCCTATAAAAGCATCACCGACTTTTTCGTGGCACCAATTAAAAACAATGTCTTAGTTCAGCTAACACAGATAGCATATAACTCAAGTGTTGTTTGTAAACAGGATCTGTTACCGTTATGTGACAGCGTAGTTTCAAAACAAACGCAGAATATTACCGTTATGTAACTTAGAAAGTTGCTGTAAATAAACAACGCTCCAAAAAAAAATGGCCGAATAATAGCAGTAAACAGACGTCAAGTAATACGTTATATTTCATACGCCGCGATATCTTTACCGTTATTCAGGTGGTTAACTGCGATTAAAGAGCTGAGGAGCAAAAAATATTTTAATAACAGAACTCGTTCACAATGAATAAATGACGTATTGTATGTACATACAGCATGACTAAATAACCCCGATTGAATTTATTATACTTTCTTCTACGTAGAAGTATTAAAATTAAGCCGTGTGGTGACGGTGTAAGAATACAATTCACCACCCCTTCCCTTCCCGTGGGTGTCATAAAATACTACTAAGGAATATGATATGTAAATAACATCTATGCGAGAGAAGAAAAACTTGATATAAAACCCTGTACCAACACGTCTGACCAGCGGCGTATACTAAGTCAATGTCCCTCTTGTTATGGAGGAGGTCCGAACATAATAGTGGGAAATGATATGGACTAAGATGACTCTTTTGTCATTCCATAAGTCTTTCACTCTGTGTGGCGACGGTATAAGAATACAATTGTCGCTACCCCTTACGGCCTGGCCACGGCTTTGGTCTTGGCGGCGCGCGGCGCGGCGTGCCGAGCAGCGTCGGTGAGCGGTGCGTTTTGGACGCCACGTACGTACCCTCAGTAGCGGTTAGCGGCAGCGGCCGCGGTGGACGTATTTAGGTAATCAAAACGTATTCAAAATCATGGCGTTATCAAAATTATCCCTTCTCTGTTTAGAAAGCAGTACATTTTTAAAACAAGAGATTCTTAATATGAGAGAAGGAGTGTACTAACTATATAAATCGGTATTTACATGGCGAATTTCGTGACCTATACGAAGGTTTTTATATTTATGTTGGAGATCTTTTGACTTACGTGCAACCGCTATTCGCGATAAGTACAGAAATTATTTCAGAAATAATCCATAGGCAATATAAGTAAAACTTGTCCACTATCTAGGTACATTATTTAAATATATTAGTACTACTCGTACAAATAAAGAATGGGATTATAAATGGCGGCTCATTTTGCCGGTACTGTCAGCATATACGCTATGATAATCTGCTAATTAAATATTATGTTTTAATATCGTTATATTAAAACATAATATTTATTTATTAATTATAGGGATATATCATAGATTTATTATTATTAATGTTATATTAAAATATATTATTATTAACGCATTATCATCTAATTAAATTATCAATGCGGAAGTAGGTACATGAATATTTATATTTATTGAAGGAAAATTCGAAATAAAACCCGATATCAACCTGTTTGATTAGCATGGTATAATAAGGTCAATTTCACTCCTATTATGCAAACGGCTCGAGTACAGCAGTTAGCCTTATATAAGCTGAAATTAATAGACCATATAGTAAAAAAGTGTATAATTAGGTATATTGGCGTAACAATTAAATTCTGTTACTTGGACTTTCACCGGGATCGTCTGACAACTCTTCGATTCCAGACATAGCACCATCAACTTCATTATAATCATCGGAGACATAGCTATCGCTTTCGCTCTCGCTGTTCAGTCCAATACTAATAATAAAATTCTCAATATCCTCTTCATTTGTAACTTCCCTCTTCCAATATTCATTTTCTAGTTTTTTTACATGATTTATTTGTTTCTGCCAATCCTCAACCGTAATCGAGGCTATGGTTGCACGCGTCAAATCTTCTATTTTTTTTCTAGCTGATCCACATTCTTTTCTGCCACTCGTTGTTTCACGAGATTCCACACATACTCTATTGGATTTAGATCACAGTTGTATGGTGGTAGTCTCAATATTTCGTGGCCGTGATCAGCTAGCAAGTTATCTATAAGGTAATCTTTTTCCGGCTTGTGTTTTTTCAACAATTGTAATAGCTCAGATTTGGTCCATGACTCGTCATAGTGTATTTCATGTTCACGTAGCCAATTTTGTATCTCAGCCTTTCGATTACCTGCTGATGGAGGTTTATTAATTTGCATGCTGTGATAAGGCGCATTGTCCATCACTACGATGCTGTTAGGAGGAATGTTGGGTATTAATTTTTCTTTTACATATTTTATAAAATTTTGCCCATTCATCTCATTCACCTTTTTTAGATTTGGCCTTAAAAATCAGGTCAGCACCATTCACAAATCCGTTTTCTAAACCTGCATGCACAATTACCCATCTCTGTCCTGGACTGTCATTTTTGCGGACTCCTTTATCGATCTCCGATTGCCAACATTTAGATACCGTGTAGTGTGCATGTATCCATGTCTCATCCACAAAAATGACTGGCTTTTTGTTAGAACCTAAAGCGTCATTGTGGCGGATTCGGCGAAGATACTTTGCACTCCAAGCTTCAATATTGCTTCGTTCCAGTAAAACCAACCGATTTTTTCGACATTTTTTAAACGTGAAACCTAGTTTACTCTTTATAATTGATCTCAAGTGTCATTTTTGATCCCGAGAAGTTGAGGTCTTTTTTTGCCACGGCCAATATTTTATTTAATGTGGGAACTTCCTTTCGTACATCATAAATAGAGGAGATTATGCCCCGTAAAGCAACCAGTGTAAAACTATCTACGGGAACTCTTGTATTATTACGTCCTCTTTGGCCTTTTGTTGGAGTTTTTATTTGCGATTGATTTTGGTGTGCTAGATCACCTGAAATGAGTAAATTATGTTAATCGAATTAAATGTCTATTTTTAAAAAAATGAACGTGTGTACAAAGTACGCATAACAGAAGTGAAACTTCTTTATCCTTTGTCCCTTTGTTCCGTTGTTCCTTTGTCTCTTTGTCCCTTATCCCTTAATCCCCTTATCACTTTATCCCTTTATACCTTTATGTCCGCTTAAACGACATGCTATCCCTACTCAACTGGAGAAAGTACTCTTTATTCGAATCGACTGTGGTGGGGACGAGAAAAAGATGGCGCGTAACGAAAAAATGTGACGCGTAACCGAAAAATGTGACGGTAAATTTTTTTTAAACTCCGATAAAGAAGTTTCACTTCAAAAAATCAAATATTTAACTACTTTATAACTAAATTAAGTATATACCTTCTTTCTTAATTCGAGTGATGGTATTCTTTGACAATCCTGTTGCCATTCCCGCACTTGCATTACTATATTCCAATGGGTGATAACGTGTCATATTTTTCTCCACCTCAAAATACTTAATTACGTTATAAACTATTTTACGTGTATCACTATGTAAAATTTGTCCACGTTTATGTTCCATAGCGTACGGTGTAATGGTGAACAATGGAAAAACGCCAAAATAATTAACAATACTTAACAATATAATAACAACATTTTAGTAACAGTAGCAATTCTTTAACAATAATATTAACAACAAATAACATCAACAATTATGAAGAAACTTAAAACGCGTCTAGGTCACAGATAAGCGAAACTAGACTGTTAAGAATACAGAAGACGGTCAATCATAATGGTATTTTTTATTGTTGTCCGTACCAGCGAGTGAGAATAGATATATGTGAGTATAGATAGCAATGGTGTGTGAGCGAGAAGCGAACAGTAGCGACGCCATTTTCAATCCCATTCTTTAATTGTACGAGTAGTAATTATGTTTATTGTCTCTTTAAGGGTGTAGATTGTTGGCCTGAGTTCTCGATTTCGAGCGACCGCAGCGCCAAAGTTTAATGTAACATCCGACGGGGCGGATGAATGACCTAGAGAGCGCGATTTTCAAAATGTTTTGCAACAAACGTTCCACGTTGAGAAATTGTTATTGAACTTGAATATTTACAGCATAACAATAACGTTGAATTTTTGGAAACTAGCTGTTGATTCTTTTTAATAGATTAATAAGAGTAGTTGAGACACAATTTTTATGTTTTTCTATCATTACATTACATAGTATAAAACAAAGTCGCTATCCGCCGTCTGTCTGTCCCTATGTATGCTTAGATCTTTAAAACTACGCAACGGATTTTGATGGAGTTTTTTTTAATAAATAGAATGATTCTTAAGGAAGGTTTATATGTATAATACATGCATAATATAGTAGAGAAACGCTGATTAATTTAGAGGTTTCTAATGTGATGTCGTAAATAAGCACGTTTTTGCGCTTATATTGCAAACGTTGGCTGAACCCTACGAGATAGACCAAAATAATGTACTACAGTATTATCCATCTTAAAAAGTTCAACAAAAAAGTCCACGATGGCATATGTCTATCTCTTAGGGATAACCCACCATAACCATTTTTTATCCTCTACTAAAAAATGATTATTTACTAAGTGATTTTATACAATACAGCATTAATCCTTATCCAATTAAGTACCTTAAATAAATTGTGCATTTATTATAGATCAATATGCTTTTTATAGTATGTAATGTGAAGTGAATATTGCCGAAGATAGCGAGGGCGGGTTACTAGTTTATAATATAATATACAATCAAGAGTAGGTCCGGACTGACATTTTTGTATTCTACTTACCTAAAATTCCAACTATTTATTTATTTGTAATTTCACTACCAAAGTTTATTCTAATTCGTAAAATATTCATTCAATAAAATAATTGCAAATTCAGTAGGAAGTGTGTTTATCTCTACGCAAGGAAATGTGCCTATTGCGTAAACTCAAATACTTACTTTTTGTTTACGATCACCTCGTCGATATCTAAAAAAAAATCCTAGGGTTTTAAAAAAAATGTCAATAAATGAAATACAAGTATAAAAATGATTTATTTACTACACAATAACAAATATGAGTCGCCATTACTCGCTATCCTAAAAGCGTGCTAGGGTTGTACAAAAATTAGTAAATAATTCATTTATTTACTAATTTTAACAGAAGTTTGTAAATTATTAATATACTAATTAAAAGTATGTAATTAAACAATAACGAAATATGAGTTCAAAATTCTAATGGTTTTTCATTCGATTACGGATCAAGTTCTGATTTCTGCTAATTTGATGATAAAATCAATGGCTATCACAAAACCTATCAGAATGAAAACGTTACCAGCTGCCCGATTCACGTAAGTAATAAAAACCGTAGCGCAGTGACGTCACTTCGTTTTGTGCAAATTTAGCCCTTTTAACCGACTTAAAAAAAGGAGAATTCTCAATTCGCTGTATTTTTGAACCAATTTTTATGATTCTTTACACCAGGTAACTCAGAAATTGTATAGTAATTGAGCTATTGGAAGATTTATGACAATCCAAGACTAGATAAGTAAGTACGTTTAAAACAGAAAACCAAAAGGCGATTTCTAAATTCCTAAGTTAAAACGACTTTTGGACTGGCGTGTTTACGTGAATCGACTGGCTGGGTAGTTAAGTTACCTGTATCTTTCAAAATCATTAGGCGTTCTTCTCTTTCATAACATGTAAAGCTCTTTCTTTCCTCTCTTTCATAGCCTCTATGATACTGGGCGCGTCACGAATGGGCATGCTTCGTGACTGCCGAGGATCAACTAATTCTGGAAGTAGGCAATCGTAATAAAACCTAACTAATTTCATCTCCATTTTCTCCTCCCAAAATATGTCGTCCTTTTCTATAATATAAACTTTCATAGGTACAGTAGCACCAAACCAGATGCCAAGCATGCAAACGTTTCTTTTAGTAATATGTACCTGTCCCTGAATTTGGAAATACCAGTTATGATTTTTATTTATGACATAACCCTTGGAAGCCTTGTCCTTAACCCAAAAGGTATGTTTGGCCATTGCTTCATCAAGAGTCATGCCAGCTAAAGAATGTGGGCACTTAATTTCAATTAAACCGTTTGCATAAATGCCATCTGGTGTAGTACCAAGAAATTCATATTGATCGTCGACGAACAAACCGCAACCTTGTATACTAATATTCTCTTGAATTTCTAACTGTTTAATTGCGGTTTCTTCGTTTTCGATACCGTACCGTACAGCAGGCAAAACTGGAGATATTACTACCATAAACGATTTTACGAACAAGAACAGCACAACTTGTGCTCTCTCGTTTTTTACAAACTTCCCCGAACGATGATGAGGTTAGTAATTTTCTCCTTGTACTCATCCACTCAGAACTACTTCTTTGCAAATGGGTCGACCTTTCAAGCTCCTCTCTTTCAGCACAAGACAACTTTAAATCGGCTAAAAAAGATGACTTGGCTTTCTCATATAATTCTGGACTCAGATCAGGTTTTTCGCAGTTTGGTCCATAGTGAGCGTCTTTCGACATAGCGCTGTGGCTCTTTTTCAATCTTAATTTAGGTTTAGCAATTAAACGGATTCTACGATTTCAATTTTCCACTTTCGCGATCAAAGGATTAGGACTAGATTTAAATATTACTTCATGAGTTTTACTATGAATCGATCCTGTATTAAAAGACATAACAGCAGCTGCGCATCGGCCCGCATAAGAACCACGGGAAGAATAATTTACACGCTTACCCCCTACTAATTTGGCAATCACTGCGTTAAAACTTTCAACTATATTACTTGTACAATTATGAATTAAACTTCTAGAATGATATGACAGTCTTTTACTTAAAATGTGTACCGCGTCCATTAATCCGCATCAAACAATTGCTGGAAGCAACCCAACAGGTTCTATTCGACGAGTATCAGGTCTACAGAAATACTCTTTGCAATATTGGTGATTACCAAATACGTGTTGTGGACCATTTAGGATATTTTCACTAAGATTTTTTATTTTTTCTTCGAGTGACTGATTTTGATCGCCCCAATATTTAATAGCGCATTTTACACCCGTTCTTAAACGCAAATACCTTTCTTTTAGGAATTTCCGCAATTCGCAAGGATACTTAGTGTCTTTCGACAGTTTCTCCAAGCTATTGCAGTAGTTTCGTAAAAGATGATTTTTGCATTCAATTTTCTCTACTGTTAAATTACCGTACGGTCGCGAATCTAATATTTTTTTATAAGTACTGGAATCGCCGTCTGCTACAAATTTATTATAAATTACACCGTGATCAACAATGGAACGTTTAAACCCCTCAACTATTATGGTCGATTCCATACCGGTAGATGATCCCGAATAATTCTTGAAACAACGGTGTTCCGAGGGCTGACTGTCGTTCTTTGCGGCTCGTGCACAAACTACGCAGTATTTATTTTTAACTCCAAAAAACAATACTTTATTAGTTTTAATGCCAATTATCGCAGCTGCGCCGGACAAGGCGGAAAAATTCTTACCATAAGATCTCTTGCTCCAACAACCGTCAACAGCAACAGATATTAATGGTGTACCATTTTTATCAACACTACCTATAGACACTGCGTACTCCGCTTCTTCCTTGACAGCTTCTGCCATGGAATGTGCTGCTGTCTTTTCCCACCAATCGCATGCTGCTGTCTTTTCCCACCAATCGCAAACCGTATTATTAATTTCATTGTATAATGAAGGTGACATGATTGGTAGGGCTACTGCGGCAGTTAATGTTTTTAACTGATAGTAGCTCCCACCAGATGATATGATACCAGATACAATTTGATGATTCACTTCCATTCTATCTTCTTTCTTTTCAATCAAACACACAGTAAATTTCATACTACACATACTACATTTCATGATGAGTTTTGAGTCCAGACCAACTTTTACTTCACCTATTATACTGAGGTAACTTAACTTACAATCCATTGGACCGTGGTCCCCTATGGCCTGAAGAGCTTTAAAAAAAAAAGAAACGTCTACAACTCTACGCCCAACTTCCATTTCATCCACCTTTCCCTCTTGGTCGTTTTCAATAACTAGTTCCTGTAAAGAAAGATAATGGCTTGATTTTTTTTATGAAAAATAATTAAAAATTTAAAAAAATGCAAAAGAATTTAATACAATATTAGGTTCCTGATGAATAGAAATTATAATTTCTTTACGCATTAGGTATTGTTTTTTTATGACGTCACCTATTTGAACGTAAATTTTCTTTTGAGAAAGTAATTGAGAAGTATTTCGGTACTAAGGTGTTTGTCTCTCGATGAAAATAATAAATATTGCAAGAAAAAATCTATAGGTAGGTATTGAGATTTTGTCTTCGCCCATCACTAACTAAGTAGTTTGTTTATTTATGTAACAAGTCTACAAGAATTACGTATAACAACTTACCTCTATACAGCGCGTAGCATTGTTGCTCAGTCTCGGCCCCAAGGTTTTCTTTATTTTCAATACTGGAAATATTATTCATCAATATTATCCACTTTTTATTTATTTTGTACAACCCTAAGCCAGACGCTAGGCGCCTCGCGTCTGTTTGGCGGTATAGGTATGTCGACCAAGTTGCGCTGTCGCCTACCTACTTTCACATTTTGATATTTAGACAATACTAGCCGACCCGGCGAACTCCGTATCGCCTTTTTTTTTTTAAAAAATCCTATTATTTTGATATTACATACAGATACTTCAATTTTATTTATCAGTATAGGAATAGATAATACAAACCAATATTTACATGTTATTGTAGGTATATGTCTGAATCGGGCGATCTAAATCATATGACATATTGTATTAGCTTTGTAATGTACCCTGTTCAAATGCGATAATAAATAAGTAGGGAGGAACTTACATTTTATTCCGAGATCTTTTGGCTTTCATATTTTTATAATGCGTACAAAACTTTCTTTTCCCTGGCATGACACTCAAATTCAATCAGTCCTGCGAAAAAAATAGCCTATGTTACTCAGTGATAATGTAGCTTTCGAATGATAAAAGAATTATTAAAATCGGTCCAGTACTTTTTGAGTTTATTCGTTACATACAAAAATCCAAATCTTTCCTCTTTATAATACCTATTAGTGTAGATATTGTATTTTTTACGATTTATATCTAGTTCCATCATGGTTTTCTTTCAGACATTCATTATATCGATACTTTCTAATAACTGAAAATAAATTAATTATAAAAATGTTATACTTACAATTTTTTACAAAAAACACAAATTCACAATACGTAATTCTGCTGTCTGCAGCCGACAAGCGTGGTGTCGCGTTCACTTACAGAAAGGAACTGCCGCTTTTGACCACCGAGATTGCACGAATGAAACGAACGTTTTACCCATACATTTTTGTATGAAAAATTTACCTTAAAATATATCTAGATTTTAGGGCTTTAAAAGAGGAAGTCTTTGTTTGTAAAGGTATAAAAAGAAGTATACAGCTATACTTATTGGTTTCTTCAGTGTTCAAAAAGTGTTTCTTTTTATCAATTTGTGTTGATTTATGGGGTTAAATCTGAAAAATACGAAGTCATGTTTTTGCATTTTTACTCAATTTTGTGCGTTTGTTGACGTTTATTATATAACAACTATTAGGTTTAAGAGTTTAATATAAGCATGAACATACTTATTGGTCTTTGATTGTAATATATACAAATTATCATTGATATCAATCATATGTAAATAGGTTAAATATGAAAAATCGTAACACTCTTTTCGGTGATTTTCACGATCTACACCCTTAAGTACCTACTTACTGAGATAAACTTAAAAACTACTTATATATCGTATAAGACATACTAGTAGTTTCGTGTGTAGTTTCATATCTATAGACGAAACTACTAATATGTTTACTAAGCGTTTTGCTAATTAGGTATCTACTATCTACCTATTGATAGACAACAAAATAAACTTTCAAAACTTGTCAACTAAACATAACAGTAGTTTTGTATACCTACATTACGTAAACATACCAGTAGTTTTGTCAACATATTAGTAGCTTTGTTTAGTAGGTATCTAGGTTCTATGTTTTTGTGTTATCATCACACCGCACATCACCGCAGCCCATGTACGTCCCACTGTTGGGCTCGGGCCTCCTCCACAAAGGGAGGGAATTTGACCTACTATACCATGCTGGTCAAACATGTTGGTATAGGGTTTCATTTCGATTTTTTTTTCTCTTGCACAGATGTTATGTGGATATTATATCCCTTAGTCGTCTTATACAACATCCACGGGCAGGATAGGGAGTGGTGAAGTGTATTCTTACTCCGTCACCACACGAAAATTGTGTTATCAATTTAAATTAAACTTACTGTTAAATAATAATTTATTCTTACTCTACTATATTATATAGGTAATAAATTAAGCAATAAATGCCTCGGTATCCATTACCACCACAAAATCGTCTGAAATTTTTTGTTTTAATCTACGCCGCTGAGTACGTCACTCCTACGCCGCTGTTCGCACCGCTCTGTTTCGTGGCGTCGCACACATTCACTCGCACATTTGTTCGTGCCGCTCACGGCACCGCGCGCCGCTGTAGCAATTCGTTCGAATAAAACCGCGCGCGTTTTCGCTATGAGCGGCGTCTCGTGGCGTGCTTCAAACATTTTCAAACTTTTGATTTTACCGCTCGCCGCCCCGCTTTTAGCTGCCGCTCACAGCGGCAAGGTCGTGAACGGGCCGTTATTTGCCCGTGAAAGTCCTAAAATCTGCCCAAGTGCTGACCAGGAGAGTGCCTTAGTCGTCTTTTACAACACCCATGGGCAAAAAAGGGAGAATTTAGCAACATAAGATAGAAGAACCACCTGAGAAATGCCTTGTTTGATGCTGTTTTTTTAAGTTTGGAAACTCCTATCATATGATAAGTATGTATGAATAAGAAGCTGAGTGTTTTGTTTGTCAGTGATTCCTAAATTACAAATGTGATGATTCATGCAATGTTTCACATTTAGAGTGACGCATTGTGGTAAACTGTGGCGTTATCTTCGATATAAGATGGCCAAATATAAAGTTTGATGATTATAGTTTAAGGGCAATAAGGCCAGCAGTATTTCAGAGGTCTTATAGACAAATAATTACCCAGTTGAAATGGTTATGGTTATAAATAAATAAAGTTGACGTTGATACGTGTAGTGACAGAGTAAGATGACTACTAACACCTTCCTTTCACGTGGGTGAAAAGACAGCTAGGAAACACTACTCCAAGAGAAGGAAAACACGAAATAGAACCCTTTACTAACCCGTCTGATCAGCATAATATAGATAGTCGACATCCATCCCACTGTGGAGTAGACTTGAGTCCAGAAATGGCGTATATGATCCGAGATGATGTGCGATGATGAAACGAATTATTATTTCCAGGAACCTTATAACTAACGGTTTTAAATATACATTTTTTTTTATAATTACAATGAATTCAAAAATGTCGTAGAATATATCATATTCAACATTTTAAATAATAATGGATATGATCGGCTATACCTTTCACTATCAACTTCCATAGATGGCGTTGCACGGTGCTATCGCCACAAAGGTTTTGTATATAAACAACGTTAAAGGGATTTTTATTATACATATACAAAATCACTGTTGAGAGAATTACAACCCAAACAACCATAGATTATACTTTTTAGTTAAATAGCGTCTTTATAAACTATGCCATAATACAAAATTTTATTCCTTATCATGTGTAGTTTTCTAAAAAAAGATAGGTACATCTAGTTCAGGTGTCTTAGTCAAACAGATGATGATTTGAATTGACGTACCTATTTGTTATTATAACCATTGCGTTACCTAGTTCATAGTATGTTTAGTGATTCATTGACATTTCGCCATATTTTTTTTTTGGCGCCGCGGCACCGTCCGGCAATAATTGTTTTGTTCAAAAAATAATCTATACCAATAAATAAAATTGGAGTGTCTGTTTGTAATGTCAAAATAATAGGCCTTTTTCATGCTCACAAGGTTATTTGCACTATACATATGCCTAAAAATCACTTTATATTTTTTTGTCTGTCTGTCTGTTTGTTCCGAGTAATCTTCAAAACGGCTGGACCGATTAAAAAAATTCTTTCACCAATGGAAAGCTATAATATCAGGGAGTAAACTAGGCTATATTTTATCCCGGTATTCCCACGGGTACGGGAACTACGGGGATAAGGCTACAGAAACTGAAGCGAAGCGAGGATGGGTTGCTAGTAATAAATAAAATGTTATCATTACGAATTTGTCGTCATCAGGCATTACAAAAAATAATAGATATAAAAATGGAAACTAAACAATCATTTAAATATTTAATTTAAGGAAGATAGGAGTGAAAAGTATTAATATGAAAAGGAATTTTAATAGCGACAAGCGTTATTATGAAAAGAATGTATAATATTAAGGAAAAAAATATGTGACTTAGATAAAGCTTTAGGCATTTAAGACATGCCTAAAACAAGGGCCTCATTAAAAACTAGAGACTAGGCTATGCTTAAAATTAGGCATCTAAGACATGCTTAAAACTTTTTTTCAAATACTCTGTATCAGCGATTTATAATGAATATCAAGGATTTATTTATTTACTATTATACTTATTTATTATATCTATGTAATAATTGTCTATTTGTTGCTTGTATAATAGAAGTGAAAAGCGAGCTGTTGTGTATACACAGAGATCTGCGATAGCATTGCGTAACTTGTTTTGACGGCAGCGAAACCTTCATTGCTGCAGATTACAGACGTTACCCACTTTCCAGACCAGTATTAAGTAGTTACAACAGGCCTAACAATCTTTTTGCTGGACTGAATGTCGACAAAAACATTAACAATGACGTTTATTTATATGATGCAAACAGGACGTGTACTGCGATACGGATTGGTTACGTTACTAAGTATGTAAATATTTGCGATTACGTTTTCGCAAAACATATTTTTATCTATTTAATTATTTTTGGATATAATCTATACTAACCCATATTACTTCGTATGTAAGAGTCTCTTTAAAATTGTCAAACGTGTTTTCAATTAACTTGACCTTCAGTAATTATGCAATTATTACAATATTTATGGAATTCTATTACAATTACGTGTGGTGACGGAGTAAGAATACAATTCACCACCCCGTGTCGTAAAAGACGACTAAGGGATTACAAGAGAAGATCTCGAAATAATATCCTATTCCAACCTGCATGACCAGCGTGGTATAATAGTTAAATTTTCCTCCCATTATGGAGGAGACTCGAGCCCAGCAATGGGACGTAATATGAGCTGCGAGGATTACAATATAGATGTAACTATATGTGTAAAAATAATACTAGCAACCCGTCCTCGCTTCGCTTCGATTTCAGTCGTCTTTCCTGCGGTGTTCCCGGTCCCGTAGAAGTACCGGGATAAAATTTAGCCTATGTTACTCTGTGATATTATAGCTTTCCATTGATAAAAGAATTTTTGAAATCGGTTATGTGGTTTAAACGTGAAAGCGTAACAAACAAACAAACTTACTTTCGCATTTATAATATTAGTAAGGATATCACAGGCTTATTTTTTCTTCTAATGTCATGAATATGTGATTGTTAACCGTTACGTTCTGTGTTCTATTCTCAGATCGCAAACAACAATAATTATAAGAATTTTCGTTAGATGAATTTTAATTATAACAAGTGAATGGTTTTAGACTTGTTCCCTCTCATCGATTAGACGAAAACCTCGTCGTCTCGGTTCATTCACGTCCCACTGCTGGGCTCCAGCCCCTTCCACAATAGTAGTGACATGCTATATCCACGCTGGTCATATGGTTCGTATAACATTTTAGTTCGAGTTTTTCTTTTCTAGCATAAATGTTATCCGCAAATTATATCTCTTAGTCGTCTTTTACGACGCGCATAGGCAAGATATGGGATGGTGAATTGTTATTCTATCAGTACGCGCCAACGGTGATGGAACCATATTTTAGACGAAAGTTACGTAGTGAAATATAGGTTTTTCTTCTGATGTGGATATAACTAAAGAAAACTCGAAACAGAAAACCGTACTAAACCTGCTTAAACATGCTATAGCAACATGTAGCAAGTAGTCAACTAGATGGTAAGTGTTAACGACCGCTCATAGACTTATTCAATACCAGGAGTAAAGCGAGCTCCCTACTGTAATCTGGGGTTAGGGGGCGTTCATAAAATACGTGAGATGTTTAAGGGGGGGAGGGGGTCGAGTCAAATCTCATCTAATCTTACGTTGGAGAGAGGGGGGGGGGGGGGGTGTGGTCTCGGCAAATATCACGCAATTTTTTTCCGATTGAAACAAAAAAAAATTGTTAAATTTTTATTACAATTATAATTAAACTCTCAGCGATATTGATTACTAGTCGTAAATAAAAGCACGAAGCAATTTTTTTTTCTTTTTACAATAACAATCCAACGCGTTTATGTAAGAAACCCACATTTTGAAAAATCTCATGTGAGATTGGGGGATGGGGGAGGGGGTTGAATAAAATCTCACGACATCTCACCAGGGGGGAGGGAGGTACAGAAAATTTAAAAAAACAACTCACGTAATTTATGGGCGCCCCCTTAGGGTTTCAGCTGCCCGAAGCACAGTAGCAAATTGCGATTACGTTATGGGTTCTCCATTGGCGACAACGAATCGGATGACGCAGTGTAAGACGCCCCCCGACTAGGTATCCAACGATCTAATGGAAGTTGCTGGGCGTCTTTGGATGCAAGCGGCACAGGAGCGTACTTACCGTACGGTGGCGAAACATGAGGGCGGCCTTCGTCCAGCTGTGGACGTAGGCGTCCCTCATATGATAGGCTGAATGATGATGATGATAATATGAGTTGAGAAGATTCACCAAACAATAAAATAATATCAAACGTATCATTCAACAGAAACTATAAACTGTATGTTAAAATAACATTGTCTAAATTTTCCTCAACGTTCAATATTTATTTTACCAAACGCAATGTGATTGTTTGTTTGGTGCCGAATATACCTACTTCGATATAATTTATATATGATTGATTTTAAATAATAAATATCAAATATTTCTCTTTTTGGAATTGATTAGTGATAAATATTGGAATTAAGTATGATTCTTCGAGTGACAATGGGCAGGCTACATCGCTCGTCGAACCGAAAACCGCTGGGAACGAAAGGTTCTCGAGTGGCGACCACCGAATCCGACGACGCAATATAGGACGATCCTCTTCTAGGTAGACTGACGACATCTTGAAAATCGCAGGGAACCGTTGTATGCAACTGGCATTCTCGTAGGGAGGCCTATGACCAACAGTGGATATCTATGAGCTGATGAATGGATGGATGATTCCTCGGCCTATGTATGTTTCACTATGGAGGAACGAGCTTCATATAAAGGAATTTAATCTATTACCTTTCTTGGTTTGGGCTGCACATCAACCGCTGCAACCGCTGCATTCCCAGCTGCAAGTTGAGCTCAATACAAAAAAGCAAAAAAGGGTTGTTATAAGTTTTTCGTGTCTGCGTGTCTATAGTTTTTTTTTGTTTGAAAACTTACATGCGCAAGATGTTTCTTAGCTACAATTTATGAATATCTGTTCAGGCGTTTCAAGGTTATCAAGCTCTTTTTGCTAGCTGCCGTTTGGATACATGCATAATTGGTGTTTATTTTACTTTCAAATATATGTGACCCAATATTTGAAACACTCATGTACCACTGATATATTCTGATGATGGAGGTCAAAAGTAGGAGACGAAAGACTGGATTGCAAGGGTTTACTCCTCATCAAGTTTGGGCTCATTGGATTCGTCTCAACTGATTTTGTTCATTTCTCCTGATGTGACTAATGCTTACTTGAAGTTTTTTTTCGTTCGTTCATTTGTTACCCCGGTTACTCAAATATTATTAATGGTATTTATTGTTAACTAGCAATCTGCCCTCGTTTCGCCTTGGTTTCAGTTGCCTTACCTGCGTAGTTCTCGTTTCGTGGGAATACCGGGATACAATATAGTCTTTAAGTTACTCCTTACATAGACCGCTACCTGGTGGTAAAATATTAAAATCCATATAGTCGTTTTGAATATTATCCAAAACAAACATAAAATTTTTAAACCGGTTTTTAGGCATAGGTATCTTGCAAATAACCGTATCAGCATAAAAAAAGTCCATTATTTTCTCATTACAAACAGACAGTTGAATTTTATTTATTGTATATATTTTTTTATAATCGTTAGATAAAAACCGTAACAGCTCTGTTCTGTCTTTCTTCTTTTACTTTAATCAAATGTATTATTGATTATTTATTCTGCCTGGCCGGTGGATTAGCATCCTCAGTAAATTGCCCCAAAATACTGCTACCCTTCTTTCTAGTGATTCTCCAGCTAGTTTTTTTCTGATTCTCAAGATAAATTAACAGTTGATGACACGTTGTATTCTTAACCCGGTACCATATGGACAAAATGATTAATTTCTATGCATTAATACGTAGTAATTATTACTATATAAAATTATATTACTAGAGTGGAGAAATGAATGGCTTTTGAAAATCCGTGCCGTTGCATCGATGTTATTGCTTAAAGAGGTCAGTGCAATAGGTTGACGAGGTCTGCGTGCGCACACCTCCCTCGCCCGTTGTTGGAGCTGATCAATAAAGGGGACCCAAACAAACGGGCGCTGCGGCGGCGTGGGCGACTGACCTATTTCTCGCAACCAGGCCGCCACGCCGAGTCGGATGCACCAAATACTAGGTCAGCGAGCATGCAGCTTGCATAACCGTATCTTTAACACATTACGTATTGTACTGAATATACGATATTAATACACTACAATCTACACATATTATTCACCAGATCTTCACGCTATGTTTCTGTGTGTTCGAAAAAAAAGGATATGGAAGAAGCGACATAAATATCATAACAATTGGTATAATCCTAGAATAAATTCTTTGGTACGTGGAGGTAATAAGCAGTCCGGTCATTTATCAGCCCTCAGACATTCGCTGTCGAACATAGGCTTCTCCACGAGAATGCCACTCAGAACAGTCCTGTGCCATTTGTATTCAACGATTCCTGCGACTTACGAGTACGATGTCGTCAGTCCACAAAGCAGTCACTCTATGGGAAATTTTAGTCTAGAAATTCTAAACTAACATCTCAGCTCATGTATGTCCTTCTGCTGGGTTCGGGCCACCTCCAATTTGACTTCCTACAGGATGGTGGATAGGTGTGTTGGCATAGGCTTTAATTCGAGTTTGCTTTCTCTTGCATGGATGTTATGTTCACGTGGTATCCCTCAGTCGTCTTTTACAACACGCACGAGCAAAAAATGGAGTGTTGGATCATATTTTTACTCCTTCGCCATAGGGGAAGTTTGAATCCAATAAATCGTAGTTCTTATTTGTATAGAAGATAGATATTGTAGCATATTTGCGTTATTTTGGAGGGTAGCGTTTGTTATGTCAGGCTACGGTTTAGCTTGCGGCAGCCTTTAGATTATCAAGTCCATGACTAGACATCGGAATCAAGTGGACCGCTAACTCGTTTGCCGCAATAGCAATAAAACAAACAAGGAAAATACGTCACAGTTTCGCATAACGTCTATACGGTAATTCCAAATTGAATGTCTGATATAATATCACATACTGATAATAAGCAGATGTTTTAAATTTGTCTTATAATTACGCAAATATATTGTACCTTGGCTGATGTATTTGGCAACTTATTTTAATTATTCTGATAATCCTTCGATATACAAATTCCTTGTAAACAAACACCGCACCAAAAATAGCGAGCGTGCTAAACAAAATTAAATAACGTCTGTACTATTTCCTCGTGGGCTCGAAATAGAAGTCATTCGGTTCCTTCGATTTGTAATTCATATTTTCCTGTTGCAGTACCAAAAAAGTAATTAACGTTTCTTTATTGTTATGCAAAAACTTAGGGAGACAGTAATTATCCAATCAGCGATTTATATAGTTTCCTAAGAATAAAATTATGTGGGAATACTTTCTAACTAAATAGAAACTTAATCATTATCCAGTGACGAGGACCTAAAAATACACAGATTATCAGAATCATTGAAGTCGTAAGAATTAATTATGAAACTAATCAGGCAATTATACTTCTCAAAAGGAAAATTTTTACTCAAAATCGAACCTGAAAATGTAATGGCGGCGGACTTATCTTCATTCAATATTTTATTATGTTATTGTAATAAATAATTTCATTGTATTTTATGTAATGTAGTGCGGAAGTGTTATGGTGTAGTAAATGTAAAATAATAGTGTTTTACGCGTGGTTTCTTGTTTCACCACACATACGATAACTATTTAAGTTTTAGATTGTTTAAGTAATCAAGAGACCAATGATAAATAAAGATTTCATATAGACATAAAAGATCTTTGTAACTATTCCTTAAAAACATCCAAACAATATGACGCTCCTTTTAGGCAGCAAATTCAACATCTAGTATGTCTATTTCTATTCGATTAGTGTCAAGTTTTGAGATCTGTCTGGTCTGAAGAAGAAAGACCATGCCGCAAATAAATTCTAATAGTTATACATACTAGAAAAATTAAAATGCATCTGCATACTCGTATAAATTATCTCTGATAAAAATAGATGGTATGATGAAGTTCGTTACGCGTGAGACGCTGTAAGCAAAGGTTGTCGTATTATTAACACATTCTAATTTGGGGGACCCAAACAAACCATCGCGAGAAGGTGACCTACATTCCGGTTGTCTGCTGGCAGGCGCAAGGTATAGCATGATTCATAGATGAGGCGCGCGGTGTTGCGCTGCTTTGTCGCCATGTTCCTTTCTCGTTATAACCAGTCAGTTAAAATTTCAATTCGAAATAATTCGGTAACATTACAATAATCCGAAAATAAAAATTTTTGGTAAACAATGTTGTTGTTTTCGTAGGGAATACAATTTAACTTGACTAAGTATTTCTCAAGATACTTTAAATTTCAAGAGATTACCTAATAGATTTTACACGATTCGCGAAAAATTTACAGAACAGACCAACAAATATTCTAGTAATAATCAGTGGCGACGTCTACTGTTGGACAAGGGCCTACTCAAATGAGATATAATGCGGCTGCTCTATTGTTAGCAGGTGAGGTGACGCTCGCAGTAGATGTTGTAAATTTCTTGCAGGAGAATGCTGAGGTCTGCTGTGAGTCTGAGAGTCCATAGAGTTCAAGGAATCGTTACCAATGGCCAGTCTAATGTAGATGGATAGGGGATACGGTAGGTTATGTGGCCGCCTGTCGCCTCGAACAATTTTGGCTGGGTGTTTCCAGGCCATAGCTTACCCCAAAAAAAAAAGGAGAGTGCTGCTGTCCCCTTACCCGGATTTTCCCTCATCCAATTTTAAGACTTCCACAGAGAATACCGTCACCACACGGGTGAAGTATTTATTAAATCGTGGGTGACATGACATATTATATTGTGAGTACAAGATCCACCTGTTGTATCTTGCCCTGTAGGTATTGAGTATAATATAACGGTAATATGGCAAGTATTATAAAATAGATAAATTATAAGAATGTACGGCGCCAGGAAGATCGACAAATCGACATACAAGCCGGTAACAAAATATGGGCTTGGCGTTTGACCTAGTTTCACAACGCACTCGCAGCTTGCCGCAGTAAAACCGGGCGCTTTTTAAGTTCATTATTTTAAGCTTAGCTTTATTTTTTCATTTTGAGATGCCGACATTTTGTTTTAAATGTTTTATACTGATTTTCACTTGTAAGTATAAGTAGAATTTTTATTCATATTAATGTTGTCGCAAATGAGAATTCGAATCCAATCTAAGTTTAGCAATCGAATGCTACACTTCAGACTAATGAGATCGTAGTTTTATCAGCGTCATCCTGTTCTTATGCCAATAACTTGAGCTCCCTCATCTCAGTTCTTGCATTGTCCATATTGTAAGTTATTGGTAATAGTTTTATAACTGCTGGCCGGCCTGATGATCAACCCTCCTTAGACTTGTAACTGTTTTCTAGAAGGCATCCGATCGAGTGGACCCAGGTTGATGTAAAGCTCTTAATCGTCTGTTACCACGCCCATGCGCTATGTTAGGGTTGTTAGAATACTAACTACCACACAGTACCTACATATTTTTTATATTCTTTCAAAATTATGAAATGAGACCGATGAAAAGTATATTTGTAATATCCTTCTTGTTTGTGTTACTATTATATTCATTAGAGATTCATCTTTCTAGTCCATATACGGTCCACTATTTTTCATGGAAGTCCTTCAAATGAGGAAGGGTGTGCTACAACAACACGCTGATTGGACTTGTTGACAGAGGGTTTTATTGCCTAAGCAATGGATATCTGCTTTCAGAAAAAACCAAAACTACCCCCAAGTCTTATTTAATTTTCTTCATAAATTGTAGCCTATCTTTTATGAATAAAACTCCTTAAGGGACTATTTGATTTGCCACAAGCTGATTTGAATGATAAATACAATATATATTATTTATATTATAAATTAAATAACATTAATAAATGTCAAAACAAACGTTTATGTAGGTATGACCATGAATACGCTTTTCCGTAAACATCTGGCCTTTACTCCTTTATGCCTTATGTAGGTACTATTTATATCAATAATTTCAAATAATTTGAAATGTTGGTTAAATTAATAATATTGGGCACAGCATTCCTGTGAAAGCAATAAATGGCTCTTATACTGTTGTATTTCATGTGGTTCATTTGCTCACGAATTGGGCAAATATTTACTACTACTAGAGATTTTTTTTAAGTATGCAGGTCACCTCGCGGTGCATCCTTACCGATCGCTTAACCAAAATTAAAAACGCACATCAAACATCCGTTGATCTTGCTCTTGCATCTGAGCCGATGCAAGCCGGAGAGGGAAAGGCCACGTATTCGCATTGCATAAGAGAAAACCTCACAATAACCAGAGACTAAATCTCCCTCTCGCTAAGATGGCGGGAGGTTGCCACTCTGATATTAGATTTAGTAGGAACCCTTAGTAGTTATTGCTTGACATGGAACCAATAATTTTATTGGTTCTGTGTTCTACGGACTAAACTCCCAAGCCTCTTACTTAGAATCTTTCACAAATACAGAAGGATAATAAATATTTATTTTTAGTTTGCTAAAATTTTATATCGTTTTATGCTAGCAAGGCAACCTCGAAAAAATGCCAGCAATAAAGACCACGACGATAATGGTTAAGCGGTTTTAAAAATACCTTCAGTTACATAATAAAGCGCTACAATCATACAACTTGTTCTACGTGTGTATGAATGGATTGGTAATGTAACAAAGCCGGAGCTCGCGTACAGGTAGTATGAAAAATGCACAACAGCGACCTTAGCCCAGTTGTGAGCGACATCGAGGCGACGCGACGTTATTGTACACGACCACACACCGGCTGCGTGAAGCCCCACAGCCAACTGTGACATAGTTACGAAACGGCCAAGTGTAGGTTCACTTGATTGATGCAAGCTATTGTGATTCTGTTATTACTCGTACTATAGGGTAGGTGACTTTAAAAGTATTAGATCATTTCAAATATTTTTATAGTAAAAATATTGATTAAAAATACACATAAAGAATTTACTTTCAAAGTTATTCGATGACGTATATTCTATTCATCTGCTGCAAAACGAATATTTGTAAAACGAAAGGGCCACGGAAGTCAAGGATTCGGTACCAGTGGTCGGCCCAATGGCGAAGAGGAGGGAATACGGCGGGTGATGGAGGCGCGCGCCCTCTCTTTACCCCAGACGGAACGGACAGCGAGCGACCGTACCAGAGCCTGCTAAGAAAAGGCCACACGGAGACAAGAATTGAGATTGATGTGTTACCACCCTTCATTTTCTATATCGTAATAACCCGGTTGAGAGATCACCACGCAAATAGGCAGCAGCACTCTCCCGAGAAATGCCTAATACCCACTACGACTGTTATTTGTATGCCAAGTTTGGCACTATCGTCCCTTCAAGACGCTTATTTTCGACAGAGGACGTCCATAAGTTGATGAAATGGGATGCCTATTGGCCTGAATATCTTTGTGCTTGTTAGTCACATGTTTGTTCACACGACATAGAAATTCATTTCCTGGTGCTAATGTTTTCTTAACTATAATTGTGCGTAACTATACTAGGTATAATTGATATATAATAACCTGTCGGAAATCCTGCGGCTTAACTAAACTAATGATCATTAAAATGAAAATTAATGAAATTAATAATTCGATAATATAAAATCGTAACTGAATTTGACGTAAAAGTTTCGAATAGGAGCCATAAATCGACAAGACACATGATAGGTTTAGAATATTCTTTTTACATTTCCCTAAAAAATAATGTGTAACTTAAATATGATACTATAGGTTAATTGAAAATAATTTGATATCTGTTATGATAAGTATCATATAATATCATATCGTTACTCTAATATCCATATCAGAGTTGGTATCAATACATACCCTACGAATGCCGCGTAAGATGACCCCCTACTAGGTGGACATCTTGAAAGCCCCAGTGGAAGTGACAGGACCGTTCTGAATTACAATCAACCTAGGAGGCCCGAGTCCAACAGTATACGGGCTGTTTTGTTCCGAGTTTTCCTTCTCTTCCACAACTTTGGTCCTCATAATTTGCAAAAATGAGGTCAATGTATAATTCGCCTGTATCTCGATTATTATCGAATTTAGTAAAAAAAAAATATAGAATCAAAGTTGTAGATCATTAAATTTCCTACAACTTTGATTCTTATTTCTATTTGTAGAGAATCAAATTTGCAACAACTTTGGCTCTTATTATTTAGTAAAAAATAAAAAATAAAGCAGATATAGCTAAAAAAAGGTTTGACCTTCAAACCAATATGGCGGCTAACGCACCGGTCGGATTTGGTCGAGTTTTTGGTTTTAAGCTATTTATGACAACCCCTAAACATTGGCGCAAAAAAATTCTGACCATAATTAATTTCAGGTTAAAGTCTAACCCGACTGGGCTAGTTCACACTAACCTAAACTAGTCAATTTTTTTTTCTTACTGCATTAGCCACACTACCAATTCTTGTTATTAGATATGATGACATCAACCAGGAAAATGCGTGCCGAATTCAATTATTGAACAAGATGCAAGTCATATTTTTGTGAATCTTATAACAAAACACTCCCAATTTTTCTATTGTTTACTATATGACTAACGAGCCGCCCTCGCTTCACTTCGGTTTCAATCGCTTCGCACCCGCGTTTTAAATCTCTTATATCGCCTAAGATATTCAAGGTTCGAATCACGGACCGCACAAAATTTTATAGTTTTCTGAGAGGGAAAATAGCTTATAGATAGTTAAATGATAATAATAATAAAATATTATCAAATTCGGCCGTTTTGAAGATTACCTGGAACAAACAGATAGACAAAGTGTTTAAACTGGTCTTTAAGCATAAGTATCGTGCATAAAACCGTATGAGCATAAAAAATCTTAGTTTGACATTACAATGTTATTCTAGGTCCGGATTTCGACCCCCGGTTTTATATCGGTTTTTTTACACGCATGTATTCTGCAAATGTACGTAGACGACTAAATACATAAATTTCCTAGAAGTGTATTGTTGCCTATTCTTCTGATCATCTATCAGCCGTCTTCGGGAGGATTCGCAAGGGAACATATGACGTAATTGCATATTGCTTTCTTGACCCGTCCCCACAAGGGCAAGTAACACTATGATATTCTCTGCCTTCTATATTGTTATATGTTGTTGCACTCGCATTGAAATTAACGTTAAGTGTGATATTTTCGTGTGAATTAAGAGAAGAGAGAAGAAGACGTCAAGCAAACAGATAACGGATATAAACAATACGCAGACTCGAAAACAAAATAAAGATATATAAATTCCTCTCAATCCCTTTGCAGATCGCACAAAAATTGCTTAAATAATCTGAACTCATATAGGTTTTACTATAGGACTCGAGCCTCCTCCAAAATAGGAGACAAATTGCCCTTCTATAGCACGTTGATCAGACTTGTTGGTGTAGAATTTTATTCCCAGTTTTCGTCCTCTCGCATCATCAGTTCTACATCTACATATTTTATCCCTTAGTCGTCATTTACATCACCCAGGGGTAAGAAAGAGGTCAGTGAATTGCATTGTTACTCCGTCATCACATGCAAAATTTGCCATACGTGGGATTAAAACCCTAATACTCGACACGGAAATTCGATATTCACACGATTACATCATTTCTTTTGTCAGAATCAAATAATAAAATCCGACAAAAATAGCCTTTCCTTTAGGTAAGGGCAGTGTGAAACAATTCAATTAAACAATAGAACACACTTTAAATCCTGTTCTAAATAGCGAGCTGTTGTTCTTGTAATACAACGAGAAAGCGAGAGTCGATCTTAGCCTCGTTGTTGCAATAGTTTTGCAAAAACAGTGCCTCAAGCAAGGCTGTCGACACTACTAAACGCCAACGTCGACCGCACACCCGGATCTAAACAGATGGTTACGTACATTCAATATACCTACACTATACATTCATATAGATATAAAAGCATAACTGGCCGATTGATTGACATAACGTACAGCTCAAACTGCGAATAGGATCATGAAAACTTGCGTACTTGTTCGTTTTCTACTGCAGCTGGTCACTGAATATTTTAAAAAATTGAACTTGTAAAGTTGCGAAAAGTGGAATGGCAGTTTATATGAAAATCCATTATTAGGGCAGGTAACCTATTGTCACCCTGTCACGATATTAGGTTACGTTTACCTTACGTTTCTAAAAGTCAATTAACATTTGGTTGGATTGCATTCCAAAAAAAGTAGGTTATGGAAATAAAATAGCAGCCTAAATTTAAAAAATAGTAAAATACTTTCTAAATTCGAATTACCGAGGCTTTCTATCTATAAAAATATGAATATGTCCATCCTTACCTCTCTCAGTAAATTTTGTGCAAGTTACAACTAGGGATGTTATGGATCTTGAACGACGCAGGCGCGAGAACCTGCGCTTGATGCCGCCCGAGCCGAGGTCGCGGGTGACTGGACCGGGGAATAGTCCGTCACCCGCCGAGAGTGACCCCGCAAGGGCAACCAACATTCCTTTCGTCACCACCATAGCCCACCCAAAAAAGGGATGTTAAGGATACGAAGTTTCGGATCTGGATACGGTTACGGATGTTAGGATAACATTATATCGATTAGGGTTACGGATATGTAATAATTTCGGATTATCCGACAGTTTCGGCTAGTTTTGGTAACGGATATTGATTTTTAGGGAATTGTAAAAGGATCGGTTTCTATTATGGTTTCAGTTATATTTTCATTTCGGATATCCGATAATTTGGGTTATAGCCCACCATAACATCTCTAGCTACAGCTACATAATTCAAGACTAAATGGGTTCATCGGATGAGATTGAATTTTGGTTTCGACTTACAAGAATCACCAGTTACCTATATACGGGTTATAAAGGTTCCACTGTATCTAATACAACATAACTATGACGCGAACGAAGTCAGCCGAGTTTCTACACGCTCGTAATATTTATATATTCTTTAATTTAATGTGCACTTGTATACTCGTTACGCTACGTACAGTTTATTTACAGTTATAAAAATACAGTTACGTACCTTATGTGTATAGGTTATATACATACTGATGTTGATTCAATTGGCAATGTGCAAATATATGAAAAGAAATATAAATTTGGCAATTTCAAGACTACTTCCGTTTGCATATAAATAGATATAATATGACATTTTATACTTTGAATTGTTGAACTGAAAAGTGCAACAATAAAGATATAATCATTTTTCTATAATTGTACTTTTAAGGGGATTCCTGTAAGTCTACATGTCATCCTAACTCATCAAGGATGCATAAATCTGATTTTTATCAAAAACTGTATCTTCTGTATTATTCTCTCTATGGTGATTGATTAAAAGTAAATGTACTTATATGTAACGTGATATACACACCGTTTTTTATGGTACAGACCAGTTTTCATGTCCCGTTTTTGTAAACAGACCAAACGATAATTTTGTATACTCACCTCGCTACGTACCTACTATACAAGAATTTCATAGCAGTGGTTAACATATGGATGTTTTCGATGCATCTTTGCTTATTTCGATTGAAAGATATTTTAAATTTGAATTACCAAGACGAAGATTAGCAAAGTTTGTGATAAGATATTCCAACTTGAAAACTAGAGGCGATATTTTAAAACTGTTATGCTCTACTGACAAAATATTTGTCAGTAGAGCATAATAATAAATTTTATTGCGTCTGTAACTGCAATGTTATGTTGATTAATTCAAATTATATAATTATTATTATTAATAAGTTTCTCACGTGTCCTTGTTTTCTAATAAATATTAATACAAATGCCTATTTTTAACTATTTCTTTAAGCGTCGCGTTCTAACAAAACAACATTAATAGTCATGTTATGTGTATGAGTATATTATTATCCCATATTGTGTTTCTTACTCATATAAGAGTTACCGACGACCTAAATTTTAGGTAAACAGCTAAGGCGTATCGTATACATTGATGTTGATTTTATTTTGATGTCAATTGAAGTTAAATGTAACTTTTGGTCTGAGCTGACATATTTCATATGTAACATTGATTTTATGTGCCATTTATGCCTTATGCATTTATTTTAAGTAACAGACCTAAATTTCGGTTTCTGTCCGCCAGTTTCCGTGCGGTGGTTGGTATATTTGGTTATATCGGTCCAGCAGTGTAAGAGTTTCAGCGCTTTTCCAAAATTATGTAACGGCGTATGATTACTTGATTAAGTGCTTCACGCGTACCAATATAATCATTAAATGACAATTAATTGATAATTCCTGTTGAAGAGAACGTAATAAATACTCTTTTTTGTTATTATTTTAGTTTGTGTCGCGTGTTATTCAAAGCTTTCAATTTTACTTATTATGGCATAACAACAGCATTGACAGAAAATTGGTAAGGAAAATATAATCGATTCGAACAGCATAGTATATAATACAACAACAAAAATAAATAGTTGCGATAGCGGAAGTCCAATGTTCATAACTCTTATTATCATCATGAAAAATAAAACGGCGAATACTAATTATAAGTAATTTTATTTAATTGGTTTTTAAATAATCGCTTTCAACAACCTGTCTCGTAGTTTTATCACTGAAGTGATGAGTGACCTTGGTCTTCTATTGTAATACAGCCATTAGTCTATTGAAGTTCAACGTCCATATAGGTCTCCCCAATGGGATCACCTTAGCTCTTACACGTCCCACTGCTAGCCTCGGGCCTTCTCTACAGTGGGCAAGAAATTGACCTACTGCATCATACTGATCAGACGAGTTGAAATAGGGATTTAATTTGAGTTTTTCTTCTCTTATGTAGATGTTATCTTATATATCTCTTATTCGTATTTTATGACATCCACAGGCAAGAAATGGGGCGGTGAATCGCTAATATGAAGAAACTAAAGATGGGAATAAATTCATAATTTGTGAAGAAAATTCTTACTTGATACTGGCAACAATGGGTTCGTATTATTAACTGGGGAGTTTTGGCGCTAATGTCAATATGTCATGTGGCGCTCTTATATTTTATTCATTATTTTAGTGTTTTACAGTGCTATATAAAATAATTTAGCTGACATTTTATGCAATATAATGCAGAGAAAGTTCTGAAGTGTAGTGAATATAATGGTGAACTGCGTGCATATTCGCATTCTTCCAAAATTCCTAATGATTTGGATGTCAGCAACCAAATCAGAATAACGACTTGACATACTGACTGACTATTTATATGAATTGTTAAACTACAATGTATTCGACTGAAGGACTTTGTATCCATTGTCATGAATCAATATTAACAACAATTAGTAGCTTATTGCCAATACAAAAAAGAAGGAGAAATGGCAGAGTAGTTTAAGTGACCGACCTCCCGTATCCAGTGACGAGATTATCACACGCAGCATATTCTTTGTGATCTACAAATCATTATTCAGTGCCTGGATATGATTTATGTTCGTTATTTGTATGTTTATAAAGAAAGAAGTATTTCTTTATTAGTTCAAAATACCATTTCATAATCGGGTTTTTTCCGAATTATAACGGCAGCGTGATAAATATCTAATCAAAAGTCGTTTATTGCGTTTTAATTTTCATTCAGGATTTCTCTAATAATTTTTTTTAAAGTTTATATACATACGAAAGTTTATTTTTTCACAATTCGAGGTGAACTGCCCTACCGTAACACACTGTCTACGGCCGGTTATAAAGTTCTAATAGTATTTTTTTTACTACTGATGGTATATGCACAAAATGTTATTCCTCGCGTCTTCTAATTATCTGTACGATAGCCGTTTCAAAGTAAAAATTGATAAACCATCATCACCCCTTTTGAATATACATCATCGTGAATGGAGCCCATCTTAAAAAAACAGTTGTATCACAATTTCAGAAGAAAAT
This sequence comes from Lymantria dispar, assembly GCA_032191425.1. NCBI lineage: Eukaryota > Metazoa > Arthropoda > Insecta > Lepidoptera > Erebidae > Lymantria > Lymantria dispar. The sequence goes on from CM063457.1 coordinate 24,220,410, forward strand.
GTCGCTTGGATTTCCAGTAAAATCTTATGATTCAAATTCTCCAAATTGCAAATGCAATACGCATTTCATCATATAATTTATTTTTGTTTTTAAAAATACAAATTTATCATGTATTCTATCATATGTTTATTTAAATACCACGAAATTAAAATAGCTTCACGCCTTTGTAACGAATAAATATAAGGAAAGTCCGTTGGGCAAATTTATATTGATCGTTATTTATTTCTTTAAGAATAAGCTCTTTGTGAATCTATCTAATTTAATGAATCGGTTTGAATATGAATAATTATCACTCTAGTTATAAATTTAAATTCTTATTGTTGTTCAATAATATCTCACAGGATATCGAGCGACGAAGAGGTCAAGAATCGGACTTGTTTCCTTATTTAGATGAAAATTTGCTCTTTAATTTCTATAAGCGTAATTTGTCACACAGTAATTGGGAATTACCGGACTTTTTCGTATCACGGGTGCTTTGACAGACGACTGAGGACCATAATCAGATAAGATCGCTGTAAGATTTAAAAAATTTCACAAAATCATTATGACAAGTCGTCTGACAATCGTAGGATGCTACGAGGCTAGCTGCCGTACCAGTCTCGAAGAACTCTTAGCATTAGGCTATTATGAAAAACGAAAAAAAATATAGATAATTATTTCTAAAGTCTAATAATTCTACTAGTAGTGAATATATAGAAAGTTCAATTTCTTTTTCTTCTCTTCCAAAAAGTTCACACAAATTCTGGCTTAAAAATTCATGTCCTAAGCTGCAATTATCTTCTGCCTATTCTCATAATCGTATATTTAATAATCTACTGGTAGTCCTGGCAAGCGTTGCCCTATCCGAACAGCCTGTCTGCTATAAATAGAAAATAAAAGAAATTAAGTAATGTTCCACGACCTTTTCAGAACCTTTTAACGTTCAATTAGTCATGCACTTATTTTTTCCTTATAAAAATAATTTGTTTTAAAAGTTTGGCGTTCTATTTTCTTTGTGATGAGGATATATCTTTGCCATTTGGTAACGAAATAATATTTTCCTGTAGTTATCATAAAATATGACTACGGTATGTTAGCAAATACATAACATCACTTTTAAAGAAGCATAACCTTAAACTTAACCCGTATGCCAAACCCTTTAGCGAGCTTGGTCACTAGTCATAATAGCTCACTTTAATACCCTTTGTGGAGTTTCGTGCCCAATAGTAGGCATTTATCACAGAAATAGTAATACTTTTATTATTAATAGCGACCCGCCCTCGCTTCGCTTCGGTTTCAGTCGCCTTACCCGCATAGTTCCCGTTCCCTTGGGAATACCGAGATAAAATATAGCCTAAGTGACTCCTTACATAGACAGCTACCTAGTAGTAAAATATCAAAATCAGTCCAGCCGTTTTGAAGATTACCTCAAACAAACAAACAGACAAACAAAAAAATTTAAACTGAATTTTAGTCATAGGTATCGTGCAAATAACCGTGTGACCATGAAAAAAGCCCAATATTTTGACATTATAAACAGACACTTCAATTTTATTTATTTGTATAGATTTTTCTGTGGTTCTACGTTCTGGTACGTTACTAACATTAAAAATCGATAAGAACTAACTTTCATGAAAATTTTAATAAAGAAAATAATAATATAATTTTGGATTGGACTCCAACATCATCATCATCATCATCTTACTAATATCCCAATTATTTGGGGTCGACACAGTAGGTATGTACTTCTTTCATATTACATATTTCAAACATTATTGGTTGTTTCATGCCCGGCTTGTACAGTACAGCAGAATTTTTTTTTTATTGCCAACGGTGGCAAACGAGCAAGCAGCACACCTGATGGTAAATGATACTGCCGCACATGGACCTTTGCAATACCAGGGGCACAGCCAGGCCGTTGCCTACCGTGAAGGAAATACTCTTCTTAAACCTCGTTTAAAGAAGGACAAGTCATAGCGCTAATTATGGATAAAGAAGATGGATATGTATATTTATTAACAGAAATTTGACCTGTCCGCAACACAAGTAGGCCACGGCTGCCAGTTGTTCCGTCAGTCGTGATTGCACGAGTCACGATAGCAAAATGCACAAACGAATGACGAAAATACATTTAATGAGCTATTTGCAATAATGCGAATAGCGAACTAACAATGTTAGCGTTTATGTCGTTACGGTGTAACTCGTGTTTATCTTGAATAGTTTCTTGTTGTTTACATACTGGCTATTTTGTCTAATGATTTATTGTTTCTTCCTCCTCCGTTTTTTCGTCTTGCCAATCAGCTACTAATACGAGACATTTTTGCCAGTGTCGAGGTATAATTTTCTTTACAAATTATCAGTTTCTTCTAATTAGTAATTGTCCGTAAGTAAAATTATCGGCGTCAACAGTGTTATGTCCACTGTTAAACGGTATTTTCTGAGAATTTTGATGCAAACGAAAAGGTAATGGTTTTATATCAAAGCACTTTCGCATCATATTCACTATACCCCCAGCAGTTTTCCGCCACATATGACATAAAATGCTATCAAAATTTTGTATGTTATATTGTTGTATGTTATATTAAATATCACGTTAACACATTGAATGTTGTATTATACAAGAGCACGAAATGACACTTCCACGTTCCCGCCAAAAGTCGATTTATTGGTTTTATGACATATTTATCTTTTGTTTAAAATAGTTTTACTTTTGAATTTTGAGCTTTTTACTTTATGGATTATATTATAATTAATGTGACTATCTTCCATGTGGTGACGGAGTAAGAATACAATTCACCACCCCCCTTTCTTACCCGTGGGTGATCGTACGAGACGACTAAGGGATATAAAACGCATATAACATCCATTAAAACCCCATACCAACACGTCTGACCAGCGTGGTATAGTAGGTCAATTACCCTTCCGTTATGGAGGAGGCCCGAGCCCAACAGTGGGACGTATATGGGCTGAAATGATGATGATGATGAATGTGACTATATTTTTTGCATCCAAATACGATGCTCGAATAACGGTCCCGTTATATTTGGGGCTTTACGAGACACTTGCAGAAATAGGTGAAATATGACATTAAAAGCTAAAAATAAAAAAGACACGTGAACATTCTTGCAGGAATAAGGTAAAACTATAGAGTTAAAGGTTAAAAAAATTAGAACACTTGCCTATAAGTATAATTTATGCTCTGCTTGAAAATCGAAAATCGAAGACAACGAGACAGAGAACCTTAAAACAGAACTATTCCATTTCAACGGATTATCTGCTCACATTAATTATGATTTATAATAAACCTTTAAAGAATTATATTTTCGTGAAAAATCATCATCAGCCTGCTCTTATCCCAATTGCAAAAGTTTTAGCAATAGCTTTTTGATTGGCCACCATCAACCCTTCTTGCGAATGTATTTTTTTTATATAGCTGTTGGTGGCAAACGAGCAAACAGCACACCTGATGGTGTGTGACACTGCCGCTCAAGGAGTTTTGCTTGGTCGCGAACTACCGCGAAGAAAATGAAGGGAGTGCATACAATGACGTTCAGTGATACTAAAAGCATCGCCAATAAGCATAACACCACACGTAAACACCCTCAGAAACTGAGCTTCCGGCTCTTTCACTCACCAAACGAAGTGCAGTAACAAATTGTTACTACTCCGACGTCGACAGTAACGACCGAACAGTAGTTCCATGAGCGACAGTATCACTTACCATCAGGTGTAGGATTTAGTAGTTTGCCACCAAGAATAATAAAAAAAAAACTTCTTAGAGAGATCCACATAAAGCTAGAGGAGGTACAGGTAGGTAAATAAAAAACAGACAGAAATGAAAGCCAGCGAAGTGCTACCTGGATTTAGGGATGTGAAAAAATAATCGATTTTTATAATAATCGATTATTACAAAAAAATAATCGATTAATAATAATAAAATTATAAAAATCGATTATTAATCGATTTTTTATTATTTGAAATTCGATCGAAATTAATCGGTTATTCACTGTCAGATTTCCTACAAAAAAAAGGTCATCACGATTGTTTCATACTATATTAGATAGAAAATACACATCACAATCATCAAATCACATTTCCTAAAAAAAAAATCATAATCCTGTTGGGAGAAGAAACCGATTATTTTATAATCGATTGTTTATTTTTAATTATCGATTATTTTATAATTGATTCATTTTAAAGAACAAAAAATCGATTATTTAAAAATCGATTTATTTTAAAGAACAAAGAATCGATTATTTAAAAAATCGATTATTTTCCCTCTATTATTGACATTGTTATTATTGACCTATTTATTGACATTGTTAAAATCGAACAAACATGGGGACTTTTAAGTGTCTGTCTACATTTCGTTAGTTCATCAGATACAGTTCACAATTCATCAGATACAAGACTGGTCACAAAATGAGGAATGCATGAACAGCGTGGACTTTGTAATAACAGATTTACTACTGATGTTCATTTAGTACCTTTTACCTAAAGCGAAGAACCTTAATAAACAAACAACCACTAAAATAAACCCCTTTTGGAGTTACTATAGTGGGCTAATTATATAAACGAAGTCTGCTTTTATTGATGTCCACGTGATGTACCACGTGTTTCAATGTATTGATCCGTAGTAGCCTTGGACTCGTTCAGGTTCACACTTATGTTTAACCAAGTTTGGCGTAGAATTTCACTTATTGCCCGCTTGATATTTTTTTATATTTCAATAAATTATTTGATAAATGATGAGTATATTAAGAAGTCTGAAAGTGACTCTTAATGATAAAAAACTAGAGATTGTCTTGATATGGTTGTATGTTAAGATTTCAATATCAATGTGGATGCATGTAAGAATTGTGAATTCAAAAAGACATGGGTTGATTCTGTGAATGGGTAGTATGGGTATAACTGGTGTGGGTAGTATGGGTATAACTGGTGTGGGTGTAAATGATGGCTGAAAAGAGTCTATGGTGAAGGTAAGGACATGTTATGCCGATCCTATTTAGTGTGAGATGAGAGTATGTATTATTAAATGATGATGATGGTATTTAAATAAGATGTTCTTAGCATTAAAAAATAGCTTGTTTAACGAGGACTTTAAAATAAAATTAACTGACAGAAATAACTAGACGAATACCACTTTTGAAAACTATATAACTATACGACTAAGGGAGATGATATAAAAAGGGAAGCTCAAAATAATAACTTGCACCACTCTGTCCGTCCAGTGTGACCCTAGTCCGTCTTCAGTCAATTTCCCTTCTATTTTGGAGGAGGCTTCGGCCCAGCAGTGGGACGTATATAAGCTGAGATGATGATGAAATTATATTTTTTTTTCATTCATACTCATCAATTCCTTTGCGTACGTTAACAGAGTAAGGATAACGATCACAATTTGTTTTATAAAAAGAGAAAATTGTAAAAAGAAAGGTAAGCAGATAATAATGGTAGCAGATATTTTTTTTTTTATTGCAAACGGTGGCAAACGAGCAAACAGTACACCTGATGGTAAGTGTTGCTGCCGCTCATGGACCTTTACAAGGCCGTTGCCTACCGCAAAGAAAGCGAAGGGAGTGTGAATGCGTGCATTGAGGCTCGGTGATACCAAGGGCACCACCAAAACCCTCCACACGCAATCACCCTTAGAAAGTTGGGCTTCCCAAGATAATAGTGGTAGACTCTTTAATTTTTCGTTATGTATACCAATAAATCGAATTGGAGTGTCTGTTTGTGATGTCGGGGTAGTAGGCCTTTTTCATGTTCACAAGATTGTTTGCACTATACATATGCCTAAAAATCACTTTATAATTTTTTTTTCTTTTTTCTATCTGTTTGTTCCGGGTAGTAGTCAATAAAACCTTTTTTATTCTTTTAATTTGTGTTGTGTAAGTAGGTTAATATATATATATATATATATATATATTTGTTTATGTGTGCATGTGTATACGTGCACACATATACCTAAATGTGAATGTGTGTGCACGTGCGTTTGTTTAATAAATATTGTATGTAAATAAGAGCGTGTCTCGCCGTTAAACAATTACGTTTGGCGTAACCATTGTTTAATATATAAATAAAAAAAAAACTTAGCAGAATGATTTTTTCGTGTGGTGACGGAATAAGAATACAATTCACCATTCCCTTTCTTACCCGTGGAGTCGTAAACGACGACTGAGGGATATAATACGCATATGACATTTATGCTAGAGAAGAAAAACTCTAATCAAAATCCTATACCAACCTGTCTGACCAGCATGGTACAGCTAATTACCCTCTTATTATAGAGGAGGCTCGAGCCCCGCACTGGGGCGTATATGAGTCGAGATGAAAAAGATGAAAATTCATAATAATCTATAATGAAGAAGATATTTCGTAAAGATTCAAATCAATCACAGACGAGACATTTTTTAAGTGACGTCCGTTTTATGTAGTAAGGTTTCACGGTCGAGCATTTGTGCCTAATATTTATACAAGTAAATTACAGATCATGCCGTCTATAGAGGGTTAGCGCCTGCGCCATCCATGCGTGTCATGTTGAACTATACGAACACCCCTATTTTGGAGTTCGATCGCGTTACGTAGACGGAACGTGAAACCATTTAGTAGGTCGCTGGTAGTGCGCGCGCAACCTACGTACCACCCTGTCCCCCTCGTTCCTCGACCGTCGCCACTACGACGTCATTATTGATCGCGCACGTGGCGCCGTGAGTGACGTAGCGTCCCCGTCCGATAGTGCCCCTCAACCCCTACGTCTGCCGCTAGCGTAACTTGCCACCCTATTTCTCCTCACCCTACTTTTGCTGCATACTACGAAGTGTTTTGCATAACATTTAGATACCAATTATAATACTGTCATTTGGCGTATTTTCTGAAGAGAACCTCTAATGCAGTGTCCAAGTTTGATTCCCACAAAGCAGGTTTCTTGTATTTTTGTAAAGTTTCCCGCGACGTGTATCTATTCCTCAATGCAGTGTCTTTTAAAAATAAAATATGCTTACAGTTGTATGAGCGTGAATTATGGGGCTTGAATCTTGGATTTGAAGGTGGGTGTCTCATATTTTTGCAAATCGTTCTGAGCGAATTGCGATTTTAACAAAAATATACCAGTGTTAAATAAACTGCAGCTAATTGCTAGCCACTACATTTTGTAGACTTTTCAAATGACATATGATACAATTTATTTTAGTGGAAATATTTAGGAGTTCATCATCATCATTTTACGTCCCACTGTTTAGCTCGAGCCTCCCACAGTAGAAAGGAAATTGACCTATTATATCACGCTGATCAAACGTGTTGGCATAGGGTTTTGTTTCGAATTTTCCTTCTCTTATATAGATGCTATAAGCATATTATCCCTTAATTATCATCCCTGAGCAAGTTAGGGAGTAGTGAATTGTATTCTTAATCCGTCACCACACGTAAAGCTTAAAATATTAGCAGTTAAATTATTTAATTAAATGTAACAACTGGGTATTGTAATAAATACATAACTTTAGAGTTTTGAACACAGCTGCTTCTCAGCTCATATAATCCCTATATCAGCTACGAGCAATCAACAAGCGAGGCAGAATAGCCTACTATACCAGGCGGGCTAGACCGATTGGCATAGCCATTGTATTTATGGTCTAGGAGACCCGTGCAACTTCGTCAGCGTGCCATAGCAGAGAGTTAGAGAGAGTGGATCGTTGTGTCGCCATAGAAGCTTTCAAAGGGCCGGGTCATGTTTGCCCGGTTTTATATGTTTATTGATCATAACGTGATGTTTTATAGCCTTCCTAGAGAAATGGGCTATGTAACACTAAAAGATTTTTTCAATTGGAACCAATAGTGCCTGAGATAAGTGCGTTGAACCAAACAAACTCTTAAGCTTAATAGTATTAGTATAAATTTTCTTCGTCTGCAGCTATGATATTTAATTATTTATTTAATTTCTTAAACGATTCTTATGGTACCGACGGAAAAAGAAGGATCGGTTAATACACATATTCTTACTTTCATTTTTCTTTTTACGTTATCACACGGAATACATTGTTTAACCATCTATACCAATAAATAAATTTGAAGTGTCTCTCTCTTTGTAATGTCAAAATATTAGGTCGTTTTCATGTTCACACCGTTATCAGCGCGATACCTATTCTTAAAAACCAGTGGGAGTACTCTTGAAATCAATTCTAATTTCGAATCCGATTCAATTGCAATCTCACCAAATTATGGAACTCGATCACCACAAAGACACTTTCTTGAAATTGTGCAACATTAACGATTTTAAACTACGTCAAAACCACGTCGGGAGTAGCAAATATTTGATTTAATCGACGAGAGACGACTTCATTTAGTTCAAAAATATTCCACCGAATTTGATTCCAATCGTGCGCTAGGGTCGCTTTCAAGAGTACCAAATTTGCTCAAATTCCAGTTGCTTGGATTTAAGGAATCGAGATTGAAGAGTAGGCACACTGTTTGAAATTTTTTTCGTCTAAAATCAATAAAATTTTGTCCGGGCCAGGTCTCGAACTCGAGGCCTTGAATATCTTAGGAGATATTAGAGATTTAAAATGCGAAAAGCGGCTGAAACCGAAGCGAAGCGAGTACTGTTCACTAGTATGAAATATGAATCAGTTTTAATGACAGTTATTTTGCGAAACCACAATTTTTTGTATAAAAACAACAACAAAACAGCGGTAAGCCCTACTACTTTTATCGTACTGATTTACTTACTAGAATTGATAATGCAGTAACTGATACAAGTGTTGTAGTGTGATTTTATAGATATTTTTAGTTTACCCAATAGATTGACGTCAGCGTTTTTATGTTTCAAAGAATTCGTTTAGTTATTTAGGCACGTGACTTAGCGAGTTATTACTTGTTTTTGTTTGTTTAATTAGTTAACGTGTGTCAGTAATAATCTAAAACTGTGTTTAGATATTGTATTTCTTTTATTTTTTGTTTTTCCTTTATAAAATACAGCAAATCTCACTTTTTTTGAGGCAGGCTATGCTCTGGACATACCTAGCCCAAGCTGTCGGGAACGATGGAAGGGTATACGGTCCTTTAACCTACAGTATCTCCTTCCCATCGTCATTGGATTGACCACTGTAATTGCCAACAAACAGCCCTAAGGAATATATCCCTGCGTCGCGTAAATCGGGGGACTCTACAAACAAACAACGCACACGACAATTAGATCTAGAGAAATTATTTGTGGATCACAGAATGATCTATTCTGTGTGGGTATCGAACCCAAAACCAGATCATAATTTATAATATATATTTCTATGACCTGTGGTGACAGAGTAAGAATACAATTCACCGACCCTTTTTTGCCCGTGGATGTCGTAAAAGACAACTAAGGGATTATAATATGCAGATAACATGACCGCGACGGTTGCAAGAGGAAGACCACGCAGAGTATATCAAGTTCGAGACTTGAGAGTATGCGAAACCGTAGAAAATGCATGAAGAATTTGAAGAGTGTGATTAAAGCGATGGAAGTATGTCAAGATCGTGGCCTGTGGCAATTCGTAGTGTCTGCCTACCCCTATAGGAAGCAGGCGTGAGGCTATGTATAGATAACATCAAGAGAAGTAAAATTCGAAATAAAACCCTATACCAACCTGTTTGACCAGCTCGCTATTGTAAGTCAATTGTCAATAGTATGGACGCAGCTCGATCCAACAATGGGACCTATATGAGCTGAGACGATGATGATGAACCGAAATTATCCGAAATTATTTCATATTCGTACATTAAACCGATATAATGTCATTCTAATATCCATGTTCGTATACGTATCCGAATCTTTATATCCATCCTTAATCTCAATCAGTTTAATGCGTTTACTAAGCGACAGCTGAAGCTCATTTTTTTCAGGTCTCCTGAGTCGGTATTTATGGCTCCCACGAGGAAGTAAAAGCCTTCTCATAAGGAAAAAAAATACTAAGACCATACATTAGGCCTCAGTCCAATAGAAAAGTAAATTTTATTTCTCCTTAAGTTGTTATAAATGAGGACATAGTAAAATGTTTTAAGTCACAGATCATCACAGATGAATAAAAAATACTACAAAGTTAACCAAAGTCCTTGCAGTACGCAAGGACAACTTTGTTCATTTGTTGACATGTTATATTGTTAACCTTCACCTCAGGGGGAAAATATTTCACATCCTAATTATAATTGGAATGATTTGTTTCGTTACTCTTTCACCCCTAAACCGCTTTCGGGGCGACCGCTAAAGTCAAGGAACTCTGCACCGGTGGTCGGCTCAACGACGAAGGCGACATGCTATACGGGTGGGTTACGGGTGTGTGTACTTACGCCCCTCTGTCGCCCCGGACGGAGTGGAGCGAGGAGTGCGCCGACCGTAACCCACCCCTCAAAAAAAAACCCTAAACCAATAAACCGATTAAAAAAAAAAATCACCAATGGAAAGCTACATTTCAGCGAGTTACATAGCCTATATTTTATTCTACATTCCCACGGGAACGAGCATTGCGCGGATGGAAGAATTTGCTGGTAGAATTTAAAAGTGATTAATCAATATCACAACAAAGTATATAAGAATAGTAAACAATAATTTATGATTTTTGCTTTAGGTTTGCCAACATGGATGGTACGTAAAACTAAACAGTTCATAGGTTATATCAACAATGATTATTTGTTTACAAATAATATACATCATGCGGCATCTGCAGAGATGAGTAATTGTTTGTTTCAACATTAAAAATCGTATAGCAAAATATTATTATTTTTTGCCTTAGACTTTATACATCTGTTGTTAGAAAAAAAATGCTGTTAGACAAAATGCAGGGACGTCTTTGGAGACTGCCGATATAAGTGAAAACTTGAGTAATTTGTAAATTTTATCGTCAATCTATAAGGTTAGTATTTTTGGATTACTTTTGGTTTATAAAGTGTTTAGAATCAAATGTATATGTAGAGGGAAATATTCCTCGCACATATATAATGTATACTAATAACACGCGGAGATATATCTAGATACATACATATATACGCAGTATACATATAGCTCATGGGAAGCGTACGGTGACGATGACGCGAGTTCCATCATTTTTATTCACGCAAAAATATGCTGAACGCACCTAAAGAATATGTCAGTTCAATAAACATCATCTTGGCTCATATACGTCCCGTTGTTCGGTTCGAGCCTACTCCACAACGGGAGAGAAATTGAACCACAATACCATACTGGTCGTACAGCTTGGGGTTTTATTTTTTTCTATTATATTGCATAAATGTTATCTGCATATCATATCCTAAGGCAGTGATGGGCAAAGTACGGCCCGCGGGCCAAACTCCGGCCCGCGAAAGTATTTAATCTGGCCCGCCGAGAGTCCACCATCCTAAATATTATAAAATATTAGTCAGCATTTCGGCGCGAATAATAAAATGTGACGTTTATAATTAAAAAGCTTTCATTATCTCATAATTAACTTGCCATAATTATAATTATCTCGGCAGTCTGTCACAGGTATTAGTTTATTTATTGGAAAAATTCCATTCTATTCACTTATCGATGAAGCTAAATTATTATGGAAAATCAAAAACAATTCCATTTGTTTCACACGCCTAACAAGGCGTAAAAGTAAAAGGTATTTTGTTTAGAAAAAGCTTTAATACAAAATGCATTTTTTCTATAGCTGGCCCTGCTCTAAAATTTCTTAAACTTTGTGGCCCGCCATTAAAAAAGTTTGTCCACCACTGTCCTAAGGGATATTGGGGGTCGGATTTTACCACACCCACAGCTATGAAAGGGGGTGGTGAATCATATCATTGTGGCACGTCAACACACGGCAAATTATAGACATAATATAACTGATAAATAAATAGAAGATCATAAATTGTGTAAGTGTTTATGTAAACTAGAATGTAAGGATGAATATGTATCATATAATAAACCACGGGAGCCGCATGGCGGCAATGTAAATAAATAATTAAATCAATAGGTCCCTGTCGGTAATCTCGTTAGATAAGATGATAGATTTAAGGGTATAAGGGTTCTGAATTATGTCAAAGGAGTTTGTGAAAAAAAAAACAAATGATAGGACCACAGTGTTGACAGGCGTCTGTATACATCCACGGGCCGATTCATACTCTTTTTTTTTTTGGGGTGGACTGCGGTCGGCGCACTCCTCGCATCACTCCGTCCGGGGCGACAGAGGGGCGTAAGTACGCACACCCGCAACCCACCCGAACACCACGTCGCCTTCGTCGTTGGGCCGACCAATGGAGCAGGGTTACTTGTCATCAGTGGTCGGCCCGATGGAATACCCCCTAGTGGGGTACTCTCCGAGGCCAATTCATACTCTCGCAGAATATCGACCTCTGAGTAGTAGCAATTTGTAACTGCACATCGTTCGGTGAATGAGAGAGCCGAATGCCTTTCTGAGTGTGTTTGCGTGTGGTAGGTTTTGGTGATGCGTTTAGTATCATCGGAGTTCATTGCATGCACTGACCCTCCCTTCACTTTCTTCACATTAGTCAGCGGCTTAGCAAAGTTCCTTGAGAGGCAGTATTACTTACCATCAGGTGTGCTGTTAGCTCGTTTGTCACCAACAGCAATAACAATAAAGAATTCGGTGTCGAGTTTTGTCAGGCGTTAGCTGGATTTCATTCTGCCATACATCCAACACTTGAGCGATGTTCCGACTGACTTTTTCGGGTCCATAAATAGCGTCTTGATGCATCTCGGCACGTTGGTGGTAACTGGTTGGTGACCTCTATTGCGCGTCCTTGTCTTGACTCTCTAGTCCATCCACGTACGGCCTCGGTTAGTCTATAAATTGAATTGTATTAGGTTAAAGAATGGCCTTTATTATTCACCTAAGCTATTGACCTTAGTTAACTTGTACGACACACAACGGAAATGAAAAGGGGTTAATATTTTCTTTACACGACCTTTTTTAAACTGTGTTTATAACTAGTTCAAGTGTTATGCTCAACGACAAGTAATTTTTCTATATAGTAACTAGTAACCGCCCCCACTTCGCTTCGGTTTCAGTGGCCTTACCCGCGTGGTTCCCCATCCCGTGGGAATACCGGGATAAAATATAGCATAAGTTACTCCCTGATATTATAGCTTTCCGTTGGTGAAAGAATTTTTGAAAACGGTCCAGCTGTTTTGAAGATCATCTGGAACAAACAGACAGACAGACAGAGGAAAAAATAAAATGATTTTTAGGCATATGTATAGTGCAAATAGCCGTGTGAGCATGAAAAAACCTATTATTTTGACATTACAAACAGACACTCCAATTTTATTTATGGTTATAGATGAGTATTTTCTGTGTATGGTTTGATAAATTGTGTGGCAATTTTTCACCATAATTGTTTTAGTAGTTTAGACGTAAAATAAACATTCACATTCCTGTGTGTGTTATCTATTTAAAAAGAAAACATTAATAATATTAGAATAGTGCGGCTAATATGTATGTAATGTGTACGTATGTATGTACATTGCATAGTCGTCGGCTTAGTGGCGCCCTACATAAACGGCCTTCACTTTACAACAGAATGCATTTAGCATTGTTTATGTAACACTGCATGTGTAGAGTTTTGCGGAAATCATAATACAGCCTTTATTATATTACTAGCAATCCGCCCTCGCTTTGCTTCGGTTATAGGTTATAGTCGTTTTACCCGCATAGTTCCCGTTCCCGTGCGAATACCGGGATAAAATATAGCCTAGTTTACGCCTTGATATTATAGCTTTACATTGGTGAAAGAATTTTTGAAATCGGTCCAGCCGTTTTGAAGATTACCCGGAACAAACAGACAGACAAAAATTTTTTAATTGCTATTTTAGGCATAGGTGTCGTGCAAATACCGTGTGAGCATGAAAAAAGCATATTATTTTGACATTACAAACAGAGACTCCAATTTTATTTATTGGTATAGATAGAGAAGCAAATAATTCTCACGATAATATAATTATGTTTACACACATTTCTGTACTGTATGATGGCGTCTACAAATACTACCAGCCCTTGCTTTGTTTGTGGGTGTCTTAAAATACGACAAAAATTTTACATCGAACTCCGCTAACTCCATCTGATGCTGCCTCTTCAACAATTATTCGCGGCCGATCGTAGAGCTATTGCCAAACTACCTTTAATAGAGAAGTATAGAATAATTAATTATGTTTATACATATTTCTGTATTGCGCGGTGAAGGCTCCGAATACTACCAGCTCTTGCTTTGTTCGTGGGTGTCTTAAAATATGAAAAATGCTTTACTGCGACCTGAGCTAACTCCATCTGATCAACAATTACATTCCCGGTCGGTAATAAAAGTATTGTCAAGACTTTTGTTATATGCGTTCGATGAAGAGTAGGTACATAATATATTACATACATACTTTGAAGAGTTAAATGCCGGATGATGATGATAAATAATAAACCTTATGAATAACTTACATTCTAACATTGAATGATGAAATATCACACCTATTTATATAGATTACCTATGCAGTAGATGAGATTCGCATTTATGTATTTAAAATTGCATTTTGACCTAGTTTTAAAAGCGATGTCGCGAACAAGTGAAATTCAAAAGTAAAACAGTTACGTGACACACATATTGCGTAATGTTTTCTTAAGGGCGTAGTCATATTGGTAACTTAAATACTAGGTAGCGCATTTAATTTTTTTTTTTTTGGAGGAATATAATATTCATCCGAAATTGGTTTTTAACAGAGCAACTTCTATTTCATCATTCAACCTTCATACATCTTCAAAAACTTTTTTATAAAATACTTCATCGCGATTCCTTCGCTTTTAAAAAGAGCCATAATTAAGATAATTGATTGAATAAGGTGGCACATGGCGTCAATCCATTATTATTTTAAAACTAGCAACCCGCCCTCGCTTCGCTTCGGTTTCAGTCGTCCTTCCTGAATAGTTCCCGTGGGAATACTGGGATAAAATATAGCCTAGTTTACGCCCTGATATTATAGCTTTCCATTGGTGAAAGAATTTTTGAAATCGGTCCAGCCGTTTTGCAGATTACCCGGAACAAACAGACAGATAGACAAAAAAATTATAAAGTGTATTTTAGGCATATGTATAGTGCAAATAACCGTGTGAGCATGAAAAAAGCCTATTATTTTGACATTACAAACAGGACACTCCAATTTTATTTATTGGTATAGATAAAGAAATAGAAGGAAGATCCACCGCAGTCCTGCAGTTAATCATCATCATCATTTAGCCTATCCGCCACTGCTGGTCGAAGGCTCCCCTCATGTTTTGCCACAAAGTAATGTGCTGTGCCGACTGCATGCAACGACGCCCAGCAACTTTTACCAGGTCGTCGTTTCACCTAGCTGTGGGCATCCTACATTGCGTCGCCCGATATGTTGTCGCCATTCGATAACCTGTATTCCCCAGCGGTTGCCGGTTAATATAATTTAAAAAACAATCGATACTTTACAATATCCGATTTCACCGAATCGTTGTAGGTGTGTAGTGTAGGGATCGATCGCTCAGTCGACTATTGGTAAGAGATTACTTAGCCTTAGGACTGAAGTAACTTCCCGTTAGTGAAATACATAGTTGATTTTATCATTGACTATAAGCCTAAAGAGATTATCGCCTACACATAAACTGTATCTCTTCGCAATATTAGTATTTATAACTTCTAGCTACCTCTTATTGCGTTTCAGTTCCATGAAGCCTGAATGTGAAATATTATATCCGCCCACTTGCAGGCGCGGGCCGTGCTCGTTGACGGATCACGAAGCTGGACGCGTGACGTGTCTCACTGGTAATTGCGCAGTTGTGCAACATTTATATCACTATAACCTCTATAGTAGCTGTTAAGGTTATTTCAGTAATATTCTGTAAAATAAAAACAAATAACATTTCAGCGTGATTCGCTATATACTTATAGCTTTTTACCTGTAGTTTTGTTCGCATATAAATCATATGTGACGTTCTTATTAAATACTAGCAATCCGCCCTCGCTTCGCTTCGATTATAGGTTATAGGTCATAGTCGTTTTACCCGCGTAGTTCCCGTTCCCGTGGGAATACTGGGATAAAATATAGCCTAGTTTATGCCCTGATATTATAGCTTTCCATTGGTGAAAGAATTTTTGAAATCGGTCCAGCCGTTTTGAAGATTACCCGGAACAAACAGACAGACAGACAGACTAAAATTTTTTAATTGCTATTTTAGGCATAGGTATCGTGCAAATAACCGTGTGAGCATGAAAAAAGCCTATTATTTTGACATTACAAACAGACACTCCAATTTTATTTATTGGTAAAGACTAGCAACCCGCCTTCGCTTCGGTTTCAGTTTTTCCTGCGTAGTTCCCGTTCCCGTGGGAATACCGGGATAAAATATAGCCTAGTTTACTCCCTGATATTATAGCTTTGCCTTAGTGAAAGAATTTTTGAAATCGGTTCGGTGGTTTAAGCGTGAAAGTGTAACAAACAAACTTAACTTTCGCATTTATAATATTAGTAAGGATAATTTTCATTATGATTTGTGATGTTTACGGGAGTATTAAGCATTTCAAATAAAACGATTTTTACGGATTTTATTGCGTTAGTATTTGTTTTTCTTTTAACCCTATATTTACCTCTGTAATAACGATTACTTGTAGGACGTGGGACACTTTAGTCCTCCCGTGATCATGAACACTGAAAAGGATTCGAAACATCGGGAAATAAAAATACAAATTAATAAAAAAAAACAATAAAAATATTTCAAATATGATTTTCATTATATCTATTGTAGGGTGAATAATATCTAAGCAAAATTCACCCATATCTTTACTCCCTTGGGGACGGATATATATTCTCCAAGGGACTATTTCAGAATTTGAGTTTTCAGTATATGTTCATCATAAAATTAAGACGCTCACCCGCGGTCTCGCTTAGAGCGGCATCAGGCGCAGGTACTCGCGCCTACGCTGCCCAAGTCACCGGCGATGGATCGTGTCGCCGTAGAGGATTTTCTCACGCGAATGCTCCTTTGCTTCCTTCCGTAAGATGACTGCCTCACAGAAAGCGTCGACTGCGTCCCAGATCCTGACGCTGTCAAGCATCTCCCTAGCATTGGGCGACAGCGTCAGGTCGTCACCGATGATTGCGACGAGTTCACGGCTCTGCTCTGCCCACGTGGCACATATGTACTTCGAGCGTGGACTGCGGCGTGTCCTCATCGCAGTCGCAGTGGTGGCAGGACGGTGTGGTCCTCCTCCTCACGACCGTGTACAGGTACTTGGCGACGTAACCGTGCTCCGTTAATACCTCCACCAGTCGGAAGGCAAGGAGCCGTGCCACCGACCCAGCCACTCAATCAGCACCGGCCGGAAGGCCTCGACAGTGCGAACACCATAACGAGGCCACTCCAGTCGGACTGCCTAACGGGCAATGACGTCGCAGCGAAAGTTGGCCCGCCAGGCGGCCAGTAGGTACTTCAACGAAACTATGCTGCCTCCCACCGCTCCCACTGGTAGAGTCCGGCGAGCATCTCCGTCTCCAGGTCCCACGGGGGAGTACCGGCCAATAAACACGCTGTCTCCGTCGCCACCGTACGGTAACTGCGCATGGCCCTGACGGCCATGGCTCTCTGTGAACGTCACAAGACCCCGTCCACACCAGTGCTACAGGGCCATCGACTGGATCACCCCCGCGTACAGCCATCAGTAAGTAACGCTGGATCGAAGTATCTGTGGGAGGACTAATACGAAGACGATGGAACAATAAGGCCTTGTTCAGGGCTACCCTCAATCAACCCCAGCGCCTCGATCCACCTTACAATTGCCTTGGTGCCGAGAGATGCTAGGCGTGCCGCCTCTTCTAGCGTCCCACCCTGGGCTGTGTAGAGTGTATCGCTGGCGTAGCAAATTACGCCCGGGTGGAAGGCTCCCTCTTAACGCCCAATCGTAACGCTTACACAGGGTGGGCCCAAACCGACCCCTGTAGGACACTGAATGACATGGGCGTCCGCGCAACACACCGTTCTCGTCAAAGTAGTCTGATACCAGCCGGCTCAGGTATACGGGCACCCGATGATACCCGATTGCTTAACCCGCAAAAGTATCCCGCTGGGCTAGCCACGGACGTTGAGGATTTGATACTAATGTTTGGCCCAAAGCCGAAGGGGAGGGAATACGGCGGGTTATTGGATCGTGTGCCGCCCTCTCGTCATGCCGGACGGGATGGACGGCGCGGCGGCGTGCGTCCGCCCTATAGTCTGACAAAAAAAATACCTACCCTCCCGACTCATCATCATCATCATTTCAGCTCATATACGTCCCACTGTTGGGCCCGAGCCTCCTCTACGGTAGGAGAAAAATTTACCTACTATAACCACACTGGTCAGATGTGTTGGTATAGGATTTTATTTCGAGTTTACCTTCTTTTGCATAGATGTTTATACGCATATTTTATTCCTTGGTAGTCTTTTACGACACCCACGGGCAAGATAGGGGCTAGCAAATTGTATTCCTACTCCGTCACTACAAGGATAACCATCGCGGCTAGTGTAGTATAATAGATCAATTTGCTTGCCTATTATTGTGGAGGCCCCAAAAAAACCCCCAGCAGTAAGAATTCAAAATGCACGTGTTTATTTTAACTGACAAAATGTGTTTACAAATAAGCAACAATAAAAACAAATTAAACAACCTTACTGACGTATATACATTATCAATTGTTACCTACTTATGTGTTTGTTGTACTTTGTAAGGTAACGGCGTAACTGCGTCATCATATTTGATATTAATAATATACGTTCACCTTGTTCGTATTTTGTATAAATATTGAAACACGAATGTTGTGTTGATGGCTATTTATTTATTTTGATACATTTCAAACTGTAACGGTATCTATCGATTTTGCATTGACTAGGCCCTACTCTTGATGACGTTTGGTCAACGATTTCATTATCCAGGAGGGTTGGTTGAATGAATCAGGTGGGTCATAAAAATATTGCTAGAACTTTAATAATATGTACTATGGAACAATACATATTGTGTGAATGTGGCGACTAGAATATAACTCGCCCGACGATAAGAATATAACCGTGAGTGTAGCAAAAGTCGTTTGGGTAGACACAGGCCTTAGGACGAATATTTGCGTCAAAGTATTCGTAACGTTATCGCGACCAATACGTATGGATTTGGAGCAGTGCCCTTACCGTCGGATAAAATATAACACCGTCAAAATATGCGTGCGAAGTCCACAGGAGTGCGCACAGCGATTCTCCTCTAAGAAATGTATAATATCTCTGCGACCGGGCACCTACATACATGCTATGCGCTGTAAGTAGGTACGACGCTATCCTCTCATTTCTAGGGGAGCCTTTCGTCCAGCTGTGGACCGAGTAAAGCTGAAGTGATATTGATCAAGAGATGATGACGGTATTTTATTTTTTTTTTATTATTACAAACGAGCAAACAGTACTTCTAATGGTAAGTGTTGCTGCCGCTCATGGACCTTTTAATTAAATGTATCAACAGAATGTTGTATTAAACACATAACTTTATATGCACATCATATCCCTTAACGTTTTTTTACGACACCCACTGGTAAAAAAGGAGAGTCGGTGAATTTTGTTTCTCCATTCATTGTCATCATTTCAGCTCATATACGTCCCACTGTTAGGCTCGAGCCTCTTCCACAGTGGGAGGGCAATCGACCTTACTATACCATGCTAGTCAGACAGGTTGGTATAGGGTTTTATATCAAGTTTTCTTCTCTTGCATAGGTGTTATATGCGTATTATATCCCTTAGTCGTCTTTTACGATATCCACGGGCAGGATAGGGAGTGGAGTTTCTCCATTACCACAAAGAAAGACAACATCATCATCATTAAAAGATAACAAACATTCCAAGAGAAAGAAAGCTCTATAAAACCGTATATGCCGTTCCGTCTTATTACTGTGGTCTAGCATGATAATGTATGCCAAGGTAATATATAAAACGTAGTTTGAGAAGAAAAATATAAATGTTCCATTTCTGAGCATGAGCGCACTCCACAATGGGGAGAAAATCCGTCTTACATTACCACGCTAGTCAAATGGGTTTTGCATACGATTTTATACAACATTTTCTTCTCTTTTAGTGACGCCTGTTTAATCTCAATTAATCGTCTATTTTAGTAACCGTGGAATGGGCGTGGTATCTTTGCGCAGTTTCAGTTTTTTTTTAAAGACGACAACTCGCGCTAAGGAATATTATATACTCAAATTCTTGCATCGCGTGGGTCTTCACAAATATAAAAATTAACGGACACAAATGAGTAATGACACCCAGTTTCAGAAGACTCGTTAATGGATTGCAAATTGAATTGTTCTGTTTGGGGATCAAACCCATGTAACTGGGCAGGAGATGTTAGTATTTAGACCACTACACAATCCCGTCTTAGTCGGCATTATACAATAATAGAATAATTATTCATGTGAAAACATTTAAATGTCATTTGGTTCTTGATATAGGCGATAGATTAGATATGAAATAAGTTGCAGAAAGTAGTTTAGACACGACACGCTGGTGCGCCGTGCATCGTGACCCAGACTGGTGACCTTATGCGCAACAACCTTCGACATTAACGGAACTAGGCAAGTACAGCTGTTAGACTTACGTAATATGGCGCGGGGGTGCCGCGCGCCGACTTGCGACGTCCGCAGTGGCGCCCCAACCCTCGCTGAACACACCCACACACCCTACCCACTCGAATGCAACACGACCTTCTAACGTTTCTACATCAGCAAAGAGATACTCCTACGTTGAACGATTCTTTTTAAATGTCAACCTTCAGTAAAGTGTTAATCCGTATCAATCAAAAGATCATTGATCATTGAAAGGACTTGATACTTAGAAACTTGCACTTGCTATAAATGGACGTATTTTTTTTTTTTTTTGGTTTAGTTGCGGTCGGCGCGCTCCTTGCACCACTCCGTCCGGGGGCGACAGAGGAGCGTAAGCACGCACACCCGCAAGTCACCCACGTGCACGTCGCCTTCGTCGTTGGGCCGACCACCGGAGCAGGGTTACTTGTCATCAGTGGTCGGCCCGACGGAATACCCCCTATTTGGGGAACCCTCCCATCGACCGACGTCGCCCCCTCGGGGAGGACGTCGGTCTTTCCTCACACGTCGGCCTCTCAGCGGGTGACAGACTAATTCCCCGATCACGTCACCCGCGGCCTCGGCTAGGGCGGCATGAGGCGCAAGTACTCGCGCCTACGCCGCCCCAGTAGAATAATTTGACGTATTGACTTAATATTGGAAGACTGCTCCATGATGGCCATGTTTAATATGTAAAGACTTTTACTTATTTTTGTTTATTTCACAGGAACACAATTTGTCTTTGTGTTCCCGTGTCTTTTATTTAATTGTTATTTTAATTCATATCATGTACATCTGACTACTAAAATCGAGCTTCTTTCATGACAGGAGGGAAATTGACCTACTGTACTACCGCTGGTCAGACGCGTTAGTATAGTGTTTCATTTCGAGTTTTCCTCTTCTTGCTGAGATATAATCGGCATATTATAATCCGTTAACCATCGTTTACAAGCAAGGGGGTGATGAATTGTATCCTTATTTAAATAATGCGCGAGTTATATCTTACTTACTGCCCACAGAGAACCGCTCTGCTACGCTGAATATGTCAAAGATCGTAGCAGGTGGAGGGCAGTGGACTCTGCCTACCCCTATGGGAAAAAGGCGTGAATATATAAAAAAAAAAAAAAAAAATATATCTTACTTGAGGTAAATAATGCGATAAAGTCAACAATTCTGAGAGTTCAAAAAGGAAAATGTTGAGGTAATGTTAAGGATAATGATTTCATATGCATATTTGATTTGTATTATATCAATCTTTACGAAGATATTTATCACCGAAATCACTGCACAAATGGCGGTTAAGTAATAAAATAATCTCATGCCGAGTATTGGGATTTTGATCTCGAAAAGATCTTTGTCAATCCACAAATTATTGGCCCGAGGTCTGGGACTTATTTAATCTGTGGTCTGGGCATTATTTATGCCCGTTAGTTGTATGTTAGAAAAAACTTCGTTACTGCGGAGTGATGTCTTAAATAATTTTTTTTTAATCGTGAGGAAATAATTCCCTTAGTTCATTGAAATATATTGTGATCTTAAACAACTAAGCTGTATTCGTATGTATCAAGAATGTCAGAACAATGAGAGGAAAATTAGCCTACTATTCCATGCCGATCAAACGGCTTGCCGTAGAGTTTTGTTTAGTTCTTTTTTATTTCTATTTAAAGAACAATATTACATTTAAAAGTCTGTTCACGTTATTGCTAAAGAATTGGTCACGTGGGACAGTTTTTCGGCAACGTGACCACTTAAAATTAAACTAATACGCCAGCGAATTACAAGTATTATGGTTCGTTTGTTCAGAATGCAAAACTAAATACATAGCTGTTATGCAATATTTATTAGGTACTAGCTGACCCGGCGAACTTCGCACCGCCTTTTTCGTAATTATTTCTGTGGCCATAGGTCAGAATATGATAAATACAAATTCATTCATCAATATCCACATGAATACTACGCATTGCACAATGAATTTTAAGTAATTTTACAAATTAGTAATACATTTCCTTAATTTTAAAAATATTTTTTGTCATATATACCGAGTGTCTCATATTTTAATAGTACCTTCAAGATTTCTCAATAATTTAATTTGCTTGTCCTGTAAAGTAACAAATTTGTATTTATCATATTCTGACCTATGGCCACAGATTTTGTTTTAGTATTTATCAGTTTGAAGAAATGAAAATAATTGGCATCTTTATATATAAATTTCTTGTCACTGAACTCCTCCTAAACGGCTGAACCGATGTTGATGAAATTTCTTGTGCATGTTCAAAGCGCTTCGAGAGTTGGTTTAGATTCACAATTCGACCCGGTAGGTGGCACTTCTTTGAACAGAACAACGTCTGTTAGATCAGCTAGTATTGTATAAAATTCATGTTCCTAGCGATTGACCTTAAAGGATCTCACTCAATGTTTTCCAGACACAATTCTGACGCTGGTTTTTAGCGAAATGGGTATGTACACCTTATACTTTCCTGTATAAGTTGTATAAAAAGGTCAAAAGAGAGCAGTAACGCTATCCTGGGCAATTGATACGATTTGTTAATAGCGCCAACCTGAAAGCGTGAGGGGCTTGATTTCCAGCAGTAAACCATGATAGACTGATGAATGGATGATTTGATTACAAAATTTAATAAACGACAGTATTTATCATAAGAATTCGTAACACGCATTGCAAATAGGCTCGTGAGTAACCTAACACGATTTGTCTATATAAAAATAATAGAAAGTTTTTTTTTAGTTTTAAAATTTACTTCGTGGTAGTTATTACATATATATAATATACATATACATATATGAAGTCATCATCATCATTCAAGCCGATCGCTGTCCACTACTGGACATAGGCCTCCCTCATGTTTTGCCACAAAGTGCGGACCTGTGCCGTCTGCATACAACGACGCCCAGCAATTTTCATCAGGTCGTCGGTCCACCCAGTTGGGCGTCCTACACTGCGTCGCCCGATAAGTGGTCGTCACTCGAGAACCTTTCTTCCCCAGCAGTTGTCGGTTGATCGAGCAATTTGATCTGTCCATTGCTACCTCAGCGTGCTAACCGGTTATTTATGTGACGATTTTTACATTATTTTACAATTTTTTGTAGTTGACTAGTAACTGCAATATTTAACCATTTGATTTATAGAGTTGTTACTATGATTCATCACAGTGCTAGGAGTTATCGGCTGGCAGTAAGGTTGCTTCTCTACATATGAAACAAAAAATGTTTCTGTCGGTTATAGACTTTGAATCCAACGGATATGCCCCAAACCAATAGAAGTAAGGTTTCAATAGAAAGGCAATAAATACAAAGGTGGTTTTAGAACACTAAAACGATGGCCGGCAACCGGTGCTGTGATTAATTTTCAGGAACTCTATTTATATTTTTTTTTTCACAGAGCGGCGTCAACAAAATATAACAATATTATAAATATAATATGTAAGCATTAAAAACATTTTGTGCTAAGCTTTTGCCCGTGAATTTAACGAAAACAGCGAAGGGTTCAGCTATGTTATAGTAGCAACCCGTCCTCCTTTCACTTCGGTTTCAGTCGCCTTACCCGCGTAGTTGCTGTTCCCGTGAGAATACCGGGATAAAATGTAGCCCATGTTACTCGCTGATGTTATAGCTTTCTATTGGTGAATTTTTAAAATCGGTTCGGTGGTTTAAGTATGAAAGCGTAACAAACAAAAAAACAAATTTACGTTCGCATTTATAATATTAGTAAGGATTGTAGTTACCCCAATCTGTTGTTTTTTAATATACCACCAAATCAAATGTTAGACGTTAAAAACGTGAGTATGATGTTGTACTATTTGAATAGGAGTAATTCACAATTTTATGAATTGTCTTTTTTTCCTCGTAACTTTTGTCTCGGATAAAACTAGTGCAATTTAATCTATAAAACATCAAAGCTTATAAAATATCAAATCAAAATCAGCTTAGCCGTAGAGTAGCTGGAACAAACAGAAATATACACAAAAATAAATAAAAAAATACGTACCGTATCTATCACACGCATTTAGTAAAAATCTACTTGTTTTAGACATTATAAATAAACATGTCAATTTTATTTATCTATATAAATCTAATTACTCTGTATGCAGTTGTAAATAATATATACGGCAATAAAAATAGCGTAGGTATGGTAACACCAGCTCTGAGAATCGAGTTGTGCAATCACAAAGTGATTATCTATTATAATGTATGTATAATGAGCGTTTAACAACAGCCGTTGAAGGGATTTCCCTGCAGGTGCGTCACCTGTTTATTATTATTGTGTTGTTTATATGAAGTTTAAAAATAGATTGCTACGACAATGGGCTTGTTATGTGAAATAAGGAAGTTGTCTATTACGTTTTTTTATCTTCTCACGACATTATCCGAAGGTCCTTGACCTACCTGGTCCTTTCTATCCTTTCCTTCCGACTAGAACAGACCGTTTATAATGGCCTATGCCCTCTTGCTCACGGCCCGAATGGCCAGGCGGAATACATTTAGTATAACCTCAAACGAAAAACTAATTAGGTCAAGGTGCAATTGACACGAACCTATTTCGCGCGGGTTGTACGTATTGCTGACTAATGGTGCAGTTTTACTCGTATATTACGAACTGAACTGAACTCACCATGTAGTGGCAGAGTAAGAATACAATTCACCATCCTCTCTCTTGCCCGTGGGTGTCTTAAAATACGACTAAAGGATTATAATATACATATAACATCTATGCAAAAAAAGGAAAATTCGAAATAAAACTCTATATCAATATCAACACGTCTGACCAGCATGGTATAGTAGGTCAAATACCCACCCATTTGTGGAGAAGGCTCGAGCCTGACAGTGTGATGTATATGAGCTGTGATGATGATGATGATTACGAACTGACAAAAACCTCGATAATATTCTAATCCGTATAATTATGAATTCTAAAAAAAAAATGTTCTCGTAGATGTGTGAAATCCGTTCTACAAAGATTACCTGAAACACGTGAGTTCCTGTTGTCATAAATATCTTTAATAGTCATGGAGAGTGGGAGCGTCCTCAAATATCCTAACATCTATTTTCATTACCATTACCGACCTGCTCTTATGACAATTACTTGGGGTTGACGCAATATTTCCTCTTCCATCGTACACACTTTATTGGCGTTAGACTGGTGAGTTGATTTAATGGATTTTCAGGGCAGCGCCGCTGTCGATACCACTGGTGCGCCCTTAACCGTTTTTTTTTTCTCCTACGGGAATGGAAGGTATGACAAAATATTGTCTTCTTCCCATCGCCACACGGCAATACTTTGTAATTTAGGGTCTTAATTTATAACAGTTTATTTTTACGATTATCGTTATCATCATCCTGCTTTTATCCCAAAAACTTGGGGTCGACGCAATATGTGACTAGTCTTCCATCGTACATATGGAATATGTACGATGGAAGACTATAGTTTTATGACTGGCCACCTCTCTGACGTCATGCCTCCTTGGGAATGTAATTATTGACCAAACGGCGTCAGATAGAGTTGGTCCAGGTGGATGAGGCTCAAAGTCGTATTTTATGACACCCACGAACAATGTAGGAGTTGGTAGTCTTTGTAGCCGCTATCACATAGCAATACGATTATTAGTACATGATTTTCACCGACCAGTTGACTGGAATGCGGACCTTATTATAAATGCTTGCTTATAATACGGTAAAGTATATTGAAGTTTATATAAGTTGCATACCCAATTTATACGTCTTGGAACTCGATCGGCATTTCGCGCATTCCACGAAAACCGGTCTATTCTACGGGTTTTTGAAAATATTACTTATGACGTGTTAAATTATGCAGTTGGATGCGCGAGTATGCGGTTGTATTTCGGCGGACGCAGTAAGCTTCCGTGACATGTATGCGTATGACCTCAATTCTAACGCACGAGGTCGGGTGCTGGCGCAAGCGCAATTATTAGTTAACTCTTGTAAATAAAACAAGACGGATTTTATCGCGTTTGTATTTGATTTTTGAATGCCCGACGTTTCGAACACTTTACAGCACCTTAAGTCCGCCCGTGTCCATGAACGCTGTAAAGTGTTCGAAATGTAGGGCAATCAAAAATCTAATAAAAACGTGATAAAATCCGTAAAGTAATTTTATTTACAATGTGTAATACTCGTGTAAACATCAGAAATCATTAGTTAAGTTTTGTTTATTGGCTGTATTACTTCAAAAATATAATAACAATAAGTAAAAAAAAACTATACGAAAAATTATCGGCTATGCACTGAATATTGCTATGATTTTATATAAAACTAGTAACCCGCCCTCGCTTCGCTTTGATTTCAGTCGTCTTTCCTGCGTAGTTCCCGTTCCCGTGGGAATACCTGGATAAAATGTAGCCTAGTTTACTCCCTGATATTATAGCTTTTCATTGGTGAAAGAATTTTTGAAATCGGTCCATCCGTTTTGAAGATTACCCGAAACAAACAGACAGACAGGCAAAAAAAAATTATTTATTGGTATAGACTAGCAACCCGCCCTCGCTACAAATATTTTTTTTAGAATTTTCTAATAGGAAGAATAGCCGAAGTTACTCCTTATATTCACGGCCACCTGATAGTAAAATATTATGGGAAAACAGTCCAGCCGTTTTATAGATTACCCAAAACAGGCAGAGTCAAAAAAGTTATAGGCACTGGTTTTTAAGCATGGCGAATATAACCATGTGAGCATGAAAAAACCTATTATATTGACATTACAAACAGCCGCTTCAATTTTACTAATTTATGTAGAGTAAAATTTGTGTCTATTTTTTTACAACGTCCTTGGCACTAAGCATCTGAGCCTTGTACCTATTGCGTGGGACTTTACAAACATTTAACGTACCCAAATTGCACCTAGACACAAGGAAACAATTTGTGGATTGCACAAAATAATGCATGAGAATGTAACCTCGAATACTTGACACAAGTAGTTGGTATCTTAACCACCACGCTATACTGTACAGGTTATCTCTGACGCACATGAAAAAAAGGATTGAATTATGTGATTGTGGCAATCCATTATTATTATGAAGTGGAAAATAAGAATGAAAATCTTACTATTTATCGAGACTACTATATACGGTACTTTAAAAGAGGACGTATAGGATCGGTTCGATGTAAGATAGGAGCCATGAAAAGTCCTATGTATAAAACAACAAACAAAAGTTGCAATTTTACGCACATTCTATACAGAATTATACTGTTTGGGCTTTGGCTTTATTTTAAAATAAAAATGTTTATATTTTATTTTAATATTTCCTGTTATCCCATTAGGAATACCTACTCATATACTAAACGACCATAAGTCCTGCTTCAGACGAGACAGTCCCGTTTTCAAACAAAATATAAAGGGCCCGCTTGAATTACAAAGACCAGTATCAATAAATCTTGCGATATTTCCTACCTTTACTTCAAAACTAGACGCGATATTTTAAAACTAATATACTGCTCCCACAAATCTATAATAATAAATAAAATTGAAGTGTCTGTTTTTAATCTCAAACTAGTGGGTTTTTTTTCATGCTCACACGATACCTATGCCTATAAACCAGTTTAATTTTTTTTTGTCTGTTTATCTGCTTGTTCCGAGCTAATCTTCAAAATGGCCGAACCGATATTGATAATATTTTACTAGCAGGTAGGTGTATGTAAGGACTAAGTTAGGCTAACTTAATTTTTGACTATGTCTTAGGAGATACATATTGAGATTTAAAATATGGGGGCACAGCGTCTGGAACTAAAGCGCAGCGAGAGCGGTCGTAAGGATACTAGATACTTACTAATATTATAAATGCAAAAGTTACGCTTTCACGTTTAAACCACCGAACCGATTTCAAGAATTCTTTCACCAATGGAAAGCTATAATATCAGGATGTAACATAGACTATATTTCATCCCGGTATTCCCACGGAGACGGGAACTACGCGGGTAAGGCGACTGAAACCGAAGCGAAGCGAGGGCACCCGCCCTATATAATATGCTAGTATTATATAAAACAAAAGCAAATTCGTCTGAGACTGTAATCTAATGTTGATTAATTCAAATTATGTGATCTCATCATCTTCGTCATCTCAGCTCATATACGTCCCACTGCTGGGCTCGAGCCTCCTCCACACTAAGAGGGAAATTGACTCATGTTGGTCGGACAGGTTGGTATAGGGTTTTGTTTCGAGCCTATTAAATTCCTTAGTCGTCTTTTACGACATCCACGGGCAAGATAGGGAGTGGTGAATATATTCTTATTCCGTCACGTAAATGTATTCTTATTCCGTCACCACAGGGACAAATCAAATTATATAATTATTAATTAATACATTTGTATTTTTTTTTTCACTAATACGTTTCATGTGTCATTATTTCTTTATAAATATTTTTATCCTTTTGTTTATTTTTATTGTTATCCTTTTCTACTTTTCTTTTATTGTTATCTTTTTCGTCTCGTGCTAACATCCTTACTAATGTTATAAATGCTAAAGAAAGGATGTTTGTTTGTTACGCTTTCACGCTTAAACCACTGAACTGATTTCAAAAATTTTTTCACCAATCGAAAGGTATAATATCAGGGAGTAACATAGGCTATATTGTTTCCTGGTATTCCCACGGGAACGGCAACTACGTGGGTAAGGCGACTGAAGCCGAAGCGAAACGAGGGCGGGTTGCTAGTAAAAAATATATTCATGTTAGCCTATTTTATAATTTTCCGTGTGGTGACGGATTAAAAATACAATTCACCACTCCCTATCTTGCTCGTGGATGTCGTAAAAGACGACTAAGGGATATAATATGCACATAACATCTGTGCAAGAGAAGGAAAACTCGAAATGAAACCCTATACCAACATGTCTGACCAGCACGGTATAGTAGATTAAATTCCCTCCCACTGTGGAGGAGGCCCGAGCCCAACAGTGGGACGTATGTGGGCTGCGATGATGATGATGATGACTTAGCCTATTTTATAGGGTTTGTTTCAGTTATTTAAAGGTATAAGCAAACGAGCTCGTGTTTCACTTTTGTACAGATTTTGGGGTAGTGATTTTTGACCTCGCGTTTCGTACAACCAACAGCTGCCAGATAACAAGAAATACCTCAGCTGCAGCATGCGTCATAAAGAATTGTTGATTTGTTCTACAAATCTCCAACACTAGTTATCTTGCCATACGTTGCACGAATAAACGCATCAGTTTATATGACCTTCGCCTACTTCTTATAGCTTATGAATAATACTATAGAGTTCAAATAAGGAAGATTGTTTTCCATTCCGTGTGCATACTCGATACAAATTCCGCAGAAGTGTTGAACGCCTGTTTAGTTCGTCAGTGACGCAAGTTGTTTTGCCAACTTCATTGAGTCACGGCTTTATAAGTATTTCACAAGAAAGGTGCCATGTCCCCGTTTTAGTCTGTAAACAAACATCGCAATGATTCTGCAGCTTGTTTTACTGACGTCATCATATATTTTTCTACGCTAAAGCAATTGCAGTTTCTATTTATTTAACATTCGTATATTAAAGCACTTTAAGTGTGCACATTGTTTTTACGATTATCTTAATATGTATAATACTCTGTGATGCCCATATTTGTTAATACCGTTTGGTAAGTACGTTTATATAATTTTATTGTCAATAAGTATGGTTTATTTTATGCTTATATGTACTTTCATCTGTCTTGGCTTTATCATCATCCTGCTCTTTTCCTAATTACTAGGAGTCGACACAGTATTTACTCCTATTCCATCATTCACACCTACGAGCATTGGAAGGTTCAGTAGTATTCGCAAATAAATGAATATAGTTCAAGCTGAAACCATATACAGTAAACAAATTTCACTGAAATCAAAGTAGTTTCTATGATTGTCGTGAGTGAACATCGCGGAAATGCATCTTTCAGGCTGTAGATGTTCACATGCAGGTCATTCAAAGGAATTCACCCGCCGCCGTTGGTGTGACAGTTTCCCCGTAGAGCGTTTGTGCCCACTCCCTGATGCTAGGTCTTGATGTTAGTTGGTTTTACGATTCCCACGGGAAATAAGAAGTGCTGTCATATTATATGCTTAATTTGTCACTGTATATAAAATAGAGGAAGGAGCTTTGAGGGTCAATAATCAAGGCAATTTGGTTGCTATTTTGAACGATCTATTGATGGACATGTGTATACAATAGGCAGTATAACGACGAAAATAGCTAATATTTCAAAATTAATGTTTTCACTAGACGCAGGTTTCAGTCAGTATTCAACAAATTTATCGTTTTTTTTATTATATTATTTTTTCACATATTTTTCTATCACTGGATAAAAAAAATTGGATGCGACATATATTCGTTGCCGTAGATAGAGATGTGGCCACAGCTATTGTGTTATATTTCGTCATTGTCCCGTAGAAGTTATTAGAAAAACAAAATGTTTATGTAAAATGTAGTCACGACACGTTTGTTCTTTTTTTTTTGTCTATTTAGCAACATTCACACGAAGTGAGGACTTGTCACTCACTTACTATTGTTCTATTATCCAGATTGCTACACAGGATGTTTTGTTAACGCTTATCTCTATCGACAATCGTATTCGGTTATCTGATATATAACAATAGCGCCGAACACAATATTCACATACTTAACACGTTCATAGTACAATATTACAATTAACTACTAATAACGCATGATTGGTGTAGCTTAAGATTATTATAGAACAGTAGCACAACGTTCTAATCAGGAATTAAACTGTAATAGTTGCACACGGATTTTGTCAGTACCACGAATTGGAAAAAACGTGGCATAATTTGCATAAAATCTAGCTGAAAATATGAATTATTATTAATTTTCTAATTTGTTGATCTATTTACTTTATTTTTTATGCTCACTATTGTACATATATATGTTTATTGGTAATATTATTTATATATATTAATAATATTTATTATATTGGGATTTAATAGTGTCGTGACGGCCCGTGCTCAACGTAATGGTTTTATCTGAAAACCAGCGCTGTAGCACCTCCGTGTTGCAGCTTATGCTGAGATAGAACCTTTTTTGGTCTACTACAGCATTTTAAATATTTGCTAGTATTCGTATTCTTTTTAATATCTTTGTTTGTTTTTATAATAGTAATATCTAGTAAATAAGTTAGTTTTAAAAACATGCTGTAAAGCCCAAAATAAACATTCTTTCCTTCTTTCTTCAATTGTATATATGGTTGACAAGAGTTTATAGGTTATACCTATAGTTGCCTAATGTTCAAAATCGAAACAGCATTGTTGTATTATGGTCACCCTGCTCGATCTGTCCAGAGCGATGAAAGGGAAAGTGAGCCACTTCTTAACCTGCCGCATACGTACTTTCGCCATGTGGGCGAGCCACCACTACCCGCTACTTGTCATCAGTGGCCTGTCCGGCGTGTTACCCTTTCAGATAACTCATTTCGGTCAATTGGAAGTTAATGAAAATCACTTATGCTTATTGTACATACATATAAAGCTGATTTTTTTTTCTATATAAGAAATCGTTGAACGTATAATTAAATTTCTTAATTCATTTTTGCATTTCATTGAGTGCTAGATGACCTGCGCTTTTGCACCACCTGAAATTATTATTTATAAGCAATTTAATTCTAATGCTTAATGAATCTAGCGACATCATTCGTATTCTGAAGCTATTACCACCAGTGCCAGTTTTGTAGATTTTTCGGTTTTGTGGTTTTCGTGATTTTCCTTTTTCCCAAACTACCACCGTACCATGGCGTAAATTAAGCTGAGTGTGCTATTCTCATACATGACTATCAGTTTGGAAAATATTTAATCCTAAAACTTTTGTATCTCCTGCTAATTTCAGTGAAAACAGGTAAACTCTACCTATGATTATAAAAGTATAATATACTTCTATAAGTTTTACAATGAAAAATCTTATATTTATAACACCGCGTTTTAGAAATATGTAAAGAATTAATCCATATTGTTCAAATATTCCTACTTGTGTTTAAGAAATATAATTTAAATGACTTTAAATTGATATACATTGAAATAAGTTAATTCTGTTAATATCATTGCCCTCGACTTACCATCTATGTCTCATAGTAATATTGCTTAAGGTATATTTCCGCCACTCATAATAAACATCATACTCGAAATATTTCCATTGTACAGATTAGGTATACATCAGATATCCATGAGAATTTTCCACCAGTTGTTATACTACCAACACTTAGCCATTTTAATAGACATTGTTTATGAAGAATTATTCCACTATACATGCTGAAACTATAATTGTCTAATAGTTTAGTGTCTAATAGTTTAAATCCTGGTAAGAGTCGCACCATACTTCTTTATTATCTTAATATATATAAATTACGTGTCACGTTGTTTGTCCGCGATGGACTCCTAAACTACTTAACAGATTTTAATCAAATTTGCACACCGTGTGCAGTTTGATCCAACTTGAAAGATAGGATAGCTTACATCCTAATTTATAGTCGCAATATTATTTTATTGCAAATTATTTGTCTATTAGTTGACATTCACAATTATCTGTTAACTCCAAACGATTTTAACAGATGGCGATATCTGTTGACTGGATTGGTGTGCTCAAGGGGATTCGAGAATGGTTTAGATTCGCAATTGGACCCGGTAGGTGGCGCTTTATTTGAACAGAACAACGTCTGTTGAGTCAGCTAGTATAGTATAAAATGAAGTCGCTTCCGCTGTCTGTTCGCTTAGATCTTTTAAACCAACGGATATAAATGTAATTCATAAATAAACAGTACAATTCAAGAGAAAGGTTTATATGTAGAATACGTGAATATTTTAGTAGGGAAGTGCTAAAAATTTCAAAAGCTCATAATTATGCGCTTACATTGTTGACGCTGGCTAAATCTTATGAGTTCGATCAGAATACTGTACGGATTTGTATGTCTTACAAAGATTTTATAGATTTATATTTATTAGCTATTTTAAATAATGCCATATTATTTCTTATGTAAATAATAGGTTGGGTACCTACATTATGGATTTAATGTAGATCAAAATTGTCCGGTGCAATATATCATTAAAATGAACGTATTGGGCAATATTATAGATTTAAATTGTGGAGGCAAAGTGGCCGAAACCGAAACGAAGTGAGGACAGTTTGCTAGTTGACTATATCTTGCAATGCGTCTAAAGTATTTGACTGTGTGTAGCACAAAACACTCATTAAAAAATTGTACCACTACGGAATCAGGAATGTCTTGAATCTTTGGCTTCTTAGCTTAGTAGGTGTGCTTTGTATAATTTGTTATGTAAGAGACAATCAATACATTTGGTTATTCACTGTTGATAACACTTTTTATATTAGAAATCAAAAGACAAATATATAATAATGAGCATCTGAACAAGGCGGAGTCTAAAGTTATTCATTGCTTCAACACAAGCAATTTTGTTCTCGATGAGAAGAAACTGCCTGCCCAATCTTCCCGGGGCGACGCATGAGCGGCGTGCGGCCCCATAACCTACTGTATTGGGCCTACCACTGGTACCAACTCTTTGACATCCGTGGCCGGCCCAGCGGGTTATCCTTTCAGTTACCGTCCCAATCGACGTCCCAGCAACAAAACGGGCGACCGCGTGTCAGTTCCTGACGCTGTCGAGCATCGTTCTAGTGATGGTCGGTAGCGTCAGGTCGGTACCGATGATTGGAACGAGTTCATGGTGCTGTTCTGCCCAAGCCACGCAGATCTCGAGCGTATGCTGCGCCGTGACCTCCTCACAATCGCAGTGGTGGCAGGACGGAGTCTGCCTCCTCCTCATGAACTTGTGCAGGTACTTGCCTTACAGGACCCCATGCCGCCGACCCAACCAGTCTATCAACACTGACCGGAAGGCTTCGAAAGTCCGAATACCGAATCGTGGCTTGTCAAGCCGGCCTGCCCAACGGGCAATGACGTTCTAGCGGGCGTCGCCTCGCCAAACGGCCAGCTCGCGAGGCGAGACAGCCGACCTCCGCTAGTGTCGCCGACATCCGCCAGTAAAATGTACCAACCCTGATGTGAGACATGATCGAATCAATATTCAAATTAACTATCTGGTACTACACTATTTTTGGCTATCACTGTAGACGCTAGTTTCAAATCATATTGCTTCCAATATTGTGCAGCTTAGTTCGACGACTTAAAAAATGGACTATTAACCGATATTTGAAAGAGAACTGCTTATTTCATTTATTTTGAGTTTAATGTCATTTGGAAAACGGTCCGTCCAAGGTAGTACTACACTCTCGCAGAAAATCAACGTCTCATTTGTGGCAATTACTCACTAAACTTTGTTCGATGAGAGGGGCCAAAGTCCAACTTTCTAAGGATGTTTGCATGTGGTGGCTTTTGATGATGCCTTTATTGACACTGAACCGCATTGCACGCATTCACACTGCCTTTTTACGGTAGGCAGCAACCTAGCAAAAGTTCATAAGCGGTAAAATCATTTACCATCAGGTGTGCTGTTTGCTCGTTTGCCACCAAGAGCAATAAAAAAAGAAACTTTATACAAAATATTATTGGTATTACCTCGGTGCAAATATCACAGCCTGTTGAGAGGAACTTATCTTGGGACAGGCCAAATAAAATTGTCCATCTGAGAAACAGTTCTCTGTTAATTTCGTAACCACATTAACATATATAATTTTCATTATTTGTGTTAAGTATAGAGTGAAAATATATTAGGTCCTTACATATGAAATTGGCGTTTTGTACGGGAGGAATATAAAGTAATTTTTTTTTATAAAATGTATTTAATTTATCAAAGTACGCACCGTTGTTATCTATGCACTTTTGCCATCTCATAGGTAGTTCATTGATCCCTTTACTAAAAAAAAACATGGCGGCGAGAATCAATAACCTCTTTGAAGGCAGTTTGGACTGCCGCATCGGAGTTGATTTTTTTCCTTGTAAGAAGCTGTCCAAATGCCGGCAAAAATGGTAATCTGTTGGAGCAAGGTCCTTTTAAGGTCCGTACTTCCCGTACGGTGGATGTCGCAGACATTCCAATTGTAGCTCATCTAACTTAGTGGTTGTTTGTTGTGCAGTGTGTGGTCTTGCGTTGTCGTGAAGCAACAGTGGCCTAGAGCGATTGACCAATCTCGGTTGTTTAGCAGCTAGTTCTTCCTTTATGGTTTGCAGTTGCTGACAATAGATATCCGCCGTAATCGTTTGGCCAGATTTTAGAAAGCTGGGCTGGGTCTCCAGGGTACAGCCATTGCGATGAGCGCTTCCGATTATTGTACAGTATCCACTTTTCATCACAAGTAATGATTCGATTTAAAATCCTTTCATTTTTGTCTCGCTTGAGCACAGTAGTAACACAGTAGTCGACGCGTGTTTGCAAGTTCGATTCGTTCAATTCATGAGGTACCCATCGTTCAAGTTTTTTTACTTGCCCGATTGGCTTCAAGTGGATTAATACAGTTTTGTCACTTACCCCGAAGCCTGCAGCTATCTCTGAAGTGCTTTGTGAGGCATCCGCTTCCACAATAGCCTTTAATTCATCATTTTCCACTTTGGTCACCGGCCGTCCACAGGATTAGTTCTGAAGGTCGAAATTTCCAAAACGAAAACGTTGAAACCAAAAACGTCCCTTGCTTTCTTTTGCAACACCAGCGCCGTACACATCATTAATCCTTTGAGCTGTTCTGGTGCCACAGTAGAACTCGTACTCGTAAATATAACGATATTTCATGTTTTCCATTGTGCGGTAATAAGCGACGCCAAAGAAAAAAATAATGAGAATAAACAAATGTATGACTGTTTTCAAAACATAAATGTACCAGCTAAATGAATTTATAAATTTGAATTTGTCGCTTTTTGCGTGCTAAAAAAATACAGTGATAAATATAAAAAGTACCATGATTCCCTAAAATAACTTTATTGCCGAAATGATGATGAATAATATCATCATTTCGGCTCATATACGACCCACTGTTGGGCTCGAGCCTTCTTTACATTAGGAGGGCAATTGACCTATAGTAAAGTCAATTTCCCTCCTATTGTGTCCCATGCTGGTCAGACAGGTTGGTATAAGGTTTTGTTTGGAGTTTTCCTTCTCTTGGATAGATGTTATATGCTTATATAATCCCTTAGTCTTCTTTTATGGTATCCACGAGCAAGATAGGGTGTGGTGAATTGAATTCTTATTCCGTCACTACACGAACAATTTCCTTATAATAATTTTAATTTATTCGACTAAAATTTCTCTTTCCTTGCGGTAAAATTGTTTATCAATTTAGGTTGTAGGTACCTAATTTAGTTGTGTTAAACATATGAAATTTGTGTTTACATCCGTAGCCCCTGGCCTTTCCAGTTTTATTTCATTTTGTTTTTTTCCTTAAATCCAATAATGTATTACGTATGCAACTGTAGTAATGCATAAACCCATTATCTAACACATTGATAGCAAATCATAAATACGATATACTTATGTTTATTTATTTGTTCTTATTTAACAGTGGATATTTCCAAACAAATATTTTATGTTGATTAATGCCTTCTTCAACAAATGTTCATAACAAAAAAATATATATACTGAACGTTATTTTTTAGGATACATAGCTATGGGTTTTTCACGTTCGTTATATTTTGTTTTTCCATAAGATAAGCTTAATGCATAGATGTACGAGGTCGTGTAATTAATTTTAATTAAGTGTTTATGGTGTTTTGATAACAGAGGTTAGCGGAGGATGGTTTCATATGTAAATAGTGTACTTAAAAGATACAACAAGAACGCAGGACACTGTGGGCGTGTCCGCTGTTCGCCCTTTACATGATCTACGTGTTTGACGTCAATGGCATAATGAAACAAACTTTATCAGTTTGTATAACAGTAAAGAATCTCAAAAGAGCAATCATTTGTAGATTGTTTGATAAGAGATATGATACATTTATTTCATTTTAAGACCACTAGTTAAGGATTTTCTATTTAGGCTAAGCGTGGCTGACTCAAAGAGAGAAGCGTCTTGGTTATGAAGAAATAAAAGTTATGTTTGTTCCGTGGGGGTAACGCCCAGGATTTTATAAATAAAGGGCTTAGTTAGGAACTAGCCAATTCCCGCGGCTTCACCCGCGTAGGACAACCATCAGTTTAGCCACAAAGTGCAGTCGTATACCGCCTGCATCCAACGACGCCAAGCAATTTATATTAGTTCGTCCGTCCACCTAGTTGGGCGTCCTACACTCCCTCGTCCGATACGTAGTCGCCACTCGAGAACATTTCTGCCGCAGAATGTTTATAATCAATTTAATGGTTTAAGCGTAAAGGCGTAATAAATAAACTCACATTTACATTTATAATGTTTACTAGGAATTAGTATTTATTTATATTGTTTTTGCATTAATCATATCTCACGATTATCCACGTAATATAACGTAACAATTGGTAATGCTTTGTACTTAATTACTTATCTTTAGTTATGTAATTAAGAAATAATAAATCTCAATAGAACTACTTTACTACGGATTTTAACGCGTTTGTATTTGATTTTTGATTGCCCGACGTTTCGAACACTATGCGGCGTTCATGGTCACGGGCGGACGGATGAACGCTGCAAAGTGTTCGAAACGTCGGGTAATCAAAAATCAAATACAAACGCGTTAAAATCCGTAAAGTAGTTTTTATTTAAAATGTGTAATACTCGCGTAAACATCAGAAATCATTAAATCTCAATAGATTGGTAATTCCACGGTGCATTTAAAATAAATATGTATTTATAGTTATCTTTCCTTAAAGTATTTTCCTTTAGGCTCAGCGATTTGTTTACTATCGACCATGGCGCCGATGTCAGTGGCGTAATGAAATGAACTTTATCAGTTTGTTGGTATAGATAACAGATCTCAAAAGTGCAATATTTACAATAATTTGCAGATTGTTTGATATATATTTATATTTGTATATTTCTCCTTGTCATGTTATATAGAATATGCAATTCTAAGGGATAGAATGCATATTCTTCTATGCAAGAGAAGGAGAACACGAAATAAAAGCCTTTACTAACAGGTTTGACCAGTGTGGTATAGTAGGTCAATTGCCGTCCCATTGTGGAGGAGGCTCCAGCCCAACAGTAGGACGTATATGAGCTGTGTTGATGATAATAATGATAATTTATATATATATTATATATTTGCCTAGCTGACCCAACAGACGTTGTTCTGTTCAAATAAGCGCCACTTACCGAGTTCAATTGTGAGTCTAAACCATCCTCGAATCCCCTTAAACATGCACAAAAAATTTCATCAACGGATCAGCCGTTCAGGAGGAGTTCAGTGACATACACACGTATACAAGAAATATATATATTACCCATCTATTTTATTTTAAGCTTGTAAATCAAGAATTTTTAATTTCTCTTTTACCTTGGCTTGATCTTAGAGATTGAAGTCATAAAGATATAGAAAATAGATTTGTTGCACAGCATGATTAGTACCCAAGACCCTATAAATATAGGGTTTCTTTAGATATTGTCTTCTCGATTAACAAAGTAACAAAAGGTAACACAACGTACTTATCTTTAATTATGTACTTAATTATAAAATAATAAATCTCAAGAGATCGGAAATTCCACGGTGCAATTATATTGTATATTTATATAGTTATTCTTTCCTTAAAGTATTTCCTTTAGGCTCGGTTATTTGTTTATCGTCGACTTGTATGTTTGTAGGTAAACATTAATTGTTTTGTTGCCTAATCTTTGTATAGGATTATAAATGAAAATTAAAATCTTATGGCACGGAAAGGAACTGTAGGTGAGAGGCACTGAAGCAATCGATACTCAAGAGAGGTTAGCAAAACAGCTGTGGGTTAGGCCTCATTTACGGAGACGCGGGGCGTCGTGCGTCGCGTGTGGCGTGGCGTCTCGCGGCGCGTCGGACGTTTTTATTGTTTACGTAGCGGCGGCGCGTGAAGCGGCACGTATCATCGCACGCGAAAACACAGACTTATAGCAATATGCGATGTTGTTTATAGAGACGCGAGGCGGGAAGAGTGGCGATGCCCGCCGCTGCGCCCGCGTCGTATTCTCAAGCGTGTAGCGGAGCACGTGGCGAGTATCGCTGCGGTGCACGCGGGGTTCTCAGTTAATCCGACCCAAACTTCTCATGTTCCGCTATTATAAACACTGGGCCACTCTTTATATTAAATAACTCACTTTTTAAAATACAATTTTCTTCTAAAAAGTCTATCATATCATACTCCGTTGCGACGATAACTACGTCTGTGTTACACGATTAGCAAATGAGACTGGCAGAAGGTTCCACCACAGGCATCGCTTCATCGAGAATCGCCGCTGCGTGCGCCGCCGCGATAAACGCCGCGTGAGACGTGACGATGCCATCCGCGGGCTCGGCCGTAGAACACGCTCCATTTCAAGCAAACGCGTATAAAATCGCTTCTCCGTAAACGCACTCATCCAACGCCCTACATTTGAATTTAGTGCGGGCCGCGTAGCCTATCGCGACGCGCGACGCGCCGCGTCTCCGTAAATGAGGCCTTATGAGTACCCATGCCAGATTATAGGACGCCGTGTGACTAGACCGTAGTCCACTTAAAAATGAATAATAATTTAGTTGTGGGAGAAAACTGGTTGAGAGCCCTCAGCGCTCACCCACCAGTCCAGGTAAAGTTGTCACAGCCATCTGAGGCTAACAACTAAGTGACACAAAAAAAAAAAAGTTGTGGGAGAAATTTATTTGTTTTGTTTTTATGTCACCTCGTGGACATTTAAGACTACGTATAAAACATCTACCGCACGTTGCATTCAAGTATGATTCAAAGTAATCTTAACAACTTCTGATGTTTACGCGAGTATTACACATTTGAAATAGAAATGTTTTTACGGATTTCATCGCGTTTTACGCGAAAGCCTAACGGTATACAATCCGTAAAAATAGTTTTATTTTAAAAAGAGCTATTTTCTTTTTTTTTTTCGGAAGCGCTCTGAATATTTTCGTTTGGGTCCAAAAATGAGCCTGTGAAGAGATGATTTATTAATTTCAATTTTAAAATGCTTCGCATTTAATTTTCTATAATGATATAAGAATTTTAGAGCCCTTGATTTAAAATTTGATTTGCCATACTTACCACATTTTAGAAGATGACGTTTTAACATGGTGTAATAATGATACTTAAAAAGAATGTTTGGAATATATCAATACTTTTAAAAATCACCAACGATGTAGCGCCGGAACGAGACATCGCTTTACCCGAGGAATATAATAACATAATATTAATAATTAGCGTACCAAAATAGAGCATCAGATGCAATATTTATTTCGAATAGTTCGTGACCATCGACAGAGATATCGTAACTGCAATAAAAAAGCTCTTAAGCCATTATATTTAACTAGGTAAAAATATTTTTAGATGAAATATAATTAAAATTAGGTATAGGTAAAATAATAATAATAAATAAATTTCCGTGTGGTGACGGAGTAAGAATACAATTCACCACTCCCCGTCTTCCCCGTGGATGTCGTAAGAGACGATTACGGGATGTAATATGCATATAACATCTGTGCAAGAGAAGGAAGACTCGAAATAAAACCCTATACCAACATGTCTGACCAGCATGGTATAGTAGGTCAAATTCCCTCCCATTATGGTGGAAGCCCGAGCCCAACAGTGGGACGTATGTGGGCTGCGATGATGATGATGACAGGTAAAATAAACATAGGTATTTGTTTAATAATACATTTTTATTTATATTTGCCTTAAACGATTAACCCTGGAACCCATTTATGGAACTTCCTGCTGCTTTGGCCAAAATCATTTAAAAACGTTACTACCTAAAATTTTTTGGAGATTTTCTAGGTCGTAATTAAATCTAGATTTTATCGAATTTTTAGTGCTCCAAAACAATCTTATATCTTTAAACGAGCAATTCTTGTATATATATTAGTGATGTAACGAATATTCGCATTCGCATCGCGAATATTCGCATATTTTTCTGACATTCGCAATCGCATTCACAAGGAACGATGCGAATGTTTGGCGAATATATTTGACAAACTAAAAGCAAATTATATCTATATGTAATTGTGTACTGATATGATAATATTTATTATTTTTATTTACTCATAATATTTGAATAAAACAATATTATGGAACACTCAGGTCAGCAACTAAATTAGAAACACTCTCTTATTTTTGTCAGTCTAATATAAACTAATGAATGGGGAGCCGGTTTTTTGTTCGGTTATACTGCGAAAACCACTGAACGATCAGAATAATATTTATACCATAAGATGCAGCATGTTTCGGAGAAAGATTTAGTATATGATATGTTGGTGAATACTTATCCGGAATTTATATTTGTTTTTGACGTGACAACGTCTTATAATTCGATGGAGCCGGCTGCACACACGAAAAAACATGACGTATGCGGTGTTACCTCGCTCTGAGGCGTTCCATTTAAGCCTTTTTTTGGGGTGGGCTGCGGTCGGCACGCTTCCGCACCACTCTGTCCGGGGCGACAGAGGGGCTTAAGCACGCAACACCCGCAACCCACCCGAACACCACGTCGCCTTCGGCGTTGGACCAACCACCGGAGCAGGGTTACTTTTCATCAGTGGTCGGCCCGACGGAATACCCCCTACCCAGGGTACCCTCCCATCGACCGACGTCCCCCGCTCGGAGAGGACGTTGGTCTTTCCTCACGCGGTCGGCCTCTCGGCGGGTGACGGACTAACTCCCCGGTCACGTCATCCGCGGCCTCGGCTAGGGCGGCATGGGACGCAGGTAGTCATGCCTGCGCTGCCCCAGTCGCTGGCGGCGGGTCGCTTCGTCGAGGCTGTGCTCCTCGC
Source organism: Lymantria dispar (assembly GCA_032191425.1). Taxonomy (NCBI): domain Eukaryota; kingdom Metazoa; phylum Arthropoda; class Insecta; order Lepidoptera; family Erebidae; genus Lymantria; species Lymantria dispar. The sequence goes on from CM063457.1 coordinate 24,262,809, forward strand.
GTTCGCGACCCGCCGCCTCCTTCTGCGAGATAACTGCCTCGCAGAAGGATGCGATCGCGTCCCAGTTCCTGATGCTGCCGAGCATCTCCCTAGCGATGGTCGACAGCGTTAGGTTGGCACCGATGATTGCGAAGGGTTCACGGCGCTGCTCTACCCAAGCGGCACAGACCTCTAGCATATGCTGCGCCGTGTCCTCGTCGCAATCGCAGTGGTGGCAGGACGGTGTTCTCTCCCTCCTAGCGACCCTGTACAGGTACTTGCCGAAGAATCCATGCCCCGTCAAGACCTGCACGAGTCGGAAGGAGAGCACACCGTGCCGCCGTTCCAACCACTGCATCAGCACCGGCCGGAAGGCCTCCACGGTCCAGACACCGTATCGAGGCCTCTCCAGCCGGTTTGCCCAAGGGGCGATCACATCTCGGCGGGCGTCCACGTGCCAGGCGGTGAGCTCCCTTAAGGAAACAACACCGCCCTCCCCTCGCACCCCCGACACCCGCCGATACAATTCGGCGAGCACTTCTGGCTCCAGATCCATTTAAGGCTTGCCATACAAAATATCTATCAAACAAATAAAATTAAAATTTTCTTTTGAAAAATGAAACTATTCCATCAGTATTTTCTTATGACGTTGTCACGTTCAACTATCGTCAGTAAACCGACTTTACAGACAACCGATTTTTTATGTGATATTTTATGTGAATGAATAATGAATTTTGCCAATAAAAAAAGAAAATGATTCTTTATGAAAAAATTACATTATTTTTGTTAAGTAATCATTAAACTTTTTGACATACCATGCATTTAACACTCTCAGCGTCACAAATTGTGAAATAACTCCACACTTCAGTAACATGTGCTTTACTCATGTTTGTAAATTTGACCAAAACAATAATAATAATAAACTAATCTCAAATTACAACGAATATTTTCGAACGAATCTGATTAGTTTCATTCGTTCAACTTGTAACGGTTAACCTTTGCTATATTTGGCTTAAACATGGCTGGTACGAAATGTTAAACTCGTATGATATTTTGCACGCGCTTTATTTGAAAGTCAACATTCATATATATTATATTCGCATTCGCATTCGCGAATGTTGGAGATAAATATTCGCAGTCACATTCGCATTCGCGAATGTCTCAATCCTAATATTCGTTACATCACTAATATATATATATATATATATATATATATATATCTATCTATCTATCTATCTATCTATCTCTATATATATATATATATATATATATATATATATATATATAGAGAGAGAGAGAGAGATTCTGAAAATATATATATATATATATATATTTTTTCAGAATCTCGGTAACGGCTACAACGATTTTCATGAGCATACTAGAGGTTTCGGGGCCAAAAAATCGATCTAGCTAGGTCTTATTTATAGAAAACTAGCAACCCGCCCTCGCTTCGCTTCGTTTTCAGTCACTTAAACCCGCGAAGTACTTGTTCCCGTGGGAATACCGGGATAAAATGTAGCCTATGTTACTCCCTGATATTATAGCTTTCCATTGGTGAAAGAATTTTTGAAATCGGTTCGGTGGTTTAAGCTTGAAAGCGTTACAAACAAACAAACATCCTTACTTTCGCATTTATAATATTAGTATGGATGTTGTTTTGTCGGTGTTTTTTAACTAATCAATACAATGACATAAAATGTCAATAGAATATGGGTTCAAATTTCGCCGTCGCCGTCAAGAATGACAACAGCTCAGTTGAAAAGTTGTCTAGTCGCATTCAAACAGCGTGAGATCGAATCTCGGTGTTATTATATTCTCTTTCGTAATTTTTGATATTTTTTTTCATTATTTCTACATTTTAATTTTTTATTAATATACATCTGAATAAGTTCGTCAAAGATACAATTTACGAAAAAAAAATTAATCCGAGCAAAGCTCAGTCAACCAGATATTATAAATAAACTGTTGATTTCTATTATAACCTTAAAAAACTTTCAAACAATTTCTTTCTGTAGAGCGTTAATATGTTAATAGCTTTGCAATAGCACCTTATTCTTCATTAGTTACAAAAATTAGGAGGAACAAAAGTATTTTTTCCTACATCCATACGCACTTGAGAAGGTCCGTCTACAACATTGGAGATCATCTGATCAGATGATTGATTAGATTACCTATGTTCATAAAGAAAGCGAAGCTGGAATAAAGTTTACTAGCGAAATTCTTCATTTAAGATTCACGATTAACATAAGCAACGAACATTGTCAGTGTCACTTACCAACATTGCCCGGGGTGAATTCTGAAATATACAGACGTCTAGACCTTTCCAGATTATACGTCTGTAGTTTAGTCTAGACGGGCCATGACCTTTATAACATTACAGTATGTACCTATACTTGAACGTTAAAGGTATATGAATTTTGCTTGTCATAGGTATCATATTTTGCGAGTATAAGTAGTTACGTAGTTTGTGCGTTTTCGTCACGTTTTTATTATTTAAGCTATAAAGAGCCACGTATATATTTATATGTGTGTGTGCGTGTGTCTTGATATATGTGCGTGCATGCTTTGGTGCCTGGGTAGAGATACTAGCTTTTGCAAAGCACCTTAGCGCATTTGGCGCCATTCGATCGGACACCCGTTCGGTTTTCGGAAAGGACGTATGACAATAGCGACCTTACTGTGCCTGATGCCTGATGGTAGCAGAGGTGGTGGGACATTGTTGGCGGTAACTTTGGACAGCACCTTCAATAAAGATTTTACGTGTGTTCTGATGGATTTAAGAATGGTTTAGATTGAGAATTAGATGCATAGTAGGTAGCTTTTGATCGATTCTATGGTTTTTGTTTTTTCATTTGTAAAAGTAAATCCTTGTACGGTATGGGAGTTCCATCATTATTGCAGCCCATATATGTTAGAGAAACTCATCTACTATACCTACCACACTGATCAGAAGTGTCGGTCTCTTTTTCGGCGGCAGGCTGTGGGGTAGACACCGTCAGATCCGTCGGGGGCGACAAGTATCGGTCTATGGATTTGCCGAGTTTTCTTTCTCTTACAGTAATCGTTATCTACACTGTATCCCTTAGTCGTATATCATTTGGATATTAATAACATTCAGATCTGGAACAATCATTTATGCATTGCACAAAGAAATCAAATCACGATAATCGAATTATAATCCGGTACTTAACCATACTTCCGCGTGGTGACGGAGTAAGAATACAATTCACCACTTGTCTTCGCCATTTGCTTGCCCGTTGATGTCGTAAAAGACAATTAAGAGATTTAATATGCACAATAGATCTGTGCAAGTGAAGGAAAACTCGAAATGGAACCCTATACCAATATGTCTGACCAGTATGGTATAGTAGGTCAAATTCTCTACCATTGTGGAGGAGGCCCAAGCCCAACAATGGGACGCATGTGGGTTTGCGATGTTGATGATGACTTAACCACTGCGCTATTTGGAATTTTTCCTAGCGTATTTTGATGATATATTTATACAATGTAATCTACGTTTTACTCTTGGTTACTTTATTATAATGTTATGCTAGACTTTCTATTAAAACACGAAAAAGATATTAGTGGCTTAAGTGGACTTAAACTTCGATTTATTGGATGAAAGATTGTGGTTCAAAGTCCTATCTCTAGTAATCTCCTTTCTGTTTCAAAAAATATTTTAATACAAATCTAATTTGTATAAAATCGTTAATAAATGTTGCATGGATGTTATCTATAAATCATAATAATATCCATGTGGTAACGGAGTAAGAATACAGTTCACCACCCTCTCTTCTATCCTCGAGTGTCGTAAAAGACGACTAAAAATAAATAAGTGTATTTTTTTTTTCAAACGGTGGCAAACTAGCAAACAGTACGCCTGATGGTAAGTGATGTAATTTTTTTCAATCAGTGGCAAACTAGCAAACAGTACGTCTACGATGGTAAGTGTTGCTGCCGCTCTTGGACCTTTGCAAAGCCCCTGCCTACCGCGAAGAAAGTGAAGGGAGTGTGAATGCGTGCAATGAGGTTCGGTGATACTAAAGGCATCATCAAAACCCACCACACGCAAACACCCTCAGAAAGTTCTCTTCCGGCTCTCTCGCTCACCGAACGAAGCGCAGTAACAAATTGCTGCTATTCGTACTTCGATTTTCTGCGAGAGTGTGGTACTACCCTGGACGGACCGCCCCGTGGCTGTAGGCAGACAACTGTCAACAGCGTGGTCCTACCACTATAAAAACAACTATAACGTAAATGTATGGAATAGGTAGCAAACTCTAAATAAAACGTTATAGCAATACGTCTGACAAGCGTGGTTATAGTAGGTCAATTTGCGTCCTTCGAGGAGATTTGAGCCCAACAGTGGGATGTATATCAGGTGAAATGAAATAAATTGGTACATCTATCATTAGCATTATGCAGTTCATATTAATCTTGTTTTGATTACATGAAAAAATAACAAGCAAATACTTCACAAAATATGGTCTGCATCAAACAAGATTTTTGTTTATTGATGTAGCTTATTGATCCAAGCTATTGTCAGCATATTTACTAGTTTTATATAATATCCCACGTACAAAAGTTTGAATTACAAACACGCGCCCTATATGAAATAGTATTAAAGATCTTAAAGATTGCCATCATCATCATTACAGGTCATATATGTCCACTGCTGAGCTTGAGTCTCTCCTACAATAGGAGGAACATTTATCTAATATACCACGATCAGACACAGGTTTTTATTTCGAAATTTTCTTCCCCTCTATAGATGTTATCTATAAATTATAATCTCTTACTCGTCTTTTACAACATCCATGAGCAAGAAGGGAAGTGGTGAATTGTATTCTTACTCTGTCACCACACGTAGGGACACGATATCGAACAGAAACTCATGAGTAGTATCGAAGAAAAAGTATCGTACTCAATAAAGTATCGATACTGCAAAGTATCGAGTACTGAATACATTTCCTAGAACCTATGTCGTGATGAGCTTTTTTTTTTAGGAATTTGACCGTCTGTGAATATTTCAAGCCACGTTTTAGAAGGTTCATTACATTTTGAACTGGATGGCGTTACCATAAATATGAGTCGTAAGTTCAACTTTAACATGAATTATTTCTACAATTTATTCGGTGCGATACCTGCCATAAAGTACTCATTGAGTAAAAGTATCGAATCCAAAGTATCGAGTACAAAAATATCGGTATCGATAGAAAAGTAGTCGGTACCTAAAAGTATCGATACTTTTTTCGTGTCCCTAATCACACGACCTTTAATACGACTTTTATACTCATTATCCTCATTTCAGCTCATCATCTCTCAATGCTAAGTTCAAGTCTCCTTCACAATAGGAGAAAATTGACCTTACTATACCATGCTAGTCAAACAGGTTGGTATAGTGTTTCGTTTCGAGTTGTCATTCTTTTGTAGGTACAGATTTTATATTGGTATTATATCCCTTAGTAGTAATTTACGACATCCACGGAGAAAAGAGGCAGTGAATTGTATTCTTATTCCGTCACCACATGGATCATAATTACTATACCATGATAATTATTACAATGAAAGATTAAGGACAAGAGACGGATTTTTGGCTTTAAGCGCTTGAGGACCAAACTTCAGTACTCTCAGCTTAACGAAGTCATTTCAATACTGATAGCCTCAAATTTACTTCTAGCAATAGAAAAAGCACATGATTTGGACTGCGTTTTCAGCATTAATTATAGTAATATTTTTATTTATTTTACCATTGCAGAATAATTGAATTACTATACAAAGTTGGTTGGGCTGCTGCATACATACCTATATCGTTTTATTTTTTACAAGCAACCCGCCCTTGCTTCGCTTCGGTTCCAGTCGCCTTACCCGCGAAGTTCCCGTTCCCGTGGGCATACCGGGATAAAATATAGCCTATGTTACTCCCTGATATTATAGCTTTCCATAGGTGAAATAATTTTTGAAATCGGTTCGGTGGTTTAAGCGTGAAAGCGTAACAAATAAACAAACTTACTTTCGCATTTATAATATTAGTAAGGATTTGATTTGTTATACAGAGGTTTTGGCGTTGCCTATTTTTTACCACAGCTTAGTTCAACTGTATAGGGTTGGCTATACTTACTATGTAATCTTAGCGAAAAATGAAGTCTCCAGCGAGAACGCTCTTTGATTTCTTAACGGTGCTCACTGAACCAATTTGGCCAGCACTTCGCCTCCGATGTCTCACGAGAAAATACTCAATAGCCATGGGAATATTAGCTACTTTGTTATGGCATGTCTTTATAGAATGAAACTGATAACTATAGGGATTTGGGAAAGCAACATAACCTTTATTTTTATATTGATAGGTACTAGCATTTCAATGTAATGCAAAAGAGAAAACAATTTGTATTTTAAAACTTTTTATATTGACATGTGACATTGATATAGCTACAGATATGGTGTTAGCGTTAACACCTTTTGTGACTACGTCGATGACGACTTATATGATTTTACGCTTCATCCAAAGCTGTGTATAGAAGTTTGTATTTAAAAAAATCTTATCAATGTTTTGATATTAGTCGAAACTCAAATGCGCAATCCTCATCGTTCCACTCCGTACAATTTCTTCACACCACCGCCTTGATTGCCATAACTCCTTATGATCGCGACAACAGGTATTCCGAACGGTTATGGATACTGCCCATACCGGAGCTCCATACGACGTCATTAACCGGACTATTCAGCTCCGCCTCCATCAGCTCCTACGAACATTAATACAGGCATGAGAATATAAAACAAGTATTTATATAGTTCTAATGATGTCATTAATGAGAGCGTATTTGTTTTGTAATAATCATCATCATCATTGCAGCCTATTGCCGTCCACTGCTGGACGTAGGCCTCCCTCATGTTGCACCACAACGTGCGGTCCTGTGCCGCCTGCATCCAACGACGCCCAGCAACTTTCACTAGGTCATCGGTCCACCTAGTGGGGGGGGGCGTCCTACACTGCGTCGTCCGATACGTGGTCGCCACTCGAGAACCTTTCTTCCCCACCGGTTGTCGGTACGTCGAGCGATGTGGCCTGTTCATTGCCACTTCAGCGTGCTAATTCTTCGTGCTATGTCGGTTACACCCGTTCTTCTGCGGAATTCCGTATTCCGTATTCTATCTCGCAGAGAATTCCCGAGCATAGCCCGCTCCATAGCACGCTGAGCGGGTAATAATAGCCCATCATTATCATCGCAGCTCATATACGTCCCAATGCTGGGCTCGAGCCTCCTCCGAAATAGAAGGGAAATTGACCTATTATACCACGCTGGTAATACGAATTAGTATAGGGTTTTATTTTGAGCTTTTCTTCTCTAGAATAATTGTTATTTGCAAAAATGTCAGCCATCTTTTACGATACTCACAGCCAAGAAAGGAGGTGGTGGATGGTATTCCTACTCCGTCACCACACGGATAATATAATAGCCGGGTCACAGCTGAATAACCGGGTCATAGCCAATTATCTCAAATTATATATTTTTAATCTTTAGTTTTATTTCATACATTCTCAAACGTTCGTATACGTAATTGTTAAAGAATCCTTTTGACCTATGCTACAGAATAACATGTTATTGTGCAATTGTTATTTACTTCTCGTTATTGTGTTTGTGTTGTTGAAACAAATTGCTTTAAGAGTCACTTTGAATATTACCATCGGTACGTCATGCAGTGTTTTGGTCCCAGAGGACGTTCATGGTCTAGAGGACACGACAAGTCATTGTCTGCTGCATTTACATTTGTTGTAAACAAATAATTAGGTATGTAAATTAATACTAATAAATGTACCTACTACAATTTTTAAAATTAGCTAAGTACTGTATAATTATTTAAATACTCTACATGCAATGATGGAAAATTTAATGTGTCATTGGCTGAAAAATCTCTAGATATACATATAATAAAGAAGATAATATACAGCGGCAGTATCTCTTGGTAAATGTATACGTAATTTATATGCTTATATCAAAGATGATCGCCAACCCGCCTGCAAAGCTTGACGATGATAGAATTACTCCTCTTTGGGAGGCTTCTGTGCAACAGTGGACGTCAATAGGCCGTCGTCGATATTGATGGATGAAATTTACATAATTTTGTACAACTAAAGCGAAAAAAGTAAGACCAATGACTTTCTCTAAATAATCAGAAATAGAAAGATTTTCAGAATAAGGCTTGAGAGGTAGAAAAAAGCGGAGTGTTTATGTTATTAAATCGATTTTTATCTAAAGACGAGGTTTAAAACGTACACATTTTCCATCCAACTTTTTAGTCTTGCGTAGTCCCGCGTCAGGCGCGTAGCTGCCGCCGTATCAGCTGTATCAATGATACTGGGCCCCAAGACAATAGGGGCCCTGCATCACCTATGTGCATATAGGTTCCCATTCCTAAAATGTTACAATGATTAATAACATTTTTGAGACTAACTGCTAGGTTACCCGAAAGGGTATTCCGTCAGGCCGACCACTGACGACAAGTCACATCTGCTCCGGTGGTCGGCCCAACAACGAGGTGACGTGGGTACGGGTGGGTTATGGGCCCACGCGCCGTCCTTTCATCGCCCCGGACGGACTGGACCGCGCGTGCGCTTACCATAGCCCACCCATAAAAAAAAAAAAAGGATAACCATTTTTTTTAACTCGATACCGGTGGTTGGCCCAATGGCGAAAGGGAGGAAGGGAATACGGTGGGTTATGGGGCCGCGCTCCGCACTTTCGTCACTCCGGACGGAATGGACGGTGTGTGTGCTGACCATAGCCCACCCAAAAAAAAAGTATAACTATTTTATTTAAAAATCTCATTATGACATCCTCTTATTTTTTAAAAAAATAACCTTTCCTTTGGGTCCTCCAACACATTTCGATACAGGGCCCGTATAAGGCAAGCTACGCCATTGTCCCACGTGAAGGTGTTGCTCTATGGCATAATATGTTACGTTATTATTCTTTATGTTTTAGCTTTGAGCATTTTTACGGCAAACCACGTGATGGTAAGTGTTAACTGCCGTTCATCGAGTCTCTGAAACAGCTCCATAGAGAGAAATAGAGCGTTAATAATTTTAATTAAAAAACGGATTGTTTATTTCAAATTTTACTGTTAAACAAGCTTTGAAACGTTTAAAGGTAGCAAAAAATTGTTAGCATGAGCTAAATGCACACAAAAATACATTTTTAAGGCAATGAAAATATAAAATTTGAAAAATACTTTTTCTTTTAAGTACTTTTTTTCCTATCCAAACCATTTTATACCTTATTTTTGACAAAAAAGCAGCCAACCCTAGCTCGAGCCTCCTCCACCATAGGAGTGAAATTGACCTACTACCTACCTACTATGCTGGTCATATGTGTTGGTATAAAATTTTATTTCGAGTTTTCCCTGTTCATTAGCTATTAAGAAATATAACGCATGGAACCGCGGTCATAGTTTGTGTATAATATAATTATATATTAGAGAGAGACATTTCCGGTCCCGTGGCTGCGGTTGGCGTTGTGACCGAGCGTTATATCGCTCGTGGGAACTGTGCTGGCATCACAATGTTCCCACGTTCTATTGTGTTTGATAGCTCACGGTCCAACCTTTGACACATCATAATCGACCTAAAAACCTATAGACAGGTGAATATTTATGCACTCTGTACTAACTATGCTATGAAGCAATCCCTTACTCGACTCAATAATTTTTAACACAATTTGAATTTATTGTGGCACTGTGTTCTCGTGGAAATACCGGGATAAAATACAGCCTAGGTTACTCCCTGATATTATTGCTTTCCATTGGTGAAAGAATTTTTGAAATCGGTCCAGCCGTTTTGAAGATTACCCGGAACAAACAGACAGACAGACAAAAAATTATAAAGTGATTTTTAGGCATATGTATAGTGCCAATAATCGTGTGAGTATGAAAAAGGCCTATTATTTTGACATTACAAACATACACTCCAATTTTATTTATTGGTATAGATTGATTTTTATTTAATACTAGCAATCCGCCCTCGCTTCGCTTCGGTTATAGGTTATAGTCGTTTTACCCGCGTAGTTCCCGTTCCCGTGGGAATACCAGGATAAAATATAGCCTAGTTTACGCCCTGATATTATAGCTTTCCATTGGTGAAAGAATTTTTGAAATTGGCCCAGCCGTTTTGAAGATTACCCGGAACAAACAGACAGACAAAAATTTTTTAATTGCTAATTTAGGCATAGGTTTCGTGCAAATAACCGTGTGAGCATGAAAAAAACCTATTATTTTGACATTACAAACTGACACTCCAATTTTATTTATTGGTATAGACTAGCAACCCGCCCTCGCTTCGCTTCGGTTTCAGTCGTCTTTCCTGCGTAGTTCCCGTTCCCGTGGGAATACCGAGATAAAATTTAGCCTAGTTTACTCCCTGATACTGTAGCTTTCCATTGGTGAAAGAATTTTTGAAATCGGCCCAGCCGTATTAAAGCTTACCCGGAACAAACAGACAGACAAAAAAATATAAAGTGTATTTTAGGCATATGTATAGTGCAAATAACCGTGTGAGCATGAAAAAAGCCTATTATTTTGACATTACAAACACCAATTTTGTCTAGGTATTGATATAGATTTATTTAATTTATCACTAGCAGCGCCCTGCGATTTTACATAGTTCCCCTTCCAGTGGAAATATCGGAATAAATTATAGCCTATGTGTTATTCTGATATGTAAGCTGTGAGCATTGTGCAATTTCATAAAAATCCGTTCAATAGTTTTTGCGTGGAAGAACAACAAACATACAAACTTTCGCGTTTGTAATATTAGTAGGATTTTTAAAATGGATTGTGTACCCTCAGAAATAATAGCTTTTTAGGAAAGGCGTTTGTGATACGATATAATTTTCCTTCTTTCTTTCCTTCCAGCTCATATACCACCCTAGCCGAGGCCGCGGGTGACTGGACCGGGGAGTTAGTCCGTCACCCGCCGAGAGGCCTACCGCGTGAGGAAAGGCCGACGTCCTCCCCGAGGCAGGGACGTCGGTCGATGGGAGGGTACCCCACTAGGGGGTATTTCGTCGGGCCGACCACTGATGACAAGTAACCCTGCTCCGGTGGTCGGCCCAACGACGAAGGCGACGTGGTGTTCGGGTGGGTTGCGGATGTGTGTGCTTACGCTCCTCTGTCGCCCCGGACGGAGTGGTGCGAGGAGAGCGCCGACCGCATCCCACCCCCCCAAAAAAAAGCCACTCAAATTAGTATGTCGAGTTTTCTTACTCTTATATAGATATCATCTCCATATTATATACTTTACATATTTTTACGATAGTCACTAGCAAGATAGTGAGTCGTGAATTATATTCATACTCCCTCCACACACTGGAAATGTTTTACCACGTCATTTATATTTCACTAGCAACCCGCCCTCGCTTCGCTTCGGTTATAGGTTATAGTCGTTTTACCCGCGTAGTTCCCGTTCCCGTGGGAATACCGGGATAAAATATTGCCTAGTTTACGCCCTGATATTATAGCTTTCCATTCGCGAGATCACTGTCTCGCAGAAGGCTGCGACCGCGTCCCAATTCCCGAAGCTGTCGGCCATCGCCCTAGCGACGGCTGGCAGCGTCAGGTCGGCACCGATGATTGCGACGAGTTCACGGCGCTGCGTGGCCCAAGCGGCGCAGGCCTCGAGCGTATGCTGCGCCGTGTTCTCGTCGCAATCGCAGTGGCGGCAGGACGGTGTACCCTCCCTCCTTACGACCTTGTGCAGGTATTTGGCGAAGCTCCCATGCCCCTTCAACACCTGTACTAGTCGGAAGGAGAGCACCCCGTGCCGCCTTTCCAACCACTGCATCAGCACCGGCCGGAAGGCCTCCACGATTCGCACTCCGAACCGAGGCCCCTCCAGCCGGACTGCCCAACGGGCAATGACGTCTCAGCGGGCATCGACGCGCCAGGCGGTGAGCTCCCTCAAGGAAACAACACCGCCCTCCCCGCGCACCCCCGACACCCGCTGATACAACTCGGCGAGCATTTCCGCTTCCAGGTCCCACGGGGGAGTCCCGGCCAATAGGCACGCTGACTCCGTCGCCACTGCAAATAACCGTGTGAGCATGAAAAAGTCTATTATTTTGACATTACAAACAGACACTCCAATTTTATTTATTGGTATAGATTAGTTTGACCGGTAAGTAAGTTTTCCGTGTGGTGATGAAGTAAGAATACAGTTCACCATTGTCTCTTCTTCCTAGGTCATGTCTGTAGGTATCGTAAAAGACGACTAAGGGATATGCAGATAAAATCTATGTAAGAGAAGGAACATTCGAAATAAAACACTTATACCACCTCGTTTGACTAACGTGATAATTCCAGCCTATCGCCGTCCACTGCTGGATGTAGACCTTCCTCATGTTACGCCACAGGGGCGGTCTTGTGCCGCCTGCATCCAACAACGCCCAGCAACTTTCACAAGGTCGTCGGTCTATCTAGTGGGGGACGTCTTACACTGCGACGTCCGATACGTGGTCGCCACTCGAGAACCTTTCTTTCCCAGCGGTTGTCGGTTCGCCAAGCGATGTGGCCTGCCTATTGTCACTTTAACGTGCTAATTCTTCGTGCTATATCGGTTATACCCGTGATATAGTGGATCAATATCCCTCCCATTGTGGGACGTATATGAACTTTGTTGCTTAAATTTTAAATTAATTAAACGTATTAAGAAAAATAATAGGAAAAATATTAATATATTATAAGTACTAGCCATTAATAACGATCCGCACCGTTAGTAGTAAGTCATGTAAAGCGTTAATGAGTGAATAATTCATTACTTAATTAAAAATATTAATGATTTCTGATGTTTACGTGAGTATAACCCATCCTTACTAATATTATAAATGCGAAATTAAGTTTGTATGTTTGTTTATTTGTTTGTACCGCTTTCACGCTTAAACCACTGAACCGATCTCAAAAATTCTTTCACCAATGGAAAGCTATAATATCAGGGAGTAACATAGGCAAAGTTTTATCCCGGTATTCCCACGGGAACGGAATCTACGTGGGTAAGGCAATTGAAACAGAAACGAAGCGAGGGCGGGTTGATAGTTATAAATAAAACTATATTATCGCGTTTGTATTTTATTTTTGATTGTCCGACGTTTCGAACACTTTATATCGTTCATGAAGCATAAATAAATAAATAAAATAAAAATAAAATAAAAAGCCTTTTATTTCCTGCGCATATAAATTACATTGTTATATGAAGCATGAACGCGATAAAATCCGTAAAAATACTTTTATTTATAACTAGCTAACCCAACAGACGTTGTGTTCAAATCTAAAAAATAGTAAAAGGAATTCTCCTTGAAATCGATCGCAGCACCACCTACCGATTTCAATTATTAAATTAAACAGACTTTTCTTATCACATCTGACTCCTGTGTAATGATAGGTTAAGAAAACCATGTGAACCTCTTAATTTTTCGGGTCGACCACTGAAGTCAAGGAACTCTGCACCGGTGGTCGGCCCAACGACGAAGGCGACGTGCTATACGGGTGGGTTACGGGTGTGCGTGCTTAAGCCCCTCTGTCGCCCCGGACGGAGCCGGGCGAGGAGTGCACCGACCGTAACCCAGCCCCAAAAATAACCTCCTTAATTTTCCGTAGAAAAAGTCGTCAAAACCAGCTAAAATGTCCAGGAAAACGGGTTTAGACTTTGCTTAGAAACATAAACACCACACAACACACATTTTCTTATTCTTTGGGAGGCTTACATCGGCTAGGGAAGTGACCATGCCATAGCCTCCCCCAGAAGAAAAGGTAAATCCAGTTACAGTTAAATATAAATATGTATATACAGTTTACAAAGGCTAATAGATGGATAGATCACAGCGGAACACGACCTGCCTCATCTGTTGCCCTAGCTTTCTATGTTGGTGTGTTAGGCCCACAGCCCAAATCTTCCAAGAGGTGCCCATTCTCTTAGTTAACCTGTAAATATGTACACACCATTCTAATATGTTTTATCCTCAAATCCTTAGTTGTTCCTGTAAAAATTAAAAGTTTAATATAGATACTCTACACTTTTAAAATTTTATATTATTTCTGAGATGAATGAAAACAATACCTATAGAAGATAAAGATTAGATTGTTAGAATTAAATACGCAAAAAAAAACTGATATGAAAATTCTTAACAGCCGGCATGATAAATATATGATATTATCACGTGTTATGTTACGTAATTATTGTTTTTGATATATGTGTGTGTGTTGAAGACAATACGGTTTGCGTCGTGGGCAAAGCCAAGGTCGGGGTCATTGAACCCATTTACGTCTTTAGGATTGAGGCGCCGGCCGGACGTCGCGCCGCAACGCTGCCACACCACCCTACTCGATGTATATCAGGAAATAAACTAACCACAGAGCATTGAAATATTACGCTAGTATGAGCTACATTTTTTGTGCTTTTTGTTATAACTAAAATATACCTAGGTAGCAAAATTAAAAACCGTAAAGAGCCTATTATTTCTAGGTAAATGATCCGTAGAATAAGTGTAATCTAGATATCCTCGTAGATTAACATGTTGAAGATTGGCAACGGATTAATTTATAAATTTCTTCATTTCAAATTAATGTATGTACTTACATTTTACTGTCGAGCAACGAACCTCGTCCACATTGAACTACGCTCAATTCTCTAGTTACCTTACGATCTGCTAACTCCTTTTAGTTAGATGAGGAGACATCTCTTGTCTTTTACTACGAACAATAAAATTTTTTAACGCATTGTATTCATAGTTTGTTATCATACACATATATTGAAGTCGGAAGAGTGAAGATTAGACTTTAGAGATTTGACTTTACGATATTGATATTCCTTTTAGTGACAGAGGAGACAATTCACCCATCATTCATATCTCGTGTCGTATGAAATGACTAAGGATGGTAACACGATATCATTACGACAAAAAAGTAATAACACTACTAATACTACTGACCAAGATGTTATAGTAGATCAAGTTTTCTCACATATTGGATGCGATGTACTCGGGTACATACTCGTACATCCATTCGTCCATATATCAACCTATCATCATCAACTACCGATAATAGGCCTCCCCTCAAGGAGAATATTACCTTAATCGCCACACTTGGCAGCAAATTGGCATTATAAGTTTCTCGGTAGAGTGGTGCTACTCATTCCTTTGGTAGTCTCAGCCCTTTTATATGACCCTCACGGGCAAGTAAAAGGTTGTTGATACGTTGTATTCTTCGCCTTTCACTACTAGATACATATTAACTGAAAAATAAGAAGATATATTCATATTCTTGTTATAGCTATTCCATTATTTTATATCAAGGATTAACTCTTTATGTTAATATTAATACATTTATTCGTTTATATTTTCTGTAAATTCAGCATTATATTCGAAAAAATACATTATGTAAATTAAGTGTTTGATGTAGTCTGGTGTTTTAATTAAGCGTATAATTTTCTGTATTGTGATAGGTGCAAAACTTGTTGTCGCACTTAAGTATGGAATATTTATGATAGCCGTATCTCTGACGTTTTTGCTTGTTGTTTTTAGTTTTTGTCAGGCATGGCGTCCGTGTTTGCGATTCGTGGCCTCAACTCAGTTATCATGTAGGTACGGCCCAACAAGATATCATTTTCTATTTTATTTTAAACAAGATGTGCGTGTATTCACACAAGCGTACAATTTCTTATCCGTACCTGACCGTACCGTATGTGCTGCGGTCATTATTCTACTTTGCTGTTTATCTATGTTTATGGTCACTGCTCCGCTTTGGGACTCATAAAACTATGCTTTATGCTGTAAAATATTCTAAAAGTTGGTATCTTCGTTACAATGGATATATTTCCCACTGCTTGGCCTTCTCCACAATGGGAGTTAAATTGTCCTACAATACCACGCTGGCCAACGGGTTTATTTCGAATTTTCCTTCTATTGCATAGATATTATCTTCCTGTTATAATTCTTTAGTAGTCTTTTACGACACCCACGCGCAAGAAAGCCGTGAAGAGTTGTATTCTTACTTCGTCATCATACGCAAAGCAGAAACGGTATAGTGGAAACAAAATAAACGACTTAAAATTTGTGAAATTGATTTCGTGTGATGCATTTCGAACCTCACGTGGTAACGATTTAAGAATACAATGTGTCGCGTAATACCACCCCTTAATTTCCCGTGAAAGACACAAAAACCAACCAAGAGAGCATCAGGAACGTGGGCAACAGCGCTATCCTTAGAAACTAATAACATTAACTGCAATTGATTAGGGAGGTGTATGTTTAATAATGAACGTTGATGGGCTTAATAAATTGACGAAATTCGTGTTCCTAATGATAGGTATTTTGTTTTCAGTGACGAAGTAATAATAGAATTCACCATTCCCTTTCCTGCCCGTGGATGTCATAAAAGACTGCTAACTGGTTACAATATGCTTATAAAATTTATACAAGAAAAGAAAAACTCTAAATCCTGTACCAGTTCGTTTGACTACTGTCTTATGTCGTGTCTATTGTCCTCCCATTGTGGATTGACCTCGAGCCTTCCTTTGGGGTGTATAAGCTGTGGTCACGATGAAGATGATAACTATAGGTAATAACTAACATTTGGAAGTTGGTCTTACCATCCGTGGTGACGTACTGCTGCGCTTATCGTAGGTGGTATATCCCTTTATTTATTGACTGATTAGTCAATTTACTTCCTGTCTCCCCCATTGCATAGGAAAGAAGTGGAATTACTTTTCAACTCTTCCTCTTTAAGTTCTCCGATTAAATTTGTTGCATGTACCAGGACTAAGAGTCAAACCTCAGTGTCATCTATGGAGAACATGGTGGATCTGGGCTTACAGGGGTTACAATGGTGGGAATGTGCAATGGAATTAGTCCCACTAAAATATGCTTTGGAATCGGGTGCAATGCAGTGCATTTTTACTAAATTATATTATTACAAATTTATGATACTAAGTATAGTATACTGAGATTAGTAAATCTCAGTTACATTGCATTATGGGGTTATATAGGTTGTTAGATGGATATATGATATCGTCATGTGGCTATAACAATTGAGCTTCCACGAATTTACAGAAGCATCCAAATAAACAGATGCTATCGAATTTATATATAACGATCACATATACCTACTTCTTCAACCCATTTACCTAATTGTATTTTAAAATAATCCTTACTAATCCATACTAATATTATAAATGCGAAAGTAAGGATGTTTGTTTGTTTGTTTGTTTGTAACGCTTTCACGCTTAAACCACCGAACCGATTTCAAAAATTCTTTCACCAATGGAAAGCTATAATATCAGGGAGTAACATAGGCTATACTTTATCCCGGTATTCCCACAGGAACGGGAACTACGCCGCGGGTAAAGCGACTGAAACCGAAGCGAAGCGAGGGCGGGTTGCTAGTAATATTATAAATGCGAAAGTAGGGATGTTTGTTTGTTACGCTTTCACGCTTAAACCACCGAACCGATTTCAACAATTCTTTCTTCAATGGCAAGGTATAGTATCAGGGAGTAACATAGGCTATATTGTTTCCCGGTATTCCCATGGGAACAGGAACTACGCGGGTAAGGCGACTGAAGCCGAAGCGAAGTGAGGGCGGGTTGCTAGTAACTAATAATTTCTGATGTTGACGCGAGTATTACTATCTATACAAATAAATAAAATTGAAATATTTGTTTTTAATGTTAAAATAATGTTTTTTTTTATGCTGACACGGTTACTTGCACGATACTTATGCCTCAAAACCAGTACAAAAAATTTTTGTCTGTCTGTTTTATGTAATCTTCAAAACGGCTTTACCGATCTTGATAATATTTTACAACCAGGTAGCTGTCTATATAAGGGATAACAAAGACTGTAATTCATCCCCGTATTCCCACGGAAACGAGAACTACGCGAGTAAGGCGACTAAAATCGAAGCGAATCGAGGACGGGTTGCTAATTATAAATAAAACTATTAGTACTACAGAAATCAGTTATAAATTTTTTACCCACATTTTAATACAAATTTTTTGCCAGTAAAAATAATGAACGCTGAAAAGTGTTTGGCACGTCGGGCAATCAAAAATCAAAATCCGTAAAATCCGTAAAAATAGTTTTAATAATTAATAGATAGTTTATAAAGCTATTTTATACCTTAGTCTTATAACAATGTATTTATTTTGATAACCTACAGCTATTTGGCAATGGCCTATTCGTAGTTTAGATTAAAGTTAGCGACATAAACAACAACACAAACAACAAGTTCGTAACGGTTTCATTAAAATGAGGGCGCCCCTTGCTTACATACGTTGTGAGACATCATCCTTCTATATGTTTCTATTTAGAGTGATATTGATACCAGCGTTGTGTGATAGGACAATATGACAACCGTGTGGTGATGGACTAGAATACAATGTATCACCAACCCTTACTTTGTCGTAGAAGTCGGATGAGGATCACCAGGGGAATGGATAGCATTCTTTTGGAAACTCAACATGAATTGCGATCTCTAATCCGCCTGCGAATTGTGTCAATTATGACGTTATCTATGATATGTTAGATAACGCCATAAATGCCACGCTTGTTAACAGACGTCTGCCTACAGCCGCGGGCCAGTCCATCCATGCTCCACAGGATCCCAAGAATCGACTTTTGAGTAATAAAAATATGTTACTGCACTTTGTTCGATGAGGTAGAGAGCCAGAAGCTCATCTTTTTGAGGGTATTTAGTCGTGGTGGGTTTTAGCGATGCTTTTAGTATCACCGAATCTCATTGCACGCATTCACACTCCCTTCAGTTTCTTCACGGTAGTCTAAAAGTCTCAGATTCCACATTTACGACGCAAATGGTGGTTGAATCAATATGTGCCCTTCTTTCATTGTACATATTGCATAAGTTTTAGTAACAGTTTTACGACCGGCCGCCTGCCTGACGTCAAACGTCCTTGGAAATGTGATTGTTAACCAAACAGTATCAGATGGAGTTGACGCAGAGATCTTAGTCGTCACGAGCTAAGCAAAGGTTGATAGTATTCTTACCCGCTACAATACAGCAATTATTATTGTACGTATTATTCGTAAATTGTTCATTATAGTTTGCTTTAACAATGAATGAAAACGGTAACCCTATTATATATAGGTATGAGTCCCGAAAGTTCTTGTTGGCGAATGTTATCTGTGTCTTATAAGGCGCAATAGATGCATTGTTAATAAGGGAGCGCCAAAACAATAAATATGTCGGCACATGGTTTATTTCTGTCTGTGATTACCCAATTAAGCTGTCCATGTGGTGACGGAATAAGAATATAATTCAAGAACCCCCCTCTTGATCGTGGGTATCGTAAAAGTCGATTAAGGGATATGCTATGCAGATAACATCGATGCAAGTGAATGAAAACTCTACACAAGATTCTATGCTAACGTCGGACCGATGAGGTATAGCAGGTTAATTTCCTTTTTATTATGAAGGAAGCTCGACCACAAAATTGGGACTTACGTGGGATGATGATGATTGAATTTCGAAGACAGATGCCAATCGGTCTTTCTAATAATGATATTTTTATGAAGTCAAGCTTAGCTGGACAGGAGATTCTAATGATCTTGGTTGCGACATTTTATATTCTTACCATCATAGAATCACTCTTTTTCGTGGGAGTCGGATACACCGGCTAAGATAGCATCAGGTGTCTGGATAGTGGATAGTCGATCGCTTAGAAACGTCATAACACCGATTGGGATCGCCAAACTACCTGTCACGTGTGACGATTATGACATACCACTTCATGGAGAGCTATGTGACTAACAATGGGTTTTAATGGGCTGGTGGATGGGTGGAATACAATTGAATAAAATAACGACCGAGAGAATGATTTTTAAAATTTTATTGAGTCACAAAAAAAAGCTTTTCTGCCAGCCCATTTATGGTCTTCTAGAAGGGATAAGCTGAGGTGTGAGACACGGACTTTGTTACCTAACTTTTAGATTTTTTTACAGCATATGCACTTTTGGGTACGTTCTCCATAGTTCTCTATGATTTTCTATAGGGAAAGAAATTGAAATATTAAGACAAGCTAATTTGGAATTTCTCATCCCTTTTAGTGATGCTATGTTCTTCCGTCTTTTAAATTGTCTATTACGCCATTCGCGGCAAGAATACACTGGCGAAATACTGTATTTTTCTTCAACTACCACACGGACCAATTAGTGTTAGTTAAACGTTATTAAATTTGAGCCTGTTTGCCATTATCGGGCATAGTAGTTTCATGGCAACTTGAGCTTTTATTCGCTATGCTTACGAAGAAACAACGTCATTTACACGTGACGTCATAACACATTGTGGTAACACTCAAATGCAAACGATATCTGCCAAAATATTGTCGGAGATCTACACCGTTTCTACGCAAATATCATAATGTAGGCGTTTGACTATAGCTAATACTGTTTCTGTAAAAAATCCAATAACACTTTGCTAGTCTTCCATTCGTATCCGTGATGAAATTCTCACTCATAGAAATAGATTACGAAATCGAGAAAAAATTTGAATGAAACCTTACAAAACCATAAATCAATATATGCGGACCCAAGTTCTCGTTTTCATGCGCATATTCTTTAATTAGAGACATCGGGTATATCTAAAGTATGATAAAGTGAAACACCAAAAAGATATTTAAAAAGTGAAAAAAGAAAAGACGCCGAATTTCGAGTTGACAGGCATGCAAATACAAATTAAGTTCACTCAAAATTACTAGATAGAAATATGTGTTTGGAGCGAGAACCTTAATTAAAGATTTTCCCGAAGAACCCGACAATTGGAATGTACAGAATATTTTCATTTCATCTCATCGTCATCATCGCAGTCCATATATGTTCCGCTGGTCAGATATTTGAATTTTTTTTTTTTTATGTGTGGGCTATGGTAAGCGCACGCGCGGTCCTGTCCGTCCGGGGCGATGAAAGGACAGCGCGCGGGTCCATAACCCACCCGTACCCACGTCACCTCGTTGTTGGGCCGACCACCGGAGCAGATGTAGATGTTTTGCCATAGGGTTTTATTTCGAGTTTTCCTTCTCTAGCGTTGATGTTATATGCATATTGCATATTGCATCTCTTAGTCGTCTTTTATCACACCCACGGGAAAGAGAGAAGTTGCTAAATTGTATTCTTATTTCATCAATAGCCGAAATTTTTTTTTTATTTACGTCAGTGAAAAGTTCTTATTCGATTTTTTATGGATTTTGTGATCTATTTTTTTATGTGAAAGTAGGCTCCCTGATACGTAACGTTCAATAATCGTATTCCTATGCCACTTTATCAACAAGTTTCTTAAGCTAAATATGTTTAATCGGTACACGTTCTCACTAGAGCGCGTAAAGCGCATATTTATGTAGACCTTGGATCAACTTACCGTACCGGTGACTGACCGTCGTGTCACCGACTCGGTTACTGACACCGCAAAATACTCTATGCCAAAAAACTCGCCTTCCTATTAAGGTGTTCACGAAAACAATACCAAGACAGGTCCTTACCTTGTAAATATACTTCTACAACATTATAAATGTGAAAATAAGTGTTTATTTGTCTGCTTGTTTAACTCACAATTATTACATGACGAATGTTTTTAAAATTGGAATGTATTAAATTTTACGTGTAATTGATGGACTGGAACTACAATTCTCACATTCTTTTTTCCGGTGCGTTTAATATGACTAAGAGATGAATGCAAATAACATTCATCATCATCTCAGCCCCTATATGTCCCACTGCTGGGCTCGGGCCTCCTCCATAATGGAAGGGTAATTGACCTACTATACCACGCTGGTCAGACGTGTTGGTATAGGGTTTTATTTCGAGTTTTCCTTCTCTCGCATAGATGTTATATGCGTTTTATATCCCTTAGTCGTCTCGTACGATCACCCACGGGTAAGATAGGGGGTGGTGAATTGTATTCTTACTCCGTCACCACACGGAAATAACATTAGTGAAACAGTATAACGAGCCATATAAGCCAAAAAATAACTCAAAAACTACTGGTCAGATCATGGTCAAATTTGTATGGGGCCCCACTGCTGAAGTATGATCTTCCAAATAAAAAGAATAATCAAAATAGATTCTTAATTAGATAGGAGGAGTGATCGTGTAAAACAAACAAACAAACAAATACAAAAAAAAAACAGTTGTATTAAGAACCTCCTCCTATTTTTTAAAGTTGGTTAAAAAAGAGCTGCTGACCAACGTCTGAGCAGATATTTATTAATTGTAGCTAAGAATCATCCTAATCATATCGGCTCTCAAACAAGAGAACCGCATCGTAATCGATCTACTTGTTTAGGACCTACGATACCACAGACAGATACATCAAACTTTAACACCACTCTTTTTGCGTCGGGGATTAAAATAAAAGTTAATATATAATGCAAATTCTACTGTTTGTTAAATAAAAATAATATTGTGGCCCATCTTAATAACAAATATTTACTTACGCCATCATATATTTGCCGTTGTTTATTTCTGGCTTTAACTTTAATCGTTTGAAACTTAATTAAATATTAATTGGTCACTGGCCATTCCTATAAACTGCATTGTCTTAATAATTACGCTAATGAATCTGGGTTTTACACCAAACATAAACACGTTTAAAATACGGAGTTTAATAAAACTTTCAAATACATATGCAAATCAAACGGCAATCTTTACTCAATCCGTTCAGTCTAGAAGTTCCTAGTTAATAATATTTGTAAAATGTTCGTATGATTTATAGAGACAAATGATTCGAATAAAATCATTCATATTTGTGGACCGCTAGGATGGGCACAATATAAATCCAAAGGATAGGAGACATGTTTTGCAAGAAATTATTCGATAAATTTTTTATTTCTTACTATTCTCTATTACTTACTAATCTCTATTAGACATTGTCATCATAATTATGATTGTTTGACATTCAGTTCGACCAAAGATTTTAACCGTAAACAAAAGTGAATAAGCGTTGCTACGCAACACACTCACACAAACGTGTGTGAGTGTGTGTGTGTAGCGATTGCGTTGTAGTGTGGGTAATGCCTTTTTAATGAATTTAATGCATTTCTAATCCATTATTATATGAAATTTCAGTTTTATGCACTTCTCCTCATTATATACATCAACTGTGCCAAATTTCATACTTGTCCATCCACGTAATTTTCGTAAAAAGGGGTACAAAGTTTTTGCTTCACGTATTTATACAATATACATATAGATTCAAAATCTCGGCAAATGCTCTAATTATTTCCGTGACATTTTTGTACCAGAGGTTTCGATCTAATTAGGTTTTATCTATGGAAAGTCCCGTTTTATCAGTGCTTTTAGGCAACGAAATATATATTAGAATATTAAGATAATTTTAGCCACTGCCATCAAAAATAAAAAATCTAGACAGCCTGTTTCGTGCCACGGTTTTTACAATTTTGTTAATTCTTCCCTTTTTAATTTTACGTTATTTTTCGTTATTTTATCTATTGATATTTATATCATCATCATCATTTGCCTGCCCTTATCCCACGCTAAGTGGGGTCGGCACAACATGTACTTACCTTCCATAACCTATCGGCCGTCATATCTGCACTCACCCTTTTCATACGCATGTCCTCATTCACACAGTCTATCCATCTCTTTTTGGGTCGCCCACGCTTCTTTCGTCCATCCACATTCATATCGATAACCCGCCTTATCACATGGCTTTCATTCCTCCTCATCACATGTCCATACCAAGACAACCTCGCGCTCCTAATCTTCTCTATCACTGGTGCTACTTTTCTATTGATATTTATCTATTGATATCTATTGATATTTATAATTTACCGAAAAAAATAAATACTGAGCTAATCTCGGTAATCCAAGTACTTTATGACTATATGCTATTGCAATTTTATCTTTGGTAACATTGGTCAGCCTCCGTCACTCAATCTGACGAAGTTTAAATCAAATAATGGACGTTAATAGGTTAATAGATGTTTGGATGGTCATTCACTATTTGGCATGGCCTTATTTTATAACTCATTATTATAAATGTGACCCAAGTTTCTACTTGTCTACTTTTTTCAGTTAGATTTTAAATATTTTTATAGAATACCGGGTCCTTGAGTCATTCGTTCTCGTTTCAGTATAGTGATGTTGACCCGTTGTTTTGTTGAATTTCCCAAATGATTAATTACCTAAAAATAATCTATATATAGCTTCAAAGCATATTTAATATGAACGAATTAATTTTGATAAGTGATAGTGACGTTGTGCTCATGACTTATATTTTTATTAATGACTAGCAACCCGCCCTCGCTTCGCTTCGGTTATAGGTTATAGTCGTTTTACCCGCGTAATGCCCGTTCCCGTGGGAATACCGGGATAAAATATAGCCTAGTTTACGCCCTGATATTATAGCTTTCCATTGCTGAAAGAATTTTTGAAATCGGTCCAGCCGTTTTGAAGATTACCCGGAACAAACTAGTGGCTCTCCTATTTTGGAGGAGGCTTAAGCTCAGCAGTGTATAGCATAGTGGATAAAGCAGTGTATAGTGGATGTACGAGTAAAAATGATGCGGTGAAGTCAACGGCATTAGTGATTCGCTCATAAAACCTAACATTAAAACCCTGTGTTTTCCTTGTAGTGACGGAGAAAGAATACAATTCATTATTTGATACTTAATAGCTTTATCTGTTAAAAATATTTTGATCTGTGTTATGACGATAATTGTTTATCAAGAGATTGAGGAAAATTTTACTGTTAAGATGTAAAAGTCTGATCGCTTAGAGAATGCGTGCCTGACGTCTGTCAGTTGCTTATGACTAGTGATGGGTATTAAATAACACTATTATTTATTTTCTTCAACATATCCAAGAAACGGGTAACAAACATTGATAAATGTTTTATTTATCTGACTTCCAATAGTAGTTTCTAAGTATAAACAAAGTCCGGGTCACGAGTAGAATTTTTATCAAAAATATTAACGTATAAAAACATATTATGATACCTGCCTTCGCACGTTTTGTTTGGGTGCATCTTTAGATATTATTAACTTAATTACTCAGTACATTCTGTCATTATCAAAGTGTAAATTAAAATCTTATTTTGTAATATAACGACAGACAACGTTCCAATTGGGGTGACTGGACCGGGGAATAGTCCGTCACCAGAGAAGACGGCGAGTTTTGGGGTCGTGCTCTCTCGTCGTCTCGGACGTGAAGGACGGCATGCATCCCCACCATATCCTATCAAAAAAAAAATAACGTTTAACTGCATGCTTATTTTTTTCACATCACTACAAAAATAAGGTGTTCACAAAACCTTGTAACAGCGCAGTATGGCTTTTAGAGTTTTTATTTTTTATTTATTAAACATTAAACTTAGCGCAAAATTATAACATTTATTGTTAGTTATTATAGTTACACAGTTTTTAATGGTATCTTTCGTTGGTGGAATAAATTAACTATAATGGTATTTTTGCTCTAAATTGTTCACCACTTCAAAGATAGTACTAGCTAGCTAGTCAGATAACGACCTGTCAGGAACGCAAAAGTACACCACTCATTCCTTTACCACTAGTGTCGCACAAAACGACTAGGGCTACATGCCAACAGATAATACTACAGCAAATTAGCTGTACCCAACCTACCTGTATCAACTTATAAGACCAGCCTGATTGGGAATATTCGCTTCATTATCCATTTGAATAGTGCCCTAAATGGGCTGCGGTGAAGATGGCTAAGAAATAATAACAGGAAAATGTTACACGGACGTTCAATTTCAGTATAATAGATACTTGTTAAACTGTAATTTCTTTACTTTTAGGGTACCGTACTGTATGTTTTCAAAGATAGCCAACGGAGATATATTTCTATGATCCCAGTGTCCATCTGTTTATCTCATAAATCGTGATAGGGGAAACTGTTGAAATTTCCACTAAAGTAAGTATTTATTTTTATTGCCGTTATAGCAATAATAAAATAACGCTGACAATAAAAGAGGTTCATGCAAGAAACACGTTATATGGTGTTTTATTTATCATGAAAATATTTATTTAGTACATATGTGTATGTCACAGTTTATGAATACGGATTATGTATGTCGCCATACTTTTACTTAGCCTGGGGGTTTAATAATCGGCAGGAAGTAGGAAAGTGGACATCAGCGGTCCTTTATAACACGCACTACGATCATCGGCCTGATTGCTAGCTGGGGCGATTATGGGGATACATCCCTCGTTAAGAGGCCTTATTCCAACTATAGGCATCTATAGATTGATGAATGAATATACGCTATGTACTATCAAAATATTTTTCAATAAAATAAATTCTTATACTATGGGGCGGAACCCTTAGTATCGTTAGGGATTTTGGCTTGTACATGGTCAGTTTTTGATTCTCAATAGCTTTATTGCTTAAGATTGTTTAGTCATTTTTTCTGACAATTCTGTTGAAGACGATAACTGTTTATTTACTGATTGAGGAAAACTTATTCAAATATTATAGTTGTCATTGATGTATAGACATCATCGTCTCAACTCGTATATGTCCTACTGCTGTACTCGAGTCTCTTGCACAACCGGACAATAATTGACCTATTATATCACGCTGGTCAATTGAATTTGTATAGGGTTATATTTTCGAGTTTTTCTTCTCTTGGATAGATGCATATTATATCTCTCAGTCGATTTTTACAACACCCATGGTCAATAAAGACGGTGATGAATTGTATTCTTACTCTGTCATCATCTTCATCACAACTCATAAACTTCCCACTACTGCGCTCGAGCCTCCTCCCCCATGGGAGAGTAATTAATCTACTGTACGCACACGCTGGTCAGGCGTGTTCGTACAGGGTTTATTTCGAGTTTTCCTTCTCTTGCATAGAAGTTATATGCATATTTTATCTTTTAGTTGTCTTTTACAATACCCATGGTCGAAATAGGTGGTGTTGAATTGTATTACTCCGTCACCACACGGAAATTACACACGAAAACTTGCTCTCTACCGTCTTGGACAACTGCCATTGGCTCCTGTTCAACATGACGGTTATGGTGTTATCCCACTTGGAGAAGCCTGTGTGGAACAACGATTGATGAATGGTCTATAAATGATTCTGTATGATTGAACCATTGACACTCGACACGGGCGATCTCAATTTAAACTTACAACGCTATGTTTACAGTAAAATTTTTATTATTCATAGTGACTTGCGAAAATCCCTATGTCGTATACTTCAAGGTTAGTTTACCTCGCCATTAGTGAAGTATCGAGTTTAGAAATTAACATGTATATCTGTATATTTTGTGACCGCTACACGACTATGGGCACGGCCTTTTTTAACGTAGTACAATGATATTTCCTGAAGTGATAACTTCTCTAGACGTGCTGTGCACTTTATTTTGTGGATTTCAAATAAGTCTGAGCTGTCACGCTCGGCTATGTAACGCACGTTCGAGTAAAATCAGATCTGGGCGGCTAAGGGCCGGCGGTCGCTTGATGGGATGGCACGGTAAAGGATTTTTATAAAAGAAAAGGATTCATCATTATCACCATCGCAGCTCACATACGTCCCAATGCAGGGCTTAAGTCGCCTCCACAAAGAGAGGGAAATTGACCTACTATACCACGCTGGTCAGACGGGTTGGTATAGGGTTTTGTTTCGAGTTCTTCTCTTGCATAGATGTCATCTGCTATAATAAGCATCTAATATCTATAATAAAGAAGGAAAACTCGAAACAAAACCCTATACCAATCTGTCTGACCAGCGTGGTATAGTAAGGTCAACTTCCCAGCTATTGTGGAAGAGGCTCGAGCCCAGCAATGAGAGGTGTACGAGATGGTGATGATAATGTGTTCGTAAAGTCTCGACAATATAACAGTTATTTTCTTGGTGCTGGTGTTTTCTTTTTATTTAAATTGTTTATTTTTAACTACAAAACAATAAATAGGAAATAAAACAAACCACGGCCAATTGTAATTCCGATCTAATTGTTCTAATCATTGAACCATGGCATAGCTATGTGTATCTACATGTTTGACGGTTTATAAGGAAGTGGCATACTCTTAATAAATTTTCTACTTAAATAATACAAACATTTTAACAAATAAAACCGACTTCTAAAATTAAGGATAACTCAAAAATTGCTAATCAGATCTGATTTGTACGGGATCTTGATCTGATTTATACGGGACCACCTCTGAAATAAAAGAAGAATCACCAAATTCGACTCTTAATGGGCGCAATGATCGCGGAACATACAAAATACAATTCACCACTCCCTATCCTTGCCCGTGGATGTCGTAAAAGACGACTAAGGGATGTAATACGCATATAACATCTATGCAAGAGAAGGAAATTTAGAAATAAAATCCTATCCAACCTGTCTGACCAGCATGGTATAGTAAGGTTAATTTCCCTCCTGTTGTGGAGGAGGAGGCTCGAGCCCAACAGTGAGTCGTATTTGAGCTGAAATGATGATGATCATGACTTCTAATATGTAGCTATAAAATTCATTCTATTAATAACCACGCCATCCGTGTCCGCTATAGGTTTTAATTTTAGCATGCCACAGCTCTGAAGAATTGCATGATTGTCTTTCAAATTCGATGCGATAGCGAGAGATTTGCTAGATAGGCCATGGTTGCCGACTTCACGAGTGACTGGACCGAGGAGTAGACCGTCACCCGCAGACAGACTGATCGCTTGAGGGCGACCGACATCCCTGGAGAGGCGTTCGGGAGAGACGGTATCCGAAAAGGTATCCCGGCGGGCTGGCTACGGACGACAAGGAACTTAGTACCGGTGGTCATCCCAATGGCGAAGGACAGGGATTACGGTGGGTTATGGGGCCGCGCGCCTTTCGTTGCCCCGGACGGAATGGATGGCGTATGCGCTGACCATAGCTCCCAAAAAAAAAAGTTGCCGACTTTGTGGTGCTACTGAGAATTGCCAGTTATCTTTTCACTTAACGTTATTCGTAATATGTCCACGATTTGAACACTTGCTGTCATACAATGAGCGACAATAGTATGTTCTAGGTAACCATGTTGTGTACTTCTTAAATCTATACCAATAAATAAAATTGGAGTGTCTGTTTGTAATGTCAAAATAATAGGCTTTTTTCATGCTCACGCGGTTATTTGCACGACACCTATGCCTAAAATAGCAATTAAAAAATTTTTGTCTGTCTGTATGTCTATCTGTTTGTTCCGGGTAATCTTCAAAACGGCTGGACCGATTTCAAAAATTCTTTCACCAATGGAAAGCTATAATATCAGGGCGTAAACTAGGCTATATTTTATCCCGGTATTCCCACGGGAACGGGAACTACGCGGATAAAACGACTATAACCTATAACCGAAGCGAAGCGAGGGCGGGTTGCTAGTATAAAATATATTAGATGATGTGCCCTACACCTTTTCGTAGAATAACATGAATGTATTAGTTAATACCGGTGTATTTGCTCATGTGGCAATATGTGTACATATGTATAGCCATCTAAATGAAGTTCCATTGATATTTGTAACAAAACAGGATGTATCGTAGCGTTTCTAGTTAACGATGATAAAACAATAATTGTGTTTACAGAACATGTTTGTCCAAAACAATCTTATTGGTTGTAATGTTCGAATGCAGTGCAAACGCTCCGGGTATTTCCGGTTTATGTATGTATCACTGAGCGCAGTCCAGCGGCATATTCTCGGAGTCGATTGCTGCGAACGATGCCCCTTTGTTCATGTTTACTGTTTACAATCATTCTACAATGCAAATTATAATGGCCTTATTAAACTATAATAAATCTAAAGTATATATTGCAGTGGTCAGAGCCAAAGAATTTTGTTGTCCCGCCTGCTAGCCGACCCGTGATTACAATACGTCGGTACATTATTGACACCGTGTCCTTTATTTGATTTTTAATATAACCATTACTTGTTTATTAATAATCACGTTATCTCCCTCAAAATTGTTTGGCCTCTAGATATCATGTGTAAAATTGTGTGATATGTTTACAAACACAACCTTCAGATAAACAGGTTATCGTATGTCCACATACAATAGCTGTTTTATTAACATATATGAATGGAATATATCGGCAAATCATTTCGTTAATTATAAATCATAATTAACAATGGTATCGCTATTGTGAGAATGACGATATTGTTTACTGTGGGGTGGAATTCGAAGAATGAAACACTAGTATAGTAGACGTGTGGTCTATTAATAGAATATGATGAGCTACATGATGGATAGATGACGCGGCCTCGCCGACGCGCGACGACGCCAGCTTCGATGCAATGATTTGGCGCGGCGCCGGCGACAGCCAGATTAAATCACGAGGACTCCAAACATAGTAACCACATATGTATAATCATATATCTACATATATCACGAGACATTATTGAAATGAAAACTTCTATAGGAAAGTTTGGATGGGGAGTAGATTCATGTATGTCGTCATCGAAATGGTCACGTAACGTGTTAACAACGCATCTCACATTTGTAGCTATGTCAATGTCACTATATCTGTGCCGATAAATGTCAAAACCAGATGAATGTAAAAAGCTCCAATTTACAAATTTTAATTTAAGATCAAACAATTAATTTGAATATTCAAAAATAACAAGTGTTTGTTCATATTTTTTAGTTTACCCTTCTATCGCCACTTCTCAGGACTGCTTTGTGTTTATTTTTTTTAATTTATTACCTTTGGTGATAGATAGGCAAGTAGCCGAACGTATGGTAAATGGTAATTGTAGTTATGGATATCCTTATTACCATGGACATATCGAGATAACTGCTTAACATAAAAATGAGATTTGAGTGAGAGAACGTAACGCGTAACCAATCGCTTTTGCTGATACGTTGATTTTCTGCGAGCGTGTTGTTTTACCACAAACGAGTAGTTGCATAAAATCAAACTTGGCCTTACCATTGGTTATCTACAATTCTACATATGTACGTAATACACGTATCTAAGTATGTCCGATATGGTTTTTTTCGATATGTTGTTGTTCCATATCATTTAACTGATAAGAAATATTTTTACACGAGTGTCATATGTGTATGTGTGTAGTAGTTTCTATTTTTTTTTAATAGTTTATAGACTTGTTAATATGAAACTAATATTATGTATGTTATCGCATTTAATCCGGTTTCGAATCGAGGTGCAAAAAAAAAATATTCGACTTCTATAATGCGTCACAAAACGTAACATGTACCAAAGTTTGTATATAAAAAACTTTTTGTTAACAGATTTACTTATTTTCTAAATAAACCGAAAACTTGCATCAATTGAAAGCTACATTATCAGCGACTACGACATCCACGGGCAAGATACCTATCTTGTCGTAAAAGACGACTAAGGGATATAATACGCATACAACATCTATACAAGAGCTGGTAAACTCGAAACAAAACCCTATACCGACTTGTGTGACCAGCATGATATAGTAAGGTCCACTCCCTCCTAATGTGGAGGAGGCCTAAGCCTAGCAGTGGGACGTATTGCCGTATATGAGCCAAGATGACGATGAAGACATATATATCACCAGATCTTTTTATTTTTTAATTTTGTGTTATTTAGTTTACATACTAAACGCAAGATAGGGAATCGTGATTTGAATTCTTACTCCGTCATCACACGTTGATATGGCTGTATGTATATAGACACTCATACGGTAAATTCGTATGACGTAGATACGTGTATCGTGCCGGTGATGTTATTCCACAATGATTGTGTGACATTGAATAGGTGTAATTTTATAATTATAGATCTTATAGATGTGTGTTATTGTTCTAGGTTGCAGTGCCGATGAACATTGAAACGCCTGACATTGTTATAGGTATGTAAATATATACGTGTAATAAAGTAATAATATATTGGCGAGCAAAATACTGTGGGCCTTGTGACTAGGGATGGCGATCTGAGATCCATTAATCGAAGAATCGATTTTTCAGGCGCAAAAGATCGATTTTTAAATCGATATGTTGTACTGAATCGATTCAGTGCATCGATCTTTCTCTCTTGAAAATCGACATTCGATTTTTTTTCTGTCCATTCGATACTAAGATAAGATATGAGGCACTTTCAGATGTCCTATAAAAAAAACCTCATCACAATCCTACTAGGAGAAAGGTACCCCATACTTTAAAAGCGATTCTTCGATACTAGTGTTCCGTTTTCAATCGATTCATATCTACTTCGTCTAGAATTGGAAGAAAACTCAAAAAAAAGATCGATTAATCAGGGATCGATCCTTCAGACCTCGATTTTATTGTGAATCGTTTCTTTGGACGACGATTCAAATCGATTCAAGAATCGATCTTTTTCAGAAAGATCGCCTATCCCTACTTGTGACCTGATAGGCCCCAACCTGAGAGCCATGAGAGTAACGTAACATTAAATATTTTTAAGCGTCTTTATTAGAATTAAAAAAGCTTCCTTTACTCTCGACTCGAACATGGGATTCGACCACGGATTTCCAATAATTGTGCAGTTATGGACTTATTGGAAATCTTTTCAGTTCTCCCTTAGATTGAATAGGATATCCGTGACTAGGATCTATTTTCTATGTGGTGACGGACTAAGAATATAGTTCACCACCCCCCACACTTACCCGTGAGTGTCGTAAAAGGCGACTAAGGGATATGATATGCAGATAATATCTATGCAAGAGAAGGAAAACTGTACACCTATGCCAACACGTCTGACAAGCGGTATATTAAGTAAATTTTCCTTCCATTGTGGAGGTGGACCGAGCCTAATAGTGACATTATATGGGCCGAAATGAGATAGGAACTAAAGAGATCACAAATACTTAGATAGGATTTCCAATAGGTGCGACTTCGAGTTCCAGTTGTGGCAATAATTTATTACTCTTCAAAAAACAAGTTTTTATAAATAATCTTGAATGTTAAATGCTAAATCTCAGTAATTTGTATACAATTTGTAATAATTGATCCCAATATTTCGTGTGGTGACGGAGTAAGAATACAATTATTCACCAATACATTTCCTACCCGTGGTTGTCATAAAACATGATGCAGATAACATCTATGCAAGAGATTAAAATCTTATACTAATCCAGCTTACCTACTGTGCAGTAGGTCAATTTCTCTCACAAGTCGAGGGAGGAGGCTCGAGGGTCAACCGTGGAACACGTATATGAACTAAAATGATGATCATGAATTTATTTTTAAAGCAAATAAATATAAAGTATTTCAATGTTATAAATTAGAACGCATCCATTGAGATCTTTTTTTAATTTTGTTTTTTTTTTTTCTTTCTTTAATTCTATTTTTATTCTTTTTTTTTTCATTTCTACAAAGCAGCTATTAGGCTTGCTAGTAATGTATAATTGAATACCTACATTGACTGACTTAACTAACGAAATATTGTCACAATAAACATCTCGGTTCAAGTAGGTACGTCCCATTTCTGGGTTCGAGCCTTTTCCATAGTGAGAGGGAGATTGACCTACTGTACCATGTTCTTTTTTCACGCTGTGTGGTTTTGCACCTTTATGTATTTCCCCTGTACATTATGCAGGGAGTATATAGGACTAGCTGACGCAGTATAGCATCGGGATACCCACTAAAACCAACAGCGACCCCACTACCTCATCAAAGGTCACCTTTGGGCATTCTACTTTGTCGAAAAAAAAACCATATAAGTCGGTATGGCTTTGAGGGATATTAAAAATACCATCTAATTTCGTCTTTCCGGCTTGGTATATTAATATATCAGACGGCTTGGTATAGGTTTTTATTTCGAGTTTACCTTGTAACGTTTTATCTGCATGTGGGCAGACTAAGGGATAGTCTTACGGATAGGCAAGGGGGTGGTGAATTGTATTCTTACTTTTTTTTTGTAGAGATAGCTTTTAGCCGTAGTTGACTGTAACACCTTGACGTGGACTACGGGTGAGCGGTGAGGGCTCTCAACCCGGTTGTATTCTTACTCCGTCACCACATGAATTTATATTCGAATTTATATTACATTCACAATAAACAGAGTTACGTTGGCACACTTTTTTTATACATGTCGGCGTTACATTTTTTGTTGGACGGAACAATAAAGATATTATTTATAATAGGGTTCGGTTAAAAACAGAGCATATGAATGTCACAAGTCACAAGGCGACTGATTTGGTTGCGCGGTTGCTGGCGCCTACGCTTCTCGTGATTCATACGTTTGGCGGCGTAACGGTAAACATTACCCTAATTACGTTACACTGGTGCAGTGTGAATCGTCCTGAGTGAGCGAACAATATTACTACCATGAGCTCACAATAGGTACATATGATCACAGACCAGATGAATGCAATGACATCATCATCTCAGCTCATATACTTTCCATTGCTGAACACGAGCTTCATTCGTCATCATCATTTCAGTTCATAATTCTCACTATTGGGCCTGGGCCTCCTCCACAATGATAGGAGTATTGTCCTACTATACTACGATACGATAATGTTACATCTTGTACGTCGGCTTATAGCTCTCTACGAGCTACAGATTTTTTCATATCTCCCATATTTTTTTTATTTTTACGTTATATTCCTTCGCCTTTTAAGCAAACGACCGACAGTTTGCCGAGGTCCGTACCCCACAGGGGGTGCCCTTGGGGTCGGTCGCTTACCTTTAAATGGGTTGAGAGCCCTCAGCGCTCACCCACCAGTCCGGGTAAAGTTGTCACAGCCATCTGAAGCTAACAACTAAGTCACACACAAAAAAAAAGTAATAACTTGATAAATTACTAGCTGATCCATTAGACGCTGTTCTACAACAATTAAAAAAAACTTTTAATCCATAGTAGCGCCAGCTACTGGTTCCATTTGCCTATCTAGACCATTCTAGCATACATATCAATCTCAAACAAAAATCTCAAAAATCGGTCCAGCCGTTTAAGAGATTCAAAAACACGTATAGAAATTTATAAATAATTGAATAAATTATAAAAATCATATTAATAGATAAATTATAACAATTTTATCTATATCAATAAATAAAATTGAAGTGTCTGTTTGTAATGTCAAAATAATAGACTTTTTTCATGCTCACACGGTTATTTGCACGACACCTATGCCTAAAATAGCAATTAAAAAATTTTGTCTGTCTGTCTGTCTGTTTGTTCCGGGTAATCTTCAAAACGGCTGGACCGATTTAAAAAATTCTTTCACCAATGGAAAGCTATAATAGCAGGGCGTAAACTAGGCTATATTTTATCCCGGTATTCCCACGGGAACGGGAACTACGCGGGTAAAACAACTATAACCTATAACCGAAGCGAAGAGAGGGCGGGTTGCTAGTATATAAATAAAATCTGTTCGCCAGTCGAACTGCAGCTACGTATTTCCTTTTGTAACCCTATTATAGAACGGCGCGTCGACTGTTTTGGTATATCGTCTTCCTCGATGTCAGTACTTAGCCATTCTGGGTCAATGCGTGACGACTTTAGCCCATATCGGTCTGAATACATCCGGCTAATGACGCCAACACAATCTCAATACAGATTGCCAGTTTTCAGCTATGTTATTTTTATTTTAGTCGAGATTCTTATTCTTTCAAGTAATGTCATATTATACTTATTTATTTTACGAAAAGTCAAGTTAATATTTTATATATTTGATTTCCGGTAGAGTAGGGAAGTAGAAATAGATATAGAACATACTTTAATCTTCGTGTGGCAGACCACGCTGCTGACGTGTATGTAGTAGCAATTGCCTACTGCGCTTTATGCGGTGACTCAAGAGAATTGAAAGGAGAAACTCCTTTCTTATATTCAGAGCTCAAGCCTCCTGCAAATTTGGAGGAAAATTCACTTATTATACCTTTCTGGGACAGCTTGGTATAGGGTTTTATTTCGAGTTTACCTTCTCTTGTATATAGAATAATATAGATTATTATATGCGTATTATATCCCTTGGTCGTCTTATACCACTTCCGATAGAGTAGGGAAGTAGGAATAGATATAGAACATACTTTTACGACTTTTTTTACACTGTTATTTACACGATACCTATGTTTAAAAACCAGTTTAAATACTTTTTGTGTATTTGTCTGTCTCTTCGTTCCGGAAAATCTTCCAAACGGCTCAACCGATTTTAATCATTTCTTACTACTAGGTGGCCGTCTGTGTAAGGAGTAACTTTAAGCTATTTTATCCCGGTATTCACACCGAAATGGGAACTATGCTGTAGAACCACGGGCATTTGCTCGCAATTTTAATAGCTACGTAGAAAAGTGACATGGCGAATTTAGAAGAAAAATAAAACGCGTCACTAATGATGTAGATACGCTGCGTCGACCGCGTCATGTGTATTAGCTCAGCACACCCACGTCATTTAGTGTATTTGTGTAACTTTGAATTATTACACGCGTTTTATAGTGTTACTTAGATATTACGATAAAAAAATTTAGTTACGTACACGATATAAATAAATAAGTTACGCTATGATTCTATGAAAAATAAAATTAGCATTAACTGTTTTTTTATAATCAAATTGTTGATAAGACCATAAGCTTTAGGTGTTTTAATTTCAACATATCTATATATTTAATATTATTTGGATTAATCGACCATGTTATGACGCACTCTCAGAATTAATATTGTACCTAATAAACAAAACCAACAAACTATATACTGCTCAAGTAGCGTTTTTGGTTGGATCCTTGTGAAATTGTCTTAAACAGGTTTTACTGTATTTCGAATTATCCTACGGAATGAAAGTATTCTATTGCATTTTGCAAGGGTAATAAACATCTTTGAGTCATTTACTCGTACCAAGAGACCTCTTTTCTACAATTCTCAATCTCTAGCCCATTCCGTCGTCACCGTAATACAAAATAAGACCTAATTATGACCACGCATTATTATTTTTTTTTTAATTCTCTTTTCCTTTAAACAGGTCACATAATATAGGTACGATCCCTAAACCCAAACACAGCTTGTGGATGTAAAGAACGGCATAATTTATTCGCCCTGTTTCAAATCCATCTTATATCATCTAATCATGTAATCAAGTGTTGCAAGCCATGGCTCAACGTAATGTCACTTGATATCCCATAGCTCTTCCATTTAAAACGAATTTAATATTTACTGTCAGTTGCAACCTTGTCAAAATTAAATTTATTTCGTGAAGCTGAAGCTGCCCAATAGAAAACTTGTTGACTGAATGTTTGAAAATTTTATTTTTTCATCACAAATATACTCTTCATTAATACTTCATGTTAAGTATTTTTAATTTTTGGAAATTGCTGTGTGGTAATTGCCACGAATACTACTAACTCATACATTGCTTGTGGGTGTTGTTAAAGACTAATAAGAGTTTACCTGGAGCAACTCCACTTAATGCCGCCACAATTTAATTCCTGAAGTGTGTTGACGACAGCCGTCCGGTCATAGAGCTCTATAGGCAATAAATTCTGGAATATGTATGATGGAAACAGAGTAAATAATGTGTCGACCAAGTAATTGGGATATGAGTATAATAATGAAGATCGTAAATGTAAATTATTAAAAAAAATTAAAGCAGTTTATAATATCCATAACACAATTGCTGTTATTACAGCAATTGTAGTAACAACACATACTGTACAGAACGCGAACAACTATTATTTCTACTATACTATATTTTGACCATGCCGTCCTAGCCGAGGCCGCAGGTGACGTGACCGGGGATTAGTGCGTCACCCGCCGAGAGGCGGACCGCGTGAGGAAAGACCGACGTCCTCTCCGATGGGAGAACGTCGGTCGATGGGAGGGTACCCCAATAGGGGGTATTCTGTCGGGCCGACCACTGATGTCAAGTAACCCTGCTCCGGTGGTCGGCCCAACGACGAAGGCGACGTGGTTTTCGGGTGGGTTGCAGGAGCTGCGTGCTTAAGCCCCTTTGTCGCCCCGGACGGAGTGGTGCGGAGGCGCGCCGACCGCAGCCCACCCACAAAAACAAAAAATACTATATTTTGACCAATTTGTCTTTTTATAAACACTGCTCTTCTCCTGTATGTTGCAATGTTGTGTATAGTCTATAAACTTTTCTCGATAAATATGCTGTCTCATACAATATATCTTTTCGCAACTAATCTGCTCATGCCGATATTACCGCACTCCAAGGACACAGAAACAAACATTTTTCAGCTATAGTACTCCTAAGTAGATTTTAGGTAGGTCGATTATTATAAAAATCGATAATTTTTTCTTATAATCGATTTTTAATAATGGCTTACCTAAATATTAAAAATCGATTTTAATTAAATCGATTTTTTTTATTTTAAAATAAATCGATTATATTACTATTTACTTTTTTATTGTTTAGACTTAAAGTTTTCTATTGTATTTTAGTTTTGAAAAAAAAAACAATTATTTATTAATCGATTTTTCTCCCTCCAAGTCACATCCCTACTGCTAAGTAATATTACAAATGCCACATTAAGTTTGTTAGGTTGTTTCTTAAGTTTTCACGCCCTAACCATTAAATCGATTATAAGAATTCTTTCAGCAATGGCAAACTACATCAGATACTAACATAGCCTATTTTTTAACCCCGTGTTCCCACGGGAACAGGAACTGTGCGGGTGAAACCGGGAGAATGTGTGAATATGTGTCGAGATATATAATAGTATACATATAGAGATATTACTCGTGCGTTTTGTTTGCGTTTATTTCTGCGTGCTCTTTGGTATTCCGTACGCTTTTAGCCGCACATCATGAGCCCCAGTATGCAGATCAGCGACATGTCGATGCATCGAGCCAACAATAAGACCACTTACTTCTATTTAACATTCCATTTTGATTGATATAAAACGAACTCTTTGATGTAATCCAAACTGGCTTAGAAACATGTTTACAAGCGACGTGCCATAATGATGATTAATCAATTTTGATGTGTAACGTATTTGTCAACCTGCTATTTTAGTCAAAGTTCTCCATAAATAGAAATCGAAAGTAATCGTTATAGATAAGACGTGCAAAACAAATATTGATCAATTCAACCTGAAAATGTTCTTATCTTGTAGACATACATACTCTAATCTAAATTCATCACGAATTTGTAATTGCTGTTAACTTTTTGGCGCCAAATTTTAATAATATTTTCCGATCACTAGGACGAAAAATGCGGTAGAATATCCGAAATTCGTACCCGAGCCGTGAAGACCGAGGTTATAATATTCGCGTGTTTAATCTGAGGGACATTTTATACTTCTATATGCAGTTCATAATTTTATCTAGGTTTAATTATACTTATAATTGAAACTCCTTTAATTATAATAGTGAGTTTAGATAGTCTAATGAGTGACCAGACTGGGTAGAGGACTGAGGATTATCCGAATTGAATCCTGAAAGTTGACGAGAATTGGCTGGATCGTTGTAGTTTATGGGTGGATAGTTTATGTTAATCACGCTGCCCTGTTGTCCGAGAGATAAACGTATAGGTTTGACAAAAGCACGTCTCATAAATAGATACGGTAGGTTTTGCATAACTTGTTCAATAAAATGATGTAATAATTTCACTTCCACGTGCAAGTATGTAAAGCAACAATCCTGATTGCGTTTGGTTTCACATAAAACGATAGTGGAAAATTTCATTTGACACAGACGTGCGTACGTTGGTTTTTCTTATGGCTGATAAGCGTTTAATATGGTAAGTTTCAAATAAGGTATAGTAAAATACACGTGTAAGGGGTCTCGGGCACGGTACGATTTGCGGAGTGACTCGCCGAGTCGAACGTGCGTGGAGTGCCTCGCATAGTTGTGCTGTTGTTAATCTATACAATTTTGAACATTGTACTTTTGTCATCATCTCTGCCTATATAAGTTAACGTCTATTAATTACGCGAAGCGTTTTTGAAGATTTGATTTTTTGACCCCCGTCCCCTAATCCCTCCGCAAATCCCACATGAGATGAGTTCTCATCTCAAATTTGTAATTTGAATATAAATACGTTGAATTTTATGGCAAAATTCCTTCCATTGAGACTGGTAGAGTAGTATTTGAGATAGATTGTAATCTAAAATCACAGTCATAACATT
The DNA here is from genome assembly GCA_032191425.1 of Lymantria dispar. Classification (NCBI taxonomy): domain Eukaryota; kingdom Metazoa; phylum Arthropoda; class Insecta; order Lepidoptera; family Erebidae; genus Lymantria; species Lymantria dispar. The sequence goes on from CM063457.1 coordinate 24,302,826, forward strand.
GGTGTCCTGCTTTGCAGCCTTCAGATAATCACGATAAATATTATCAAAATTTTAAACCGCGCGTCATAATTTTCCAATCAATAAAGAATCGGGGACGATATTTCGATATATCAATACTACATAAATAATTTTAGATCTATTCATAAATTTTAATATACATATTAAAGAATTATCTCAGATATCGGCTTATGTTAGTCTAGAAACTTTTTACATGAAATTAATCTGATGTTCTCACATTTTTACACAATTTTTTACTCAAAAGAAAATACCTAATATTTGGCAAAAACCTCTATCTCATGTGAAATTTAATGAGAATCGGCTTGACAATGACCGCCTCGCGTAATTAATGGACACTCGCTAAGTCCTAGTAATATGGGATTGGACATCATCCACAATGGGAGGAAAATTCACTTACGCTGGTCAGACGTGTTGGCATATACAGTAGAATCCGGATATAGCGACCTTTAAGGGACCGGCGATACTATGTCGTACTAGCCGGATGACGTACAAAACGGTAGGATTATTTCTTAAGTACATAAGTACCTAACCTACGAATACATAATTATGTACACGCCAAACTCCTTCGCGAGGGTTACATTTGATTCACCGCCTTCTAATCGATGTAATATTGCACTTTTTCTTCAATTATAAAACACTTTCGCTTCACAGAACTCATTTTGTCGAGCTTTAAGAACTTTTCATAACACGTGACAAACACTAACTGTGATTTACGCTCGCCAATAAGGAAAGGTGAAGCTCGCGGGGCGGGATGAAGTTGGGCCGCCGAAGTATTGGTGCGTAGGTTGCATAAACAAAACATTGTGCGTCGTTTTAACCGGACGTATTAATCACAAAAATGGTCACTATAAGCAGTTTGTCGTTTAAACCGGAGTCGCACTAAACGGTTATATTTTCTCAGTACCTAACTATGAAACCTTGAGTAAACATTATCGTCGTTAAAAACGGTTAGTCATTATAAGCGAAGTCGTTATATATGAATTCTACTGTAATTTGTTATCTATATATGCTTTTATTCATATTTTGCGACTAGTAGATATTATTATTCGGCAATCACACGAAAATTGTGCTATTATTCTATGTTTTTTACTTTTATTTATTGCTACATTAATTTTTGCACATAATATATTATAATTAAATACATACAGTGAAATATATGAAGAACACGGAAGGCGTTATGCAATCAACGATAAGGTTTATGGTCTTTTGATCGATAAATTATAGTTTGTAGTATTGGCGTGCTAAATCTTGCACTGATATCGACTCAATGGCACGTGCTTATAGTTTACTAAAATACGCACTACTTGCGAGTTACGTCATTGCAAAAACTGACGCAACTTGTAATAATATTCTAGAAAATATTTTGGTATTAATCTCTTTTCATCATTAGCGTACCCTCCTAAGCGGGGTCGGTTCCGTTGATTCCGGTCAGTCCTCATATAATACCCTCACTGCTTTCATACGCATATCCTCTTTCACACAATCCATCCATCTCCTTTTGGATCTGCCGCGATTCCTACATCCTTCCACAATTATATTCATAACCCTCCTTGTCACATGCCTTTCATCCTTCCTCATCACATTCTTTTATAATCCTAAATATTTTCTTACCCCGCAAATTTTTAACTACTATAATACCACTGCCATTTGTCCCCTTTTTATTTCATTTATCGTTTTTTGTGTGGTAACGGAGTAAAATCACACTACCCCCACTTCTGCCCGTGGGTGTCGTAAAAGATGACTAACGGATATAATACGGAGATAACATCCATGTAAGAAAGGGAAAACTCGACATAAAACTGTGATCAGCTTGGTTGTGGTAGATCAATTTCCCTCCTGTAGTGGAGGATGATGAATTGTCATCATCCTCCACTACAGGAGGGAAATGACGATGATAATACCACTTTAAAACTGAATTGAATAAAGCTACTCAAAATGTATTTACTCAAGGTACCTATATTTCACTTGATACTTCATTGATATATTACATATGCATTTTTTGAAAGAAAAAAAGTATAGATAACTTTTATTCGTATCTATTGTTTAATTAAGGTAAATATCCTTACTAATATTATAAATGCGAAAGTAAGTTTGTTTGTTTGTTACGCTTTCACGTTTAACCCACCGAACCGATTTCAAAAATTCTTTCACCAATAGAAAGCTATAATATCAAGAAGTAACATAGGCTGTACTTTCTCCCCGGTATTTTCCACGGGTACGAGAACTACGCGGATAAGGCAACTGAAACCGAAGCGAAGCGAGGGCAGGTTGCTAGTATGTAATATTTATCTTAACAACTTGACTGTCCAATGAGTCACATATGACTCATGATGAGCTTTAGGAATAAGTTCATGAGTCACATGTGACTCTTTTTTTGATGCAATTTGGGGATAAATTTTTGTTATGAATATTTTGGCATAATGTACTAATATAAATTACGTGAACTTGTAGCGAAAAGCTTGAATATTAAGAAAATTAAATAAAATTTCGCAAATGTTTTTTTTTAAACTAAAGATGAATAATAATCATGAGTAGTCCTATGGGCATCGGGTTTTGTATTTGCATGAAATAAAATTAAAATAAAATACAAAGAAAACATTTTATTAGAAAAATATTACATGAACTGATTAATCAAACGTGTTTTTCGTTGTAGCAAACCAAACAAAATGCTTTTTTACATGCTTTGCACTCTGTATGCACTTGTTTGGCTTTGCGAGCCAACTGCCCTTGAATTTTGAGTTTAGCATAGCAACCTCTGCATCTCTTTCGAACTAATTTATTGTTTATAGTATTACGCAGAATTTCTTGAAGACTGTGATCAGAAGAAAAACAAGAACCTGAAGATCTTGCAGTCTGAGACAGCGAAGGTCTATGGGGCACGTTCGGTTCTGTAGTAGTTGCTGCTGGCTCAAGAAAATATCGCACTAATTGTTCTTGACCTTGCAAAACAGATAACTTATGATATTCTGACTCCAACTCATTATAAATGCACCTAGAATTTATAACAGCAACTTGAAATAAAATATCTACGGCGATTTTTTTGTACCAGGTTAGGCTCTTCCGTAAAGGCGAGTGAAAGGATGCAAGTTGGTCAGAGATATCTATGCCTTTTTTGGCTCATTGTAATCTATTATAACATCAGGTTTTATAACATCGCCTCTCTTTGTAGTCACCTTTGACATGTCATCTCCATGACAAGTAGAGATCATTAGAACGTCACGCTTATCGCGCCATTTCAGAACTGTATATAGATTATTTTTTTGCCTTGCAATTTGCTCTCCTCTTTTAAATTTTTTATTTACAACTTCCCCTGGTAGATTTCTTTTGTTTTTGTGTAAGGTACCACAGAGGTCCGTTCTCCGTTCTTTTAGGTATGTTGTCAGCGGAACGCTAGTGAATGGGTCTTCATTGCAATCAGAATTTTCTAAAAAATGCACTAATTTTTCCGTAGTGACAGTTCTTCTAGACATTTTAGACAATATCAAATGAAATTACAACCTCAAATAGTAATGAAATTATTGCGCGAGTAGGTCAAAAATCAAATATTTAATGGTGGTAATAGATAATATAATATAATTGACTATTTGTCATCCAATGTATTGTGTATAGTCGATATGTGCACATGTGACTCATTGAACTTAGGAAAGATTTTTTTTATCCTACGCCCATGAGTCATATATGGGTCACAAAATCAAATATGTAAATCAAATTAAAAACAATAACTGATTTTATGAAATACTGTTTTTTAGGTAATGTGAATGTTCTTTAATCGAACAGAAAAGAAAATATGATGGACGTGGGGTAGTCGTAAATTTTATTGTACGGTGACAGTTAAGTTATTAATTAAACAATACGAATGAAAGTTATCTGTACATATTTATAGAAATTAACACAGTAAATTAAAAACAAGTTTTCTAAAAGCGATTCTGGCTTATAATTATTTTTATGTAGGTACTGCATATCTCTATTGAGAAGATTATTTTTGGTAATTTTAAAGAGTTCCTATGAAACTATTTGACTCTGTGAAATTTTTAAAAATCGTTTTCTAGTAATGTCTCTATTTGTAGTCTAATAAACTTAAATATAGGGTAGACGAAGACCAAAGCTTTCACGAAGTCCAAAATATTTTACCAGATAACCTTGCATTATTTATACCTTTTTATTAAGTTAGAAGGAAAATTGTTTTATAGTACCCAATATAAAATGCATTTGATCATATCAATGTCATGAATATTTGGTTAATTAATGTTTGGAAGTAGATTTTATTTGTTCTGATTATTACGCGAGTATTTAAAAAATAACTATTTTATCAGATTCCAGATATAGAGATTTCATCATCATCATTACAACTCATGTACGTCCCACAGTTAAGCTCGAGCCTCCTTCACAATAGGAGGGAAATTGACCTACAATACCACGCTAGTCAGACATGTCGGTATAGAGTTTTATTTCGAGATTTCCTTCTCTTGCATAGATGTATGTATTTTATATCTTTTACTCGTATTTTGCGACACCCACGCACAAGAAAGGGGGAAACACAACACGATAAAATTCATAAAAATAGTTTTATTTCAAATACAGAGAAAACTTTTTATCGTACTCGGCCACAAATTACAGACGACGCTTTTTTTTTCGTTTGTGCGGAGCGGTTTCAAAATAATGATATTATCGCCTCGTAAATTATTGCAATCGCATGTCTACGTCTGTTGACTGTTTGTTTTTACAAGTATATAACATGCCATTACACCAATGATAATACTTGTTTACTTCTGTAGAAAAAGTAAACAAGTTGGTCTCGTAATGAATCGGTTATGTGTTAAGACTTATTTGGTACTTCTATACTTTGGGTGGATGGACCGGGGATTAAAGAGGCGAAACGCATGAGTCTATTTAGTCAGTAGCGACAGAAGATACTACACGAAAGGGCGTCGGGCGGGTCATCAATTGTTATGGTCGATGGGCAATCCAAATGGCGATGGCAAAGTGACAGCCTTTTCGTCGTTTCGGGTGGTTCGGGCTGAGTGTATTCAAACCATAGTTTATCATAAAAAAATAGTTATATGCTTATGTGAAAATGTGTACTCGTGTAATATTGTCTTAGTAAGTGTTTGACTCAGTTATCAGGACAAGCACGTAGTGTAAAACGCCGTATGACAGTTAACCTGTCAGGGATACGGTAAATGCGTAAACGTAATGAGAAAACTATCTCTGTTCCCCTATGTAGACCGACCTCGTAGGTGCGACAATCCGGCGCTCCTTTTTTGGGTGGTCGACAAAAGGGTAAACGCTTCGGTCGTCAGCCGTTTGAGCGTGTTGTACCTAGTCAAACCATTATTAAACCGTCAATAAAAAACACCTTCCTTTGTAGAACGTAACGCGCAAGACCTTTCAAACCCGAACTAGTCTCACGTTTGGTACCGTAAAATTTACTTGCATTTAATTTATATCCCTAGATGATATGTTAAATAAAAGCGAGAATAAAGGTGTCGCAATGGTTTACCATACAAAGATGACTTAGCAAAGGATGTCCACTGCTGGACATAGGCCTCCCCACGAGAATGCTACTCGGAACGATCCTGTACCACCTGCATCCAACGGTTCCCTGCGACTTTGAGAATGTCGTCGGTCCATCTAGTGGGTGGTCGTCCTACGCTGCGTCCTCCGATTCGTGGTCGCCACTCAAGAACCTTTCTTCCCCAACGGTTGTCGGTTCGACGAGCGATGTGGCCTGCACATCGCCATTTTAACGTGCTGATTCTGCGGGCTATGACGGTTAAACTCGTTCTTCTACGGATTTTCACGTTCCGGATTTTATCACGTACAGTAATACCGAGCATAGCCCTCTCTATAGCACGCTTTGAGCTGTTTATGAGACCGACATTTAGAGACCACGTTTCCGTGCCGTAAGTCATCGCTGGTAACACACACTGGTTATAAACTTTTGTTTTCAGACACTGCGGAATATTGGACGAGAAAGCAAAGGATTAAGTTAGTCTAATTATTAGCTAAGCTCTGCAAAAATCATAATACAAATTCTAGATTAAATCATTTTGGGTAAACCCTAAGCACAAATAACTGAATAAAAATTATATGATGTCTTGTGTGCGAGCAGTATTTAAATGGTAGCTAGCACTAGTTTCGTCCGAACTATGTTGTTCGTACGTTCTCGTTAATATACTTACAACTAGTATAAAGTCATACTTATATTGACTAGACAACTATGCGCAGATGCAAATGCGGCCCCTGTCCAAACGAGTTCAAATTGAAATTATTTTTTAAGACGAGTGGTACTGAGTAACAAATTCTTGTATCGCAAACGATTTTACAAACATATGGACATGCTGACATGCTGATAACGGACACAAATTACATCTAGCCACAGAAAAATAATTTTTGCAACGCAAAGGATTTTTACTACGTGGGAATTGAAACCATGACACTCGGCAGAAGATGTCGGTACTCAGACCACTACCATCTATGCAGTTTGGTTGACATTGGCTTATAATACCTTCCTTTAGACAACGACTTTTTTGTGGCAAACTATCCGTCTGGACACAACCCGCCCAATTCTGGCTGTGGCATTGGAAGGGTGGCTCCGACCCTAGAACCTACCATATCCCTTTCCTATCACCATTACACTGTCTGTTGATGCCAGTGGAGACCTCAGTGGCCAACCCAGCACTTTACGCAAGGTGCACAAAAAAGTATTGTACCTACTGCTTTTATGTGAAGAAAAAAGTACAGTACTGCTTTTCTGTGCAGACAAGGCATTGATTTGCTTTTCTATGCAGAAAAAACTAATGTACCCGAAGGATGGCAAATTGATTGACAAAAGCGAGCAAAGCTGCATGCGTTATTTAAGGTATTAATCATTAAACTTTCGAGGTGTACCCCCGAGGTGGATTCAATCAAGGTGAGTAGACGGCGAGGCGGCGAGACGCTCGACGACCTCATAATTCGTCTTACTGGTTTTTGAATGAAATCACGCCCGCGATTTGTACTAGATATTAAAATTCAATAGTGTCTGACTGACACAATAGGTGTAAAGAACGCTTCAAATAATTTGAAAGGCTTTTAATATATTAGACACCGAATCCTAAGAAACCCAGTTAGACGCTATTAGATTCTTAATAAATGGCTACCCTTTATAATAAATTTTCAAATAAACGTTGTTTTTGTTTGGATGAGCGGAGTCTGGACGAATAAGAACGCGGCTTCATTTTGAAATCATAACGCAAAATTCATACAATATATTTTGATTCCTGATTTACTAGAATTCCATCCTTTCCATCAGATCATCAAAATCCACTTCCTACTATATACACCTTCCAAGATTGTGACATTGTAGTGAGTAGATATGTAATAATTATACCAATAATATACGTCAAAATCCTTGGTTCTGCAATTGCCATGGATTCTAACAACGTCGCTTCGTGTCGTGATATAAACATTGATTTAAACGCCATAAAATTCTTAGTGATTCACTCGTTTACGCCGTTGTTTAGCAGTTTTAACTAATCTATACATCTATACAAATAAATAAAATTGATGTGTCTGTTTTTAATGTCAAAATAGTGAGCTTTTTTCATGCTCGCACGGTTATTTGCACAACACCTATGCCTTGAATAGGTTAAAAACTTTTGGCTGTCTGTTTGTTTGAGGTAATATTCAAAACCGAGACCGATTTTGATAATATTTTACTACCAGATAGCTATCTATATAAGGTGTAACTTAGGCTATATATTATCACGGTATTCCCACGGAAACGGGAATTATGCGGGTAAGGCGACTGAAACCGAAGCGAAGCGAAGGCGGGATATCATAAAATTAGTTTCTTTGTCTTCAACCTAGATACGGTATATTACTGAACTAAGTCCTTCATCATAATAAAAGAAAAATATTCTACTGTTGACGAGAGAAAATGGTTTACTGTCCCACGATATCCAGACCTGCTAGGTTTTGTTTCGAGCGTCCCATTCTTAGGTGTTAATAAAATACGACTAGTCCTTAATCTTTCCCGCCGAGAGGCCGACCGCGTGAGGAAAGACCGACGTCCTCCTCGAGGGGGGGACGTCGGTCGATGGGAGGGTACTCCTCAGAGGGTATTCCGTCCGTTCCACCACTGACGTCAAGTCACCGTGCTCCGGTGGTCGGTCCAACAACGAAGGCGACGTGGTCTGTCGCTCCGGACGTAGTGGTGCGAGGAGTGCGCCGACCGCAAACCACTCCAAAAAAAAAAAGGAAAAAGTCCTTAGATCCTAAGGTCTTATTTTACGCCCTCATATATTTCCTTCTTATTTTATGACTGTCCCAGTAAGAAATGTGGTGATTGTGGGATGTATATTAACACTTAATTCGTCCCCACACAGTAAAATTGTTTTCATTTCATGTACTTATCTGATACTCATATAATTCTCAGAGTAAATTAAACACACAAACGTGTCCTCGTTATGAAGTTCAACACAAATACATGTTTACCACTTAAAAGCCAGGTGTCATTCAACTTGTTTTATAAAAAAAGCATTGTGGTAAGTACACAGCTAAGATTTATCAAACAAGAACGCCACCTGCCGGCGATACACCTGCAACCGTCCACGAAACAGAACACATTGGTGGTCGAAAATTTTAACGAACAACTTGTTTTAGGTAAATATTAAAAAAAAAAAACTTCGATCAAGTACGAGTTGGGCTCGTTCACGAAGGGTCCTATAACAATCGTATATTTCGTAAAAGGAAAAGACACGGTGTATCGTAAGGGACCACCGATGACAAGTACCGGGTAGCGGGGACCTGTCCACATAGCGTAAGAAAGATAGATAAACGTGTACAGTAGGTTATGGGATAACACGCTGTCCCTTCTATCGCCTGAGACGGATAGGGTGTGATGTGGCCATACCATAGCCTACTCCCAAAAACAATTCTACCCGGCACAAATGTTCACTTCAAAAATATATAGTTAATTAGCTATTTTTTTAATGACTTAGCTATTCCAAAACTATATAAAAGGCGAGCTTCTTGAACAAACCTTTTCATTTTCTAATATGTTGACCAAAAATAATTCGCATGTTGAAAATTTGTTTAGGCATAATATATGTTTTGAGTCACAGAATTATATCTATCAACGTCCATTGCTGAACATTGGCTTTCGCATGAAGGGTGATTATTCCATAATGACCACAGTTAAGTATCAATTGATAATCACAGTGTAATGAGTTTCCCGAAGGAGTACTGCTTCCCAACACTCTATTACTCCCTTAGTCTTAGTCTTTATGACTCTGACAGGAAAGTAAGGGTTGTTAAATATTTCAGTCACCACATAAAGCAAAATAACAATATAAATGGTAGTAATAGATAATAACAAATTTACAAGGAAAAAACAAACTTAAATCGGCTCAATAACGTGACAGTTATGTATGAACAAATAAAAACAATCCTTCCTGTACAAAAAGATTTTTAGACCAATATAAATTGTTAGCTTAAAATAGCATAAAAATATGCAGCTTTATTATGTTTTCTTAAGTTCTTTATAATAGGCGTTAGATTATAGATATTTTTACCAGATTTTTGACAATTAGGTAACTACTAATACGGACTCTTGTTACAATCGTCGAATTTATTTAGGTCTATGTAAAAACGGTCGTATAAGAAGTTAGACCACCACATTGAGAAAAAACTATGTAATATACGTTATACTACGTACATTTTGTTATAAAAAATATGAGTGTCTTTTCAGAAATACAATTAAAAGTATTTTTATGAAAAACACTTACTGCTTCTTTTGGATGGTAACCTAGCAAAAAGTAAAATGTGTTCATCAATTTATAGCTACACATACAGGTATATCAGATTATGGAACAACTGGTCAAACGGCATTGGTGGTGGGACCCCTCAAAAAAATTAATTAGAAATATTGATTCGTTAATGAATTAGAGACATGTAAAGGTTTTAATTTTGTCATCGCTTTTTCGTGTAAATCTGATTAAAATGTATAAAGTCAGTGATACTTAATCTGCAACATATTCTTACTTTGATAAGTGTTCATTAGAAATTGAATATATCGAGTATATAAATCCTATATATAACAATTAGCCGATCCAACAAACGCTGCAAAAGTCTAAAAATAAAAATGGAAACCTATCGCAGCGCCTCTTACCGGCTGCGATTGTTAGTCTAAAACTCTAAACCATTCTTGAATCCATCTGAACACAAACAAAATTTCATCATCGAATTGATTCAGCCGTTTAGAAGGAGTTCAGTCTTATACACATCTACATAAGTCAATACATACAATATATACAAAGATTACATTTTCATTCAATTTACATGGGGGTAGTAATTTTGAAGCCGGATCTAGTACTATTATTGTTTGTCAGTGAATTGTTTTTGCTTTTAATTGTTAGCTACCCAATTCTAAGTTCATCTCAGAATTGAAGCCTTTCCAAAATACAAGAGAAAATTAACCTTCTCTTTCCTTTTATTTAGCCTAATATTTCGAGTTTTCCTTCTAAACATAGGTTTTATTTGCATCCATTAGTCGTCTTTTATGTTACCCACGTGCAAGAACGGTACACGTGATTGTATTCTTACTCACCGCACATATCTTGGATATTATTGAGTAAAATAAATATATGCCCCCTTAATATCACTATACAGGGTGTATGAGGTTATGGGGCAACTGGTCAAAAGGGAGCTAGGCAATGGTGGTAGGAACACATGAAAAAAATTTGAACGAAAAATATCGATTCGTTAAGGAATTAGAGTTTTCAATTTTGTCGTCGCTTTTTCGTGTAAATCTGATTGAAATGTATAAAGTCAATGATACTTAATACGCAACATATTTATACTTTGTCAAATGTTCATTAGAAATTGAATAAATCAATGATTACATTCACATAAACAAAACAAACTTCGCTTTAAAACAGCCGATCGGCCTATGACCGTTCGTAAGTACAAACCTACACTGTCATTGAAACGTTTGCGCAATTCTAGGTATTACTGAATGAATTTATACTGTCGAAGAGACATGCCTACATGTAGTCTGTCGGTACATGCCTACATAATACGTAACATTTAAGGCATAGACTCTTAGACACATTTTTTTGAAATCACTATAACTTTTATGTTATATTGTTTTTTGTGTAATGTACATTTTAATTACGATCTATGACCGTTAAACTACATCATACTCGAACAGTTGCCCCATAACCTGATACACCCTGTATATTAAGCGTATACTTAACTTATGCTATAAACGAATATTATTCATAAAACATAAATAACCTTTTTCTTACTTCGTCTGGATTGTTGCGGAGAAAAGGACGAAGTTTAAGTACCTATATAGCTGTAGCGCCTGAGGGTCGTCCGGGCAAGGGCGGAGCGCATATCGCGTCTGTCCACGAGACTAACTTGGGTGAATGTACGCTCTGTACATACAACGACCGTCACCCTTACGATCTATCGCTCGTATTCATCAACAACCCTAAAATTTTAAAATTTTATTGTTTATGGTTAGTAGTTATTTAACATTAAAATTAATAGTAATTATATTTGAAACCCTAACAATCTAGTATACTACCACCGGATCGGATTACGGCCACACTGAGAATTTTTTCATATAGAATCATTTTCTTCTTACACTGGCAATGAATTTGTATCAAAATGTGGGTCAATATTTAATAACTATTTTCTGTATCGAGTAGATAGTTATAAATTTCTGCAATAACGATGACTTGATGGACGAGAGACATCTTAGTCCGCCCGTGACCATGAACGCTGCAAAGTGTTCGAAACGTCGGGCAATCAAAAATTAAATACAAACGCGATAAAATCCGTAAAGTAGTTTTATTTGAAACAATACTGTTTTTAACAGTATAGTGTGGTATTTTTTTAAACGCATTGCTTTTGAACATTCAGCGTCATTAGAAGATGTTGTTGGAACACGTTTAACACCTTTAAGCCAACGTTCCATTCTTCTTTATTTATAATGTTACAAGTCAGGATAGTGGGGTTTAAATAATGCACAATCGTTACTGCGTATAAGAGACTAAATTTAGAACCTACAGGGAAGAAATGTATAAAACTGAGACAACAGAATACAGCAGGCAGTAAAACAATGAACACTAGTTTCTCGCTAGCGAGCTTGTAAGTAGGTAGTAACTTATCGCTCCGAACGCTAATCATCAACTGACGACGCCAATTATTTTTTTTTTTTTTTTTTTTTGTTCTGACAAGGAGTGTTAGCCTCAGATGGCTGTTACATCCTTACGCGACTAATGGTAAGCGCATAGGGCTCTCAACCTAATTGATGCGATAACCTATGACAGCTATACTCTAAGTGTGTTCCGCGGAACCCTAGGGTTCCGTGATACCTCTGTCGGGGTTCCGCAAGAATTTAGAAATAAAAAAATCAAAACACCTCTCTCTGGTCGCTCCGCGGCTGTGCGGACTCCGCGGCCGCGCGGAGACAAAACGCTATGAATGTTATTTATTTATTTATTTGTATTTGTATAAGCTTGTGTTACATTAGCTGGTACAATATCTCATAAGTTTGGTCTCAACAATTTTATACTTGTACAACGCGTTCGCTCTAAGTTTGCCGGTCTGTGGAATGCGCGTACCCTCCCCCACGTGACAACAAAACTTATAATGTGTCATAGTTTTACCCAAATATCTAACGTACACAATTTTTATTGTTACAATTAAATAAAAAATTTCGAACGTCATACACTCATACCTATCGCCAGCGGCAAACTTAAAACGAGCGGGTAGTATACTTGTAAGCGCTCAGTCTCTTTGATAAAAGCCGCCTCTGAATTAGACGCTATAGTTGTCAACTAGCGACTTTCGTCTCTAACTTCAAAGGATAAAGTCGATATTGTTTACAACGCTATTTTTAAATTTCTGTTTTTATTTTTGCTTTTTGTTTATCAAAGGTGCCGACTCGAGTATTTTCGAGAATATTTGAGATCGAGTCTAGGACTAAGTATAAAAGCGGCGATCGCGCGTTGGCGTCGTCTTCCGTCTTTACACTGCCTGCATACGCCCCATCATGTTGTATGCCAGTGTAGTATTCGCTCACATTAGGCCACACAGGATCCATAGGCTACAAACACTTCAGAATAGGTTCATGCGTAAGGCTACGGGCGCACCGTGGTTCATACGCAATGCCGATCTCCACATCGACTTGCACTTGCCGACCATCAGGCAATATATGAAACAGTGTGCCCGTAGATATTTTGATTCTGCCACAACACACCCCAACCCCTTAGTGGTCGCTGCGACCAACTATATCCCGTCCCGCATCTCGAAGGTCACTCGACCGAGACTTGCTCTCGACGAGCCCGACGACGAGATCACGATAGCTCAGAATACAGCATACACGGCCCGCGAAGCCGCAACAAAGAAAAGACCACGGTTCCGTCCTCGCCGTCGAGGTGCGAAACCGTGCCGCGCAAAAATAAATAAATCTAAAGTGGGACCTCCCACATTGCCCTCAGCAACGCCCCGAGCCGAGGTTCGTACCCCACAGGGGGTGCCCTTGGGCCACGTTGTTTAAATTTTTTGGGTTGAGAGCCCTCAGCGCTCACCACTAGTCCGCGTAAGGGTGTAACAGCCATCTGAGGCTAACACTCCTTGTCAGAACAAAAAAAAAAAAAAAAAAAAAATAATTGGCGTCGTCAGTTGATGATTAGCGTTCGGAGCGATAAGTTACTACCTACTTACAAGCTCGCTAGCGAGAAACTAGTGTTCATTGTTTTACTGCCTGCTGTATTCTGTTGTCTCAGTTTTATACATTTCTTCCCTGTAGGTTCTAAATTTAGTCTCTTATACGCAGTAACGATTGTGCATTATTTAAACCCCACTATCCTGACTTGTAACATTATAAATAAAGAAGAATGGAACGTTGGCTTAAAGGTGTTAAACGTGTTCCAACAACATCTTCTAATGACGCTGAATGTTCAAAAGCAATGCGCGCGGAGAATTTAGCAATCACCGATCCAGAAGATGATGCCACGAGTGCCACGACGTCAAGCTCGACGGTTTCAAAGACGAAAAAAAGGAAGTATGATGAATCTTATATCAGTTTCGGATTTGTTGATTCCAACGGCTCACCTCTTTGCATGCTCTGTAGTAAACTGCTTCCTAATAGTTCCATGGCACCTGCCAAATTGCGTCGACATTTAGAAACCGTACACCCCGAGACTAAAGACAAGAATAAAGAATTTTTTGTTCGCAAAAAAGATCAGTTATTAGAAAGTCAAAAAAATATGATGCATGTAACACAAACTACCAACGAAAAGGCCACGGAGGCATCATACTTAGTTAGCTATCGCATTGCACAAGCAGGTGAAGCGCACACTATCGCTGAGAAATTAATAAAACCATGTGTATTAGACATAACAAAATGTATGCTTGATGAAAAATCTGCAAAGCATCTTTCTACTGTTCCGCTATCAAACGATACTGTTTCACGACGAATCCATGATCTGGCAAGCTACGTCAAACAAGAACTAGTTACACGTCTACAAAATACACGATTCGCTTTGCAAATGGACGAGTCGACTGATGTCGCTGGTTTGGCTATCCTGCTGGTTATTGTGAGATATGCATATAAAAGTTCTTTTGAAGAAGACATGCTTATGTGTTCATCACTGCTTACAAACACTACCGGGGAAGAAATTTTTAATAAAATAAATATATTTTTTGAAGAACATAATCTCAGTTGGAACAATTGCATTGACATTTGTACAGATGGGGCCAAGGCGATGACAGGTAAAACAGCAGGAGCAGTGACACGAATGAAAAATAAAGCGCCTAATTGTAGTTCCAGTCATTGTATTCTGCATAGACAAGCACTTGCGATGAAGCAAATGCCGTCTAATCTAAAATTAGTTATGGATGAAGCGGTAAAAATAATTAATTTTATCAAATCACGACCACTACAATCCCGATTGTTCTCATTATTGTGTGAAGATTATGGCAGCAAACATAAAACACTGCTGCTCCATACAGAAGTGCGATGGCTGTCTCGGGGAAAAACTTTAACAAGGCTATTTGAACTTAGAGCCGAGTTACAAATGTTTCTTTCAGCAGATACTTCTTTTAATTTGAAGGACCGTTTGTATGATAAAACTTGGTTGTTCCGATTGTCTTTTATGGCGGATATCTTTCAAAAACTTAACGAATTAAATTTATCGTTGCAAGGTAAACAGACAACAGTGTTTCAGGCCTATAATAAAATAACTGCTTTTAAAAGAAAATTAGATTTTTGGATCATTTGCATTGGTAAGAAAGAAATAGAAAGTTTTACGTTACTCAGTGAGTTTGTTAGCGAAAACGACTCAGAAATGTTTGAAGATAATGTGTTTGAAGAATTGGTCCAATATCTCAGTTCGATGCGCGCATCTTTTGAAAAGTATTTTCCCGAAGAACACAATACAAAAATTAAAGTGAACTCCTGGATTCATAATCCTTTTTTACCCAACTTGGAAAAGCCTGAAAACATGTCAAATGAGATATATGAATCTCTTTTAGAAATGTCATCAGACACAAGTATGGAGTCATTGTTCAAAACGACGCCTCTTAATGATTTTTGGTGCAGAATCCAAGATGAATATGCAATGCTTGGCCAAATGGCTCTGGATATTCTTCTCCCGTTCCCAACTACATATTTGTGCGAAACAGGATTCTCTACCTACGCAGCCACGAAAATAAAATATCGCAATAGACTGGACGCCGAAGCTGATATGAGACTCCAACTTTCTTCCATCAAACCTGATATCAAGCAATTGATGAAAAATAAAAAACAGTTTCATACCTCCCACTAGTTAGATTTTTTCTTTTTTAATGTTTTCTATTATTGTCCTTACCAAGTGGTGAAGTAAATAATAATTAGTAACTGATACATTGTACTTTTATTATGCTGATTAATATAGAATACACTTATAAAAATAATTGTTTTATTGTAGGGTTCCATCAAGTATTTTGCTTCCCAAAAGGGTTCCGTCATTTAAAAAGTTTGAGAACCACTGACCTATGATAACCTTATACGAATGTGAAATCTGTTACGACCATTTGGTTCTCAATGTAATGCGAGTTATGAATGGGCGCGGTGTGCACAATGAAGCTATAACCACGCGGCAATACCAAGCCACGAGACGGTGAGTCACACGAAGTCTGCAGACCACCCACTATTAGTTTGATATTAGCGACACAAACGCCGACACACGACTGCGTTCCAAATGAAAGTGTTCAAAATGTGAATATGAATGCAATATAATCAACGACATTTATATTATTTTAATTTCTATGTATCCAGAATCATTTTCATTTTCCCTTCTAAATGTCAGAGTAATTTGAAATGTTGCACACTTTTTAGGAGCAATGCAATAATTTTAATAATATTTTGTTTCATTATTTTTCACAGGATTATTTTTATATCTGTGGCTGAGATTTAGGCGTGACTAGATAGATGTTGCTTTACTAATTTTATGCATCGCACTACTTAATCTGGTTATCTCAAAAAGTGTTTTTAATATTTTTTTTAATTTACCTAATTTATAAATGTCGATTTTTGTTTGAGTTTTTACATGGGTTATTGGTTTGATAACAGCGACTATACTCAGTGCCAGATAACGTGGCAAAAGACGACCTTCACCTACCTTCACCACGTTATCTTAAAATGCAAAAAAATCTATCGCTTACCATACAAATCTATCGAAAAGTTGTATCGCAAAATTCTCATGGTAGAGGCCTACAAGGAAGCAACATTACAAACAGCACAACTCAAAATTTTACGAAATCTAGTAAAATTACCATAGGAAATATATGTTTTTAATATCCTAGAATCATGTATTTCATTGTTTTAAAATACCAGATTAACCTGTAACTGGTGATATTTCATTATTTTATAAATAATATCATTGATAACAATGCCAAATTACTTTCAAATGTCTGAAAATCAAAAGTTTTTAAGTAACGTTAAAATTAAAGTACCGAGAATATTTATATAAATTCAATATAATATAGATCCCATAATTAAATACGTAATTAGCTTCGAAGAATTATGTAACGCCCAGAAAATGCCAAGTTTTAAGTTATGACACATTTCCTTCAACTCATTTTACCGTCAGGTGTAATAAACCTAAAGGATCGCACAAGTAGATACAAGATTTTAGGTTATGTGTATCAAACATAAAATCTTTTCTTAACTGATTTTAGCGTCAGGTGTACGAGATCAGTGGCGTCGTGTGGCCCAGTCGCTATTTTGTTTGACATTCCGTCTGGAGCACGTATAAGATATTGAAAAAAAAATGATGGGCCTCGATGACAGTATATACCGAAAGATTGATGCATTCATAATTCATGTATCAGACAGCAGTGATAGTAATAGTAGTGGAAGTGACAGTTCAGAACTATAGATTTTTGTAAAGTCATAAATAAATTATTTTAGTATATTATTTTACCTCACCTTACGTATTTAACAAAAAGTTAGGCTTAAGATAGGTTAGCTATCATGCTAGGGCAGTGGTAAGGTAGGTAACGTGTACATATGCTTTATTATTGCACGTGTAGGTGTTTAATAATTTCTTAATTAAAATACTAAACAAATTACACGCAGACAAATGTTTGTAACCTTTGTACTGTCTAGCCACCTTCACCACGATATTACAACGATAAGACGGTTTGTATGGAAAGCGATAGAATTAGCGATAAATTACTTGGATTTGATGATATCGTGGTGAAGGTCGCCAAATGACCTCTTTTGCCATGGTATTTGGCAAACACTATACGCCGAACGCTTAATGATATTCTTAACTATATTGTACCCGATTTCCTGACATTTAAAACATTGCTTTGCTCCTATTTTCTCAGTGTTTTGTATTGTAGTATTTTAGTATTTTATTTTATTGTAGTATTTTGTATTGTTATATTGTCTTTCTAGAAATATAAACTATTAATATTGGCATCCGACTTGGAATTCATAAAATTTGTGTGTTCTTACAAACTCTTTAGCTTTATGATAGTAACTAACAAATTCCCATGGTTTCACCACTTCCCTGTGGGAATTCGGGGATGAAATTCCCACGCTCTCATCCGCATAGATCCCGTTCCCATGGAAATACCGAGATAAAAATAGGCCATATATGTATGTTACTCGCTGATAATGTAATTTCCCAGTGGGGAAATAATTTTTAAAACTAGTCAAACTCCTTTGGATCACCTGCATAGTTCTTATTCCCGTGGGAATACTAGGACATTGGCGAAAGAACTTTTAGAATCGCATTCAAATTTATAATATTAATTATGATACAATTACCATCTGGGAGTTTTGTATGAATTAAAGGTTGATTTATAAATAGAACGTCTTGCACGAGTTCTTTTTGTTGAAGAGCAAATGTCTGAACACAACTCGTTTAGTCGTGCGGGGTGACAGTAGGGCAGCGTGGGGTGCGGCTGGGAACAAACTGCTCAGCACCACTCATATATGCCACTCACTGACTCATTACGTGATCTGAGTAAGAATAAAGTTTGCTGCTACAAACATGATATTTGCTACGAAGTGTCCTCGTGAGGAGTACCCACACGCAAAAATCCTTTCTTTTTGCGTGTCATAAAAAGATTTTTGCGTGTCATACAAGAGGAATAAAGGATGCAAGGATATAACATCATGCTGGTCAGGCATGTTGGTATAGGGTTTCATTTCGAGATTTCCTTCTCTTACGCAGATGTACATCCCATAATCGACTTTTACGACATCCACGGGGAAGATAAGGAGTGGTGAATTGTATTATTTTACTCTGTCACCACACGGACTTACTCTTCATCCATCGTTCATATTGCAAAAATTTTTAGCAATACTTTACGGCCGGTTGGCATGACGTCAACCCTCCTTGGGTATGGTAGTTACCACCTCACAGCTTATTTTATACATATAGAACTTAATTGGCATTGTATATTGTAATGTATTCGGTAACTGCGATTCAATGAATTAAATAGTATTAAAGTTTGAAGGCGTTGCAAATTGTTCAACATGCTTTGAACTCGCTCAGATCATGGACCTCCAAATTTTATGCGCAATATATATAAATATTATTCTTTGTTTCAAGGCTTTGATTCGCTATTTTCAGTAATATTTTTAGCCGTTATACCTACCTACTTATTTTTGTGAGAACTTTAATTATATTTGTATCTTTACTATTATTAACAATGTATTTCTCGTTGTGTTATTATTTTATTAAAAACAGATGATGAACTATGAAACGATATTCGAGGTCATATTTTCTAGAAATGTCTTCTTGTCACTCCTTATACATCATCATACTATTAAATACGAGCCTACTCCAGATGAGGCCAATAAGCCTAACCACGCTGGCTTCACCGATTGGTACAATTTTATTTCGAGTTTCTTTATTTTGCAGTGATATTATGTAAGTATGTATGTTGCTTATATTTTTACTGTACCCATGGGAAAGAAAGTTTTTGATAGATAGTTTAGTTGATAGCGGCAGGTGGCAACGACAACTTTACCCAGACTATTGGGTGAGCGCTGAGGGGCTTTAACCCGATAAAGTTCAAGTGCGTAGTCCCGAGGTATCGCCGGTAGCGTAAGGACCGTCGTGGGGTCGTTGATACAGTGGATTCTGTCACTCTTATGATTTTAACGCGACATGTTTACCGTCTCACACAGACAGATTATATTTTGTAGATTTTATTTTTTATATTTCTAGTATATCTTATACTTATGTTATTTCCAATGTGTACAAGTACTTTCCATTTGCTTATAAGTTCAACGACCAGACAGATCGGATCGTTGATTTTCTCGCTTGAGTACCCACCATGAATGCAAATTCAAAAGAAAACTCACCATATTATATTTCCTTAAAGTCTTTACACACAATAAAGTCGTTTTACTTGATTCTACGACTTACGGTGCCGAATTGATGATTCTCTCGTACGACAGTAATACGTTGATATAAGTCCGTTTATTTATTTAATTTTTGTTAGATATTTGAAATGTGAATAATGGTAACTTAGGGAATATATCTATATTATGTGACCCGCTTTTTACAATTTTCTATCTCCCCTCGATGACTTTTTTCGTAGTACAAATTAAGAGCCAATTTTGTACAAGCGTAGTATTTTCCTTGGTGCGACGGAGTAACAATATAGTTCAGTTCTTGGGTGTCATAAAAGACGACTGAGGGATATAATATGTAAATGTCTAATCTCTCTGACCAGCGTGGTAAAGTGTGCCAAAATGTATGTTTCCTACTACTGTGATTGTGGAGGAGGTTCAAGTCCAGCAATAGATGATGACGATGATATAGTATTTTTGAAGACCCCTTCCCCCCCTAAATAGGTTACAAAGTATGAGTTCGTTTCCTTAGCGGTTTCGGTCGTATTTAATTACTTTAATAACAGAAAACCTGTGAAATGGAATATCTATCTAATATATATAATTTATCCATATATTGAACCACTGTCGGCGATATTGTTTGCACTGTAGTCGCAGCGGTCACTGGCGGGCTAGCCGGTTGGACCAAGTTGAATGTATCGGCAGGCATCTCGTCCTTCGTGGAATTAGCACCCACACATTCCAACACAAAACTGCACATTACGGAGTAGCTCTGGTCTCGCCGCCTTTGTATTTGTTATTTTTGAGATCGCAATACTTTTCCAGGAAGGTTTAATTTGAAGATAGGATTGGAATGCACATAAATTCCAGCCGTGCCTATAAAAAATAATACTCCGAAATAAATTATATTTTTTCAATGGCAGGTGAATAGAATTTGGAAGCAGGCAAAGTAACTCAAATTCAAAAATAATTGTTATTTTTGTTATTGTTTTTTAATCTTCGAAATTCTCAACTTTATGAAAATTTTAGATAGGAACGCCGTGACTTTTTAAAATTAAAAAAATAAGTTATAAATTACAGGCAAGAGACTTCATCTATGGAGTAAGATAGTTCTTACTCATTAAAGTAACATCCATCCATCCATCCATCCATCCATCCATCCATCCATCCATCCATCCATCCATCCATCCATCCACCCACAAGTCTATTAAACTGCCAAATCATCGACGAATACGACAAGGGAAAATGGTGCCATATATAAACCCTTTGTTTGGCAGGCTAGCAATCGAATTAGTGCAGTAGATGTCATGAGTTTCCCAGGAAAGGGCCGCTTTATGATCCATGGGAAGTAAGGAGCATGTGTATGTGACACATTGCATTCTTAACCAACCACCGTTGATATTAAAGTATCCTAGGTATAGCTCTACACATAATGGTATAACAAATAACATTCTAGCGTAAAAAAATCACGTAGTACTACTACCACATGTTTGTTTGTTGACCACGTGGTGATACGCCATCTTGAGGCGCAAGATTTGGCGCGAAAGTCGTTGAATAAGGCGTGTTTAGCTCTCGGAGTTTCGTGTACGATGCGATGTGCCGCATACATACTTTGACTTTTTTGACTTATTAATTTATTTGCTTAATAGATGTTTAAGGAAAATAAATTCTGATTTATTGTAACTAGCCCCGCAAAGCTACATTGCATGTTAAATAACATGAGAAACTACGGTAGAACTATGAAACAAACCTATGTTTATAACTTATGAGTAACTAATAGCCGTAGCTTACCGTGTGGAGCTATTGTAAAAAGTCAATTCATTGGCCACGTGGCGTAGTACTTTAACCTACCTAACTCCCTAAAACGGATGTGTTGGCGCCAAAATGCGACGTAGCCTGGTACTTCCACATAAATGGCTGCGTTCATTGCGCTCGCTTGGGTGTATTGCCCGCTATTCACCACGAGCATCCTGCCTATCTGCATCTTGCTCACACTTATTTCTTATATTTATGCGAAAAAGAGACCCCTATATCATATGCAGCAATTTTTGTGCCACAGAAGGACGCGCCTTGAGATCAATGCACTTTACGAGGACAGCGAGCCCGTTTTTATTCATCGTTAGCGGTGAGTCTCTCACGACGTAATAGGGATCTTAGGAGCTGTTCCTAAGATTTAAATTAAGTATAGCAAAAACTTAAAAGTAGAGGTCGATGTCTAGACGTGCGGGAAGTGATTAAAGTATGTGGAATTGAGAATGGAAGGCATTCCGGCTGTTTAGGGCTGGCGAGCCAGTTACAAAATTAGGGTGTTTTTTTTGCGCATAATGCTATTAATAAAATATAAGCGTCTGCCCACTCTCGATCTTAGGTTATGTGTTGGCATAAAATGTTCGTTATATAGCTATCTCATGTTAAGAACATTTTCTAAATGGTTCAATGGATTTTACCTAAGACTATAGCATTTTTACATAGATAGGTAGGTGCTCGTGTTTTAATTATCTAATATAATCAGCAGCATTCAGAGATTCGCTATCA
The DNA here is from genome assembly GCA_032191425.1 of Lymantria dispar. NCBI lineage: Eukaryota > Metazoa > Arthropoda > Insecta > Lepidoptera > Erebidae > Lymantria > Lymantria dispar. Next base: position 24,325,237 of record CM063457.1, read on the forward strand.
CGTGCACGTGTGATAGTGATAAAAACGAAATGTAAACAAATTTCAGCGACGCGCGACAATGCAATCATAATACCTATTGTATATTTTTATAACTTTTATATTAATTTGCCTTACGAATTATAACCTTTTATTAAGACTTTTAATGGGTTGAAATGTGTTTTTACTTTTCTGAAGGTACTAAATAGCAACCATATTCTAAAAATTATGTGTGTGGTGACGGAATAAAAATACAATTCACCACTCCTTATCTTACCCGTGGATATAGTAAAAGACGACTAAGGGACGTAATAGGCATATAAAATCTATGTAAAAGAAGAAAAACTCGAAATAAAACCCTATATACCAATCTGTCTGACCAATTTGGTATAGTAAGGTCAATTTCCCTCCTATTATGGAGGAGGCTCGAGCCAGTGGGACGTATATGAGCTGAAATGATGATGAACATAAAGATAACAATCGTATTAGGTATGTAAAAATAGTAAACTACTTTTAATTTAAAACATTGTAATTTTTTTTTTAATTTAAAACATTGTACTTTTTTTTTTAATTTAAAATATTGCACACATTTTTAAATTTAAAAAATAGGGTACACCTTTTTTAATTTAAAAATTGTATCTTTTTTTTTATTTTTCATTGTACTCTTACTTTTCCGACAAATTTGAGCATCTATGGTCCCAGGAGGATTAAATAAGGTATTTGACATCCAATCTGTCAACGTTATTAGAGTGTAGTGCTTATTTTTTTCTACCTAAATAGTTAAAATATTTATAGCTATCTAAAATATTTGACTTAAAATTTTGATGCAATATCACGTTTCCTGTCCTTGAGCCTTGACCTTATTGCAACCTTCTATTGAAACGTTCATGAGGTTATCGTTACCTCATAGACCCTTTTTGAAAACATTAGAATGTTTTTTGAACATGTGACTATGGGCGAATTGAAGTGTTTTAACCTGTGAACAATAAATATTTAAAAACATACATTTTTTTCTTTCGATTGAATTGTATTCTAGGCCACCTCTTTGGAATTTCGGTAGAATATGAAAATACATACACACATATTTCCGTGTGGTGAAAGAGTAAGAATATCATTCACCACCCTCTATCTTGCCCGTGGATGTTGTAAAAGAGGACTAAGGGATATAACACGCATGTAATATCTATGCAAGAGAAAGAAAATACACAAAATAAAACCTTATACCAACCTGTCTGACCAGCGTGGTATAGTAGGTAAATTTCTCTTCTATCCAGGAGGAGGCTCGAGCCCTCAGGTGTTTACCGGACACGGTCGGTCTTCGGTAAGTACCTGCATGGAATTGGAAGAGAAGGGGCCCCAGGATGCCATGAGTGTGGCGCAGCAATCGACGATTCGCGCCACACATTGGAAGTTTGCCCCGCCTGGGGGCCCCAACGCCACGTCCTATCGATGGAATTTGGAATAGACCTGTCGTTGTCGACCATCATCTCACAGATGCTCGATAGCGACAGGTGCTGGTCGTCGATGGCCTCATTTTGTGAGGCCGTCATTTCAAGGAAGGACCGTCATTTCAAGGAAGGAGGCTGCGGAACGAGAACGCGAGGCGCTTGCCTCCGCTGACTCGCTCCGCCGGCGGCGACCTGGGAGGAGACGGCGCCAATATGCGCAACTCCTTCCACCGCCTTAAATGACGATAGGACGTGGCCAGACGGCCATGCGTTGGGGTGTCGGGGATTGAATGTCATCTCAGTCAGACGATCTCTCCGGTGCCCCGTAAAAGCGCGGAAGGGGCCGCTGTGGTTTTAGTGGGTATTCCGGTCACACGGTAACCGGCGAGCCCTACACAGTCCTCCGTCTGTCACCGGCGGGGGTCGGTGCGTAAATGCATTTCCACAGCGTGAAAAAAAAAGGAGGAGGCTCGAGCCCAGCAGTAGGACGTATATGGGCTGTGATGATGATGATGATGAGGATGAAAATACATGTAAACCACTATTATATCATATAGTGTGGTGACACACTTCAGCACCTTAACTGTATTATATTGTCTAAAATATCAACAAATTTATTAAATATAACCCTAAAAATGAATGTATTTCAGGAGCATGACGTGACACATCCATATTCCCGGCAAAAAACCACAGTTACTTGAATTTCAGTGTCACTATTCTAAAATACGAAATTACCACAGAATATGTAAAAACCATAGACATTTTTTGAAAAGAAGTTTCTTTTTCCGTTCATCATCATCATGTCAGCCTATATATGTCCCCCTGTTGGGTTTAGGCCTCCTCCATAATGAGAGGGTCATTGATCTACTATTCCACGCTGGTCAGACGTGTTGGAATAGGGTTTTGTTTTGAGTTTTCTTTTACTTGTACAGATGTTATATGCTTATTATATCCCTTAGTCGTCTTTTACGACATCCATGGGCAAGATAAGGTGAATTGTATGCTTACTCCGTCACCACACAGAATAAACCTTAACATAAATTCATACTTACACGTCCATGAGGTCGAGGTTGAACTCATTACCGTTTTGGGAGATTTAAAAATAAAAAGTATAAATAATATCTAAAGCTTAGAATAATAACGTATAAAAGGATAGTGTCAGTACTTCGAACGTTCGAAATATGAATCTAAAAATACTACATGCGAGCAGACGATTACACACGTACACACGCACACCACTATACAAATTATGAAATCAAATTTTGTTTTTATTAACATAAATCGCCGAAATAATTTTAAAAGTAATGTTAAAAACCTTTATAAGTTTTTCAAATGTGTTATGACACCATTTGAATGCACAAACCGTCATAATTACCTATTTATTTTTTAAGAGTTGCGTACGTACGTGCAGTACAGTGACCTTGTACACTACGGAACGGTTCCGGCGTAAGCTCCATTAGGCTCCAATTGAAATGCTTCACTTTTTGTGCGCGAACTTACCTTCTATACGTTATTATTCTAAGATCTAAAGGGTATTACTAGAACCTATATTAAGCTATTGTAATCAAAATCTGAACTGGACATGCGAGTATGATTATGATTTTATACGCCGCAGGGAACGTCATATTAGTTGTCAGCACAAAAAAAACTATGTTTTATTTAGTTCCCATGTCCTTACTATATGTCCCACTGGAAGGCTCAAGCCTCCCCCACAATGAGAGGGAAATTGATCTACTACAACACGCTGGTCAGACGTGTTGGTATAGGGTTTTATTTTTATTTCGAGTTTTCCTTCTCTTGCACAGTTGCTATATGCATATTACATCCCTTAGTCGTCTTTTAAGACGCCCACGGATAGGATAGGTGTTGGTGAATTGTATTCTTACTGCGTCACCACACGGAAATATTAAAACCGCGCTTATTATAACTGAGGAAGTAATCCTTCGCCAAGTAATCTGCGCAGTTGCCGGTTGTCATGACAACTGCGACGATATTAAAAATTGTGATGAATATCAATGTGTATATTATTATAATTGATATTGCGAGATATTTATATCCAGGTAACATTTTTGTAAATTCTTTCTTTTAAAATAAAATTATTGTAGTTGAATTAATTAATAGATTTTTAACTGAATCATTATTATAACAATTTTTTTTTTTAATTTTTTTTATAAGACAACACCCTGCACTAAGGAAATAATCCTTGTATTGCGGGGGACTTTACAAACATACAATTAACGGTCACAACTTACATCCAGACTCAGAACAACAATTTGTGGATAGCACAAAGTGTTGTCCCGCGTGGGATTCGAACCTCCGACACTGGCGCTGTAGGTCGCTGTCTTAACCACTACGCCATCTGTGCAGTCACAATAAAATATGCATTCATAATAATACAATATAACAAGACTTCACGATTACGTCACGTTATTTTTTTTTTATGTTTTATGGCTCGGCTACTAGGACCTTTAAGCCAATTACGTCACATTAATTATTCCCATTTAAGGTTGCGCGATTATTTAATTGTCCATAATTATTTTCGTTAAATCCATAATTTATTATTTAATGAGCTATTTGACGATCCGTATACAAATTATTTTGACATTGATTTGTGGACTAATGGTCTAATGGTGGTTTAGTATCGGAGTAATCATAGTAAAATATATATTGCCTAAGATTTACGTTTTGCTGTAATAGACTTAGCTACATTTCTATTAAACAGTGGTTTTACTCAAGTGCTCTGTAAGTTCTAAAGGTTCTAAAATCTCTAGATGGTTCCCGCGGTGGCGCATGCTATCCGACAATATCCTACAGAAAAATAGAAGTGGTTTATGCTCTACATATCTGATCAAGTAATTTTAGTACCACGTCAACCTATTGTTTACATCTTATAGTCATATAACGTTTCAAGTAGGCGGTGAATCTGCATAACCTATTTATAAACTTAGCAACCCTATTCCATGCGTGCGTAGGACACTAATCTACCCGTTTGTCCAACGTACATTACACAGAATACCTATTTATAATGTTTATTTATTTTTAGCTCAGGGATATATTAAAATACCATGTGCTATATTTAGATGGTTTTCTTTTAATACAATAGATAAGTACACATTCGTGACTGAATATATATATTCAATCACGAATGTATTAGGTACGAATATATTAGGTACGAACATATTAGGTACTAGCAACCCGCCCTCGCTTCAGTTTCAGTCATCTTGCCGCGTAGTTCCTGTTCCCGTGGGAATACCGGGATAAAATATAGCCTATGTTATTCCTTGACATTATAGCTTGCCATTGGTGAAAGAATTTTTGAAATCGGTTGGGTGGTTGAAGCGTGAAAGTGTAACAAACAAACAAACTTGCTTTCGCATTTATAATATTAGTAAGGATATACTAGGTAGGCCATCAATTTCTATCTGTAGACTAGATCTTATTTTCATACATCTCATATAGGTGTTTTCATACAGAAACAAATGTGTTCGTAACAAAGCCTATATATACCAAGGCTTTTATTTATGTTTCCTTTTCTTACATAGATGGTATATACACATTTAATCTTAGTCTTATTTTACGACACCCACGGGCATGTTTGGGAGTAATGAATTGTATGCTCTGTCACACACAGATACGATAGAAACACACGTTCTATGATAATAAATATTATTGAATTACTATAAAGTCCCTAACAAGCTTGAGGTCAATATGATGTTTGTCATATGTTTTGAGAGTGCACAATGATAATTGTTATCTTGGCACGAATTCTTGTACTTTGACCCGTTCCATCTGCACAATTACAAAATTGTTTGTTATACTTAATTTTCAATGAGACAACACAACATTGTTGTTAATATTAGATCGATGTCTTCTGCATGTCATATCACTAACTATGCAACTAAGCTAACGTGACCATACGTCCCATTTTGGACGAGACAAGTCCGTTTTCGGCTGGGCTGTTGTTTTCCCAGTCGTACAAAAGTGTCCCGTTTTTGCAAAAAAGCATAAATTTTACATGTTTTTGAAGTTATACTTCTTTAGGCGCGTTATGAAAAATGATGAGAGTGAAATTTTAAGATGCGCGCGCATCTGTGACACAAAATTAACAGTATGAAGTTGTCTGCTTAACCGCTCATTGAGTGAAATTTTAAGATGCACGCGCATCTGTGACACAAAATTAACAGTATGAAGCTGTCTGCTTAACCTTAAATTCAATTTTTGAATTTATTATTAAATTTATTTTTAAAATATTAAATAATCAATAATAAACATTTAAAATTAAGAATCTTATAATATTTAGTACAAATTATGTCTTATATATTTATTATTCTCTAAATTTTGTTTTTAATAATTTTATATATATATATATATATATATATATATATATATATATATATATATATATATATATATATATATATATATATATATATATATATATATATATATATACATTAATTATATATTATATAAATTTATATTAAATATATATATTTGAAATATATATATTAAATATATTATTATATAAATATATTAATTTTCAATTTTTAATATTAATTATTGATATCTAAGATCAATCTAAGATTCTTTTAGTTTAAATTTGATGACTATTAAACTGAACTTTGTTGATTATCCTTTTCCTAATAATAGAAGGATTCTATTATTTTATTGTAATTAATTATTTGCATGCAATTAAAAACTATTTTTTAATGATGTACACGCACCCATTTTTTTTTTTAGGTTTTATGTTCATAGTTTTGCCTGTTTTTGCAAGACTTTTCAAGTGATCTTTGTCCCGTTTTACAAAAAAAAAAAATGGGTGCGTGTACTTATGTACGCGCGTGAGAAGTTATACTTCTTTGGCATCATTAAAAAATAGTTTTTAATTGCATGCAAATAATTAATTACAATAAAATAATAGAAGGATTGGAAAAGGATAATCAACAAAGTTCAGTTTTAATAGTCATCAAATTTAAACTAAAAGAATCTTAGATTGATCTTAGATATCAATAATTAATATTAAAAATTGAAAATTAATATATTTATATAATAATATATTTAATATATATATTTCAAATATATATATTTAATATAAATTTATATAATATATAATTAATAGATATATATATATATATATAATTATTAAAAACAAAATTTAGAGAATAATAAATATATAAGACATAATTTGTACTAAATATTATAAGATTCTTAATTTTAAATGTTTATTATTGATTATTTAATATTTTAAAAATAAATTTAATAATAAATTCAAAAATTGAATTTAAGGTTAAGCAGACAGCTTCATACTGTTAATTTTGTGTCACAGATGCGCGCGCATCTTAAAATTTCACTCAATGAGCGGTTAAGCAGACAACTTCATACTGTTAATTTTGTGTCACAGATGCGCGCGCAGCTTAAAATTTCACTCTCATCATTTTTTCATAACGCGCCTAAAGAAGTATAACTTCAAAATAACGGTCAATCGTGCAGGAGTCACCTTTGATGTAAAAAGTATGGTCAAATTAAACTAAACTCATTTCGTGACAGAATGCTATCATATTTTTTTCGTATAGCTCCTAAGGACATCATTATCTATACTTTAATAGTACACTGGCAACCCGCCCTCGCTGCAGTTTCACTGGCCTTACCTGTGTAGTTCCCGTTCCCGTGGGAATACCGGGATAAAATATAGCATAAGTTACTGCGTATGTAGACAGCTACCTAATCCTTACTAATATTATAAATGCGAAAGTAACTCTGTCTGTCTGTCTGCTACGCTTTCACGTCTAAACCACTAGACCGATTTTGATGAAATTTGGTACAGAGATGGGCTAAAGCTTGAGAAAGGACATAGGCTACTTTTTATCGTGAAAAATGGGTATTAGGGGTTAAAATAGGGGATGATATTTTGTATGAAAATTCGTCATTTTCGATGATAGAACCGTGAATCTTCGTATTAAGGCACCTGATAATAAATAAATAAATATTCGTTCTAGCGAACGAAACCTCAGGTTTACGGTTGAAATTCAACCCTTAAAATACCAAAAAGCATACAGCCGAAACTACTGGGCCTAGAAATGTATTTTTTTTTACACCATCGTATTTCTTGGGGTGCACGAGCACTAGCAAAGGATTTTTGGAGATTCACCCCCTTAAGAGGGTGAAAAGACTATATTTTATGCCAGGCTATATTTTTTCCCGATGTGGCTGGAGCAACCTTGAGCACTTAATAGTCGATTTTAAAATCACCATCCACTTTCTTGTCTGTAGGTGTCGTAAAAGATGACTAAGCCATTATAATATGCACATAACATCTACGAAAGAGAAGGCAAACTCGAAATAAAATCCTATACCAACCCGTCTGACCAGTGTGGTATAGTAGGTCGATTTTCCTTCCATTGTGAAGTAGGCACGAGCCCAACAGTGGCACGTGTGCGAGCTGTGATGATGATGATGTTAGTTTTACATAACAGAAGCAATTTATGCTGACTCGCGAAGCAAGTCTTCTTTCTCGGATTATTACAGGTTGGAAGAGCTGGAAAACATAATCTAAACTTTTGGTAAAGTTTTATGACGGACCGCCTGTCTGATGTGAATTCTGGAAATGTAATCGTTGACCACATCACTCGGATGGCAGCTCATACCTTTCAACCAAAAGATTCTTTACACAAACATTCAATAATATAGTATTTAAATACAAAAAAATATCTTAAGGTTAGCGTACCTTAGGATAAGGTGGCCTGGCGTGCGAGGTAACGGCCTCGCAAATGAGGTGACGGATCGGGTCCGGGAGGAATTACTCTACCATGACACGCTTCACCGCCTGCATGTCGGGCGATGCAGGCTGATCGCGTCGGGGCGACGCCCCGGCAACAAAGCAGTATCAAGGGGACGGTACCCAAAAGGGTAATCTCTAATCACTGAGCCGGCCACGGATGTCAAGGAAATGGTACCAATGGTCGGTCCAATGGTGCCAGTGGTCGGTCCAATGGTGCCAGTGGTCGGTCCAATGGTGCCAGTGGTCGGTCCAATGGTGATGGGAAAAGAACACAGTGGGTTAAGGGGCCGCACGCCGGCTGTCCGTCGCCCCGGACCCGATTGGGCGGGGTGTGTCCAGACCATAAATTATCACAGAAAAAAGGGCTAGGTGGCCTAGGACCGTAGTTATGCTCTGAATATGGCTACATTACATATTTTCTTATTTCATAGGCTTTACAACGCGATTTACTCATAGTCAGATTTCAGTTTTTGGACTTATTTTGTTATCTACTTATCTTTCCAGCAAATATAATATTGGAACGGTCTTTATGCTCGACATCTTTCTAGTTTAAACAACTAATTTGTTATTCATGTTCATAGAACAGAAGATGATATCCCAAAAAGAGACTCACAATGTAGGTAATAATAGAATACGTAATGCATTCTATTATTACCTTATGTACAGTAATAGACAGAACAGATAGTAACCGTTCTCTTAACTAGGTATGTACTTGCCTATCTAATCTCAATTAAACTGCCTTATTATAGTATTGTAAACTGCCTTAATTGCAGATGTAAATTAAATAAGACACCTAAATATACCAAGTCAGCATTTAAATTTGAGTGCAACAGTATAAGAATAATCATTCTATTCCTCTTCACATTTTAATACAACTGCAAACCCTCTTTATCAGTGCTCTTCGTGATGATAATCAATCCCAATGGTTCGGTGGTGTTTTTTTTAATTAGGTAGTCAAATCAAATCATTTATTACAAACGCATTCACATGTTGTCAAATTTACATTTCGTCTCAAATTAATCTAATAATGCGAGTCCCCAAGCTGAAAAGATCCGGTGAGAAACTCAAAGGGCTCATCATTTATTAAATTACAAATGAAATTGTATGTATATCTCATGTTTAGTAATTTAACTCCAGTATGTTATTTTGAACCAGGATACATTTTGTCAAAATATATTACTAAAACAAAAAATATAATAGAACAATTACCCGCAAGCGGCACACGATTACGAGTTAACTACTAGAGCAGCCGTCACTTGACCATATTACAGGGAAGAGAGCGACTCGGTAAACGAAGCTACCGCAGCACATTCCATTTCAGTGAGCATGACCAAACCATAAGCTACAAATTACAGTCATAATTCTAAAACAACAAAAACATAATCAAAACCTAACTTCGTTAGGAACGTACGTCATTGTAAATTGAAAACATCGCCCAGGTTAATATCGCGAGTTTAATACATACATGGCTATATGGATGTTTGTTAATATAAACTTGATGCGAAACCGTTGGATATTTAAAAACTTAATATACGAGGGGCACTCAAGCAGGTGATTTGAGAGCGGCGAATATCACTTCCAACCAACGCAGGGTCAAAGGACCTCTCAAGGCCACCGCTGCGACATTTCGAACGTCCATAACCTTCAAATATACGCAGAATTTGTTACTACTTATATTGGGTATATCCTTAAGTAAAAATTCTTTAACGTAATAAGTAATCAAGGTTATTATACCCTCTAATTTATTTAGTACAAAAACCTGCACTAAGCAATATTTTTGTAATTAGCCTCTGTTAATTTTTTATTTGTAAAGTTCTTTGTAAATTTACAATTAATAGATGCAAATCATACCTTTATTTCAGCAATTATACGTCCCACTACTGCGCTCAAGCCTCCTTTATATTGGAAGGAAAATTAACCTGCTAAACTGCTCTGGTCAGTATTCTACGAGTTGGTATAGTTTTATTTCGAGTTTTCATTTGCATATTATATTGCGTAATTCCTTAGTCACCTTGTACGACACCGACGGGATCACAAACTAACGCCGCGGATAAGAAAAGGTACTAGAGTTTTGGCGGGAAAGTAAAAGCGTCACGCGGGTCTTGTAATATGTTCAATATCTTAGTGTTTTATTTATTTATTTATTAATCATTCAACTACTTACTACACTTACAGTCTTCTAAAACGTGTAGAGAGCCATTACAATTTTATAATTTAAAAGTAAAATTAAAAGATAAAAATACAAACAAAATTTTAAGAATAGATCGAATTTGGTGAAAAATATATCAACTTGCAGATAGTGAGTAATCAGTGAGTTTAGCAACGCAATAGCCTGACTAGTAGGTGCATATTGTGCAGTACACGTACGCACGGTACGGTAGAGCGAGCAGGGGACGTGAAAGAAGCCGTGTATATTGGTTTGGTGCTAATAGCGAACAATGCGATAATATATACGAATTTTCAATTTTATTATTAAGTAATAAGTAATAATGTAATAATATAGCACACTTACGTCTTAATGCGAGAGTATCGAGACCTAACGCGCCGGATACAAATAGGGACGGATATAAATATGGATAATAACCGTATAACTTTTTGTATAAAAATCTGTAAAATTTACGTTGTACACGTTCAATCATCACGCTGTACTTGACCTCATGTGGGTCCCAGATTATTTTAACGTGTTGTATAAATAAATTTGATGTCATTTTATGTAATGTAATGCGGAAGAACTGCTGGGGTGTAGTGAATATGATATAAAGGTGCATTACAAATGTTTTCGTTTTTCAACAAATCTACCAGAAGATAACCTTAATATTGTGGCCATAGTTGTTGAAGGCAACGATTTGCCTTACTGATGAACAATGACGATAATATGAAGAAAATAAATCTTTATTTTCTTCATATTATCGTATACATCTGGGAAGATTGATAATTTTTAAAGAAAACTCTCGACATTGGCAAAAATGGGCTCCTATTAGTAATATAGAAGAAAAGTAATTGTAACATTACGATCAAGATTATAATGTATTGATTAACAATATGCATTTCTATGCAGAGAAGGAAAACTCGAAATGAAACCCTATACCAACATGTCTGACCAGCATGGTATTGTAGGTCAAATTCCCTCCCATTGTGGAGGAGGCCCGAGCCCAACAGTGGGACATATGTGGGCTGGAATGATGATGATGCATTTCTAGCATGTTACTACACGGATGCAGTGATAATTGTGATTAGTTATTAAAATACCCTGATATTGTGAAATATTGTATGTTTATGTTTTTTATTTTGCTAGTATAGATATTATACACATATATCTTAAGCTTTTATGTTCGTTATCAAATGTTATCAAATGTATTATCGATTCACGTACGCCAAAAATATCAAAGAGATGTCTATGTGTTTGTGTGTGAATTTAATTTTTAAAAGCGAGGATTGCACATTAAACTGGGCCAAAAAAACGAACAATTTTTTTTATTAACGGTACTGTGAAAATATTGTTCATGATGACAAAAGAAAATTATTCTTTTAATTTTATTAATTTTTTAATTTGGATTCTGGATTTTTTTGGAAAAATTCTGGAAAGGAGTGAATTTGATAAAAAATGTTAAAAGACCTTTTTTGTAGAGCATGAAATTTTACTTAAGAATAATTATTTGCTATATAAAAATATTGATATTTATAGTGGTTAAAAAAATCCAAAATCCAAATCCAAAAAATCCATATCAATGTTTAAGGCTTGATTACAAGGGAACGGCTCGTCCTACGTTAATTTATTAAGAGAGCTTTTTTGTAGGGAATTTAATTTCCTTCAAAGATATGAAATGGAAAAAAATTTAAAATTCATGATGTCCGAATTTTGTGTGAAAAATTCAGTAGCTGTTCAAAAATCGATAATCATAATGATGCACCTCTTAATATTAATATTAAGGGCTCAAGTTTTCAGAATAATTTTCTTTTGTCATCATGAACAATATTTTCACAGTACCGTTAATAAAAAAAATTTTTCGTTTTTTTTTGGCCCAGTCTATTGCACATCCTGTGGAATGGTGTAAATACCAACATTTCTTACCGTGGTTCTGATCTTCCACGTGAAACTGTTCTTCGCACGATCCAAAAGTGATTGTTCTGAGTCTGGGTAGAATTTTTATCTAGTTAATTGTGTACATCTCCCGCGACACTGATTTTGTTCTTTACACCAGTATGTGTGTGTCTTTATAAAATGAAATGAAAAATTTATGGATAACCATTGGTAGTCCGTTACCGGCTTTTATCCAATATGTATATTGCTACACCGTTGTGCCCTTACGCAAGCGGTATTTTCAATATTTTTTTATCTAAAAACCTAAATTAATAGAGTCCTTAAAGTCTGAAAGCATTAAGATCTTTTTTTAAATTCTACCTGGGTAACTATAAATGATTGCTGTGCTCGTGCAGTTATTATTATTATTTGAAATTATCTTACTCTAATCCTGTCTAATAATAATATACTTTAAATATTTCTTATAAAACGAAAACTGTGCTAAATTGAATATATTTAATAATTAGCCATATCATCATACACATTACTCAAGGTTGCGCAATAGATACGTCTTCTAACGTAATACATATTCCAAAAAAAATTGACAGTAGTTTTAGCACTTAGAGAATGTAATTGTTGACCAAACGGCATCAGAGCCAGCTCTGAGTAAGCCTAGATTTATGTTCAGCTTTTAGTCACCTTTTACGACACCCACGAGCAATGTAAGGGAGTAATCGTAGGCGCCTACGATTATACTAAAACTTAGTAGTCAACCATTTATCTATACCAATAAATAAAATTAGTCTGTTTGTAATGTCAAAATAATAGACTTTTTTCATGCTCACACGGTTATTTGCACGACACCTATGCCTAAAATACAGATTAAAAAATGTTTGTGTCTGTCTGTTTGTTCCGGGTAATCTTCAAAACGGCTGGACCGATTTCAAAAATTCTTTCACCAATGGAAAGCTATAATATCAGCGCGTAAACTAGGCTATATTTTATACTGGTATTCCCAGGGGAACGGGAACTACGAGGGTAAAACGACTAAAACCGAAGCGAAGCGAGGGCGGATTGCTAGTTGTCTAATAAATTTTATACTTATCCGTCAATAGGTTGCTCTGCGCCGTATGAAGTTTTCCCAAAAACTTTTGATGGCACAGTTGCCGGGTATACATATCTTTTATGTCTATACATTTTTTTTTGACGCCATATGGTCTCAATATAGTTATAAAAACACGGCCAGGTGGTGAGTTCAACGTTCGACAGTACCTACTTTTGTTTTGTTTTCAAACGAAGCGTCGGGCCGCAGCCGCGGGTTGCAACTGTGACAAGTTGGTAGTAAGGATGTGACTTGGAGGGAAAATAATAGTTTATTGAATAATCGATATTTTTTCTTTAAAATAAATCGATTTTAAAATAATCGATTAATTAAAAATAAATAATCGATTATAAAATAATTGATTTTTTCGCCTAACAGGATTATGATGACCTTTTTTTTATAGGAAATGTGAGCTTTATTTTCTAACTAGCAACCCGCCCTCGCTTCGCTTCGGTTATAGGTTATAGTCGTTTTACCCGCGTAGTTCCCGTTCCCGTGGGCATGTCGGGCTAAAATATAGCCTAGTTTACGCCCTGACATTATAGCTTTCCATTGGTGAAAGAATTTTTGAAATCGGTCCAGCCGTTTTGAAGATTACCCGGAACAAACAGACAGACAGACAAAAATTTTTTAATTGCTATTTTAGGCAATAGGTGTCGTGCAAATAATCGTGTGAGCATGAAAAAAGCCTATTATTTTGACATTACAAACAGACTCCAATTTTATTTATTGGTATAGATATAGTATGAAACACCGACGCAGTAACGTGATGACCTTTTTTTTTGGAAATATGGCAGTGATTTTATTTTAAACAAAAAAGCAAATACAAATACAAATTAATTTTAATATAAAAATATTCGTTTTTTTATTATTTTGATAATCGATTATTAAAATCGATTATTATAAAAAAATAATCGATTATAAAAATCGATTTTTTTTCACATCCGTAGTTGGTAGGCAATCATGGAAGGGGCCCGATAAACTACAGATGCATTCATCTATCTATATCTATCTAGTTTTATATCTATACAAATAAATAAAATTGGAGTGTCTGTTTGTAATGTCAAAATAATAGGCTTTTTCATGCTCATACGGTTATTTGCACGACACCTATGCCTAAAATAGAAATTAAAAAATTTTTTTTTATTTATATTATAATACTAGCAACCCGCCCTCGCTTCGCTTCGGTTATAGGTTAAATCGGTCCAGTCACTTTGAAGATTACCCGGAACAAACAGACAGACAAAAAAAAAATATAAAGCGATTTTTAGGCATGTGTATAGTGCAAATAACCGTGTGAGCATGAAAAAAGCCTATTATTTTGACATTACAAACAGACACTCCAATTTTATTTATTGGTATAGAATAAGTCAAATTAAAACCTATCTATTTAAAAACAATCAAACAGTTTAAGCGTCGAAAGAAAATTGTATTGTGATAAAATCTAATTCCTATTCCAGAAAAAGACCACTAGTGAAAACCACTTATACTAGTGCTATTTGAATTAAAACTCAAATACGAGTGGGAGCAATGTAAGTAATTATCAATCCATAGCTATACCTATTCCTGCAAGTGTCCTGTGCGCCTACTCTTGAATCTCAATTCCAATCCTAAATCCAATCGCAGCTCGAATTTGAGCAAATTTGGTACTCTTGAAAGCGAAACTAGCGCCCGATTGGAATCAAATTAGGTGCAACGTTTCTAAACTAAATGAATTCGACTCTCGTTGATTAAGTCAAATATTTGCTACTCCCGACGTGATTTTGACGTTGTTTAAAATCGTTAATGTTGCATAATTTCACGAAAGCATCTTTGTGGTGATCGAATTCTATAACGTTATTCATTTAAAGTAAGAAAACATGGCACATTTGGTGAAAATAACAACGACGAACGCGAAAAATTCATTCTCGATTTTGTTCAAGAGTACCAAATATAAGTTTGGTGAGATTGGAATCGAATTGGATTCGAAATTAGAATTGATTGCAAGAGTAGGCCCACTGTTCAGAGTTTTGACGTGAAAAAATATGGTCACATTCAACATAAACAAACATACATTAGGTAGCTGAAAAGTGATAATATGTATTTATTTTTTTTTTGCGAATAATATTTACACAGTTATTGTCGATGCCATTTAGATCGCGGCGATTTAATCTGCGAGTCTGGTTAAATTGTTGTAGTAGAGAAATGTAAAAAAAAAAATAAGGCGTTTTATTATCTATTTAAACATGAATATACTGTGGATTATCTGAATACACGTGTAAAAGGCACGAGCTGTCACGCACGTGCTGCCAACAGCTGCGACTTCATTTCGACGTACATAATACATACATGTATATCTACGACCCGATGCATCAACACACCTTTCTCAACTTATACATTTTGAATATTCATTTGTTAATAATTATTAATTAGGTCGCTGATGTGAGTTTTCACCAATAACTCGTAAATTTTAGATAACAACTAGTCCGATCTACCTGACACATAACATCAATTTGATTGATATTTATGTAACATTAATGCTGTAGAATGCATAAAATTCAGGTATTATTGGTGAAAACAGTCTACAGATTATAAGAATCTGTTTTAAGAAGCATAATTATGGATTTTTTGTGTGCTGGAGTAAGGATACAAGACAAGAGTACAATTGACCACCGGGTTGGTTACATTCAACCATTCGTTAGTGGCAGCTTTTACTTTTTCTCCGGTGGTGGTTATCATTTATACTCTATACCAATAAATAAAATTGGAGTGTCTGTTTGTAATGTCAAAATAATAGGCTTTTTTCATGCTCACACGGTTATTTACACAACACCTATGCCTAAAATACAGATTAAAAAAATTTTGTCTGTCTGTCTGTCTGTCTATCTGTCTGTCTATCTGTCTGTCTGTCTGTCTGTCTGTCTGTCTGTCTGTCTGTTTGTTCCGGGTAATCTTCAAAACGATTGGACCGATTTCAAAAATTCTTTCACCAATGGAAAGCTATAATATCAGGGAGTAACCTAGGCTATATTTTATCCCGGTATTCCCACGGGAACGGGAACTATGCGGGTAAAACGACTAAAACCGAAGCGAAGCGAGGGCGGGTTGCTAGTCTACAATAATTTTTCCTAAAAGGAATGACGTTATGTGATAGCTAGGACAGCCACATATCGGAGGACCATGGTTAGAAGTGTCATAATACATCGCTTGTCGTTGTTTTAAACTATTACGTTCCGTTACGCATTCCGTTATTACAATTACGTTGAATGCAAGAAGACAATTTTTCTGCCTCCAAAACAGATTTGACTCTTTGGGGACGGGGAGGATTTTGACGAATGTATGACTGAAAAATCTGAACCTAGTTAAATTTCGTAAGATAAATAAACGCGAGCTTGATGGTTGCATGATTATTTAGAACTCTAACGTTCAGTTAAAATTAGAGCCATTTAATTTTAAGCATAAAAACACTTTTTCATAAAAGTATTAAGCCTGTTACAACATCGCATTCGGGTTGAAAGCCTTTAGCGTTCACTCAACATTCCAGGTAAAGTTGTCATAGCCAACTGCGGCTGACGACATTAGTCACACAAAAAATGACAACATATTTAATCTGCTATGCTGTTTAGATTATATTATCACATAATAGGAGGAGCCAATGGATATGACGGTGAAAACAAAGCTGAACGCCATCTTATCTTTAAAATAAATTTTATTTCAATTACCTTATATTTTAATGTTGTATTAGCATTTTACTAAACTGCGTAATGTTGAGCATATACTTATCAAATTGGCGTTATCTAAGATGAACAAAAAAAAAACTAATTAAGCAGTAGACGGTATATACATACTATAATATCCAACATAAATAGCTTACGTGTAAGCAAATCTGGGTGATATGCCACGCTCATTCCCTATACTCGCAGGAAAGGAAACTAAGTGTGGTTTGGGTGTGTATTGGATTGCAAGTAGAGAAAGGAACGGGGTGTATGTAGTCACACCACAGTTCATGTCTACGCCAAATACCCCAACGCGTCGCGCCGCTCCGTCGGCCGCCGATCGTACCTTCCTCACCCCTACTCCTACCGACGTACGTACTGGACTGGGCGCCATTATACTGTCTAGTGAGTGAGTGAGAAAGAGATGTAGATAGATACTCTATGTTTTGTTTCTGTCGCGTCGCGAGCGTTGCATTCCACTCCGTTCGGCGTTCAGCAGTAGTAAATTTTAGTCCGCAACGCGCCGTTTTGTTGGAAGGACGCACATTTATGCTTGAGTTTAGAATTAATTTATTGTTTATTTATTTTCAAATTGTGTTACATCATTATCTTCACATTATTTTTGTGTTTTAATAAATTTTGTTTTACTCGTGATTCGATTCGCTTTTATGATCCTCAATGAACTGTGATTGTATTTTTGACCGTTTCAACCAGTAAACAAAACGGTAGAAAATTAAGTGAGACAAGTCGAAATGAGCGGTTTGACCAATAGAGTTAAACGAGGATCGAGGGGAAGTGCAACTCTACTGGAAGCAGCTAACAGGATTTTACGTTTACTTGGCGTGAGCTCCACGAAGCGCGGGAAACAGCCCTCGCCTAAAAGTAAGGTAAGGAAGGTCAATGACTGTCTGATCTCGTGTTTATATTACGTACCCCTCACCTCGTGACGAATCGACTCATTTAATTGTACGTACACATTTTTAATTTTCATTATAGATGACTATCATCAGCTCTAAAATTAAGAAAATATTTGTATTGAAATTTTTAAAATAATTATATTATTGACAAACGAAAATATTTTTTATGTTGGCTACACATAAGTACATATATTTATTTGGTACTAGCAACCCGCCCTCGCTTCGGTTTTAGTCGTTTTACCCGCGTAGTTCCCGTGGGAATACCGGGATAAAATATAGCCTAGTTTACGCCCTGATATTATAGCTTTCTATTGGTGAAAGAATTTTTGAAATCGGTCCAGCCGTTTTGAAGATTACCCGGAACAAACAGACAGTGAAAAAAATATAAAGTGATTTTTAGGCATGTGTATAGTGCAAATAAGCGTGTGAGCATGAAAAAAGCCTATTATTTTGACATTACAAACAGACACTCCAATTTTATTTATTGGTATAGAAGAATTTTGGTAGATACATTTACGTAATTAATGGATTTGGATAAACATTAAACAATAGTTATAGGCGAACTATTGCGCCGTGATGGACGTGGCGAATGGCAATGACTTAGAGCATACTGTTTGTAAACTTTCGCTGTGAATAGCGGTGATTGCGCACTTTCGCCGTGTTTTTTTTTTATCATCGGTAGTACCAGTACGCGACGTGCATCGTCGTTCGCGACTAGTGTCTCATATGAAGCAAAATTATTACCAACAAACTAAACTGAGGACGGCGGCACTTGTTTGTTCACGCGTCGTTAGCGTGACCACCTTGTTTACTGCGAACAACTGACGCTCTCCGTAGTCAACAATCATCACTGTCTGTACCACTAACGATAACTAATGTAAAAGTAATTACCTACATATCATTTCTTGCTGTTTGTTTTCAGAGGAAACTGACTATGTAGGTAGGTACCAAATATGCAATTTATGCACCGATGCCCTTTCGATATTCATGTGATGAATTTTTGTCTTATAATACAACGAAATTCAGTAACTGAATAAAGGGGGGTACCTACATAGCTTTTGATCATATAAGTATTTATGTCAATACGGGATTTGCATCGTCGTTATGCTTTTTCTAAACAAATGTTTATTATTTAATAAAAATGTATAACACCTTCTAAATCGCGTAGTTAGTCAATATGTCATCCGTCAGTGATGCAGCGGTATGATACGTAGGTATACCTATACCTTGCAGATGAGTTTGTCAATGACGTATATAATCTATAGTTACCCACATCTTTGCTCATTATTTAGTTAATAAAGTTGTAATTTATGGAAAAACACTGATTCGACAAAAAATTGGTACTTGGGGTAAATAAACTTATTATTGTGCGAAATTAACTAGGTATAACAAACGACGACTATGAATGATTTTAAATATTTAATTAAACCTATTTGAATTATAGGTATATAATTTATATACGTAGAGAGTTAGAGAATTATAATGTTTATAACAAATTCTATATTCATAAAAAAAATATTATTTAAGTAGATAGGTAAAATAGGTATAAAAAAAAATAGGTAAATACCATTGTACGATACTCAATCTAAATAATGATAGAATTGACGCATTCCTGTTATAAAACATTTGACCGAATATTTAAGGTATACCTGCGCCTACCTATTACTTAATAAATTATTTAGATATGTAACTACATATATGTATATATCTAGTTAGTACATTTTAAAATAAATAAGGTTGTCAAGGGTGTTAACCGAGACCGACCTTTATTTTAATAAAATAACGACACACATTCTTTGTTAATCAAATGCTTATGCTCGAACGAAGCTTTTGTTTATTCACCATGATTCATGAACAATGATACTTAATTCTCATTCATTTTCATCTCACTTTATTCATAAACATCAACCTACCTACCTGTTTGTCTCGTACGAGTGTCCTGTAGAAATACTACAAGCTGGATTCTCATTGTCATCGAAAATGGTTAAGGTTATTGTTTATATTTTTTAGTAGTTTTTATTTTAACTATTTTTTATTCTACGTCACATTTGAGGATCAAAAAACTTTGCTAGGTCGACTGAACGTCATTCAAACTTACCACATCCGTGTTCATTCAACATTTTAAAACAAGTCTTGTAAATAAATATAATAATGATGTAATCATTTTATAAATACATATATTAATGTTCAACGGCAATCTAGATAATAAGTAAACTTGCTTTGGTGGCATTTTAGTTATTATAGAAATACCTATTAACTTATTATATTTATTGTCAATATTTGTTAGTTAAATACACAACCTACCTATCTAAGGTTATCGTTGCGGTTAAGCTCCCGTGAATGAATGGAATTTTTAGACATGTAAGGAATGAAATCTTCGGGATTGACGCATTATCTATTTTAATACGTGGTATATCATCGGTGATAGCCAAATTCAGAATGCATTTACTATTATAATAAATATGCTCTATATTTATATTAAGCATTCATTTTTGAAAAATGTACTTGCATTAAAATAAACCCTGTTTTTTTTATTATACCCGCATTTTAATAGCTTTTGGTTGTTTTAAAAAGTACACATCCGTCCGCAATGTACATGTTAGATATTTTTATTTGTTTAAAAAATAGGTCGTCCTTAATTCACCTAAGTTATAAATACATAACATGGGTTCTTTTCTCGGTGTGGGGACGACGTTCGGAAAAAGCAATAGTCCAAATTCCATATTCCTATTTTCAATAGACTAACGGAATAGGCTGGATTTTTTTTAGGAATGTTAATCTATATTTATATCGTAGATTGCATAACTACTTATATGGTTGACAAAGTTATTATTAGTATTATGCCTTCCGTAATAAGTAGGTCGAGTAAGTACCTATGAGATTTGTTGAATGGCGAGTGAGTAGTTATCTAGTTATGTACGAAATCGTCGTTAATGTCGATGAAATTCCTCAGTGTGGGAATGCGAGTGCAAGTACCGTTTGTAGGCGACGGTGGTACCGTGCTCCGTCCGTGGAATGCGAGAATCATTTGCGGCGCTTACGACCAATTATAATTGTTAGTGACTCATACCAAATTTTAATGGACTATCAGGGGCATTACTGCTGTTTAAAATTTTGACTTTCTATTCAGATTTTTAAATTCTAAATGAAATAATAATTTACCCACATTTTACGTTTATTAAATAAGTCTGACTATTTTTAATTCATAGTTTAATATTAAAATCATAGCTTTAGAAACTTATTTGACCTATCTACCTAGATAGGTATGTAGCAATGTTAATTTTTGCCACTAGTGTAATTACCTACTATCTAGCCTCGGTGTTTATCTCTAGACACGCGTAAGTACGTACCTAATTAGATGTGACCTACTAGTAATTATAGTTTGTTATTCGTCGCCTCCCGCTCAACCTTGTATTGGTATTTTCCACGGGTAAATGTAGGAGGCACCTATCTACATTTTATTTAGTACTAGCAACCCGCCCTCGCTTCGCTTCGGTTATGGGTTATAGTCGTTTTACCCGCGTAGTTCCCGTGGGAATACCGGGATAAAATATAGCCTAGTTTACGCTCTGATATTATAGCTTTCCATTGGTGAAAGAATTTTTGAAATCGGTCCAGCTGTTTTGAAGATTACCCGGAACAAACAGACAGACAGACAAAAATTTTTTAATTGCTATTTTAGGCATAGGTGTCGTGCAAATAACCGTGTGAGCATGAAAAAAAGCCTATTATTTTGACATTACAAACAGACACTCCAATTTTATTTATTGGTATAGATGTAGGTAACAAATGAGATTAAGTATTTGGTGTCCTAATTTATTGCCACATCTGTTACATTTTTATCAATTATCTAAATAATTTACGCAGTCTAATGTTACCACTATTGAAAATTTAACCACGCTTATTTCCGCAAACTAACGGGATAATGTTACTTTCATTTGCTTTCCATTAAATTTATTTTCGGTTAACATACCGTTAAACACGAGTTGTGGTATCTGCAGCGTAATTAGAAAGAGACAGAATTGCGAACTGTAGCAGCTATCTTTGTCTATCTATATCCACGCTGTGAATGAAAGCGTCACTTTTTGTTCGCGTATTACTCTGTAAAAAATGAAGTCTAACTCGAGCCACGAACTCGAAAAATTGGATCATCGAACTGTAGGCGAGGCCAGTGAACGTGGCAGGGAGCATATTTTGACTGATGGGCAGGGTGTCAAAAATATTTAAGTACCTACCTATTTCTCAAAAATCGCAAGTCATTTATTTATTCGTTAGGTATGTACTAATCTATACCATACTACATAAACATAAACCTATATGTTTGCGAAAAAAAAATACACGTAAATCTATGATATATTTATTGTCAAACGCATCAATCAATAGTTATTAGCAAAAAGTAAACTTTCACCTAGTTTTAACTATTGTTTACGTATTAGCTGTCACCTAAATTTAAAGAAATCGTTAGTGCAGACGATGACGCGTTGCCCCCTATCCCCCACCGCGCATGACGTGTATTCACCATCACCGCTGCGGCCGCTGCTTGCAGCCCGCCCGTCGATAAACAAGTGCACGCATTCGAAGCGCGACCACGTCGCATTCCTCTCACGACAATCCGCAATATCTTAGTCTGTGAATACATGTATTTCCGTGAATATATTTTGTTTTTATTTTACTTATTCGACACTTTTGTCGTTACAGATAAACAGCCGAGCATCAAGCGAACTTCGGGCCCCTATCGCAGCAGCCGAAACTATAGTTGAAACACCAATCAAGATGCAAGCCGCATCTGCACCCAGTCCGGCGGCCACACCGTCGGTGCCTACAACTACAGTGCCCTCGCCAACGTCGGCACCAACCTCATCACCTGCGTCGAATCAGGTTCAGAAACCTACCAAAAGAACAGCCAAAGATTACATCTTTGGCAAATTAATTGGCGATGGCTGTTTCAGCACCGTGTTTCTTGCAAAGGATATTCATAGTGGAAAGGAATATGCAAGTGCGTATTTTTATTATATTGACTTGAATTTTTTATATTTATTTTTGTAATAGGAAACTCAAATAATTCTAAATTTGTTTTTCATGTGTCGTGATGGAAAAGAGTTATGTATCTAATAATATTTATTTGTTTACAGTTAAAGTCTGTGAAAAACTTCATATCATCCGTAAAAAGAAAAGAGAGTACATACAACGGGAAAAAGATGCATTAAATATGTTATTTAATGTACCAAATGGCTTCGTTAAACTTTATTGCACATTTCAAGATGAAGAAAGACTGTATTTTGTTCTGTCTTTTGCGAAAAATGGCGAACTATTATCTTACATAAATAAAGTTGGCTCTTTTGAGCTAAATGTAGCAAAATTTTATGCCGCTGAATTATTAATGGCTTTAGAAACAATGCACTCCAAAGGAATAATTCACCGCGATCTAAAACCAGAAAATATACTACTAGATGAAAACATGCATTTGCAAATTGCCGACTTTGGTACTGCCAAAATTTCAGATCCAGAGGCGATTCGATCAACAGAGAATAACATCGATAATGAGGCAGAAAATGAGCGTTCAAGAAAAATCAGTTTTGTTGGAACACCACAGTATGTAAGCCCAGAATTGTTACATGACTGCGTCGATACAAGAGCCTCTGATTTGTGGGCGTTAGGATGTATCATATACCAAATGATTTCGGGTTTACCGCCATTCCGTGCTTCTACAGAATTTCTAACCTTTCAAAAAATATTCAAAATGGATTATGAGTTTCCTGAAGGTTTCCCAGCTGATGCGAAGGATCTTGTAGAAAAGCTTTTGGTATTAGATCATACAAAAAGAATTGGTGCTAATGATAAAGGCAAAACTTATGATAGTATTCGTAATCATCCATTTTTTGCTGGTTTCGACTGGAATAACATTTGGGATCAGACACCGCCTACAATTTGTCCATATTTACCTGGAGGGACATTTGAAGAAGAATATGTGCCAGTACCAGATCATCTCAAACCGGGATTAACCAATAAAGATCTTTTACGACTATGGGGAATGGACCTATCTACCTCAAAAGGTATCTTTAAACGTAATAATTTACCATAGTTAAATTTAAGTCATTATTTAAAGGTTATTGTTCATTAAATTACACTTTAAATTCTATAATCATTTTAATTAAAAAAATAAGTATAGTGTTCTATCCGTATGGTAGCAGTGTAAAAATAAAATGGTTACCGCTCCCCCTTGTTTTTCCGTGGGCGGGTGTAAGTAAATAACCATGCAAGAGACAAATACCGAAGTAATACTTTAGGCAGAATCTTCTGTACAGTGTGGTATAGTAGATTAAATTTCCCTCATCCGAAGGAAGCCCACAAAAGAGTCCCACTTTTGAGCACGGGGTATATAAAAGATGATTTAATATTTAACGGCTAAATCTCATTAGGTGTTAATACGTTGGTTTAGTTTATAAGC
Source organism: Lymantria dispar (assembly GCA_032191425.1). Taxonomy (NCBI): domain Eukaryota; kingdom Metazoa; phylum Arthropoda; class Insecta; order Lepidoptera; family Erebidae; genus Lymantria; species Lymantria dispar. The sequence continues at coordinate 24,349,622 of CM063457.1, forward strand.
CACGTGGACAATAACAGTCTCGGGCGAGTGCAGTGAAGCGACAAGTAAGAGGCAGCTGGTGCGTCCATGACCTGAATTCTTGGCAAATTTATACGCTTCTCGTTTCATAACGAAACAAGTCCAATAACGTTTTTATTTTATGGCTACTTTTCCAGTAAATAAGGCTTGCATAAATATAATAATATTTACATAAATAAAATAGGCCGTTGTCTACAAATAAGTATAGTGCATCCTTTTATTATTTTCTATGTAATTTGATACGTGCACTCATTGCACTAGTGACACTACGTCATTGCATTCAATAGTCACACATTCAGAACGGATGTCCTCAGTGTATGCTTTACGGTTTTATAGTTGGTATGACGTCAGCTATCCGGCACGTCGCCGTCCGCGCCTCGTACCAAAGTGCCACATTCTCAACTGCTTACCCATGACATGTATGACTCGTTCGTTACGCTCCGTGTTTTATTAATGTTGACCTTTTAATCAGCTGTGTACATGCGTTCGTTTTTAAGACCCACAAAATTCTTTTGCTTTTTCATAGTACCAATTTGGCACGAGGTAAAATGAACGTAAACGATTTAGTGAAATCGTATATATATATATTTTACTTCGTCACTAAAACCTCTAGGCATTAAAGTTTTCAATGTCCGAAATTTATAATATTGATTTTATATTCCTTAGGACCGACTTACTGAATTTTTTAAATATTTATCATTCTTCACTGCAACATAAGTTTTATCCAAGTGTATGTATAACTGACGAACATATTTCCCACACTGAGTAACTCAGCACTCCTTTTACCATTTATAGAATCATTATCATCATAGCTCATATACTTCCCACTGCTGGCCTCAAGCTTCCTCCACAATAGAAGGGTAAATTGACCTACTATAGCATGGTAGTCGGACAGATTATGTTATCTGCATAGTATAATTCCATAGTCGTCTTTTACAATACTCATCGGTAACCAATGGGCTGGTGAATTGAATTCTTATTGCGTCACCCCACGGAAAAATATTGACAGTCCAATTACATATTAAAGAGGAAAGATTTGTTTGTTTGTATTGAATAGGCTCTGAAACTACTGGACCGATTGTAAAAAAACTCACCCATGGAAAGCTATAATATCAGGGAATACCATAGGCTATATTTTATCTCGGTATTCCCACGGTATTGGGAACTAAGCGGGTAAGGCGACTGAAACTGAAGCGAAGCGAGGATGGGTTGCAAGAAACAAATATATTTATAATTAAATTTTCTTTACAGGCATTCTAAACATAAGTCCGGAAGAGAAACGTCGTCGTCTTGAAATACAAGCACGAGAAAGCAGATGGCATCACTTTGTCGACGGAGAGTTAATACTGAAACAAGGCTTGGTGGATAAAAGAAAGGGTCTATTTCCACGAAGGCGTATGTTACTGCTCACTACAGGACCACGACTATTTTATGTTGATCCGGCTAATATGGTGCTCAAAGGAGAAATACCTTGGTCACCAGAACTATGGGTTGAAGCTAAAAACTTTAGGATATTTTTAGTACATACGGTAAGGCGTTTGAATTATTATATTTAGTGCTATTTTGAAAATTAATAGTTGTGTCTTTTCAATGATGGAGTATGAATACAATTCACCATCTCTAATCTTTTTCGTGGGTGTTGTAAAATACTATTAAGGGATATAATATGCATGCATATGTGCAAGAGAAGGAAAACTGGAAACTATACAATCCCAACGTGATATAGTAGGTCAATTTCTCTAACATTGTACTCGAGGCACAGGTCCAGCAGTGGGATGTATGTGAGCTGAGATTATAATCTTGCTGTTCACATTTCAATTATTTGTGCTGAAAATCTATCTTTTTATTTTTAAGCTTAACTTCTATTGTCGTTATCGGACATCCCAAATTATTAAGTAATTCTCCGTCTGGTGATTGTTTAATTATACAATATATCACCATCCCTTACTTTCACATGGGACCAAATGCAATCATTAAACCGCCAAGTGTGGCGATTTTGATATTATTCCCCACTAGTGAGCCCAATCTCCAACAGTTAACATTGATAATCTTATGGGTGCATGGATGTATGAAAAAATGTAATATCTATGTTGCTTTATTACTATTTCTATGTTAATTAATATAATGTCTATCTTTACAGCCAAATCGTACATACTACTTAGAAGACCCGGATTCATACGCATTGGAATGGAGACGCGTTATCGACGAGGTACGCATCGCGACATATGTACGCGACACGACCTAAGCAATAAATGCACGAGCGCCCGTCCTACTGCACTTCACGCGGCGAGTTCACACTAGGTTACTTCTAGCCAATATTTAGAGCATGGCATTCCAAGCCGCATGTTAAAGCGTCGATGATGATCGAGATGGTGCGAGGGGCAATCCCAAGTCGCGGCCGGCGCCAAATATATGTTACCCGCGCAACAGGCCCGCGCCTTTCGGGTTGAGAGCCCTCAGCACTCACCCATAGACCGGGTTAAGCTGTTAAAGCCATTTGTGGCTAACAGCTATAGACAAACGCCCGCGCCAGACCACCGCGACACGACGAACGATCGACACCCTCGATCGCTGTGGATACTGGATGACTGATTCCTATTAATAATAATATCACCGATTATCTTAAATTATTCTAATTTAAGTTCCTTATTTAATTGTGGAATAACGACATGATATGTAAATACGTCTTAAATTATTATTGCGATTGCTTAGTGTATAGGTTATTGTATGGCGATGTAACTATTATAATACGGGCCTCTTGTAAGGATGGACTTATTATTTACCACCTGCGTGTTCACGAAGCCCATTCCAGTTGGTAACTAGACAATTTATAGCTAAATTTAATATTTATTTTAAGTTTAATAATTTTGCCAACGGAATGAGACTGCTGTACAGTTATAACCGTAGAACAATTGAATTGTATGTTTTCTATATCACACTATAGTTAAAATATTGGTAAAATTGCATTAGGAAATGGTTGTTACCAATGATTTCGGATAATTTCCTTGGATGTGGAAGTGTATGAAAAAAAAAATGAAAGACTAAAACTCGTTTGGTGATAATACGAAGGGTATGATGGTAATTGATGGAATAATTGAGCGTAAAATTTTTAACTTGTGCAGAGTATGTCAATGTACTCCGAATATGTCACTGATTAGCTCCATTGCTTTTTTTTGGTGTACGAGTTACTTGTGCTCTTAATTTTTAACATAGCAAAAATTATATGGATAATTCCACCAAAGGTGATACTGCTACTTCGTTGCTTGGTAATGAATTCTTTAAAATATGTGTATTGTTTGTTAGTTTCAGTCAAATTATGACATTGGGTATTTATAAATAGTAAATAAAGCATATTTGTGTTGTTTTGTATTATTGTGAACAATGATTACAGTTCAGTTCTAAAGAATATTCAATGTCATGTCTGGCGAGGACTTGAAATTGTATAAAATAATTTAATTTGTATTATTTAATCACTTTGGAATAGCAGGTACGTTGGTATGCCTAAACTTGCCTGTATTATTTAACCTTAGGGCTTAATGGGATTAAATCCATAGTTCAATGGAACCTTTATTTAGAAAAATGTAGCAGAATAAGGTTTCACTTAGTGCAAAGGACTTTCTTTTTCATATTGTAGTTGTACCCTATGAGCTATAAGAAAGTCAGTGTAAAAATGGTCTTTTCCATGACATTGTTATTATGAAAAATTAAAAACCAGCATTTAAAATTTAATAACTGTTAACTATTGTAATTATATTTTACAACATTTGTATTGCATAAATTCCAAGTAACAGAATAAGAAATTGAGAATAAAATTGAAGTTGATTTTTTAAGGTGTTGTTTTATTAAAGTAATTATTGATAAAAATCAAAAATATATTAGGGGAAGCCTGAAAGTAGCACCAGTGATAGAGAAGATTAGGAGCGCGAGGTTGTCTTGGTATGGACATATGATGAGGAGGGATGAAAGCCATGTGATAAGGCGGGTTATCGATATGAATGTGGATGGACGAAAGAAGCGTGGGCGACCCAAAAAGAGATGGATAGACTATGTGAATGAGGACATGCGTATGAAAACGGTGAGTACAGATATGACGGCCGATAGGAGGTTATGGAAGGTAAGTACATGTTGTGCCGACCCCACTTAGCGTGGGATAAGGGCAGGCAAATGATGATGATGATTGATAAAATTCAAAAAATGCCTTAAGTGCATAGATCCAATAATTTAGAAAATCTGATGTTACACAGGCACCAATTGTTATAGAAATAAACATGCTTTTCGAGCCAACTATGAAATCACTACTAACAGTTACATTGTTTGTGGGTGTCGCAAAAGACGAGTTGGAGCTTTACAAGAACCTGGGCCATTTCATCTAATGTCAACAGTTTATTCCTAAGGAAGGTTGAAGTCAGGAAGGCAGCCTGTCATAAAACTAGTGTCAATAGCTTTCGCAGTATATGTACTATGGAAAAGTACAATAGCTTCAACCCAAGTTCGATTTAGCTCCCAAGTTGCAAAGGATAAGAGCAGGATGACAACAATGATATTGCTTGAAAACAGTCTGCTCCATGTCTTGGCAATTAGACATATGTAAATAGTGTTTTATAGTGATGTAATCGTGAAGAGTAGTCATTTAATTAAAATGGGTAAATAGCTCACTAGAGTGGTTATCCCCTCAGTGCTTCTTTATCTGCTTACTTGAAGTTCCTATTAGGAAGTTTAGTTTCTGTTACTATTAGGACATTCACTACCGGTGCAATAAAACGCTATATATTTACACTGAGAAGTCAATTTAAAAAGTCTCTTGCTTCATATTTACAATTATAAGAAATACATCTCTCTCTCTCTCTATTGTTTCAAAAACTTCTATTATCTATTCTAGAATTTAAATAACATTTGTCAACAGCCATCTAGTGACTGCAAAATGCTTTTAAGTCATTTCATAGATTTCTTTTTCTTCTTCCAAATAAAGTGGTAGCTTTTCATCCGGTTCTAATTCTTAGAACATCAACGGAATCTTGCTCATTCGATTTCATTTTCAATGCTTTTTTTATCAATGTTGGTGGCAACATTAAACATTGTGATTTTTGTTCAGGCAAATGTACTGTTTGGGTTTCATCTATTGGACATAGGCCTCCGCAAATGATCGAAAGTAGCTAACTAGTCGCTGGACAGACAGTTTTTATTTTGTATCGACAGATTACTGACACTTGTCTTGGCCCAGGAATCCGTAATTTTTTAGGGAACTTTTTTTTATGGGAATAGGCGTGACGAAAGATTTTGAAATCCTTTTCCGTAATGTAGGCACACACTTACTATTTACGAAAAAACCTATATTTCGGTAATAAATTTGTTTTTTTTTTTTTTTTTTTTTTTGTGGGTGGGCTGCGGTCGGCGCGCCTCCGCACCACTCCGTCCGGGGCGACAGAGGGGTTTAAGCACGCAACTCCCGCAACCCACCCGAAAACCACCTCGCCTTCGTCATTGGGCCGACCACCGGAGCAGGTTTACTTGTCGTCAGTGGTCGGGCCGACGGAATACCCCCTACGTGGGGTACCCTCCCATCGACCGACGTCCCCCCCTCGGGGAGGACGTCGGTCTTTCCTCACGCGGTCGGCCTCTCGGCGGGTGACGGACTATTCCCCGGTCACGTCACCCGCGGCCTCGGCTAGGGCGGCATGAGGCGCAGGTAGTTGCGCCTGCGCCGCCCCAGTCGCCGGCGGTGGATCTCCTCATCGAGGCTGCGCTCCCCGCGCAGACGATCCGCCGCCTCCTTCTGCGAGATCACTGTCTCGCAGAAGGCTGCGACCGCAACCCAATTCCCGACGCTGTCGACCATCGCCCTAGCGATGGCCGGCAGCGTCAGGTCGGCACCGATGATTGCGACGAGTTCACGGCGCTGCACTGCCCAAGCTGCGCAGGCCTCGAGCGTGTGGCGCGCCGTGTCCTCGTCGCAATCGCAGTGGTGGCAGGACGGTGTACTCTCCCTCCTTACGACCCTGTGCAGGTATTTGGCGAAGCTCCCGTGCCCCGTCAACACCTGCACTAGTCGGAAGGAGAGCAACCCGTGCCGCCTTTCCAACCACTGCATCAGCACCGGCCGGAAGGCCTCTACGGTTCGCACCCCGAACCGAGGCCTCTCCAACCGGACTGCCCAACGGGCAGTGACGTCTCGGCGGGCGTCGACGCGCCAGGCGGTGAGCTCCCTTAACGAGATCTCACCGCCCTCCGCTCGCACCCCCGTCACCCGCCGATACAATCCGGCGAGCATCTCCGCCTCCAGGTCCCACGGGGGAGTCCCGGCCAATAGGCACGCTGCCTCCGTCGCCACCGTACGGAATCCGCGGATGGCCCTGACCGCCATGACCCTCTGTGGTCGCCACAGAAGGGCCCTAAGTCGGACGGGGCCATCGACCGGATGACCCCCGTGTACAGCCGTCGGCACGTAGCGCTCGGTCCGCCCACGTTCGGCATAAGCCACGATAGGGCGGACGCCGCGCCGACGAGCCGTGGAGCGAGCCTGCGGAAATGCTCCCGGAACCACCATTGCCCGTCGAGCACCAGGCCCAAGTACCTCATATGGGCCCGGATGCTGATGTCAACCGATCGGACGGTGATCGAGACGCCGATGGGAGGGCTCATAAGGCGCCCATGGAACAAGAGGGCCTCCGTCTTGTCCAGGGCGACCCTCAACCCCAGCGCCTCGATCCGCCTGACGACCTCTTCGGTGCCATAGGTCGCCAGGCTTACCGCCTCTTCTAGCGTCCCACCGCGGGCTGTGACGAGCGTGTCGTCGGCGTAACAAATCACGCCCAGCCCGGGCGGGAGGCTCCCCCGCAACGCCCAGTCGTAGCCGATGTTCCACAGGGTGGGTCCGAGGACCGACCCCTGTGGGACACCGCACGTCATGGGCGTTCGCACAACGTCCCCTGCTCGGTTGGTACAGAGGACGCTGCGCCCTACCAAATAGTCTGCCACTAGCCGCCTCAGGTAAGCTGGCACTCCGTGATACCGGAGCGCCTCCCTGATGCAGCTGAATGGCAGACTATTGAATGCGTTGGCGATGTCTAGGGACACCGCCAACAGCACTCCCCCTCCGGTGACGGTCTCAGTCGCCACGGCCCTCAGGCGCAACAGAGCCGCGATCGTCGAACGACCCCTCCTAAACCCAAACTGGGCGTCCGACAGATCGGGGCCCGTGCCGACGAGGTGCCGCTCGATGCGGGCAGCTACCACCCTCTCCAGTAGCTTGCCCGTGTCATCGAGCAGCACGATAGGCCTGTAGGCCGAAGGCGACCCCGGAGACCGTCCCGGCTTCGGCAGGAGCACCAGCCTTCCCTCCTTCCAGCACCCAGGGAACTGTCCGGACGCTAAACACGCGTCGAACAGCTCCCTGAGGCGGGGACCCAGGTGGTCGAGGACCAGGCCCAACACGCGGTTAGGAACACCGTCGGGCCCGGGGGCGGTGGACTTTGCGCACATGCGCGCCACCGCCACTCCCATCTCGGGTTCCGTGATGGGCGGAACACTGTCGTCGTCGGCCTCCCGGTCAGTGTTTGGCGGAGCCATGACCGGGGGCGTGTGTTCCGCCCGCCGCGGGAACAGGTCCTCGACGACCCGGGTGAGAAGGCTGGGCTGGAGAGTCTCGGTGAGGGGAAGGCCCCGCGCGCGGAGCTTATTCAGCACCGCGCGATAGGGGCGTCCCCAGGGGTCACGGTCGAGACCGTCCAGCATCTCCTGCCGACTGACGTCCTTGGCGGAGCGGACGGCCAGCCTGAAGGCCGACCGCGCATTGCGTTGGCCCTCATGCAGCAAGGCCTCCCGCTCCGCGTCGCGTTGGCGCCGCCGGCTGCGGGTGTAGGCCCTCCGGGCGAGAATGCACGTGGCCCGGAGATCCGCCAGCTCCCGGGACCACCAGTGGACCGCCCTCCTCGGGGGCGGACGCCGTACCCGGGGCATGGCCGCATCGCAGATCTGCGTCAACGCACTGCGGATGCGGCCAGCCTCGGCGTCCACCCCGTCCGACTGGTTGGCAGAGGACAGCCACGAGTAAACGATGGCTGTCTCCGCCAGCTGGTCCCGGTCTAAGCGACCCACAGCCCATCGCGGGAACGCAGGACGTCCATCCGCCCCGTGACCCCTGCTGGGCGTCGGGATTGCCGGGGAGACCTCCATCCGGATATACCGGTGGTCCCATAAGGTCTCCACCTCCTCCACGATGCGCCAGCTCCCCACGCGTGCGGCGACCTCGGGGCTAGCGAACGAAAGGTCCACTATCGACCCGCCCCGTTGTCGCACGCACGTATGCACCGAGCCCCTGTTCAGCAAACAGAGGCCCAGTGCCGCCGCCCACTCCTCGATCGCCCGTCCTCGGTCGTTCGTCCGGGGAGACCCCCACGCCACGGACTTGGCGTTGAAGTCCCCCAAGACGAAGACCTGGCGCGATGCCATTCGCCGTAACGAGGCCTCCATGATGGTTAGGGAGGCCTCGAAATCGGTCACACTCCAGTTAGGGGAGAGATAGACTCCGAGGAGCGTAATCTCCCCCCAGTCCGCCGCGACGTATCCGACGCCCCTGTCCCTAAGGGTCAGAGACGACGAAGGCCACGACGTAGAGGCGACGATTGCCACGGTGCCATCGGTGCTACCCAACCAGTTAGGCCGGTCGGGCACCACGTACGGCTCCGCGGCTACGGCTACTCCTATCAACCACTCCGCCATGGCTTGCAGGAACACGTCCTGCGCACCGGCGGTGTGGTTGAGGTTGGCCTGGAGGAGACGAATGGATACGGGGTCCATTAACGGTCCGTATCCATCGTCACCTCCTCCGCGCTGACGGGCGATCGGGCCGCGCTCGGAGCGGGGACTGGCCCGGTCGATGGGCCGTCCCGCCCCTTCGGGGTCGATGCCGGGGTTCTGCAGTCCCCAGAGCCCATGCGGTGTTTGGCAGGCCTATTGCCTGCCGCACACGCGGGGCAGTGGGGCACCGCAGAGCACGATGCCGTCTGGTGTCCGGTCTGACCGCAACGGAAACATAGCCCGCTGCAGTCAAAGCAGTTTTTGCATGTCGGTCGGGTATGGTATATGAGCCTGCCTGAGTCGGCCAATTGCTTGACCGACTACACCGGCCACTGCACCCAGGCAGCACCGACGCCGCCCGGACCAGTGCGGATGGTGCCAATCCAGACGGTGTCCGAGGCACATCCGGTACGCGCCATAATGGCCTCCCGGACGTCCTCCACCGTCACGGAATCGTCCAAGCCCGTGAGGCGCATCTCTGCGCACTTGACAGGCCTGGCGATTCGGACACCATCCTCCGGTCCGAACAGCCCCCTCAACATCGTGGCCAAACTATCGGCCGTCTTCGCGCCCTCGGCCCCAGGGAACTCGAGTATTCGAGCCCCTGTCCGGGCCTTGCGGGTCCTCGCCTCGACGCCCCCGATGTTGGAGACGTCCAGCTCCCGCCGGGCGCGTTTTAGGACGGCCTCATAGTTGAGGCCCCTCTCAGCCGCCTCAGGCAGCACGGTGATGATCACCGCGGCCGTCTTCGGCGACTTGAGGCCCCTGCGCGACCTTTTCCCCTTTCTGCCGGCTCCTGCTTGGGGAGCGGCGGCCACGGCGGAACTCTTGGCCGCCGCTCTCCGCTTCTGGCCGCGTGCCTTCCTGCTCCGCTCAGCCACCTGCCAGCCCTGTTCGAGCCTGGCAGCAGCGCTGAGCGCAGCAGGAGCGGTCGCGGGTGCGCTGGCCGGCGCCTGCGGTGCAGCCACTGGCGCCGGCTGCGGCCCGGCCTAGGCGGGAGCCGGCACCTTGCCGGCCTTCTTAGCCCCCTTGGGCGCGGCCGCGGCCGCAGCGTAGCTCACCACGCGGCCACCCTGATAGGGCAGCGGGGTGGGAGCTGACGCTTGCGGCCGCCTCGCCTTGTCCGCGGAGAGCGGCGGTCGGAGGGGCGGCTCAGGCGGGAGGGCGGGAGATTGGCCGCTACGGCGGCGATACGCGCATCCACCATCACCCCTACTCGGGCTAGGATGACGCGTACCGCCGACTCCGACACGCCGTGCACCTCGTCGGGCGGCGGCTCCCCCCCCTTCCGAGGTCTCCCGCGGCCACGAGCCGGCGGAGGGACCACTACGAGGGGAGGAAGCGCCGAGGCCGCGACGGGCGCAGCCGGCGCAGCAGCTGCTACGGGCGCAGCCGGCGCAGCAGCCGCGACGGACGCAGCCGGCGCCACGGACGCAGACGATGGGCCCGTCCTCCCCGGCGCAGCCCGTTTCGGTGGCGAGGACGGCACTGGCGGCGCGGCCGGCGCCAGGCGCGCGAATTGAGCCCGCAGGTCGGCCATCTCCTTGGCCAACCCGCGGTTCTCCCGTCGCACCGCCGATAGCTCCATCTCCAGCTTGCGGTTGCGTTCCCGCAAGCCGGAGACCTCCTCACTAAGGCGGGCGTTCGCGGCTTGTAGGGCCGCCACCTCGCTACCGTGGCCGGCCGGACCGGGGGTCCCCGGCCTCGCCACCACCGCCGATCCTCGACCTCTGCGTCCACGGGGCATGGTCGGGACCTTGGGAGGAGGCATGTTGGTACTCCCCTCCGAGTCGATGTTCGAGCTGCCCCCGTTAAGGGGGCGCTTCCGGACGCTCGGGGGGAGGGCCTCTTCCCTCTCCTTCGTGCCACTTACCGTGGTGTCGGTGTTCTCCTCGGCAGCCTGCACCTCCTTCCTCGACGACGGCCTACCCGTGAGCTCCTCCCCAGCTGACGGCCTGCCTATCGTCTCCCTACTCCTACACCTATTGGACGGACCTGCGACGCATCCGCCGCCCTCGTTCCTTCTCTGGCCGACCTGCATCCGGTCGGTGCTACTTTCGTCGGCGGACGGTTCTGTGGTATTGCCGCCCTCGTCCGCCGACATCTCCGAGGTCGTGTGTATTGCCGCCTCCAACGGTCCTGCGGCACTGCCGCCCTCGTCTCGCGACGGCTCTGCAGCAGTGCCGCCCTCGTCGCTCAGCAGCCTCGACTCCGAGCTGCCTTCCATCGTCTTGGACGGCCCTGCGGCAATGCCGCCCTCGTCCTCGGATCCGCTGCCATTGCCGACGCTCTCCTCCAGCGACGGCTCTGCGGTGGACTCGCTCTCCAGGTCCGACGGTCCAGTAAAAGCAGCAATGCTGCCACCCGCCTCGCGTGTAGCAATGGCTTCTGCCTTCTTCCGCTCCCGCCTCGCCTTAGATCTTGTGGCGCTTATGCGGGATCGCGCAGCGGCGGAACGCCCCGGCTTCGTCCTCCGGGTCTTCTTCCTGACCTCCTCCTCATTCCCCTTCCCCCCCTGAGCCACTTGATGTTGAGCCGGGCTCTCGGCTTCTAAGGCAGTAGTTGCCCCCCACCCATACGTTTGGGGACTGACTGTGCCGGGACTTGGGCGCGACTCCAAATGGACGTCGTGCGCAAGCACCGGCACAGCAAGGGACTCCCCGGCCTGGCCGGGACCCTCTGGTGAAGTCTTACTTTGTCTTACTTCTGCCATTTTTAGGACGTTTTTGAGTCTTGCCTTGACTACCACTCTAACGGCTGGACGCTCGCGCGCTTTTTAACCCACCAACCATTCATCCCCTCGCCGAGTGGCCAAACTTAGGATTAGGGGTAATTTTTTATAGGGGTTTTCTTCCCCGCGGTCCAAGGCCCCCGGTCCTGACCCCCCTGCTCAGGATTACGGTTTGGGCCTTCTGGGTCTGGCCGCTCGCGAGCGACCGACCCGTCACGCCCCCGGGCCGTGACGCAACCGTCCCTGGCGACGGAGTGCCATGAGGCACATCCGCCCCATTGGCCCCGGGTCAGATCCGCCGTGCGCTCTGCCATCAGAGCCGCACGCGGAGACCCCCACCTGCCGGAATCTTGGCCGTCCAAATGGACGCATGACGTCCAAATGGACGTTACCAGGGAGCACCACGAGGAGGTGCTCCGGCCGCGCCCCCCAATAAATTTATGTTTAAAGATGTTTAAAACAAGTTTTCCAATATTTTTTAAATATAGCGCGAAAACAGCTCGCCGGTGTCATGGCGTCGGCTGTTACGTCACGTTAAGGTAACCACGTCCTTGTGTCTATGTGTAGCGAAGAAAGTAAGACAAACATTAAATTGATTCTTGTGATAAAAATGAATTCCAAAGTTTATAAGTGGTGTGCAGTACCTCAGTGCAAAAATACATCAATAAAAACCCCCAACAAAGTATTTGTACATGTTCCTAACAAGAAAATAATAAGAGTTAAGTGGTTAAAGCTCGCAAAGCTGTGAGGGAGCTAACCTCAAGAATAAACAATGACAAGTTTAATGTAAAATTAAGCTATGAATATAAAATAAACTCACATCAGTTCAAAACGAGTTAGATTATATCTAAGTTACTAGAAACATGGTAGTAAAGATAAACAAAAATTTACTTACAAAGAAGTTTTTATGTTTCTAAACTCAGGCGAGCAAAATTCTTCATTTGTAATCACCCAACATCAATACATCAATCACCCAACATCAATACATCAATCCCTTTTTTTTTTTGGGTGAGTTGCGGTCGGCGCGCCTCCGCACCACTCCGTCCGGGGCGACAGAGGGGCTTAAGCACGCAACACCCGCAACCCACCCGAACACAACGTCGCCTTCGTCGTTGGGCCGACCACTAGAGCAGGGTTACTTGTCATCAGTGGTCGGCCCGACGGAATACCCCCTACCCGGGGCACCCTCCCATCGACCGACGTCCCCCCCCCTCGGAGAGGACGTCGGTCTTTCCTCACGCGGTTGGCCTCTCGGTGGGTGACGGACTAATCCCCGGTTACGTCACCCGCGGCCTCGGCTAGGGCGGCATTGCACGCAGGTAATCCCGCCTGCGCCGCCCCAGTCGCTGGCAGCGGGTCGCATCATCGAGGCTGTGCTCCTCGCGCTCGCGACCCACCGCCTCCTTCTGCGAGATAACTGCCTCGCAGAAGGCTGCGACCGCGTCCCAATTCCTGATGCTGCCGAGCATCTCCCTAGCGATGGTCGGCAGCGTCAGGTCGGCACCGATGATTGCGACGAGTTCACGACGCGGCTCTGCCCAAACGGCACAGACCTCGAGCGTATGCTACGCCGTGTCCTCGTCGCAATCGCAGTGGTGGCAGGACGGAGATTTCTCCCTCCTAGCGACCCTGTACAGGTACTTGGCGAAGCATCCATGCCCCGTCAAGACCTGTACGAGTCGGAAGGAGAGCACCCCGTGCCGCCTTTCCAACCACTGCATCAGCACCGGCCGGAAGGCCTCCACGGAACAAATACCGTATCGAGGCCTCTCCAGCCGGTCTGCCCAACGGGCGATGACGTCTCGGCGGGCGTCGACGCGCCAGGCGGTGAGCTCCCTCAGGGAAACAACACCCCCCCCCCCCCGCGCACCCCCGACACCCGCCGGTACAAGTCGGCGAGCATTTCCGCCTCCAGGTCCCACGGGGGAGTCCCGGCCAACAGGCACGCCGCCTCCGTCGCCACCGTGCGGTACCCGCGGATGATACTGACCGCCATGACCTTTTGTGGACGCCACAGGAGGGCCCTAAGTCGGGCGGTCAAGGATCCCGCCCACACCGGTGCGCCGTAGAGGGCCATCGACCGGATGACCCCCGCGTACAGCTGTCGACATGCCGCGCTCGGTCCGCCCACATTCGGCATCAGCCATTGTAGGGCGGACGCCACGCCGACAAGCCGCGGGACAAGCCTGCGGAAATGCTCCCGAAACCACCATCGCCCGTCGAGCACCAGGCCCAAGTACTTCATATGGGCCTGGATGCTGATCCCAACCGAATTGACAGTGATCGAGACGCCGATGGGAGGGTCCATACGGGGCCCATGGAACAAGAGGGTCTCTGTCTTATCCAGGGCCACCCTCAACCCCAGCGCCTCGATCCGCCTGACGACCTCTTCGGTGCCTGAGGTCGCCAGGTTTACCGCCTCTTGTAGCGTCCCACCGCGGGCTGTGACGAGCGTGTCGTCGGCGTAACAAATCACGCGCAGCCCGGGTGGGAGGCTCCCCGCAACGCCCAGTCGTAGCCGATGTTCCACAGGGTGGGTCCGAGGACCGACCCCTGTGGAACACCGCACGTCATGGGCGTTCGCACAACGTCCCCTACTCGGTTGGCGTAGAGGACGCTGCGCCCCTCCAAATAGTCTGCCACCAGCCGACAATACATCAATCCTGGGCAAATTTGAGCTGTTTGCTTTAACAAAGCTTGGTTCCATTGTAATAATCGAGTGGAGTCGGTAAATCACACGTAAACAAATAAAAAATCAATCCAAATGCGTAATCAGTAGTACTGAGAACAACAAACAGAGTAGTTTACCTTAACGTGACGTAATACACTGTGATTGGTGTTTCAGCCAAAATGGCCGAATGCAGTATTTTAATGATTTAATTTATTGAAAATCTTAATAATCTCAATTATTTAGATAAATCTAAAGTAGCGTATTAAATTTTTTTGATATGTATTTTCCTTTAAAATCATTAATGCATCGATTCTTTTATACTGTCGTCACGCCTATTCTGTATATGAAATCTCATGAAACCTCGCATACTTCCCCGCGTCGAATCGTCCGAATCTGAGACTCTCTCAAGAGAGATTGACTCTTTCGACGCGTTCGGCTCGGATAAGTGTGCGTTCACCTTTAATATTAGAGTTTAGAATAATAATGTATAGAAGGATATTTCGGTACTTAAGTGATCAGAAACGTGAAGCAAAAAATATTACATGCGTGCAAGTGATTACATGCGTATACACGCGCACCACTATGCAATCGAGTTGCCTCTAATATTTAACTACCACAAAATCAGGGCAAATGATTATTACTTAGACGGTCTCATGCTTCTTTTTAAATTTAATATTTTTGCTTACGTATCCCCATATTCTTAGTTGTTACCTTATCTTCAACACGCAAAGAAACAATTGTGAATTTTTACACTTTATATTCCAATAAATAATATCAATATTATCATTGATTTTGAAGTAAAGATAAAAAAAAAACAACTTTCTTACTTGTTTTTTTATCTATCTATATCTATGTGGGTCTATCAACGTGGGTTAGTTTTAAATTACATACAAGAAAGGTAACATACCAACATAAATATAACATATAACATACCAACATAAAATATAACATACCAACATACAAAATAAAATATAACAGTTATTTTATGGAATATGTAATATTTACATAGAAAGAAATACAATTATTACAAATAATACAAAAATCATAAAACACAACACAACACTTTCATTATATGTATGTCTGTGGTAATATAAACTACTTGCACTAGCATGTTCAAATACTAAATAAGGAACACATATTAATATGAAGTTTGACAGTGTCAATATATTTATTTGTATAATATCAATTTTGTTGAATAAAGTCTACACCTAAAGTCCCGTACAGACGTTGTCCGAGCCTAGGCCAACGCGAGCGTCGGCAAATAGGTACAAGGCGAGTGCTAGCGTCTACACGTTGGCCGAGTGCGGCGAACGCCAACGCGAGTGGCCAACGTAGACGAGCGTTTGTAGAAGTGTCTACACGTTGGCCTCGGTCAGTGTTCCTTGTGCACTGAAACACTACGGTCGTTGACATTGTTAACGTTGCTGCAGCTTCGACTATTTATTTAATGAGCGTATATAACTATTATCTCAGTGTATGCCGCAGTAAAGTGGGAAAAAAAGAAGGTGGTTGATATTGAGTATTTACAGAAATAGAACAGTGTAAGATATTTCCGTGTGGTGACGGAGTAAGAAAAAAATTCACCAGTCCCTATCTTGTCTGTGAATGTCGTAAAAGACGATTAAGGGAAATAATACATAATAAGCATATAACATATATGCAAGAGAAGGAAACCTCGAAATAAAACCCTATACCAATCTGTCTGACTAGCATGGAATACTAAGGTCAGTTGCCCGCCTATTGTGGAGGAGACTCGAGCCCAACAGTAGGACGTATATTAGGTAAAATGATGATGAATGATGAAGATACATTTTGATACTATAGGTAACATATAGGGTGACTTGGATCTAATTATTTACGTCGCATATCTAGAAGTAGTGATGCAAATTTGAAAATATAATCATTTATATTGAGCGACAATATCACTTTAAACACGTCTAACCGCGATGGATGTCAACCGTGTAATGACGACTCGACCAACGTGTAGACGGCATTCGCCGAGCGTAGACGAGTGCCTTTGATTTGTGCACAAAAACCGACACCGAGACGAAGTGAGGCAAGTGATCACGAGTGACGGCGAGTGAAGACAAATCAGCTGTCCACACGTTGGCGCTTGTATTCACTCGGCCAACTAGGCGAGCGACGGCGAGCGTTGGCCAACTAAGGCAAATCGGGTGTACACACGTTGGCGTTCGCCATCGCTCGCCTGCACTCGGCCAACATGTAGACGCCCTATTAAATAACGTATAGAAGGTAAATTGGCGCACAAAAAGTGAAGCATTTCAATTGGAGCTTAATGGAGCTTACGCCGGAACCGTTCCGTAATGTACAAGGTCACTGTACTGCACGTACGTACGCAACTTTTAAATAATAAATAGGTAATTATACTACACATTTAAATTACAGGCTTATTTCTTACTACAATTTATTCAACAAAATGGAAAAATATCTACGCCCAGAACGTTTTGATGGAGATACATCCTCGACTTAAGATCTATCCCTTTTTTTTTGTTCACGCTGTGGAAATGCATTTACGCAAACTATTCCCTAGCCGATTACAGACGGGAGTGTGTGTGGGACTCGCCGGCCACAAATATGACCGAAATACCCACTAAAACCACAGCGGCCCCTTCCACGCTTTTACGGGGTGCCAGAGAGATTATCTGATGACATTCTATCCCCGACACACCAACGCTTGGTCGTCTGACCGCGTCCTGTCATCATTCAGGGCGGTGGGCGAAGAAGCGCATAACGGCGTCTCTTCCTCCCTGGTCGCCGCCGGCGGAGCGAGTCAGCGGACGCAAGCGCCTCGCGGGCACGCTCCGCGGCCTCCTTCTTTGTCATGACAGCCTCACAGAAGGAGGCCATCGACGACCAACAGCTGTCACTGTCGAGCATCTTGGAGATGATGGTCGGCAACGACAGGTTCGTTGTTTCTATCTCCGTTGACAGGACGTGGCGCTAAGGCCCCCAGGCGGGGCATACTTCCAGTGTTTGGCGCGCATCGTCGATTAGCGCGCCACACTCATGGCATCCTGGGGCCTCTTCTCTTCCAATTTTATGCAGGTACTTACCGAAGACCCCATGTTCGGTAAGCACCTGCACCATCCTAAATGTAAGGCTACCGTGCCTTCTCCACAGACCCGCTTCGGGGGACTCTAGATCTTCTCTCCACCGCCGGATTAAATCCCTTCGAGCCACTTCCTGGACTCTGCCCAGTCCCCTTATGGACACTTGTTCCCCGTTGGCTCGTGCTGTGGCGCGGAACCGGTACACTTCTACCAACGCCTTCGC
Source organism: Lymantria dispar (assembly GCA_032191425.1). NCBI lineage: Eukaryota > Metazoa > Arthropoda > Insecta > Lepidoptera > Erebidae > Lymantria > Lymantria dispar. The sequence goes on from CM063457.1 coordinate 24,367,132, forward strand.
CACCAGTGGCCAAGGCGGGTCGCCTGCCAGCAGTGTCGCCGCAGTCCAGGACATAGTACGGTAGCCTCTAATAGCCCTCACCACCATGGCCCTCTGCGGTCGTCGCAGAAGAGAAGATCTATCCCCTCAGTGGACTCATTGGAAAAAAACGTTTGAAAATTTTCTATCAATCATCTCAACGAAAGAAAAATCTACTACAAATGAAATTAAACTACAAATTTTAGGCAATCATCTATCTCCTACATTATATGCTCATATACAGGACTGCACCAAATATAATATTGCCTTGCAGCAACTTGATGCCATATTTTTGAAGCCGCCTAATGATATTTACTAGAAATAGACCTGCTAAACGATCACAACAAACGGGTGAGTCTATTGATCAATATTTACAAGCATTAAAACTGCTCTCGAAAGAATGTAATTTTTAGCAAGTGACAGCTGAAGAAAATCAAAACGAATTCATTAGAGATGCATTTATAGTAGGATTATCATTCCCACGTATACGACAAAGCTATTAGAAAGCAGTACTCTCACATTAGATGATGCTTTTAAAAAGGCTCGTGCTCTTGGAATGGCCCGGTTACACAACGATGATTATCAAGTGACAACCACTAATTCCTTTGTCATTGCGGCCTCTACAAGCAATTACAAAACAAATATCCAAGAATTATGCTATTTTTGTGGTAATAAAAGACATGCATGGCGAAATTGTCCAGCTGCTAGTTCTACTTGTCTAAAATGTCAAAAAAAAGGACATTTTGCAAGGGTTTGCAAAAGTACAGCCCAGGCCTCGGCATTTGCTACTCAAAATGATGGCACTAAGGGAGATGAAGCACCACAACAAATGATTTCGTGTATTGTAGCTGCTACAACTGATCTTAATAAAACTATAGTTTCAATGATTCTAAATGGATCAATAAAAGCCAAAGCATTAATCGATACGGGCAGTACTGCAAGTTTCACTGATGGACGCTTAGTTCTCCAACATAAACTTCAATTGCTTCTGTGCAATCAAAACGTCAGCATGGCAGCTTCTAATCTCAAGACAAATATAAACGCAATGTGTTCAGCGAATATGGATTTACAAGGCCATATTTTTCAAGCAGACTTACTAGTTATTGATAATCTATGTACAGATGTGATCCTAGGCCATGATAATCTTATGAGGCATAAGTCTTTAGAAGTGGCTTTTGGGGGAAAGGAAGCTTCCTTGAAATTATGTACACTAGCTCAAGGCAATGTAGAACCAGTCTGCTTATTTCCAAATATTTCACCACACTGCAAACTTATTACTGTAAAGTCTCGAAGGTTCTCAGAAAGTGATATGCTGTTTATTAGCATTGAAGTGAAGAAACTATTAGCTGACGGGATTATAGAATCCAGCTTGTCGCCATGGAGGGCGCAAGTACTCGTAACTACGAATGACAATGATAAGAAAAGAATGTGTATAGACTACTCTCAAACAATTAATAGGTATACATATCTTGACGCCTATCCTTTACCAAATATTGAAGGCTCAGTATCTAAAATAGCAAAGTACAAGATATATGTATAGTAAAATCGATTTGAAAAGTGCTTACCACAGATTCCAATTTTACAGAAAGAAAAGCAATATACAGCCTTCGAAGCTGATGGTAGTTTGTACCAGTTTAATAGAATACATTTTGGAGTTACTAATGGAGTAGCTGCCTTTCAAAGAGCTATTAATAATATTATCACGAAGGAAAATTTAAAAGGTATTTATGCGTATTTAGATGACATCACTATCTGCGGAATGGATCAAACTGACCATGATCGAAAGCTACAGCATTTTCTTGACGTTGCGAAGCGCTATGATTTAACATTGAACCTTGATAAGAGTGAATTTTCTTTGAAAGTTATAAATATTCTTGTTTACACTATATGTGATGGGATAATTAAACCTGATGCAGATCGCCTACGTCCATTATTAGATCTGCCTCTACCTTCTGATTCAGTATCGCTGCGTCGGCCATTAGGGTTATTCGCTCATTAGGGTCGAGGCGGCCACAGTGGATCACTTTTTTTCCAATGACCCTACACTAGATTTGAAAGAGTATTATGGACAAGTAAAGGGATTAATACATAGTATAACTATCGAACTTTCATAATTCAAATCGATTTAGGTAAAAAATGTAATATGCTGGGTAATAAAATGCATTTTTTAAAAAATATCATTTGAGCCACTGTGTACTGGGGGTCGGATACAGTGAATAGGCCCTCAGTTCACAGTGAATCAAGTAGGTCCACAGTGAATCATCAATAATATAACCTGAATAATAATACACTTTTTTACGTTTTATCAGTTTTTATTTATTAATTTCAGAAAATAATAAATGTTACATTAATCATAATGACTTTTTCATTCTTAAAACTAATAATTTACAAACTTAAATGACTATTTCAGTCTCAAGAATATAAATGTCAAAAATTTTTGAAACGTTCGTTTTTCTTTTCTTAATTATGTAAATAATCATCTGATAAGTATCTAAGTAACAAATATAAAGCGACTTTCAGTCTTTCAAGTGAAATTTTTTGGATTACAATTTGTCTTTTTATTATTATTATTTTTAGTTTAAATAATTAGCTGATAACTGTAATGTAAACTAAGTAGGTAGCAAACACTGGTTCAGTATGTTGCAAAAACAATAAAATAAAATTAAATAAATTTTAGAAAACAACATGAAAAGAAAAAAAAACAATGTTCAGCGAATATTGAGAAGTGATAGATCTGTAGCAAAAGATAAATATGATTGCTGTCTCGATGTGCTTCCAGAGAAATCAGGCTTCGGTAATATTAGTTTGATGTCCTGTTCTTTGACATATGAAATATCTGGCTCGTTTGGATTGTGAAATTTATTTATAGATTTTCGACGCAGATAAATAATGCAATATTCTAATTTTTTATTACGACTCTCTAACACTTTACCAACGTAATATATTTGTGTTTTCTTTGTAGAAAATTCAACCAAAACATATTCACCCTCCTGTGGTGTATGAGACAGTGGCCTTTTCAAATAATTGGAAGTGATAGGGACAATATAATTTTCTACTTCTTCATCAAGCCAATCATTATCCTCATCAGACTCTTGATATGGAATTTCAAAAAGTTCATTTTCGGAATCATTTTGGAGAATCTTCTTAGCTGTTTTTCTTTTTTTAGCTTCTTTTCGGTTTTTTGAGAAATTTTTATCCATTTCGATTTCCAGTTTTTCCGGAGTATCTGTTGCAATTAAACTTCTTCCCAATTTTCGTGCTTTTCTTTTCGATTTTCTAGGTCCTGCCTTTATTGGGTTTCTGAATTCAAAGGGAGATATTATCTTTGATTTTTTATCAACAATCGAGGGAGCTGTTTCTGCGAATGATACAAGGTTTATATTGGCAACCAACTCTATCGATGGTGGAGGTGGTGATGATATTAAGATACCTGAAATGTCAGAATTTCCGTAAGCTGTAGGTGTAGGTTCTCGATCATAAGACTCCTGCAAGATTGATGGAGAATCATTTCTTTCAAGAGAGATAATGTTGTCTAAAGGTCGTAAAGCAACCGAAACTTTCTCAGATAAATTTGATACAGATCGAACCTCTTCTTCAAATATTGTAACGTCAGAGCTACTTGAAAATCGAGAGTTAGCTAATTCGGTCGTAGAATCCAATTGAAATGAATCCTTTGTAGATGGACCTGGTATATTTATATCGTTATAATCTTGAGAAGGTCGTGGTAGTATTGTAGATGCTTCTTCACGTGGTTCACAATCGGGACATGGGCGGTCAGTAACTGACGGTGGCAAGAAATCATCATTATCAAACAAATTTCTGTCAAACGGAATGATACCACAAGTTTTGAATGCTTTTGTAATATTAATTGGAGTCATGACTTTCAAAAAAGCATTGCCAACAATCTCACCAACATCATATATTGTGACTGGCTTGCCAGGATTTTGTAACATCCAAGCGTCTATACCTGCATTATAGTAAGTCTTAAATGGTCCGTATATGCCAACATCCAATGGCTGCAACTTTCCCGAAGTATGTGGGTGAAGGGTAAGCACGTGAACACCTGATGCTTTAGCGATATTCAAGGCTTCAATGGATAAATGCGATTCATGGTTATCCATTATTAGTATACTTGGATTTTCCGGAGTTGTATTTGAATATTTGATAAAGTGCTTCATTACTTCTGGAAAAATTTCACAGTTCATCCATCCTGTTGGGGTTGCAAGTCCAAGAGTACCCGTCGGTGTATTCTTTATCATGAAATTCTTGAATTTTTTTCTTGGGAATACCATCACCGGTGGTAACGCTACTCCACTCGCGCCTATAATACAACAGGTGGTGACGAGTGTGCCTCTTTCACCACTTGTTACTTTACCTATATTTTTATGGCCCTTTGGTGCGATGACTTTTTGCGGTTTTTGGACCGTAGTAGTTGAAGTTTCATCTAGATTAAATATTCTTGTTCCTTCGGCGAAAGTGGAGTGCCTTTTCATTAAATTTTCCAAATTATTATAAAATCTTTCGACATTTGTTCGATTGAATGCTGATGCTCTTGCGAGACTGCATGCCTCAGGTTTTCTCAGAGTGAGTTCTGGATTTCTCTTTCTAAAATGTAAAAGCCAAACTTTTCCTGCCATTTCAGTCTCTTTCCACGAACCTGGCATTTTTAAATTATTGACATGTGCCATTTGGTATGCTATTCTTCGGCATTCTTTCGTGCTCAATCCGTAAAACAGCAGTGCACAATATGTAAAATAATCCTTTAAATGTTTTTCTTGCTCTTCATTGAAAACTTTGTTAATGCTGTAATTTGGTGTTAAAGTAGCCTGATCGATATTCATATTTTTTGTTTTATGGAAATAACGTCTCAATGTAGTGAAAGGAATGCCCGAAAGTTTTGACGCTTTCCTCACACTCATGCCATTTTTTATATTTTTCAAGGCTGTTTTCATTTCATCAGCCGTATGTTTTCCGATTTTACGGGGCCTTGCCGGACGACCCATGCTGTAAAAGAAATATACCGAAAATTATAATATATTTTCTAGTATTAAATTGAATCAATTATTAACAGTCAGTACACAGTGGATCATAAGCCACTGTGTACTCAAGCAGTATGAGCCACTGTGTACATAACCGCCATTTTGAATTTAACCTGTACCATGCACGACAATTTTGCTTAAATGAAGTTGCAATATATGCGAAAATTGCCTTAATTAAACTTATTTCATACTGAAAACATAAAATTGTTGGTGCAGTGAAAAGATAGTAAACAAATAACAAATGTATCTTACCTTAAAACTCACTTTTTCACTAATCGAAACAAAAAATTGCTCACTGCACTCACTCCTTAGATCGTCGATGCGAGCGAACTGGTTGTTACATGAACCTATACCGAGACCTTGCAAGGAGTGAGAGAGATAGAAAAGCATCTCTAATTCTTTCTATGCAACGGCCTCTGCGCCACTGTTGCCGCTATAGCCACTGTTGCCGCCTCGACCCTATTCTAAATGGATCCCAAGATTTTCAGAAAAGATTCAGCCTTTAATTACTCAAACTAAGTTTCCGTTAAATTCAGATGGCACCAAAGCGTTTAAAGCTCTGAAAGAAGAGATAGCAAGATCAGCAGTAAAAGCAATAGATGATAAAATACAGTTTGTGGTTGAAACAGATGCTTCAGATTACGCTATCGCGGGCACCTTATCACAAGAAGGTCAAGGCCAGTAGCTTTCTTCTCCCGAAGCCTTCAGCGAACGCAACTACCCAGACATAGAAAAGGAAGCTGCAGCTATAGTGGAATGTGTACGGAAATGGAGGCAATTTCTCAGCGGGAGGCCTTTTAAACTGATCACAGATCAAAAATCAGTCGCGTTTGTGTTTAATCACCATCATACTTCAAGAATCAAAAATAATAAAATACAACGTTGGCGCTTAGAACTTTCTATGTGTAACTTTGACATCGTGTATCGTCCCGGTAAAGATAATTTGGCAGCTGATGCTTTATCAAAAGCTAACAAAACAGCAGTTGCTTCTATAAACAGCACAGTAAATAAATTAAAAGAAATTCATAAAACGTTACGTCATGCAGGAGTTACAAGAATGATGCATTGGGTAAGGACAAAGAATTTGGCATACTCTACTGACGAAATAAAGCGAATGACTTCAGATTGTAATGTATGTGCCGAAATGAAACCTCGTTTACAACGAAATGTCGGCAATTTAGTAAAAGCAGTAACGCCCTTTGAAAGAATATCACTAGAGTTTAAAGGTCCACTTCCTTCAGATGGCATAGCAAAGAATCGTTACATCCTCACTATTGTGGATGAATACTCTCGCTTTCCTTGGGCATATCCTTGTCCAAATTTGAGCACGAAGACTGTGATAAATAAACTCGCAGACTTATTTTCCATTTCCTATCAAAAGAGTTGAAAGATTTTCTACATGAGCAGGGCATTGCTACTAGCTATACTACGCCGTACAATCCCCAAGGCAATGGCCAAACAGAGAGATTTAATGGAATAATTTGACGGACTCTACAACTAGCTCTTAGAAGCTGTAACCTACCTATTAACAAATAGGAATCAGTTTTAATCCAAGCTTTACACTCCGTGAAATCACTCCTTTACACAGCCACGAACAGCACACCACATGAACAGATGTTTTCCCATCCCAGGCGATCCTCAAATGGGCAATCCATGCCCACGTGGCTTACTATACCGGGTAAAGTATTAATGCACAACCATAACCGAACCAGCAAATACGATCCAGAGGTTGAGGAAGTTGATGAAGATGTTAGAGAGTAATCCTCAACATTCTCGTGTGCGCTTAGACAGTGGTAGAGAAGTAGTTGTCTCCAATTTCCAATTTGAGTAGTAGCAATGCTGCTGCACTTCGTTCGGTGAGCGAGAGAGCCGGGAGCCCAACTTTCTGGGTGTGTTTGTGTGTAGCGGGTTTTGGTGAGGCCTGAAACCTGCGGTGGTGAGGTCTTGGTCGGGGTATTGAGCGTGAGGGGCTGGCATGGTGTACAGGGAGACCCGATGGGAATGGTCAACACCGGCCACCTGCCGGTCAGCAGGGGACCCGAACCCAGGATCATCCTCCCTGGGAGGCTGTCCTACCAACCGGCGAAAATCCCGTTGGGTAGTCGTCGTGCCGGTATGGGAAACCGAAGTGGACCTTGGCGGCTACCCACGGTGGGGCATCGGGGGCCCTTCCGTGTCAGCTTCTTTCTTCTTCGTGTCAGCTCCTCAAAAAACTCACTCCACGACCATGCACTATGCCCCGCCCTTTTTTTTTGGTATCACCGAACTCCGTTGTACACATTCACACTCCCTTCTTCCTTTTCTTAAATTAAAAATCATGGCCAAGAAAGTTAAAAAGAGACGATTTTCTACGGCGGTCCCCTTATCCACATTTGATATGGATTTTTGCAATATCAGGGGTTTACATAGCAATCTCGACGGGGTCCACCATCACCTCGAGACGGTGCGGCCTGCCTTATTCTTTTTAACGGAGACGCAGATAGGTGCTCCGGATGACATTTCGTGCCTAAATTACCCCGGCTACGAGTTGGAGCATACCTTCCGTCGTAAAGTCGGGGTGTGCGTATTCATCCGGGGTGATATCTGCTGTCGCCACCTTCGGACCCTCGAACATGGTGACTTGTCAATCCTATGGCTACGCATAGACTATGGAGGGCTTACCCGCATCTACGCATGCCTCTACAGGTCCCATGGCAATGATCCGATCAATTCAATTATTTGAGAACGTCCAATGGGGGATTCACGACATATTGGAGCAGTGTCTACAGTGACTATACACCAGCACGGATACCAGGTAGTGGTTGAAGCTCCTCTTGGGTCTTTTGACCACTGCTTGGTTCGTAGCAGTGCCCCTGTTGTAAGGCCTAGTCGTTCTAAGGCGACTGGGACTCGCAGAGTCTGGCAATATAAGTCAGCAGATTGGGATGGACTCCGCGAGTTTTACGCATCCTACCCATGGAAGCGGCTTTGCTTCGCCTCTGGGGACCCTGGCGTCTGTGCGGACTGCGTTACCGAAACGGTTATTATGGGGATGGAATTATTCATCCCCAACACCAAAATACCCGTCGGTGGCCGCAGCCGACCCTGGTTTAACAAAACCTGCAGGACGGCTGCATGCCAGAAACAGTCTGCATATCAGGCCTGGAATAGGGCCAAAAAATACCAGGACCCGAACGCCAAAGAGGTGAAGCGGAAATTTAATGCTGCTTCTAGATCTAGTAAGAAAGCTATTGCCAGAGTTCCGCCTTGGGAACATGTTGCCAGAAATGGCGAGCGATTGCAAAGCTATCCCGCTGGGAGTCGTGCATTCTGGTCGCTTGCCAAGGCTGCCCAAGGCAACTTCTGCCAGCCCAATCGCCCACCACTACAGAAACACGATGGTAATCTGACCCACAGCGCAAAGGAGAAGGCCAATTCTTTGCCTGTAACTCGACTTTGGATGCCGGAGCTGCCACACCACCTACCATCCCACGGTGTGAAACTCACTGCCCGAAATCCGCATCACGCAGCGAGTGGTTAGGCTGGAGCTGCGGCTTTTAGACGTCCATAAGTCGTGTGGGCCGTATGGCACCCCTGCAGTGGTACTAAAGATGTGCGCCCCTGAATTGACTCCCATCCTCACGCGCCTATACCGACTTTCCTACGCTACTAATAGGGTTCTGTCTTCGTGGAAGGTAGCCCATGTCCACCGGATCCCTAAAAGGGGAGACCGGTCTGACCCATCGAATTACAGACCAATTGCGAAAACATCCTTGCTCTCCAAGATAATGGAGAAGGTTATAAACCGCCAGCTTCTGCAGTACCTTGAGGATCGCCAGCCTATCAGTGATCGCCAATACGGCTTTCGTCATGGTCGGTCGGCTGGTGATCTTCTTGTGTACCTCACATACCGTTGGGCAGAAGAGGCCTTGGAGGGCAAGGGTGAGGCGCTGGCATTCAGCCTAGATATCGCAAAGGCGTTCGATAGGGTCTGGCACAGGGCACTTCTATCGAAGCTACTATCATACGGAATCCCCGAGGGACTCTGTAATTGGATCGCCAGCTTTTTGGATGGTCGGAGTATAAAAGTCGTCGTAGATGGCTCCTGCTCCGATACCATAACCATTAATGCTGGTGTACCACAAGGCTCGGTGCTCTCCCCGACATTGTTTATCCTGCATATCAATGACATGCTCTCTATCGAGAGTATGCGTTGCTATGCGGATGACAGCACGGATGATGAGCGGTACACCGAGCTACGGAATATCCCTCGGAGTACTCAGGAAAGAAGGGTGCAACTTGTGTCTGAAGTCGAGCGCTCTCTGGGGCGGGTCTCGGAATGGAGTGAACGGAACTTAGTCCAGTTCAATCCCACAAAGAGACAAGTCTGCGCATTCACTGCAAAAAGGACCCGTTTGTCATGGCGCCACAGTTCCAAGGAGTAACTCTCCCAATTTGTGAGAGTATTGGGATTCTCGGCGTCCAAATATCGAGCAAAGTCCAGTTTGGGAGTCATTTGGAGGACAAATCCAAATTGGCAAGTAAAAAGTTGGGCGTCCTGAACAGACCCAGGCAGTACTTCACACCGAGACAGCGTCTTGTGCTATACAAAGCACAAATTCGTCCTCATGTGGAGTACTGCTCACATCTCTGGGCAGGTGCGCCCAAATACCAGCTAGGCCCACTTGACTACCTGCAAATACGGGCCGTTCGAATCGTCGGGATCCCAATCTTAAGGAAGGATTGGAATCGCTGGAGCAGCGGAGAGACTTTCGGTCACTCTGTGTACTCTACCGACTCATTCACGGGGATTGCTCCGAGGAACTGTTCGACTTGGTATCACCGTCACCATTCTACCAACGTACCACTCGACATCGTAGCAGGGTTCATCCATTTCAACTGGAAACGTTATGGTCTTCAACTGTACGTTTCCAGCGATCATTTCTCGAATGAAGTCTAATAACGACGAAGACTTCGTTGATGCCATAGAAGATCTACCAGAGACTATTACATATTCCAGAAATGAAAATCGCCAACATTCTGACAGAGCTCGTCGTCGACCTGCTTATTTGGCTGATTATGTCACCTAATAAAAAGCCCAGGAGAATGTGGTAATATAAACTCCTTGCACTAGCGTGTTCAAATACTAAATAAGGAACACATATTAATATGAAGTTTGACAGTGTCAATATATTTGTATAATATCAATTTTGTCGAATAAAGCCTACACATTGAAATTACAGGCTTATTTCTTACTATACTATTTCCATTTCTTTATTTTCTCGATGACAGCTCCTGTGGGAACTTGAACGAGCGTCTTTTCTACATTATGTATACATTATTTAATAAAAATATGACGCTTACGCGCGTACAAGGTCATAGCAGAGTCGGAGAAACTGATAGGGATGGAGCTATCGATAAACGTAACACGATAAGAGACCCGATATTTACAAAGTGTAAGAAACTAAACTATTGCCGGATAATTTTATACAAATTTATTAACTAATATTACATTTCATTACAAGATGTAATTATATTATGTTGATTGTTCATTTATTTATTTTAATCAAAATCTGATGAATCGCCACTATCACTCGATGAGCTCTCCTCAACATTTATTATAAGTTCCTGTATTTCTATATTATCTAATGCCACATGAATTTCCCAATCCGACGCTATAATGTTTTGGGTTCTTCTCACAATTTTTTCCCAGTGTTCGGCGGTTACTTCCGCACATGCATTTTTTAATAAATCTAACATCTTGTTTGCCGTAAAAGGGGGATGGGTATTGTTTCGAGCGGCGGGTCCTTTGATTTGTGTCCATATTAGTTCTATAGCATTGTACAGACAATGATACGGCGGAAGTCGAAGAACCCAATGACCACATTCGGCAGCTATTTCGTCGGTAATATATCTTTTAGGGAGGCTTTTTTTAGATTTTAAAATATTCACTAATTGTACTATTAATAAAGTATCATCCACATTTTCGCCATGACGTTTGAGCCAGCAATTATCTCTTGTTTTTTATTGGCCTGCGTCGGCATTTTATCAATTTGTCTAGAGTGATATGTAGCGTTGTCCATAATAATTATCGACGGTTCTTCCAGAGATTGCACCATTTCTTTGAACCATCTTTCGTAAATCTCCGCGTTCATTTCTTCGTGGTGGTCCACTGTTTTCTTGGATTTAAAGGCCAGTAAAGCATCTGACACGAATTCTTTCGTAGACCCTGCATGGCATATGATAAGGCGTTCACATTTTCCCATTGGCACTGAACTAGTGGAAGCGGCGGTGTCGTCAGTCCAGTTCTTCGATACTGTGTGGTTTGCATTTACCAAGTCTCGTCAGTGAAAATAACATTTGACCAATCTGATATCTTTTTGGCTTCGCTCAAAAATTCGCAGCGAGCCATAGCAACGTCGTGAGGCTCCATCAATATTTTACGTTTGTCCGATTTTTTATAAGAAAATCCAATTTCTTTCAAAACTAAGCTTAATGACGATTTTTGGCCACGGAACAAACCACGTTCACGTAAAGAAACAACAAGTTTTTTAAGTGTTGGAATTTCTTTGCGCAAGTAATAGTCATATATATGATGACGAATAGCGTCAGCGTCGAAGTTGTCAACCGATGTCACACGACGTGGTTGGCGTTTCTTCTTCGGCGTACGAAGCTTATTTGCTTGCATGCCGCTTGTACCGTAAGCTTCGGTAGTAATTTTTGAAACAGTAGGTCCACTAATTCCTAATGCGGCCGCAACACGCTCTCGCACTTGCGACAGTGGTAATAACGGGCCACCATTTTGATATTCTGCTTCAAAGTAATTACGAACCTTGATCACCAGTTCTCTCGCAATCAACACGGAGGAATACAAAATACACAACGTAACGTATGGATAATGTGAAAAACTCAGCGAACAGAAACGTAGTGACCTTATAGCACGACCGTCTTGTTGCGAGTGACAGATTAAAACAAATACAAAATGGCGGTGGGTCATTGAGTGTTCCCAGCTTGAAAAAATATATTTGAATGTTTTTGTTGAATTTGTCTTTGTTCAAAACATATATACGATCGATATCATTACTTATTTGGTCACAACACTACAACTATCAAATTAGAACTGTCATCGAGAAAATAAAGAAATGGAAATAGTATACAACATCATACGATTCTTAACGAATAATGCCATATATTATATCTTCTCAAATGGTATTTAATTGTACAAACAGAATTATGATATTTAGTTAAACATGTCTATTAAGTTTTTTTTTATGTTTGCCCAATAAGCTATGAATTAAAAAATAATCCAATGGTATTTTCTAGCGTTCATGCAGATAATAATAACAAAAATGTAGGTAATTCTACATAGAAATCGATTATTAATTAATCGAGGGTGTTTCTTAACATGATGACTCAATTAATAAGTAATCAATATTTCTTTGAAAATTATGAATTTGTTTCATTAATCATTCTTCCTAAGTATTAAATTGAAAAGTCACTAATCATACTCCAAAGCCAAAAAAGGCATAGTGCTATTATTGAAAAAGAACATGAAAAAATGCAATTAAGCATTGTTTACAAACATTAATTTTAAGTATATTAAAGATAAAGAAAGGAAACGATGACTGTTAATAAGCTCGACTAGTTTATATCAAGAAATGTTATATGATAATATATTATATCTACACTAATATTATAAAGAGGAAAGATTTGTATTTTTGTATGTAACGAATAAACTCAAAAAGTACTGGACCGATTTTAAAAATTCTTTCACCATTGGAAAGCTATAATATCAGGGAGTAACATAGGCTATATTTTATCCCGGTATTTCCACGGGAACGGGAACTACGCGCGTAAGGCGACTGAATCCGAAGCGAAGCGATGGCGGATTGCTAGTAGGATTGCTGCACAGATGGCGTAGTGGTTAAGATAGCGACCTACAGTGCCAGTGTCGGGGGTTTGAATCCCACGCGGGACAACACTTTGTGCGATCCACAAATTGTTGTTCTGAGTCTGGATGTAATTTGTGTCCGTTAATTATATGTTTGTAAAGTCCCCCGCAATACAAGCATTATTTCCTTAGTGCAGGGTGTTGTCTTAAATAAATAAATAAAAAAAAAATAAATAAATAAGACTTGGCTGTATGGGCTTTATTCCCTTTTCCTATTCGAGTTCCGACGATAAAACTACGGAGGGTAGAGGTACAGTCCATTCTCAGTTATTTTACCTCTGAAATTTGTTGTCATAACTTCCCGTTATGTTGGCCTTTCTTGCCAGTGCTGCCTACTTAGGGGGTTTCCCCTCAAATTTAGGGGGTAAATAAGTGGGATGGGTTTTTTTTTTAGGGGCGTTCTATTTTTAGGGATTTTTGAAAAGAAAAACACGATATCAGGCTTATTTGCAAGGCAGCACTTTATGCGTCACTGGGTGTAGGCCAGCCTAGTGACGCTGTACCCCGGCCTGTTGGCTATACGGCTGAAATTTTAACACGTAGACAGGTACATAACTTCCCAGTATGAATATACTATTTCACTATACGTACTATCTGCCACTATACTATTTGAAATTCATCTCTAACCCGAAACGAGAGTGGGCCACTAGTATCATATATCATAGAATAAGCTTGAGATTACTTGAAGCTATGGAGTGTAGAAGTAAGGAGCACCATCTCGTATGGGGGATTAGTCGAAAAAGTGTCCACTTGTAAACAGCAAATTAATAGCGCTAGTGTAGCAAGTGGAAATGATATGAACTTAGCAGTTATAAACAGAGTTATGGAGTGAAGTGTGCTGGGTTGAAAAATTTTATATTTATCTTGACTTCTGTCGTTAAGAAATATGCAGTATTTAAAATCTCAACTATTTACGTAGTCAACTGTAATTTAGTAAATAATAACCTATGAAACTTAAGAGTGAAGTGTGCTGGGTTGAAAAATTTAATATTTATCTTGACTTCTGTCGTTAAGAAATATGAATTGCGCTGTAACAAAGCGGAAATGTTTCTTTCCTTTTCTAATTTAGTATCCTACTCTAATAATTTGTGGCGCTCTATTTAAAATTCTTCCACTTGCTACTATAGCGCCACCTTAATTTTCTCCTTTCAACGGACACTTTTTCAACACTGAGATGGTCCTCCTTACTTCTACACTCCATACTTGAAGCGATATTAAAGGTAGTGACAGTTGTGACAGTGTCAATATCAATTCTTTTTATATTCTTCATTAATTATTAACATGAACTTTTACATCTATTTTAAAACTGACATTTATGAAATTTACTTTTATTATTTTGCTTTTTAAGAACTTTTATTTTCTACTTTTTCAATGAGACGAAAGAAATTTTTCGTCCTTTTTTATTTCTCTATCTTATTCTAATAACTTTCAGCGCCTTTTTTAAAATTTACCCTGTTGCTACCGTAGCACCACCCTTATTTAGAAGATTTTAACGCACACTTTTTAGACATAGAGACGGTTCTCCTTACCTCTACCCTCCATAGATAAAACAAAAAATATAGAATAAATCTGTCATAAATTAGATTCTGGCGGGAATTTCGAAAGAGGCGGGCGTAATAAATTTTCTCCAGCGTAATTAAATTCAATTTTGTGTATAAGTCGTAAAATTAACTTGTATATAGTGTTATAAATTGCACATAATGGAAGTAAATGAGGGTGAGGGGGATAATCCCCCGAACCCTAAGGCTAGGAAAAGAAAAGAGGACTTGGACATGAGCAGTGGTGAAAGTGGTACAAGTTACTCAACGTTTTATAAACTTAATTATAAAAGACTATATCCTGAGCAATCAGGTATATTTGAATTTAAAGTATTTGTAGAAAGCCAAGGTAAAGAACGGCTGGGCGATAAAAGGCCGATCTATTTAAATCACATTTTTGCTGCTGCAGTGAAGGGTGTGGTGACGATACGGCGAGTAAACGCCAATAAAATAGCAGTAATATTTAGACAATATAATACAGCAAACAACTTCATTAATAACTCGAGTTTTCTTGAACAATATAAACTAAAAGTATATATACCAGCAGCACAAATCGAGCGTATTGGAGTTATTCGGTATGTATCAGTAAATATTTCAAATAAAGAACTGTACTCCAAACTATCGTCGGTACATGAAATAGTAGCCATACGTCGTTTCTCAAAAAAAGTGGGACACAGCCGTGTACCTTTACAAACAGTAAGCCTTATATTTTTGAGCAACCCATTGCCAGACTGTGTACAGTACGATTTGTTTTCATACCGCGTATTTGATTATATACCACCACTGCAGCAATGTTATAGATGTTTTAAATTTAACCATACAGCCAAAGTATGTAATAGCAAACAGAGATGCAGTTGCTGCAACGGTGACCATTTCTACAGAGACTGTGATAAACCCAATGAATTATGTTGTGCAAATTGTAATGGCCTACATCTAGCTATTTCAAAATTATGCCCAATTAAAATGAAAAAAATAGAAGAAAAAAGACATAAGATATCATATGCTAGTATTACAAACACAAAGATTATTGATAATTCATTTCCTGCTCTACCAAAAGCAAATAAAACAGCTAAGATACCATATAAATTTAATGATGTAAATAATTCCTCTGTAAGTAATGTATATCTCTCCTGTTACCCCTATAAATAATATAAATAACACTGTACCAAATGTAAATAAACCAGTTCTATTAAAAGCTGAGGAACTCAAGGCCCAGCTGCTTGTAAATAATGATTTAACCATGGCTATAGTTCGCACTTTAATTTCATTAGCTAATAAGACTGATAATACTCCTATTACAACTACCACTGTTAAGGATATGCTTTTTAAAAATCTTTCATAATGGATTGTACACCTAATACACAGTCACAATTACGGATTGCTCATTATAACATTCAAAGTGCAATAAATAAAAAGCCTATGTTAATACAATTTTTACAAAATTAGTGTATTGATATCTGTCTTCTCAATGAAACTTGGTTTAAAGACAGTGCTCGTATTTTGCACATACCAGGATATAATATTCATTTTAAAAATGCCAGGAATGAACATGGAGGAGTTGCTATACTCCTCAAATCATATCTTAAATATAAGTGTCTAAAGACTACTTTTTATGAAGATATCCAAAGTATTGCTGTATCTATATCAACAGGATGTAGTAATCTCTCGGTTTTATGTTGTTATTGTCCTCCTTCTAGTAGACATATTAGGTTAAATAAATTACAAAATATTTTAACAGATCTACCTAAGCCTATACTTGTAGCCGGTGACTTCAATGCACATCATATTGCCTTTGGATGCTTAACAACTAAAGGTCGAGGTCAACAATTATATGAAATAATTGATGAGTTAGATTTATGCATACTTAATGATGGTTCAGCAACCACAATTCACTACCCAAATACTACTCCATCTGCTATTGATGTCAGTTTTGTTAGTGCATGTTTAGCTCCACTTTGCAATGCAATTTCATGATGACAATATTGGAAGTTATCATTTTCCTACTATTATAGATATTAAACTGGGTATTGACAGGTATCAATATAATCCACCAACAGAAAAATTTCTGTATAACAAGACTGATTGGAATCAATACAATATGTTATCTAAAAACCATTTTAGCAATGTAATTGTAGATGTGAACAATCCATTGAAAACTTATAATGAGTTTTGCGATAGGCTAAATAATCTAAAACTGGAGTGTGTTCCCAAATTTATTAAAACTAGTACATATAGAAGTAAACCACCAGCTCCTTGGTGAAACCAAAAGTGTGAGCATGCTGTTGTCGCTACATATGAAGCTTTGAAATTGTATCGGGTCAATTCTACTTTAACTAATTTTCTTAAATATAAAAGACAAAATGCTATTAAGAAAAGGACAATTTGTGAAGAAAAAAGGAATAGTTGGAGAAATCTATGCAATAGTTTTAATAGAAATACTCCAGTTGGTAAGATTTGAAATTTGATAAAATGTTTAAAGGCATTAAATCCTTAAATAAATCATATTCTGATAATTTTGTTGGCCCGCTATTAGAAAAATTATCCTGTAATAGTACAGAGATAGAGAATTTAAATTATTATTTCAATCTTCATAATACCAATATTAGCACTACATTTTTATTAGATCCATTTACTTTTGTTGAATTTAGGAATAGTTTACAGTCACGCAAAAATACAACTTCAGGATTGGACGATTTACCCTACCTATTAATTAAAAATTTACATAATTCAATCCAAGAGTTATTTCTGGAAATACTCAATTCTCTTTGGCTTCATCAAATAATACCAGAATCATGGAATACACAATGTGTTATTCCTATTCTTAAACTGGATAAACCTCCAGAACATGCTGATTCTTATAGACCTATATCCTTGTCTTCATGTTTAGGTAAAATATTTGAATGCATGATTAAATTTCGTCTTGATTGGTTTGTTTAGAGTAACAACCTTATTCCTAGTATACAATATGGTTTTCGCAGAGGCGGAAGTTGTGCTGATAGTTTCTTGACCCTTATCTCTGACCTGGAAAATGACAAAAAATATAAATCAATAGTGTGTGCTTTTCTAGATGTTCAAGGTGCATTTGACAATGTCCAACCAGGGACATTGGTAAAAGTTTTGACCAATCTGGTTATGCCTGGCCTCTTATGTAAATGGATCTACAATTTTTTACACAATAGAACAGTATATGTTAAACATAATAACACTTTATATGGGCCAAAATTTGCTTCTAAAGACACAATGCAAGGAGCGAGCCTCTCACCTTTGCTCTATGATCTGTACACTAGTGAATTATCTATCAGTGGTTCTCAAACTTTTTAAATGACGGAACCCTTTTGGGAAGCAAAATACTTGATGGAACCCTACAATAAAACAATTATTTTTATAAGTGTATTCTATATTAATCGGCATAATAAAAGTACAATGTATCAGTTACTAATTATTATTTACTTCACCACTTGGTAAGGACAATAATAGAAAACATTAAAAAAGAAAAAATCTAACTAGTGGGAGGTATGAAACTGTTTTTTATTTTTCATCAATTGCTTGATATTAGGTTTGATGGAAGAAAGTTGGAGTCTCATATCAGCTTCGGCGTCCAGTCTATTGCGATATTTTGTTTTCGTGGCTGCGTAGGTAGAGAATCCTGTTTCGCACAAATATGTAGTTGGGAACGGGAGAAGAATATCCAGAGCCATTTGGCCAAGCATTGCATATTCATCTTGGATTCTGCACCAAAAATCATTAAGAGGCGTCGTTTTGAACAATGACTCCATACTTGTGTCTGATGACATTTCTAAAAGAGATTCATATATCTCATTTGACATGTTTTCAGGCTTTTCCAAGTTGGGTAAAAAAGGATTATGAATCCAGGAGTTCACTTTAATTTTTGTATTGTGTTCTTCGGGAAAATACTTTTCAAAAGATGCGCGCATCGAACTGAGATATTGGACCAATTCTTCAAACACATTATCTTCAAACATTTCTGAGTCGTTTTCGCTAACAAACTCACTGAGTAACGTAAAACTTTCTATTTCTTTCTTACCAATGCAAATGATCCAAAAATCTAATTTTCTTTTAAAAGCAGTTATTTTATTATAGGCCTGAAACACTGTTGTCTGTTTACCTTGCAACGATAAATTTAATTCGTTAAGTTTTTGAAAGATATCCGCCATAAAAGACAATCGGAACAACCAAGTTTTATCATACAAACGGTCCTTCAAATTAAAAGAAGTATCTGCTGAAAGAAACATTTGTAACTCGGCTCTAAGTTCAAATAGCCTTGTTAAAGTTTTTCCCCGAGACAGCCATCGCACTTCTGTATGGAGCAGCAGTGTTTTATGTTTGCTGCCATAATCTTCACACAATAATGAGAACAATCGGGATTGTAGTGGTCGTGATTTGATAAAATTAATTATTTTTACCGCTTCATCCATAACTAATTTTAGATTAGACGGCATTTGCTTCATCGCAAGTGCTTGTCTATGCAGAATACAATGACTGGAACTACAATTAGGCGCTTTATTTTTCATTCGTGACACTGCTCCTGCTGTTTTACCTGTCATCGCCTTGGCCCCATCTGTACAAATGTCAATGCAATTGTTCCAACTGAGATTATGTTCTTCAAAAAATATATTTATTTTATTAAAAATTTCTTCCCCGGTAGTGTTTGTAAGCAGCGATGAACACATAAGCATGTCTTCTTCAAAAGAACTTTTATATGGATATCTCACAATAACCAGCAGGATAGCCAAACCAGCGACATCAGTCGACTCGTCCATTTGCAAAGCGAATCGTGTATTTTGTAGACGTGTAACTAGTTCTTGTTTGACGTAGCTTGCCAGATCATGGATTCGTCGTGAAACAGTATCGTTTGATAGCGGAACAGTAGAAAGATGCTTTGCAGATTTTTCATCAAGCATACATTTTGTTATGTCTAATACACATGGTTTTATTAATTTCTCAGCGATAGTGTGCGCTTCACCTGCTTGTGCAATGCGATAGCTAACTAAGTATGATGCCTCCGTGGCCTTTTCGTTGGTAGTTTGTGTTACATGCATCATATTTTTTTGACTTTCTAATAACTGATCTTTTTTGCGAACAAAAAATTCTTTATTCTTGTCTTTAGTCTCGGGGTGTACGGTTTCTAAATGTCGACGCAATTTGGCAGGTGCCATGGAACTATTAGGAAGCAGTTTACTACAGAGCATGCAGAGAGGTGAGCCGTTGGAATCAACAAATCCGAAACTGATATAAGATTCATCATACTTCCTTTTTTTCGTCTTTGAAACCGTCGAGCTTGACGTCGTGGCACTCGTGGCATCATCTTCTGGATCGGTGATTGCTAAATTCTCCGCGCGCATTGCTTTTGAACATTCAGCGTCATTAGAAGATGTTGTTGGAACACGTTTAACACCTTTAAGCCAACGTTCCATTCTTCTTTATTTATAATGTTACAAGTTAGGATAGTGGGGTTTAAATAATGCACAATCGTTACTGCGTATAAGAGACTAAATTTAGAACCTACAGGGAAGAAATGTATAAAACTGAGACAACAGAATACAGCAGGCAGTAAAACAATGAACACTAGTTTCTCGCTAGCGAGCTTGTAAGTAGGTAGTAACTTATCGCTCCGAACGCTAATCATCAACTGACGACGCCAACTTTTTTTTTTTTTTTTTGTGTGTACAGCTGTTGGCCGCAGATGGCCTTGACAGCTTGACGCGGACTATGGGTGAGCGCTGAGGGCTCTCAACCCGGTCAGACGACGCCAACGCGCGATCGCCGCTTTTATACTTAGTCCTAGACTCGATCTCAAATATTCTCGAAAATACTCGAGTCGGCACCTTTGATAAACAAAAAGCAAAAATAAAAACAGAAATTTAAAAATAGCGTTGTAAACAATATCGACTTTATCCTTTGAAGTTAGAGACGAAAGTCGCTAGTTGACAACTATAGCGTCTAATTCAGAGGCGGCTTTTATCAAAGAGACTGAGCGCTTACAAGTATACTACCCGCTCGTTTTAAGTTTGCCGCTGGCGATAGGTATGAGTGTATGACGTTGGAAATTTTTTATTTAATTGTAACAATAAAAATTGTGTACGTTAGATATTTGGGTAAAACTATGACACATTATAAGTTTTGTTGTCACGTGGGGGAGGGTACGCGCATTCCACAGACCGGCAAACTTAGAGCGAACGCGTTGTACAAGTATAAAATTGTTGAGACCAAACTTATGAGATATTGTACCAGCTAATGTAACACAAGCTTATACAAATACAAATAAATAAATAAATAACATTCATAGCGTTTTGTCTCCGCGCGGCCGCGGAGTCCGCACAGCCGCGGAGCGACCAGAGAGAGGTGTTTTGATTTTTTTATTTCTAAATTCTTGCGGAACCCCGACAGAGGTATCACGGAACCCTAGGGTTCCGCGGAACACACTTAGAGTATAGCTGATCTATACCAATAAATAAAATTGGAGTCGTCTGTTTGTAATGTCAAAATAATAGACTTTTTCATGCTCACACGGTTATTTGCACGACACCTATGCCTAAAATAGCAATTAAAAAATTTTTGTCTGTCTGTCTGTTTGTTCCGGGTAATCTTCAAAACGGCTGGACCGATTTCAAAAATTCTTTCACCAATGGAAAGCTATAATATCAGGGCGTAAACTAGGCTATATTTTATCCCGGTATTCCCACGGGAACGGGAACTACGCGGGTAAAACGACTATAACATATAACCGAAGCGAAGCGAGGGCGGATTGCTAGTGTAAATATATAAATACCAATAAGGTAAATATTTTGCAATTTGCTGATGACATTGTTTTTATAGTAATGATTATCATGTAGATATAGCTGTTAATAATGTAAATAATGCTTTGAAAGAAATAATTCTTTTGTAAAGCATGTAAATGCTTACTATAAATGTATACTAAATTTGGATATTAAAATTATTAACCCCAATAAAAGCAATGTTATGATTTTTAGTAAAAACACACCTGCATTGGATGTTACATATAATAATATAAAAATGCCAGTAACAGATTCACACAAATTCCTGGGTGTTATTATAGACAAAAAATTAACTTTTGAACAACACATCCTCACTAATATTATAAATGCGAAAGTATGTTTTTTTGTTTGTTACGCTTTCACGCTTAAACCACCGAACCGATTTCAAAAATTCTTTCACCAATGGAAAGCTATAGTATCAGGGAGTAACATAGGCTATATTTTATACCGGTATTCCCACGGGAACGGGCACTACGCTGGTAAGGCGACTGAAACCGAAGCGAAGCGAGGGCAGGTTGCTAGTAAAATATATAGCACAAAATGCTCTAATGGGCATTAATATAATGCGGTGTTTAGCAGTGACTTGGGGTGCAGACCCTAAGACACTATCCTTATTGTATAAAGCAATAGTAAGAAGTCATTTTGACTACAGCTGCTTAGCATATGTAAATAGTAAGCATGTACATAAATTAGATATAGTACAAAATAAAGCTCCGAGAATTATTTTAGGTGCCATGTGCTAAACTCTCATCAGAGCTATGGAAGTTGAATCACAAATTATGCCGTTACGTCTCAGGAGATGATTATTATGCAAAAGATACTGTGCTAAGAAGATAGCATCAAATAACAAGCAGATAATCAATAGATTTATACCTCATGCATTTAGTCTTGAGGAGTCACTTACATCTGGCAGCACGCTACTTTCAGGGTCCTTTCCACACATTTCTCATATATATCTGCAAATTAAAAGAAGTTTTACAAATATTTTTAAAAATAATCTATGGCCATGTTACTCAGTTTCATACAATAGTATTATCCTTTTAAATAAAACTACTTTACGGATTTTATCGCGTTTGTATTTGATTTTTGATTACCCGACGTTTCAAACACTTTACAGCGTTCATGATCACGGGTGGACTAAGATGTCTCACGTCCAACAAGTCATCGTTACTGCAGAAAATTTTATTTATCCTACCTATCAAAGTAATTAATGAGCGAATAGACACTAATGCAGAATATCTTAGATTCTTAGAACATAACAGAAAATTTTATAGATTGTATACTGATGGAAGCAAAAGTGATTCTCATGTACGCAGTGCTGTGTATGATCCTCAAATAAATTTTTCTCAGAGTTTTATTTTAGACAACAACTGTTGTATCTTTACTGCTGAAGCATATGCTGTATTGCGGCATATATATGCGGCATTATATATCAACAGTAAATTCTTGTAAATATTTTCTGATTATCACAGACTCTTTAAGTTTAATCCATAGCCTAGTAGACATTAAATTCCATTATAAAACCAATTACCTTCTATTTAATATTAAAGTTTATTTGTATAATTATGCAGTCAAAGGTACAGAAGTTCATTTTATGTGGGTACGCTCCCACATAGGAATCACTGGCAATGAGATAGCCGATAAGACAGCATTTGATGGAATTAATGCAATAGATGTGAGTTCAATTATCCAATTTCCATTTTCTGATTGCAATTTATCAATTAACAAAGAAATAAGGAACCTATGGTTAGAATTTTGGAAAACAGACATAGAAGTGAAAGGAAAATGGTATGGTGAAATTCAGCAAGACTTACCGAATAAGCCCTGGTTTTATGAATCAAATACAGCTAATAGACATTTCATAACAACTATATGCCGTCTCAGATTGGGACATACCACCACACCCTCTCATTTACACCGTCTGCACATAAAATCAAATAGCACTTGTGAATTTTGTAGAAATCCTAAATGTGATCCAGAACACCAGTGTGCCTACTCTGGAATCTCGATTCCAATCTTAAATCCAATCGCAGCTCGAATTTGAGCAAATTTGGTACTCTTGAAAGCGACACTAACGCACGATTGGAATCAAATTCAGTAGAATATTTTTGAACTAAATGAATTCGACTCTCGTCGATTAAATCAAATATTTGCTACTCCCGACGCGATTTTGATGTAGTTTAAAATCGTTAATGTTGCACAGTTGCAAGAAAGCGTCTTTGTAGTGATCGAGTTCGATAACGTTATTAATTTAAAATAAGAAAATACGACACATTTGGTGAAAATAACAACGCCAAACGCGAAGAATTCATTCTCGATTTTGTTCAAGAGTACCAAATATAAGTTTGGTGAAATTGGAATCGAATCGGATTCGAAATTAGAACGGATTTCCAGAGTAGGTACACTGATCTTGGCGTGTCCGTCATTTTCATTGCAACGTTTGGTTCTCGCAAGTGAAATAAGTGTTACACAGCTAAATATACCCTCCCGCCGCTTGTGTGATTTACTTAAAAACAAAGAGTGCTTTCATCCAATATATAACTTTATAAAGAATACGTTTGCTAAACTTTGAATACTGCGCTGCATAATACAATGAAGATTTCAAGTAACAAGTCTTGGCTTAAAGGTCCTAGTAAGCGAGCCATAAACTCCACAAAAAAAAAAAAATAATAGTCATAAATCTGTGCTGGTCTTGTGTTATGGATAACCTATTGTTTGATAAACAATAATTTAAAATTATAAATTATTATGGCTACAACCGTTGTTAAATATGTTGGGAGAACAACAGATTTTAAAGGCAAGTCAATATGGGAAATTGTTGGCAGTTTGAAGAATTTAGGTGTCGGCAGAATTATTGTTCGATCCGTTTTTGAAAGGTATCCCGAGCCTAGTTTTATGAAAATAGTTAAAGTTGAGACATATCCTGATGAGGTAAGAATATTTTTAAATGGATTGTTAAATGTAAAAGAATTCGATTCATCATCATCCTGCTCTTATCCCAATTACTTGAGGTCGACGCAACATATACTCATCTTCCATCGTACCTATTGCAAAATTTTCATGACCGCTCTTGGGAATGTAATTACACGCCATTGGATGGAGTCACCCCCACTGTCTCGCTCAGCTCTGGTGCACAGGCAGCCTAACAATTAAAACTCATTTGTATCAAGATTGATGACAAAGAGTTTTAATTATTAATCGTTTTTTAAAATAGATCTTGGCTTGGGGCGTCTATGGAGACAAAGTGAACGTTTGGGTCATTTACTTTTCCATGAACAGTACAAGGGTTGATAGTATTTGTAACCCTCACCATACAGCAAAAGCATATGAAAGAATTTAATTATTGACATTTTATAAAAACAATATATTCTTTATTGGCCTACCTAGTAGTAGTTGATATATGTGTCATATTTGCCCAGTGTTTTCTCAGCCAGTTGTATAAGCCTCAAGCAATATGATGGGTTATCACTAATGTGCTCTTACAATTTTTACATCAAAACAGTTAACATGACTGTTATTCTTCTGGTCAGAATGAGATACTTGTAGAAATAGGCAAAACTATGAGTTACAAAGCTAAAAAAAACAGGAACATGATAAATTCTGCAGAAATAGGAATAAATATGAATTTAAAAGCCTAAAAAATACTAGATTAGCTCTTTTTGCAAAAATAGGATATTTCTATCACGGCTCTGGAGACAATAGGATACAAACTTTAAATGGGACTATCTTGTTGAGAATGAGATGTATGGTCATGTTAGGTGTACCACTCTTAAGGGTTGGTGACATATTATATTCTTAATGTCTCATTATTGATTGGTCTCTCACTATTTATTATTCATTGTTAAATTAAATTGAAATAAATATTTTTAGGAACGACGTAGAGTAAGAGTTTGGGTTGAAAAGACATTCAGGGGTAAGAAATTACCTAATCTAACAGAAATATACCGCACATCCTATAAAACAGATTATAAGTTGATACCAAAGAATGAAGAAGAAAAGTTATTGGCTTCAGCAAATAAAGTACATGACTATCCAGATGTAGTTCTACCTACACATATTGATATGCCTCCATTGATGAAGAAGTTTATTATTAAAGACTATGAAAAGAAGGGGATGGAAGTAAGTTATTATGATTATCTTTTTTTGCATAATATCTCCCTATTCCAGCCCAGTAGCCCAGTAGGATACTGGGTAAAATTGGCCTACTATTTTACTCTGGTCAGACTTGTTGGTATGTATAAATATATATATATTGCATTTTTCTTCACTTGAGTAGATGTTATCTATACATTGCAATACCTTAGTTGTCTTTTACAACATCCATGGGCAATGTAGGGGTGATTTGTATTCTTAATATGTCACCTCATACTATTTTCAAATTCAATATCTAAAGCTATAAAGAGGGGTTTGAAACATCTATCTGTAAGGATGCTGTGGGTTAATAGTGTATAACATTTTTAAATAAGAGTTCAACTTTTACTTTAGTATTAGTGACAGTATTCAGCCTGTCACCGTCCACCTGTAGAGTCTCTTTCCTGTAAATGAGGGTCATAATCACCACTTATGGCAGGTGGATTGATGATCGCAGTGAGGACATATCGACACTTGATAGACAAACGTAACTAAGCAACAAAAATACCGAAAATGAGTTATGTATATCATTGGAATCGTCAGATTTTTCTGCGTCGTTTAATCTAAGTTTCAAGCTCTACAACAAGTTTAATATTGCTTAGATATGTGTGATTTTCATATAAACGTGAAACTTTTTCTTACTAACTGCCTAAAAAAAGACTATTTTAAGGATAATGGGTAGGTTAGGAAATGTTAAGAATTGCACGTATTAACTTGTCAGATTTTCATGAATTTGCTTTTTCATTTGCTTGCATTTATATAGTTTTACTTGCTTTGGAATCTATCTTTGGAACCACTTAGTACATTATACCCATAAAAATAATTGTACTTTTTATAGTTATATATTTTGACTTGAAAACATATTTTGTGACAATAGCACTTATAGATTTTAACCTGAAAAAAAAGCGGTATAGTAGGTATTTAAATTTAGATCGTTTTACTTGTTTAATATAATATTCATTTTAATCCTTAGAGATTTTTACCTCATAACATTTTTTCATTAATTATGTCGCATAGATAGTATAGTTTTACTTGATTCACTCGGATGGTTAATTATGTCCGGAAAGTGATATTTTTTATTATCAATTTTTTTATCCTAAATTTTCCATAATTTGTTTTAATTTTCAAGCATTTAACATAACAACAAAAATAATTAAATAATATTTAGATAAATTTATCTGATTGTTATGATTCATTAGATCATTTTAGGCAAATATATCGGAATCTAAACGGTAAATTGTGGGAATTTATCTAATTTTACTTGTTACTTCAAACCTTTCAGTAATAGCTTAGATAATTTTACATGCTACTTTAAATCTTTTAGTGATAGCTTAAATAATGTTTCATGCTACTTCAAATCTTTTAGTGATAGCTTAGATAATTATACATATTACTTCAAATATTTCAGTGATAGTTTAGATGATTTTACATGCTTCCTCAAATGTTTTAGTGATACCTTAGATAATGTTACCTATCACTGGAACCATTTCAGAGATAGTTTTGATAATTTTACATGTTTATCAAATAAGGTAATTTTTATCAATGCTACATGAGCTACGTGATATAATAGTGATAGACACTCTATTTCAATAACTTAGATGGACAAAAATAAACTATTCCAATCTCTGTTAAAATTATTTCAATGTGATGGTTGGTTTCGTTAATATGATATTTTTTCAAATATTTTAGCTTTAGGTTCTCTCTACTGTAAAGTTTCTTTTTTAAGTAAAGACGACGAAGAATATAAAGGTTTTGTTTGACCCAGCATTTCAATTCCTAACCCAGAACCTTATAATCTCAATAGCAAACTAATGGTAAAAAGAATCTTAATAGAAAAACCTATTTAAAATAATTTATTCTCTAATTTCAGATAATGAATAACTTTGCAATGCCAGTCAGCTACAAACACAGCCCCAACCGTGTAAAGAAGATTGCTCAGGGCAATCAAAAACCTACTGTGCAGTTCACTACTGGTCTTGGAACACCTGCAAGCCCATCCTTATATGAAGGTGTATCACTTACATAAAGAAAACCAATGTTTTAGAATTACATATTTTATTTATAGAAATGTTATAGTAATAAAGTAGAATATATCCAATTAGTTCTAGTTCTAATACTATTGTGACACCCATTTTCAATGCATAGTTACTTAGCTTATGTACCCAATATAACTTTATGTACCCAAAGAACTCTGCTGCCTAATTAAAATATGTCATAGAGGGAGTTTTTTCAGGGGGTAACAGAATAAGAATATAATTCACTACTCCCTATTTGCATTTGGGTGCCGTAAAAGATAACTAAGAGATATATCTCTTAGTTATCTTTTACGGCATTTAAGAGTTTTCCTTCTTATAAGAAGGAAAACTCTTAAATAAAAAGCTCATAAATTCGTTTGACCAGAATGTTGTGGTAGGTCAATTTCCGTCTTGTGGAAGAGGCTCATGTTTAGCAGTGCGACATAGATGAGTTGAAATGATGAATAATACATACTTGACTATATATATATATATATATATTAATAGTACGGCAAACTAGGGCGATTAGCGATCTAGTAAACGCTACTCACGTTCTAGGTCTGGTTTATCTACAAGACATTTCAAGTCTCTTTAATAAGCTTTCTGTTAGGGCCTGTCCCCTACTCTGATCGACAGATAAAGGATTGTTTGACGCTACCAGAGTGAATACATGGTTTCTAAGTATAGGATTGCTACAGTAAAAAAATATTCTGAAAGATTTAATGTTGTATCTGTAGGCTTACGAATATTTGCGTCAAAGTATTCGTAAAATTATCAAGACCAATTTGTATAGATTTGGAGTAGTGCTGCTATCGTCTGATAGAGGCGCTGTTCTAAATTCCACACAAGTTGGTTTCGATAACGATATGAATCTTAGAGTAATAACGTATAGAAGGTAAGTCCGCGCACAAAAAATGAAGCCTTTAAATTGGAGCTTACGCCGCACCGTTCCGTAGTGTACAAGATCACTGTATTGCACGTACGTACGCAACTCCTAAAAAATAAATAGGTAATTATAACGGTTTTTGCATTCAAATTATATCACAACACATTTGAAAAACATAAAAAGGTTTTTAACATTACTTTTAAAAGTATTTCGACGAATTATATGAATAAAAACAATTTGATTTCATAATTTGTATAGTGGTGTACGTGTGTAATCGTCTGCGCGCATGTAGTGTTTTTGGCTTCATGTTTTATATCGCTCGAAGTACCCACACTATCCTTCTATACGTTGTTATTCTAAGATATGAATACTAGAAGTATCCCATTCCTTTTCCAGCAATGCTGTTTTCTGCTATCATATCCCTTAGTCGTTTTTATGATATCCACGGGTAAGAGAGGGGGCGGTGAATTGTATTCTTCGACAGCATGTGAAAAAAGATAAGCGAATTAAATATAAAAACTGTTAGACCAGTGTACCTACAGACATTGGCCCAATTGGCAAGACGGTTAGAATGTATACGGTACCATGCTTTTTTTTTTTTTTGGGGTGGGCTGCGGTCGGCGCGCTCCTCGCACCATCCGGGGCGACAGAGGGGCGTAAGCACGCACACCCGCAACCAACAAAATTGGGACCATTAGGGGTTGGCGGGCGATGTTTTAAACGTTATCTATCAGAAAATCATAATTGTTTCGATTTAATACTACATGTTTGTGCTAAATATTCATCCCACTGTTTAGCTTAGACCTCCTCTTTTATGAGAAGGAATTTGCGTACGCTGGTTACACGTGTTAGCATAGGGTTTTATTTCGAGGTTTCCTTCACTTTGTTATTTGCATATTACATCTCTTAGTCTTTTTTAAATTTATTAGTAGTAGGACCACACTTAACAGTTATCTGTCTACAGCTGCGGGCCGGTCCGTCCGGGGTAGTGCCACACTCGCAGAAAATCGACGTTCGAGTAGTAGCAATTTGTTACAGTGCTTCGTTGGGTGAGCGAGAGAGCCGGTAGCTCAAGTTTTTGAGGGCGTTTGCGTGTGGTGGGTTTTTTGCATCATAAAGAAAGAAATTTTATTTTGTAAACCACACACAATATGTATAGATACCAACGAAAGAAATAAGAACTACTAACTAAAAACAAGGAGTCGAATATGTGAGGCCAAAATATGGTGCCCATCTCAGCTTATGGTACAGTAAATATGATACTACACCGCTGATATTCTGATAGACATGTACAATCAAGTCGCGGAAGCAAGAATATATCCAAAACAAATATATTTAAAAAAAGTTAAACAGTAATATTTGAAATAGTAACATTAAATTAAGAATGAAATAAATTAATACTTGTATAGTATTATATAATCATATTCTAGTTTGTAAAAAATCAAATCAAATCTCATTGCACGTATTCACACTCTTTTTTCGCGGTAGGCAGCAAAGCCTTGCAAAGGTCCATGAGCGGCAGCAACACTTACCATCATTATTGTTTGCTCGTTAGCAATAAAAAAGAAATATCCAATAAATTGTATTGTTAATATGCGCCGCTATCGACTGTGTTCCCCAAGCTGTCATTACCTGATCAATAAGCTGTTATTATCTTATTATCTAATCTGAAGTAAGCAAGTAGATTTTATTAATTTCATTTACCTCTGTGTCTACTAATCAGGTAGTCAAGCGCGAGTTACTAGAATGACAGTTTCTTGGTGTCACGCAAATTAAGAAAAACTCATCATCACTGGCCAAATACGTCATACTGCTGGATCTTCTTTGTGGAAGAGAGATTGACATACACAGGTCAAATGTATTGGTGTAGGATTTTATTTCGAGTTTTCGTTCTCTTGTATAGATGTTATATGCTTATGAAATCCCTTAGACGTCCTTTACGCCACCCATGGGCAAGATACGTGGTGAATTGTATTCTTTCTCCGTCACCACACGGAAAAGGAAAGCTTATGACTTTGGAATTGAGATTACAAATTAATTATTAAGATCTTTGGCAGCCGTTTTGGTGACCTGCATTGAGGTAGCAAAAAGTTTAGACAAAAACGGGTTTGTGTTCATTTCCGGTACGTGACGTTCAATCTCCAGTTTCTGTAAAAGTTGGAAATGAAATTAAATTAAAGTGAATTTGTTTTAACATTTGCTCTCTAATTCTTCATAATATCACTTTTTTATACCACTGGTTAGATTTTTTAAAATTTTGTTTCTTAGAATGATTTTCTGAGGCATGTCGTTTTACAACCGAAAATTTGTCCATTTATTAATCTTTCATCTTTCGATGTACACTATTAGACACAGGCGTCCCCACGAAGTGGAATAATGCTATATCTACTAATAATCACTACGTTTAGTAAGCGGGTTCGATTCATCATCATCGCAGCCCACATACGTCCCACTGTTGGGCTCGGGCCTCCTCCACAATGGGAGGGAATTTGACCTACTATACCATGCTGGTCAGACATGTTGGTATAGGGTTTCATTTCGAGTTTTCCTTCTCTTGCACAGATGTTATGTGCACATTATATCCCATAGTCGTCTTATACGACATCCACGGGCAAGATAGGGAGTGTTGAATTGTATTCTTACTCCGTCACCACACGGACACGCGGGTTTGATTATTGCAACTAATATTATTATTTTCCCAGGAGAAACCCACTCTCTTAGCCGTCTTTAAAGCCTCCAAAGAGAATAAGGAGTGGTGTATCCTTAAAATGGCAATGGGCAGGCCACATCGTCGAATCGACGACCGTTGGAGAAGAAAGGTTCCCGAGTGGCGACCACGAATCGGACGGCGCAGCGTAGGACGACCCCCACTAGATGAACTGACGACATTCTCAAAGTTGTAGGGAACCGTTGGATGCAAGTGGCGCAGGACCGTTCCGAGTGGTATTCTCGTGGAGAGGCCTATGTCCAGCAGTAGACGTCTGTAGGCTGATGAATGGATAGATGGATCCTTAAACTTTCATCGTATCGTTAACATTTTTTTTTCATATTTTTAACCATTTACTAAACGATTACGATCACTATGAAAATTAATAATTCTATATATGTATATAAAGCGGGTGTTATGACTGGCACAGGCTTATTACATTTTCTTTTACTTATAATAAATATTTCTATTACCTTCCAGAAATCACGCATTTCTTGCACTTCCTCCTGTTTCTGTACGAAATATTGTCGAACAGATTTTTGTATAAGGGTTGCAGCATATTCCTCAGGCCAGAGCCAAGATTTTGGATAATATGGACGAGGACTAAAAATAAACGTATTGTAGGATTAACAATAAAAACAAAATTTTCAAGTAGATTTGTGACAAAGAGATTAGAGACAAGTATATTTGTCAACCAAAGGCGGGCAAATGCAAACCACCGGTTAGATATTTGCGTTGTTGTTGGTGTTTTTGATTTTTTTATGCTAGCTAAAAGATTTGCTTACAGTAGCCATGTGGAGTGTATTCTTTTTCCTGAAATATGCTTAGAAGAATGATGGCTGCTGTAGTAGTAACTCGTGATCAGTTGTCGCTTGTAAGGAATGGTAGAGCCAAATTATTAGTTATTATATTTTGATAGGAATTATATTCTCCATCGGATCATCTGGGTGTTACACTAGAATCACTATCTTGACCTTTAGATACTAGGTATTAGGTATTCTGAGTGGTGACGGAGTAAGAATACAATTCGCCACCCCTTTTCTTGCCTGTGGCCTTTTAATGAGCAAATAACTTCTTAGCAAGAGAAGGAAAACTCGTAATAAAACCCTATGCCCACCCGTCTGACCAGTGTTTTATAGTAGGTCAATTTCACTCCAATTGTGGAGTAGGCTTGATCCCAGCTGTGGTACGTATATCAGCTGTGATAATAATGATGAATAGGTATAGGTATTTTATTCATTCGACCATGATTTTATATACGAATGAAAATTAAAACAAAACAGTCCGTTAGGTAGGAATACACTCTCTTTAAAAAATTAAAAGAATAATGTTTCTTTGAAAAGAAATAGTTCGCCGTTTGATCACACTGGTGGGCGTGGTGTTGAAATCAAGTATTTTTTCTTGCACTAACAGGCTGTGTTTAGGTGGTAAGTAAATAATAAGCAACGTAAAATATATTGTCAATAATAGTTCGCTTAAAGTGCAGTAATTTCATAGTAGATTATGGACTCATGCTGCCCTAATGACACTATTATTAGGTTTGTAAGATCATATTACCATATAGTAATCTAAAAAGAAATTCTACCGAAATTCCAGGAAATTAAAAGGAATCCCTGGTATAATATTTTTAATGTGATATTTCTTAAATCACTTTTACAGGCTACGCACGTGGGTACGTGCCCCTGTTGAGCATTGCTTCTATAAACGAGGGCCCTATCAAGACGGCCTGAAACCCTACGGTAACCCGTGGTTGGCATATGTTTTATGCGGCAGTTTTGTGTCTAGGGATGTCTATGTTCACTCGAGTAAACGTCAAACGTCGATAGCTATCTATCGTAAATTATCCACAAGAGTCTATACTCTTGTGGATAATTTATAATACAACACGTTAATTCGCTTGTCAAGTGGGACAATTATGTAATTTTCCCCTTCGCCGTGGGAGATAGGCTTTGTTTGGTGAAACAAATATTTTTTAAACAATCTCTTAAGTAACTTCAAACTTTACCGTATTAAAAATCGTATGACTAATGAAGTGCTTTTTGTACTATGGTGTAATTATAATGGGTTTTGTAAAGCGGTGGACATAATTTTAAGCACACGAAAATATTGTAATATCTTAGTCTGCAACCTCTAATAGGCTATTGATATTACAGTCACTTTATTACATACTAGCAACCCGCCCTCGCTTCGGTTTCAGTCTTTCCTGTGTAGTTTCCGTTCCCGTGGGGATACCGGGATGAAATATAGCCCAGTTTACTCCCTGATATTAATAGCTTTCTAATGGTGAAAGAATTTTTGAAATCGGTCCAGCCGTTTTGAAGATTACCCGGAACAAACAGACAGACAGACAGACAAAAAAAATATAAAGTAATCTTTATAATCTTTATAATCTTTATTTTACAAATATACTTAGTACAAGTTACAATGTGAACTTAGGCTAACATATGTATTAGAATCGATCGATTTGAGCTGCTGTAGTCAAACTAGGCTTTTGCCTGTGCTTTGGCTATCAGTGCCAAAACCTCCATTTTTATACACTGAGATGCCCTATGTGGACAACTATGAATGTACTGTGGGAGATATGAGGATTTATGTAATGAGAAGATAAGAGCCATTTGTGGAGGTAAAAGTGAATGTTTATGTAAGTGTAGGTATGTGGGTGCATGCATATGTATGTGTGTGTATGTGTTTGTGCGTCTTTGCGGATGTGTTGAGAGAGTATACGCGCGCTCGTGCATGTGTGTGCTTTCGTGCGTGTGTGTGTGTGTATGCGGACGTGCGCGCGTGTGTGTGTGTGTGTGTGTGTGAGTGATTCTGTGCGTGTATGTGCGTCGTGCGTGCATAGCAATAGCGTGCAGGGGCATGAATGCGTGTATTGTGTGTGAATGTGTTTTTTTTTAGTTTGTTACTATACGCGAATCTTAGTTTAAGCTAACATTTTAATATTAATTTATAATTTTGCTATTGTATAATTTGTAAGAGTTGCTCAGTTTCTTCGTAGTTGAGTTTTTGTATATATTGGGTCAATTTAGATTTACATTGTGATTTAGTTAATGGGTAAATGTTTAGAACTTTGTTGATTTTATTGTAAAGATAGGGTCCACTAAAATCAGGGAATTTTATAGTAAATTTCTTTTTTGAATGCATAGGCATATGACATACCGTATATTTCCTACGTTTATTTTTGAATAGTTGTGGATCATAAGTTATCTGGGTATGTTGTAATAGAATGATGTTCAGAACATATAATTGCCTCACAGTTAATACTTCACAAGTCTTATATAATTCGGCCGTAGAATAGTGAATTGGCTTGGATTTGGAAACCTTAAGAATTGCACGTTGAGCAATTTCAATAGACTTCATAATCGTTTTGGAAGCACCACCCCACGAGGTGATACAGTATACTATGAGGGATTGACATAGTGCATAATAAACTTGTTTCATAAGTTTAGGTTCTGCAACATGCCTTAGTTTCTTAAATATATAAATGAGCCTACGTACTCTACTGCATAATAGTCTGATATGCTCTTTGAAATTAAGGCTACTGTCTATAGCAACACCGAGATATTTTAAACTAGTTACACGTTCTAAGGGTATGCAATTACAGTTTAACTTAAATTGACAGCTATGAGGTACAATACTATAATTACTGCTGGATTCAGTGCTTGATCTTAAATTAAAGCAAATATATTTTGTTTGGACTAAGTTTAAGGTCAAAATATTTTTGAGCAGCCATAGTCGCACCGTATTAAAACCCTCCTGTGCAGCAACAAATACCTCATCCCAAGTTTTACCAGCAAAAACCAGAACTGTATCATCAGCGAAAGATATGATATTGCCTAAAGGAAGTTCTAATTGTGCAAGCTCATTTATATATATCAGAAACAAAGTAAGACCCAAAACACTACCCTGTGGGATTCCGTGGGTAACTGGGAGGTAGGTATTTTTAGCTGCCCTACTCTGACGCATTGGGATCTTCCTGAAAGGTAACTTTTAAATAATTCAAGTTGAATTCCTATAATACCGAGAGCTTCAAGTTTACCCATTAAGATGGGAACAGAGATTGTATCAAACGCTTTAGCAAGATCCAAAAATACAGCAAGACATTTCTTTCCGTTTGACAAATTCGTTGAAACGTATTTTATTAGATTATTAACAGCTTGCTCAGTAGACCTTCCCTTCAGGAATCCATATTGATTTGATGAAAGTAAATTGTATTTCTCTAAATAGTTTAAAAGTCTAAGATTAATAATTTTCTCTAAAATTTTCGACATTGCTGGTAAAATTGAAATCGGTCTATAATTACTAATACAATCTCTGTCACCACTCTTATAGATAGGGCATACTTCAGATCTTTTCAGTGAATCTGGGAATATACCGAACTTAAGGCAGTCATTAAAAATCTTTGTAAGAGGTAGTACAAGCTTGTTACAATGGTCTTTTAAGAATTTGGAACTAATTTTGTCTTCTCCTGAGGTAAAACTAGTTTTTAGGCCAAATATTATATTCCTAATCTCATTTTCGTCAGTTTCCATCAGGACAAAAGAAGTTAGTTGTGAGCCTATTTGGTTAATGTTTTGTGTGTGAGTGTTTTGTTTATGGATGTGCGTATGTGAGTTATCGTGATAAATGTTGTCAGCAAGTGAGCGTCCAATGTTAACGAAATAGCTGTTTGCTTCATGTAATGATTTATCAGGTGAAGTATGTGATAGGAGTTGGGTTGATTGTTGTCTCATATGGTCGGTATTTGTAATGTGTTTAATAGTTTGCCATAATTTTTTAGTATCATTGCCTGCAGATTTTATTTGTTGTTTTTCATATGTTATTTTTACCTTCTTTAATAAGTTGTTACAAAAATTTCTGTATCGCTTGTATGTTATTTTTAAGGTTTCGTTTTCAGGTGCGTTATTAACTTTTTTATGCAATTTGTCCCTATTTTGCATACATCGCAATAGACCGGGGGTAATCCACGGTTTTATGATTTTTTTACGACGTGGCAAGATAATTTTGATGGTATTTTGAACTATAACTTTTTGGAGGCATTGTGTCAAATAGTTAATGCAAAGATTTGGGTCGCTGCTATTATAAATTCAACTAAAATCTATTTCTGAAAGATCTTGTGCTAATTGTATATGGTTAATTTTAGTGATTGTTGTGGTGGAAAATTGCCGCATGATTTTTTGGTTTATGTGTAATAAGACAGGATGGTGATCAGTTAGTGCTGTCTGGGGGACTATAATGGTAGAACTAGAGTCTGATTTTAAAAGAACATGATCTAAGCAGGTCCCACTGCTCTTTCTTGTTATCAAGGTATGCGCAGTCAGTAAGCCATGGGTAGCTGCTAGATTGAGGTAACGTTCTCCGCTTAGATCGATGTTGTTAGGGCATATTGTTATATTTATGTCGCCCATAACAATTATATTTGCCAGACCAGAGAGTTCACCTAAGGTTTTATCAAGTGAAGAGAGGAATGGGTCAATGTTTTTATAGGATGGTGATCTGTACAAGGCAACTATAGCCGTATTTTTGTTGACAGTGGCAACTAAACAATTACACTCATTAAAGTCTGGTTCCATCACTTGCACTTTGAGATGGGTTCTGTAATAAACAACCACGCCATCATTTTGCTTGGGATTTATCTTAGTTGCTATATAACAATATCCATTTAATTTTGGTATAACGCATGTACAAGAAAGCCAACATTCTGTTAAAATTATTATGTCACAAACAAGTTTTAATCTAGATAATAATATTTCTAAGCCTGCCATATTACATTTTATACTCCGTATATTTTGTGTTAAAACAAGTAAACGCCCTGGTGCTAAAGTAATAATTTTATGACATTCTTCTAAGTCAGCGGTAAGAGAATGGGATACAGAAACCTGGTCAATGTTTTGTGTAAGTTTAATTATATCACCAAAGACTATATTGAAGGGTAATTAATATATGAAAAAATATTTGTCACGGTAAAAGTAAAGATTACCGAGAGAATGTTCGTATTGGATGTATTAGCCGTTTGCATAGTAATAGGAGTGTGGTATGTATTATTAATTTTATATAAATTATGTTGAATTACAAGAAAATCATAGAATAACTGAAAGGTTTTATAAATTTTACGTATTGCTGAGAGGCTGTGTAGAGAAGATCGGTTAAATGTAATGTGTACGTTGTTGTATAGGGTGTTACGGAACAGTAGTTCATTAACGTGTATGGTTATGTGGTTGCAAAGTGTGGTGTGGAAGTATAAAGGGCTAGCAAGTATATTTTTACCCTTGGTGAGTAAAAGTTTTGTGTGTGAGTGTATTGAAAAAAATTTTTTATCTATAAAATAATTATTTAAAAAGTAAATATATAACTTATTTAAAGAAGTAAAGAAAAAAATATGCAACAAAAAAGTAAATAATCTGTAACAAGCATGCTTTGGGACGACATATAGTCAAGTTATTATATCAGTTTTCCTTATTTTCTCCAAGTCAGACGGATTGTTTAATCGAATGTGAGGAGAGTCTTCAGTCTGTTTAATATAAACGATTCCATTTGCCGTCCAACAAAAGTTGTATCCATGGCTCCTTTGAAATTGCCTCGCCAGGTAGAAAAGTTTCTGGTTTTTACTTGTTAAGGCCTCTGATATGTATAGTGGTATTAAAGAAATTGTAAGAAATACTTTAATTCAAATAATATTTAAGACAAATACTAATAAAAACTTGCACAAAGGACACGTCTAAACGCTTTCGTGGTCCAGGAGGAAGGGGGGAAAGTGTATTTTAGGCATATGTATAGTGCATATAACCGTGTGAGCATGAAAAAAGCCTATTATTTTGACATTACAAACGGACACTCCAATTTTATTTATGGGTATAGATAATATTCGGGCGATATTGGTAATTAAAGCTTATAGAGTTGAGTATTCCGTGTGGTGACGGATTAAGAATACAATTCACTTCCCCATTTCGTGTAGCAAAAGACGATAAAGCGATTACAGGTAATGGGATGATAAAATCCATGCAAGAGAAAGAACTCTCTAAATAAAACCCTATACCAACGCGTTTGACTATCGTGGCAGAGTAGGTAAATATCCCTCTCGTTGTGGAGGTGGCTCGAGCCTAACAACGAAACGTATGTTTGGGGTGATGACGATGATAATGAGATGACAGCGTTATCTACTAAAAAGAATTTAGTCCATTTATACATACGTCTTTTTTAGCAACTCTCTGACCCATGGCATGTTAAAAACGTGTAGTTTATTTTCCTTGCGTTCTGCATTACGTGGGTTGTTGTTCCATAGTTCCTGAAACATTGAATCCTGATTTTTACGCGAGTATTACACATTGTAAATAAAATTACTCATGGCTCAATCTCAGTCCGCTCGTGACTATAAGCACTGTAAAGTGTTCAAACGCTGTAAAGTCTTTAAAATCAAATACAAATGCGATAAAACCCGTAAAGTTTCTGAAATATTATTAGTTCTTCGAAATATTATTAGTGATAAGTGTTAGGACTTAGAAGTCCTAACACTGACGGATACGAACCTCCTCTATAATGAACCCTACAACGTGAACTACCCTTTTATACCACGCTGCCTAAAGGGATTGACAGTTTAATCTTCTCTTCGGTGCTGTTATTTATTTACATCCCTGAATACTCTAATAACATTTGGGCAGACGTGACAAAATATTGTATTCCAAAATAAAATGGAAGGGATAAGCGTGACAAATAAGTACATAGGTACAAGAAATAAAATAAAGAGAATAAAGTATGTCCGGTGTGCCTGGGTCTTTCATGTACAGTCAGTTTCTTTCACTATTGTTTGACGAATCACTCCATTTCTTGTCTATTTATTTCGCGAGTTACATTCTCACCGCGCCTCGTTTGGTCGTCTGGGGAAACAGTAGGATTCTTGCCGCCATACACGGCCATACCTGGCCGTCGGAGTTTTATTTTTCATAACAAAAATATGTAGATTTATATCTAGTGCACACGCCCTGTTTAGAGTATTATAATAGATAATATAAATATTATATCCCATAGTAAAATCAATTATGTGGATAATCATGTTCATAATTAAAAACAATGTTTTAAGTATTTTGGACGTGGAGGGCAATCTATTAGAGTTTTGCAAAAAGTCCAGAAATATAAACAACGCAGGCAAATACCTGAACAATGTTGTCGACTCCGTTGAAGAAGCACTTGTGACGTGTGAAAGCATCCCATATTTTGGCTTTGCGAAGTGTTTCTATGATAGCAGGTAGAAGATGAACAAATATTTCATTCTGAATGTAATCACATTCAGTGCCTGTAAGTATGAATAAAATTTACAAAAAAAGTGAGCCGTCGCTCAAGACGCTTAACAGATGTGAAACATCGAACTCTTTTGTACGAGTATAATATACTAACTAATATACGCATAATCATACTAAACATGATATTCAACATCGCGTCGCTCCGTTTCACTCACTCACCACTACGTATAGCACATATATTCCGTCATATAGCGTGGCGTTACTTCGCCAACCTGATTACGCTACACCAATGATCAGGTTTACCCTCGCATATTCCGTCATACAGCGTGGCGTTGCGTCGCCACGGTCTGTTTACGCCACGCCAACGATCAGGTTTACCCTTGCCTATAGATGTTTCACATTAATAATACTTTAAGTAAATTAATCTTTTTAGTTCATCTTTTGCCTTGATGATGCTCCGTGCGTATGTCTAATACTTATTATTATTCATCTTTTGCCTTCCCTCCCCCTCATCAGATCCTTATCCTCTATTTCAAAATAAACTTAAACCAATTAAGATCTTGATTATATTTTTATTTAAAAAGGTTCTTCATGAAAAAATAAGTCCTTGTATCTTCTAGTGGGTATTTACAAACAATTCTATTACTGATTCCTAACATTGTAATATTGCATAATCACATAGATCCAGAATTATTATTTGTGAATTGTACACGGAATTGCATTGAATAAACGGTGTGCTAATTATGGAAAGAAATTATGCATTTTTTATATAAATTGTATCTGTTTTAAGTACCTAGTAAGTGATCATCTTAGCTCCAAGATCAATAAAGTTTTTCTTACGACTCTTACAATTTGATTGTGACCTACTCATACTACTTACTTAAAAAAGGTGATTTAATAGGACAAGGCTTTTTAGATTTTGCGTATTCTTCCATTTGGTGTTGCCATTCTTCCCTCTCTTCAATAATATGGTTCCAGCTGGCGGGGGTACGTCGCTTTATCAGTACTGGGAACTCTACTTCTGAGCATGGTAAGCTTTCTGGTAGTTTAAATTCTGCTACAGCAAGCCCTGTAGCCTGACTACCTGTTGCACTTAAGCTTCTATTATCTTTTGATTTGCCTTTGCGATCAGTACTTTTGCCAGCCATTATTTGCTTGAATTTAAGAATTATTTATTTTAATTAACTAGTTCTCGCGAGTTTGATTACAGGACATTAAATATAATAGTTATGACATTGACACTTTAAATAGGAATGACTAGTATATTGTATAAAGGAATTATTGAATTATTTAGGGCCAGTAAAATACAAAAAATGTTTATTTTATAATTTTATTAATTTATCATACAAAATCTGCACATGCAATTACTCGGATGCTCCAGATATTACCATCTAAAGCTTATTAAGTTATTACTTTTAAGTAATAAATAATAAATAGGTACGTCTAATTTCTAAGAATAAATATGACATCCTTATTCAGTTCTCGATATGTTGTCAATTTTTTGATCTATATATATCATAATACTTTAATATGGTGAGAATTTCCCAGTCACTTGGGCGATCCAATCTAGGTATTGAGCTACTTTAACGTAGACGCCTGGTACGCCAGGTTGACCACAGCCAATGCCCCACGACACAACGCCAACCAACTGCCAAGTGCCGCCACGTTCGCATACCAAAGGACCACCTCCATCACCTTTGCACGCATCTTTCCCCTCCTCACCTCCCGCACAAAGGAAACCAGGGTTCAATTCGTAGTTGTAGCCCAAACGAGTCTGCTTCAATTGTTGCTGACATTGACCGTGCGAAAGTATGGGCACATCAACTTCTTTGAGAACATTCTGGTACTTTCCATAATCGCCAAAGGCGTCCTTTCCCCATCCAGTAGTCCAGCACCGTTGTCCGGCGTAATCTGTGTATTTATCAGGTAAACAAGCAGGACTAATGTGGGGATACTTAGTCCATTCAACTGGGTGATCCATTTTCAGAATGGCGAGATCATTATCTAAAGTGCCCGCATAATATAGAGGATGCACGTGGACAGATACAATGTCTCTTTCAATATATGGGTAGAATTCTACATCACGGTTGACATCCCACTCGCCAAGTCGTACTCTTAGTTCGAAGCCTTTGTATCTGAAACAAAATATTCATTTGATAAGTTTAATTCCTAGAGTTAATAACAGAACAGAACGACTCCAAATTATATCAAATTGAGCAATGAGTTCTTTGTCGAGCTAATCGAGCAATCCTTATAATTTTTCGCGGTGATTTTATGTTGAGTCTTGCGGCGTATTGCGTATATAGTGTGTTATTAGTTAGTTGCATAGTTAGCTGATTGTGGCTCGGCATGCTGTACGAGGCAAACTACGGGAGTGAGCGAGTAGGCACAAACATTTCTTCTGTTTCGTAGTTGAATACAATTTGACACTACCGGACAAAGATTAACTGTAGGATCGACGGCTATAGGAGCTGCCGAAGATTGGATTATATTATTTATATAGAGATTATTGTGGACTTCGTTTGAAATGATATTAAGGCACTATTGTTTGCACAGTTTATAATAAAATAAGGTGTCTTTACATGTTTTTTTTTTGTGTGTGCATTACATAGTTATAAATCTTGGATTTGAACTTGGAAATTGAGATTATGTTGCCTGCTGGATATGAGCCTCTACTGTAACTACAGGGAAATTAATACGTGGATACCATGCCAGTCAGGCAGTTTAGATTTTATTTGAAAAAAAAAAATGTAAATAAAATATACTAATAATATTGTGTATATAATATTGTGTACTTACGACTTAATGCAGTGAGCCGCAGTCATAATATGAAGACCGTCGATCAATGTGCCACCACATACATATACTGACTCTTTAGGATCCTTCTTCAAAATAGCTGTCTGCCATGGATATTCTCCAAATTCGCTTTCACCATCAACGTAGGCGGGTGTTTTGATTCTACCGTTAATGCCCTGAGAGTGTCGAATTCCACATTGTCCTTTGTTTGCAGCTTGAGGTTGAAGTGGGCGACGGCAGCAAACTTGATTAGGTCTACACTGTTGTACAGGCGGGCGGCCGTAATAAGCTTGACGCTAAAATAAACATCATAAAAAAAGTTTAATGCCATATATTGTTAGTATTTAAATGCATTTTAGATTGTAAGGTAAGTTTGTAGAAATGTTTATGGATTACCTCTTTTATATCTATACTGGATTTTCCTATTACAATTTCTCTCTTCTTTCTTTTGTCAGGAAATCTAATCGTTTGGCCTCCCCGATTTGCCCCATGCAATTTTGAAGGAAGGTTAAGGGAACGGGACTGGAAGTAACCATATTGCCTAGCATATATATCTCCATCAGCTTCATTGTTGTGCTCTGCCGATTTGTTAGCATCGCTATGAGGTTGTGAATTACGATATTGAATGCTACTATCATAATCATAGTAATCATCGAAATCTGTTGCTGGCTGATATTTGCCAGAATCATAATAATTGTTATATGGAGAATATTCTGGATAGCCATACTGTGATGGATGATGAGGAGGCTCAGGGTAATTATGATAAGGGGTTTCGTAGTAATATGGATTTTCATAATTGTGTGGATGATGTGGTGGTCCATGATGTGGTGGACCATGATGTGTGTGGTGATATGGAGGATAATTTACAGGTATAGGATGGACTTGTGGTGGTGGATAATAATGTTTATGTAATAGGACACTTTTCTTATGATCTAAAATATCCCCGATAGTTGCAAGTGTTCCTTTGTTCGGTACAACATGAACATGAACAAGAGGTTTGTATACTTTTTCTCCTCTAGCGTTTTTAGAAATTTGAAGAGAAAGCAATGGGTTGGCAGAGATTAAACCTAGGTTAATGCCTCCTGCTCCTATAGCATGATGGTGTGGGTCGAGATGAGGATTATAAGGAATGGGACCAGTAACTGAAGGGGGCAATCCGAAAGAGATACCAAACGTGGGCTGGAAATATTCGTTGTCTACGTGGTTGCTAAGGCTGTTAAGCCCGTTGAAGCCAGGATACCGCTGCAGTCATATTTTCTATTATATATTTTATTACTTTTAATGTTATGTTAAATGTGTCAGTGCCCATAGTTTAGTATTTCTTTCGTAAACTGTTACTTTTAAAATATATATTATATTGTTTAGCCATGTAACAGTTACCCTTACATATGTAAA
The DNA here is from genome assembly GCA_032191425.1 of Lymantria dispar. NCBI lineage: Eukaryota > Metazoa > Arthropoda > Insecta > Lepidoptera > Erebidae > Lymantria > Lymantria dispar. The sequence goes on from CM063457.1 coordinate 24,410,624, forward strand.
TAATTATGTTGAGCCGCGGTGTCAGTGGTACATTTGTAAGTACTGATCATAGAGGTAGGGTAGAGTAGGGGTATGTTAAAATAATTTGGGAATGACCTAAGGTAAAATTAAGCCAAGGTATTAATAACTACGCAAAATTAATTAAATTGGAACTGCCAATGCATACAAATAAGTATAGGTATTTTTTTAAAATATTATAGTACTTACCGGTTCTATTTCTTTTGCTTCGACTGTTTTATCTTCTTCCTTAGTATCACGTTTACTGATCTTTTTAGTTTCAATACTTGTTATGTTTTGTGAGTTTTCAGTTTTATTCAAGTTATCTAATTGTTCTTCTGTCAAAGCTGATATATCACTGCCTTTGTTGCGAGGATCGATAGGTAAATATAAATCATCTCTGCGTCCGATTACTTCTTGACTTGGGCATTGGTCATAGTTTACACAAACACAATCAAATCCTTGAGCTTTGGCTTCGTGGTAATTATCCGCATAAGCATTGCTTTGGCCGAAAGTTGCCGCTCCTTGATTAAAAAGATTGTTGTCCGATCCAACATGTAGTTCTTTTTTATAAAACGTGTTAGAGTTCTGAGCGTAGGTGCCTAAGCCGTTTCCAAATTTATGTTCCTCAAATACATTGCCGGAGTATTGGTTTGGTAAACCTTGGGTTAGCCCAACATTGCCACCAAATTTGTTAGTATTATGTCCGTATTGAGAACCATAAATGTTTTCACTTTCATATATGGGTTTATTGTTGTCTAAGCCATAGCTCCCTGACATTGGTTTAAAACCCCCAGAACTGAAACTACTGTAGTCACCTCCTGATGCTGTAATTACATCAGTAGCTTGCTGTAGGTTTGTTTGAGAAAGTTGTCCTATAGATCCCACTGGGATAGCTACTGGTTTTATTATGACTTTGGGATCCTTCTCGGCTTCACTATGAACATAATGGTGATGAACATGTTGCTGAACAATAGAATCTGTTTTCGTCCCTGACTGTGATGATGGCAGTTTATTGTAAGGTTTAGAATTTTCGTACGCATAAGGACTTTGACTGGCATACGTAGGTGGCTTGGTAACATAATTCGTTTCGTGCGAGTTATATAAAGCACCGTTCTGAGAATACTGATATGTGCTACCCGCCACACCATACTTGTCAGAGAAACCAGGTCGAATATTACCACCGTAGCCGATTCTCTTGGGTGGTAGTTTTTGTGGGCGTCCAGGATAGGGCATAGGCTGAGGTGGTCCATAAGCTCTAGGAGGTCCACGAACTGGAATAGATGCAATTGGTTTCCCGATAGGTTTTATGTCAACGGGCTGTGCATAAATTACGTCATCGGGTGATAAGTAACGTTTTTCTTGTGTCTCTTCTTCCTCGCACTGAAATAAGCAAATATTTTTTTATAAGTTTTTTACTAGAGTGGTCACATTTAATTTTACTGAAAGATATTTGTGTAATATACTTACTTGTATGAGTCCTAAAGTACACAATCGCCCTTTAATTAGGTTCCTAGCTTCAGCATCATCGCCTGCGTCCAAGGCGTCCTTGATCGTAGGATCGCTGTAAACATCATCAAAACCTCCCAAACTTCTACCTTGTTTACTGCTTACTAGTTCATCTACAATGTCATCAAGTACGGTTGTATTAGATTCGAAGTGCTTTTCATCTGCTTTTGGTAATTTTTCTCCTTCCAATAAAGTAGAGTGTTCATCAGACTTTGCCGGTTTGGCATTTTCGTCACCACCCCAAGACCAATCAGCGTTTACGGTCCATGTTATGGATAGCAGTAAAAAGGTTATCGTTGCCCACCGCATGATCTGTAATAATAAATATAATTATCAAATCGCTGATGTCACTTGATCCTTATTTAATAAAGCATTGCTACGCGCATTGTTAAGCGAAACTGAAGGCGAAGAATCACTTTTACTTTCGCAGACAGACTGTTGTTTGTGGTTATATAATATGCCTTCATAGCGTCATCGTAGCGCTGTGGCTGAGCGACGCTGGTACTAGTGGGCTCGCGAAAGCACTCTCACGCAACATATACAATGACTGTGCATAGCTTTGTATATAATTTTCACTACTTGAATGTTTTGTTATAGTTATATGGATGTAAATAGCTCTATTTACGCAACCACACACACTTATGTAGGTATAAAATGATCCATTGTAAATGATTATACTTGTACATCAGATAGGTGTCCTCACCTACAGTACATGTTGAGGTCAGTTTTTGTTTTGTTATTATGAAAGAAAGTTAAATATTGGTGTCAGTGTCGTATTGTTATATACAAAGTGGCACAACTCGTGTTGGCAGTCCGCTCGCGTCTCGAACGATGCGTCCCAAATTCGGTAATCGTCGATAATAATTATGTAACTTCCGATATTCTATCTTGTTTCATTTATGCAACTTGCTTACGGTATAACTCGTAAACATTTTTTGATTACCGACATTTTTTTGATGCGTAATGATATAGGAAATTTAAAATATACACTTTCGAAGGCGTGTGACTAGATGCGTTATTTGAAAGCTAGTTTCTGCTTCGTTACATAGTCCTACCGACCAGGCAATAAATGCTAATGTAAGTTATTACATATATATGTATTATGTATATATCTAACTAGAATGTAAACACGTGCTGCCTGATCGTAAGAAAGCAACCGGTATAATTAATTCTTATTATTCCTAGTAATTCTAAATCTTATCTTTACGGTGCTAAGTTAACAGCATCATTAAATAAAGATGAAAGTGAGATAAAAATGTACGTATTAATAATTATAAAATTCCGTTCTTTAGATTAAATTGTATCCGTTTAATTTTAGTGAAATAATAGGATACTTTTATAGTTACGCAATGTTTTACATATCCCCGTGACAGTCCATCGCGGTTAAGACTGTCTCGGATATAATAATGCATTTGGAAAGTGAAAGTTTACGCCAAGACACTTACTTTAGTTGTATTAAATATATTGTATACATAAGAAATTTTTATGTGAAAAGGTCTATCATGAATAACTGCAGTGTTGATAAAACAAAAATATGAAAATAGGGAATTATTTAGAAAAAAAATGTATTTGCATAGATAATTTATACCGATATCATTATTTTTTTTATTATCTATAATTTATGGAAAAGGAATTTATAATTCACCCGAAATAGAACGTTCTGATATCACCGCAAATCCTGTATAAAAATAAACAGAAATTCCTGAACGTTATCACTTCAAAAACTTACTTTTCGCTCCACTTCTTGTTTTTCACTTAACTAATGTTTTTAAAATATCACAAGTTTACCGGCGCACTGTCTGCGTCCGAATGATTTCCACTTCTACCACCACAATGCTTTATACTTCGACCAACGTAAAGACGTATGCGGAGCGATTTTGTAAGACGATCAAAGCAGCCTCCTACCACGTTACCTCGTCAAATGTATCCAACTCCACGTAAATGACTGCTTTTTCTTAGTAGTGCCTCGTATTATTTGATCGCTAAGGTTTCTTGGTAGCTAGTCGTGACGTACTTCGATAATATTGATCAACCCTTAGTTTCATTCATATTCCGAGTAGACGTTTGGCAACATGGTTTTTTTTGAGGTCGTCTTTACGGATCTGTATTGTTACAGCAATAAGTAGAATGGTATTAAATTATGAACTGATGTCACGCCTTTGATTTGTATGATTATGATACACGTATCTGATGTGATTTTTATGTTGTAAATGTTAAAAATATAATTAACAAGAGCGATAGCTGATTCGTACGTTTGCGTCCAAAGGATGACAGGAATCTCCGGTCCGAATTTTAATAATCTATAGTTACAATTTGTCGAACATATTTATTTACCTCGAAGCGGGCCACTTAAGTAACTGTCCCATTTTTTTTTCTATCAAGGGGGCACTTATAGAAATTACTAAAAATATAAAATTAAGAGTTAAAAATGTATGTAGAAACAGCCTATATATCTCTATTCGTGAATCCGTAGAGCCGTTGAGGACTGACAAACATACACATATAACTAGTGCCAACAGCTTTGCTTGCGTATACTACTGTTTAGGTTACTATTTTGTTAATCAAACACCCGGGCTGACCTGCAAAAAAAGTAGTAAATAGAAGGTAGTTATATCTATAAGCGTTACGATTATACTTATATTCCAAGAAGGTTAGAATGCTTCTAACCTGCTAGTAAAGGCAAATGTCAAAACCCTATGCAATATCTTTTGCTCTTCTTTTCAGTGATTTTAGAATTAAGATATGCTAATCTCAAATAAATAAGTAGCGTTAAACAAAGATAATAATGATATAATTTTCACTAGCACCTAGGTTTATAAAACAAATTAAATGCTTTGTAACATGTATAAAACAAATTAAATGCTTTTAAGTAAATCTAGATATTGCAATCGAAATTGCAATACGGAGAACTAGTTTATGATTTTTAAATTTTTCTATTGTACCAAATCTATGGAGACTAAATTTTAAATGAAATTGAACATACGTATGATCGAATAAGAATTCGATTTTCCATCCATCTTGGCTCATATACGTTCACTGCTGCGGGCCTTCCTTTAATAGCAGGCCAATTTACTTACTATACCACTCTTGTCTGACGGTTTAGGTTAGGTTTTTGATGTGAAACATCTATAGGCGAGAGTGAACCTGACTGTTGACGTGGCGTTAACGCCACGCTTGAGTGTGTACGTTTGTGTACCGAAACCATAACTTGATTTAGAATTTTGTGCAACGCCATCTAGTAAGCTGAAAATAAATTATTGACCTAAACACATACTCGTACCTATAGTGTATACTAATGAAAATAAATGTTTATTGAACAAAAATCATCATTTTCTGGCAAAAGAATTAATATTTTATTAACACTTTATGCCATATTAGTTCTTGTCATAATCTGTTCTTTTGTGCATATATACTTGTACAAAATAATTTCGATGTTTCACATCTGCCAGACTTCCTGAGCGACAGCTTCCTTTTTTATTTCGAGTTTTTCTTTTCTTAGAAGTTATATGTATATTATACCCCTTAGTCATCTTTTAAGACAAGGTGCTGAATGATATTCTTACTCTGTCACTATAAAAAGTGTAAGCATATAAAGATAGAAAAGAGATCTGGAAAGAAAACCTACCCCTATGTAGAGTATGTACTCTTCTAGCTAATGCAGTGTAGCAGATGAATTCCCTGCAATTGTAGAGATGTCAAGTGTACAGTATTCCTACTACTACTTATATAAGTTGAGTAGTTATATGAGTTCGCGCAGTAATCTTCGTTACAGGGTTACCGTAAAAATTATCTATAGATTTTAGCAGATAAGGTCAGTACAAGGGAATAAAACGAATACCAAATCTATACGGCTTGCATTTAAAATAAAAACACAACCCCTTAGTTGCGAGATGAGGATATCACCAGGAGCATGCTCCATGGACAGTAGTCTGGACAAGAGGAGGAGATTTGCTAAATTACCTATGGTCAGCAAGCCGACTGCCAAGAGCAAGAAATCATGAGCAAGATATATCCATATTTGGCCATGCAAATGAAATCTGTCTTCAGCGGAAAGCAAATCTGTAGGTCCATCATCAACATCATTCATCTTGTCACATATTTTGCTGGATGTAGGCCTTATGAATCAGAGGATAGTGCCATAACCCACATTTTTAGGCGGCGGATTGGCATGCTGCTCACTCTCCTGGTGAGCCCCTTAGCTGACTGTTACGACTCTCACCGGTAAGTAAGCGGCGGCGACAAAAGACCCTATATGTTGATAAGTCTTTATTTCATCTTATAATGTCTGTTTGCATACTTTTATTGGCTTTTCAACACGCTCGGGAAATAGAAAGAATATATTATTATTAATCTAAGATCACACGTTGAATAGAAACATTAATTAAAGTTATTTCAATGTCAATAAATATAACAAAGCAAAATAAAAACTACTTTTTCTCTATTATGTGGGAAATAATACAGCCCAAGCGGTCGCGGTTGTGACATAGGTACGTATTATTATCTAATGAGCGCCACCTACGTAGTTTGAACTCACCCTACCATATCAAGATAATGATCTACTTTCCCAGGACCACAATTTCTAAAAAGGTAAAATGACCTAATGAATGTTTATGTTTATATATTTCTTCATGTCATCTCATATTTGTAATTACATCTACTGGTGACCTGAACTTTTAAGTTGCAATCTAATCCGCTGGATTGTGGCATCCGAGAGGACATTGTTTCAAGTCCATACTTCGTTCGCCCTAAAACCAAGACCATAAAAAAATTGTGTGTGTAGCGGACTAGTTTGAGATTCGTACTGAAGCATTCTCATATTTTATAATAGTATTGTGATGTTGTATTTCTTATAGCTCAGAGCGACTCTAAAGCTTATTCTGATCCCGTACATTTTAGCATATCGAAATCTGTTACTGTAAGGAATATATTCTCAATTCTTTCGTTTCTATGAATTTTCTTTTATACTTTGTATTTGGAAAGAAAGTAATTTTCAAAATAAAAAATTACCTATAGTTAGTTTCAAGTTAAAATTTAAGAAACGAAAATTATGGTAGAATACTTTAATCCATACATCCTACCATAAGTCCGTAGACATTCACTGCTGAAAAATGGCCTCCCCACGAGAATGCTTAAACTTAAAACCGTCTTGTGCAACTTGCATCCAACTGCTCCCTGCGACCTTCGAGATGTCAGTCTACCTAGTGGAGAGATGTCCTACGTTGCCGCGTTCGAGTCGTGGTCGTCACTCAAAAACCTTTTTTCTGAATGGTTGTTGTTTTGCCAAGCGTTGTGGCCTACCTATTGTCATTTCAACGTGCTAATTCATAGGGCTATATCGATTACAATCGTTATTCTACAGATTGATGTATTCCAGATTTTATCACGCAGAGATATACCCTCTCCAAAGCATGCTGAACGATTTTGAGCTTTTTTAGGCCAACATTTTGAGATCACGTTTTAGTGCCGTAAGTGATCGCTAGTAACACTCGCTAGTTATACTTTTGTTTCCACTCGCTGCGGAATATTGGACGGGCAGGTCCTCTTAGGTTTCTTGGAGGCTACCGAACGGAGTTGGATTTGTTGGACTGACTACTCTCGAAAATGGATTTAACTGGACCGTTCGGTCCAAGTAACCGCAGTGATTAATAACTTCGAGAAATACATTAAAAACTAGGACCGGTACAGGAATGATGTAGGCTTTCGACATGACTTTCGTCTTCCCAACGTTCATTTGCAAACCTACTAGTTAAGAAACCCCAATGAGATTATTGTACAGGGTGCCATTGTCCTCCAAGGATTTTGCCATAACTATGATGTCATCCGCAAACCGAAGGTGAGTCGTGATATATTACCGTTTATATCCAGTACTGTCTAAGAGCTTGAAGATACCTTCTAACGCAGCGGTGAACAGCTTCGGCAGGTGACCTCGCCCTATTCCACCTTTCTGTCGATTTCGCTCCGCTGAAGAGGCTGCCCTGCACTGCCCAAGTTTCAACAAAATCATAGGCTTTCTCATAGTCCACAAACGCTTGGTACAGATTACACTCTTCCGTTTTTCGTACAATCTGGCATATCACTGGGATGTGGTACTTATAAGTTTTTCGAAATTTGGTCTTTTCAGTGGAAGTCGTCGTTCTTTCCGCGAGTTGGTTCGTAATGATTATTGAAAATAATTTGCACATGTGGCGCAAGAGTGAGATGGGTCTGTAATTCCTTAAGAGCGTTTTATCGCCCTTCTTGAAAAACAGCATCATCACGTTTCGTGTTCACCGTACTCTGCAACATGGCCCTCAAGATTGACAGAACCAAACAGCTTCTGTAGGGCTTACAAGGGAATACTCTAATGCATGTTAAAATGAATAAATTGTGGCTTGGCTATTTATAGGCTTGTTAAGATAAGTAGGAAACTAGCTATAATCTCGCATTAAGTTTAGCGTGCTAAAAGGCGGATCAAATGTTCCAGCTCAAGACACGGATGGTAGCTCCATACATGCAAATAAGCTCTGCTTATTCTATTCAAAATGGTTCAATAATATCACGCTGAGCTCTTTCAAAATGATAATTTTTTGCAATAGAATGCGTAACAGAATTACCAATACTGAAATGCATGCCATCTATCATAAATAAACTTTTTTAATTTGTACGAGCATGCTCCTTATTTTTGAATATCAATATGTTAGAATAAATGTATTAATAGCATCATCTAGCGCATATCTATACGCAATTTTGGTACAAGCAGCTCGCTAATACGGACAAAAGCAGAATTAATGTCAGTTTTAATTTTTATGTACAGAAGAACAAATTGTATTTATAAGATAGACTTTTGTGTATGTGTGCGCAAAAATCGTGACGTATTATTACATATTTTCCCGTGTGGTAACGGAGTAAGTATTCAATTCACCAATCCCTTTCTTATTCGTGGCTGTCGTAAAAGACGACTAAGGAATATAATATGCATATAACGTCTATGCAAGAGAAGGAAAACTAGAAATAAAACCCTATACTAACCCGGCTAACCAGCGTGTCATAGTAGGTCAATAGTATTAGGGAGGAGGCTCGTGCCCAGCAGTGGAAAGTATTTGAGCCGAAATGATTAAAGTGCGCGCGAACAATATATTAATAGTCTAGTCGACAAGTTGAAAATGGTACAAAATAGAGATACTGCTCTTAAAATTACGTGCGATAGCTCATTGGATCCGGAATGACGTCTAGAAAAATGTGCTAAAAGCGTGTATTAATTAGCACATAAAAAATTGCAAAAGTTATAAACAATTAAAGATGAAAAAAAAATGGCATTTTGTTTTTTGCCAATATTTCATAAACTATTAATATTTAAGGAATTAAAAAAAAAGATTCTAAAAGAGGAGAAAATTTCCAATACTACTACTATACTACTACTACAAATACTACTACTACAAACAAAAACTTAAAAATCCAAGTAATGTTGTTCAAGTAAAAAAATTGTTATAAACAAAGTATCAATATTTTTTTAACTTTTATGGCACGATCTTGTTAAGTATGTATGTAAGAAAGGCTCTACGAAGCGAAAATTTTTTACGACCATTATTTAAACATTTTTTTTCACTTATAATTAAGACGATAGTTCGAGAAAATTTCGTTAGTTAACAATTGTTTAACTCGTTGAAAAATTAACTTTAAGTAAAATTTCCAACGGGAATAAATTATTTATAGTGTTCAGAAAACACCATAATTTTTTCAAATTAAAAAAAAAAAATTTAATACTTTAAATAAATTAATTAATGCGCCGTACTCGCTTTTGACGCCACGCGCGCATCCTAAAAATGTCACGCGCAGACCTATCTTCAGCGTTAAATTAAAATTATAAATAATGGAGATAGAGTTCCGGGAGTTAGGAGTTTTTTATTGGAAATTTCCTCCTCTTTCAGAATCTTTTTTTTTAAATTCCTTAAATATTAATAGTTTATGAAATATTGGCAAAAAACAAAATGCCATTTTTTTTTTCATCTTTAATTGTTTATAACTTTTGCAATTTTTTATGTGCTAATACACGCTTTTAGCTCATTTTTCTAGACGTCATTCCGGATCCAATGAGCTATAGCACGTAATTTTAAGAGCAGTATCTCTATTTTGTACCATTTTCAACTTGTCGACTAGACTATAAGTGGAATTATTTCTAGACACATTGAGATATTTTGAATAATTTATATGTCACATCTGAAGCAATTCTTGTATATATAGTGGGTGGTAGATGACTTTATGGCTATGAAAAAAAAAAAAGAAAAATACCATGTCACTTTTTTTTTGATATGAGTATATTACTAAAAACGGTGAAAAATCAGACCTTGTACGTTATTTTCAAGTACTATAACCACAAATAGGCTAGTTTTGGCAACGGATATTTCTTGTTGGAAGCGCAGATAACTGCACTATCGACCACACGTACAATTAAAACTAGACATGTTACAATAACATAAAAAAAATATACATTTGTTATGGTTATTCCTTAATGTTATTTGAACGCAACTGGACAATTCCTCAATTGAGCTATTGTCACTCTAAATTTAAATTCCTATTCTATTGACATTTTATGTCATTGTATTGATTAGCTAAAAACACCGACATAACAACATTTTCTATAAATAAAATCTAGCTAGATCGATTTTTTGGCCTCGAAACCTCTAGTATGCTAAATTTCATGAAAATCGTTGGAGCCGTTGCTGAGATTCTGAAAAAAATAAATAAATAATATATTACAGACTAAGAATACAATTCACCACATCACCTTCTAGCCTGTGGGTGTCGTAAAAGACAACTAAGGTATATAATATCTATGAAGAGAAGTCTACCCATCTGACCAACGTGGTATAGTCTGTCAATTTCATTTTAATTGTGAAGGTGGTGCAAGTCCGGCAGTGGGACGAAATGAATGCATGAATAAATTAAAAACTAGTGCTTTTTATTATCTTTCTTTTTTTTATTACCTTTCGATAACAAGAAGAAGACGGTGAAGAGAAGACTGAAGAGGTCGGCGTATGGTAATAAAAATTATTTTGATAATTATAACTGTCTGGTTGCTGCGATCATACTAATAAAATATATTATTTTCTATGTATTTTATTTTCACAATAACGACAAAGCAGCATTTCAACATTTTTTTTGTGGGGGTTATGGTCAGCTCACACGATATATAGACATATAGCGATTTTTCTCGAGTAAAAATAAAATGTTCTAAATTCCTGATTTTTGGTAAACGTCTAATAGAGGTTAGTTGATGGTAGTCTTGTAGTGATAGATAGTAGTCTTTTGCTGTCAGCGGCCAGCAAAAGAGGCATCGATGGACGAACGTATAAATGTAGGCCGAGGCGAAGCCGAGACACACATACACAAGTCCATCAATGCCTAGTTGTAGCCAAGACTTTTATAGTACTTTTCTCAAATAATGCGCGGCAATTAAAACTAAGTAGTACTAAGTAGAACTTTTTATTTGAAAATAGATACGAATTACAATTATGAGTTTTCTACTATTGCTCTTGCCGCCTCTTGAATTTCAGGTGGCGTTAAAGTAAGTTCATTTTACACTGTTTTCACTCACATGTTTCATGTTTTCACACGTGAACTCATTTTAAGCCAAATACAATTACTTTTCAAAATCAACGACGAAAAGCGAACAACATTTTTCACGCGATAAAGAGTTCATGTTTTTCTTTTCATTATTAAACAGGTTTCTTTTTCAAACTAGTTCGAAATTTAAATAAAACTCTTATAAGTTACCTCCTTGGTTGCCATGTTTTGAAGTAACAAACCATTACATTATTAAAATACACGATAGATATGAATTTACATATAAATTTATTTGGCCGCTAAAACACGACAGTTATGGATTTCCTTACATTTTTTCTGGCCGCTGCTCGCATGTATTTGGTCAGTACAGCAATTTCGATTTGTCCCGAAGAAGGTTGTCAAAATAATGCTCAAATTTCCAAGCATAAAAAACGAAAACAACTCTCCAAAAACAAGAAGACACATTTTGTTCAATTATTTCAGAACATCATATTGAAACAAAGTTTCCTTCTTGGGATTGACTGGCTTAACATATACTGAATGAGTCAGCGGTCGAATGGGAATGATATTTAAAAAGGTCAAGTCTTCTTTATGTGCGAATGTCCTGGTCAACTATCAATAATTAGGGCATGCATTTTAGTTATTGAGGTCTAACAAAGATAGCGGGTGTGTCAAATTACTTAACTATTATATAACGTGTTTCAAATACTTTTTTATTCATTACGGCATGCAGCTAATCCGTGTTAATAGATATATGTAACTAATATATGAAAAAAATACCACTGTCCTTTAAATTCAATTGCCTTGTAAAATGTAATGTTTTATAAATATTTGTCTTTCGTTTTTAACAGAGATAGAATACAAAATTTATCGTTATAAGAAGTTGCCATAGAAGCTTTAATAATAATGCCTTGGGAGACGTAGATTCCAATCTTGTCATTGATATTCTCTTTTTAGCTGCAAAGATGGGTTGTATAAAAAGCTTAGTATATCAAATGCTAAACCAATGAAAAGAACACTGAAATAAAGATTGTTATTGCACGATATTTATTTCTCTGCTCTGTGGTTCTGATGTTGTACTCGATACAAAAGAGTTCAACGCGCTGCGTTTTGATATTACACAATGCAAGCATAAGCAACATTTGTCATACATTGCACTTAATACATTATATAAGGTTTGTGACCTATTGTGGATGTTACAATACAATTGCTTTATATATAACGTAAACAACTCCCTGTAAGGTGATAGGTTAAGAATACATTGTGGCAATACAAAAGTATGGTGTAGTGCCATACTTTTTTATGTAAATCAGGAAAACTATTAGAGGGGAAGGCAAATCAGGAGTAAATTTACAAAGATGTAAATTAAGGATCATTATAAAACATAGGCTATCTATTTTATGAAATTTTAATCTTTGCCTAGGGGTTTTAATGTAAGTTCCCTCCCTTCTGTGGGAATATGTGTTCTGTCGAGATTGTAGAGAGCTAATTCTATAAATTTTGTCACCAAATTTGTATCCCTCGGGGATAATCCGTTTTTTTTTTCAAAATGGAAGATACGCCTTTTCTATATCCGTGAGAAAGTGTATGTAAAATTTCAAGGCAATAAATTACTATTAACTAACACAACTACACAATTTTTTTATCAGTTAAGGTGTGAAAACGCAAAAGATAAACTTTTGCAAAATTCGTATAGGTATTTATAATATCATATTAATTAGGATAGGTGTCTAACTCGAATTTATTTTATTATTATAACCTTCAGTTGGCTGCATTGCGCATTCCATACTTGCACAAGAGGGGTTTTCCAGCACAGCCGGACCTATGCGCAATGCACGCGGCTGACTCCGTAAGTTTACGCAATAGTTCGGTGAACCATTTGCTATACTTTGTAACTCAGCAGACCAAGTCAACGTTTATTGGTGGTTTTTTATTGACTTGCGTTGATGGCTTAAAAATACAATGTATGCCCGCGCGATGATTCTCATGTAAGTCGTAAAATCGCCTAAGGGTTTACCAAAACATTGGGCAGCACCACTCTCTTAAGAAATTTATGACAGCTACTGCGCTCGCTAGTTCTTCTAGCCTGTTGCCTAGTGGTGATGTTTTTTTTTTTATTATGCCCTTTTGGAACGCTTCATTTATTTTTTTTTTGATATTGAATAGCTATAAAGTAAAAAGTAAATAAGGTAAATATAATAGGTACATATTTTTTTGTTAATTGTTTGCGTCACAGCTTATTTACGTCCCACTGCTGGGCTCAAATCTACTCCACAATAGTAGTGAAATTAACTTATTATACCGTAGTAGTGAAATTAACCTATTATACCATGCTGGTCAGACGTGTTGTTTACGGGTTACATTTCGAGTATTCTATATCTTGCATAGATGTTATATGTATAGTATATCCCTTAGCTGGCTTTTACGACACCCACGGCAAAGTAGGAGGGTGGTGAATTGTATTCTTACTGCGTAAAAAAGGGAGCTGTGGTGTAACAACGCCATTTATCTTAAACGTAATTTATTTTTATGCATTATGAGGCAAAACTATTAGTGTTTGGTAATAGTTTATATGTACATTAAGTTTGAAACATGTAGATGAAGAGATTCCAAGAAGGAATTATGTAACATTGCCATATTCTGATATGACATAGCGTCTTTGCAAATTAGGATGCTATAGGCGCATTTAATTTCAACCTTGACCTGCTTGTTGCCTGCAGGATAAAAAAAAAGTTAGTCATAAGTTCTTTCGTAATGATTTCTGACTAAGCGCCTCTATTGTAATTGAATATGTCTCTGATATATTGTTGATGACATAAATCTTTAAATACGTATTGCTCAGTGTTACCAACTCCCTAAAATATTTATCCCTAAATCTTAATTAAAATCCCCTAAAATTGCCACAATTACATGAAAATCCCACTAAAAATGATTTCATTAAATAAAGAATAAATAATAAATTAGTAGTCGTACTGAAAATATATATATCCGGCCAAAAAAGAAATATGCCTTATATATGTGACATTTATGAGACATAGTTACTTAATAAACAATAATAATAATAATAATTAGGTAAGCTCCAAGCTCTACTGGGACCGGTCTATCATCACGGACAGGACTATTTTTGCGAATAAGTCTGATATCGTGCTGATGGATAGGTAATCGTTACACTGTCGTAGGTTATCGTCATATGTCGTTACACTGGTATATTTATTTTTTTTATTCAAAAAATCCCTAAATATGCCTCTAAAAATAGAACGCCCCTAAAAAAACCCCATCCCACTTATTTACCCCCTAAATTTGGGGGCAAAACCCATAAGTTCGCAACACTGGTATTGCTATGGAGTTAATTCTGCAAAGAAATGCCATCTCATTTCACGTACGTTACTGGGCTCGAACCTCTTCCACAATAGGAGGCAAATATACCTAATATATCACTTGTTTGTATAAGGTTTTATTTGCAGTTTTCCTTCTTTTTGAGATACCCACGGGCAAGATAGAGGTGGTGAATTTTTAGTCCGTTTCCACACAAAAAAGCATATATGCAAAGAATATTACAAACGAATTCATCATTATCTCAGCCTATATATGTCCCGCTGTTAAGGTCAGGCCTCCTCCATAATGGAACCTACTATTCCACGCTGTTCAGACGTGTTGAAATAGGGTTTTGTTTCGAGCTTTCCTTCTCTTGCATAGATGTTACATGCTTATTATTCCTTAGTCGTCTTTAACGACATCCACGGGCAAGATAGAGAGTGGTAAATTGTAAATACATTTTCTAAATTTCCGAACATATAGTCTCTAACGGAAGAACCATTACAGCTTTGTCAGGCAAGATTCAATCTGAATATGATGAGATGATTATATATATTTTAAAATTAATTAATAAGTAAATAATAATTTATTTAACTTCTGAATCACAATTCACAAATAAACAATAATAATTGCGGTAACATTATATTAATTTATCAGTACGTAAGGATTATCTATACCAATAAATAAAATTGGAGTGTCTGTTTGTAATGTCAAAATAATAGGCTTTTTTCATGCTCACACGGTTATTTGCACGACACCTATGCCTAAAATAGCACTTAAAAAATTTTTGTCCGTCTGTCTGTTTGTTCCAGGTAATCTTCAAAACGGCTGGACCGATTTTAAAAATTCTTTCACCAATGGAAAGCTATAATATCAGGGCGTAAACTATGCTATATTTTATCCCGGTATTCCCACGGGAACAGGAACTACGAGGGTAAAACGACTATAACCTATAACCGAAGCGAAGCGAGGGCGGGTTGCTAGTCTATACCAATAAATAAAATTGGAGTGTCTGTTTGTAATGTCAAAATAATAGGTTTTTTTCATGCTCACACGGTTATTTGCACGACACCTATGCCTAAAATAGCAATTAAAAAATTTTTGTCCTTCTGTCTGTCTGTCTGTTTGTTCTGGGTAATCTTCAAAACGGCTGGACCGATTTCAAAAATTCTTTCACCAATGGAAAGCTACAATATCAGGGCGTAAACTAGGCTATATTTTATCCCGGGATTCCTACGGGAACGGGAACTACGCGGGTAAAACGATTATAACCTATAACGAAGCGAAGCGAGGGCCGATTGCTAGTCTATAAATTTCTTGTGTACGTGTTTATGTCACTGAACTCCTCCTAAACGGCTGGACCGATGTTGATGAAATTTTCGGTGTGCGTTCAAGGGGATTTGAGAATAGCTTAGATTTACAATTGGACCCGGTAGGTGGCGCTGCTGTCGATTTCAAGGAGAATTCCTTTTATCTGAACAGAAAAACGTCTGTTGGGTCAACTAGTATAATATAAGATTTTAGTAACAAATTCCACTATATCCATCCATTCATCAGCCTGTCAAAATCCATTGTTAGTTATATCCTCTCTACGAGAGCGATTAATGCCATCGTTACATCAGGCAGGCGGTTTAAAGAATACAATTAGTTACACATTTCTTATCACTACTTCCTATTGATAACTTAACCGGTTTTCACAACTTCCACGAGAAAGAAAAGGTTGTATTCTAAACTCATCACCACTTTCAGTGTATATTTATTCGAGATTTAAGTATATGCATATACAGTGGAATCTCGATAGCTCGAATGCCAAGGCAAATGTAAAAATTCGAGTTACAGAGTCTTCGACTTAGCAAGTAGTTTAGGATATAGAATTATTTTTAAATTGCTTAGAAAGGTTAATTAATGTATTCATTTATTGCAAATCTATCAAATATAAATAATATATTAGAAGCACCGAATATTCCTTTCAGATTTTATTACAGGGAATTCCAAGTAAGAGGTTTTTATATTTTACTAACTACGACTTATGGAGTCTACTTGAAATTTGAGCTATAGGTACAGTATATCTTGGCGCAATACAGTGTCTGAGGAACTAAGAATCAAACCTAGAACTCAATATTCAAACAAATGTCTTGACGATTTAGAAAATAATTTTTCATACTAACTTTTATAATATTTTCATCATTACAGCTTATATACGTCCCACTGCTGGGCTCGAGTCTCCTCCACAATGGGAGGGAAATTAACCTATTATACCGCGCTGGTCGTATTATAACCCGTCTGGGTTGGTATAGGTTCTATTCCGAATTTTCCTTCTCCTGCATAGATGTTGTATGCCTATCATAATTCCTTAGTCGTCTTTTACGACACCCGTGGACAAGAAAGAGAGTGGTGAATTGTATTCTTACTCCGTTACCCAGGGTCGAATTAATCCTACCAGAGCCCTTAGGCAATGCAATTCTCAGGGTCCCTTTCTCTTTACCCTTTTTCTTATTTTTTAAAATATATGTTTCTTTTATTAGAAAAGTCCAGTTGATCAGATCAACTTCTTTGGTATGCTGTTACTTGAATCGCTTATTGCAACAAATTGTTGCTTTGACTTGATGCTACAGCATCACTTCACATTTCTTACTCATTTCTTTTTACTTTCACTGAAATTATCTTGATAAATAGTTGTAGTTAAGTGATGATTAAGGTCGCATGATAGAGTAGGCAAGAGAAATGAGACGCGATGTGGTTATTTTAAATCTAACCTTGTTAAATGCAACATAATACATTTAATGAAAATAAAACAATTTTTTTACTCGGGGTCCCTAGTCGATGTAGCCCATAGGCTGTCTAATCCGCCTTATGGATAATCCGGCTCTGCCGTTACCACATGTAAATCTATTGTTTTGGTCATAAATCATAAACATAAATCTTCTATCAAATTCTAAAAATAACAATGTGAAATTTTCAATTCAAACGAAACGTCTTGTAAGCACACTAATGATAAGCGCGATTTTTCATTAGATTATTGTAGACAAGTATTAGTTCCTCTCAATCTTTCTTGTTTATTTCAGCAACAGGAATGGAGAAATCCATTAGCCTCGTTACGTATCGGAGAGAAATTGTTGATATATGCAGCTCATTAAATAGATACATCACATATATTATATAAGATGCGTAACTAGTATTAATAAATACGTAACTGACACAGAAAAGTGTTTTGAACCATAATAACAAATATCCATATTTATTTAGTAGTTCACTAGTTTTGGTACGCTATTGCTTCGAGCGTAATTAATGGAAGTTTTAGAGTAGTATTGTCTTAGTGTTCGTGTGGTGATGGAGGAAGAATACAATTTACTATCCCCCAATCTTACCCGTGAGTGTCATAAATGACGACTAAGGGATATAATATATACATAACATCTATGCAAGAGAAGGACAACTTGAAATAAAATCCTATACCAAATCGTCTGACCGGCGTAGTATAGTAGATCAATTTCCCTCCCATCGTGGAGAAGGCTAGAGCCCAGCAGTGGGACGTATGTGAGCTGAAATTTGAACTAAATGTTTTACAACTTATCAATAACACCATCATCTTAATTGTATTCCATTTTACTTGTAGTCGATGTATGCCATCTCTGCGTTCACTTCCTTTCTATCCATATCATCCTTCACGGAATCCACACATCTTGTCTTAGTCTACCTTGCCCCTAAAGCCTTTAACATTCTTTCTTGTATATTCACAGCCCCTTGTTCCGCCGTGGTTGCTGTAAAAGATGATTTTTCGTTTCGTAATCGTAATTGAGTAAAAATTAACGATATTTTTTTATACCGTATTGTAAAAGATGACTTATAAATGTGACAGAGAAGAAAACTTTAAATAACAATAGCTAGCTCTAATAACTAACACGTCTAGTGACGCCACAGCATGGCAATTTTCTTTCCACCGCCTCCGGGCCCGACGGTGTTCCCAACCGCATGCTGGCCCTGGACCTCGACCACCTGGGTCCCCGCCTCAGGGGGCTGTTCGACGCATGTTTAGCCCGGCCGTCCGGGCCCGTAGTCACTGGCGGGGGCGTGCTGTTGGTGGTGTCTCTGGACATCGCCAACGCATTCAATAGTCTGCCATTTAGCTGCATCAGGGTGGCGCTCCGATATCACGGGGTGCCAGTTTACCTGAGGCGGCTGGTGGCAGACTATTTGGAGGGGCGCAGCGTCCTCTACACCAACGTTGTGCGAACGCCCATGACGTGCGGTGTCCCACAGGGGTCGGTCCTCGGACTCACCCTGTGGAACATCAGCTACGACTAGGCGTTGAGAGGGAGCCTCCCGCGCGGGCTGGGCGTGATCTGCTATGCGGATGACACGCTCATCACAGCCCGCGGTGAGACGCTGGAGGAGGCAGCAAGCCCGGCGACTCTCGCCACCGAGGAGATCGTCAGGCGGATCGAGGCGCTGGAGTCGAGGGTGGCCCTGGACAAGACGGAGGCACTCTTGTTCCATGGGCCCGCATGGGCCTTCCCATCGGCGTCTCGATCACCGTCAATTCGGTTGATATCAGCATCTGGGCCCATATGAAGTATTTGGGTCTGGTGCTTGACGGGCATTGGTAGTTCCGGGAGCATTTCCGCAGGCTCGCTCCACGGCTCGTCGGCGTGGCGTCCGGTTCCTGACCGTCCGACTCAGGGCTCTTCTGTGGCGATCACAGAGGGCGACGGTTTGTATCGGCGAGTGTCGGGGGTGCGAACGGAGGGCGGTGTGGTCTCTTTGAGGGAGCTCACCGCCTGGCACGTCGATGACCGCCGAGACTTCATTGCCTATTGGGCAGTCCGGCTGGGCAGGCCTCGGTTCGGTGTGTGGACCGCGGAGGCCTTCCGGCTAGTGCTGATGCAGTAGCTAAAACGGTGGTACGGGATGCTCTCCTTCCGATTGGTGTAGGTTTTGAAGGGGCATGGATGTTTCGCCAAATACCTGTACACGGTCGTTAGGAGGGAGAGTGCACCGTCCTGCCACCACTGCGATTGCGATGAGGACACAGCGCAGCATACACTCGAGGTTTGTGTCGCTTGGGCAGACCAGTGTCGTGAACTCGTCGCAGCCATCGGTGCCGACCTGACGCTGCCGATCATTATTTTAGATTGAAATATTCATATAAATGTTCAAATATGTATGTATAAATAATATCACGATTAGCATCAAATAAAACTTGTTTAAAAATGTTTAAATATGGTATGTTAAAGCACGCTATTTATCGTAATGAAGAAAGTCATTACGATAAACAACATACCGTGCTTGAAATTAGTTTGCTTTTCAATTTTGATCAGCAATAAAAATATATGTGAAAGCAATTAACATTTTTTTTTATTATTTTTAGTTCCATGCAGCTCTCGTGTCGTAAATGATAACTAAGGGATTTAATTTGCATATAATATCTAGGTCCTAGATGTTGACGAGATTTGTCTCCTTCTAGATTCTAGGATGAGGCAAATCTCGAAATATACTACCATACTAACCCGTTTTACCATCGTGGTATATTAGGTCAATTTCCTGCCTAATTTGGAAGAGCCTCGAGCTCAGCAGTGGGATGAATATGAGTTGAGATTATGATGAGATTACTTTTAAGCTATTAAGTATATTACTACATTTTATTGCATTCAAAGTTGTGTGTGGAAAGCGAAATAGTAATCGCGTGAAAAATTTACTTGCAAGATTCAGTTTAATTAATAAATGAAAATAAAAATAATTATGTAATTTTATAAATATTCAATCTTATTCATAATATATTCACGATGGTGTTCTTACTCGTGGATATCGTAAAAGACGATTGAGAGATTAAATACGCATATAACATCTATGCAAGAGAAGGAAAACGTGAAATAAAACCCTATACCTACCGACATATCTGACAAGTGCGGTAGAGGAGGTTGATTTAGGGATGTGAAAAATAATCGGTTTTTAAAATAATTGATTATTACAAAAAAATAATAGATTAATAATCGATTTTACAATCGATTATCAAAATAATAAAAATCGATTATGAATCGATTTTTATTATTCGAAATTCGATCGAAATGAAACGATTATTTACTGCCAGATTTCCTAAAAAAAGGTCATCACAATTGTTTCATACTATATTAGAAAATAAAGCTCACATTTCCTAAAAAAAAATGGTCAACATAATCCTGTTGGGAGAAAATCGATTATTTATTTTCAATTAATCGATTATTTTATAATCGATTTATTTTAAAGAACAAAAAATCGATTATTTAAAAAATCGATAATTTTTCCTCCAAGTCACATCCCTAGGTTGATTGCCCTTCCATTGTAGAGGAGGCTCGAGTCCAACAGTGGGACATATATGAGCTGTGATGAAGATGTTGATGATAATTTACGATTCATCATCATCTTACTCTTATCCCAATTACTTGGGGTCTACGCAATATGTCATCTTCTTCTATACGGTCCTATCAGACGTCATCTCTGCAGTCACTCCCAGACTATACATGTCATGCCTCACGCAGTCCATCCATCTTTTCCTCGGTCTTTCTTTACCCCTAAAGCCTTCAACATTCATAACCAAAACTTTTCTCACAACATTACTTTCATCCCACCTCATCATATGTCCATACCATGTCAGCCGTTCACTCTTTAACTTTTCCGTCACTGGCGCAACTTTTAAACCTCCTCTAATGTGTTCATTTCTCACTTTATCCATTCTTGTCACACCACACATCCATCTTAACATTCGCATCTGACATGCAGATAATTTACGATTGTTTAATAGAAATATGGAAATCACTTGTTAAACGCAACTTTCAGTATAAACTATTTTCTCAATAATAATACTATATATTTTATAAGTATAAACAATAATAAATTGCATCAAACGAACTATTTCTTTTATACGTCTATAGTGCAATGAACTCTATGGCGGTGACGTTTTGTTACCGTTACTAATAGAAGTTCAGACACTCGTAACATTTCAAGTACAACCTATTTACATTTTTTATTACGTCTTCACTTGGAAGTTTATTATATTAAGCAACACTTATATAGGATAAATGATTCTAAATTAGCGACACGATATGATGGTGGTTTTTAAAACCTTACAATTATCAGTATTTTTAGCGAATAGTCCCACTGTTGGGCTCGACTCTCCTCAATAATTGGAGGAAAATTAACCTACTACACCAAGCTGATCAAATAGGCTGGTATAGGCAATTATTTCGAGTCTTCCAGGTTGGTTATTTGGAGTTCGATGGATGTTATAAAACGGGACGGCGTTCGGGAAACTTAAGAGCATCTTCTCGTCCAATATACCTTAGTGTCTGAAAACACAGGTCTACGACCAGTGTGTGTTACCAGTGATGACTTACGGCATGGAAACGTTGTCCCTAAATGTAGGCCTCATAACAAGGCTCAAAGTCGCTCAGCGTGCTATGGAGCGGGCTATGCTCTCGAGATTTCTCTGCGAGATAGAATGCGTAATACGGCAATCCGCAGAAGAGCGGGTGTAACCGATATAGCAAGAAGATTAGCACACTGAAGTGGCAATGGGCAGGCCACATCGCTCGACGAACCGACAATCGCTGGGGAAGAAAGGTTCTCGAGTGGCGAACACGTATCGGACTACGCAGTGTAGGACGCCCCCCACTAGGTGGACCGATGACCTAGTGAAAGTTGCTGGGCGTCGTTGGATGCAGGCGGCACAGGACCGCACATTGTGGCGTAACATGAGGGAGGCCTACGTCCAACAGTGGATGGCAATAGGCTGAAATGATGATGATGATGATGATGGATGTTATAATTTGTGTATAGCCCAAATAACTGTCTTGAGTGGGTATTGAACCCATGTCTTGCAGTAGGAGGTATCGCTATTTAGAAAACTAAAGTCGTTAATATGTTTATTTACTATTATTTACTATAGTTTCTTCTTTAAAAGACAACGCTCTGTACTAAGGATATAATCCTTGTATTGCGGGGTACTTACTAGAACTTAAATGTTACGAAATCGGAGTACCTTATCCAGAATGAGATTGTAGGTGAATTTCAATAAGTACAAATCTCACTTGGGGTATATAAGTACTCCTAAATAATGGTATGATGACGTCATTGCCATATAGTTCATTGCACTCTAGATATAAGTATGTACTATGTATAGAACAAACTGTTCGCTTTATTGAACGTCGGTTCGTCAAATTCACTAGTAATATGAATTCAAAAATACCAGTCGTTTTTTTTTCGGCGCAAAATACCAGAGTCTGGGTAAAACTAGAGTTTATTTTGCATTCATCATCATCATCATTTCGGCTCATATAAGTGCTACTGCTGGGTTCGAGTCTCCTCCACAATGGGAGGGAAATTGACCTAACTATAACATGCTGGTAAGACAGGTTGGTATAGGATTTTATTTTTAGTTTTCCTTCTTTTGCATAGATGTTATATGCGTATTATATCCCTCAGTCATCTTTTACGACATCCACGGGCAAGATAGGGAGTGGTGAGTTGTATTCTTATTCCGTCATAACACGGATACATCTGCATTCATAGTTCATTGTAAATAAATATTTGTGTATTGATTCATGAATTTCCTTTTGGTGATGAAATGAGAATAAAATTTCATGTCTTCCCCTCCTCTTACTCGTGGGTGTCGTAAAAGATGATTAAGTGATACGCAGTTATCTTCTATATTAGAGACGGGCAGCTTCAAATAAAACTCGATGCCAAGTCATCTGACCAGCGTGATACATTAGTTCAATTTCCATCTTGCTGCTCGTCCAGTGGAGAAAGAAACATATCAAAGCGTCCCAAAGAGTCATGTCTTTCCAAGACCTTCTCAAATGCGTTAGGTTTATTTATATTCAAAGAAAGTTGTTAGACTCGAATATAGAACGACGCGAACTTCAAAATAAAATTTCGACAAATTGAGTAATTCCTCCTTAGTATGAAGTCGGTTACTAAATTACAAAACCTTCAAAATGCTGGAAATTACGTTGCATAACAGGATTTTCCTAACTGCACGTCAATTTTTGCATAACGTAGTCTACAAGGTCAAATAAGCCTTTAAAGAAGAACATAAAATATTAAGAGTAGCAATTAAATTTATAATTTTAGAATATTTCGCAGATTGTTGTATGTTGATATCAGAACTATAAAAGACTAGCAACCCGCCCTCGCTTCGCTTCGGTTTCAGTCGCCTTATCCACATAGTTCCCGTTCCCGTGGGAATATCGAGATAAAATATAGCCTATGTTACTCCCTGATATTATTGGATTAAGCGTGGAAGCGTAACAAACAAACAAACAAACTTACTTTCGCATTTATAATATTAGTAAGGATGAGTATCTAATTAGGAATCATCGCACAGCTTTGACTAGAGTATTGAAATTAAATAGTGAGTAACTAGTAAATAAAAAAATCGTTATTCTAAGATGTATGCGTGGGTAAAAAATGGATTATGACGACTTTCATTTCATAGGTAAATAAATTCTCGACGTGATATATTTTATCTAAAGGAGATCTTCACTTGAAACCTTGGGGAAATCTACTACTGTTGAAGTGCGTGTCAATATCCACTAAGTTCCCAATATTTTTGTAAATAAAATACGAAGGATAGTTATAGTTTATATGAAAATGCATTTACAGGAAATCGAGTTAAAATGAAATTTTAAAATAGTTTTTTTTTAACACGTCACTTTTGCCTAAACCTTTAAATGATTACTACTTACTTCAAAAATTACCTGTTTTCGTAAGGTATTATTAATAAAAGTGGTATTGGAAAATTTTGCAGGTTTGCGTAACAGCTGGTATAATTAGACGATTACAAAATGTTACATAACACTAAACTAAAATTTTAACTAACTTGTGACTGCTCGTTAATTTATCATTTAATTATGTAAAAACTATTCAACCTCAATGAAGATTTAGTATGTTAGTACACTAAGCACTGAATCAATATATGGGACAGTTAGGTGAGTCAGTTATACAATAAAACTAAACCTATTAAGTTTAGAAAAATTGATAATACATACGATACGTGGAGTCCAGTGTAAGCGTTGCTATTTAGGTATTCTAATGGAAAAAGAAGTACATCTTAAAATTTAATGTAATAATTGCTACATACAATTATTAGATACATAAAATTTTAAGGTCTGCTTTTTCTTTTTTAAAATTAAAATGGAAATAATAAAATATGGAATCTACATGTAAGAAACCATTTATCTTTTTTTTCTTTTAAAAAGTAAACAACAAAAACTAAAAAAATAATGCTTGTAATACGGGAAACTTTCCAAGCATACAATCAACGTCCACGGCACTGTGCAGTTATTCACTAACTGTATATTAAACCAAAATAATTATTGCAGAAGCGACTCAATACCTTCTCTGTGCTTAATAAGTCATTACGCTTGACCTAGATTAAGTCGATGCGCAATTGGGTTTTCCTAAGGCTTGCCTGAAGGGTTTAATTAATAAAATATCTGCAATAATTCACACGAGCAAAAATGGCGGCAGTTGTTTAAATGATTATATTAGGAAATACGGGAACAAAAACTGGCGGGGGTAAAACCTCACGGTTTCATCTATGCAATTCTCGTTTCGTCGGAAATACATGGATGAAAGCAGCCTATAGGTATTATTCGTTGATTGTATAGTTTCAATGGACAAGACAATGATTGTGTAGTTTCAATAGATACAACCACAATAATAAGTAATTATGGAATCGAAAGATATTGCCCTATTTAAACCCTTACTTGTAAGTAGGAAATAAAAAAAAGCGTACGTACAAAGTACGCATGTCAGAAGTGAAACTTCTATGGTGCTACGTGTTTTTTGTCAATATTAAAAAAAAAAACAATTTGTGGATCGAAGTGTTTACCTACGTAGAATTCGAAC
This sequence comes from Lymantria dispar, assembly GCA_032191425.1. NCBI lineage: Eukaryota > Metazoa > Arthropoda > Insecta > Lepidoptera > Erebidae > Lymantria > Lymantria dispar. The sequence continues at coordinate 24,435,875 of CM063457.1, forward strand.
CCACGAAATTGGCACGGTAGCTCAGTATCTTAACCACTACGCCATCTGGGCAGTCAAGTAAAATGAAATTATATCCGAAACCGTTAAACGTTTAACGCAACCTTGTTGGAAGTCGCATAGAAAATCTTACTTTCTTCAATTAAAATTAGATATCTTGCTGTTTTTTATAGGGATCTGGTATTATGATACCATTTTGAAATTGGTATTAAATAGGCATATTATTAAATTAATGGGCACTGACAGTGTAGTACATTTTTTTTACATAAATCGCTTGTGAATTAGCATGATATGTTAAAAAAATCCGTTAAAATTCGAGTACAATCATTTTTTTTTGCAGAAGATCTAAATCTTCATTAAATAACATGTTAATAAACGATAGCTCTTGTATTCAGCAGTAATTAACAGTAATCAAAATGAAAATATAATGGTTTTTGATAAAACTACAACCAAATTTGTTACAAGAGGTAGAAATTTGGTAAATAAATAACTAAAAATTAATATTTACGGAACCCTCGGCTAAAAATGGTTAAAAATGGAATTTGTTATAGTAAATTATCTGGTTTATCGAATCCTTAACGGTGGACCACTATTTACGACACAGCCTGTATATACGTACACCAAAATGAATGAATGAATGACCGAGTAAGAACCACTACTTTTGCCCCAGTTGTTGATCGTAAAAGGCGACTAAAAGACCCACGCAGAAACTATTCGCATGAAGATATAACGCGCCAGCTTTTTGTTGTCCTGGACGGAGCGGGCGGCCTGTGTCCACGCCTTAGTCCGTAAATAACGTAGTATCTATTCAACCATTAATAACGCCTAAAAAATTTCTACTTAAATAAAACACATTTCTTATTTGTAATTCTGTCATTGAATTTTTGTTTTCATAGTTCTCATAAAAATATTCCCAGTTCAGACCAGACATCTTTGTTTCAACAAGAGATTGGATTTTATATTAACGCCCTCTATACGTTGTGCGATTCAAGATGTTGATCGACTATTTTAGAAATTTTTAAGTGGTTCTACAATAAAAATATAGGTAGCAGCACAAACATCCATTATAATATTCACGTATTTTATATTTTTTAGATTTAAATTATTAAAGTTTTAGGCTTCTACAATGATGATGCGATCGATTTAGAGTAGATGATGCTGTAGGCCTGTTCCGTTGTTGGGCCGAGGACGGAGGACAAGGAACTCGGTACCGGTAGTCGATCCAACGATGAAGACGAGAGCTACGGCGAGTTATGGAGCCGCGTCGTTCTGGCGGACGGAGCCGGACGGCGGGTGCGCTGACCATAGCCCACCCAAAAAAAACACCTGTGGCGTTGGTTACACTAGAATATTTTTCGCGTGGGGAGCTGGCGCGTCGTGGAGGAGGTTGAGACCCTATCGGACCACCGGTATATCCGGATGGAGGTCTCCCAGACCCTCCCGACGCCTGGCAGGGGTCACAGGGCGGATCGACGTCCGCGTTCCCGCGATGGGCTGTGGGTCGCTTAGACCGGGAGCTGCTTGCGGAGGCAGCCATCGTTCACTCGTGGCTGTCCTCTGTCCACCAGTTGGACGGGGTGGACGCCGAGGCTGGCCGCATCCGCAGTGCGTTGACGCAGATTTGCGATGCGGCCATGCCCCAGTTACGGCGTCTGCCCCCGAGGAGGACTGTCCACTGGTGGTCCCGGGAGCTGGCGGATCTTCGGGCCGCGTGTATTCACGCCCGGAGGGCTTACACCCGCAGCCGGCGGCGCCATCGCGACGTGGAGCGGGAGGGCCAGCTTTACGAGGGCTACCGCAATGCGCGGTCGGCCTTCAGGCTGGTTGTCTGTTCCGCCAAGGACGTCAGTCGGCAGGAGATGCTGGACGGTCTCAACCGTGACCCCTAGGGTCACCCCGATTGTGCGGCGCTGAGTAAGCTCCGCACGCGGGCCCCGCTCCCTCACCGAGACTTTCCAGCCCGGCCTTCTCACCCGGGTCGTCGAGGACCTGTTCCCATGGCGGGCGGAATACACGACCCCGGTCATGGCTCCGCCAGACACTGATCGGTAGGCCGACGATGACAGTGTTCCGCCCATCACGGAACCCGAGATGGAGGTGTCGGTGGCGCGCATCCGCGGCAAATCTACCGCCCCCGGGCGCGACGGTGTTCCCAACCATGTGCTGGCCCTGATCTTCGAACACCTGGGTCCCCGCCTCAGAGGGCTGTTTAGCGTCCGGACGGTCCGGCCGACCACTGACGTCAAGTAACCCTGCTCCGGTGGTCGGCCCAACGACGAAGGCGACGTGGTGTTCGGGTGGGCGGGCGTGCGTGCTTACGCCCCTCTGTCGCCCCGGACGAAGTGTTGCGAGGAGAGCGCCGACCGCAACCCACCCCAAAAAAAAACTATAATATATTTGTCTCTGCTATTCCAACCCTTCAAGGTAGTTTTTTTTTAAACCATTATAACGTTTATTGTAAAACACTTATGCAATATTATTTTTGAAAATTATGCATTATCACTATATTGTGCGGATACGGAGTAAGAATATTTTAAGAAATCTTGTCTTTGGATGTCGTAAAGGACGACTAGGGGATATAATATGCATATAACATCTGCCCAAGAGAAGGAAACCTCTAAAACCCTATACCAAGATGTTTACTTTTATTAGTTGAGACGAACGACTTTTTTTTTTTACCACCAAAAGGACTAAAGCCATATTAGTATATGAGAATAACCGTAAAAAAAGTCTTTGCTTGCTATCTACATATCTATAGTACTTTCACATTAATTTTATCCGATTTAGTGCAACCACTTTGAATCTACAGTTCAGATGCTGAGAGAATGCGCTCTTGATAGGTTGTGATTGGATGGGCAACGTAATTTTGGTGCACCACTAATGGCAAAATCTTATTATCGTTTATTTACATTACCAATGAGTAATAACTTTACAAACTATATAAATAAGCCAACCTACAATAAATGTTATAATTTCGCACAATATTTAATCGTTACTAATATTTTAAGGGCCGCTTTCATGTCTAAACCACTAAACCGATTTTGGAAATTTCAATAAAGATAATCTAAAGTTCGAGAAAGGATATACACAGGCTACTTTTTATCGCGAAAAAATGGGTAGAAAGGGTTGAAATAGGGAATGCCATTTTGTATGGAAATTCGTCAATGTCGATGAAAGAATCATAAAAAAATTATATTAAGGCACTTGATAAGAAATAAATAAATATTAGTTCTAGCGTTTTTGAAATTTCAACTTACATGGGGATGAAATTCAATATCTAAAAAAGCCAAAAGCATTCGGCCAAAATCACTGGGTCTAGAAACGTTGAATTTTGTACACAGTTTATTTTTAATGTTAAGTGAGCACTAAACAAGAATTTTTGGAAAATCAACCCATATGGGGGTGAAAAGCGTATGGCCAAAACCACTGGGCCTAAGAGCATTTATTTCTATACGAAATCTTATCAAAATTGGTTCGGTGGTTTAGACGTGGAAGTGTAACAGATAGGCAGACAGATAAACAGACAGATACACAGACAGAGTTACTTGCGTATTTATTATATTAGTAAGGACTACGGTAGTGTTTAATTTTGTAAGCCTATGGGATCCCGCATAAGCCACTCTGAGACGCACGTGGTTTGTTTTTAAGCGATTGTTAAAATTTCATTAAATAGTACTCTTAACTAAACGTGTTTGAAAACGTGATTGTTGACGTTTGATTTCACGAGCTCAGTCGAGTTCTAATTGGAATAGTCACGTTTTTAAGTTTTTGTTAATTAAGTTTTTGTATTACTTAAAGGATTAAGTTGTTTAAGACAACAAAAAGTTATCCAAAACTAGTTATCTATTTGTTCATAACGTAAAGGGACATTTAATAGTTTATTTTCAAATTATAAGTTTTAAATTTATATATATGATCTCCATGTCGTATTTTTCAGCATTTAGTTATAACTTAATTATAATTGGAATGCAGATAATAACCCGATAATTAAACAATGAATATTGAGGTAAAATGACATATCCTTTATTAATCGTTGCTTGCTTGTTGCTTAGATTACGCGTACGTATATAATTGGCATGATGACTAATTTTGAAAAACTGTTTTATAATGTTCTTAAATAACTACTATTATCAAAAAATATATTATTTTTGCAATAAGTACGGTTTCTTTAGAAATAAATGCTATTTTAATTAAATACATTTAAATTAGCGCCAAAACGGTGCCTAGTGTCATGGCGTCTGCTTGTGACGTCACGTCTATTCACTTGAGTTGTAAACGTAAGGGAGTTAAAGCAAAAAATCTGATATATTTTATTTAGACATGAATTCGAAAGTCTATAAGTGGTGTGCGGTTCCTCAATGTGTTAATACATCAATAAAAACCGAACTGTTTGTTTATGTGCCACACAATAAAACAATCTATACCAATAAATAAAATTGGAGTGTCTGTTTGTAATGTCAAAATAATAGGCTTTTTTTCATGCTCACATGGTTATTTGCACGACACCTATTCCTAAAATACAGATTAAAAATTTTTGTCTGTCTGTCTGTTTGTTCCGGGAAATCTTCAAAACGCCTGGACCGATTTCAAAAACTCTTTCACCAATGGAAAGCTCAGTATCAGGGCGTAAACTAGGCTATATTTTATCCCGGTATTCCCACGGGAACGGGAACTACGCGGGTAAAATGACTAAAACCGAAGCGAAGCGAGGGCGGGTTGCTAGTAAGATATAAGTGGTTTAATCTTGCACAGCGAGATCCAAAAGCCAAAATTTATATAAATAAATATAAAAAAATAAATAGAAAACTATTTATTTTTGTGAAGATCATTTTGACGTAAGTAATTACTTTATATCGTATATTTTATTTGGTATGTCACTTTATTTAACTGCAGTTTAATACCAAGTTTACAAAAGCATTATTTAAATAACATAACCTCTAACATCTCAAGCGGTATTATTTTTAAATAGATTTTAAATTAGATCTTAGAAGATTATTAATCAATATTTTACTTGCATCGTAGTTTTGACATTTCTAAATTCTGCTGAACAGAAGTTTTTGTTTGATGCTAGGTACTCTCTCCTAGCATTAATAAATCGACTTTAGGCAAATAAGAGCTGTTTGCCTTGATGAATCCTTCTTTCATGACTTACATTTTTAGTAAGAACACAAAAGTAAGCAAGAGATCGATAAAAATCACGAAACACTCTTTAAATGCAAGTTAAAACAATTAATAAGTGTAACGATCGTAGAATTTCGTACAGAATTTGCGATGATAATGACAGGTGTACATAGGAGTGACGTAACTAAATTTGATTGGTGTTTAGCTGAGCATGGCGGACTTGTGTATTTTGCAGTTTTATTTTATTAAATAAATTAATAATCTCATCTTATAAAAGAAAATAAATATTTATTTCAAGATATATTCTTTGTGTTATAGTAGATAAACACATTATTTTAGTGATTTTTGGTTACTGTCATCATGCCTATTATCGCCTGATGCCGTCCTAGCAGAGGCTGCGGGTGACCGGACCGGGGATTTAGTCCTTTAGTCCGGCACCCGCGGAGAGGTTAGCCTCGCGACGGCGATCGGCGTCCTGGTAAGGGACGTCGACGGGAGAGGGTACTCCCTCGGGGTATTCCGTCAGGTCGACCACTGAAGTCAAGGAATTCTGCACCGGTGGTCGGCCTAACGACGAAGGCGACGTGCCATATGGGTGGGTTACGAGTGTGCGTGCTTAAGCCCCTCTGTCGCCCCGGACGGAGTCGGGTGAAGAGTGCGCCGACCGACCACCAAAAAAATAAACGTATATAATTATGCAAGTCTAGGTACACATTCATTCCGTGTCTACAATATTTTTTTTACAATTTAATATTAACCAGATTACGTGTGGTGACGGAGTAAGAATACAATTCACCATGCCCGTGGTCATCATCATTTTGCCCGTGAATGTCGTAAAAGACGACTAAGGGATGTAATACTTATGTAACATCTATGCAAGAGAAGGAAAACTCGAAATAAAACCCTATGCCAACCTGCCTGACCAGCATGGCCGGTTTCCCTCCTATTGCGGAAAACCCTGTATCAACCCGTCTGATAAAAGTGCTATAGTAGGTATAGTAAGTCAATTAGGCTCCCATTGTGGTGGAGGATCGAGCCCAACAGTGGGACGTATATGAGCCGAGACGACGAGACGAATACTTTATTAACCGGCGCTTGCAAATTACGTTACGCGTAGGTACGCATATAATTATGCAATCCCAGGTACACATTGATTGGGTCTCCACTATGATTTTTTTTTAATTTGACATTGGCCAAATTATATATTAAATTATCAACTATTAAAATTACTTAGAAAATATTTAAAGAAATATTTTAAGGTTTTTGAATGTTGTCGAACTGGAATGGCTTACCTGGCTAAGGAAGTAACTTCATAACATCACTGCTAGAGAAGGAAACTAAGCTATAATATAACCATATTTACACCAATTTGGTCAGTGTTAATGTCACTTTCACTCCTTGTAGCTGATCTCATCCTCTCTCTCTCTCTCCTCTCTCCTCCTGAATTGTAGGACGTATATGGGACGAACATAATTATTTTAAGTAATTCATCTACAAAAAACAATGGTGTACAACACATCTATATTTCTAGCATGTAACACCGGGGATGGACCTATGAAATGATTGTTTATCAATGAATCCGACATGAATTGAATTGAGCCTAGAAATACGCATGTATATGATACGCAACTGCCTGCGAAAACTTCTAGGTTTTGTGAATGAATGGAATTAGACATTTCTAGATATGTGTAACGCTGCGCTGCGCAATTGCCCCAACTCAGTTCAATGCGCTGGATGTTTTAACTCACTTCTTCAAAATAAGTTGGCGTATAGCACAGGATCGAGAAATTCGAACAACTCCGTGAAATGTGTATTGAGTTAACCATTTTTTTAGGTCTAAAAGCAAATTAAACTTTTACAGAGCCTTTTAACTTGAAATTTCTTATATTGAAGTAATTAATTGATTAGAATCACATACTGTTTCATTTGTTAGTTTATTTTCCCACGTGGTCTTGAGAATAATGGAAAAGAAAGTGTTTGCACGTAATTTGTATGAATAGAAACTCAATGAAGATGCAGTATCTAAATATTGTTGATTATTACAACTCTTGATGAGAAAAAAGTGAATAAATTTGCTCTGTGATGACGACTACCAACATTACCAACCCTTACTTTGCTCGTGGGTTTGTAAAAGACAGTTCGCTTAACTGTATTTTATGTGCGTCTACCGCCGCGTGTGTGCCTACTCTTGAAATCAATTCTAATTTCGAATCCGATTCAATTCCAATCTCACCAAACTTATATTTGCTAGTCTTAAACAAAATCAAGAATGAATTCTTCGCATTTGCCGTTGTTATTTTCACCAAATGTGTCGTATTTTATTACTTTAAATTAATAACGTTACCGAACTCGATCACCACAATGATGCTTTCTTGAAATTGTGCAACATTAACGATTTTAAACTATGTCAAAATCACGTCGGGAGTAGCAAATATTTGCCTTAATCGACGAGAATCGAACTCATTTAGTTTAAGAAAAAATCCACCGAATTTGATTCCAATCGTGCGCTAGTGTCGCTTTCAAGAGTACCAAATTGCTCAAATTCGAGTTGCGATTGTATTTAGGATTGGAATCGTGATTCAAGAGTAGGCACGCTGGGTCCATCTTTTGCTTTTTGTGTATTCATTACTCAAAGAAGCAAGCTTACTACTTAATTTGTTTGATGGCGGCAACGAATGTTACCAGTGTAAAGAGTTAAAGACACAATAAATACAAACAAAGTGAGGACATTGCTCTTGGGTGTTATAAAAGACAGTTAAAACGTGACCGATACTGAGAAGAGCCGGCAAGAAATTCAGTAAGTAGATGTGCGTAACTAACAAATATGTTTTTACTAACTTCTTTTATATAAGATTGTATACATATTTAATAAATAAAGCTCCAGTGAGATGCCCTTTGAACCACAATATATCTTATATAATTCAAAAGATTATGATTTTGAAATGAGTAGGTTTGAAAGGTAACCTTATTTGCAAAGTCTATTATTGACAGCTTTTATGTTTTATTCACTAGCATGTCTTGTATAAGTTTAAGTAAGCCTTTTAAGAGCGAGAGGATAGCGTATATCATTTGTATATCTTAATAACATGATACTAGGTGTACATAGATTATTTTGTGTGAAAAATAATTAAATTCATTCTATATGGGCGTGGAGTTCCACTGTTTCTACGAGTACCTCCACAGTTTGAGAGAAATTAACCTACTATATCATGTTGATGAAACGGGTTGGTTTTCAATTCGAATTGTCCTTCTTTTGAAGTGATGTTATCTGATTGTGTCCCTTAGTCCTATTTAATGATAACCGCATCACCCACAGGGTAGGGAGTGATGATGATCATTGTGTTCTTTGTCTATAATCACACGGAAAATACAGAAATTATTTTAACTTTTATTTAAATTAGAGCCATCTGTTGTACTAAGAGCGAACTATTACAAACAGTAACTAGATTTACATTTTATGGTTGAAATTGTATAGAGATTTTGATCTAGTAAGTTTCATAAAAGTATCGATAGAGGTCGGTACCTGTGTCTGACCCTGGTCTTTTAAATTCAAGAACGAAAATCATGTAATTTTAAAGTACTTAATTGTTTTCAAGTAGGTATAAGCATTTCCGTATGGTGACAGAGTGAGAATACAATTCATCAATTGCTCTCTTGCCTGTGGGTGCCGTAAAATATCACTAAGAGATATAATATGCGTATAAGATCTGTGTAAGAGAAGGAAAACTCGAAATAAAACCCTATACCAATATGTCTGACCAGCATAGTGTAGTAGGTTATTTTCCCTCCTATTGTGAGGAGGCTCGATCCCAGCAGTGGGATATGTATGAGCTGAGACGAAACGACAATAAGTATATACAGCAATTAAAATACCAATTATATGTATGTTTTACATTATTTTAAATAAATTATAAGCCATGGTTTTGTGGCACAAATATGAGCGTGCTGATTCTGTTGTCTCGAGTTTGAATTTTAGTTAAGGCAAAAAGTTTTAGTGGATTTTCGTTTCAGTTTTTCTGTGTAATATCTTAATAGTACGTGTCCTGGTAGTAGTCCGATAGAGCACAATAGGCAGAATAGGTACTAGAGATTGGATTATAAAGGCAATACGTGGTTAAATTAAAAATGAATCCTAAAAAAATTCCAAATTTAATATAAATCCCAAAAATTAAAAATAATATATCTCGGCGAACTTCACAAATAACCATAAAATAAACCGTTGAGATGCAGAAGGTTCGAACCTTTGGTTTTAAAAACATTGGTCGTCATAAGAATCGTATCCACTGAATAGAAGATTACTGCGTGGACTGCTAAACAAGTTCTGACTGGTTATAATTAGATGTAGTTCATTTTTGTAATTTCCGTGTGGTGACGGAGTGAGTCACCACACCCTGTCTTACCCGTGGGCGTCGTAAAGGACGATTAAGGGATTAAATATGTATATAACATCTATTTTTTTTTTTTTTTTTTTGCGTGTGGGCTGCGGTCGGCGCGCCTCCGCACCACTCCGTCCGGGGCGACAGAGGGGCTTAAGCACGCAACTCCCGCAACCCACCCGAAAACCACGTCGCCTCCGTCGTTGGGCCGACCACCGGAGCAGGGTTACTTGACATCAGTGGTCGGCCCGACGGAATACCCCCTATTGGGGTACCCTCCCATCGACCGACGTCCCCCCCCCTCGGGGAGGACGTCGGTCTTTCCTCACGCGGTCGGCCTCTTGGCGGGTGACGGACTAATCCCCGGTCACGTCACCCGCATATAACATCTATGGCAGAAAAGCTTGAAACGAAACCCTATACCAACACGTCTTGACAGCGTGGTGTAGTAGATCAACTTCCCTCCTATTGTGAAAGAGGCTCGACCCCAACTGTGGGACGTATATGAGCCGAAATGAATAAGCTACGAAGTAGGTGGCGTTATGTTAATTCTTTATTTGTTGTCCGTTGGTGGCAGACTACTGAATAACCCATCTGATGGGAAGCGGTAACTGCCGCTCATGGACATCAGTAACAGCAGGGGGTATAGCCTTATTTCTGCCTACCGCGAGAGATCTCTTGTAAAGAAAGATTACTAGAATTAAAACTCATTAAGGTATGTCCATAAATATTTGCCATTTTCAACAGCGACCTCCTGGATGGATGGACCAATGTCCATCAAAAGACCACTTGGGATTGGTGTAATATATACTTTTCTTACATCGTGCATGTTGCAAATAGTTTTGGCAGTGATTTTGCCTGGCTGCCAGTCTGACAACAACTGCCTGTGGGAATGTAATCGTTGACCAGACGACATCAGGTGGAGTTGGCCCATGTCGATGTAGCTAACACTCTCAGTTTGAGCATATATGGGTTGATGGTTCATAGTATTCGTAATCGCCACCACACAGCAAGGGGTTACCCTCAAAGGGATATCTAGGCGTAACAGCCGCGCCCAAGCGCCCACACCTATAGTACCAATAAGTGGTCGGTTTATAATTTTCCCTGGAGATGAAGCTGCCCCTTCTATTATTAATTTGTATTGTGGTTTTATAGCTCCCACCTCAAAGTAAGGGGTGATTATATTTATTTTTTTATAAAAGCAACAATCTGTAGGTACTAGGGCATCGGCAGGTATGAACCAAAAATCAGGTTCGGAACTACAATATGTAGATCGCATAAAATATTTCTAAGCATGTAACTCAAATCTGTAACACCTGGCATGGTAGGTCGTCATTTAACCTTTATGTTTTTAGTGCAATCGTATTCCTTTTTTTTATTGCAAGTGGTGGCAAACAAGCAAACAGTACACCTGATGGTAAGTGTTGCTGTCGCTCATGGACCTTTACAAGGCCGCTGCCTACCGCGAAGAAAGTGAAGGGAGTGTGAATGCGTGCATTGAGGCTCGGTGATACCAAAGGCAGCACCAAAACCCTCCACACGCACACACCCTCAGAAAGTTGGGCTGCCGGCTCTCTCGCTCACCGAACGAAGCGTAGTAATAAATTGCCACTACTCAGACGTCGATTTTCAGCGAGAACGTGGTACTACCCCGGACGGACCGGCCCGCGGCTGTAGACAGATAACTGTCGACAGTGTGATCCTACCACCATGAATGTCTAAATATTAATGTAAGAATACAATTCCCCTCTTGCCCGTAGATTAGGGCGTCCAATCCGGGATCCCGCGCCATTTTCCAATCCCGCATAATGCGGGATTACTGGCGCGGGATCCGCGGGATTTGTGGGACTGAAGAAAAGCGTTTATGCAACCTCAAACTTAATAAAATCTTAAACTCAAACAGTAACATATTCTGTACTAGCAATCCGCCCTCGCTTCGCTTCGGTTATAGGTTATAGTCGTTTTACCCGCGTAGTTCCCGTTCCCGTGGGAATACCGGGATTAAATATAGCCTAGTTTACGCCGTGATATTATAGCTTTCCATTGGTGAAAGAATTTTTGAAATCGGCCCAGCCGTTTTGAAGATTACCCAGAACAAACAGACAGACAAAAATTTTTTAATTGCTATTTTAGGCATAGGTGTCGTGCAAATAACCGTGTGAGCATGAAGAAAGCTTATTATTTTGACATTACAAACAGACACTCCAATTTTATTTATTGGTATAGATAAATTTACAGTTAAAAAATGTGTTTTCTTTTGGTTAATATTTTATTTTTCTTTGTGTATTTTTTGAAGATTTTCTTTTGTTTTTTATTCAGTATTTGTTACTGATTTTTGTGAAGAAAAAAATTTGTGTAATTTGATTGATCTCACACTAATAGTAATATATAAATAAATGTGTAGTTGATTAAATCACTCTATATTCCTTGATATATCGAAGGCATTTGACGCAGTTTTCCTCCTTGAAAAGCTTGAGAAAGTTGGAATAAGGGGTAAAACGCACAATATGTTCAAAGACTACCTTAGTAATCGAAAGCAATGTGTTAAAATTGGCGAACATTTTAGTGACGAGCATACGATCCAATATGGCGTCCCCCAGGGAAGCGTGCTAGGTGCTACTCTATTCAAAATCTTCATAAATGACCTTTGCACAATGAAATTACACAACGCTAAAATTTTCACTTACGCTGATGACACTGCTATATTTGTATGGGGATCGGATTGGTGTGAAGTTAAGAATACGGCAGAAACCTCACTAACTAAAGTTATGCAATGGATGAATTGTAACCTACTAACAATAAACCTGAATAAAATATATTACTTGCCCTTCTTCCTACGATCTACCAATAAGCCACCAAGTGACTACGTAATTAGAAGCCATATGTGCGACGATAAAAATGTATGTACTTGCCAAACAATAAACAGAGCAGATAGCGTTAAATATTTGGGAGTAGTTTTTGATAGAGGACTTAAATGGGATAAACACATACAAACAATCACCACTAGAATAAGGCGCCTGATACACATATTTAAAAACCTTAGAGAATCAGCCTCTCGAGACAAACTAATCATAATTTATAAAGCTCTTTGTCAATCCATCTTAAAATATTATATCCTGGTGTGGGGAAGCGCTGTGAAGTGTCATCTCATTGGATTAGAGAGGGCGCAGAGAGCTGTCTTGAAAGAAGCAATGAAAAAAGGATACCGATTTCCTACTACAGAACTATATGCAGAATGCAAAGTGTTAACTGTAAGACAGCTTTATGTGCTCTATTCGGTCTTGCGGAAGCACTCAACTGTTCCTCTTCCTGATCCCAAAAAAAGGAGAAAGACTTGTGTTTGTCCAAAAACTGCATGTAGAACCTCATTTGCTAGAAGGCAATATCAAAGTTTAAGTGCTAAATTATATAATAATATAAATGCCGAACTAAATATTGTAAGTTTAAATAAAAACAATGTTAAAAATAAAATCACAGAGTGGCTACTGACACAAACTTATCACAACATAGAAACAATACTTACATTTGACTCTTGATTGACTCATTACACCTACACGCATACCCTCACACACACACACTCACACACAAAAACACGCACGCACGCACACACACACACACACTCGCGAACGTACGCACGCACACACACCATGATTTAATGATTTAATGATTTATTTATTTATGACAGACACAACATATGAAAAACAAAAGTATACACATAATTTAAAAGTAGTGTTTGTCACAAACCGGTCTCAACTCAGCATAATGTTGGCCGCAAAATGGCCAGCGCTGATCTTCCGTTGTTACCGGGAGGGGACATCACGCACATGCGCTCAATTTAAAAATCTAATGGCAACATTAATCAGTAAAATGTACATAGTTATATAAATCTATTTATAAATACAGAATACAGATCTGCTCAACTATACAAACTTAATAGGCCACGAAATGCTGCAGTACATTGGTAACTCATAAATACACCTTATCCTATATTACAAAGTATAATTATAATTTTAAAAATAACATACTTATAAATTTATAACAGACCAATAAAAATTTAAGGGTGCCTAAAAATTAAAAATCATAAAAACTAAAAAAAAACAATAGAAAAATTCTAAAAACAACTAAAAAGCACTGGTGTCATGTATGAGTAGTTCCTCGTTTTTTTGATGTGCATAAATAAAATGTTTTAATTTTTTTTTAAAAACGTGCAAATTAGGCAGGTTCCTTATTGGTGGAGGGATGTTGTTCCAACACTTAGATGCAGCATAACGAAAACTACCTCGGAAAGCAGCTGAGCAGTGTCGCTCAGTGGCCAGTTGCAACGAACATTGTCGGGAATTCCGTGACTTACGACTAGATAACCATGAGAGTTTGCCATAAAGATAAAAAGGAGTCTGATTCTTTATGACTCCAAAAAGTAAACATGCCAAGTGCAGCTTGCGACGATGCATCATTTTCAATAGGCGATTCTTATTAAGAAATGAAGTTACATGTGATCTTAAAGGAATATTAAAGCAAAATCTGGCACAAGCATTTTGAACACGTTGTACCAATTTCCGCGTTTTTGCTAATAGCCTAGAACCGAATACAGTGTCCATATAATTAAGCCTAGACAATACCAATGTTTCAGTTAACTGAATTCGTAAACTTTCTGTTAAATAGGGCCTCATCCTATAGAGTAACTTGAGCTTGTAGAAGCAGTTCTTTATACAATTAGTCACATGCTTTTCGTAACGCAGTTCACTATCCATGTGTAGACCTAAATTACGCACTTCATATACACGCTCAATGGGTTCGTCCAACAGTGTGACTACTACCGATGGGTTGACCCTAATAAGTTGATACTTACTGCCAAAAATAAGGAATTTAGTTTTAGCTGGATTTAGCATTAAAGAATTATCTGTAGACCAGGTGGCTATTCTTGTTAGATCTTGATTTAACTTATTTATAGTCTCGTCTATATCGCTAGGTTTACAAGAAATGTATAATTGCATATCATCTGCGTACATATGGACCTTACTGTTACGGATATGCTTTACAACATCGGCGGTGTATAATATAAAAAGTATTGGCCCCAGAATGGACCCTTGCGGTACTCCTCGTGTCACTGCCATCTTACCCGATGTTATAGGATTACCATCAGCGTGATCTATCCTTACGCACTGCGAACGTCCACTAAGGTAACTCTCAAACCATTGAATAGCTGTAGAGTGAAATCCATAGTAACAAAGCTTGGACAGCAGAAGGTTAATATTTATGCAATCAAACGCTCGTGAAAAATCTAGCAACCCCAAAACTGTACACATCCCTTTATCTTGAGCATTGAGAATATCATCGGTGACATTCAAGAGAGCAGTTTCAGTACTACGACCCTTTCAAAACCCCGACTGACTTTCGGGTAGAATATTATTTTTTTCAAGAAAGTTAGTTAGTTGCATACATATGGACCGCTCCAGAATTTTAGATAGACAAGGCAGAATACTTATAGGCCTGAGATCCTTCAATTCTACCGGTGAAGGAAATTTCGGCAAAGGACGGACTATTGCTGTTTTCCAGATATCAGGATAAACCTTGGTAGTTATAGAAGTATTAATGATGGTATGTATCGCGTCTATCGTATACGGAAATGTCATTACCAGCATATCCATAGTAATGTCGTCACAACCTACGGCATTTGATTTCAAGCTCCTGATAATCTTAATCAAATGGTCGTAATTAACCTGCTCCAAACTGAAAACCGCATCGCTAAACCGATGGTGCTCATAATAAGATAATAGTGAAATTGATGGACGGACGCTGCAGAATATCAGCGTTGTGGTATTTACTGAGTAGATACCTCAGCATTATGCTGAGCAGCTATCCCTTTGCTCTTTTGCGAAGGAGACCAGATCTTTATGTAATTTTTGTTATTTTCGTTGTTTCTCTTTTTCTTTTTTTTTGTTAGTTATAGTTTTTATCTTATTGTACTTTTATTATTATGTTCTTGTAGGTGTTCCTTTCGTAAAAGAGTAATAAATTATTTTTCTTTCTTTCTTTCTTTCTGATGGAATTTTTATTATAGGCAAAGTCAAGAAATGATTGTTTATTTGGTTCGGATCATTAAACGACGATGGAAGTTCATTTCTCTTGTCGGGCAACAAGGTTTGCTTAATATTTTTCCATAGAAATTTAGGATGTTGCATTCGATTATTTATATTAAATTTAAAAAATGCCGACTTTTCGTTATAAAGAGCTTGACAGACAGTGGACTTCAGTGACTTATAATATTGTCTCTTAGAATCAGTCTTAGTCTTATGATACTCCGCTGCTGCCTTGTCTCGTAATCTCATCATTAATTTTATAGTGGGCGTTATCCATGGGTAAGATTGGTCCTTAACTAGAATCGACTTATAGGGAGCATGATAATCGAAAAGTTTAACAATGTGATAATTGAAAAATGCTACCATGTCATTGACATCGGAATATTGCGGAATAAGATTCCAACGAATACGGTGCAAATCATCACTAAAATCGTCCGTACAAATATCCTTCGTGGGTCTATAAGTAACAGTTAGGCGCTTTGGCTTATCCTTTTTAACATTAAACTCACATAGCACAAGGCAATGACCATAGTGTCCCGACTAAATTTAAATTAATGCATTTTACCCGCAAGTCCGTACAAACTAAATCTATCAATGTTTTACTTGTATTTGTGAAATGAGTAGGAGCCGTAACCACTTGTTCTAAATGCATATATAATAAGAAATTTTTGAGTTTAATTGTGTTGCTGTCATGACTATGCAAGTAATTTATGTTGAAATCACCTAAGAGAATCAGATTGTCATACTCTGGTATCGAACTTATTGAATCAGTGATAGCATCAAAAAACAAATCTACATTTACCCAGGAAGGCCTATATGCTGTACCAATGGCTAGTTTTCTACCATTAAGGTTCACTAAGAGCCACATTTGTTCAACCTTATCATTTAAAGGGTCCACTGGGTGGCGCCAGATCCGCGACATCACTCCATTTTTGATGTAGAAACCAACGCCCCCACCACGCGAGCGGTACTTACGTGGCCGCGGAATATGCTTCAGGCGGTAACCTGGGATGGTAGGAGCGTGCCCCTCTTCACCTTCACTCATCCATGTCTCATTCAATGCTAAAATATCAACACTAGACCGGGAAACTGATGTTATAATGTTGTCGTGGTTAGTACCAAGGGAACCTGCATTGTATAGTCCAACACACAAATTCTTATTTGGCATCATCTACTATATACAAAAAATATGACAAAAAAATTTCTGCACATAAAGAAATATTCGCTGACACCAATGCAATATGAACCAATAAATACAAATAACTTTAGGCCTAAATACGTGATACAAATTTAAAATACGAATAATAGAAAACGAAATAACATATAGTAAAATAAGTAAACGAGAAGTATTGTTATTAAATATTATTAATTTTATATATTTTACATTAACATTGTACGGAGAATTCAGTAAGTAATTGAAGATTGTAAAGTACTGTAAAAGTAAAATAAATTCGGTAAATACATAAAGTTCCTTATTTTGTTTCCTCGAGGGATACCTTAGGATCTGTATTACAACATCCGAAAATTTTATCAAGATCCGCCTCCGAGCGCACCCGAAAAGATGCCCTGCCAGCCTCACCACGAACATAAATACGACCATTCCTAGTCCATACAAACTTCCATCCATTTGTGTGCGCCCCCTCGCGTGCTTTAATGAAGAGTATCCTGTTAAACCTGGAAAGGCGTTCATTGACATAAAAACGTGTCGACACAGCGGCTAACCCCATGCCGTCCGTGGTGATACCGCGCCGCACACGCGCCGCTCCCAGAAACGCGTCTCGCAGCTGCCTGTGCGCTACGCGTACTATCAGTCGGCGAGGACGCTGTGCGCTCGTCGACGAGTCATTCATAGATCCCGTACCACCGGGTGCGCGGCGCATACCAACGCGCTCCACAAAAACAAGATCACGTTCCTCATATGCTACGCCAAGTTTATCCGCGATCCTACCCACTATATGTACCGGATTCTCCCCCTGCTCCTCAGGTACGCCGCTAATTTCTAAATCATTAACAAGGGATTCCTGTTCTTGATCATTTAATTGCAACTTTAGCCGGTCGATAACAGAGAGAAAACCCTCAGCATCCGTCTCATTTTGGCTAATTTGAAACTCGGCAGATCTCTTCTCCAGATTAAGCAAGCGCATTTCCATGTCATCAATACGACCGCCAATACCCTCGACGACACTCCGGAGAACTGTGATGTCTTTTTTCATAGCCTCAAGGTCGCCCTTAAAGGACAATATATTACTATTTGCAAGTCTAATCTCCTTAAGCAACTCGGTGCATGTATCACATGATAAGACGGTCTGGCGTGAAGTACTAGCGTAGTCCGCTTTTTCTCCTCTTACAGGGAGGTCAGTATTTCCTTTCCGCAGAGTCTGTGCCTTGCAACTAGGGCAGATCCATCCTGATACAAGCTCTGCATCATTCGGGATGTTAACGCAAGCTCTGTGATGATATCCTGAGCATTTGGTACATGCAACGCCCTCTGTGGCATTTGCATAGCGACCGCAAGCATTGCATTTCTTCGCCATATTGATCGGAACGAACAACTAATATTAAAATCTATTTCTGGTAAGAGATGGCGGTGTTTACATAAAAAATATATGCAGGTTTAATTTTAAGGATAAAAACTAGTCAAATGTAGTACTAATTATCACCGTTGAATGTCGCACCAGAACAACAGTATATATATTCCAATAAAAATGAAGTCACAAAATGTTTTTATTCCAATATTTGAAAGTCAAGGGTAGCTTTGTGAGCACTTTCACTAGAACTTTTTCTTCTGTTGACTATTCATTCAAATCAACACAGATGAACTGTACTACACTTTATACAACTTATTTTATTTCTCACTTCAACTCCAGTACTAAATCTCCACGAAACGATATCGCTTACTATTTTATACACAAAAATCACTTAAGAGCAAATCAGCTGATACCCACGTCCGTGACGTCACCTTGCATGATCTTTTATTTAATTGTTGTATTACTAATTAACTCATAAGAATTGTAAGGAGTAACATCAAAATGCGTAGGTACGCTAAATATACTAACTTTTCCAGCGACAATATTTATGCATAAAACAAAATTTGAATATTTAAAACACGTGGAGCACTGACAGCCATAACACAGGCCTTTGGCCTAGTATGGTTGTTAGTAGATAAGACTAATGTTACATAGATGTTAAGTAATTTTATAATTTTTATTCATAAGATTGTAATCGCAAGTGTCAATAAATTTTATTATTATTATTATCATGTATCTCCCAGTTTCACGGCTATCTTCCACATTGTTAAAAAGAGAAGATACCCGGTCCTTTGAAAGGCTTACATGGGGATATGGATCCAACACGCAGAGGCCTTTGGAGAAATTTAATGTAAAATGGGATGGGACGTCTACCGATGACACTCCACGTCTGCACATAACACATGTGGACTGCCAACGGTAGTTCATGGTATCTAATACATGACTATGGGGTTGAAGGTTAGATGGACTGGATTAATGTTTAACTATTGATTTAAAACTGTCGTCTGCCTTCAATACCTTTATCATCTTGAACTTTGGCAGACGGTGACTCACCAACTCACTGAATGGGCCCCCCAAACGGTCGCCACAGACACGCAGGCCATACGGGCAAACAGGGGGGCAACATTGGTGCAAGTGGCTTGGGGTGTCGAGCGGTGCGGCGCCGGTTTCACCATTGCAGTGGTTTCCCCGTAGTTATGCCCTTGAAAATGACACTTCCACCCCCGACCATATAGCTCTGGCGACCCCTCTCTGACCAGCCGTTTAAGGCAAGCCAGAGTTGAGAATCCTGCGGGCACCAAATACCGAGATCCCGCGGGATTGAAAATTCGTAGTCCCGCAAACACCGAGATTGTATTCAGGCTGCGGGATTGGAAGCCTTACCGTAGATGTTGCAAAAGACGATTAAGGGTTATAATATGCATATGCACCTCTGACCAGGCTCGAGCTCAGTAGTGGAATATATAAAAGCCGAGATAATGATGATGATTCTAAACTCATCACCATATGGGTAACGTTTATATAATAAGATAAATGAGACAACTGCAGTTCAGGATACTTGTCCTTGCCGATATTCTTATGATATAGAAACACGAATTATAATTAAAAATTATCTTATGTATTAATTAATTCTGTTATTTCCGCGTTTACGTTATTTCTGTGAATTTAATAATTTATTTTAATATTACATACGTTGTTTTATTACAAATGTTGGCAGACTAATTGGCGTTGAGCAATTTCATGTAGACAAGGGATATTCTAGCTAGTTTTAATTTTAAAATTGTGGTTTTATTTAACTACTAGCAACTCACCCTCGCTTCGCTTCGGTTTCAGTGGTCTTACCCGCGTAGTGCCCGTTCTCGTGGAAATACCGGGATAAAATATAGCCTATGTTACTCCCTGATATTATAGCTTTCCATTGATGAAAGAATTATTGAAATCAGTTCGGTGGTTTATGCGTGAAAGTGTAACAAACAAACATACTTTCGTATTTATAATATTAGTAAGGATTTAAGTTTACGAGTTTCTTGGTGCTGACGGAGTAAAAATACAGTGAGGTACTACTGTTTTGTTTCGCGCAGATCATCATAAGAGACTTCTGAGCGAGGCAAGTATCTCTAGAATTCGACATCCCGGGAAAGGGACGTCGAGAGGAGAGGGTACCCCGCAGGATTTTCTGTATATCCGGTACCGGTAGTCGGCCCAACGACGAAGGCGACTAGCTACGGTGGGTTAAGGGGCTGCGCGCCGTCCTTCTGTCGCCCCAGATGGAGCCGGACGGGCGCGCTGACCATTGCCCACACAAAAAAAATGTATTACTTGATTAAATCGAAAAATTAAACCTTATAACAATTCATCTGACCAGTATCTTATAATAAATCAATTTTTCCCCCATTGTCGAGAAGGCCAGTAGTTGGCCGTATATAAATAAGGTGAGATAATTAGAATCTATCATTGTCCAGGTGGTCAGTAGTTGGCCGTATATGAGGTGAGGTACTGAAATTCTAGGTTACGCACAATAAAGAAACTACCATTATCTAGAAAGCCAGTAGTGGGCCGTATATGAGGTGAAATAATCAAGTTCTGTGTTTTCGCATTATAGAAAAATTATGTACAAGACGTATTAATAAGCTACTAAGAATGGGTAGTCTTATATCTTTAAACGAGCAATTCTTGTATATATATATTCAGGATCTTGGAAATGGCTCGCA
Source organism: Lymantria dispar (assembly GCA_032191425.1). Taxonomy (NCBI): domain Eukaryota; kingdom Metazoa; phylum Arthropoda; class Insecta; order Lepidoptera; family Erebidae; genus Lymantria; species Lymantria dispar. Next base: position 24,456,688 of record CM063457.1, read on the forward strand.
ACGATTTTGATGAAACTTGGCATACCTACTAGGGTTTTGGAGCCAAAAAATCAATCTAGCTAGGTTTTATTTTTATCTTATATCTTTAAACGAGCAGTTCTTGTATATATATATATATATATATATATATATATATATATATATATATATATATATATATATATATATATATATATATATATATATATATATATATATATATATATATATTCAGGATCTCGGCAACGGCTCCAACGATTTTGTTAACTTAACTTAATAGAGGTTTCGGGTCCAAAAAATCGATCTAGGTAGGTTTTATTTATAGAAAATGTTGTTTTGTCCGTGTTTTTAGCAAAACAAACAATGACATTAAATTTTAATAGAATATGAATTCAAATTTCGTTTTCAGCGTCATGAGTTCCGATAGCTCAGGTGAGGAGGCGGGCGGTTTTAATTTTGAATTATGTGACATTTAGACAGCGTCAGTTCGAATCTCGGTGTTATTATTATTCTCTTTTTGTAGTTTTTTATATAATTTTCATTATTTATTTTTTATTTTTTATTAATATATATCTAAATAAATTCGACAAAAATATTCCGAGCGAAGCTCGGTCAACCAGATATTTAACCTTTATGTGTGTTAATTATTCAAAGAAGTAAGCTTATTACTCAATTCTTTTACAACACGGTGGCGGCTACACATATATCCATCCCTTACTCACGGGTGTCGTAAAAGACGAATAAGAGTTTTATATCGACTTGGGCTAGTTCCATCTAATGTCGTTTAGTCAACAAATACCTTGGGTATACCAAGGAGGGATCACGTCATGCAGGCGGCTGGTTATAAAACGAATGCCAAAACTTTTGAAATATGTATCTACTATTAAAGAATATACTATCCGTATGGTGACGGAGTAAGAATACAATTCACCACTCCCTTTCTTGCCGGTAGATGTCGTAAAAGACGACTATGAGATATAATACGCATATAACATCTATGCAAGAGAAGGAAAACTTGAAATAAAACCCTATACCAAACTGTCTGACCAGCATGGTATAGTAAGGTCAATATCCCTCCTATTATGGAGGAGGGATTATATAATAACATTATGTGGGATGTATATAAGCTGATGATGATGGTTAAAGAAGAGATGTTGAGTCGAACCCAAGTAATCGGGATAAGATCAGGGTGATTATAATGATGATGTATTATTTACTCAAAGATTTTTCTTGATATATGTGTTAACAAAATAAGAATAGAATATTATGTCTCGTAAAGAACGTTACTCTTCTTCTTCTTGTTACTTTTCCTTTACAATTTCAGTGGGTGGTCGACGCTTGAAATTTATTGAACAGCAATCCGCGATCGCCAGGCCCACCAGCTAACGTGGCATTTGATAATACTAGAATAACAAAGACGTATTTTGAATTCCTTAAAAGGCGACGGAGTAATAAAGTTCCGTGTGGTGATAGAGTAAGAATACAATTCACCAGCCCCACTCTTACCAATGAGTGTTGTAAACGGTGACTAAGGGATATCTTGTTCATATAACAACTATGTAAGAGAAATAAAAAAGTAAAAACCTATACCAATCCGCCTGACCAGCATAGTATAATAGGTCAATTTCACTTCCAATATAGAGGAGGTTTGAGCCCAGTAGGGAGGTATATTAGCTGTGATGATGATGATAAGGCGATTACCGCAACCGAACATAATTAATTGCGGTATAGTAGGTCAATTTCCCTTGTATTATGGAATAGGCTCGAGTCCAACAGTATCACATATGAACTGAGATGACACTATTTCATTCATCACAGCACATAAATGTCCCACTGTTGGGCTTGGGCCTCCTCCACTGTGGGAGGGGTATTGATCTACATACCACGCTGGTCACAAGGGTTGCTATAGGGTTTTATATCGAGTTTTCTTTCTCTTTAATAGATGAAGCATATTATATCCATTAGTCGCCTTTTACGACACCCACGGCTAAGGGAATGGGTAGTGAATTTTATTCTTACTTTGTCATCATATGGATACTATTCAATTCAAAATCAATACTTTATATGTCAGTTTTGATTCACAGGTTTAGATTATAACAAGTAATCTCATACATTAATTGCGGACGTAAAGTGGACGTTGTTTGTTATCGGATTTATAAATATTGTTAGAATTAAACTAGTTTTTAATCATTTTTAAGCTTCATGATCGTCAATAAAACAATTAATTACCATCGCTAAATGTCAAGTACGTATTGTAGAGCCTACGTTATCCGCAAATATATTACCAATTGTGACCTTTTTAACAAGGACACGTGTTTTAGTTTCCTTGACTACCAAATATTAAATATATGTACTGTGAAGATTATTATCTTACGTATAAATAGGGGGACGTTTCTAAGACGGTAATCAGTCGACCGAGTACGGTACGAAGTGATTGTCAATCGTCTTTATAAGGATCCCAACACAGACCTCTTTCAAAATGAAATCGTTGGTGGTGTTGTTCGCTATTGTCGCCGTTGCTGTTGCTGCACCTTACATTGGCCAAGTTACTTATTCAGTGCCAACCGCCGTGTCTCATCAATCACGTGTTGATGTACATACATCGCCCGCAGTGTTGGCTCCACTTGAATATGCTCCAGTGGAAGTCGCTCCCGTCTTCACCGAGCCTGTTGTATCAGCCCCCGCTGTTGTAGCTGCAAGATACCCGGTAGCTACCGGATACTATGGTGATATTCTGCCAGGTTACTATGGGCACTGGTAAAAAATAGCAATAAGGATCCATTATTAATATTTTATTCCATGTTAAAAAATCATATGTATATATATTGCAATAAATTGTTATCTTTTTATATTGTTATTTTTATTGCTACTAAACCATTCCATCCGGATATACATTATTTTAGCGAAACATTATTATACACGCAAACTTATTCTTTGTTCCCGCTTGATATAAATTAGTAATTCTAATTATTATTGCAAACTATTAATTTAATTAAATAATTGTATTACGTCGTACTTTTTACATAGGAAAACATTTGGATTTCATTACTGTTTTTGTACATACACAAATTTATTTATTTTATATTCTATAATGAAAAGCGTGTAAACACATTTTTGTTTTTAATATTAAAATGTGAGCTAGTGTTTTTCTGGTGTGATGACGCAATTAGAACAGTTCACCACCCTCGTTCTACCTTGACGACTAAGGGATATGAGATGCAAATACCATAAAGATCTGTCATCTTAGAGGAAAAACTTGAAATGAAACCCTATACCAACCCCTCCCACTAATGTGGTGGTAGGTGGTGGTAGGTCACTTTCCCTCCCATTCTAGAGAAAGCTTGAGCATAGCGATGGGACGTATATAAGTTGAGATGATGATATACTAGTCGTATTCTCAGCCCATACACGGGACGTGCTGCTGGGTTCGAGCCTCCTTATCAATAGGAGGGCAATTGACTTATTATACCATGCTGGTCAGACATGTTGATATAGAGTTATTTTTTAGAATGAAGCTAGTATTTTGATCAATAAGCTAATATTATAACCGAATTAAAAGTTGAGAATAATTTGCGATTATTTAAGTGATTAAATTCAATTGTTGCATTTTCATAACTTTTAAAGTCAGATTAGCGGCTGATATTCTGTCCTTAAAAGTTATTGTTTTTCGTTAATCACGCGATGTAGCACGCGTCAATAATCCTATCCTACTCCTACTAATATTATAAACGCGAACGCTTGTATGTGAGGATGTGAAGAAGTGAAAATATGAAGATGTTTGCTGCTCTTTCACGCAAAAACTACTGAATGGATTTTGATGAAACTTCACAATAATATAGCTGACACATCAGAATAACATATAGACTATAACTTATCCCGATATTCGCTCGGAAAGAGGAACTGTGGGTGAAACCACAGGGTACTGCCAGTAAAGAAATAATTTTTCCATTTCATGAAGACTATTTTTAACTTATCATTACATTAATTATTCATCATCATCATCATCTCAGCTGATATACGTCCCACTGCCGGTTTCAAGCCTCCTCCATAATAGGAATAAAATTTATATAAGACAGGTGTCTTACTAATAATCTTTTACAATCGACGTATACCGGCGTTATAATGTCCACGCTACCAATAAACGTTATTTGACAGTTCCTTTGTATATATCTGTTGTAAGGGTTGTGTAAGTTCTTTGAAAGCTATACAACCGTTAGTCAGTCAGCAACCCTTGTTTAACAAATGATTAACCTAAAATTTTGTGACTACTTACTGCGCTTTATAAATTGTATCTGCTCACAAGGAATTATTTATACTCTTTTTATATATTTGGTCAAACAGCTAACGAAAAACCAGCAAGAAAAAATAAATTATACGAAAACCGTTATGATTCTTTTACATTAGAGGAAAAAGAATTTCGAGCGAAATATAGATTTAATAAAATATATACAACAAGGATTGTAGAATTAGATGTGGCATTGAACAAAAAAATCGTGAATCGACATTAAACAACAAATCCACCCCGGATTAGATTCACCTTTTCTAAGTTATCTCAATTTGCAGATCGTTTTCTCTTCACTTTTAATGAATCGGTATATATATTAATGTAGGCCATTTTTTTAATAATAATGATGGTTAATAAAACTAAACTATGTAATTAAAACGAAGGAAAAGGCACGTTCAAATAACGTATTACCCCTTGTCATTTGCGTTCGAAATATTTCGTTCATAAACGTAAACTAAGTACATGTAAAAAGGGAAGACTTTTAGTCAAAATGGAGAATAATAGCCTTTGTTCGATGGAAGACAGTAATGTAGATATTAATTTTAATTTTTTAATTTTAAATAACTATATTTAAGATAATTTTAACAAATTATTAAATAGTATGGAGCAAATATAATTTCTGAACGTTAATAATGGATGTTGCCAGTAAATTTTGACTAGTTAGTTGTTTAACTATACTATGCTTACACACTGATTATATTATTAGTAAGAGGCATGTGTAATTATTCATTGATTAAGAAGACAGCTCTTAAACTCTTGTTTAACTTATTCTTATTAGTAAGGCAGTAGGTACATATAGGCACCGTTAGACAACTTATTATTTCGAGTTCGAGATTTTATTTCGAGTTTTTCTTTTCTTGCCTAGATGTTATATGCATATTATATTCTTTATTAATTTTTTGTGAAACCCTTTTATGATACAGCAGATGTTAACTTTTTAGGAAATTGTAAAAGTGTTTGGAAAGTAATGAGTAATAATAATTTTAAAATTTTCAACAACACATCTCTATGCGAAATTATTCAAAACTATTATATTATCTATTTCCCGTTTTATGTTAATAAGACATAGAACAATTACATAGGCATTGAAAAAATCTTACCATTATTATTTTATAACAGTAAATAATATTTTAAATAATTTGTATTAAAATATATTGTATTTTTGCGTAATAACTTCGATGTTTTTAAAAAAAAAAATAATAGTCATTATCATCACAGCTCATATATGTCCCACTGCTAGACTTCAGGCTACACCAATGGGAGGGAAATTGCCTACTATACCACGCTGGTCAGACGGGTTGGTAAGGGTTTTATTTCGAGGTTTTCTTCTCTTGCATTGATGTTGTACGCATATTATAAGTCTCTTAGTCGTCTTTTACGACATCGATACCCACGGGCAAGAAAGAAGATGGTGAATTATGTTTTTACTTCATCACCACACAGAAAAATTTTATTAACAGATAATATAATAAATTGTGAGGTGTTATAAGAATACGATACTTCTTTCTTGCCCCAGTTCCAAAATCGTCTAAGAATCTCACCAAGACAGTGGATGGTATCTATCTACTGGGAAACATCCTTACTAATATTATAAATGCGATAGTAAGTTTGTTTGTTACGGTTTCACGCTTAAACCAACGAACCGATTTCATAAATTCTTTCACTAAAGGAAAGCTATAATATCAGGGAGTAACATAGGCTATATTTTATCCCGGTATGCTAACGGGAACAGGACATACAGGGGTAAGGCGACTGAAATGGAAACGAAGTGAGGGCGGTTTGCTATTATTATTCAAATACCTTACTGAGCTTGCTAACCCTTTCTTATAGATATATTTTTTTTCCTGAACAATGCTTTTTTGTCTGCTATAGATCTAATAAAATAAAATGATTTACTAGAATATTTCAGCTCTATAATGATTTCTGATATTTAAATGTCTATTACATATTAGGGCCTGAAAGTGGCACCAGTGATAGAGAAAATTAGGTACGCGAGATTGTCTTGGTATGGATATATGATGAGGAGGGATGAAAGGCATGTAACAAAGGTTATCAATATGATTGTGGATGGAGGTAAAAAGCGTGGGTGACCCAAAAAGAGATGGACGGATTGTGTGAATGAGGATATGCGTATGAAAGCAGTGAATGCAGATGTGACGGCTGGTAGGAGGCTACGGAAGGTAAGAACATGTTGTGCCGACCCCACTTAACGTGGGATGAGGGCAGGCAAATGCTGAGATATTTAATTTAAACTATTTTTATGTTTTAGTTCTAATTCTAAAATGTCGATAAAATTGCAATATAGTTTTTTTTATCTGTTTGGCAAGCGTGAGAGACACAATTTGCTAAGCTTTTTTGGAGCTGATTATTGCTTAAGCCTTATTTTATGACGGGCCGGCCACGGAGGACAAGGAACTTGGTACCGGTGATCGGCTCAACGGCGAAGGAGAGCAGCTACGGTGGGTTTTAGGGCCGTGCCGTCTGTTTGTCGTCCCTGACGGAGGTGGACGGCAGCTGCGCCGACCATAGCAAAAAAAAGACTTAGTTTAAAATCTTTCTTTATATATAAATTTCTTGTGTACGTGTGTATGTCACTGAACTCCTCCTAAATGGCTGGACTGATGTTGATGAAATTTTTTGTGTGTGTTCAACAGGATCCGAGAATGGTTTAGATTCACAATTGGATCCGGCAGGTGACGCTGCTATCGATTTCAAGGAGAATTCCTTCTTTTATTTTATTTGAAGAGAACAACGTCTGTTGGGTCAGCTAGTTTCTTATAATATACGTTATAAATTTATCAAAATCATTCTATTTTTTAATATCACGTTTGTCCGTCAATTAACTCGCCATGTTTTATTAACTCGATATGCTACGTTGTTCGGTACCAAACATTTTTATATTAGTTCAATAATTAAATCCATGTAGGGTAGTTCTGTTTTTTGTGGTTCGCGGTTGGCTCGGAGCCGGCCGCCACTTTCACTTTCACTTTGGTGCGCGGATGGCACGGGGCCGGCGCGTCGGCCGGCCCCGGGGTCGTTTTGTTTCCGCCCTTTTTGGTTACTGCACTTTCACTTTCGCTTTGTTCGCGGATCGACTTGCGTTGGAAGTAACGGTCGCGTACGCACATATTTTGTAATTGCTATGTCTTTTGTGGACTAAAGCCGTGAAATCGTGGTATTTGTAATATTGCGCGCCACCCTTTGTTTTGTGTACCGCTTATGTACGCGAGTTAATTAGAGTTAAGTATATATTTGTGAACATTAAATTGTGTGTACGAGTAGCAAGCCTGGGTCCTTGAAGTGTACGAGGCCGTTGTCATCACCGCGCTTTTGGATACAAGCTAAGTAACCCCTCAGTTAGTTTCTATTTGTCTGGCCAGACCGAACGCTGAGTTAGGTTACGTTATAGCTACCTCCGCGGTATCTACTCGTAAGTGTTAAAATCTGTTCTTGTACTATCATTTAGGAGAACTTAAAATAGCCTTGCGTAATCGCAAGCCAATGTTATTACCCATTTGGTATCCCTCACTGGCCTGGTGTTCCCTTCCACTGCGCATCCTAGGTCAGTAGGGAACGGTAATGAACATACTTTCTGGTAGCAGAGCGTGGTTCTAGTGAATCTAGTAATTTTGTTTGGTATTGACATCTACAAGTGCCCGTGTTGAAAAATAAATCGATATATAATTACTTGAATTTTACGTATTACGGCCCAGTTTAATAAATAGTCTGGTGTATAAAGATACACATTAAATATTTGTGTGATTGATCATTTGTGTACCTATTGTTATTAGTTATTAAAAATATCATATAAATAAGTTCACTGCAACATTTGAAATTTTGAATATCATTGTTTACTTAATGTGCCACAGAGTAATAAAATAATTTGCGTAGTACATTGTGCCACAGAGTAGTGCAGTCTCGTGATTGAATGAACGAATGAATTGAACTGTATAGACAATTAGTTTAATATTATTTTGCGTTTTGTTTATGGTACTTATACAGACAAATATTAACGTTTCCCTTTGCGCAATAATTTAATTGTTGTTCAATTTTGTAATTTGTATTTTTTGATTGTTGTTTCAATTGGTTGATTTATTTAGTTGATTATATATATATTTTTTTTTGTTGTTGGAATTTAATTATTTTATTCGATTATTATGGCTGCTTTTGCTAGCGCTAAGGACTCGGCAGGTAAGCTGCGCTCTGAGTTGAGATGGTTCTCGACTGCAACCGCCTTGGTTGATAGGTCTGATCGAAATGAGTCTCTCCTGGATAGGTACAGCAAATTGGATACGCGCTTACAATTTGTTGATGATGTGTACCGTAACTTCAACACAAAAATTTTAGATATTTCTGATGAAGATTACCCACAAACGTATCGTGACTTGGTACACGCGGATTATGACCAGATCATGGATTATGCAGATCGAATCTCACAGCGTGCTAGGGAAATTTCCGCGTCGAAAAGGGGTGAGTCTCCCGCGTCTAGGGATGTGAAACCTTCTACGTCGGGCTTATTGAGTAAACTGCCCACTTTGGACCTGCCGCGTTTTGATGGTCGTTTGGACCAATGGCTAGGTTTCATAAACTTGTTTGAGAGCTTAGTCCACGCGCGTTCTGACTTAGGTTCCGCTCAAAAATTGGCCTACCTGTTCTCCGTGTTGGAAGGTGAGGCGAGAGGTTTAGTTCAGCACCTGGAGATCAATGATGGAAACTACCTAGTGGCACGTAACCTTCTCATAAAGCGTTACCAAAATAAGCGTTGCCTGGCAGATACACACATTGGTCAGCTCTTGGGTCTGCCAGTGGTATCTAGGGTCTCGGCTTTAAGGTCCGACTTATTGAACCCATTGATGATTGCGATCAACGCACTGGAAAGGTTAGACCTTCCGGTGAGCACTTGGTCATATATGCTGGTGCATATTGTTTTGAAAAAGCTTCCTGCGGAACTTAGGGCTCGTTTCGAGCAAAAATATGGAGGTGATGATGCAACTCACTTGCCTGCTTTTGATGACCTTAAGAAGTTTTTGGAAGACGAGTGTAGGATGGTAGACATGACGGTCGTTGACAGGTCATTTGGTCAACAGTTGCCGCGGTCATCGGCTCCGACCCGCAATCACGCCTTTAGAAGGCCAGAGGTTCGTCACCCACCACGTTTTGCTGCTGTACAGTCGCGACCTGAGTGCACCTATTGCAAGTCCCCGAGTCATAAAGTTGCCAGTTGCTCAGATTTTACTGCGCTGCACGTGGCCTCGCGTAGGCGTTTGGCTAAGGCTCGAGGTTGGTGCTTTTCTTGCTTGGGAAACCATTTCCAGCGCGATTGCCCTAATCCTCGCCCATGTACATACTGCGGAGGCCAGCATTTGAAACTTCTTTGTGCGAATAATAATGGGATTGGTCGTGAACATGAACGTCAAGGCTCACCTACGGGTAGTTATGAGCGAAGGCACCGGTATGAAAACCGCAGTCCGAGACCTAGTCGCTCACCCCCGCGCGTCGTAGATTCTGCCGCAGCGAGGCGCCCACAAGGTCAATGCTCGCCGTCATCGGAAGCCCGTGGCAAGAGTGATAACCACGATTCGCGCCCGTATCGTCACGGGCGGGTACCTACCTTTGATGACGCTTCCCGTGAACATGAGAATCACCCGCTGCCTAGACGACATTAGGAACACGGCGCCTCCCCCCGTCATGCACCACCCCCGTTTGAAACCGTACTCCTACCCACTGCTTCTGTAAGGGTCTGGGGACGGACAGGTGCCTCTGTTGTGGTCCGGGCAATTCTGGACACAGGCTCTCAGGGGTGTATAGCGTCTTCTTGGTTGGTGGGGCAGGTACGCCTAAGTATGCGTGATTTTCCTCATGTCACTAGAGGTGTTGGCAACGCAGTTGTGGCCAATGTTGAAGGCCAAGTATTATGTGCGTTCTCTCCTATAAACTCGTCAAGCCCATTGTTTGAGTGTTCAGCCATTGTTATGAACAATATTTTGGGCACCCATCCGGAGAAGCAGTTGTCTCCGTATGCTATTGGTTTAGCGTCGGGTTTGAACTTGGCAGACCCCAAATTTGGTATACCTGGATCGGTCGATTTGTTGCTAGGCGCCGATGTTCTGGGAAACATATTCTTGGGTAGCATTCAGGTCATGCAACCAGGAGGCATGGTAGCCATCCCGACCATATTTGGCTCTGCACTGATGGGACCGGTCCTCACGGATACCCGTCTCGACATTGGCTTGATGGTAGGCTCTGCTCTCTCTGATGCGGTTCAGAGGTTTTGGGAAGTGGAAGAACCACCACAGGCTCCGCGCACTGATCCGGAGCATGAGGAGTGCGAATTGTTTTACCAAAACAATACGAGTCGCCTACGTACTGGTCAGATTATGACTCGATTGCCGTTTCTCGCCGTACGGCCACCACTTGGCACCTCGCGGCCTGCTGCTGAGAAACGACTATTGGCTATGGAGCGCCGAATGGCTCGAGATGCTCTCCTAAAGGAGAAATACATTGATTTTATGCGTGAATATGAGGAGTTGGGACACATGTCTGTGTCGAAATTAGATTGGCAAACAGTGGATCACTTCTTTCTACCGCATCATGCTGTAATTAAGGCATCAAATGGCAAATTGCGTACAGTATTCGATGGTTCTGCGCAAACTTCAACGCGTGTATCGTTGAACAATTGTTTGTATGCTGGTCCTAAATTGATCAAGGATCTCTGTGACGTCATCACTCGGTTTCGTCGACATCAGGTTGTATTTGTGGCTGACATAAGGATGATGTTCAGACAGACGATTATTCACCCGGATGACCGTCGGTATCAGTTGATTCTATGGCGTGAAAGCCCCCAGGATCCCATGGTTGTTTATGAGCTCAATACAAACACGTACGGGTTAAAGTCAAGCCCCTATTTGGCTATACGGTCTCTGTGGGAGCTCGCGGACCTGGAGCGCTTAAAGTTTCCTCGCGCAGCCGCGATTTTGAAAGAGGATTTGTATGTCGATGACATTTGTACTGGTGCACCCTCTGAGAAAGAGGCCATCCTTCTACGGGATGAATTGATAGGCATCTTAGCCACCGCGGGCTATGAGTTACGGAAGTGGATATCCAACTCACCTGCGCTTTTGAAGGGACTTCCGGATGAACATCAGCAAGATCCGCATTTGTTCGAGAATATCGAGAACCCTGCTATGATGACTGTTCTCGGCATTCAGTATAAACCAGCCCCAGACATATTCACTTACAATGTTGACTTAGAGTTGCCGCGCATTTGGACTAAGCGTTTGGTGCTTTCCACGGTTGCAAGAACATTTGATCCAAATGGTTGGATATGTCCCGTCATATTTTGGGCTAAATGCTTTTTACAAAGGCTTTGGATGGCAGGACTAGGTTGGGACGAACCTCTTCGGGGAGCTTTGATGGAAGACTGGACCAAATTTGTATCCTCACTTCCTGCGATCAATGAGGTATCGATCCCTCGTTCTATGCTTCCTCCAGGAAAGTACCAGGCAACTCTGCATGGTTTCTCGGACGCCTCTGAACGGGGTTACGCCACTTGTGTATATTTGCGTACGGTGGGTTCTGACAGCCAAGTGAAGATCTCACTGGTCATGGCGAAGAGCAAGGTGGCACCCCTACGGACTGCTTTGACAATCCCTAAACTTGAATTGGCAGGGGCTACTCTGCTTGTGCGTCTTCTTAATCACGTGTCGAATTTGTTGCGTCATACTGTGAACATTAGCACCACTTACGCGTGGACTGACAGCCAAATTGTTTTGTGCTGGTTAAAGGCTTCAGTTCACACCTTAGAGGTATTTGTAGCGAACCGAGTCTCCCAAATTCAGAAATCTGAGACTCCCTTGATTTGGAGGCATGTGCCTGGTGAGCTTAACCCAGCTGATTGTGCATCTCGGGGTTGTACATCCCCCGCCTTGGTAACGCACTCCCTTTGGTGGGGACCGGAATGGTTATTACGCTCAGAGTCTGAATGGCCACTGACGCCGGTTTTGGACGTAGGTCCGTTGCCTGGATTGCGACTGCTCGCTGTTGAGAGGCGTGCTTGCGTATTCGATCCAAATGTCTTATTGAATCGGTATAGCTCCCTCGATAAATTAGTAAGTGTAACAGCTTGGATTAAGCGCTTCTATTACAACTGTAAGCACTTACGGAACAAAAAATTAGAGGCTTTTCTATCACCACAAGAACGACAGGAGGCTTTTTGCCATTGGATACGTGTGGTACAGGATACATATTTTGAAAGGGAGATTGAAATTTTGAAAGCTGGTAAGGCTAAACTAACAGGAACCTTGCGTATGTTGAGCCCCTTTTTGGACAACACGGGTGTCTTACGTGTTGGAGGTCGCCTCAGAAACTCTAGTCTACCCTACGGTAGTCGGCACCCTATATTGTTACCCAAGCAAGGTCATTTTGTGCAATTGTTGGTGACGGACCGTCACATTAGAAATTCTCACGCTGGCTGTAACGCCTTATTAGCCATATTGCAGCGAGAATTTTGGATTTTGTCTGCTCGAAGAACGATTCGCAGTGTGGTATTTCGTTGCATGCCTTGTTACAGGCTGAAGGCTAGTACCATGCAACCTTTGATGGGTGACCTCCCTTCTGATCGTGTCAGAGAATCGAGGCCGTTCGCCGGTGTAGGCACCGACTTTGCAGGTCCTTTTTTGGTTAAGACTTCAACTCTACGAAACAGTAAAACAGTCAAGGCCTATTTGTGTGTCTTCGTATGTCTGTCAACTAAAGCGGCGCACCTTGAATTAGTGTCATCCCTCTCCACCGAGGCATTTGTTGCGACACTTGATAGATTTGTTTCAAGGAGAGGACTGCCTTCTTTGATACGTTCGGACTGTGGCACAAATTTTAAGGGAACCAATAATTATTTGAAAGATGTACATGATTTTTTAGCCAGCAATCACACAAATATTGGTAATAAACTAACCAGTCGTAGTATAACCTGGAAATTTAGTCCGGCAGCATGCCCACATTGGGGTGGTATTTTCGAAGCCGCAGTTAAGGTTGCTAAAGCACATTTGCGACGAGTTATTGGTGAGTCTGTACTCACATTTGAAGAACTCGCAACTGTGTTTTGTAAGATAGAGGCCGTAATGAACTCGCGACCGTTGTGTCCGATCTCTTCAGACCCGAGTGACTTGGAGGTTCTCACACCGGGTCATTTTTTGATTGGTCAGCCACTTAATGCTTTGCCTGAGTACCCCTTTGTTGATGTGAGACCAAGTCGTCTCTCGCGGTTTGAGTTGGTCCAACAGCTTACTCAAAGCTTTTGGAAGCGTTGGAGCTTAGAATATCTTCATGTTCTCCAGCAGCGCGTTAAGTGGACTGACAAGACTAATCCACCTCGAGTTGGTGACCTCGTTTTGATAAAAGATACCAATTTGCCGCCACTGTGCTGGCGTCGCGGCCGAATTTTAAATTTAGTATATGGCGCAGATAATGTGCCTCGTTTTGCTGAGGTTCAGGTGGACGGTTCGGTACTGAAGAGAGCGGTAGCAACATTGTCCCGTTTACCAATTGATTAGCGGCCAGGTAGACCTGTCCGAGGCGGGTAGATGTTCGGTACCAAACATTTTTATATTAGTTCAATAATTAAATCCATGTAGGGTAGTTCTGTTTTTTGTGGTTCGCGGTTGGCTCGGAGCCGGCCGCCACTTTCACTTTCACTTTGGTGCGCGGATGGCACGGGGCCGGCGCGTCGGCCGGCCCCGGGGTCGTTTTGTTTCCGCCCTTTTTGGTTACTGCACTTTCACTTTCGCTTTGTTCGCGGATCGACTTGCGTTGGAAGTAACGGTCGCGTACGCACATATTTTGTAATTGCTATGTCTTTTGTGGACTAAAGCCGTGAAATCGTGGTATTTGTAATATTGCGCGCCACCCTTTGTTTTGTGTACCGCTTATGTACGCGAGTTAATTAGAGTTAAGTATATATTTGTGAACATTAAATTGTGTGTACGAGTAGCAAGCCTGGGTCCTTGAAGTGTACGAGGCCGTTGTCATCACCGCGCTTTTGGATACAAGCTAAGTAACCCCTCAGTTAGTTTCTATTTGTCTGGCCAGACCGAACGCTGAGTTAGGTTACGTTATAGCTACCTCCGCGGTATCTACTCGTAAGTGTTAAAATCTGTTCTTGTACTATCATTTAGGAGAACTTAAAATAGCCTTGCGTAATCGCAAGCCAATGTTATTACCCATTTGGTATCCCTCACTGGCCTGGTGTTCCCTTCCACTGCGCATCCTAGGTCAGTAGGGAACGGTAATGAACATACGTTATTAAAATGTTGGCGGTTTCCTATGACGTACAATGATTTAAAATATTTTTAATTTATTTTCCGTATTTCGGTAGTTTTGGTAAGTTTTTCGCTAAGTTTTATTACTTTTTGTTTAACTTTTATTAAAAAACGTATATTATTTTTTACTATTTTACATAACACATGTATATTAATGTTTGTACATCGTTAACTGTTCGTTCGTTTCAATTGCTTGGGATCTTGGCAAGAGATATCGTGCTTATTGCGGTGAGAGAAATTCTTGGTATCCAAGTTATTTTTAGATTTTAATTGTAATTTTTACGTTGACCTTTTAAGTAGATGCTCGTAACCAAATGAATTTAACAAGAAACTGTCAAATCATCTCATCATCATGTTGGCTCATTTACATCCCACTGTTGGGCTCGAGCCTCCTTCGCAATAGAAGGGATATTTTACCTACTATACCACACAGGTCAGATCGGTTGGCATAGAGTTTTATTTCGAGTATTCCTTCTTCTCTTTCATATTTGTTATATGCACAACTAGCCATCCTATGCCATCTCTCATGACACTCAAGGGCAAAAAAGCTTGGGCTTGTACTATTGTCATAGGTGGGCACAGTTAATCCAAAAGTTAAGTTCGTTAATCGTTAATTCTTTAATATAAATGTTAACTTCGATAATCAAAAATTTTTGAAAATTTAACCCAAGATAAAGTTAATCGTTAAAAGTTAACCATTTAAAACTTATACTGCTTTTAGGCTGAGATAAACAGATATTCATGTAGTGGAATTATGTTGGGCATGCATTTGTTCACACAAGCTTGGGATACACTACTGCCGGTAGTCACGACACTCTAAACGATTCAACATTAATTTATCACACTTTTTGACGTTATAACCAGGTCGAGGGCGAGGCGGGGAGCGGCTTAGTCGCGTTTAGCGAGATGGCCGCCTGGGAGGACGGCGCCCGCCGAGACATTATTGTCCGTTGGGCAGTCCGGTTGAGAGGCTTCGGTACGGTGTTCTGACCGTTAAGGCACATTATCCTGCCACCATTGCGATTGCGACAAGGATACCAGAGCAGCGCCTTGAACTCGTCGCAATCATCGGTGCTGACCTCAAGCTGCCAACTATCGCTAGGGCGATACTCAAGGGCGTCAGGAACTGGGACTCGTTCGCCGCCTTTCGTGTGGTAGTTATATCACGAAAACAGAGGGCGGTTCGTGCACAAGAGGAACTCCTTTGCAACACGATTCACCACCGGTGACTTGGGCGGCGCAGACATCGTGGAACTTATGAGCGTAACGTGGCGCGTTATTCAGATAAACAAAATGATAGCATGTCGACAAAAGATTAATACATTAATTAGTCTGTTCCAGGTCCGTTACAACGGACTGAAGTTAACGGAAGTTCAATTAAGTTAACAAGAGCGTTAATATTTTTTGAGATTAACTTAAAAGTTAATCCGTTAAGCAGATTGTTAACTTCGTTAATTAACGTTTAACGAGTTAAGGCCCACCTTTGGCTATTGTATTCTTACTCCGTCACCATAGAAAAAGAAAGACAACATCGAATAGCTAGATGGAAAATTTGAAACGTATGTACCATGAATTATCAGTTACAAAGACGAAATTTATGATTTGTGTTATATAGAGGAAAAGTTTGCTTGTTAGTTGGATATTAATCTCATTGAAATTACGTAAGTCCACTATTGTATTTTAGGATTATGTAGTCATTAATACTTTTTTTTTTTTTTTTTTTTTTTTTTTTTTTTTTTTTTTTTTTTTGTGTGTGTACAGCTGTTGGCCGCAGATGGCCTTGACAGCTTGACGCGGACTATGGGTGAGCGCTGAGGGCTCTCAACCCGGAGAAGAGTATGCTAAGCGACATCGCCCAAGGGCTCCCCCTGTGGGGAACGGACCTCGGCTTGGGGCGTCGCTGGAGGCAAAGTGGGCGTGCCCACGTTTTTAGTAATGACTTTTGCGCGGCGCGGTTTCGCACCTCGACGGCGAGGGCGGAACCGCGGATATTTATTTGTTAAGGCCTCGCGGGCCGTGTAGGCTCTTTGTTGAGCGAGTGTGATATTGTCGTCCTCTTCGTCGAGGACGTGACGAGGACGTCGGATGGAGGAGATTTTGGAGGGTCTATAGGAAGCCGCCCCAACCACTAGTTGGTTGGGGTGTGTCATGGCAGAGTCAAAGTAGCTCTGAGAGCACCGTTTCATAAACTGCTTGATGGTCGGCAGTTCGAGGTCGATGTGGAGATCGACGTTTCGTATGAACCACGGTGCTCCCGTAGCTCGGCGCATGAAACGATTTTGAAGTGTCTGTAGCCTGTGGATCCTGTGTGGCTTAACATGCGCGAACACCACGCTGGCATAGGTCATGATAGGCCGTATGCAGGTGGTGTATAGTCGGATTTTGCTACTCAGGGGCATACGCGACCTAGAGTTGAGTAGACAGTGGAGACGGCCCATCACAAAGGCTGCCCGTGCGCGGACTTGCTTTATGTGAGGGGCGAAGCTGAGTCGATCGTCAAGGGTCACACCCAAGTATTTGGCCTGCCTGGTCCAAGTGACCGGCTTGTTGAAAATTTTAAGGGAGGGAATGCTGTCGATAGAGTAGGAACGGGCAGTTCGTCTAGTGAACATGACCGCCTGACTCTTCTCGGGGTTGATTTCTAATCTCCATTTCCTAAACCAATTGGCTAGGGCGGTAACCGCTGTTTGGAGAGTCTTGGCTACTGTTGTCGGGGATCTACCAGCACAAAAGAGTGCGGTGTCATCAGCGTAAAGCGCTTTATGTACCCGGTTGAATTTGGGCATATCGCTAGTGTATAGCGTGAAGAGAAATGGGGAGAGGACCGATCCCTGAGGGACGCCGGCCTTGATAGGGTGGGAGGTCGACAACGTCCCTTCCACCCTGTAGCGAAAGCTGCGATGACTTAAGTAGTCATGTATAATGAGAATTAAGTAGTGAGGGATCTTGAGGAGATAGAGTTTGTAGATTAGGCCTTCATGCCAAACCTTGTCGAAAGCTTTCGCTACGTCTAGGAATAATACACCCGTATATCTGTTCATGATGAACTGACTACTTGTGTATTCTACCAAGCGGTGAACTTGTTGTACGCAGCTGTGTTTAGCTCGGAAACCAAACTGTGCGTCGGGAACGAGGTTGTTAGCCTCGGCGAATGTGCGTAGTCTACTGAGAACTATTCGTTCGTAGATCTTACCTAGACCTTTTAGTAGACTAATCGGGCGGTAACTACTGGGTTCGGTACGGCGCTTGCCGGGTTTGTGGATTCCTATTACCACGGCCTCTTTCCATTGCGCGGGAAAGATGTTATTATTTAGTGCTGCATTGAAGATGCAGCACAACAGGACTATCAAGTGGGCGGGGAATAATTTAATGACTTTATTTGAGATTCCGTCCGAACCTGGGGCTTTTCTGGTTTTAAGACCCCTGACTAACGATTCGACCTCATCGGTGGTTACTACTGGGATAGGTTGATCGGGGTTGTCGTTTCGTAACGAGCGCGAGAGAGTGGTACGACGTTCCACTTCGTCGGCGATGAAGCGGTGATTCGCGGCGTCGGGGTGTAGTGTACTCGGCGTACACTGAAGCTCCAAGCAGTCGGCCAGGCATTCTGACTTTTCGTCGTCCATAAACGCCGGTGGCTGGTTGGGTCTGGTGAGAGGAGGGAGAGTGGACACGATGTCTTTTTTGAGTGAGCGGGAAAGCTGCCAAAAGGCTGTGTGAGAGGGCTCTAGCTCCTCGAGCATGGCGTCCCATTTGCTCTGTCTCAATTCATTAATAGCTTGTTTAACCTCCCTCTGGAGTGACCGTAGGCGGGTACGGTTGTCCTCCGTGGGGTAGCGGTCATAAGCGCGTGTCGCGGCGTTTTTACGTCTTAACAAGTCACGGACGTCGTCTGGCAGGCGCCATTTACGATCGCTCGTATCTGGTACCGGCCGCGAGCAGTCGACCATTATCGACTGCACGTGACTTGTAAGCGACTCGATCGCCTGAGAGGTATGTTCCTTAGACGTAATGTCATTGGGAATTTGATCAAGGTGGACCGACGAGGTTGACTTGAGATTTTTCTCTAGCCGTGCCCAGTCAGTCGCTATCTTGGTCCTTTCGTTGTTGTGGCCTGAGGGGCCGGGGGTGCGGGAGGCTAATTCCAGAGTCACCGGGCGGTGATCTGAGTCTAACTCGTGTTGAACTTCTATTGAACATAAACGAAGGTTTATGTTTTTGAGAAGAAAGATATCGAGTATGTCCGGCCTGTGCGAAACGTTAAAGGGGAAGTGTGTCGGCTCTATGGGCGCTATGACATCAAATCCCAGTCTGTCAGCGAATAGCTCTAAAGTCTTGCCCCTCGTATTGGAACTTTGACAGCTCCAAGAGGTGTTCTTGGCGTTAAGGTCACCGCCAATGATGACGGCGCCTCCCAATTCTAGCAAGGCTTTTAGATCTTTTTCAACCAACTGTTTCGAATGTTCTCTATTGGGAGAGAGATATGCGGATACAAGGGTGATAGGCTGATGGCCTGAGAGGGCTAGTCTGCAAATTGAAGCTTCAATGTACATCAGAGGGGGCGGATCCACAGGTGTGCAATGCAGCGACCTTTTGTAGTAAATGAGCGTTCCACCCATTGGTGAGGTTGTCCTATCATTGCGAACTATATTATAGTTCGCGATTCTAGGGTCCCTGTTGAATGGTTTTAAGAACGTTTCTTGTACTAACAAGATGTCGAGCTGGTGTTCCCGAAGGAATGTGCCTACTTCATCCCTCTGTTGGGTAAGGCTATTAGCGTTGAATGTCCCTACTTTGAGGTGTCTGGGTTTAACTCTGCCGGGAGTGTACCTATCCATTTTAGTTGAATTTGAGTGAGCCTAGACGCTCTAACGTGGGGGCGAATTTGATCGCTATATTAAGGAGGGCGAGGTTGTTTCCCTCGTTCCTTCTAAGATCGGCTGCAATTTCGCGGATTTCCGCGAAATTGATTTGAGCCGCGAAGTTGGCCACCAGGGCTAGATCTGGATCTAGTCCTTGGGGGGCTTTTGGGGGCGCGCTTTTAGCGACGACGATGGGAAGGGGGGCGCCCTGAGGGGGCTTGGGATTACCACCGGTGGGCTGGTTTGCCCCGATCATTGGTGGTTTGGGCTGAGATGGTGCGGGTGGGGCAGCGGGCTGCCTGTTGGGCAGGGTTGGGAAAACCTCCTTGCTGGTTAGCAGGGGGCGAGCCCACGCATTGTGGGTTGGTAAGGGGGCTGGGACGAAGGTCTTGTTATAATACAAGGCCTTGCCATTTGAGTTGGGTTGGCGGACTATTCTTCTCGGCGCTCTTGGGCAGCCGCGATAGTTAGCCGGGTGGCCGTATTCTCCACAGAGAACACACGCTGGTGGCTCTTTGCAGAGGGAGATGTCTTTTGGCCGTTCACACTGAGAGGTGTGATGGTCACCTAGGCACTTGACACACCTAGGACGGGCGAAGCAGTTCTTGGACGAGTGTCCATACATTTGGCACTTGTGGCACTGTGCCAAGTTGCCATTTTTGTGTGGGGGCTCTACTGAGACCCCGGATAGACCACATATGGCCTTGATTTTGAAAATGCCTTTACCCTCAGGGGTATTTGCTAGGCAGACCAATATCATATTGAGAGGGTAACGACCCTTGCCTCGGATCATCCGATGTACTTCTACAACCGGCAGATCCTGGGCTTTAAGAGATTCTAAGATCTCTTTGGTGTCAATTTCCCTCGGGACATTGCGTATACACGCAGAAGTTTGGCTTCGGGGAGGGTGTATGTATGGTAGGGAATCTGTTGATTCCCTAGCATGCTTGACACGGAGCGGTGGTCAGCTGACGAGTGAAGGTCCACTCGTATGCCTTGGGGGGTGGATTTCGCAGATTTGTACGAAATCCTGTTGGTGTTTAGCCACGCGGAGATGGCTAGCCACTTCTCTTTATCCCTAATGTATAGGGGAGGCGGAGCCAGTGGTTTTTTGACCGTCTGTGGGGCGACGGTGTTGCTGTCCGTAGTGGATGGGACAGAGAATGGGGCTGTCTGCGAGACGACAGGGAGGGCCGAGGCGGTCGTAGCGGTCGTTTCAGACGGGATTGCGGCTGGAGTTATGGCCGATTCGGTCGGCTTTATTTTTGGGGCCTTAGAGGGGGCCTCTTTGTTGGCTTTTGCCTTCTTAGTACGCTTACGGGAGCGAACTTCGATGAAGGAGCCCTCATTGGGCGAATCTTCCGACTCGGAGGAAGATGAAGCTGAGGCTGAGGAGGGGACCGATTCAGTATCCATCGCCGTGCCGGTGGCCGGTAATTCCGGTTTGAGCGGCAGGACGGTGGAGTGAGCGCGTAGGGGTTGCGGTGGAAGAATAGTTATCGCTCCAAAATGTTGAGCGATGTAGGCTTTTATCTCGGGGATCGCCAGAAGGGCGTCGATGGTGATAGTTTTTTCCGCCATCGTGGGCTGGCGGGAAAAACGTTCGCAGGAATGTGTCCTATTGCCCTGGGTGGGGTAAACCCTGGGTTGTGTGCAGTGTGTGTCCCTCCCAACCGGGTGCAGGTCGGGAGGATGTGTACTTAACTAATGTGCCCTAAGCTTGTACTCCTTCGCCAATCTTAATGTGCGATAGGTTCCTAGCTGCTCGGGCCGTTAGGCCTTCGCAGAAAAATGATGAAAAGCCGTAGATTAGGTCCGACTAGGAGATCCCCCAAGGCCGGATGCTCTAACCCCTTCCGATTGTTAGCTCTGCCCTGAAGGGGCTCGGCAGGCAAATCGGGGCCTTGCCTCACCCGGCTTCGTTTACACCGTGAGGTTTCCGCCGGGGACCAAACAATATGGTTTTCTGCCCTGAGGGGGCCAAAATGGGTTGACTTTTTATCTACCAACGGTAGAAATCTGCACTCGACGTCTTGAAAAAGTCGACTCGTGCAGTTGGGATCCGGCAACACCTGCGTCCAAACAGCGAAACTGCCACAGACAACCGTATACACGGCCACCCGGAGCGGGCCACTGAACGGCCACAGACGTTGAACAAGATGGCGGCTTGACGCGACGCGTGGTTCGCTGCGAGAGCGAGCGAGACGGAGCGAGAACGCACGACCGCAGGGGGCGGGTGCGGGGTGAGCGCGGCGAAATGGAGAGCAGCGAGGCGCACGTCCGTGCGCTACGGGTCTCCGACGCGGAATAACCATTAATACTTGTGACGTTGCCGCTTATAACAGATTTTGGTTTTATTCATGTTATATAACACAATTTCCGGTTGACCGAGCTTCGCTCGGAATATTTTTGTAGAATTTATTTAGATATATATTAATAAAAAATAAATGATGAAAAATATTTTTTTTTTTATTGGGACTAATCCCACCACACATTCCCACCATTGTAACTCCTGTAAGCCAGGATCCACAATGGTCTCCATAAATGACACCGAGGTTTGACCCTCAGGCAGTACCGGGATATGATTTTAATTGTCTTGGGACCCGCAACAAATTTAATTAGAACAGATTAAAGAGGAGGAGTTGGAAAGAGAGATTCCACTTCCATCCTAGGCAAAGCGGGAGACAGGCAAACAAAATGACTAGTCAGCCAATAAGTAAAAAGGTGTACAGCTACGATAGCGCAGCAGTACGGCACCACGGATACGGAAGAGCTTAACGGGGCCTATATGTGAGCGTTAAGATTGATTGCTACAGTAGGTATGGCAGAAACGCATGAACGCATGAAAATTTTCTCGAGTTGCTACAAGGTCCGTATAGTATACTACCCCACAGGTGACTTGCAAACTGTTTAACATAAGGTTACGCTCATTTTGCCAGAGATCGCACTCCCAGAGAATGTGATGTGCTGATTGTTCATACTCGTAGTCAGATGTGGAACATTGACATAATGGTGATGGTACGAGTTTAAAAGAAAATAATTTACTTTTAAAGTTGCCATGGCCAGTTAAAAATTGGGTCACGAAGTGGTCATCATAATGAAAAATATATAAAAAATTACAAAAGGAGAATAATAATAACACCGAGATTCAATCCGACGCTGTTTGAATGCCAAAAAAAAACAAAATTTGAACCGGTCAACGTCCCACCTGAGCTATCGCAACTCATGACGTTGACAACAAAATTTGAATTCATATTCTTTTAAAATTTAATGTCATTGTATTGTTTTACTAAAAACACGGACAAAACAACATTTTGTATAAATAAAACCTAGCTAGATCGATTTTTTGGATCCGAATCCCCTAGTATGCCAAGTTTCAACAAAATCGTTGGAGCCGTTTCCTAGATCCTGAATATATATATATATACAAGACTTGCTCGTTTAAAGATATAAATCCGTTCTTAACTCAATCAAAGAACTTCACATGCTAATAAAATTCTGATTTTGGGAAGTTTTACTGAACGAAATTTGTGTTATCCTTGATATAGTTACAGATAGGAACTGGTAACCTTCTCGATCAGTATAGACAGGTATTATTTAAGATAAATAACGTCCTTTATCACCAGTTAGTCGGGCTAAAATATTTAGTAATCTACCAGCAATGATTAATCATAATTAATTTCTATTAAGCTTTATATTCTTTCTGTATGTTATAAAAGACGTATTAATCAAAACAGTATGTCACCACTCCCCTTTTCGTTTTCGTAGGATATGGTTGTCCAAACCGTCCATTTTATCCCGGGCGACGGATGAGCGGCGGGCGACCCCATAACCTACCGTATTCCCTTGGAGATCTACACATCCGTGGCCGGCCTGGCAGGTTACCCTTTTGGGTACCGCCCTGCTTGACGCCCGGGCAACATTGCAGTGTTGCCAGCCAGAGCGTCATCGTCTCGCGATCAGCCTCTTTTCGGGTGGCGGACTAATCCGCGGTCCGTCCACCTGCGACCTCGACACCCAATATGTACTTTTCTTTCCTTTGTACTATTATGGCAAAAGTTATTGAAACCGCCACCATACAGCGATGAATATTTTAAAAATCCATATATATTTTAAATAGTTTTGGCAATGATTTCATAACCGTTCTTGGGAATTTAATTTTTTTTATTTATTTATTTTGTGCTTTAAAAAGACAACGCCCCGCACTAAGTAAATAATCTTTGTGTTGCAGGGGACTTTACAAATATATAATGAATAGACACAAATTACTTATATCCAGACTCGGAACAATAATTTGTGGAACACACAAAGTATTGCCCTTGGGATTCGAACCCACGACACTGGCACGGTAGGTTGGTATCTAAACCACTACGCCATCTGTGCAGTCAAATTATTGACCAGACGGCATCAAAGGGGCGTGTTCGTGAACGTTTGGAGAGAACTTGGCTAGAAATTGACCACTATGTAGAATAATTTCTCACAGGCCATGGACATTTTAGAAGTAAATTATTCTATTTTAAACTAGTAGATTTACTATTTTGTCAATATTCGACCTCCAACTCCGATTTTGAACAAACAGCTCATCATATGCTTTGGGAGTGCATTCTCTGGTGCAACGAGCGGGACCTCATGTTAGACAATCTGCATGTCACCTCTGGGGTAATATACTATTCGAATCTTGTAGCAACTCGAGAAAATTTCCGTGCGTTTAGGCGCTTTTGCCATACCTACTATTGGTCCCAAACCTAAAGGTCACAAATAGGTCCATTAAGCTCTGTCCAATCCGTGGCGCTGTACCGCTGCGTTTCACGTGGATGTACAAATTCTTATTTACTGGCTTATTAGCCAACTTTGCTTCATGTCTCCCACTTTGCATAGGAGGGAAGTGGAATCTTTCCAACTCCTCCTGTTTTTCTTTTCTAATTAAATTTGTTGCGGGTCTCAAGACAATTAAAAGCGTTTACCGGGACTTCCTGAGGGTCAAACCTCAGTATTCAACCTTATACGGAGACCATTGTGGATCCTGGCTTACAGGAGTTACAGTGGTGGGAATGTGTGGTGGGATTAGTCCCAAAAAATGCTCTATGTAAAGCTCTTAGTCGTCTTTAACGACACTCTTGAGTTATTTAAGGGTTGATAATATATGTAGCCGCCACCATATAGCAATTTATTACTTGCATATATATCGTGACCGTATTTCGTGTGGTGACGGAAAAAGAATACAATTCCCTATACCCTCTCTTATTCGTGAGTGTCGTAAAAGACGACTAAGGGATAAATATCCCTTAGTCGTCTTTTACGACACGGAGGAAAACTCAAAATAAAACTCAACTCAATTCAATCCATCTCCTTCCTATTGTGGAGCAGGTTGAAACCCAATAGTGGGTCATACATAAACTGAAATAATGATAATATATCTTAAAAATATATCAAAACCCGATATCGCAATTTTACAGGATGTAAGGATTGCGCGTCCTTCTTTCTATCTTATCGTTATTAGTTGTTGCAGTAGAGCGTAAGATTTCATGCAATATTCCAATGTAAAGTGTACTGAATGCGATACAAGTATTAAGAACGCCTATCGCAATAACAGCCTGCGTGGGGGGAATTATTCTAGACCCAAAAGTAACGCTTAGCCCAAGAGCGTGCTATTACCGTAGGCTAATTGAATTGTTTTATCGAATATTTTAATTAACACAGTTATTATAAATACTTATTCAAAGAATCTGTAGATTTATTGAATACTAAAATTGATTATAAATTGATAATCCGGCATGTATTTAAATTTCCCAAAAAAAATTACGCGAAACTATATATTTTCAATAACCCGGCAAGCACCGTGAACGGTGCTACCCGGCAATCATAAATACATATTTATGTGTATATAGACTGTCAAGTCTATAAGAGGAGTATAAGTACCTACAAATATATCAACTCTAAAAAATCTTAAATTATTATGTATCTTAAATTAATATGTATGTATATCTATACAAGTTGTGTTAAAAAATGTATTCCTCATGTTAGATCATATACGTTCCATTGTTGGACTCAAGCTTCCACCTTAATAGGAGGGAAATTGAGCTACTATACTACGCTGGTCAGATGGGTTGATATAAAGTTTTATGGAGACGTATCGTGGCGCTCGGGAAACAGCCGCATGTATTTCATTCCAGATCCTGCACGTACGCGGGAATAATGAACGCTGGAAACGTACATTTAAGACTATAACGTTATCAGGTGAAATAGATGAACCTTGATACGGTGTCGAGCGGTACGTTTGGTAAAATGGTGATGGCGGTACGAAGTCAAATAGCCTCAGAGCCACTCACTATGAAAGAGTCGGTAAAGTACACAGACATCGACATTAACAGCAATTTGCAATTTGCAATCATCATCATTTCAGCCCATATACGTCCCACTGCTGGGCTCGAGCCTCCTCCATAATAGAAGGGAAATTGTCCTTACTATACCATGCTGGTCAGACAGGTTGGTATAGGGTTTTGTTTCGAATTCTCCATCTCTTGCATAGTTGTTATATGCGTATGGTGACCCTTCGTCGTCTTGTACGACACCCATGGGTATGAGAGGGGCTGGTGAATTATATTCTTACTCCGTCACTACACGTACAATAATACATATGATTTGCATTATTTAAGTTTTTTTTTTATTATATACTATTATTATATACTACTTAGGATACCTTTTTCTCTTTAAATAAAACTAAGATTTCCATACAGAAAAACTATTTGGAATTAGAACAAATAATTTTATAAAATAAATGTCGAAAAGATAACCTTCATTTGATTAGCCTATTGATTTACCCATTATCCTTTTTTATTAATATGAGCTAGCACAATTTGCTTGCGATGTTTCCCCGTATGCTACTGTGAACACAAGTTTGCTCTGTCGGAAGTATGATTAAGTACATGACCTACCTTATTGCAAGGTAGACCACTTTCATTATGACATTTGACATTGTAATTCACTACCTAATAACACTAAGAATATAATTTAAGACTTATAAAACTATATTGTATGTGAATACGGCTTAATTATTTTAACCACTTAAGAGTATAAAAGAGATCGATTTTCAGTGAAATGTATCAGTCGGCCGTTAAACGGTTTGAAGTGATCTTGTGTTCAGTCGAATCTCTTAAACACAGACCACGTTTATAATGAATACGCTGGTGGTGTTTTTTGCTCTTGCATCGGTTACATGCGGCTCTTTAGTCCCAGTAGCACAGCCGGTGCATAGTTCAGCCTTATTGCTGGACCCATATGGCCGCCCACTAGACACAGCTGAAGTGATCAACGCACGTGCCCTACATCTGCAAGCCAAGGCTCTGGATGGATACTACGGATATGCTGCGCCCGCTGCAGTCGTGGCACCAATCGATCACTCCGTCGCCGTTGCTCCTGCTGTGGTAGCCGCTCCCGCCGCCGTCTCCCACCAGTCTCGTCTGGATGTGATCTCAAGTCCAGCAGTTGTAAGCCACAGTGTTGCTGCACCCATCTTAGCTCAAGCTACTCCTTTACTCGCCCATGCTGCTCTTGGATACGCCGGTCACGGTCGTTATCTCCATAAGCGCTCTTTGGGACACTATGCGTATGCCGTTCCTGCTATTGTGGCTGCACCAGCAGCTGTCTCACACCAGTCTCGAGTGGATGTGATCTCAAGCCCTGCCATAGTAAGCCACACCATCGCCGCTCCAGTTCTCGCGCACGCTACTCCTTTATTAGCTCATTCTGCTCTCGGTTATGCCGCTCACGGTCATTACTTGCATAAGCGTTCTCTGGGTCATTACGCATATGCTGCTCCCGCTGCTGTGTCACACCAGTCCCGTGTAGATGTAGTCTCCAGCCCCGCGGTAGTATCACACGCTATCTCGGCACCTGTTTTGGCGCACGCCGCCCCTGTTGTCGCCGTTGCACCCGCCGCCGTCTCACATCAGTCCCGTGTTGATGTACGCACCAGCCCAGCTATTGTAGCCCACGCTGCAATTGCGCCTGTAGCTCACGCCGCTCCTGTGTATTCTGCCTATTCTCCATTGGTAGCTGCTCATGGTATTGCCGCATATTCCCACGGTGCTTATTCTCATCTTTTGAAGAAGCGTTCTTTGGCTCATGTTGTTGCACCAGTAGTCCACTCTGTACCCGCTGCTGTGTCGCATCAGAGCCGTCTCGATGTAATCTCTGAGCCTGCTGTTGTATCTACCCATGTGTCTCCTGCCGTGTACTCTGCACCCGCCGTGTATGCGTCGCCTGTTGTATCCCATCTGACACCCATCGCTCACTCTGCCATTTGGACTGCACCCCATCATCTAAAAGCCGCTTACTGGTGAAGAGTAATGAGATTCGACGAATATGTAATTTAAATAGTTTTCTATTGGAATTAATAGATAAACAATAAAATATTTATATGATTTATTGTTGTTTGAAATTATAGTTAATATTATATACTAGCAACCCACCCTCGCTTCGCTTCGGTTTCAGTCGCCTTACCCGCGTAGTTTCCGTTCCCGTGGGAATACCGGGATAAAATATAACCTATGTTACTCCCTGATATTATAGTGTTCCATTAGTGAAAGAATTTTTGAAATCGGTTCGGTGGTTTAAGCGTGAAAACGTAACAAACAAACAAATAAATAAACAAACTATCACAAACGAAAGTATCGCATTTATAATACTAGCCGCCCTTGCTTCGCTTCGATTTCAGTCGTCTTTCCTGAATAGTTCCCGTTCCCGTGGGAATACCGGAATAAAATATAGCCTAGTTTACGCCCTGATATTATAGCTTTCCATTGTTGAAAGAGTTTTTGAAATCGGTCCAGCCGTTTTGAAGATTACCCGGAACAAACAGACAGACAGACAAAAAAATATAAAGTGTATTTTAGGCATATGTATGTATAGTGCAAATAACCGTATAAGCATGAAAAAAGTCTATTATTTTGACATTACAAACAGACACTCCAATTTTATTTATTGGTATAGATTAGTAAGGATGCAAATTTAAGTTTGTAGGTTTTCACGCTTAACTACAGCACCGGTTAATCGATCGTCTTGAAATTTCATATACTTATACCATAGATTCCGGCACAGCAGGTTCTGTTTTGGATACTATGGAAAAATTAATAAATGAAATGTATATTAAGACGAGTATAGCTGGTCAATTTTCCTTATGGTGACGGAGTAAAAGTACACACATTATGCATTGCCCACGGGTGTCGTAAAAGAGAGAGAATATGGAGATAACTTCTATGTAGGAGGACAAAAATTCGAAATAAAACTTATAGCAATTAATTGGACTAGCGTGGTATTCTAGACTAATCTTCATCCCATTGTGAAGGAGGCTCGAGCCTAGCAGTAGGACGTATATGAGTTGAAAAAAAAAGAGACCGGTCAATAATAATAATCATATGGTTCTGATATGTAATATTGTCTTTTCAAAATTAGGACTAAGTACCTTAAATATTTATTTTATTTTAATACATGACCCAGCTTACAGCATCATCATCATCGCAGCCCACATACGACCCACTGTTGGGCTCGGGGCTCTTCCGCTATGGGAGGGAATTTGACCTACTATACCACGTTGGTCAGACATGTTGGTATAGGGTTTCATTTCGAGCTTTCCTTCTATCGCACAGATGTTATGTGCATATTATATCCCATAGTCGTCTTATACGACATCCACGGGCAAGATAGGGTATGGTGAATTGTATTCTTAATCCTTCACCACACGGATATATAACTTAATATAGCTTTACAAGTGTTCATAGTAAATATTATTGATATAATTTTGTAGAGTAGGCATTTTATATAAGACAGGATTGACTTTACTAAATGTAACAAGCGCTAATAGAAGTTTGTTTTTTTGTGTGATTGTTATGTTTTCACGCCTTTTTTGGGTGGGCTATAGTTAGCACACATGCCGTCCGTTTCGTCGGGGGTGACCATATTCCCTCACCTTCGCCACTGGGCCAGCCACTGGTATCGAGTTCCATGTCTTCCGTGGCCAGCCCCACGGGTTACTCTTACGGGTACCGTCCCTCCCGAACGCCCCTCTTAGGACGTCAGTCACTCTCGCGGGGTCATCATCTCTTTGGGTGACGGACTGTTCTCCGGTTCAGTCAGCCGCGGTCTCGGATAGGGCGGCATTAGACGCAGGTACTCGCGCCGGTCCGCCCGAGCCGTGTCCTCGTCGCAATCGCAGTGGTGGCATGGATGGTGTGCTCTCCCTCTTCACGACGGTGTGCAGGTACTGGCGAAGCAATCGTGTCCCGTCAACAACTACACCAGTGGAAAGGAAAGTACCCCGTGTCGCCGACCCAACCACTCATCAGCATCGGCTGGAAGGTGTCGACCGTCTAAAGACAGTACCAAGGTCTCTCCAGCTCAACTGTCCATGTTTTCACATCTTAAGTATGCAACTGCTCGTCGTTAAGTGTACATGTTATTAGGGATGTAATAGATAGTACTACGAGTACATATTTACTCACTTCGTACAATTTACTCTAAATAATATAAGATTGAAATAGTAAACAATTGTTGATTTAAAATATGCATTTAAAAGGCACAGCTGTATAAAACTATAAAATTGCTCTTAAATGTCATAAAATATTTTAAAATGGAAGAAAGGAATGGAGACCCACCATTTTCTCACAGTTAATATACCGCATATCACAATGCAATGTAAAGAATAGAGGGGATATGATAATAATTTATATTCCGCTATTAGTTTATACTTTAGAACAATTATGAAATCGTGGCATAAAAAAATAGTAAACTCGCCGCAAACGCAGTTGCAGACACTGATTTAATACAATAACTTGCTGTTCATTACCCTTCTGTCCCTGGGAGAACCTGTTTTGAACGAACGCCTAAACATTCCTATATCCACTTTCAATTTCCTTGACGCTGACCAAGTTGTACGAATATGACCGGTAAGATTGAAGTTAGATTATTTAATTTATAAATAAAATATTAAAGAATACAAATCACCATCCGCTCTCTCGCCTGTGTGTGTGTCGTAAAAGACAACTATGGGATAACATTCATATTAAATATATGCAGGAGATGGCAAACTCTAAACAAAACCCTATGCCAACACATCTGACCAGTGTGGTATAATAGGCCAATTTTCCTCTCACAATAGAGGAGGCCCGAGCCAAATAGTGGAACGTAAAGGGGCCGAGATGATGATGATGATGATGAAAATAAATAGTAAATACGAGTTAAATTCATCAATCTAAGGATAAAGTTAAAACCTGTAAATGAATTGTACTTAAAGATTTAGTACGCACATTCATACTTCAGTATATACCAAATTTTCCAATTTTAGGGTTTTTCGGAGAGGAAAAGTAGTCGTTTGTCACCTTATACAAGGTATTTAACAGCGTGGATACTTATAAGAAATCTAATTACTAAACAAGTATGCGATGTATGAAGTGTGTCAATTCCTTAAGTTTTTGGATGTTGCTTTTAATAGTACTTACTACAGTATGAAATTGTATGCGAAGTCCGTTCATCAATGATTTTTTATAAATTATATTTATTTAAATACCTTTTTTTCTAATATTAGTGTCGTTGTTTCTACAAAAGTTGGATAACATGAAGGATAACAATTTTAGAAATATTTTTATCTTGTTACGCAAAGGAGGTAGGTATACCTAACTTCTTACGTGCGTAGGTACATAACATAACTTACGTGTGCACATACATTTTTTTATTATACAGAAACCGATAGTCAAAAAAAAATATACATTTACATATTTTTATTCATATTTTTAGAGACTTATTGTGTTTCGTGAACAAAACATAAGATTATTTCTGGATATTATTTGTCTATAGAAGCAAAAGCGCCTACTATTTTTCGAGTAGTGACGAAACGTTAAATGATAAAAAAATATTTGACATTTTTAGCTAGGGCGATTTGATGTTAAGATATATTAAGCAGGCATTTTATTTCAGTATAGAAATAATTTTAGTTTCTTCTTTTTTTATTGCTGTTGATGGAAAATAAGCAAACAGCATACCTAATAGTACGAGTTACTTCCGCTCATGATCCCGTTGCTAGGCCGATGCCTACTGTGAAGAAAGCTAAGGGAGTGCGAATGCGTTCTCACTCCCTTAGCTTTCTGATGTTCGATGGTACTCAAGGCATCACCATTTCTGTGTGGTGACGGAGTAAGAAAAAAATTCATCATTCCCTTGCCCGTGGATGTCATCTTGTCCGTGGATCATAAAAGACGATTAAGGGATATCATACGCATATAACAACTATGCAAGAGAAGGAAAACCCTATACCAACCTGTCTGACCAGCATGGTATATTAAGCTCAATTTCCCTCCTATTGTAGAGGAGATTCGAGCCCAACAGTGGGCCGTATATGAGCTGAAATGATAGTGATGAAAGGTATTACCAAAACCCACCACTCGCAAACACCCTCAGAAACTTGGAATTCGGGCTATTTTGCACACGCACCGAACGAAATGTAGTAACAAATTGCTATTACTCAGATGTCGTTATACTGCGGGAGTGTGGTACTACCCCGGACAAATCGGCCCGTGGCTGTAGACAGACGACTGTCGTCAGTGTGGTCCTGTCACTTATATTGTATGGTGACAGATCACGTATAAAACGATTACGTATACCTTCGCAATTGCGGGTGATCGGACCGGGGAATTGTCCGTCACCCGCAGAGAGGCTGACCGCGCGATGGCGACCGACGTCCCAGTACGTCGAGAGGTGAAAGGTTACCCGAAAGGGTATTCCGTCGGGCCGACCACTGATGACAAGTCACATCTGCTCCGGTGGTCGGCCCAACAACGAGGTGACGTGGGTACCGGTGGGTTATGGGCCCGCGCGCTGTCCTTTCATCGCCCCGGACGGACAGGAACGCGCGTGCGCTTACCATAGCCCACCCATAAAAAAAAAAGAAAAATACCTTTGCAATTGATTTTTTTTCAAATACCATTTTCTAAAGAAATAATCCTTGTATTGGGATACACTAACAATGTCAGAGCAAGAAAAATAAAAACAAAACCCTTAAACATACTCGCTTGGTCCACTTGCCTATAAGGCTAATTACTCGTATCTGGAGGACGCATATGTTCAACAAAGTGACGTAAATGATCTGAATGTAAAGAACTTCTTATAATAAATAATGAGATACCGAAAATCGTTGGAGAAGAAAGGTTCTCAAGTGGCGACCAAGAATCGGACGACGCCGCGTAAGGCAACCCTCAACCAGGTGGACTGAGAACATCTTGAAAGTCGCAGGGAACCGAGTGGCGTTCTCGTGGGGGGTCTACCGGCTGATGGATGGATTACGAGGTAGCTTTAGGTTCTAATCTCAAAATTTATCATAAAAATAAAGCATTATAGCAAGGGTTCTTCATTGGTCTATGAATTAAAAATATGTGTAGATAAAGAATTAATGTTGAACATTAATGGGCAGTTGGACACAATCAACTTAAACTAAGCTCATACTTCTTTTAATCCGATGAGTGTATAAAAAAATTGTATTGTGTGACTACACAAATGG
Source organism: Lymantria dispar (assembly GCA_032191425.1). Lineage (NCBI taxonomy): Eukaryota > Metazoa > Arthropoda > Insecta > Lepidoptera > Erebidae > Lymantria > Lymantria dispar. The sequence goes on from CM063457.1 coordinate 24,489,673, forward strand.
CGTAGTGGATATATCGACCTACCTATGGAACCTCACTCAGGATAACGCTTTATGGGATACATAAATTGTTGTTCTGAATCTGGATATAATTTGTGTCAGTTAATTATATATTTGTAAAGTACCCGCAATACTCTCCTGGACCGACATCCCCGACGGGGGGCCGTCGGTCGAGGAGAGGGTACTCCTCAGGGATATTCCACTGCCGTTTTTTGGGGTTGGACTACGGTCGGTACACCCGTCGCTCGGCTCCGTCCGGGGCGACAGAGAGGCGCAAGCACGCACACCCGTAACCCACACGTGACAATCATGACACCTGACGTGAATATGCTCGCCCGGCACGGACGTAAGATAAATAACAGTAATTCACATTAATTAAATAATACTATTATTTTATCAATGGATGTCGTAAAAAACGACTGAGGTATATAACATGCATGTAAGAACAGGAAAACTCGAAATAAAACTTTATACCAGCGTCTTTACCGTATGTATACCGTCTGACTAGCGAGGGTATAGTTGATCAATTTCCCTCCCTTTGTGGAGGAGGTCAGAGCCCAACAGTGGGACTTATGCCAGCTGAGATGATGATGAATGAATCTTAGAGACTACATGCTTAGTATTTTTTTGTTTTGGTTAAACTAGTATTCATTAAACTAATATAATTAGCTGAAATAGGTCAGTAATTATTCTGTGTAAATAGTTACAGAAAAATTAAGCATGGGAGTAGTATAATTGTTTAATAAAGTGTTGAGTAAATCTTTCATTATTCTTATATATGTGAAATTTTTTGCATATGATTAATTACAACGGCTATTGTAGTAGATATATTATTCTATTTATTATTTCGTTCGAAAATATTACTTTATAAGTCAAATATTCTTTTGTCCTCATTCATTATATTTATTGTAATTATTTGGCAATGTAATTTCTGTATATTTTTTTGCACGATGTTGCATTAATTGTGAAATTAATTATACTGAGTATGTATCACGCAAGAGATTGAGGACAATGCAAATTGATGGAGATATACAAACAATTATTTGATTGTTACAAATATTGAAAATATCATGAAAAGCTTTAATAGTTTCTAATAATTTCTATTGATTTTTGTCAAATGTGTTTAATTAAAAACTAAATGTTTGAAAATACCTCCCTTTTTTATAGGCTACTAACAACCCGCCCTCGCTTCGCTTCGGTTTAGGCGCATTGCCCGCGTAGTTTCCGTTCCCGTGGAAATACCGGGGTAAAATATTATATGTTACTCCCTGATATTATAGCTTTCCATTGGTGAAAGAATTTCTGAGAACGGTTCAGTGGATTGAGCGTGAAAGTGTAACAAATAAACAAAAAAACAAACTTTCGCATTTATAATATTAGTAAGGATGTCTTGTCATATCTAATGTGACCATATTTTTTTTACGTTAAAACGGGATACTTGCGTAATGTGACCTTTATTTTTTAACCCCCGACACAAAAAGGGGTTGTCTGATGTCGAACTCTTGTCAATCTGTCTGTATATGTGTGTCCGTCTATGGCATCGTAGCTCTGAAAAGGATGGACTGATTTTAATGCGGTTTCTTCCATTTAAAAGCCAGTTTCCTTGCTGTGGTTCTCAGCTATGTTTGGTTAATATCGGTCCAGTAGTGTAAGAGTATCAGCTCCAAAATGATGTAATGGCGTATGATTACTCGACGAAGTGCTTCATGCGTGCCAGTATATTCGTTAAATGACAATTAATTGACAATTCCTGTTGAAGAGAACGTAATACTTTTTTATTATTTTAATTTGTGTCAGAGGTTATTCAAAATTTTAAATTTTATCTCAGAATGGAATTTGTGTTTGAGTTTTTGCCTACCTTGGAACTATCAGAAATAGGCCAAAATATGCATTTGATGAGCTAAAACAGGTAAAAATGTGAACAAAACAAGATAAATAAGAAAAAAACAAGAACACATCTTTTGTTAAAACGAAACATTTTCATATAGACATTGTACATTCATATATAGGATAGGATAAACAGCCTGAAACCGCAACTGTCCTGAGACCGGGATGTATGGTTATGTTAGTCCTTCCTCACTTAAGCCTTGCGAGGAGTAGAAGAAGGACTTGTGGCCGTTACCTGTTGTTTTACTCTTCATCGTCAATCGAGCGTGTTATCACCGTTCGGTGCAGGGAGTAATTTACCGTCACCTGGCGATCCATCGACGTTACTACAGTGGCGCATCGAGCAGTTTAGAGGGAACAAAAGATTTTAAAATCTGAGAGGAGTACGATACCAATGTTGAAAGTTAAAAGAATTGAAAGAGTTCTCTATGTGGTAACGGAGTAAGAATACAATTTGCCGCTCCTTATCTTGCCTGTGGATAAAAGACGACTAAGGGATATAATATGCATATAACATCTATGAAAGAGAAGGAAAACTCGAAATAAAACCCTATACCAACATGTCTGTCTTGCTAGTTGTCTAACTTGCATGGTATAGTAGGTCAATTGAGCTTTTATTGGGAAGGAGGCTCGAGCCCAGCAGTGGGACGTTTATGAGTTGAGATGAATGATAAAAGAGATAGTTTTTCATGCAGAAAAGACGGTTTTTATGTTTTCGCATTTAAAAGTTAAATACTTAATACCATATTCCTTTAATCATTAAGTACTACTTTACCTCGTTCTTGTCGAATCATATGATATGGTTCTCAATAAACAGACATTGCGATTACATTTATTAACGACTCTTATATTAATATATACATGAGAGCCAATGCAAAATTTACCTGGTTAATTCAACAATTAAAAGTTATTTAATTAGATATAGGCCAGTATTTATGCGAATCCTCACAGCTAATGTTCACTGCTAGGCTCAAGCTGCCGCCACAATGGGGGCATAATTGTCGCCAACTATACCACGCTAGTCAGACGGATTGGTATAGGGTTTTATTTCGCGTTTTCCTGCTCTTGAATTACGATATCTGCTATCTCTTAGTCGTCTTGTATTCATACTCCGTCACCACACAAAATACCACTTTTTAGACTAATTCTATTAATTATGGCTCAAGTTAGTAGAGGTTATTTCTTTGGTTACTGTCAAGGGACTTTGCCATTTATATTATCTCACTAAACATTAAATTAGTGAGTTATTTTTATTAGTAAAAAATATGTCGCCTGTTAATTTTAATGGAATGCAATAAAATTATTTTTGGTATTTTTTGATCTTTTTATTTCATACTTTTTTATATTATTTATTAATTTTAGATTATAATCTTAGGTCGTTGTTAGTTTTTCACCAGCCGTGAAGAAGAGGAGCGGAGTAGACGGGTGCGGCATGTCCGATAGGAGCAATAGCGGCATGATTGATACGGGCAAGAGCACCATGGTAACCGACAGCGTAAGGGGCGATGACACTGTGAGCTACAATAGATGGGCTGGTGCGTACATCAACACGGGATTGATGTGAGACGGCGGCGGGCGCAACGGCGACAACAGGGGCGGCATGCGCCAATACGGGGGCGGCTACTGCATGTGATACTATGGCAGGGCGGGAGATAACATCCACGCGGGACTGATGCGATACTGCGGCGGGTGCGGCGACAATTGGAGCAGCGTATGCGTAGTGACCCAAAGAACGCTTGTGGAGGTAGTGACCGTGACCGGCGTATCCGAGGGCAGAGTGAGCGAGCAGAGGAGCGGCACCGTAGCTCACGACGGCGGGGCTGGTGCGTACATCCAGACGAGATTGGTGAGAGACAGCGGCAGGAGCGGCTATCACAGCAGGAGCGACAGCGATGGAGTGGGCCACGGGTGCGACGACAGCGGCGGGTGCAGCGTAACCGTAGTGTCCTTCCAGAGCTTTAGCTTGCAGGTGAAGAGCACGGGCATTGATCACTTCAGCGGTGTCCAGGGGACGACCGCGGGCGTCCAGTACCACAGCTGGTAGGTGTGGAGGCTGGGCTAGCGGTACATATGAGCCGCACGCCACGGCGCAAAGAGCGAATAACACCACCATCGATCTCATTATGAACGTGGTCTGTGTTTTCTTCTGACGAACTAGATCACTTCAAACCGTAGACGGTCGACTGATAAATTTGTAAAGCGTTATGTTGTATTTATACTTGCCGGATATCGTTACAAGGTAAGGTGATTTTAGGTGTTATTACATATTTACATACCAATACTATGACCTCGTTATATACGTCGGTCATAGCATAGCACCATTAATAAATTTACAGTGCATTGTTGAGCTTAAATTAGTCCTAAATATATTGTAGTTTATTTTATGTAAAATTTGCGATTGGATTGTGATTTGAAAGAAGTTTATTTAAGAAAAAATTACTACATTTTTTTCTAATGTTTACTTGTGGTATGTATAAGTAAACAGAAAAAGCTTAAACTTAACAGAGTATACTAATTACTAAGAGAGTATTTAATCTTAATTTATATAATGAAGCTTGATGATTGTAAATGGTTACTGCGGTTCATCGATTTATGCATAGCAAATTACGTGTACGGCAGATTATGTGGTTGCACGCCGTCTCTTCCTTCGCCTGGTTCGAGTGAGCTGTGACCATACCATAGCTTGCTCTAAAAATAATATAGTATTACTAGCAACTCGCCCTCGCTTCGCATCGGTTTCAGTCGCCTTACCCCCGTAGTTTCCGTTACCGTGGGAATATCAGGATAAAATATAGCCTATGTTACTCCCTAATGTTATAGCTTTCCATTGGTGAAAGAAGTTTTGAAATCGGTTCAGTGGTTTAAGCGTGAAAGCGTAACAAACAAACAAACTTATTTTCGCATTTATAATATTAGAAAGGATTCACACTGACCTTGTTACATAAAATTTTACTCTGGGCATATAACGAATCTTCGACAATTTCGGTGTCGTGACAGAGTGATACAAGTAGTATATTGTAAGTGGGTATTTTAAAAGATAATTAAGGAATATAATCCATACTAATATTATAAATGCGAATGTAAGGATGTTTGTTTGTAACGCTTTCACGCTTAAACCACTAAACCGATTTCAAAAATTCTTTCACCAATGGAAAGCTATAATATCAGAGAGTAACATAGGCTATATTTTATCCCGGTATTCCCACAGGAACGGGAACTACGCCGCGAAGCGAAGGCGGGTTGCTAGTATGTATATAAAGACGGAGGCTTATAATATCTATGCATGAAAGGGCAAATTCAAAATAAAACCCGTTAGACCAGCGTAGTATAAGTAGGTCATTTTTTTTCTACTTTGTAGGTTTGATATCAACAGTGGGATTTATATGGGCTGAAATTAATGTAACGAATTCATTGCTACTTGATTCATTAAAATAAAATGAGGTTTTTCATTGTTACACAGGAATAAATTTTTCCCTCTTTTTCTTTTTTGGGGGTGGGTTACGGCCGGCGCACTCCTCCCACAACTCCGTCCGGGGCGACAGAGGGGCCTAAGCACTTACACCCGTAATCCACTCGTGACACGTCGCCTTCATCGTTGGGCCGACCACCGGAGCAGGGTGACTTGACGTCAGTGGTCGGCTTGACGGAATACCCCCTTGAGGGGTACCTTCCCATCGACCGACGTTCCTCTCTCAGGGTGGACGTCAGTCTTTCCTTACGCGGTCGGCCTCTCGGCGGGTGATGGACTAATTCAATAAATTTTTCCCCTGAGCTCATATAACTGTTTCGTCATATTAGCAAGAGTATTGTCCACTTTTTTATTCTTATAGTCACCTTATGCAATGGTAAACTATTAAAATAGACTAGTAAGATTTTAGTTTAGTAGTAGTTTAATTTAGACATTTAGTATTTTCACATGTCTTTAATAGAGGTTTAATAAATTATCTGGTTAACCCAGATAATTTATTATATATTTATTATAACAGATATTGTTCTGTATAAGGCAAAAGAAATTAGAGATTGTCTTAAAATTGTTCGCAGTGTACTGGCTCTTATTGCTGATTTAAATATTTTTTATTTCACCTGAACATTCACCAACAATTTCATCAAAATCGGTTAAGCCGTTTAGGACTTTGAGGTTCCCTGCGACATTGAGAATGTCGTCAGTCCACCTAGTGGGGGGTCATCATACGCTGCCCCGTCCGATTCTTGGTCGCCACTCAAGAACCTTTCTTTCCCAACGGTTGTCGGTTCGACGAGCGATGTGGCCTGCCCATTACCATTTCAATATGTTAATTCTGCGAGCTATGTCGGTTACACCCGTTTTCCTACGGATTTCCGTGTTCCGGATTTTATCACGTAGAGAAATACCGAGCATAGCCCTCTCCATAGCACGCTGAGCGACTTTGAGCTTTTTTATGAGGCCGACATTTAGAGACCACGTTTCAGTGCCGTAAGTCATCGCTGGTAACACACAGCTTGGTATAGTAGGTCAAATTCCCTTCCATTGTGGAGAAGGCCCGAGGCCAACAGTGGGACGTATGTGGGCTGCGATGTTGATGACGATGATGATTCTTTTTCCTCTTTCTCAGCTCATATAAGTTGCTCATATAATTGTTGGGCTCGAGCCTCCACCAATTGTAGGGAAATTGATCTACTATACTACGCCGGCCAGATGTGCAACACAGAGTATAGAGTTTTATTTCGAGTTTGCCTTCTCTTTCATAGATGTAGTATATGCATATCAAAATAAAATATATATAAAAATCTATACCAATAAATAAAATTGGAGTGTCTGTTTGTAATGTCAAAATAATACGCTTTTTTCATGCTCACACGGTTATTTGCACGACACCTATGCCTAAAATAGCAATTAAAAAATTTTGGTCTGTCTGTCTGTTTGTTACGGGTAATCTTCAAAACGGCTGAACCGATTTCAAAAATTCTTTCACCAATGGAAAGCTATAATATTAGGGCGTAAACTAGGCTATATTTTATCCCGGTATTCCCACGGGAACGGGAACTACGCGGGTAAAACGACTATAACCTATAACCGAAGCGAAGCGAGGGCGGATTGCTAGTTATGTATAAAATCAATTACGCTGTATAAACCCTGTATAGACGCTTACATATTATACATTTTATATTTTATCGCAAAGTAATCTAATAAACTAATATTGGATCGGAATGCGAACGCTACTGAGAAAATCCGGCAAGGTTATTTTTAATTTTTTTTACTGACTTTTTTATATGAAATTGTATACAACAGTTTTAATGAGTATTAACTACAGTGTAATGTTCTTCGAACTACGATATCATTTTCAAATATAATGCAGAAGATTATAGCTGGACCACATCTCTAAACAATATACAGTTATACTAGCTAACCCAATAGATGTTGTTCTGTTTAAATCTAAAAATATAGTAAAATAAATTCTAGTTGAAATCGATGGCAGCGCCATGGGTCCAATTGTGAATCTAAACCATTCTCGAATCCTATATATAGGTATATCTCAATGAAACGATTGATGCAAATTTTCAAAAACGAGATCTCTAATCTATAGAGCTAACTGTCATTGATAAATTGTTTTAAGTACTTCATCCATCTTTATCTTATAGCGAAAAATATTGGATAAGAATCCTCAGAAGTCTAATTAGTATTTTATAAAATATTTGGTGAATTTTTTTCTAAAAGTAATATTTTTGCCAAATCATAAAAAATGGCTAAATAGATAATGAATTTATTAAATATAAAATAATAAATACTTTGACCTTGAATAACTTTTGAATGAGTTAATTAATCGAAAAATGATATCAGAAATTTTTTGTAGAGCGTTCAATTCTCTACAAAAATATTTAAAGGAAATCGCAGAGCAATGTATGGTTCATTAGATACAAAAATCAGATAAAAAAAATCCTGTGTTATTATTATGGGAAATCGAAAAGTGTGACGCAGACAACCTTAATATTAATGGCTTATATTTTCAGAGGCCTATTTTGGCCGTGACTAATGATGATAGGTTGCCCGCGTGGTGACGGAGTAAGAATATAATTTATCACCCACTCTTCTCCGTGTGTAACGTAAGAGACGACTAAGGGATATGATGTCCCTAGCCGAGGCCGCGGGTGACGTGACCGGGGAGTTAGTCCATCACCCGCCGATAGGCCGACCGCGTGAGGAAAGACCAACGTCCTCCCCGAGGGGGGGACGTCGGTCGATGGGAGGGTACCCCAAGTAGGGGGTATTCTGTCGGGCCGACCACTGATGACAAGTAACCCTGCTCCGGTGGTCGGTCCAACAACGAAGGCGACGTGGTGTTCGGGTGGGTTGCGGGTGTTGCGTGCTTAAGCCCCCTCTGTCGCCCCGGACAGAGTGGTGCGGAAGCGCGCCGACCGCAGCCCATACAAAAAAAAAAAGAAAAGGGATATGATGTACGTATAACATCCATGCAAGAGAAGAAAAACTCGAAACAAGACCTGTGCTAACAAGACTGACTAGTGTGATCAATTTCCCTCCCATAGTGGAGGAGGCTCGAGCCCAACAATGGGACGTACATATATGGGTTGAGATCATGATGATGATAACAGGTTTCTTGGTCATATCCATGAATATATTGTAGTGATATATTAATTTGTTTATGCAATTTAAATATGAGTATAGTTTTCTTATTCATTCATGAGTACACCAGTAATAATGAACAAAGAAACATGCAAACAATAAATATCGGTAGAAATTAATCGTACATTAATTATTATAACAATAGTGCTAAACTAAAATTATTCACACAATGATTATGCTGCCGAGATTTTTATATTAACAAATAAATCAAATTGAAGTATCTGTTTGTAATGTCAAAATGGTAGTCAAAAATTTTTCATGCTCACACGGTTATTTGCATGATTCCTAACCATCTTTCTTTGTGCCCGATAATCTTTAAAACGCCTGGACCGATTATCGACTATCTATATATGGAGTAGTAGAGAAAGTTTCCAATATTGCGCATTACAATATTTCCTTCATCTCAGCCCATACACGACCCACTGTGTCCACTATGGGAGGGAAATTAACCTATTATACCACGTTGGTCAGACGAGTTTTCCTTCTCTTGCGTAGATATTATATGCAAATTATATCGCTTAGTGGTCTTATACGACACCCGCGGGTAAGATGTGACCCCTGGTGGCCAATTGTATTCCTACTCCGTTACTTAGAAGTTGTAAAAAATATTTGTTTCAGACTAGTTTATTTATGCATGCAATTTAAAAGAACATTTATTAGGTCACTAAACATTAATATAGCACCTAGGCTAGCCTAAAATGTGTATTTACGATCATTGCATTGAGTGTATGGGCGATTTATTGCAGAGACGGCGTTGCCGGATATATATCAGTACACGCCAGCGAAAGGCTACCGGGTTTGTATTTACTCAATATCTGGTCCATTCGGTTTATTATCAATTTCCTATAATTATAATGCTTTAAGTATTACGCAGTGTACTTCTGATATTCAGGCGATTGTTACACAAAATAAGAAAAGTTATTCTACGGATTTTGTTACTTTTGTATTTTATCTTAACTTGTCTGACGTTTCAAATGCTTTTAGTGTTGAAAATATTAGATTTAACAACGCTGAAGAATGTTCGAAACGTCGAGAATCTAAAAAAAAAAAGATAAAAACGCTATAAAATTTTAACCCAAAAATAGTTTTATGTCATATAGTAAATTGACATAAAATAAGAATATATTATAGTTTAAAAAAAACTAAGAAACACGCTTGACAGGTCAAGTAGTTACTATTTTCGAATTTCACGCATGCGTAGTTTGCACATTAACTCTGTCTCTCTTGCTCTTATGCAAAAGACACGATTAGAAATTTCTAAATCCCGGCAAATCTAATCAGGATATTCAGCTATTTTGATCGAATTATTGCATTGTCTGCCCCTTTGACGAGTGTGCAAAGTTTAAATAAAATCTGTTCGTTCATACGTGTATTTGCCAAACAGTTTTCACACCAAATTTTGTTATTATCGTACAAAAACATTGCTAATTAGGATTTTAAAGAATAAGGAATTTCATTTCATAAATGAACTGTTAAAAAAACATACCAAGACTTGTAATGCAATTAAGAAAGTGTTGTATATTTGTGTGTGTGAAATGTCATGGCTTGCGAAGAGAATTATCAGTCCAAGCTGTGATTAACATCTACCATAATGGGTGTAGGTAATCCTTCTTAATTTAATCCTTTTTAATTAAGTAGTTACGATAACTACTGGTTTACTTTTGTATTGTGTTTCATCTATACATATAAATAAAATTGAGATGTCTGTTTGTAATGTCAAAATAATACGTTTGTCATGCACACATGGTTATCTACACGATACCTATGCCTAAAAAACACTTTTCTCTGTCTCTCCGGGTAATCTTCCAAACGGCTGGACCGATTTTCATTTTATTTTACTACAGGCTACCTGTCTATATAAGAAGTAAATTAGGCTATTTTTCATCTCAAGAAACCCCTATAAAATTTTATCTGGTCCGGGAAACAGTGCACTTGCATATTTTAATATTTTATAGTGGGCCGTGTATGAGCTGTATTGATGAAATATGATAGTTTGCGTCCATGTGGTGACGGAGTAAGAATACAATTTACCACTCCCTATTTTCCCCGTCGGTTGTGTAAAAGACGACTATCGGATATAATGTGTACATAACATTTCTGCAAGAGAAGGAAAAACCGAAATAAAAACCTATAGCAACATGTCTGACCAGCATGGTATAGTAGGTCAAATTCCTTCCCATTCTGGGGTAGGCTGGAGCCCAACAGTGGGACGTAGGTGGGCTGCGATGATGATAAGATATTGAAGAATTAAAAGATGAGGGCAAGGCGATTAAAATTGACGCGAAGCGAGGGTGAATTGCTAGTATATTGTATAACGTGAAACTTTTTTAACCATATATGGTACGAACATAGTATGAACCATTTCGCAAGATATTTAGAATATTAACCAATTAAAAATAAAAGCACGCGGGGCTGATACTAAAAAATCAGCGATAAAATCATTACATATGTCCATGCTCTCCATCTTTTCGAGGAGTCGATATTTGAGACAACTCTGTCATCTGTGCAGTCGTAGATTTAGTGACCAATATATTATAGAAAGTAAACGGATGAGAACGAAGAATGTGTTTGCTTACAATTGATCCACAAGCTTGTTAGTAGTTAAGACGGCGCATTTAAAGAAATTCTTCGATATCCACGAGTAAGAGTCGGTATATGTTTGCAGTAATAAATTTAAAATCAAAATGTCTATTTCTAAAATTTTTATTTACATACATAAGCCACTCTGAGAAAGTTATCGACGGGTGATGGTGTTTTTGGGAGTGTTGCCTTTGTCTTGTTCTTTAGCGCTGCGTTGACCATATCAGGGTTTATGCCAAATCAGGACGGTCTTAGCGCTAACTGTCAACAGTTATATGCGGGGGTGATTCAGTCCATGACTCCATTGTCGAGGTTACAGAGAATCATGTTCATCATGCCTATATGTGAATACACGTAACTCTCTGATCAAATTGAGGTGCGTGTTGGTAGATACTTACCAATGGCACTTGGAGGTAACGCACAGCGGATTACTTCGGCTGATTTCGGCGCCGTAGGCAGAAATCGGTCGATGCCCCTTGAGTTATACGGGTTACTATTGTAACCTGTTCCTATATGCGCTTTTACTCTATAGTAATTTTGAGAACTCATTATTAATTAACGAAAAATGATTACTACACGTGGAACTTGAACCCTCCTTAATTAATTAGTCTAGCGTGAACAGGTATTTATAGTGATCAAATTGTCACTCGCATTTTCGTCTTTAGGGGAGACGTATTACCATATCATTTACCAGAAAATGTATATATTTTGTTCTGATGTAATGCTTCAATTTAATTTTTTTAATTGTTTTAAATGATGTCAGACACAGCAATCCAAGTTATTAATTAACTTTCGTTAACTATTAGCAATTGAATTATTTTTTTGACAGCCTATGGTCAAGTTGCTTCCCGCCCAAACTTCTCAGGGTAGCAGAAAGGATCCTCAGTCTCTTATATTGTAATTTTTTGGCCAGATCACAGGTGCGGAGCCGTGCATTGACTGCTCAGCATTTGATGTCAAATAAAGAGTACAAATAAATGCGACGATAAACTACACCCGAGGTGTTATAAAAAAATAAGAACTTCGAAAATGTGCGGTGATAAACGATCTTAGAGATTATTTTTTTATAAAAAGAACTTAAAAATATATAATATACGATCTTTAAAGGACGAAAATTCTTGTAAATATTTCCATACATTTTCATAGTTCAATGACCATTTGCAGCAGAATATTTTGGCATTAAATATTAAAATTAAACTGTAAACTGTAAATGTTAACTGTTTTAACTATTTAGCATATGTATATATCTCATGGTTATAAGCCTTAGCCTTAAATTATGTGAAGGTAATAAAATATATTGATATAATTTTTTTATCATATTTTATATTTTATAAATATTATTTATTACATCATCTTAGTTTGGTAGTCTTAGGTGTCGTCAGTTTCGCTCTTCACCAGCCATGGACAAGAGGAGAAGAATAGACGCTATGCGCAAGGGGGGCAGCGATAGCACCATGGTAACCAACAGAGTAAGGGGCGATGGCACCGTGAGCTACAACAGCTGGGCTGGTGCGTACATCAACACGGGATTGATGTGAGACGGCGGCGGGCGCAACGGCAACAACGGGGGCGGAGTGTGCCAACACGGGGGCGGCATGCGCCAACACGGGGGCGGCTACTGCATGTGATACTATGGCAGGGCTGGTGCGTACATCAATACGGGATTGGTGAGACACGGCGGCGGGTACTGCAGCAACGACGGGAGCAGCGTGGGCCAATACGGGAGCAGCATGGGCTAATACGGGTGCAGCCACGGCGTGCGATACAATAGCGGGGCTGGTGCGTACATCAATGCGGGATTGGTGAGACACGGCTGCGGGAGCGACGTAATGACCCAAAGAACGCTTGTGGAGGTAGTGACCGTGACCGGCGTATCCAAGGGCAGAGTGAGCGAGCAGAGGAGCGGCACCGTAGCTCACGACGGCGGGGCTGGTGCGTACATCCAGACGAGATTGGTGAGAGACAGCGGCGGGAGCGGCTATCACAGCAGGAGCAGCCACTACAGCGGGAGCGACAGCGATGGAGTGAGCCACGGGTGCGACGAGCCCGGGTGCAGCGTAACCGTAGTGTCCATCCAGAGCTTTAGCTTGCAGGTGAAGAGCACGGGCATTGATCACTTCAGCGGTGTCCAGGGGACGGCCGCGGGCGTCCAGTACCACAGCTGGTAGGTGTGGAGGCTGGGCTAGCGGTACATATGAGCCGCACGCCACAGCGCAAAGAGCGAATAACACCACCATCGATCTCATTATGAACGTGGTCTGTGTTTTTTTTTCTGACGAACTAGATCACTTCAAACCGTAGACGGTCGACTGATAAATTTGTAAAGCGTAATGTTGTATTTATACTTGCCGGATATAATTACAAGGTTAGGTAACATTAGGAGTTACCAGGTAGAACAATGTTTCATATAATATTATGACCTTGACGCTTATAATCGTCATAACACATGACCAGAGTGTCAGCGACTTTCAATGCATGCTCACATTCATTCACAACAGCGCCTTTCCCAAAGTTTATTCTATTACAGAAAGTAGGGCAACATTTTATGTATTGAAGTATTGTTATTGAATCAAATTGTCGAGCCATGAGCTTTTGAAAGTTACAAGCCTAATCTACAATCTGTCGACAATCCTATGTGAGCTATGTTTCTACATATTTTGTTTCGCAAAGAAGCTATGAACTATAAAATTATATTAAATCTACGTAGTCCGTAATTAATAGGGCTTATGTATATATTATATCTTATATATATAAAAGAAAGTCGTGTTAGTTACACTATTTATAACTCGGGAATGGCTGTACAGATTTGGCTGAAAATTGGTGGGGAGGTCGCTTAGAACCAGGAGACGGACATAGGATTTTTATCCCCTTTCTTGTTTTAATAGTGTTTACAAGATTTTGGCAACAACTCTTTTATCCCGTTCGATCGCGTTCCCGTGTGACTTGTCAAACAGAATACAAGTCACTATGAAACGTAGTATAGAAAAACGCATCTATACCAATAAATAAAATTGGAGTGTCTGTTTGTAATGTCAAAATAATAGGCTTTTTTCATGCTCACACGGTTATCTGCACGACACCTATGCCTAAAATAGCAATTAAAAATTTTTTGTCTGTCTGTCTGTTCCGGATAATCTTCAAAACGGCTGGACCGATTTCAAAAATTCTTTCACCAATGGAAAGCTATAATATCAGGACGTAAACTAGGCTATATTTTATCCCGGTATTCCCACGGGAACGGGAACTACGCAGGTAAAACGACTATAACCTATAACCGAAGCGAAGCGAGGGCGGATTGCTAGTTTGATATATAATAACAAAATGCAAATGACAGCTAAACGAAATTTTGTATATAGTTAAGTTTGGTTGAAAATTTGATAATTATAGTTTGGTCAGAAATCAATAATGAGTTCAAACTCAAATCATTTATATAAACCCCGCGGGGGCACTTACGTATTGTCATTTTTTTACAATTTTCTTAAAGTTATAATTACCGCCGGATCGGAACGCGACCGCACTGAGAAGATCCGGCAAGAAACTTAGCGGGATTGTCTTTTTTTTTTTTTAATTTATTATTATGAGGAATTTGTGTTCTCTTTGAATCATCATTAACAATGCCGCGACCAAAACTATCGAATCTTTCCCGACAAAGCTGTAATGGTTCTTCCATTAGAGACTATATTTTCGGAAATTTAGAGAATATATTTACAAAAATATATGGCGTTACGAAGTTCGCCGGGTCAGCTAGTTGTTTATAGATGGATATTTCACTATTGGCGTTTCTTGTTTTTTACAAGCTTTTATTTAGTTTCACTTGTCCCGTTGTCGATAATTAAATCTTGCAAATTAAATTTGATCCACTTTCCGGTTTTTGATTGAGCTGAAATTTTGCATGCATGTATAAATCGGATGACAATGCAATATTATTGTGACATAGAGATGATCTGATGATGGACTTGGAAGCTGACCATAGGCACTCCGTAATTAAACAACGCAACCCCATCGAGTGTGCGCTCATTCGATTCGTCTTAACGAGTACTTTGATACTATATGGTAACCAGGGTTTGATGATGGACCTGGATTTTTAAGTTTTTAGTTCATTTTACAAATAATAAAAGCTTGTTTTTAAAAAAAGGTTTTTTCTTTAATTTATTTCTTGTAATAGCTTTGTTGATATTTAACTTGAACATGGAGGATTTTATTTATTATAGTCATCATCACAAGTTATATAAATACTACTGAGCTCGAGCCTTCCTTCATAATGGGTGGGAATTTGCCATACTATATCACACTCGGTCAGACGGTTTGATATAGAGTTTTATTTTGAGTATCAGTGTATAATAATCCTAGCCGAGGTTGCGGGTGACGTGACCGGGGATTAGTTCGTCACCCGCCGAGAGGCCGACCGCGTGAGGAAAGACCGACGTCCTCCCCGAGGGGGGGGACGTCGGTCGATGGGAGGGTACCCCAATAGGGGGTATTCCGTCGGGCCGACCACTGATGTCAAGTAACCCTGCTCCGGTGGTCGGCCCAACGACGAAGGCGACGTGGTTTTCGGGTGGGTTGCGGGAGTTGCGTGCTTAAGCCCCTCTGTCGCCCCGGACGGAGTGGTGCGGAGGCGCGCCGATTGCAGCCCACCCACAAAATAAAAAAGTGTATAATAATCCCTTAGTCGTTTTTACGACACTCACGGGCAATAATTGTGGTGCGTTGTATTCTTATTCGCCACACGCATTAATTATAGTACTTACCGAATAAAAGTTTCGATGCAGTTTTAACACAGCAAAAATTTGTAATATGAAATCCCACCAATAACATCAATGTAAAAATGGAAGCCAATTTTCATTGTTATGTTGTTAACTTCATCAACCAACGCTTTATGATTCAAATGGATTCCAAGTTCTGCAGATATCTTGAAATTTATTAAAAGAAACTGTAACTAAAAACTTCGTTGAATATCATAAAATTTAATTAATTATAAACACCATTTCTGTTTTTTTTTTCTAGTAGGTACAACACGTTTGCTGTTTATAAATATGAATATTTAAATTCAAATAGTAATATTAATTAAAAAAGAATATAATTTACAATCTATTAAACCGCAACATCTATGCAAGCAAATAAAATTGAAGTGTCTGGTTGTAATGCCGAAATACTGGGCTTTTTTCATGCTTACACGGTTATTTGCACGACACGACACCTATGCCTAAAATAGTTTAAAATTTTTTGTTTGAGGTAATCTCCAAAATGTTAATATTTTACTACCAGGTAGATGTCTATAGCTGTGTGGTGGCGGCTTCGAATACTACCAACCCTTGCTTTGCTCGTGGGTGTCGTAAAACACGACTAAGAGCCCTAGATTGACCCAGAACAAATCCATCTGGTACCATTTGGGTCAACGATTACATTCGCCGGGCCGGTCATAAAAGTCATTGCCGAAACTTTTTGCAATATGTCAAAACAGATGACATATTGCGTCGACCCCGTCGTGGGATAAGAGCAGGATGATGATGATGATGATGTAGATGTCTATATAGGCAAGTAATAATTTTGTTTATATTTTATGCCCGGATTCCCACGGGAACGGCCACTATGCGGGTAAGGCTACTGAAATCGAAGCGAAGTGAGGGCGGGTTGCTAGTTAATCATAAATATAGACTCACCTATCAGAGAATATTAGTTATAAACTCGGCTATCATTAACATCTACGTTAGTCGCTAAGGGAAGGTGGTCCACGGCATTTTTGATCATTTTCATTTGTTCATTTCAAAATTTATTATACATAATAATTGAGATAGTACAAACCAGTGTTAATTTTAAATCCTGGAAGTACACGAATAATAAATAAACACGTTTATTAAGCTATTATGCTCATTTAAACTAATGTCTGAACTTTTCTTAAATTTACATAGATGTTTAATTAATATTAATATATTTTTTACATAATTATAATAAAATAAGTAGTTACATAAGCTTTAGAGTGAGCATTACGTTAAAAACAGGAGAATGCGAAATAATTTTATATCAGAAAAGCCGATAGTGGGTATTAAGAGAATATAACGCACGACGCGCGACGCTCGACGGTTACCCCGGGTTGAGAGCCATCCGCGCTCGCCCATTGACCGCGTTAAGCTGTCAAGGTCATCTGCGACCAACAGCTACACACACAACAAAAAAAAAAAAGCTTGACGTTTAACAGCTAGCAGCAAGAGCTCTTCATGTACTTGTCACACACACACAAGCGCGCACCGCCACAGTCGCCTATCGCGCGCGTGATATCCACCCTACCAAGGAATTTTTGATGGAAATGTCCAAAATGTCGTGTGGCACTTTTAAATTTTATATTATTTTAGTGTTCTTCAGCGTAATATTGAATAATTTTGCTGGTATTTTATGTAACATAATGGAGAGAAAATGCTAAAGTGTAGTGAATATGTATAATACTGAAATGCGTGTATTTTCATGTTCTGCCGAAATTATCACCGGACCAAATTATAATTTGGTTGTCAGCACCCAATCCATGGTAACGGCTAATATGAAGAGTCTAAAGTCTTGAAAGAACTAAAAAGTTGTAAAACTAAACAACTTGTGAAGAAAATTATACCTCGAGACTAGCACCAAGAGCCCATATTTGTTGCTTAGTGCTGATTCCAAAAGAACAAGAAGAACGTACTTCTATTTTTTATATAAAACCATTTTCATATCAAAATGCAATACCTAACACCGTAGTTATTAGTGTAGTACTGTGCTGAGTACTTATCTTTTATAAATGCACTTGTAATAATGAGGATCTGTCGGACGTGGAACATCTTAGTGAGTTTCTTTCGCATGTTCTCGAAGCATGACCGCTTCGAAAACCAACATAGTCGTAATCAGGGATCTCACTCTGTTTTGTAAACATTGTGGTTACAAATAGGACTAGGCGAAGGATATCCTCTTAGTTTAGCCTCGTAAAGTAGTTTTATTTACAACTATAACTAACTCTATGTTGTGAATGAAAAATAAACAATTTAGTTTCCAGTTTTATAAGTCTTTAGGCAAATTATAAGTTATGATTTCCTTCGTGCCACAAACCGCGAGTAATCATTTTGAATCCACCGCACATGTGTTGATAACTTTTTATTAAAATTCACATAATTTATTATAAATGAGCCCTGCAAGAGTACTTACATATTGTCAATTTTACATTTGCTGAAATAATAGTTTACCATTTTTTTTTTTTTTTGTGGGTGGGCTGCGGTAGGCGCGCCTCCGCACCACTCCGTCCGGGGCGACAGAGGGGCTTAAGCACGCAACTCCCGCAACCCACCCGAAAACCACCTCGCCTTCGTCATTGGGCCGACCACCGGAGCAGGTTTACTTGTCGTCAGTGGTCGGCCCGATGGAATACCCCCTACGTGGGGTACCCTCCCATCGACCGACGTCCCCCCCTCGGGGAGGACGTCGGTCTTTCCTCACGCGGTCGGCCTCTCGGCGGGTGACGGACTAATCCCCGGTCACGTCACCCGCGGCCTCGGCTAGGGCGGCATGAGGCGCAGGTAGTTGCACCTGCGCCGCCCCAGTCGCCGGCGGCGGATCTCCTCATCGAGGCTGCGCTCCACGCGCAGACGATCCGCCGCCTCCTTCTGCGAGATCACTGTCTCGCAGAAGGCTGCGACCGCGTTCCAATTCCCGACGCTGTCGACCATCGCCCTAGCGATGGCCGGCAGCGTCAGGTCGGCACCGATGATTGCGACGAGTTCACGGCGCTGCACTGCCCAAGCCGCGCAGGCCTCGAGCGTGTGGCGCGCCGTGTCCTCGTCGCAATCGCAGTGGTGGCAGGACGGTGTACTCTCCCTCCTTACGACCTTGTGCAGGTATTTGGCGAAGCTCCCGTGCCCCGTCAACACCTGCACTAGTCGGAAGGAGAGCACCCCGTGCCGCCTTTCCAACCACTGCATCAGCACCGGCCGGAAGGCCTCCACAGTTCGCACCCCGAACCGAGGCCTCTCCAGCCGTACTGCCCAACGGGCAATGACGTCTCCGCGGGCGTCGACGCGCCAGGCGGTGAGCTCCCTTAACGAGATCTCACCGCCCTCCGCTCGCACCCCCGTCACCCGCCGATACAATCCGGCGAGCATCTCCGCCTTCAGGTCCCACGGGGGAGTCCCGGCCAATAGGCACGCTGCCTCCGTCGCCACCGTGCGGTATCCGCGGATGGCCCTGACCGCCATGACCCTCTGTGGTCGCCACAGAAGGGCCCTAAGTCGGACGGTCAAGGACCCCGCCCACACCGGTGCGCCGTACAGGGCCATCGACCGGATGACCCCCGTGTACAGCCGTCGGCACGTAGCGCTCGGTCCGCCCACGTTCGGCATAAGCCACGATAGGGCGGACGCCGCGCCGACGAGCCGCGGAGCGAGCCTGCGGAAATGCTCCCGGAACCACCATTGCCCGTCGAGCACCAGGCCCAAGTACCTCATATGGGCCCGGATGCTGATGTCAACCGATCGGACGGTGATCGAGATACCGATGGGAGGGCTCATAAGGCGCCCATGGAACAAGAGGGCCTCCGTCTTGTCCAGGACGACCCTCAACCCCAGCGCCTCGATCCGCCTGACGACCTCTTCGGTCCCATAGGTCGCCAGGCTTACCGCCTCTTCTAGCGTCCCACCGCGGGCTGTGACGAGCGTGTCGTCGGCGTAACAAATCACGCCCAGCTCGGGCGGGAGGCTCCCCCGCAACGCCCAGTCGTAGCCGATGTTCCACAGGGTGGGTCCGAGGACCGACCCTTGCGGGACACCGCACGTCATGGGCGTTCGCACAACGTCCCCTGCTCGGTTGGTACAGAGGACGCTGCGCCCCACCAAATAGTCTGCCACTAGCCGCCTCAGGTAAGCTGGCACTCCGTGATACCGGAGCGCCTCCCTGATGCAGCTGAATGGCAGACTATTGAATGCGTTGGCGATGTCTAGGGACACCGCCAACAGCACTCCCCCACCGGTGACGGCCTCAGTCGCCACGGCCCTCAGGCGCAACAGAGCCGCGATCGTCGAACGACCCCTCCTAAACCCAAACTGGGCGTCCGACAGATCGGGCCCCGTGCCGATGAGGTGCCGCTCGATGCGGGCAGCTACCACCCTCTCCAGTAGCTAGTCCGTGTCATCGAGCAGCACGATAGGCCTGTAGGCCGAAGGTGACCCCGGAGACCGTCCCGGCTTCGGCAGGAGCACCAGTCTGCCCTCTTTCCAGCACCCAGGGAACCGTCCGGACGCTAAACACGCGTCGAACAGCTCCCTGAGGCGGGGACCCAGGTGGTCGAGGACCAGGCCCAACACGCGGTTAGGAACACCGTCGGGCCCGGGGGCGGTGGACTTTGCGCACTTGCGCGCCACCGCCACTCCCATCTCGGGTTCCGTGATGGGCGGAACACTGTCATCGTCGGCCTCCCGGTCAGTGTCTGGCAGAGCCATGACCGGGAGCGTGTGTTCCGCCCGCCGCGGGAACAGGTCCTCGACGACCCGGGTGAGAAGACTGGGCTGGAGAGTCTCGGTGAGGGGAAGGCCCCGCGCGCGGAGCTTATTCAGCACCGCGCGATAGGGGCGTCCCCAGGGGTCACGGTCGAGACCGTCCAGCATCTCCTGCCGACTGACGTCCTTGGCGGAGCGGACGGCCAGCCTGAAGGCCGACCGCGCATTGCGGTAGCCCTCATACAGCAAGGCCTCCCGCTCCGCGTCGCGTTGGCGCCGCCGGCTGCGGGTGTAAGCCCTCCGGGCGCGAATGCACACGGCCCGGAGATCCGCCAGCACCCGGGACCACCAGTGGACCGCCCTCCTCGGGGGCGGACGCCGTACCCGGGGCATGGCCGCATCGCAGATCTGCGTCAACGCACTGCGGATGCGGCCAGCCTCGGCGTCCACCCCGTCCGACTGGTTGGCAGAGGACAGCCACGAGTAAACGATGGCTGTCTCCGCCAGCTGGTCCCGGTCTAAGCGACCCACAGCCCATTGCGGGAACGCAGGACGTCCATCCGCCCCGTGACCCCTGCTGGGCGTCGGGATTGCCGGGGAGACCTCCATCCGGATATACCGATGGTCCGACAAGGTCTCCACCTCCTCCACGACGCGCCAGCTCCCCACGCGTGCGGCGACCTCGGGACTAGCGAACGAAAGGTCCACTATCGACCCGCCCCGTTGTCGCACGCACGTATGCACCGAGCCCCTGTTCAGCAAACAGAGGCCCAGTGCCACCGCCCACTCCTCGATCGCCCGTCCTCGGTCGTTCGTCCGGGGAGGCCCCACGCCACGGACTTGGCGTTGAAGTCCCCCAAGACGAAGACCTGGCGCGATGCCATTCGCCGTAACGAGGCCTCCATGATGGTGAGGGAGGCCTCGAAATCGGTCACACTCCAGTTAGGGGAGAGATAGACTCCGAGGAGCGTAATCTCCCCCCAGTCCGCCGCGACGTATCCGACGCCCCTGTCCCTAAGGGTCAGAGGCGACGAAGGCCACGACGTAGAGGCGACGGTTGCCACGGTGCCATCGGTGCTACCCAACCAGTTAGGCCGGTCGGGCACCACGTACGGCTCGGCGGCTACGGCTACTCCTATCAACCACTCCGCCATGGCTTGCAGGAACACGTCCTGCGCACCGGCGGTGTGGTTGAGGTTGGCCTGGAGGAGACGAATGGATACGGGGTCCATTAACGGTCCGTATCCATCGTCACCTCCTCCGCGCTGACGGGCGATCGGGCCGCGCTCGGAGCGGGGACTGGCCCGGTCGATGGGCCGTCCCGCCCCTTCGGGGCCGATGCCGAGGGTCTGCAGTCCCCAGAGCCCATGCGGTGTTTGGCAGGCCTATTGCCTGCCGCACACGCGGGGTAGTGGGGCACTGCAGAGCACGATGCCGCCTGGTGTCCGGTCTGACCGCAACGGAAACATAGCCCGCTGCAGTCAAAGCAGTTTTTGCATGTCGGTCGGGTATGCCCGACCGCCATGCATTTGTAACACCTCGCGGGCCGGGGCTCTAGCACGGTTACCCGCGCCAAGCTCCAGCCCACGAGGAGCCTGCCTGAGTCGGCCAATTGCTTGACCGACTCCACCGGACACTGCACCCAGGCAGCACCGACGCCGCCCGGACCAGTGCGGATGGTGCCAAACCGGACGGTGTCCGAGGCACATCCGGTACGCGCCACAATGGCCTCCCGGACGTCCTCCACCGTCACGGAATCGTCCAAGCCCGTCAGGCGCATCTCTGCGCACTTGACAGGCCTGGCGATCCGGACACCATCCTCCGGCCCGAACAGCCCCCTCAACATCGTGGCCAAACTATTCGACCAGCCGTCTTCGCGCCCTCGGCCCCAGGGAACTCGAGTATTCGAGCCCCTGTCCGGGCCTTGCGGGTCCTCGCCTCAACGCCCCCGATGTCGGAGACGTACAGCTCCTGCCGGGCGCGTTTTAGGACGGCCTCATAGTTGAGGCCTCTCTCAGCCGCCTCAGGCAGCACGGTGATGACCACCGCGGCCGTCTTCGGCGACTTGAGGCCCCTGCGCGACCTTTTCCCCTTTCTGCCGGCTCCCGCCTGGGGAGCGGCAGCCACGGCGGCACTCTTGGCCGCCGCTCTCCGCTTCTGGCCGCGTGCCTTCCTGCTCCGCTCAGCCACCTGCCAGCCCTGTTCGAGCCTGGCAGCAGCGCTGAGCGCAGTAGGAGCGGTCGCGGGTGCGCTGGCCGGCGCCTGCGGTGCAGCCGCTGGCGCCGGCCGCGGCCCGGCCTTGGCGGGAGCCGGCACCTTGCCGGCCTTCTTGGCCCCCTTGGGCCCAGCCGCGGCCGCTGCGTAGCTCACCACGCGGCCACCCTGACAGGGCAGCGGGGTGGGAGCTGACGCTTGCGGCCGCCTCGCCCCGTCCGCGGCGAGCGGCGGTCGGAGGGGCGGCTCAGGCGGGAGCCTGGCCGCTACGGCGGCGATACGCGCATCCACCATCACCCCTACTCGGGCTAAGATGACGCGTACCGCTGACTCCGACACGCCGTGCACCTCGTCGGGCGGCGGCTCCTCCCCCTTCCGCGGTCTCCCGCGGCCACAAGGCGGCGGAGGGACCACGACGAGGGGAGGAAGCGCTCTGGCGCTCTCTCCCTTTCACCTCCTCTTTCCCCTCCCCCCGGTGAGCCTCAGGATGTTGTGCCGGGCTCTCGGCAGTATGGGCAGTAGTTGTCCCCCACCCATACGACTGGGGACTGACTGTGCCGGAACTTGGGCGCGACTCCAAATGGACGTCACGCGCAAGCACCGGCACAGCAAGGGATTCCCCGGCTTGGCCGGGACCCTCTGGTGAAGTCTTACTTGTATTCACTTCTGAAATAATAGTTTACCATGCGGTTGCAACTGAGAAGATCTGGTAAAAACTCAGTAGGCGCGTCATATTTTTTTAAATAAGTCATTTATAGAGAATTGTAGATAAAATATGTAAATAAAATAAGTATTTTAAGAAACGAAAAACATGTTTAGACCCTGTGTCTTCGAAATAAGATTTTTTTTCAAAGTGTGATTTAAGGAATTATGTCTGGAACAGATCCTATCACGGCACCAGGCGATAAACTTAATAGGGCAGCCATTACAGGGAGTATTGGCTGCCCTATTTGACTTAACAGTATTGTAGCGAAGGTGGAAATCCGCTCCAAATAGCTGTCCCTTTCAGTGAGTATGACCATACCATGAGCTACTAAAGGAAACTGTAGTCAAAATATTAAAGTAAATAAAATCTAACTTCGTTAGGCACAATTTTACGTTTAACAATTATAATATTTTTTTTTTTGGGTGTGGGTAGCGACGATGCACGTCGCCTTCATCGTTGGGCCGACCACCGGAGCAGGGTGACTTAACATTAGTGGTCGTCCCGACGGAATACCCTCTATTTGCGGTACCCTCCCATCGACCGACGTCCCCCCCCTGGGAGGGCGTCGGTCTTTCCTCACGCGGTTCGCCTCTCAGTGGGTGACAGACTAATTCCCCGACCTCCCCCCGGTCCCCGGCCCCGACTAGGAACCCCCGGCCTCGACTAGGGCGGCATGAGGCGCAAGTATTCGCGACTACGCCGCCTCAGTCGCCGGCGGCGGATCGCCTCATCGAGGCTGCGCTCCTCGCGCAAGCGATCCGCCGTCTCCTTCTGCGAGATCACTGCCTCGCAAAAGGCTGCGACCGCGTCCCAGTTCCTGATGCTGCCGATCATCGCCCTCGCGCATCGGCACCGATGATTGCGACGAGTTCATGACGCTGCTCTGCCCAAGCGGCACAGACCTCGAGCGTATGCTGCGCCATGTCCTCGTCGCAATCGCAGTGGTGGCAGGACGGTGTACTCTCCCTCCTAACGACCTTGTGCAGGTATTTGGCGAAACATCCATGCCCCGTCAACACCTGCACCAGTCGGAAGGAGAGCACCCCATGCCGCCGTTTCAACCACTGCATCAGCACCGGCCGGAAGGCCTCCACGATCCACACCCCGAACCGAGGCCGCTCCAGCCGGACTGCTCAACGGGCAATAACGTCTCAGCGGGCGTCGATGCGCCAGGCGGTGAGCTCCCTCACAGAGACTACACCATCCTCCGCTCGCACCCCCGTCATCCGCCGTCACCCGCCGATACAAACCGGCGAGCATTTCCGCCTCCAGGTCCCACGGGGGAGTCCCGGCCAATAGGCACGCTGCCTCCGTCGCCAGCGTGCGGTATCCGCGTATGGCAATAACTGCCATGGCCCTCTGTGGTCGCCACAGAAGAGCCCTGAGTTGGTCAAGGACCCTGCCCACACCGGTGCGCCGTACAGGGCCATCGACCGTATACAATTATAATAATAACAAAAAGTAAGTGTGATTTTAGCTATAAAACTGTGAAAGCTTAGTTACAATAATATAAGTTAGCACGCTGAACCGATAACCGCTGGAGAAGAAAGGCTCTCGAGTGGGGACGCAATGTAGCCACTAAGTGGACCGACGACCTTTTCTTTAGGGGTGGTCAATGCAAACGCCGCCCGAACCTATCCGGGGCGATAAAGGGGTGGCGCGCGGCCCCATGACCCACGTGGCCCCATGGCCCCGTGACACGTCGCTTTCGTCGTTGGGCCGACTACCGGTGCAGGGTAACTTGCCTTCAGTGGTCGGCCCGACGGAATACCACGGTCGCGGGGTACCCTCTCCTCTCGATGTTTCCCTTCGGAGACGTCGGTCGCCGCTGCGCGGTAAGCCTCTCTGCGGGTGACGGACTAAATCCCCGGAAGTGGACTGACGACCTGGCGAAAGTTGTGCCGAAACATGAGGCCAACGTCCTGCAGTGGATGGCGATAGGCTAAATGATAATGATGATGAATTTGGAATTGTATAAGAAAACGAAATATTTTTTTAATAATGCAGACAATAGTCAGTCCCAGTCCCTTTTCAAATACTGTATTGAAGGACAAAGTTTATTTGCAAAAATCAGTGTTTGTTTTACAAATTACAGATTAAGTAATTTCATAAGAAATATCATTACGCTATTATGCAAAATTTGACGTATCCGTTGATACCATCTTCTTTTATAATATTTTGAATTATTTATATTTTTAATATTTCATAACATCCGCAATGCAGCTTTATCCAAATTCAGAATGCCTGGTACAATGTACCAGGCATTCTGAATTTGGATAAAGAATATGTCTTGGATTTTAATAAAAATATTATGTTACAATTAATATACCTACTATCATAATCACAGCTCATCAACATCCCACTGCTAGACTTAAAACGCCCCTGCAATGGGAGGGAAATTGATCTTTTTTTTTTTTTTTTTTATTGGGACTAATCCCACCACGCATTCCCACCATTGTAACTCCTGTAAGCCAGGATCCACAATGGTCTCCATAAATGACACCGAGGTTTGACCCTCAGGCAGTCCCGGGATATGATTTTAATTGTCTTGGGACCCGCAACAAATTTAATTAGAAAAGATTAAAGAGAAGGAGTTGGAAAGAGAGATTCCACTTCCCTCCTAGGTAAAGCGGGAGACAGGAAAACAAAATGACTAGTCAGCCAATAAGTAAAAAGGTGTACAGCTACGATAGCGCAGCAGTACGGCACCACGGATACGGAAGAGCTTAACGGGGCCTATATGTGAGCGTTAAGATTGATTGCTACAGTAGGTATGGCAGAAACGCATGAACGCACGGAAATTTTCTCGAGTTGCTACAAGGTCCGTATAGTATACTACCCCACAGGTGACTTGCAAACTGTTTAACATAAGGTTACGCTCGTTTTGCCAGAGATCGCACTCCCAGAGAATGTGATGTGCTGATTGTTCATACTCGTGGTCAGATGTGGAATATTGACATAATGGTGATGGTACGAGTTTAAAAGAAAATAATTTACTTTTAAAGTTGCCATGGCCAGTTAAAAATTGGGCCACGAAGTGGTCAACCTCTAGCCACACCTTCTCCAGGCGCTCCTGGATGCTGGAAAAAATAAATAAAGATGACGCCCTTTCGATGATGAATCCCATCTTTCTTGCCATTCAGTTAAAAGTTCCTCATAGACAATGGATTGTGGTGCAAACAATCTAGCAATTTTATTTCGCGCGGTAGAAGGAAATCTGTATTCATAGTTTCCTTTGTGGTGTAATACATTGACGCTCGTCTCTGAATCTCCAAATCAACCGGAAGTACACCCGCGAGTACTGGTAAGGCCTCGGTACTAACCGTTCTATAGGCTTTACATAAGAATATTAGGGCCAATCGTTGGCTCTGTAGTAATTTAAGACGAGCCGCCCCTATGGTGGCCCTATCGGCCCATACAGGTGCAGCGTAACAAATAGACCCCAAATATGTGGCCATGTATATGGTTTTAAGTGTATTAAAACGAAGGCCCCAAGTAGATGTGGATATTCTAGAAAGCGCGTAGAAATTCCGTTTCGCTTTTTCGCCTACAGTTTTAATATGCTCAATAAATGAAAAATTTATTTCTAAGACTAGGCCGAGATAGCAAACTGATTCTTTCCTTTTGACAGTCATATTATTGAATTTCATACGCGGCGCCGATTGTAAATGTCCTTTTAATAAAAGATGATATGTTTTTTGTGGTGCGAAGGTAAGCCGGTTTCGTGTACCCCAATCGAATATATCATTGAGGCATGTTTCCGCTAATTTCTCTAAACCATCCGGGAAATTGATCTACTATACCAAGTTGGTCAGACGGGTTGGTTGGATTTTATTTTGAGTTTCCCTTCTCTTGCATAGATCTTATCTATAAACAAAAATCCCTTAGTCGTCTTTTATGATCATCCACAGGTAAAAAAGCTGGTGGTAAATTGTATTCTTACTCCGTCACCACACGGACAGAATATTCCATATTTCACTATATATTATACCATATCAGACCATATTTCGCTGTTTGGTTGCGGTTACGAATACTACCGACCCAAACATTGCTCGTAAGTGTCGGAAAAGACGACTAAGAGCTATACGTAAACCTGATCCAAATCCAATTAATGCCGCTTGGTCAACAATTATATCCCCAAGGCAGGCGGCCGGTCATAAAATAATTCCCGAAATTTTTGCAGTATTTACGATGGAATACATTTTGCATATTGTAGGTACATATTGCATATTGTACATATTGCATTTTGCATAATTGAGATAAGAATACGATGATGATGATAATGTCTTTGTTGTATAATTTGTATACTTTCTTTTAATTGAAGTTGTTGAATACAATTCAACACAACTTTCTGTCTTATTATTGTGCATAAATAAATATTAAATAGAAATCATCACTGTAAGAAAAGGTTTCTCTTTTCTAAATAAAAACTTTTTGTGGTAGGACCGCACTGTCGACTGTCGTCTGTCTACAGCCGTCCGTCCGAGATAGTACCACATTCTCGCAGAAAATCGACGTCTGAGTAATAGCAATTTGTTACTGCGCTTAGTTCGGTGAGCGAGAGAATCGGCAGTCCAATTTTCTGAGGGTGTTTGCATATGGTGGGTTTTGGTGATGCCTTTAGTATTAGCATTCCTACTCCCTTCACTTTCATCACTGTAGGCAGTAGCCGAGCAAAGATCTATGAGTGGTAGTGTCACTTACCATCAGATGTGTTGTTTGCTCGTTTGCTATCATTAGCAATTAAAAAAAATTAAAAAGCCTATGTTAATCTGTCTTAACAACTTAATAGTAAGGCGATTTCCTTCCCGTTGTGGAAGATGATTGAGCTCAATACAATATAAATATATGAGATGTATATATGTATATGATGATTGGTATTTATCCACCATTTTTTTTTTTGGGGTGGGTTGCAGTCGGCGCGCTCCTCGCACCACTCCGTCCGGGGCGACAGAGGGGCGTAAGCACGCAACTCCCGCAACCCACCCACGATGCACGTCGCCTTCGTCGTTGGGCCGACCACCGGAGCAGGGTTACTTGTCATCAGTGGTGTATTTATCCACTATGGGAGGGCATTGACCTACACACTGATCAAAGGGGTTGGCATAAGGTTTTGTTTGTTTCTTTCTCTTGCATAGATGTTGTATGCATATTATATCTCTTAGTCGTATTTTGCGTCACCCTCGGGAAAAAGGGAGGGATGCTGAATTGTATTCTTACTCCGTCACCACATGGAATCAAATACCGTATTAAAGAAAAATATTATTGTCGTGTAGGCTTTAAACGGCTTATGTGATGAAAAGAAAATCAAGTATTAACAAATATTAAAACATGTAAATATATCTATTTTACGGAATTTATTGCGCTTGTACGCTATACAGTATTCATAGTCACGGATGAATGAAATCTGTAAAGTATTTGAAACGTTCGGCAATCAAAAATCAAATAAAAATGCGATAAAATCTGTAAAATAGTTTTATTTACAATGTAAATTATTTACAATGTAAAATAGTTTTATTTACAATACTCGCGTAAGCATCAGAAATCATTAATATTAAAACAGTTATAACAGTTTATTTCGCTTATTTTCATAGTCCTACGTCATACATAGCATAGCATATTGACGTGGGGATGATCTGTGGATTTCATTAGCATTTTTATTCTCCAAAAAAAAAAACACTTTAAACCCAAGAGTTTCAAGATAAGAGTAAAATAAATATCTTTAATTTTGAAAAAAAAAATACAGTGATTATCAATACTTCTGAATATAAGAAGAATATACAATTGTTGTACATAAACATCGTCAAAAAATTAGTAGGTCAGGTAAGATATAAAAAGTTCTGATGTTAAGCTAGTGTGAAATTAAACTATTTTTATAGATTTTATTGCGTTTGTAGTTGATTTTTAATACCTTTCATTTATATCATAATTTACATTTCGAACATTTTTTCAGCGTTCGTGGTTACGAGAGAATAAGGTATTTCGCGTCTAAAGTCATTATTATTACTAAGGTATTTATCTACCTACTACATTAGTTATTAAATTTGTGACGTAAATTCTTTGCTAGTAGAAAGACAAAACGATTCTATATAAAAAGATTTTTATTAGTATGCGAGTTTTTATAACCTTATTTTTTTGATCTAATTTAATCAAACTAACATACCAGTGAATACGTCTAAAAAGTTATCAAGGATAGACTTTGCAAAAAGGTTGTTATAAATTCTCGGATTATGTATGCCCTCATTCAGCAATTTCCTCGTTATTATAACTTACATACGGTTTTATTATTTCTTTGATTGTAAAGCGTAGTGTGTTTTATCTAATGAATTTGATTGATTTTAATTTTGGTTTGCATATGATGTAGATTATGGCCACTGAAAAGTCTGCTTGCGGGAGCTACGTGAATTTATTTTATCCCATCTCTCCCGTCTCCGTTTTCAAAGTCACTTACAAATCGTCAGCGAAAAGTTTTTACCTTTACCACTTACCTTCAGTCAGGGGTACGTGGGTTAAGTCGAAGAAGAAGCATATGTTATCTGGTATCGAATCCTGGTGATTTACCAGCCTAGGTCAAAGTCACCCTCACCGTCTTAGATATATAAAATAAAGCACAAATAATTAATACATAATTTATTTCTCGGTATTTATATTTCATAAACATTTTTGTACAAGACAAGGTTAGCCGGGCATTTGTAAGTTTCGCTCTTCACCAGGCAAGGTCAAGGGGAGCAGAGTAGAGAGGAGCACCATAGCCAATGGGAGCAACGGCAGCATGGTTAATTTTGGTCAGACCACCATGATGACCCAATGCGATGGAGGGAGCAGCGTGGGCTAGCAGGGGTGCTGCTACACCATGTGCTGCTACGCCATGTGATACTACAGCAGGGCTGGAGATGACATCCACTCGAGACTGATGTGATACGGCGGCGGCGGGAGCAGCATGCGCTACAACAGGTGCGGCATGAGCTACTACGGGTACGGCATGTGCTACAGGTGCATGGCTTGAGATGACATCTACACGGGATTGGTGAGACACGGCAGCGGGAGCGGCGTGAGCGTAGTGGCCCAACGAGCGCTTATGCAGATAATGACCGCCATATCCTAAACCGGCATGAGCCAATACTGGAGCGGCAATACCAGCGTGAAGTCCGTAACCGTAGTTTCCTTCCAATGCTTTTGCTTGCAAGTGGAGTGCACGTGAGTTGATCACCTCAGCGGTCTCCAGGGGACGACCGCGAGCGTCCAATACAATAGCTGGTAGGTGCGGCGGCTGGGCCAACGGGGCGTATGAGCCGCATGCTACGGCGCATAGGGCGAATAATACCACCATCGATTTCATTATGAACGTGGTTTGTATGTTATTGTACTTTAAATAGTTGACTACTAATAATTTTGATGCGCTTCCAACTGTATTTATAGTCGGCGATTATAATTAAAAGTAAGTTAATTATTTGTTGCTTCATATAACAATGTCCGTTATCAATATTGTGACCTCAGTAAGTAATATATGACCGTCGAATAATAAGTAATATTGAGTTACAAAATATTATATAATATTTACTTGAAGATATTAAAATTTGAAACATTTAAAACCTTTTTCTTGTTTTTTTTTTGCTTACGGTCTGCCCGTTCTGAAACTGAGCATTGAGAGTAAACTGTGGCTTCAGCTAATCAATGTTCGGGAAATTTAGGAGGACTTTTCTCTGTTACCAGCAATGACTTATGGTATAGAAAAGTGACCATACTAAATGTGGACTTTATAAAAATGTTCAAAGGTGAGGGCTATGGTGAGGGCTCGATATTTATTTATGTGATAAACGACGTCGCAACAAAGAATGACCTCCTACTAGAGCCACTGGCAACATTTTTAAAGACAAACCGTTTCTCTTCTCGTGGGTAGGTCTATGTCTAACAGTGGAAGACTACGTGAATGATGGATGGATGACTGGAATGACTGGAATGGATTTCGATAAAATTTTATCTTTGGAAAGTTAATTTTAGGCAGGCAAAGACGCGGGCAGGAGCTAATTTTATATATCTCTTTTAATGACTTCAACGATTTCATTACAATTTACTATTATTATTTTTCTCTCTTAATTCCATTTTACGTCCTCCCAATTTTTATTCCCTGCCCGTTTATCTTCACTTCTTGTTTGCCTTTCTTTCAGCACCATATATTAACTCAAATAATGTAAAACTACCAACTGACCCAACAGTCGTCGTTCTGTTCAAATAAAATAAAAGGAATTCTCCTTGAAATCGACAGCAGCGTCACCTACCAGGTCCAATTGTGAATCTAAACCATTCTCGAGGATGAGCTCTCCATGAACGCACACAAAAAAATTCATTAATATCGGTTCAGCCGTTTAGGAGTCGGGCCGACCACTGACAAGTCATCCTGCTCCGGTGGTCGGCCCAACAACGAGGTGACGTGGGCACGGAATGGACGGAATGGAACGCGCGTGCGCTTACCATAGCCCACCCAAAAAAAAGCCATTTAGGAGGAGTTCAGTGTGTGTATGTCACACACGTACACAAGAAATTTCTTGTATATATAAAGATAGTCTATGTACATTATTTTCGAGTTGCTATAAGCCGTCACCAAAATTTTTTTTTTGTTGATACATCATCATCATCACAGCTCATATACGTCCCACTGTTGGGCTTGAACTTTCTCCGCAATGGGAAGGAAACTATGCAACGTTGATCAGACGTATTTGTATAGGGTTTAATTTCGATTTTTCTTTCTCTTGCATAGATATTATATGCATATTATATCGCTTTTCTAGTTCTTGTCGTAATCTGTTCTTTTATGCATATATACTTGTACAAAATAATTTCGATGTTTTACATCTGCCTGGCGTCTTGAGCGACGGCTCACTTTTCTTATCTACAAAAATGTTTCCATGCCTTTGTAGCCTATTTTATTGTAACAGTTGTTCTGACATTAAAATTTAAAAGGTTGCTATGATAAACCATTGCAATCGTAAATATTTCTAAATAGTTATTATATATTTAATATTTTCAAATATAATTTTTAGGATATGGTAAATAAAATATTATAAATCTCTATAATAATGATGACTTGTTGGACGTGAGACATCTTAGTCCACCCGTGACCATGAACACTACAAAGTGTTCGAAATATCAGTCAATCAAAAATCAGATACAAACGCGATAAAGTCCAAAAAGTAGTTTTATTTACAACGTGTAATACTCGCGTAAACATCAGAAATTACTTTTTTTTTGAGGTATTCTTTTTGGATTTTTTTTTGGGGTGGGTTACGGTCGGCGCACTCCTCACTCCACTCCGTCCGAGGCGACAGAGGGGCGTAAGCATGAACACCCGTAACCCACCCGTATAGCACGTCGCCTTCCTCGTTGGGTCGACCACCGATGCAGAGTTCCTTGACTTCAGTGGTCGACCCGATGAAATCAATATTTAGGATATTTTAACAATGAAAGTACATATTTCGCAAAAATGGATAAAAAATAATTCCCTTTGAGAATTGCCTCTGCGCTGAGAGTTGTAGTTATTTACGATGATAAAGACAGTCTTTAACCCTTTTTCTCGTATGTGACGTAAATGAAGTTAAACGCATTAGCTACTTATACACACAAACAGTTAGACATACATATTTTGAAATAAATTTACATTTCATAAGATAATGCAAAGATTTTTCCTGAATCACAATTTCAGAGATTAATAATTACACCAGGGACAAAAATATGCGCCTGTTTTTTCTGAATTCTCTTCTATCGGAAGCTAGCTTATGTTAGTTATAAAATCAAAAGTTTCATACAAATTGCTGTTCTGAGTCTGGATCTAATTTATATCCTTTAATTACATTCGTAAGGTCCCCTGTCATACAAGGATTATATCCTAAGTGCACGGAGATAGCTTCTTCATAAAAAAAAAAAAAATTCTTCACTGTGTCAAAATCAGCTTCACACTTGATTGTAATTTTTTAATGTTGCTATGTACATGTTTCATTTAAATTACAATAAACTTGTATAAATTTGTACCAAAGCAATAAAAATGAATGTATATGATAATAATTAAAAATTTATTCTCTCCCCAAAATTCAAATTTACACTTTGCCGAATTATTTAGGGTAGACTCTATATGTACTCTTCTTTCATAGTATTACGGTGACGGAATAAGAATAGAGTTCATCACTCCCTATCTTGCCCATGGATGTCGTAAAAGACGACTGTGGTATATAATATGCACATAACATCTGTAAGAGAAGGCAGACTCGAAATGCAACCCTATACCAATATGTTTGTCCAGCATGGTATAAAAGGTCAAATTTCCTCCCATTGTGGAGGAGGCCCGAACCCAGCAGTGGGACGTATGTGGGCTGCGATGAAGATGATGATGATACCATAAAGAAAAAATAAAATGGGTATGTCTTAATTTTTATTTCATAAATATTTTGTACAGTATTCTGTCAGCTACCATAAGCTGTTTATTAATTTCACTTTTTACCAAGCAACTTCGAGAGGTGCAGAGTAGACAGGAGCTTCATAACCTATAGGTGCAATTGCTGCATGGTTAATGTTTGCGATGATATTATTATGTCCCACTGGGATGGCAGCGGATGCCACAGAAATAGAGGGGGCAGCGTGGGTTAAAACGGGCGCAGCAGCGACATGTGATACTACAGCAGGGCTGGAGATAACATCCAGACGAGCCTGGTGCGATACGGCGGGAGCGGCGTGTGCTATTATGGGTGCGGCATGTACTACAGGTGAAACTACATCGTGGCTTGAGATGACATCCAGGCGAGACTGGTGAGATATAGCGGCAGAAGGAGCAGCGTGTGCTACGACTGGTGCGGCTACAGCATGTACTGCAGGGCTTGAGATGACATCAACACGTGATTGGTGGGAGACGGCGGTAGCTGGGGCGGCATGCGCTACAACAGGAGCTGCATGCGCTACAATAGGAGCAGCGTGTGCTACCACGGGTGCGGCTACGGCGTGTGATACTACAGCAGGACTAGAGATGACATCCACACGGGATTGATGAGAAACAGCGGCGGCAGGAGCAGCGTGTGCCACGATAGGGGCAGCGTGCGCTACAATGGGTGCAGCATGCGCTACAATTGGTGCAGCTCCATGTGATACTACCGCTGGGCTTGATATGACGTCCACACGGGATTGATGAGATACAGCAGGAGCGATGTGTGCGTGACCTAATGAACGCTTATGTAAGTAATGACCGCCATAGCCCAATACAGATTGAGCCACTAAGGGTGTGGCATGGCCCCACGCAGAAGTTGCGATGGGTGCAGCAATAGAAGCAGCGTGGGCTACAACAGGTGTGGCTACGGCGTGTGATACTACAGCTGGACTAGAGATGACATCCACACGGGATTGATGAGAAACAGCGGCGGCAGGAGCAGCGTGTGCCACGATAGGGGCAGCGTGCGCTACAATGGGTGCAGCATGCGCTACAATTGGTGCAGCTCCATGTGATACTACCGCTGGGCTTGATATGACGTCCACACGGGATTGATGAGATACAGCAGGAGCGATGTGTGCGTGACCTAATGAACGCTTATGTAAGTAATGACCGCCATAGCCCAATACAGATTGAGCTACTAAGGGTGTGGCATGGCCCCACGCAGAGGTTGCGATGGGCGCAGCAATGGCAGCGGGAGCAGCATGTACATAGTGTCCTTCCAGCGCTTTAGCTTGCAGATGTAGAGCGCGAGCGTTGATCACTGCAGCGGTGTCGAGGGGACGTCCACGAGCGTCAAGCACTACAGCTGGTAGATGTGGAGGCTGCGCCAAAGGTGCATAAGAGCCGCATGCCACGGCGCATAGAGCGAATAACACCACCAATGATTTCATTTTACACGTGGTCTGTCTCTTATTTTCACTTCTAAATGTGAACGTCCAACTACAATAATAATTTTGATGCACAAGTGTATTTATACTCATCGGATATAATTAAAAATTTTGCAAATTTTGACTGTAATAATAATTTTGTTGCTTCATAGAACAATGTCAGGTATCAATAATACGACCTCGGTATGTGTAAGTCGCTTAGAACAAGTTCACGTAAGAATTTCGTGGTCAAAGTATGTAGTGCGAGACGATGACAGCGTAACACACTATATCCGCATAGGATAGAATATTATGTAGATTAATGTTTATCTGTCATCATATAACAGACTAGCAATCCGCCCTCGCTTCGCTTCGGTTATAGGTTATAGTCGTTTTACCCGCGTAGTACCCGTTCCCGTGGGAATACTGGGATAAAATATAGCCTAGTTTACGCCCTGATGTTATAGCTTTCCATTGGTGAAAGAATTTTTTAAATCGGTCCAGCCGTTTTGAAGATTACCCGGAACAAACAGACAGACAGACAGACAGATAGACAGACAAAAATTTTTTAATTGCTATTTTAGGCATACGTGTCGTGCAAATAACCGTGTGAGCATGAAAAAAGCCTATTATTTTGACATTACAAACAGACACTCCAATTTTATTTATTGGTATAGCTTAAGAGTACAATTTATCGTCTTCTCTTCCTATCCTAACGCATATAAAAACTGCTGAATGAACAGGGGAAATGAGAAGCGCTCTTGCCGGAAACTCATTCCAATAATTCAACTTTTCAAGTGTAGTGATTATGATGTCATAAGTGGAGACATTTATATCCAAAAGAGGACGAAAACATGATTGGCTGGACGTACAATAATGGTTGCTAAGAATAATGGAGTAGGCAGGAATCTTATACGTATTTGGTCATCATCATCATCACAACTCACATACGTCCCACTGCTGGCCTCGAGAGTCCTCCATAATGGGTGGCAATTTGACCTATTAAATCACGCTGGGTTGGTATAGGGTTTTGTTTCGAGTTTTCCCTTTTGCATAGATGTCATCTGCAATAATCCCATAGTCGTTTTTTTACGATACCTATGACGGCAAGAAAGGGGGTGGTGAATTGTATTCTTACTCCGTCAGCACACGAAATACCGAAATAATTTTAAATTAGTTATTGGGAATCGGTAGGGGTGGATAGTAAATAAACTAGCCATTGTTTTTTACAAATTTATTCGTACTAGCTACTGGAGTTTATAGTTGACCTAAAAGGTTTTAGTATTACATTACAAAAGCTACTATAAATAGGCGTATAGTTGAATTCCAATAATGGTTTATGTTATCTATAGCATTAAGATGAATTTGCAATGGCATTGCCTAAAAACCGACCAATGCACGTACGTACGCCTCTGTCTAAACAACTAAAGGTATTTGTGCTACTCAATTGAAATCGCGACCAAGAACACAAGGAATTATCGCTAACTAATTTAGTTTAGTTCCGTGTTATTGGCATTATAGTACGTTCGATTTATTAGGGTGTAAGCTAAAGCGTTAAGTGCTCTTAAGCGTCCATACGTACAAAGTTTAATGTTTGTCATAATAAAAGTTATTTGGACAGAAGTCGTTTACTTCTGATGCGATGCTTCTATTCGAACTTTCGGGGACCGAGCATTCTTTCTGTGCTAAGCGTGAATCATGTTACCGTGACACGCCAGGCTTAGACGATAATAGCTACCGCTGTCAAAAGTGACAATAGTTCAGTTGGGAAGTTGTCCAGTTGCATTCAAAGAGTCTGAAATCGAATCTCAGTGTTATTATTATCATTTTTTTTTTAATTTTTGATATTTTTTCATTATTTCATCATTTTTACTTTTTTACTATTCTTATATTTAAATATGTTAATTAAAAATACCATTTATAAAAAAAGAAAAATAATTATACTGAGCAAAGCTCGGTCAACCAGATATTAGATACATACGTGTATACGCAACTTACATAGCTTAACTTCGCGCTTTCCTTCTCTCCACCCACGGGAGAGACAAGGGTAGCGACTGTGGTATCCTTACTCCGTCCCTACACGAATAATTTTTGACATTATCTTCACAGCTCTTATGCGACTAACAGCTGGGCTCAAGACTCCTCCACAATAGAGAGAAGAAGAGAGTCGGTAAATTTTATTCTTGTAAGAGGATATTGCCGTAATCACCACGCTTGGCAGGCGGGTTGGCGATCGCAGTACGATGTTTAGATGTTTTACATTTCCCCTGGTGAAAGTTGCTGGGCGTCGTTGGATGTAGGCGGCATGGGACCGCACTTTGTGGCGTAACATGAGAAAGGCCTACGTCCAGCAGTGGACGGCGAAAGGCTGAAATGATGATGAAATTTTATTCTCACTATAGCAAATAGTTATAACTATAATTTTTATTGCAGTAAAATTTTTTGAATGAGTTTTTTTAGTAGAGAGCAAAAGTCGCTCGATTACCTTATACGTTTGATATAGGATACAGTATTCTAATTAATTCTAAAGACATTACGTCAATTTTTTATTGGTTTATTGAGACACTTACGGAAGTAATGTGGTTTATTGGTGACTAATTTAAGTTGTTGGGGTTCTACGCGTATACATTTTATGATTTGCTATTATATCTAGTCATTGTATGATATTTTGCTGGGTTAAATAGGAATTATGGTCCCTATCGTATCGGATGATGCAATGTAAGACAGCGGAAGGGAATTTAACCTACTATACCATGCTGGTCAGACATGTTGGTATATTATTTCATTTCGAGTTTGCCATCTCTTGCACAGATTTTATGCGCATAGTATATCCCTTAGTTGTCTTTTACGATATTCATGGGTAAAAAAGGGAGTGGTGAATTGTATTCTTACTCCGTTACCACGCGGAAATATAAATAAATACATAATACAGATAGTTACAGATAAAAATGTACAAGGCGCCCTCATTACTCAGCGATAGTGTAAGGCGGGGCCAAGCAGTTAAGGTATAATACATTTCGAATGTTATTTTAGGTAAAGAGAAAGGACATTTACGGAAGATTGCGTGACTTGAGATAGAATTGACCATGATAGTATCCTCCTTATATAGTCTCTTTATATAATAAAAACAGTTATCTTGGCTATAAACCTTATTTAGGGATATACGTGATAGCTTTGCATTCGTCTCTTATGAAATGAACAAAACTGCAAGCTGTTGATTTGTCAAAATAAAGTAGAACATTGACTTAACTTTGTTGTCCTTTATATTCTCAGTGTACTTATCTCTACTTAATACGTGTTTATATTATTCAGAAGTTTCAAATGAAATTGTAATTTTATTCCTTTGAAATTGTAATGTCTTTAATAAATTTTGATGATTATGCGAGTGTTACACATTTGAATTAACGCTACTGACTATGAACGCTGAAATGTCTAAACGACGGGAAATCAAAAATCAAATACAAACGCGATAAAATACGTAAAAAGAGTTATTTTAAATGGTTTATAATAGTTTAAAATGTTTGCCTTTTATTAAATTTTAATTAATAGCAAATTTTCATATTTTTCCCATTCCAGTGGGAATACGGAGATAATATATAGCCTAAGTTACTGCCTGTTAAAATAGGTTTCTATCGATGAGAGAATTTTTAAAATTGGTTAAACGGTTTAGGCGTGAAAGTGTAACGAACGAACAAACTTAAATTCGCATTTATAATATTAATATTGTCCGTGTGGTGACGCAGTAAGAATACAATTCACCACTCCCTATCTTGCCCGTGGATGTCGTAAAAGACGACTAAGTGATAAACATCTATGCAAGAGAAGAGAAACTCGAAATAAAACCCTATACCTACCTGTCCAGCATGTGATGATGATGATGATGATATATGTATGTAACTTGCGTTAAATTAGATTTTACTTTATTATTTGAATACATATGTGGATGTAATTTATGTCTGTTAATTTGATATTTTTATAAAGTGCCCCGCAATTCAAGGATTATTAGTATTGTGTTAGCCTTAATGTTGTCTTTAATAAAATAGAATACAGATTATATAATAATATTTCGTAATCGTAATCCTAATAATATTATAAACGTGAAAGTTTGTATGTGAGGATGTTTGTTGCTCTTTCACGTTTTAAGTAGTAGTTTTAACTACTGAATGGATTTTGATGTAATTTTATAATAATACAGCTTACGTATCAAAATAACACATAAGCTATAATTTATCCGGATATTTCCACGGGAAGGGCAACTATGCGGGTAAAACCGCAAGGCACTGCTAGTAATATTATAAACGCAAAAATTTGTGAGTATGTATGTGAGAACGTTTGTTGCTCTTTCACGCAAAAACTACTGGATGAATACTGATGAGATATCACAGCAATATAGCTTATATATCAGAACAACACATAGGCTAGAATTTGACCCGATATTCCCACGGAAAGGGCAACTATACGGGTAAAACCGCAGGGTGCTGCTAGTTTCGTAATATATATTTACGATCGCACGTATCGTAGGATCCTGTTTTACGTAATGAAATTGATTTCAAAATCTGTTTCGTCATGTTTCCTAATTCTAAACGGTATTAGCCCATTTTACTTTATTCTGACGATTACCAGCTGCGCTCCAATCGGACTTTGTCTATACTTGATGCAAGCTCGTAATAAATTTCATCATTAAAACTAAATTTGCTTAACAATAAAAATTAAATTGAATAGAGCGCTTATCGTGCACTACAAATTTAATTGCTCTTGCCTCTCTGATAAGTTCAAATTGTTATATTAAATTATCTTGCTTAATTTAATATATATGTAGATATATACACATGTAGGTATAACTTAGCACTTTTATTTTTCACGGTCAAAATATTTATCATGACGGACTAAGAATATAAACTTATATCCTCTATAACACGACACGACATATACGTCATATAACATGTATGAATCTCGAAGTCAATTTTTTAAAAATTTTGTATACCAGCGAGATAAGTTAATTCTCTTCATATTTTCGAAGAGTCTCGAGTCAGAGTCGAGTCTGGAGCGTATATGGACTGAGATAATAATGATGAGCCACTTCTTTCCTTACCTGCGCGTGTTGTAAAAGACAACTAAGGGATATGATACGCATATAACATTTAAACTAGAGACGGCAAACTCGTCGTGTAACCCTATATGAAAACATCTGACAAAAGCTTGTCCGTTGGCAATAAAAAAAAAAAAAAAAAAAGCTGTATAATAGGTCAATTTGCCTCCTATTGTGGAGGAGGTCCGAGTACAATAATTATATGAGCTACAATGATGATAATAATTAAAAAAATAGTTATCTATTTATTAATACGTGAAGCAGAAACTTTGTACCCCTTTTTACGAAAATTACGTGGATAGACAAGTATGAAATTTGGCACAGTTGAAGTATATAATGAGAAGTGCTAAAAACTGAAATTTCATATAATAATGGATTAGAAATACATTACACTCATTAAAAAGGGCACTATGCATACTACCGGACAATCGCTACACACACACACACGCACGCACGCACGCACGCACGCACGCACGCACGCACGCATGCACGCACGCACGCACGCACGTACGCACGCATGCACGCACGCACGCACGCACGCACGCACGCACGCACGCACACACACACACACACACACACACACGCTTATAGACCTTTGTCGACGGTTAAAATCTCTGGTTGAACT
Organism: Lymantria dispar; assembly: GCA_032191425.1. Lineage (NCBI taxonomy): Eukaryota > Metazoa > Arthropoda > Insecta > Lepidoptera > Erebidae > Lymantria > Lymantria dispar. The sequence goes on from CM063457.1 coordinate 24,530,677, forward strand.
AAATGTCAAACAATCATTATAATGATGACAATGTATATATGTCTAATAGACATTTGTACTTATATATTAGTTATTAGTGATACAGCTTGCTCAATATACAATTATACATAAGTATAATTAAAAGTAGCAAAAAAATTAAATTTAATGAGTTATGACCTAATTTCGACCAATCGACGCTCATTAGTCTATCTAAATGGGTTGAGAGCATATAATATGTTATTTATTATAAATAATTTTAAGACACCTATTAGTACGGTCAACGTGTACCGATTCATAAATACTAACGAATAAATCTCGACCTACTCATAAATATCTTAACTTTCAACGTATATTCGACATCAACGCGTTAAAGTATATTATTATATTTTCCTTATTTACCAATGTCGTTATGATAATTAAGTTATATTAACATCAGGCCGTGTAATTATTTTAAATGTTAACTGTCTAATTATAGACTTCTGTTACGGTATGGTTGAAAACCAACTTTTAATTATATTAATAGGTTAATTTTTTTGTGGCTTGAAATCTGGGTAAGACAAATGGCGTTCTAGGGTAAAAGATATTTTTAACAGCAAGCAAGAAATCTACCATAGTATCATATAGGATAAATAACAGACAGCTCTTTTCTGTGGTCCGAAAATAATATCATAGATATGTTTGTTGTTTAAACTTTAAGAATAATCTAGGCTATAAAAAATCTAACGTTACTAGTAGAATTACGAATAACAGATTTTCAGTACTATAATATTAGTTTTATCCATATAGTAACGGGGTAATAGTCGCAACTCATATATATTCCACTGCTAAGCTCTAGCCTCCTTCACATTAGGAAAGAAATTGACCTACTATACGACGCTGGCCAGCCGTGTTGGTATGGGTTTGTATATTTTATTTCGAAATTTCCTTTACATGCATATAATATTGCTCGACTTGGCGGGGGCACTGCCGTGCCCCCAGATTATGACATCCTTTAGTCGTGTTTTACGAAATGCACAGGCAAGAAAGGAAGTGAATTATATTCTTACTCCGTTAGTGAAATTTATTGATATATAAATACACGTAGATTTCGTCAGTCGACTGATTCTTCATAAAACTTGCAGGAAACCGTTGAACATGAATAGTCCAGAGCCGTTCTAGTGGCATTCTTACAGGGAGGTCTATGTCCAACGGTGGACGTCTACGGGCTGATAGATGAAATGCACATGAGTTTAATAAAAGCAAATGCTAACAAATTTAATTGTCTTGTAATTTTATAGTTTAAGTGTGATTATTGTGGGGCGGCGCAGGCGGGATTACCTGCGTGCAATGCCGCCCTAGCCGAGGCCGCGGGTGACGTGACCGGGGATTAGTCCGTCGCCCACCGAGAGGCCGACCGCGTAAGGAAACACCGACGTCCTTCCCGAGGGGGGGACATAGGTCGATGGGAGGGTACCCCGGATAGGGGCTATTCCGTCGGGCCGACCACTGATGACAAGTAACCCTGCTCCAGTAGTCGGCCCAACGACGAAGGCGACGTGGTGTTCGGGTGGGTTGCGGGTGTCGCGTGCTTAAGCCCCTCTGTCGCCCCGGACGGAGTGGGGCGGAAGCGCGCCGACCGCAGCCCACCCCAAAAAAAAAAGTGTGATTTTTGTCATTCAGAAAATATCGAATTTATTTCTTGCCATTAAGGATTTATATAGAAAGTATGAAAAGATATCTAAAGAATGAAAAGATATATTTCCCGTGTGGCGACGGAGTAAGAATACAAATCACCACTCTCTATCTTGCCCGTGGATGTGGTAAAAGACGACTTAGGGATATGATACGCATATAACATCTATGCGAGAGATGGTAAACTCGAAATAAAGCCCTATGCCAACCTGTCTGACCAGCATGGTATAGTAAGGTCAATTTCCCTTTTGTTTTGGAGGAGGCTCGAGACCAACAGTAGGACGTATATGAGGTGAAATGATGATGATGAAAAGATATCTAGTCTTTTGCCCGATCTAGGCAAGAATCTAACAATCTGCAGTTACAAGCAATACCATTGCTGATAGATATAGCCATGAAATTATTATTTTTTAACCATATACAGCATAGATAATTTCAACAACATATAAGTAATTAATATTTTTAAAGGTCAAAAGTTAAATTGTTAGTTTTTGTCATTTCTTAACTATTCATAAATTCATTGTTCATATAATATAACCGTTTCTCGCACTTAATTTTAAAGTAGTTACACATAAATTAGTCAAATATACTGTATTCCTAGTTAATGTACAGTAATGTACACATTATCTATGTCATATTAAGTCTAATTATGATTAAATGTACGTATCATTACCATTAACAGCTCTGATTTCATTTAATTAAATTTGGTAATAGTTGACATTTTAACAATGCTGCAGATATTATTGCACACAATACTAATTTAGCTAGAAATAAATTTCAGCCAGGATAACGCGGCTGTGTTGCATTTAAATGAGTAATGACTGTTGATATAATATTAAATTAGAAAGGTGTGATATTCATGGCCAATGAATTTACCGCATATATAAGCAAATGTCCTAGTTTATTTGTAACTAGCTCTGGCCGCTGAATCGTTTATTAATCGAATCGTACAGTATTTAGTATTCTAAAAGGTTCTAGTCCATGCAAAAAAGAGCTCAATAGCTGTCAAAATAAGCATGTTTCTTTTAAAAATATTTAAGTCATTCCGTGTGGTGACGGAGTAAGAATACAATTCACCACTCCCTACCTTGCCCTTGGATATTGTAAAAGACGACTAAGGTATATAATATGCATAAAACATCTGTTCAAGAGAAGGAATACTTAAAATAAAACTATAAAAACTTGTCTGACCAGCACGGTATATTAGGTCAATTGCCCTCCTATTAAAGAGGAGGCCCGAGCCCAACAGTGGGACGTGTTTGAGCTGAGTCGAGACGACTCGTTTTTAAGTTACAAATATAAGGATCTCCCATTAAAAAAAATATATATGTTGAGTTCTTTTGCGGCTAGTTCTCTTAAAAAGGAATGATGACGCATCGAGCCAATAAACTTATAAACTATATCTTATTGTTCAACGATTAGAAGCTTTATGACGGTTGGGCTAAGGCGTGTACAGATCAAGCTTTGTAGTAAAGTGGAGCGATCTGATAAGCCCGTTTGCGACGTGTCGTTTTCATTAGAACAATAGATTATGTTGTAGCTGTTTGCATAAGGTTGTTGTGTTATTTCATCGAGTAGCATATAACAAAATAAACGAACAATTATGGTGACAATTGACTATGCAATGAGTTAAATTATAAGTAATATAAATCCCGTTCTTTTTTTGACGTATAGTTAGCGTACCCGCCGTCCATCTCCGTCCGGGGCGACGAGGGGGCGGCGCGCTACCCCATAACTCAGCGTAGCTCCTCTCCTTCGTTGTTGGGCCGACCAACGGTACCGAGTTCCTTAAACTGCGTGGTCGGTCCGACGGAATACCCTGTGGGGTACCCTCTCCTTCCGACGTTCAGGACGTCGGTCGCCGTCGCGCGATCAGCCTCTCTGCAGGTAACGGACTAAACCCCGGTCTAGTCATCCGACGATTTTTAGACTAATTCTCGCAGTTTTATCCGTGTATTGTCTGTTACTACGGGAATAGGGGGAAAAATACTACCCATGATACTTGCTGATAATGTAGTTTTCCATTGATATAAGAATTTAAAAAATCGGTCAAACTTCCATGGTCTTAACTGCGTAGCTCCTGTTCCTACATACATATATACAGGGATAAAATATTGCTTTTTGCTACTCGGTGATAACATAGCTCTACATTGCTAAAAGAATTTTTAAAATCAGTTTAGTGGTTTAGGCGTAAAACTAACAAACAAGCTCACATTTGCATTTATAATAAGAGTTAGAATTTATAAGTATTAAATGATTTATCTGTGTTGTAACTATGTTGATGACAGACTAACCTAACACAGTTTATCCTTATAATACAATTTATCCTTGGATTTCTTGTGGGTATCAGAAAGCTCTAATGGTTGTAAGGTGATAAATTCATTATAATAGAAGGAATGTACTATATTTTGTATGGTGACTGTATAAGAATACAATTCACCGTCATACGTATTGCCCATAGGTGTAAAAGACTAAGGGATTAAATATGCATATAACATCTATGCTAGAGAAGGTAAACTCAAAACAAAACCCGTCTGACCAACGTGGTATACTAGGTTAATATCCTTACTATTATGGAGGAGGCTTGAGCCGTATAGAGGGCGTATATGAGCTGTAATGATGATGAATAGAAGGAAAACTGAAAAGAAAATAATATAAACATCCCTTTGATATTTATTGTCATCATTTCAGCGTGTATACATGCTATTGTTGGCTCGAACGGCCCTCAAAATAGGCGGCAAATTCATCAAGTATACCATGCTGGTCAGGCAGGTTGATATAGAGTTTTAATTTAAGTACTCAGAATTTATTGATGGAAAACGCTACGCTATTGAATTCTTATACAGAATTCAAAACTTTTTTGGAAGTCAGTAGTTGTAAATTTTAGTGACTTTACCAATGACACAGTTGTCGCAATTTACATAGTAATTAATAACTGTTAATGTTCGTACTCAATGTCACGAACGTAGTTGCAATGTTAGCACTTAGCAAAAAATAGCGTTTTGGCTTTTAATAAACATTATTATAGTTATTAAAACTACGCATTTCCTTATTATTTTGGCATACCAACGTAATATAATGATATATTGCGTGGTAAATATGTAAAAAAATTGTTTACGAGCTAAGATAACCACATGCGGGGCTCGTACCCACGCCTATTAGAAATCCGTTTCAATCGTCCTACCAATTAGACCAGCGTGGGCTTACGTGTGACAGTCAAATTATCTTTTGTATTGTCTGTTATAGGAGACATTTTACACGCTATCTCCTATTTGAAAACCTTTACATATTGTTCCGTTTTAATACCCTAACTTCGATTTTAAATCTAGATTTAAAAACCTTTAACTAATCTAGCATATTAAATGTTGAAATTCATTAATGTAGATAGTAAGGTCTTGTCGTCGTTTTATATACCTAATTTTAAGTGAGAAAATTGTATATAAAAAAAAAGTATAAAATAGATTAACGTCGTAATTATTTTTTAGCTATTTTTACGAGAACGTTTTAAAAGTAAAAAATTAAAAACATAACGTATTTCTATCATTGTCATTAAATCTGTTACTATTTTTGTATCTTATTGTACCACTATTAATGTGACGGAGTAAGAATACTATTCACCAACCTATCTTCCCTAGCCGAGGCCGCGGGTGACGTGACCGGGGGATTAGTCCGTCACCCGCTGAGAGGCCAACCGCGTGAGGAAAGACCGACGTCCTCCCCGAGGGGGGTGCGATGGGAGGGTACCCCAAATAGGGGGTATTCCGTCGGGCCGACCACTGATGTCAAGTCACCCTGCTCCGGTGGTCGGCCCAACGACGAAGGCGACGTGCATCCCGGGTGGGTTGCGGGAGTGCAAGCACGCCCCTCTGTCGCCCCGGACGGAGTGGGGCGAGGAGCGCGCCGACCGCAACCCACCCCCCAAAAAAAAAACCTTTATCTATGGGTGTTGTAAAAGACGACTAAGGGATATAATATCTATTGAAGAGAAGGGAAACTAAAAATAAAACCCTATACCAACCCGCCTGACCTGCGCAATGTATGTACATAGTTGGGTAATTTCATTCTTATCAAGGAGAAGACTCGAGTTCAGCTGTGTGTAGACGTATGTGAGTTGAAATGTATAATAACTTTATGTAAAATACGAAAAACTTATTAATTATTATTAATAAATGCAAATGAAATAAAACTGACGTACATATATGCCATTTTATAAATGAAATATAATAATTATGCCATATAATCATGAATTTAAAGAACAATATAATAATTTTATTAATTAAAAAAAAATATTAATTTAGTTTTTATTTTCATAAACCTGTTTACATTTATAACTAGTCTGACCATGAATATTGTTACAACTTGACATCTTTTTTTTGACATCTTGATTTTTTAAATTCGGTAATCATTCATTTATGTTACGAACTGCGATCAATGTCCGCCATATCCGATATTTCAGAAGAATGGCATGGGGTGTTAAAGATAGCAGAATTGCAGCGATTGTCTTGGGTATGGAGCTGCTGATCATTTTTATGACACTTGAAAAGCATCAGTGCTATATTCGTAAATCGTATTATTGATAGATATATTAAACACAACAATTGACGAAGAGAGCATGGCGGATGCATGCTGTTAGGATTAAAAAGGTTATTAATGCTATTAAAGACAGAATTTGAGAAATGAAATTTTTCCCTGGGATTTTTTCGCGTATCATCAAACAAAACCTGTAACATGGTGCTTATCGTCGCGTCGATGTACAGAATATCTCAGCTAGTTTATTTATGACCGAGTGAGGAAAGACCGACGTCCTATTCGAGGGGGGACGTTGGTCGACGGGAGGGTACCCCAAATATACCCCCTGTATTCCGTCGGGCCGGCCACTGACGTCAAGTCACCCTGCTCCGGTGGTCGGCCCAACGACGAAGGCGACGTGCATCGTGTATACGCCCCTCTGTCGCCCCGGCCACTGACGTCAAGTCACCCTGCTCCGGTGGTCGGCCCAACGACGAAGGCGACGTGCATCGTGGATACGCCCCTCTGTCGCCCCGGACGGAGTGGTGCGCGGAACGCGCCGACCCCAACCCACCCCCAAAAAAAAAGCTAGTATATTTAACTGTAGAAATTGGTTTCAGTTAAAGAAACTAGCTTATTTAAAATGCTTATCTACCAGATATGCGGATGAAAATCACAGAAATATTCTTTCCACTGTTAAAAAATCGCAATTGAAAAGCACTGCAACAAGCAAAATGATAAAGTGTATAATTTCAAAGAAACAAGTGACTGTTTAAGATCATTGTGCGAAACTTCGTAACATTATTTTTTTAGGAATGTATCTTGAACTTTTCAGCAGGACTAGTTATTGGTCTGGTCCAAAAATCAATAACGATCATCAATAATAAAAAAAAAGATTAACAGAAAATAAAGAACAATAAAAATTTAACAACGAATTTAGAAAGAGTAAATCCGTCTGGATTTATTGTGGTGTAGGTACGCGTTTCCATGTGGTGACGCAATAAAAATACAATTTATCACTCCCTATCTTGCTCGCGGATGTCATAAAAGACCACTGAGGGATTTAATACGCATATAACATATGGTAGAGAAGGAAAACTCTAAACAAAACCCTGTACCAACCTGTCTGACCAGCATGGTACAATAAGGTCAATTTTCCTCCCATTGTCGAGAAGGCTCGAGCCCAGTAGTGGGACGTGTATGAGCCGAGATTATGATAAAGTTTAGAGTGATTAATTTGATAATTTTTTTTGTGTACTGTACCGTCGTGTGTGAGTAAAGACTACCATAATGTTCGAAGGAGAACGCATGATTAGCGCCGCCATTTATGATTCGATTCTTTATTGGCGCGGGTTATATTGTATTTATTCTTCACTGGCAACCCGACCTCGCTTCGCATTGGTTTCAGTTGCCTTATCCGCGCAGTTCCCGTTCCCGTAGGAATACCGGGATAAAATATAGTCTATGTTTCTCCCTGATATAGCTTTCCGTTGGTGAAAGACTTTTTGAAATCGATTGGATGGTTTAAGCGTGAAAGCGTAACAAACAAACTTACTTTCGCATTTATAATATTAGTAAGGATGATAAAGCATCGTAACTATCGCGGATAGATATCGTTTCCTGGCGTTTATATAGATACTGCCAATGATAATATGGTAAATAACCTTACTTAATCAAGGCAATCTACAATTAATAATAAGTTAATATAAACTAAGCATAGAAAGTTAACCTCGCATTATGTGAATATGATATGAAAACAATTCACGGTGTTGCATCGAATAAACATAGTTTGATATGATATTAATATTGATTTTTATGTATATTAATTAAATGTAGATGATTGGTTAAGGATATTAAAAAAAAACGGCGTGTGTTATTATGTACCTAAGAAGTTATACTTTTTTTTTGACGTAACCAGACAATTTTTTTTCTTTTTTAATTTGTCCTTTGCGTTATCCTACGCTTGTAGAAAAAACCGGCTAAGTGCGAGTCGGAGTCGCGCACGTAGGTTTCCGTACCATTATCTATAAAAATCGCATTTGTTGTATGGGAAATCTTTATTTTATTTAGTTTTTAGTATTTGTTGTTATAGCGGCAACCGAAATACATAATTAGTAAAAATTTCAGCTATCCAGCTATCGCGGTTCTTGAGATACAGCCTGGTGACAGATAGACGGATGGACAGACAGCGAAGTCTTAGGTGATAGGGTCCCGTTTTTACTCATTGGGTACGGAACCCTAAAAATCACACTAATAATAGGAAAAAAGGTATTAAATATACATTGAAAGTTTTATTATAACGTATTATCTAGTTGATATTGGTGACGATGTCGGATAGCTTACTTAAGGATGATTTTTCGGACGGTATGCGCACGCATCGTAAAAATTTACTATTATTTTTCACCAAAACGCCAAAAGAAGAAAATACAACTTCACCCTTTGTAGGGGTTGATTTTCCTCCACATTAGAAGTTAGGAGAGAAACTGAACTACTATACCCACATTGGTTGGTATAACTTTAATCTTTCGTGGGTGTCGTAGTGTCAATCATAGTATTATCCTACGTTAGTATTCGTAAGTAGAGTATTCCGGGTTAATTTTAGGTGGAGTACTTTTGTTGTACTGGACTGGGGAATAGTTCATCACGCACAGAGACCCTGACTGCGGGAGGGCGTCGACTGTGGATGGCACTCAATAAGGCAACACGTCGGGTCGGCCACGGATATAAAGAATTTGGTATCAGTGGTTAGCCGACGATAGGGAGGGGATACAGTGAGTTATAGGAATGTGTGCCGTCCTTTTGTCGCCTGGGATGGAATGGACGGTTTATGTCCAGCCCATAGCCCGCAAAAAAAAGGAGTAGAGTACTTTTCATCCTCGAAACCTCTGTTGCTGAGAGGGAGAACAATATTTTTTAAACATTAAACATACGAAACCGCCTTTGAATACCTACGAGTGCCTTCTAATAAGTGCCCCTTTGATAAGTGCTCACAGTAGGTCAATTTTCAAATGCTACTATTGAAGATTGGTCGTATGGTGAGGGAGTAAGAATATAATTCATAACTCCTTCTTATCCGTGGATATCGTGAAAGACGACTAAGGGATATGCAGATAACATGTATGGAATAGAAGGCAAACTCGAAACAAAATCCTTTACCAACCCGTTTGATCAGGGTAGTAGGTCAATTTCCCTTCTATTGTTGAGGAGGCTCGAGTCCAGCATTAGGACGTTTATAAGCTGAAATGATGATGATGACTGATTTAATAGCACAAGTAAATTGAAAAAAAAAAATACTATTAGGATTCAGTTTCCATGAATTAAAAGTTAAATATTTATAATATCAAAGATCATACATATATACAACTAGCAACCCGCCCTCGCTACGCTTCGGTTATAGGTTATAGTCGTTTTATCCGCGTAGTTCCCGTTCTCGTGGGAATACCGGGATAAAATATAGCCTAGTTTACGCCCTGATATTATAGCTTTCCATTGGTGAAAGAATTTTTGAAATCGGTCCAGCCGTTTTGAAGATTACCCAGAACAAACAGACAGACAGACAGACAAAAATTTTTTAATTGCTATTTTAGGCATAGGTGTCGTACAAATAACTGTGTGAGCATGAAAAAAGCCTATTATTTTGACATTACAAACAGACACTCCAATTTTATTTATTGGTATAGATAAATTTCGAAGGGCATCACACCATGAAGGCATCACCTATGTAGAATAAATTATTTGATTTGATCAAACAAGGTATATTGCAGTGGATTGATATGTAGAAAGAATGAGTGAAGAGAGAATGACGAAGCGAATATACAAAGCAAGTGTGAATGGGATGGCAAAAAGAGGAAGACCACGCCGTACGTTAATGGATCGAATTGGAGACGTGCTGGTGAAAGGTCATGTTAAGAGTACGTAGAGTACGCGTGATCGTAGAGAATACATGAAGACTTTGATGAGTTTGAGTGAAGCGATCTAAGTATGTCAGGATCGTGGCTTGTGGAAATTCGTAGTTTCTGCCTACCTCTCTAGGAAGCAGGCATGAGGCTATGTATGTATGTAAATTTTTATATATTTGCTGGCATTTTAAAATCATTGATATAAATATTACTATATGTCCTGTATATGAACTGTGATGATGATGATGATAAAACATGTACAATACCAATGCACAAGACTAGTGGTTTCAAAGGCTGTTCCAAATATAGTGCATCAAAAATATGGAATAACATTCCTCCTCCTTTAAGACAAAATACAAGTTTTAACAGATTTAAAAAAAAAAATAAACTATTACTATTATACCGAAATAAAACCATATTTGAGGCGACATTTGTATAACGAACTGATGAATAATTACTTGACATAAACTACAAATTTGTAATAAATACATACGTCAATCGCTGCTCACATACACGCATACGCACCCACATACACACATTCACACACGCAAACAAACACTCAACACTCATACACACAAAATGAAAAAGCGAACTCATCATACATAAGCACATCCTTCATAATTCAATTCATTAATGTTATTTATATTGTTATCATTCTTATTGTAAGTTATTTTATTCTTTTTTCTTTTTGATGTGAAACATCTATAGGCGAGGGTGACCGCGATCGTCGTGTGGCGATTTGACGCCACGCCTTGTGGTCCCCTCTTAATTTACTGTAAATTTTTTTTTTTTTTTTTTTTTTTTTGTGTGTGTACAGCTGTTGGCCGCAGATGGCCTTGACAGCTTGACGCGGACTATGGGTGAGCGCTGAGGGCTCTCAACCCGGAATTTACTGTAAAATAAATATCTGGATATACATATCTAAATTTGTAACGAAATCATGGTGCGATTTAAAATTTTGTACAACGCCATCTAGTGAACCCAAAGTAAATTGTTACCTGTAATGAAAATAAATGTTTATTGAATAAAAATTATCTTTTACTGGAAAAAATCGCCATGTTTTATTAATACTTTATGCCATACTAGTTCCTGACGTAATCTGTTCTTTTATGCATATTTACTTGTTTTATAAATTAATGTATAATAACTTCATAATATAAATATACCAGTAGGTATGGGATTTAGTTTACTTTCAGCTACGAAAAATGGGTAACCGTTTTTATAGGCTTTTATTAGTTTCAGCTGTATTTTTATATATTTATTTCCTTGTATATCACCGCTTTCTTAGGAATTGGATTTTGACTCACTTAAAACAGTCAGATTTCATTTCAAATTTGTAAACTTTGCAATTTGTAAAATTGCAAGGACCAATAACGCTAAAATAATTTAAATAGCTTGTCTTATTATCATTACAGGATTAAAGGTTTCTTTATTAAATATTCAATATATTGGTCTGAGAGTTGGTCGTCAGCTCGATAGATGCCACTATTTATGTTACCTAAATCGCGCACTTCGTGCTCGATTCTGCATAGCTCGATAGATGCCGCTATTTCTGGTTTATAAATTGGACCTATCGTGCAAAAGAACGTCTGTGAACGGATGAAAGTATTTCAAGCTACATTTTGGAAGGTTAATTACTTTTATACTAAATAACGTTACCATAAATATAAGCCGTAAAGTCAATTTTAAAATGGATAATTTATTCGATACGATACCTGCTAAAAAGTACTTATTGACTAAAAGTATCGAATGCAATGTATCGGTATTGAAAGAAAAGTACTCGATACCTAAAGATAAAGTAAGTAAAAGTAATAGATACTTTAATCAGTACGTTACTTATCTTTCGATACTACTCATGAGTTCAGTATCGATACTTTATATTCGATACCGTGTCTCTACTCGTACAAAATAGTTTCGATGTTTCACACCGGCCAGGCGTCCTGAGCGACGGCTTACTTTTTTTTTTCTTTTCTCTTTTTTTTGTTATTTTTCTTTCTTATATATTTGAGGAAAGGGGTTTTCTGAAAACCAGCCCTGCATAATTTCTATGCAGCACAATGCTGAGCATTCCCCTATTGTCAAAATAAATTAAAAACATGTATTTTAATTATTAGTTATTATGTGACAATAAATGCTATTCTATTCTATGTAAAGTTTCTGTCTAATCTTATATCTTTAAATGAACAATTCTTGTAGATATATTTAGAATCTCGGAAACAACTCTAACGATTTTCATAAAATTTAGCATACTAGAGGTTTCGGGGCCAAAAAATCGATCTAGCTAGATTTTATTTATAGAAAATATTATTTTGTCGGTGTTTTTAGCTAATCAATACAATGAGATAAAATGTCAATAGAATAGGAAATTAAATTTCGCCGTCGTTGTCAAGAGTGACAATAGCTCAGTTGGGAAGTGGTCGAGTCGCATTCAAACAGCGTGAGATCGAATCTCAGTATTATTATTTTTCTGATTTTGTAATATTTTTATATTTTAACATAATTTCATCATTTTTATTTTATTTTAATATATTTATATCTAAAAAAAGTTCGTCGAAAATACAATTAACGAAAACATAAATTATACCAGATGTTTAGTATATAATCCGATAAATTTCAGTTTCACAAACATAATACAAAATACGGAGATAATATATTCTCGTAGGTGGTCTAATTTACACATAAACTTGTATTGATATTGTTTCAAGAACACACCAAGTTTGTAGTAAATATTTGCATAGGCTGATGTAATGGTGAAAATTACAGCTTTTCTATTGTAATGATGAGATAATTTTATATTTTGTTGTTATTAAACTCCGACGCAAAAAGAGGAGTGTTATGAGTTTATTGTCGATATCTGTCTCTGTGTGTCAGACTGTGGCATCGTAGCTCTCAAACGGATGCACCGAGTTTGTGTCAGGGATTGTTCAAAATTTTGAATTATATACTTAAACAAAGTGAAATTTAAGTAATTTTTCAAAATACATTTTATTATAGTAGTTTTTTTGTATGCTTTTTTTTTTTTTTTTTTGTATTTTTTGCTGTGTGGTAGCGGCTTCGAATACTACCGACTCTTGCTTTGCTCGTGGGTGTCGTAAAAGACGACTAAGAGCCCTAGATTGACCCGGACCAACTCCATCTGGTACCATTTGGGTCAACGATTACATTCCCAAGGAGGGTTGACGTCAGGCAGGCGGCCGGTCATAAAAGTCATTGCCGAAACTTTTTGCAATATGTCAAAACAGATGACATATTGCGTCGACCCCAAGTAATTGGGATAAGAGCATGATGATGAATGATGAGTTTTTTTGTATGCTGCGAATACTAGCAACAAGACGAGCTATCGACCTTGCGACTGGTCAAAAATTATATTCCCAACGAGGGTTGACGTCGGAGGATGTTGATGATAATAGTCATTTTTATAACAAGTCATGTGATGATAAATTAAGAATATAAATGATCACTTTCCTTTCCAATGGGTGATCGTAAAAGACTATAACGCAAGGCAATTTACACCAATGAAAGAAAAAAACGAAACACCGCCTGATTACCATGATATTGTTAAATTAATTTCACTCCCAAAGTGAGCCCAGCAGTGGGACTCAAAAACGAACATTAGTGTAGCTCTACTAGCAAATGGGGCCAAACGTGGATCCAGTCCAGCTACTTAAATAAAATAACGAGATTATATTTAGGATAACAATCGATGGGAAGCGTCGCGGGTTTTATTCCCACGCAAGGATAATATTTTGTTGCGGAAGGTTCTAGAAACATACAACGAGCGTAGACTATGAATGGTGTGAATGCGAAAGGGAAACTGTCCGGGCTGCCCACGGCTATCAAGTAATCAATACCAGTGGTCGGCCCAATGGCAATGTGAGAAGGAATACGGTGGGTAATGGAGTTTTGCGATGCCCTTTTGCCGCCCTGAACGGAACGGACCGCGTGTCTAAACCATAGCCTGTAAAAATTAGAATAATATTTATTTTATTTATTTATTAATCTTCATGCAACAGGTACAATGGCGGACTTAATGCCAAAGGCATTCTCTACCAGTCAACCATAGGTGATGCAGAGATGAAAAAAGGTAGGTGCATGTTCCGAGATATTTATATTATCCTAAAATGAAAAAGAAAATACATTTTGCATAGATAAATAGGTATATACGAAAATATATAATACATACCAAAGATACATATATACGCAAACACATAGATAGATATCTGGGGGCACGGCAGTGCCCCTGCCAAGTCGAGCAAAAAAAAAAGTAGGGCAGAACGCAACACTGCCGTAACATACTTTTCTCGAAGCAATTCAGGCGATTTTCGACCTATAACTTTGTTGTGAATAAAACTAGAAGCCTGAATTTTTTAGTAATCCAGCAGGCATTGTATACACATTATGTATTTTAAATTTCATTCAATTTGAACCAATAGTTTAAGAATTATAACTAGTCAAAATTTCATAATTTTGTCACTCACTGACTGACTGACCGATCATCAATATTAAAGAGGCGCTTTCAGCAGACATAGCAGCTTCAAATTTAGAATACAATTAGTGTTTAGTGTATAAATGAAGGAAAAATTATGAAACATTGTAATTTTCGGCCAGTTTCCGAGATACTATAACTGCATAAATAATTTTGTAAACCCATATAAATATATAGGATTACAAAGTTACATTTGCAGTTAAGGACATGTAACTTTGTAAAAAATGTCGCCATCATTGCTTTCCTATGGGAATCGTAAAAACCGGCTAAAGACTGCGCAGATGACGTAGTGATTAAGATACCAACGTACCGTGCCAGTGTCACGGGTTCGAATCCAATGCAAGACAACACCTTGTACGATCCACAAATTGTTGTTTGGAGTCTGAATGTAATTTGTGTCGGTTAATTATATGATCTTTCCGTATGGTGACGAAGTAAGAATACAATTCACCATTCTCTATCTTGCCCGTGGATGTCGTATAAGACGACTATGGGATATAATATGCACATACCGTCTGTGCAAGAGAAGGAAAACTCGAAATGAAACCCTATATCAACATGTCTGACCAGCATGGTATAGTGGGTCAAATTCCCTCCCATTGTGGAGGAGGCTCGAGCCCAAAAGTGGGACGTATGAGGGCTGCGATGATGATGCGATGGTGAATTATATGTTTGTAAAGTCCCGCACAATATAAGGATTATTATTCCCTTAATGCAAGGCGTTATCATTTAAAGAAAAAAGATTCAACAGGAGAGTGGGCAATAGCTTTTGCCGGGGAAAATGTATGATGTCTCACTGGGAAACCAACCCGGTTACCAAACTGAGCCAAGTCATTCTGTTTATTTAAGACATAAAAGACCTTTAATATTGATATAGTCACTATAAGAAGTTGTTAGGTTAGCTAGTTACGTAATAACTTAAGAAGAAAGGTGCCTTATGCAGGGACTGAATGAGTTAACTGACTTGGTATACCATGGATCTCACAACTTTTTATGGTAGAAGAACTCAGTTGCGAGGCTTGGCTTTTTTACAAGTTTTGTTTTTGATGGTATGATATATATATATTAAGATATATAAATATATACATACATATATATACACAGTATATATACATAATTATAAGGACATTATATCAGTTGTGATGATTCTGCCAACTCGTTTAAACGGCACCAACGATTTTGATGAAAATTGGCATACTAGAGGTTTCGAGGCCAAAAAATCGATTTAGCTAGGTTTTATTTATAGAAAATGTTGTTTTGTCAGTGTTTTTAGCAAAACAATATAATGACATTAAATTTTAAAAGAATATGAATTCAAATTTTGGCGTCAACGTCATGAGTTACGATAGCTCAGTTGGGAAGTAGTGCAGTTTCCTTTTAGTATTGTTTTAGCATTCAAACGGCGTCGGATCGAATCTCGGTGTTATTATTATTCTCTTTTTGTATTTTTTTCATTATTTAATTTTTCTTTTTTATTAATATATATCTAAATAAATTCGACAAAAATACAACAAAAATATTCCGATCGAAGCTCGGTCAACCAGATATTTTTATTATATACCATACGGACACTAACAGTTAATTTCGGAAACTACGACTACTAAGATATAACAATACCAGTAATAGCCAAGCTGATAGCTGACAGCCAGGGTTAGTAGTCATTCCATATTACGATATCTGCGTGGAATCATTATATCAGTTGGCATTGGTCCATGTGGTGACGGAATTAGATTACAATTCACCACTCTTTTTTATCTTGCCCGTGGATGTCGTAAAAGACGACTAAGGGATTTAATACGCATATAATATCTATCCAAGAGAAAAAAAACTCGAAACAAAACCTTACCATCTGACCAGCATGGTATAGTACGGTAAATTTTCCTCCTAGCGGAGGAGGCTAGAGCCCAGCAGTAGGACATAGGTGAGCCGAGATGAGTTGATTTATGTTGTATAAGTTAAGAACGTGTCAAGCGTCTATTACTCGTTATGTCTACTCGGTACAATGAATCAGATTCTTATTATTTATTTAATAGAAACTTAAATAATAGTATTCTGTTTTACTATGCTAATAAAATTATAGCTTACGATTCGTTAAGTGGGTTAAGTTTATAATAATTACGTGAGATAGTAAAACAAGAATCACTTCCAGTCATGGCGCATGGAATGCCATTTGTTATTAACAAAGACCTTGCTACATTTATTCAATGTTTATTTTTTATTTAAATAAGTAGTTGTATTGTATCTAATTATAATACAACACATTTAATTTCATGAAATAAAATTACATTAACGGTCTTTTATAAGCTAATGTTTGCTCCTATCAGATATTTTAAACATATCCAAACCCAAACTTACACATAATTTCTTCTTATAACCATAATGTTAAAAGAAGACATACGCCAACAACTCCGTGTCAACTGTGACTACACAGATGGTGTAGTAGTTAAAATACCGATTTACTATGCCAGTGTGGTGGGTTCAAATACCACGCAGGACTGTGGTCCTTTGTCCCGATACCGAGACGGAGATGGGGGTGGCGGTGGTGCCTATGCGCGTAAAATCCACCGCCCTCAGCCCCGACGGTGTGCCCACCCGTATGCTGGCCCTGGTCTTCGAGCACCTGGGACCACGCCTCAGGAGACTGTTTGATGCTTGTTTGGCGTCCAGGCAGTTCCCTAGGTGCTGAAAAGAGAGGAGGCTGGTGCTCCTGCCGAAGTTCCCGGAGTCGGCCTCGGCCTACAGGTACATCGTGCTGCTTGATGATGCAGGTAAGCTGCTGGAAAGGATCCTGGCTGTCCATATCGAGCGGCACCTCGTTGGGTTTGAGCTAGATCTGTCGGACGCCCAATTGGGTTTTAGGCCCCTCCTAAAACCAAACTGTGCGTTCGACGATCGCAGCCTTGCTGCGCCTGAGAGCCGTGGTGACAGAGGCTATCACCGGCGGAGGAGTGCTGTTGGTAGTGCCAGGCAGTCATCTCGCGGAAGGAGACGGCGAAACGTGCGCGGGAGGAATGCCTCCACGACCGACGACGCGTTCCGTTGCTGGCGACTTGGGCGGCGCAGGCGCGAGACCTGCACCTGATCACGGCCTAGCCGAGGCCGCGAGTGACGGAACCGGAGATTAGCCTCTCACGCGCAGAAAGGTTGACCACGCGACGGCTACCGGCGTCCCGAAAGGGACGTCAAGAGGAGAGGGGTACCCCAAGGGGGTATTCCGTCGGGCCGACCACGGCAGACAAAGAACTCAGTACAGGTGGTCGGCCCAGCGATGAAGCCGACGTGTTACGGTGGGTTATGGGGCCGCGCGCCGCCCCTCTGTCGCCCCGATTGGCGAGTGCGCTGACCATAGCACTCTCTAAAAAAAAAAATAAAAAAAGGACAACACTTTGTGCGATTTAGAAATTATTGTTCTGAGTCTGGATGTAATTAGTATCCGTTAATTATATGTTTATAAGTCCCTGGTAATACGAGAATTATTTCCTTAGTGCAGGCTGTTGTCTTTAAAAAAATAAAAATTAAAAAGAAATGGGATAGCGACAGGGGGATGATGTTTTGGTACAAATAAATGATTTTATTTGTTACTTTAAAATATTAATTTTATGGAAATCTTATAAAAAGGCAATAATCTTCCTCTAGGATATTAGATCGCTACTCACACAAGCGTAGATTGTCATTATATGGATATAATTATAATCATTAATTTGTATTAATCATTAACCTGCTCTTATCCCAATTATTTGGGATCGACTGATTTGTACTGTACTTTTTTTCATTCATTGCGTAAGTTTTGGCAACAGTTTCATGATCGCTGCCTGCCTGACCTGAACCATGGGATTGTAATTGTTGATCAGACGTCATCATATGAAGACCAGGCCGATAAAGCACTTAGTCGTCTTTTATGACATCCACGAACAATGTAAAGGTAATATTGTAGCCACTACACAGTTAATGACTAAAACTTAGAATAATAACGTATAGAAGGTAAGTTCACCCACAAAAAGTGAAGCATTTCAATTGGAGCCTAATGGAGCTTACGCCGGAACCTTCCGTAATGTACAAGTCATTATACTGCACGTACGTACGCAACTCTTAAAAAATAAATAGGTAATTATGACGGTTTGTGCATTCAAATGGTGTCATAACACATTTGTAAAACTTAAAAAGGTTTTTAACGTCACTTTTAAAAGTATTTCGACGATTTAGGTTAATAAAAACAAAATTTGATTTCATAAAATTGTATAGTGGTGTGCGTGTGTACGTGTGTAATCGTCTGCGCGCCATTAGTGTTTTTAGATTCAAATTTCGAACCTTCGAAGTATTGACACTATCCTTCTATACGTTATTATTCTAAGGACTAAAACGCCAGAAAACGAAAACAGTTAGATTATGGATAACACCTGTATAATGTGTATGTAGGTATTTCCGTGTGGTGACGGAGTAAGAGTACAATTCGTAACCCGTTATCTTGCCTGTGGATGTAATAGAAGACGATTAAGAGATATGACATGCACATAATATTTATGCAAAAAAAGAATAGCTCGAAATAAAACCTAATATTTCTGACCAGCGTGGTATAGTAGGGCAATTTCCCTTTTATCCACCCTATTATTCCACTTTCGGGTTACCAGTCCTGCTATAAAACTACTATTAAATTATTTTTAGTAAAATAACTATTACCTTTTTTCATAACCAGAAAAGCCAGACTTATTTTATTTACACTTACCGCTGCGATCACCCACAGCATGAGCAGTGAAGTATAAAAATAAATATGAAGATAGAAGAACGTACAAGTTGAGGGGAGTGATCAATCTAGTGGTTAACTCGTGATCGGGTGCTGTTTGTGAGATCTGGTCCAGCTATGGTACTTTTTCACTATATTTAATAACTATATTATGGTTCGAAAGGCGTCACACTGGAGCTATTAATAGGCATGTTGTTGTATGTAATCTTAATTTACAAAAATTAAAAGAATACAATCCCACTGAGTTTCTTACCGGATTTTCTCAGTGCGGTGCGTTTCGATCCGGTAGTAATCTAAGTTAAAATGTAAAAAAAAATATAATATGTAAGTGCCCCCGCGGCTTTTATACATAATAAATGATTTGAATTTACAAGTGTCTCGTTCTCAACCGTTCATTTCTGCCTATATACGTTCCACTTTTGGACCTCATACGCCTCCAGAATACAAGGGAAATAAGTGCTTACTATAAGCCACGCTGGTCAGAGGAATTGGGTTTTATTACGAGTTATTCTCTTTTAGATATTGTATGCATATTACATCCCTTAGTTATCTCTTACTACATCCACGGGTAATAATACGGGTAGTAATAAGGAACAGTATTATTTATAATTTTAAGATATCCATCCTTGAGGTTCTGCGATATCGCATACATTCTTGTACGTTCACACGCGTACCTGGTGGGAGTTAGCTGTGAATTAGCCACAACTCACACGGTAAGATAATGTGCCTAAATGTAAGTCGTTTCCTGGTACTTAAACTGTAATGTATTTTAGGAAACTAATCTAATTTTTTATTGACTTCAAAAAAAGGAGGAAGTTGACAGCCTCCTCGTTCATTCGACTGTATTTTTTCTTTTTTTAATGTTGTTACTTCAGAACTTTCGACTATATAGGTGAATCGATTTTGATTATGCCTTTTTGAAGTGAAACTTCTTTGTACGCATGAGAATAAAACTTTTACTGATGAAACGCAATTTAGTGACACGAAAATATGGACCGTTTTTGTCCAAGAAAAGGGAGAGATCAATTGAGACGGATTGAGAGTGAGAAAGGAGGAACATAGTACTCGATACTCGATTTCGTCTCACTGCTGGGCGCTAACCTCCTCCACAATAGGAGAGTAATAGAACTACTACGCTAGTCAAACGGCTTAGTATAAGTTTTTTCGAGTTTTTCTTCTCTTGCACAGATTTTATTTGCATATTATATCTTTAATCGTCTTTTACGGCTCCACAGGCTAATTATCGGATGGTAAATTGTATTCTTATATCGTCATTACCTGGCAAATAAGATAAAATCATTAGGATTTTGAATTGGCAAAAGTGTACCTTGAAATTGAAATTTAATAAACTGTGACCGTAATTATAAGCCTTGATTAAATAAATCATTATCTATTAAATCATAGCGGATATAATATTTAACATAGGGCAATGATGTAATATCACTTTAAATTATATCATTTGAATTTTTGAAATAAAATATTTGAACTAAGTACATGTAATGTTAACATTGTGATATTAAAATTAACATAGCTAAGTAAACACACAAAATAATTTGTAATTTATTCAAATATATATTATTTATATTCTTCAAGATGGGTATTTGTGCTTATTTGGTACGCTGACTGAAGTTAAAAATATAATTCGTCTATTACTTCATTTTTTTCGTGTGGTGACGGAGTAAGAATACAATTCACTATCTCCTCTTTTACCCGTGGGTATCAAATCAAATCAAATCATTTATTCTGCATAGGCCCCTTAAGGGCACTTACTTATTGTCAAATTACACGTTTGAATACAATACAATAATCTACCACCGGATCGGAACGCGGCTGAGACACAGACTGAGAAGATCCGGCAAGAAACTCAGCGGGCAGTAATTTTTTTCTTAGTCTTTTAAATGTACATAATATTATGCTTCGTACAACATATATGGTATTAGCTCCAGTGTGATGCCCTTCGAAATTAAATATATGTATAAATTTTCAAGATTTAATGCAAGACAAATAAAAAATTAAAGCATAAAGAAAGGAAGAAAATATGGCTGGACCAGATCCCACAAGCAGCACCCGATCACGAGTTAACTACTAGAGCAGCCATCACTCTCCTCAACCAAATTAGAGGGAAGGGAGTGACCAGCCCCACATAGCTACCGCAAGCAGAACCTTATTCAGTGAGCATGACCAAACCATAAATAAAAAAACAAAACGAACTACAACTACTACTATACCTACTATAAAAAACCACTAAGTACTATAAAATAAACTACGAACTATAGGTATGCAAAAAAGAGATCAAAACCAAAATTTGACAGGCAAAACACGCTACGCTGTACAATCACAAGAGTAAGAGAAAAAAAAAAATTAAATAAAACACCTGTGAATTCATACAAGTTAGGAGTACCATAAAGCTGTAACAATTACAATAACATTAATTGCTTAATGAGGAGCTGTCGTATCTATCGTAAAAGACGACTAAGGAATTAAATATGCTTATAACATCTATACAAGAAGACAACTCGAAATAAAACCCCATATCAACACGTCTGACCGCGTGGTAAAGTAGGTCAATTTCCCTCCTATTGTGAAGGAGGTTCGAGACCAATAGTAGGACGTATATGAGCTGAAATGACGTTGATTATTACTCCATTGGGGTTAGTTGTTCCGAGGGAAGCCAGTCTATACCAAGCTGGTCTAAGTTGGTCGTTATTTAGATTAAACCGCCTTGTTACTGTTATATTCCACTATTTCGTTCCATTTTGCCGTGTGGTGACGGAGTAAGATTACAATTCATCACTCGCCATACAGCTCCATGGGTCACCCTTCCGAGTACCTACTTTCTGGCCAGCATGGTGGATCTTCCTTTCGGGTACCGTCCCTCTCCGATACCTTCCAAGGCGTCGCCCTCACGTGGTCAGCCTTTCTCTCGGTGACGGACTATTCCCCAGTCCAGTCATCCACGCCTGCGGCTAGAGTGACATCAGACGCAGGTATGCCAATTAAAGATAAAGTATTTTATAAATTATATTTGGTTGTGTAGTCTCTTTTGTTTCTCTTTTTTTTGGGACAGTCTATGATGTGATTACACAGCATCCGAGCTGTCCGGAGCGATGGAATGGATTGTGTGCAACTCCATAACTTGCTGTATACGTACTTTTACATCGCCATGTGGGCGGGATACCAGTATCCGGTTCTTGTCATCGGTGGTCCAGCAGGTTACTATTTCAGATACCATCTCGTGTCGACGTCGAGGTTTGGATTAAGCTCAGAAGTCCACTGTTCATGTAATGGAATAATCCCTGGTCCGATTACAAATTTACTTCACGCTCACTATTTAGACCCTACTGAATAAACTAATAAAAATTAACTAAACAAATTATAAAAAGCATAAACAATGCATATCATTCAAAAGACGTGGATATAAACTTGATTTTGAAAGGAAAAGTATTTTGTCACTTTCGTTTACTCAAAGTAACGTTTGATACATACATATTTATATTTCTTTTAGTATATTATGTGGAGACGGAGTAATTCCTACTCTATCCAAGGTCGACTTGCCTTGAAAACTGAAAAATCGTATGAAACCTCTCTGACCAGTGTGGTATAGTGGGTCAATATCCCTGCTATCGTACTGCTGGAGCCCTCCAGCCTCATCTGCGATAGGAAGGAGAACACAAATTGGGAGGAAAGGTGTGACTTGTATGAGCTGAAATGATGAAATTCACACATCATCTTCTTTCTGCTCTTATACCAATTAATTAAGATAAGATACTTTTTTGTGAAAATATGTGTCGATAAAGGTCTTAAAAAATCATATAATTAACACGATTCAACATGTTTTGCCATTGTAGGCGTAAAAATTATTATAATATTAATTATTTTCACTTATATAATACTAGCTGACCCAACAGACGTTGTTATGTTTAAATCTAAAAAAATCGTCTGCCTTGGTCTTCCTCTTCCAACACTTCCGTTCACCTTCGCTCTATAAATTCCCCTTGTCAATCTCCTTTCATTCATTCTCTCTACATGACCGAACCAACTTAACTTAACTTTTTCAATCCTTGTCACTACATCTACTTTCATACCACAACGTTCCCTAATCACTCTGTTCTTAATTGTATCACTCAATTTCAAATCAATCATGCTCCGCTCTCATGTCCACAGCATTAATTCTACTTTCGTGCTTCTTCTACAATATCCAGCTTTAACATCCATACATTAGGGTTAGTACAAGCAAGCCCCTATGCATAGCCAGGCGAGCCTTCCTAGACATACTCTGGCTGCCCATAAACGTGCGCAAAGCGGCATTCACTGTATTTCCCTAACACACTCTTCTTTCAAGTGAATAATTGGGAAATTAATAATATGCAATATATTTATATATTTGCCTAAAAAGATCACCGTAATCAACAATTACTTGGAATCGGTCCAATATGTACTTCTATTTCAAAGTACATATTCCAAAAATTTTAGCATTACTTTTATGTCTGGCCGCCTGTCTGCCGTCAATCCTTCTTGGCATTATAATCCTTGACCAGACGGCATTAAATGGAGTTGGCGGGAGTAAAGTCTTATTTTACACCCACGAGTAATGTAAGAATTGGTAGTATTTGTAGCTGCCACCATAAATCAACACCTAACAAGGTATATAAAATTAAATTACCTGAAATGTAAATTATGTTGTTCCAATGCCATCTAGTAGCCACACGATGCAATTAGCTACAATTCATGCTACTTTACCATTCAATTTTTATTCGTTAATATACTTTGTTTAAATTACTGCGCCATCTCTTATCGAAATATAAAACCTTCGGTCTTTTCAAATGTGCTTGATTTATTTAGGACCGGAGTTTATTTTTTTACGCGGCTACGGAGGGTTATGATTTTGACAGGCTATGTATGTATGTTTCCCTAGCCGAGGTCGCGGGTGACGTGACCGGGGATTAGTCCGTCACCCGCCGAGAGGCCGACCGCGTGAGGAAAGACCGACGTCCTCCCCGAGGGGGGGACGTCGGTCGATGGGAGGGTACCTCGGGTAGGGGGTATTCCGTCGGGCCGACCACTGATGACAAGTAACCCTGCTCCAGTGGTCGGCCCAACGAAGAAGGCGACGTGGTGTTCGGGTGGGTTGCGGGTGTTGCGTGCTTAAGCGCCTCTGTCGCCCCGGACGGAGTGGTGCGGAAGCGAGCCGACCGCAGCCCACCCCAAAAAAAAAATGTATGTATGTTTATTTGCCTGCCTTCCTCCACTACTTATTAGAACCGGATAAATGAGATATCGTTAGAAGCGTCTAGGTCGTCTCTTGGTTATATGCTATATGATATGTCACTGAATCTAATATGGTGCCGTTTAAAGGTCTTAAAGTATTGTGTTAAAAAATAAATTTGAGATAAATATGTCGTATTTCGTATCATTATAAAGGACGTTAATTGTACATTTTAAAAATGTATCTATATTATTAGCATTTGCTCGTGACTTTATCCGTATTTATCCGATAACTAGTTTTTTGTCGTAGTTGGGTTTCAGTTTTTACTTTTATGTTGTAACGACTTCAAGAAAGGATATCCTCCTTCCTGATTCGGTTGCATAATTTTATTAGGCGACTTCAAAATGAAAGATAATAATTCAGTCATATACATAAAATGATTTGCATAATGTAATTTTTTCTTTATTATCGTCATCATCATTACAGTTCATATACGCCCCACTACTGGGTTTGAGCCTCTTAGCCGTAATAGGAGGGAACTTGTTCTAATATACCACGCTTCTCAGACGGCATATATGGTTTTATTTTGAGTCTTGCTTCTCTTGCATATATTTTATATCCAACTAGCAACCCGCCCTCGCTTCACTTCGGTTATAGGTTATAGTCGTTTTACGCGCGTATTTCCCGTTCCCGTGGGAATATCGCGATAAAATATAGCCTAGTTTACGCCCTGATATTATAGCTTTCCATTGGTGAAAGAATTTTTGAAATCGGTCCAGCCGTTTTAAAGATTATCCGGAACAAACAGACAGACAGACAGACAGACAAAAATTTTTTAATTGCCATTTTAGGCATAGGTGTCGTGCAAATAATCGTGTGAGCATGAAAAAAGCCTATTATTTTAACATTACAAACAGACACTCCAATTTTATTTATTGGTATAGATTATCCATATATAGTCCTTCGTATAGTAACGAGGTAAGAATACAATTAATAACCCCTCCTTTGCCCGTGGGTATCGTAAAAGACGACTAAGGGGTATGATATGCAAATAACAACATTCCAGTGGAGAATGAAAACTGGACATAAAACCATTCATAATTCATCATCATTCTGCGTATCGTTGTCCACTGCTGGAAGTAGGCCTTCATCATTTTTAAAGTGAAACTTCTTTAGAATCGTTGTGATTTCAAACTCGATGAAACGAAAAAGCGAGTCCATAGACACACAAACACGTAAATGTATAGGATTCAGCCGGCGAGAGACTGAGATAAAGGATAAAGGATAATTGATAAAGGAGTTACACTTCCGATATGTGTAGTTTGTAAACACACTCTTTTTTTATCACAAAGTGCGGTCCTGTGCCAGCTGCATTGAACGATGTCTAGCAACTTTCACCAGGTTGTCGGTCCATCTAGTTGGGGAACGTCCTACACTGCGCTGTTAGATACGTGGTCATCGAGAACCTCTCTTCCCTAGCGTTTGTCGGTTAGTCGAGCGATTTGACCTGATTATTGCTACTTTAGCGTGCTATATCGGTTACACTCGTTCTTCTTCGGATTTTCATATTTTGGATTCTGTCTCGAAAAGAAACCCCAAGCATACGCTCCATAGTATGCTAAGTGACTTTGAGCGTGGTTATAAGGCCTACATTCTTAAACAAAGGCGGGGCTTCTTCGCTGTTGATTTGATCTGGTCATTATATTCTAAGTGAACATTATCATGAAAGGTCTAAAAAAATCGATTCAAATTATAAGATATCCACAAATAACATAGTAATTATACTCATAGATTTTGTAAAACCAATTTCATCATCATCGCAGATACGTCCCACTGTTGGGCTCCGGCCTCCTCCACAATGGAGGGAATTTGACCTACTATACCATGCTGGTCAGACATGTTGGTATAGGGTTTTAATTCGAATTTTCCTTCTCTTGCACAGATTTTATGTGCATATTATATCCCTTAGTCGTCTTGTACGACATCCACGGGCAGGATAGGGAGTGGTGAATTGTATTCTTACTCCGTCACCACACGGAAAACCAATTTACATGTGAATTTTGTAGATAAATTACATTATACATTTATTATTTTGTCTCATATTAGTTTAAACACCAGGTTGCGGGGCGTCAGCTTTCACCCATAGCCCGGGCAAAGCTGTGAAAGCCATCTGTGGCTAACGGTTATACACACAAAAAGTTTGCGTGTACTTATGTACGCACATAAGAAGTTATACTTCTTTGGCGCAATAAGATAAAAAACTTTCCAAAAATTTTATCCTTCGCGTTATCCTATATTTCTAAAAAAAACGACACTAATAATAGGAAAAAAGGTATTTAATACATTGAAAGTTTTATTATAATGCATTGTCTAGTTGACATTTGGGATGGAGTACGCGCACATCGTAAAAAATGTTGTCTTGCTAACTTCAGGGTTGAGTAACGGCATGGCAACGTAGTCCTTAAATGTAGGCCTCATAACAAGGCTCAAAGTCGCTCAGCGCGCTATGGAGCGGGCTATGCTCGGGATTTCTCTGTGAGATAGAATCCGAAATGCGGAAAGTCGCAAAAGAACGGGTGTGGCCGACATAGCACGAAGAATTAGCTTGCTGAAGTGGCAATGGGCAGGCCACATCGCTCGACGAACCGACAACCGCTGGGGAAGAAAGGTTCTCGAGTGGTGACCACGTATCGAACGACCCAGTGTAGGATGCCCCCCCACTAGGTGGACCGATGACCTGGTGAAAGTTCCTGGGCGTCGTTGGATGCTGACGGCACAGAACCGCACTTTGTGGCGTAACATGAGAGAGGCCTACGTCCAGCAGTGGACGGCGATGGGCTGAAATGATGAACTTCAGTTTTTCGTGATGGTGTCCGCGCACATCGTAAATTTTACTTTCATAATTTTTCCCTAAAGTGCCAAAGGAAGTATAACATCAACAATGGTTTTAAGAATTCATCATAGCTGTAAAACGTTTGTTTGACCAGCCAATGCTAATGATTTCTGATGTTTACGCGAGTATTATACATTTTAAATAAAACTACTTTACGGATTTTATCGCGTTTGTATTTGATTTTTGAGATTTGACCCACAATAATAATAACTTAAGATAATTTTATAAATTAAAACCAATTAGTAACATAAAGTAAGCCGTCTTCAAAATTAATATTAATTTAGCATCATGTCACCTGAGTTTTCTTGCCGGATCTTTCTCAGTGTGGCCGTGTTCCGATCCGGTGGTAGTATACTAGATTATTATTTAGTTTTTAAATATAATTACTATTAATTTTAATGTTTAATAATTACTAACCATAAACAATATAATTTTTTCATATAGAATCATTTTCTTCTTACACTGGCAATAAATTTTGTATCAAAATGTGGTTCAATATTTAATAACTAATTTCTGTATCGGGTAGATCATTATAAATTTTCTGCAGTAACAATGACTTGTTGGACGTGAGACATCTTAGTCCACCCGTGACCATGAACGCTATAAAGTGTTCGAAACGTCGGATAATCAAAAATCAAATACAAACGCGATAAAAACAGCCAATGCTACTTAAAACGTGTTTTAAATCCATTAACTTTAGAAGCAATTGCTAAGGCAAGTTGTTATATCTTTAAGAGGGCTCAATAATCTCTGTCTGCCAATCTGCCTATTAATTTAATAAGAAATTCAATTGAAACGCAAATAGATAATATCATTTGTACATTTTCGTGTACAAGTTCGTTGACTTCATAACGATCGATGAACAATTTTTCTCGTTTTGATTAAAATATACTGTTGTTATACAAATAATGTACTAACAACTCGCCCTCGCTTTGTTTCGGTTTCAGTCGCCTTACCCGTGCAGTTTTCGTTCCCGTGGGGATACCGAGATAAAAAATAGCTTATGTAACTCCCTGACATTATAACTTTCCATTGGTGAAAGAATTTATGAAATCGGTTCTGTAGTTTAAGCGTGAAAGCGTAACAAACAAACTTACTTTCGCATTTATAATATTAGTAAGGATGATCATTATTCTTACCTATATAAGTCTCATTGTTGGGCTCGGATCACTTACACAATGAGAGGGAAATATACCTATTAAACCATGCTGGTTTGATGTGTTGGCATAAGGTTGTATGTCGAATTTTCCTTCTTTTGCGTTGATGTTATCTGCATATCACATCATTTAAGTTTTTACTATACCCTGTCTGTACAAGAAAGGGGTTGGTGGATTGTATACTTACTCTGTTACCACAACAGAACTTTGAAACTGAAATTTGAAAATTTTGCATAGGTACCTTTTTTGAAACGTAGACGGGTGAGATTGAGACCGAGCTTCTTCTTCTTTTTTTTTGCTTTGGTAATCAGCTCTAATACGAGCTATTTTTGCCATATTTCTTTTCAAATTATTAGTTTCTTCACGTCCGTAATGGTCCGTCAGTAAGTCAAATTGTCGCCTTCAACAGTGTAATGGCCACTGTTATTGGTGAGAATTTCGGTGAAAACAAAAAGGTAGGTATAGCAGTATTATATCATATTCATTACACCTCAGCAGCTCTGCCGCTATATATTACATAAAATGCCATCAAAAATATTTAATATAACACGTTAAAATACTAAGATATTGAATATAATACAAGAACACCACATGACACTTCCAGATTCCCGTCAAAATCCGAGACCGAGTTTTTTGGAAAATCCTATTTTTTTTTTGTTTATAAATGATATTTTAGTAATGATTCCATGACTTTCTCATTACAATCGTTGCCATAGTAACATGTTAAACGTTGCTATGGTGACCGTTGCAAGCGTAACTTTGGCTTAGGCCAATATATGGTATTACTCTATGGGCCGGACTCTAGAGCCGGAATTCCTACCTGAATTCAGAGTCGGAATTTATAATTTGAATACCGGCAATACTAAAACATATCTTAAGAAATCAGATAAATCAGTAATCCCGTGTTTCTCAGCTCAGGCAAACGTCTTGAATATGGAAGAAGGATTCATAATCTAATTCCGGTGTGTTTGTGCTCGCATGTTCGAATGTATAGAAACACGCGCGTTATGAGATCATAATCTAAAATATTCCTATCCTGAATTCAGAACGCTCGTCAGTATTATTCTTACAGATCGATCTGAGAAAATCATAATCTAAAATCATCAGAATGTATGTAGGGCATAATTGAATTGTATGCAATGCCGGGCTTTCTGAATGACTAATATGAATTCAGATTATGGATTCAGAGAGGAATTCCGGATGTATGAGTCCAGCCTAAATGATCTCAACTCATATTCGTCATACTATTGGGCTCGAACCTCTCCCAAAATAGATGGGCTATAATTCTACTAAACCTCGTTAGTCACACGTGCAGGTATAGGGTTTTATATTAAGTTTGCCTTTTATTGCATTGACATTACATTCATATTATATCCCTTAGTTGTCTTTTACGACAACCACAGGTGGTATTGTATTGGTGTATTGTATTTTTAGATAGATAGATAGATAGATAACTCTTTATTTGTACACCGATTACAAAACAAAATACAAAAACTTAAATACTAACATAACACAGAATGTACAAAGGGCGGCCTTATCGCTATAAGCGATCTCTTCCAGGCAACCTTGGGATGGAAATGGTAGAACAGAGAGATGGTAGGTAGTTTACTGCTGGTAGTAATGGAGATCAGTGTAAATAATATTTATAAGTCATAGATAACGACTATATAATAAATTGTATAACTTGTAAAATAAAAACAATATAAAACAATAAATAGTACATAATAAGAGACATAAATATATATACATATACACATTACACACATAGATATACACCTAATACCTACATATGCAGACATTCACATACATATACGTACACATCTATATATATATTAGGGACTTGCATATTAGGTACTTAAAAGAAACAATAAATAAATATTACAGCGACAAGTAGTGATCGGTCAACTTT
Organism: Lymantria dispar; assembly: GCA_032191425.1. Lineage (NCBI taxonomy): Eukaryota > Metazoa > Arthropoda > Insecta > Lepidoptera > Erebidae > Lymantria > Lymantria dispar. The sequence goes on from CM063457.1 coordinate 24,561,127, forward strand.
TTTTTAAAAGCAGCTAAAGTTTGGCTTTGTCTAATTGTTACGGGCAATGCATTCCATAGTAAAGTAGCCTTTACAGTAAAAGATTTACCCATGAAATCCGTGTAGTGGGTTGGTATCTTTAATTTCAGATTCTCCGATGATCTCAAGGATCTTGTGTGAGTATCATGGAGGTAATTAAATCGCTCTTTAAGATAAAAAGGAGTCGTTGGACTAAATAGAATGTTATACAACAACGCAAGTGTATGAAAATTCCGGGGTAGGCGAATTTTAATCCATCACCACACGGTACTGTCCCGGTATTCCCACGGGAATACTGGGACAGTACCGTGGATTAAATATAAGCCTAAGTTACTCCTTATATAGACAGCTACTTGGTAGTAAAATATTATCAAAATCGGTCCAGCCATTTTAAAGATTACCTCAAACAAACTGACAGACCGACAAAAACATTTTAAACTGTATTTTAGGCATAGGTGTCGTGCAAATAACCGTGTGAGCATGAAAAAAGGCCAGTATTTTGACATTACAAACAGACACTTCAATTTTATTTGTGTAGATTTTAAATTATAATATTTAGAATTTTTTACAATGAATATTTCGCAATCTGATTCCTTTTGAGAGCATCCAGTGCGTACAATCTAGAGTTGTAGGTATCTATGAATCATCTCTCTTATGTGACGGAAACAAAGTTGCTCGGGTCAGGTTGTATTTATTTTAATACGTGAGATTTATTAACATCGCATTAAAAATTGTCCATGTAGTGACGGAATAAGAATACAATTCACTATCATATCTTGTCCGTGGATATCGTAAAAGACGACTAAGGGATATAATATGCATATAAGATCTATGCAAGAGAAGAAAATCTCGAAACAAACCCCTATGCCAACCTGTCTGACCAGCATGGTATCATCACCATCACAGCTAGGGTTGTAAGGTCGTCAAACCTAATAGCCGGACAGACCAGCCAGTTTGGCCGGACATTTGGGTAGAAAGGCCGGTCACCTTACATTATTGAGGATTTTGTGTTTTAGTATTATTGGGTACGACAAAAAAATGTATGTAAAATTAAGCTTTTTGGATTATTATGAGAACAGTCGACTCGCCTGCGCTCGGCGCTACCTCGTTTGGGAAATGTAAAAAGCTTAATAAAAGCCGGACACTGATTATTTTGGCCGGACACGCAATTAAAAAACCTACCTATGTCCGGCTTTATCCGGACGCCTGGCAACGCTAATCACAGCCCACTTATATCCCACTCTTGGGCTCAGACCTCCACCACAATGGGAGGAGATTTAACATACTATGGTATGGTGGTCATTTCGGCTGGTCAGAGATTTTGGTACAGGGTTTCATTTCGAGTTTTCCTTCTTTTGCATCGATATTATCCGCATATTATATCCCTTGGTATTAGGGAGGAGGAGGAGGAGAAGATAGGGAGTGGTGAATTGTATTCTTACGCCGTCATCACATGACAAGGTATAGTAAGGTTAATTGCCCACCTATTCTGGAGGAGGCTCTAGCCCAGTAGTGGGACGAGGATGATGATAATTAAACAATTATATTAGACTAGCTGATGTTGAATCAGGCGGTGATGTTGAATCAGGCGTTGATCTGTACAAATCTAAAGAAATAGTAAAAGGAATTCTCCTTGTAAACGATCGCAGCGCCACCTACCGGTTCTAATTATTAATCTAAACCGAATAGTTTATAAAAATGCATATCCAATGGAATAACCACGAAAAAAATCATCAAAATCGCTCCAGCCGTTTCGAAGGAGTTCAATTACAAACACATGAACAGAAGATTTAGAAAGAAATTTATGTTTTAAAAAAATCAGTTTATGACCTTTAGTAGACTCTTACAATAATAGTAGGAAAGGGGTCAATCACCATTAGAAATAATTGAGTAAAACCATACAAGATAGATATTTACGCATCAAGTACAATATTGTACAAAATTGCTTTTTTTCACTCGGGGTCATTGTCCGGAGTACGCATCTCGTTATTTTCAATTACTGTAATAATTTTGCTATCGAAATAGAAAAATATAATTCGAACGTTATGAAAAAAACACTTGATGTTTATTAGATATTGATAAAATGATTTATTATGGCTCTTATTTTTTTTAAGTTCAACATACATGTGTATGAAATATATTGAATATAAAATAAGGAATAAATAATGAACGAAAGAAAGAAGGATTTCCGTCTGGTGATGGAGTAAGAATACAATTCACCATTCACTCTCTTGTCGTAAAAGGCGACTAAGAGATTGAATATGCTTTAGATCTGCCTAAGCTTTAGATTTTCAATACATATAAAGTATGAAATGTGCGTATTAAAAATCTAAAGCCTTAAAGAATACAATAAAAAAAGCTTAAAGAATACAAAAAAGCCTAAAAAATACAATAAAAAATGCCATTTTTGACATGTCTTTATGTACGTAGGGACCGTCGATATAACGTCATAGACGTTATATCAAGAGAAAGAAAACTCGAAACATAACCCTATACCAATACGTCTGACTAGCGTGGTGTAGAGGTAAATTAACCTCTCGCAAAGGAGAAGACTGGAGCCCAACAGTGGGGACGTATATATGGGCGCATATCGCCCTCTATCGGCAATATTTGTAAATTGTTGATGTATGTGTTATCAATTATAGTTATAAACATGTTTGAAATATTTGCAACTAATATTTAAATAATTATTTGTAGTAACAACACTGCTATTTACCATGCTATGATATTTAAGACACTTTTTGAATGTATTTCTAGAAATCTTTGATTTAATTGTTTAAATATTTATATAATTGATCAAATTAAAATCGATTAGAATTAATGTAATTATTTGTAACCATATTTAGTTGTTTTTACACAATAAAGATTGTAATTTATTTCTAGTTAGAGCGCCGTCTGTTGAACAATATATGAGAACAATATTTCCTTTAATTACATTAATATAAATTGTGTAAAATTGACTATTTGGAATTATGTTAAATGCATTAGAATACTTATCATTATTATTTAGCTATATTCCGATAGTAAAAGTAGTTGTTTTATTTGTTTGTTATAAAAAGTAATTGTAGTTACTAAGACTAGACCGTTTCATTGTAAAGCGGAGGTTATAAAAACATTGTAAGATTAGAATAGAGGACAGATTTACTTCACTCACTTCTCCGGCAAGAACTCCTAATAAATACAGTGATTACATACTCAGTATTTTACTATCATCGTTCAAATTCCTGGCGCAACGCTGACATATATAAGCTGAAATGATTATGATGATGATGAATAAGAGAACGAACGTTAAAAACTGAGTGATAAAATTAAGAACAGTATAATCAGGGAACGTTGTGGTATGAATGTTGATGTAGTGACAAGGATTCATAAAGGTATGTTAAGTTGGTTTGGACATGTAGAGAGAATGAATGAAAGGCGATTAACAAGAAGAATTTATAAGGCGAATTTAAGCGGAAGTGTTGGAAGGGAAAGACCAAAGCGGACATTCCACGATCAAATCGGGGACGTTCTTAAGAAAGGCCAGGTTAGAAGTACCCTAAACCAAAGAATATGTATGAAGAGATTAATGAATGTAGAGGAGGCGAAAGTGGTATGCCAAGATCGTAGCAAGTGGAGGGAAGTGGTCTCTGCCTACCCCTATGGGAAAAAGGCGTGAATATATGTATGTATGTATATATGTATGCGACTGAAAAGTAAAAAAAAAACGCCTGATGTGGTATGGACCTGTGATGAGGTAAAATGTTTGTAATAATATAAGGGAAAATTTTAATAACTAATTCTGTAGCGGGTAGATATGAATCTCTGTAATAACGATAACTTGTTGCACGTGAAACTAATTAGTCAGCCCGTGACCATGAACGCTAAGAAGCGTTTGAAACGTTGGGCAATCAAAAATCGAATAAAACGCAGAAATATTCGTAAAAATAGATTTTTTTATATTTCGTCCGCGTGCTATAGATACTTTGGGCTTTTTTTATGGGTGGGCTATGGTAAGCGCACACGCGGTCTATTCCGTCCGGGGCGATGAGAAGACCGCGCGCGGGCCCATAATCCAACCGTATCCACGTCGCCATCGTCGTAGGGCCGACCACCGAAGCAGGGTGACTTGTCGTCAGTGGTCGGCCCGACGGAATACCCTTTCGGCTAGAATAGATACTTTGGGCTAATGCTAACTTTAACCTAAGACTTTATTTACGTAACAGGTGAAAATAGTTTATACTAATACGATTCTGTCACTTATGATTTTGCGAAAATTTTAAAGTTTAAAAGGAAGGAAGAAACGTTTAAAAGGAAAAAAAACCTGATACGCAAACATTTTTCATTGTTGCTCCACTCCTGTTGGTCTTAGCATAATAATATAAAGCCTATTTATAGCCTTTCTCGATAAATGGCCAATCTAACACTGAAAGAATTTTTCAAATCAGATCAGTAGTTCCTGAGATTAGCGCGTTCAAACAAACAAACCCTTCAGCTTTATATATTAGTATAGATGTGAAATACTCACGTAAACATCAGATGTCATTACTGTGAGAAAAGCTTATAATATGAATGTGAAGGCTTTAGGATTAAGGAAAGACCAAAGAATGTAATGATTGATTGCGTGAATCATGAAATGAATGAAAAACGATTGGAAGTCGAGATGATATCCGATAGGGTTGTGTGGACGAACGTCCTCATCAATCATTCAAATCTCAACTAATTGGAGTAAGGACAGGGTGATGATGATGAAAATAGACTAAAGATTCTATCGATTTGTGAGAAAAGCGTAACGTTTATCTACAGATTTATTCCAATATAAGCATTTTAATTTTATTAATTAGATAGAAAAAGCAATACCGATAATGTGACGTCATTGTCGCCATCTCTCTAATTATTATATAATATCTGGTTGACCGAGCTTTACATGGTATAATTTTGTTTTTGTAAGCTAATGGTATTTATAACGAACATATTTAGGATATATTTTAATAAAAAACTAAAAATGATAAAATAATGAAAACATATCAAAAATAAAAAAAAACAGTAATAATGACATCGAGATTCGATCTCACGATTTGAATGCGACTGGACGACTTCCCAACTGAGTTATTGTCACTCTTGACAGCGACGGCTAAATTTAAATTCCTATTCTAATGACATTTTATGTCATTGTATTACTTAATTAGCTAAAAACACCGACAAAACAACATTTTCTATAAATAAAACCTAGCTAGAGCGATTTATCGCCCCCGAAATCCCCTGTAAACCAAATCTCATGAAAATCGTTGGAGCCGTTTCCGAGATTCAGATTATACATGTATTGTTTATACATGATTATACATACCTACTAATATTATAAAGCTTTTTTTTTTTTGTGGGTGGGCTGCGGTCGGCGCGCCTCCGCACCACTCCGTCCGGGGCGACAGAGGGGCTTAAGCACGTAACTCCCGCAACCCGCCCAAAAACCACCTCGCCTTCGTCATTGGGCCGACCACCGGAGCAGGTTTACTTGTCGTCAGTGGTCGGCCCGACGGAACACCCCCTACGTGGGGTACCCTCCCATCGACCGACGTCCCCCCCTCGGGGAGGACGTCGGTCTTTCCTCACGCGGTCGGCCTCTCGGCGGGTGACGGACTAATCCCCGGTCACGTCACCCGCGGCCTCGGCTAGGGCGGCATGAGGCGCAGGTAGTTGCGCCTGCGCCGCCCCAGTTGGATCTCCTCATCGAGGCTGCGCTCCACGCGCAGACGATCCGCCGCCTCCTTCTGCGAGATCACTGTCTCGCAGAAGGCTGCGATCGCGTCCCAGTTCCCGACGCTGTCGACCATCGCCCTAGCGATGGCCGGCAGCGTCAGGTCGGCACCGATGATTGCGACGAGTTCACGGCGCTGCACTGCCCAAGCCGCGCAGGCCTCGAGCGTGTGGCGCGCCGCGTCCTCGTCGCAATCGCAGTGGTGGCAGGACGGTGTACTCTCCCTCCTTACGACCCTGTGCAGGTATTTGGCGAAGCTCCCGTGCCCCGTCAACACCTGCACTAGTCGGAAGGAGAGCACCCCGTGCCGCCTTTCCAACCACTGCATCAGCACCGGCCGGAAGGCCTCCACGGTTCGCACCCCGAACCGAGGCCTCTCCAGCCGGACTGCCCAACGGGCAATGACGTCTCGGCGGGCGTCGACGCGCCTCCCTTAACGAGATCTCACCGCCCTCCGCTCGCACCCCCGTCACCCGCCGATACAATCCGGCGAGCATCTCCGCCTCCAGGTCCCACGGGGGAGTCCCGGCCAATAGGCACGCTGCCTCCGTCGCCACCGTGCGGTATCCGCGGATGGCCCTGACCGCCATGACCCTCTGTGGTCGCCACAGAAGGGCCCTAAGTCGGACGGTCAAGGACCCCGCCCACACCGGTGCGCCGTACAGGGCCATCGACCGGATGACCCCCGTGTACAGCCGTCAGCACGTAGCGCTCGGTCCGCCCACGTTCGGCATAAGCCACGATAGGGCGGACGCCGCGCCGACGAGCCGCGGAGCGAGCCTGCGGAAATGCTCCCGGAACCACCATTGCCCGTCGAGCACCAGGCCCAAGTACCTCATATGGGCCCGGATGCTGATGTCAACCGATCGGACGGTGATCGAGACGCCGATGGGAGGGCTCATAAGGCGCCCATGGAACAAGAGGGCCTCCGTCTTGTCCAGGGCGACCCTCAACCCCAGCGCCTCGATCCGCCTGACGACCTCTTCGGTGCCATAGGTCGCCAGGCTTACCGCCTAATATTATAAAGCTGAAGAGTTTGTTTGTTTGAACGCGTTAATCTCAGAAACCGCTGGTCCGATTTGAAAAATTATTTCAGTGTTGGATAGTCCATTTATCGAGGAAGGCTATATTATATTTTCAAAAAAATTAGGGATGCAATTATGGGAGGGCAATTAGGGACAAATCAGTTTCTTCAAAATTTTTTTCAATTACAATTTAATATTTCAGATATCATTCGTTAGCTTAAAAGTAATTAATATTTAATAGTGCAGGGTGTTGTCTTAAATAAATAAATATTTAAAAATAAATATTTATTTCCATCTTCTTATTTTTTGTACTATTATAATTCTGTGAGCCCAAAAGTCATTGGCATAATTTCAGCCCATAGCCATCCCACTGCTGGGCTCAAACTTCAAAATGAGAGGGTTTTTAAGACCTAAGGAAATATTTTTTGCAGAGCGGGGGATAGTTACAAATATGCTACTAACAGACACAAATTACACTCGGACTCAAAACAAAATTAGTGGATCGCACAAAGTATTGGTTAAAAATCGACTCCACGACACCTGACTCGGTAGGACGCTCTTACTTACTAAAGAGGTGCGGGTAATTGTTCCTCCTTTTTTATACAAAATAATAAATAGTCATGAAATTTAATTAGTTTTAAAAAGAATTAAGAGGAGGAGCCTTTCCCGATAAATATAGCATAACTCGATCAAGGAAATGTATATATTAACATCCATCCTCTTTTAATATATAATTGAAAAACAAATGTAATTAATAGTTATTTGTTTAAATACCTTAATGCAGCCAAACATATGGTACTTTACTTATGTAAGCTTAGACTTGCACATTGTAAATTACTGTTATCAGTTGAGTCACTGATAACAACCGTTATCAGTTGAGTCACCGATGACAACCGTTATCAGTTGAGTCACTGATAACAACCGTTATTCAGTTGAGTCACCGATGACAACCATTATCAGTTGAGTCAGCGATGACAACCGTTATCAGTTGAGTCACCGATAACAACCGTTATCAGTAGAGTCACCGATGACAACCCTTATCAGTTGAGTAACCGATAACAAACGTTATCAGTTGACTCACCGATAACAACAGTAATCAGTTGAGTCACTGATAACAATCGTTATCAGTTGAGTCACCAATGACAACCGTTATCAGTTGAGTCACCGATGACAACCGTTATCCGTTGAGTCACCGATAGCAACCGTTATCAGTTGAGTCACTGATAACAACCACTATTCAGTTGAGTCACCGATAACAACCGTTATCAGTTGAGTCACCGATGATACCTGTTATCAGTTGAGTCACCGATGACAACCGTTATCAGTTAAGTCATCGATAACAACAGTTATCAGTTGAGTCACTGATAACAACCGTTTTCAGTTGAGTCACCGATGACAACCGTTATCAGTTGAATCAGCGATAATAACCGTTATCAGTTGAGTCACTGATAACAACCGTTATTCAGTTGAGTCACCGATGACAACCGTTATCAGTTGAGTTACCGCCGACAACTGTTATCAGTTGATTCACCGATAACAACCGTTATGATTTGAGTCACCGATAACAACCATTATCAATTGAATCACCGATAACAAACGTTATCAGTTGAGTCACCGATAACAACCGTTAAGATTTGAGTCACCGGTAACAACCATTATCAGTCGAATCACCGATAACAAACGTTATTAGTTGAGTCACCGATAACAACCGTTATCAGTTGAGTCACTGATGACAACCGTTATCAGTTGAGTCACCGATAACAACCGTTATCAGTTGAGTCACTGATAACAACAGTTATCAGTTGAGTCACTGATAACAACCGTTATCAGTTGAGTCACCGATAACAACCGTGGCGTGACCAGACGACGTGGCCAGACGACCAAGCGTTGGGGTGTCGGGGATAGAATGTTATCAGACGATCTCTCCGGCACCCCGTAAAAGCGCGGAAGGGGCCGCTGTGGTTTTAGTGGATATTTCGGTCATTTCTGTGGCCGGCGAGTCCCACACACACTCCTCTGTCTGTAACCGGCGGGGGGTGATAGTGCGTAAATGCATTTCCACAGCGTGAAAAAAAAAAACCGTTATTAGTTGAGTCGCCGATAACCACCGCTATCAATTGAGTCACTGATAACAAACGTTAACAGTTGAGTCACCGATGACAGTTATCAGTTGATTTACCGATAACAAACGTTATCAGTTGAGTCACCGATAACGTGACAACGAGAATCAAGTGCTGAAGGTTCTCAACGTTTGGCCACAGAAGTTTTAAAATAAATAAATAAATCCTGAAAGTCAATATACCCCCCCAAAGTCACTATTCCATAAGGACGAAGTGGCGGGCACTGCTAGTATATGTATATAATACAAGAATTGCTCGTTTAAAGATATAAGATAAATTGAATATAGTAAACACAGCGACACAGCAGTGAAGAGCAGCTGACTAAACTTTTTCGCTTGCGTACACTCGGTGGTCCCGAGTTCACCCGATCGAGCCTTTCACCTCAGAGCGTGACGGATCAGCCTTACTTACAGCCTACGAAATATCTGTATATGATGCGCCAAAAGAAATTTTCACTTGAAAGCAATACCTATCTGTTTTTTTTTCTATATTTACTTTACTCACTTTATTACGAAAGAGGCAGTTAAAGAAAAATTTGCGTGATATCTTTTAAAATATTATGTTTTAATGAGTTTTCATAACATGTACGAATGTTATCAAAGATGTCGGCGTGTGATTTCTTACACTTGACATACCTAACAAATTACACGTGCGTAGAGGTTATTGAGGTTAGATTATGTATATTTTGCGGTTATGTCGTAATAACAAGTCCTTAATTACATAAATTATAGAGTATTTTGTATACATATAACCAACTATTCGCGTTGGCTTCACACGGTCGTTAAGAATGTAAAACATAAAAGGACTTTAAAGAAATTTCTGTCTTTTCTCATGTACCCTACTAATAATAATAGATTAATATACTTATACTAATATAGAGATTATAGAACGCTCATCGAATCGACAAAAATTGCGGAAGAAAGGTTCTCGAGTGGTTCATGAATCGGACGAAACAGTATAGGATGACCCCCTACAAGGTGGACTGACGACATCTTGAAGATCGCAGGGATCCGTTGGACTGTTTCGAGTGGCATTCTCGTGGGGAGCCTATGTCCAACAGTGGACATCTATAGGCTGATAGTTTACCGTGTTCGTACCGTATCTTATTGTAAATTCTGACCGAGATAGTGCTTATAATATGATGTGGGCCAGTTTTTTGTTTTACATTTGTTTTGCTTTATTATTAATATATTTTTTTTAATTTGATGATTGTTGTGTCCGTGTAGTGACGGTGTAAGAATACAATTCACCACTCCCTATCATGCCCATGGATGTCGTAAAAGAGGACTAAGGGTTATAATATGCACATAAGATCTATGCAAGAGAAGGAAAACTTGAAATGAAACAATATACCAACATGTCTGGCTAGCATGGTATAGTAGGTCCAATTCCCTTTCATTGTGGAGGAGGCTCGAGCCCAACAGTGGGACGTATTTGGGCTGTGACGATGATGATTGCTGTATATGCTAGTGGTCGGCCCAATAGAGATGGGGAGGAAGCTAGATGAGTTATGAAACCCTATGGCGCCCTGTCGTCGCTCTGGATGGTTGGACGAGGCATGTGCAAACTATAGTTTACTATAATCTTTCTTAAATGTGAAACATCAATAGTCACACGTAAAACCGATTGCTGGCATGGCAACGCGTTGCTATGCTATAAGATAGTACTAGCAACCCGCCCTCCCTTCGCTTCGGTTTCAGTCAGCTTACCCGCGTAGTTCCAGTTTCCGTGGGAATATCGGCATAAAATATAGCCTATGTTACTCCCTGATATTATAGCTTGCCATTGGTGAAAGAATTTTTGAAATCGGTTCGGTGGTTTAAGCGTGAAAGCGTAACAAACAAACAAACAAACTTCCTTTCGCATTTATAATATTAGTAAGGATAGTGCCGACCAATTGTCACAGTACCTAATACCGTCAGAGGCATCGAATATAATTATTATATTATATATTACGAGTACTAGCAACCCGCCCTCGCTTCGCTTCGGTTTCAATCACCTTTCCCGCGTAATTTCCGTTCCCGTAGGAATACCACGACAATATATAGCCTATGTTACTCTCTGATGTTATAGCTTTCCATTGGTGATAGAATTTTTGAAATAGGTTCGGTGGTTTAAGCGTGAAAGCGTAACAAACAAACAAACTTTCGCATTTATAATATTGATAAGGATATTATTACCGAAGTCACTGATTAAAACAATTGAGTCGTCACAATTTGAAATATTTTTGAATTTTTTATTCTTGTATTTAATGAAAATAAATATTTATTGAATGAAAATTATAATTTTCTGAAACAAAATCGTAATAAATTATTTTTACATTATGCCATATTATTTCATGTCAAATTCTAAAAACCGAGTCAGAGGGGGTGTTAGAAGTGAAATAGAATACGCCTAGATTGTTTTCAAATTTTTTGTTTATCTGTCTGTTTGTCTGTTCATCTGTTTGTACGGCCTAATCTCCGAAGTTATCGGACCGATTTAAATGAAATGTTGTATGGTGGTACCTTACATTCCCGGTCAACATTTAGGATATTTTTAATCGCGGCGAATTAAAGAGTTCCCGTGGGACAGGTAAAAAACTGTAGTAACTTATACAGATTAGTACACAACCTACTTAATTAAAAAGCGACATAAAAAGACTCATTATAAACGAAAATTATTCTGAAAATCAACCCCTCAGAGGAGTAATAAATTCATACCACCTATATGATTAATTACCTGCACAGATAGCATAGTGGTTAAGATAGCAACTTACCATGCCAATGTCACGGGTTCAATTTCAACGCCGGACAATTTTTTGTGTGATCGACAAATTGTTGCTGGGTAGAGTAGATTAGGTAGTACTAAATTGAGTCTAATTTGTGTCTGTCACTTATAGGTTTGTGAGGCAAAAAGTGGCGTATTTTGTATAAGAGCCCCCGTTAAAAATTTATTTTATTTTTATTATTTATTAAAATTTTAATTTTTTCATTTATTATTATTAAAAATACAACTGAGTATTTTATAAATATTTCAAATGCCCACCTGTTGCCATTACCGATATCGAGCAGAAAAAGGGCAAAAAAATCGCGTTTGTTATTATAGCGGCAACCGAAATACATAATTTGTAAAAATTTCAACTGTCTAGCTATCGCAGTTCTTGAGATACAGCCTGGTGAGATACAGACGGACAGACAGTCAACGAAGTCTTAGTAATAAGGTCCCGTTTTTATCTTTTGGGTACGGAACCCTACAAATGAAGGCTGTGCAGGGTCACTCGAACACCCTTCTTTGACCCCAGGCAGCAAATTATGTTGTCGTAGTACCGCCCGCGCGCGGTCATTGTTGGCATACGAGCAACCAGCACACCTAATGGTAAGTGATACTGCTCATAAACTTTTGCCAGGTCGCTGCCTACCATGAAAAAAGTGAAGGAAGTGCAATGAGGTTTGGTAATTCTAAAGGTATCACCAAAACCCACCACATGCAAACACCCTCAGAAAGTTTAGTTGCCGGCTCTCTCGCTCTGGACGGACCGGCCCACGATATTAGATGGATGACTGTTAAAAGTGTGATTCTATCAAGATAGTAAAGCGCAAGCACTCGGGCTAGCCACCACCCGACACGACAGCAGAGGAACGAGTCAGCTTGGAAGATTTTCTTCCTGACTCGCTCTGCCGAGTTCTTACGCGAGATAACTGCCAAGCAGAAAATGGCGACCTCATACCACAGTTCCTGATCTTTTTTGTCTGCAACCCGCCCTCGCTTCGCTTCGGTTATAGGTTATAGTCGTTTTACCCGCGTAGTTCCCGTTCCCGTGGGAATGCCGGGATAAAATATAGCCTAGTTTACGCCCTGATATTATAGCTTCCCATTGGTGAAAGAATTTATGAAATCGGTCCAGCCGTTTTGAAGATTACCCGGAACAAACAGACAGACACAGACAGACAGACAAAAATTTTTAATTGCTATTTTAGGCATAGGTGTCGTGCAAATAACCGTGTGAGCATGAAAAAAGCCTATTATTTTGACATTACAAACAGACACTCCAATTTTATTTATTGGTATACTCGAGTAAAAATAAGAAATAATTAAATTAATTACAGTTAAAAGTTATCCGATAAACGAGGTTAATTTATTAAACAAATAATAAGTTAAGTTTATATTACAGTAGAAACGAGAGAATTTGAGGTGATTCAATTTAATTTGCATTACCGGTAAGTCATACGTCATCGAGAACTTTCTGCGTTTTGCGTTAAATAGTATGCATAAGAAAGTAGTTAGTAATAAATCCAGGTAATTAAATTGTGGAAGTCATAAGAATTCTATGCAACGGTCAGGCTCTCATTTGCCTGTTATATATAATACTTCCTTTCTTCTAGTCATCATCTCATCTCAGCCCATATATGTCCCACTGTTGGGCTCGGGCCTCCTCTATAATGGAAGGGTAATTGACCTACTATACCACGCTGGTCAGACGTGTTGGTATAGGGTTTTATTTCGAGTTTTCCTTCTCTCTTTCTTCTAGTATTTGTAATATACTGTAATATAATATAATATACACACATACTGTATCTATGTACATTTATCAATGACGTCACGCGCCGGTAATAACGAAAGATTGGCATTATTGAAGTGAAACTTCTTTAGAATGGTTGTCATTTCAAACTCGATGAAACGAAAAAGCGAGTCCATAGAGATACAAACACGTAAATATATAGGATTCAGCCGGTGAGAGAATTGGATAAAGGATAGAGGATAAAGGATGAACGATAAAGGATAATGGATAAAGGATGATGGATAAAGGATAATGGATAAAGGATAAAGGATAATGTATAAAGGATAATGGATAAAGGATAATGGATAATGGATAAAGGATAATGGATAAAGGAGTTTCACTTCTGATATGCGTACTTTGTACACACACTCTTCTTTATTTATATTATTGAGTTTACCAGTGTGATATAGTTGGTCAATTTCCCTCCTTTTGTGGAGGAGGCTCGCGCCCAGCAGTGGGGCTTATAGAGCTGAAATGGAATGCTACTGAGTTAGTTAATGTATAAATGACTACTATTTATGGTAAAATATGACATTTTAATTATGATTATCTTGTTAATCCTTTGTTTTTCAAGCGTTTTTTGTCAGATTAATTTTTTTTTCACAACGTTTTGCACTAACAAAATAATTATTAGTTATTGCGGGGGACTTTACAAACATAATTAACGGACACAAATTACATTTAGACTCAGAACAACAATTTGCGGATCTCTTAACCATCACGCTATCTGTGCAGTCAAATCTATTTTTTCATTTTTAATTTATTTAACACATGTTTGAATGATTAAAACATAGAAAGAAAGAAAGCATCTGGGCGGCGGCACATGGCGCTGGTTCCATTGAACTCTGATTGCATTCACCAACCCCTCTGTTTAGCTTAATGTTTATAGGGCAGCTTTGTAGATAGGGCTATGTCTAACAGTGAACATTGATAAGCTGATGGTTGTATTAATTCGTTATAACTACAAAGTTCACCAAGACTTTATCAACTGATCCTATAAATTTCTTTGTTTATCTTATTACCTTATCCTTTATACGAGTCATACTTTTACTTTTATGTCCAAGACAAAACGGTTAAGTAAATGTCATCGCACACTTCATACATAACAAGTACATGTTCCGAGATTAAAGTAGTCCTGTTGAAGGTCGGCAATGCATTCCGATGTAGTTTATCAAGTTCAGTCTTATCATATTAGTATATAAGGCGTCCGTCATAGTACAACTGTATCAGTTCATCTGAGTATCCATAACAACACAGACCACATTCTCATACAAGATGATGAAGTTGGTGGTGTTGTCTTGCATCCTGGCAGCGGCGGCCGGCGGTATCGTCGCTCCTTTGGCGTATACGGCGCCTCTTGCCTACACTGCAGCCTTACCATACGCTGCACCATGGTTGGCCCCATCTAACTACAGAGGCCCGCTATCTCTTGCACCTGGACAACCTGCCAATGTCATTGCTGCTGATGGTAGGCCTCTCGACACCTTGGATGTAAATTTGGATCGCTCTGCTCATCTCACCGCCAAGGCACTCGACGGTTCCGGTATTCATTTATTGAAGAAGCGTTCCGTTGCTCCACTGATCGCCCCACTCGCTTATACGACACCACTTGCTTACACAGCACCTTTGGCATACGCCGCGCCTTTGTGGACGCCTTCCAACTACAGAGGACCTCTCTCTCTGGCTCCCGGACAGCCCGCTGACATCATAGCTGCAGACGGCAGGCCTCTGGATACTTTGGATGTAAACCTGGACCGCTCCGCTCATTTCACCGCCAAGGCCCTGAAGTCTGTTGGTGTGCACGTTTTGAAGAAGCGCTCTGCTGCGTTGGTCGCACCTCTGGCTGTGAGCCGTGTCGCTGTCGCACATGCACCGCTCATTACTCCCCTCGGCTACGCAGCTCCCGGCGTAGTCGCTACCCGCGTTGCCGCCGCTCCTATTGCCTATGCTCATGCTCCCCTTGTACATTGGTAAACGACTCGCTGTACAAATATGACATATAAATGAATCTTGCAAACACTTTTATTTTATTTAATCTCACTTCAAGAAAGTATTCATCATCATCATCATCGCATCATCGCAGCCCACATACGTCTTACTGTTGCGCTCGGGCCTCCTCCACAATAGGAGAGAATTTAACCTACTATACGGTGCTGAACAGACATGTTGGTATAGGGTTTCATTTCGAGTTTTCCTTCTCTTGCACAAATCTTATGTACATATTATATCCCTTGGTCATCTTTTACGGCATTCACGGGTAAGGAGTGGTGAATTGTCTTCTTAATCCATCACCACACGGAATTATTCAGCTCTAGGAAAATATATAATATCATGATCATCTGAGCTCATATATATCCCATCGCTGGACTCGAGCCTCCTTGATAATAGGAAGGCGATCATAATAGGAAGGACTTACTAAACCACATCGTTCCAACGAAGACGACTTGGATTTTATTTTGAGCTTTTCATTTCTTGCATAGATTTTATGCATCTAATTATGCCTTAGTTGTCTTTTAAGACGTAACAGGTAAGATGGAGAACTCAGAGGTGATCAGAGCTGAATTGTATTCTTATTTTGTTATTACACTCTAAATTGTATAACTGAATGATAACAGGTATAAATTTAGAATATTGTTATCCAACTTAATTTCTCTGAACAGATCGTAATTTTCTGTGTATTAATTGGTATGCCGCTAAATCTACTTAAATTACATAGTAGAAGATAGTAGTAGAAAAATTATAAATCCATATACACCTCATAACGCTAATTGCATTCTTAAAAAAATCGATGAAAAGTAAGTTCTAGTTGAGATTTAATTGTCCATTAATTACTAGCGTACCTAGTATTCGACTTTGTCTGGCCCAGAATAGCCACGCCGTATTAAATATGATTCCAAGTGGTAACGAAAATACAAGTCACTACCCTCCTATCTTCTCTGGGGATGTGAAAGACTACTAAACAATATGATATGCAGAAAACATCTATACAAAGAATACTCAAAGTAAAACCCTATACCAACACGTCTAACCAGAGTGGTATAGCAGGTCACTTTCCTTCATGGAGGAGGCTCGAGCCCAGCAGTGGGACTTATTCGAGCTGAGAGAAGAGAATTAAATATAAAAGAACTTAAATATAAAAGAAGAAGCGAGGGCGGGTTTCTGCCCTCGCTTCGCTTCGGTTTCAGTCGCCTTACCCGCGTAGTTCCCGTTCCCGTAAGAATATCGGGCTAAATTATAGCCTATGTTACTCCCTGATATTATAGCTTTCCATTGCTGAAAGAATTTTTGAAATCGGTTCGGTGGTTTAAGCGTGAAAGCGTAACAAACAAACATCCTTACTTTCGCATTTATAATATTAAGTAAGGATGCATTATTTGATGATGATCTATAAACATATGAAGTGAAAGTTTTTAGTGCCAGTGGCCTAGGTTATTGAGTGGGTGAGCGTAGTGACGCACTAAGAATACAATAGTATTAGTAGAGTCGTGAGTTAATAAACTCACGACTCTTGACTGTGGGTGTCATATGACTACGGGATAACACGCTTATAATCTCTATCATCATCATATACGTCAGCGTTCAGCTCATATACGATCCACTGTTGGGCTCGAGCCCCCTCCACAATAGAAGGGAAATTGATCTTACTATATCATGCTTTTTTTTTTGGTGTGGGTTGCGGTCGGCGCACTCCCCGCACCACTCCGTCCGGGGTGATAGAGGGGCGTAAGCACGCACACCCGCAACCCACCCGAACACCACGTCGCCTTCGTCGTTGGACCGACCACCGGAGCAGGGTTACTTGTCATCAGGTACTTACCGGACACGGGGTCTTCGGTAAGTACCTGCACAGAATTGGACGAGAAGAGGCCCCTGGATGCCATGAGTGTGGCGCGCCAAATGATGATGCGCGCCACACACTGGAAGTATGTCCCGCCTGGGGGCCTCAGCGCCACGACCTGTCGGCGGTCATAGGAATGGACCTGTCGCTGTCGACCATTATCTCAGAGATTCTGGACAGCGACAGGTGCTGAACGTCGATGGCCTCTTTCTGCGAGGAGGTCATCACAAGGAAGGAGGCCGCGGAGCGGGAACGCGAAGCACTTGCGTCCGCTGACTCGCTCCGCTGGCGGCGAGTAGGGAGGAGGAGGCGCCGATATGCGCATCTTGTCCCTCCGCTTTGATTGACGACAGGACGTGGCTAGACAGCCTTGCGTAGGGGTGTCGGGGATCGAATGTCATAAGACGACCTTTCCGGCACCCCGTAAAAGCGCGGAAGGGACCGCTGTGGTTTTATTCCGGAAGCATAGCCGGTGAGTCCCACACTCCCCCTCGTCTGACACCGGCGGGGGATAGTGCGTAAATTGCATTTCCACAGCGAAAAAAAAAAAAAAGGTTACTTGTCATCAGTGGTCGGCCCGATTGAATACCCCCTAGTGGGGTACCCTCCCATCGACCAACGTCCCCCCCTCGGGCAGCACAACGGTCTTTCCTCACGCGGTCAGCCTCTCGGCGGGTGACGGACTAATTCCCCGGTCATGTCACTCGCGCCTCGGCTAGGACGGCATGAGGCGCAGGTAGTCGCGCCTACGCCGAAGACTATTAAGGGATATAATACGCATATAACATTTAAGGAAGAGAAGGAAAACTCGAAATAA
This sequence comes from Lymantria dispar, assembly GCA_032191425.1. Lineage (NCBI taxonomy): Eukaryota > Metazoa > Arthropoda > Insecta > Lepidoptera > Erebidae > Lymantria > Lymantria dispar. Next base: position 24,579,219 of record CM063457.1, read on the forward strand.
AACCCTATACCAAACTGTCTGACTATTGACAGTTGAATAAGTTGTCAAATTATTAAAAACTTTGATGAATATAATAATATATTGCATACAATATGTGTGTTATAAATTTTCACGTGGTAATTACTAAAATAAGTGATGTTAAGAACAACGTTAGAATATTACTATAGAAAAATGACAATTTGAATGTGAATCTACCTACTATTTGGTCAACAATAAATTGAAGAAAGAACATTTATTTAAAAAAAAGCCAACTAACTACTATTTTTATTGAATAATGCCACGAGTACAACGATCGCCCTCAACTTCGGTGAGTCAGAAAATGTTTTCAACACCTGATATGTTTTCCAAGCAAGGTACTGACAATTCCAATCCTTCCATGAGAGGAAAGCGCCAGCGACCCGCTTTCTCACCCGATAGTGAATGGACAGTTTCATTTGAGTCCAAGATTATGTCTTTATTAGATAATTGGAAAAAAGACCATGACAACAAATTAAATATAATTACCTCAGATATCGCAGTAATCATGCAACAAAATAAAGAAATTCAGAGAACGAATCGTGAAATAGAAAAATCAATGGAGTATATTAACAGTGGTTATGAAAATATGAAAATTATTCTGGATAAGTTAGAAAAAGAATGTAGTGATCAACGTGAATACATTATTGTGTTAGAGAAAAAAATAACTGATCTACAATCTTCGTCGCGTTCCTCAACTTTAGAAATTAGAAACGTCCCAATTCGGGACAATGAATCAGTCGTTGATCTTACATCCACTGTGATTCAAATCTGTAAAGCTAATGGAACCCCACTCATAGACTCAGCACTGAGGGATGTCTATCGTTTGCCAGGGAAACGTGGTCTTAATAGGCCTATATCTGTGAATTTTCATCAGTTCCACTGAAGACCCAGATCTTGTTCGCTGCCCGTAGCTTTAATAAATCTCAAGCCATTGCTGATAAACTGAATACTTCCCACATTGGTCCAATCTACATTGAAGAACATCTTTCAGGTACTCTCAGGCAATTATTCTATGAAACACGCCTCTTTGCCAAGAACAATAATTATAAATTTTGTTGGGCGCAGAATGGAAGGATATTTCTTCGGGAGCATGGAAGTACTGATGCAGTTAATATTAAATCAGCGTCATGCCTCAAGAAACTGCACAATGCAGCAGGATTGCGCTGCTGAGGCTTGTCTATTTTTATTTTTTAAAATGTTTTTCAATCAATTGTATTATATACTACTATTTCTAAAATTCATTCATTCCCTTATTCTTCATGCATACTTATGTCACTATTCTACATATACAAAAATACTAAGGTATTTTTTACATTCAGTTAAGTTAGATATTTTTATTCTTAAAACTTTTTTGTTCATACATTCATCATATAGACTTATATCAATACTCTACATATACAAAAATTATTTTCATTCAAATTTGTTGTGCCCAATTATCTCTAAAATCCATTCCTATAGTTATTCATCTTAGATACTTATATCAATTCTCTACATATGCAAAAAAAATATCACTCAATTTTCATTGGTGCTATTACTTTTAGAATTCATTCATTCACACATACAACATGCAGACTTATTTCAATGCTTTCCACCCACAAAAATATGTATCATATAAACGTATTATGTACCTTTACATATAGGATTCTTTTGGTCATTTATTCATCTCACAGACTTATTATAACCTATTACCTATACTTGCATAACTTTACTACAGTCATATATATAATACAATTATCTCACCAGTCATTCTGTACTTTTGCAAGCTATTATTACTCACTGCAATACCCAATTATTAATATATACAACATTTCAATTATATTGATTTTTTTAATAGCCACAAATAAAAGATTTATAATGAATAAAAATTTTATGTACTACAGCCTATATATATAAAATTATATTTAACATATATTTCTCTATTCAGTAAAGTTATTACAAGCTTAACTGCAGCAAGTTACCTATTTAGAAACAGAGTTTAAAAATAACAGTTTCTAGGAAATGTATTTACGTAAGTCATTTACTCTGGTAAATGAACTGTCACGCAAGTTATGCTTAAGTCACCATACATTTCAAACAGATGTCAGGTATCGATCACATCAAACATCGATGTTAAAACATCGTAGAAAATAACATCGATACATCGATGTTTCGCAATAATGAATATCGATGGCAAACATCGATGTTTTTTTACTGATACATCAATGTTTCAGAAACATCGATGTATCGTTTGCATCCCTAATCATCATCCGTATTGTGACCGAGTAAGAATACATTTCAGCACCCCCTATCTTACCCATGGGTATTGTAAAAGACAACTAATGCATGTAATAACTGTGGAAGAGAAAGAAAACTTGAAATAAAACCCTATACTAACCCGTCTGACCAGCGTCGTGTAGGTCAATTTCCCTCCCATTGTGGCATATAAGTCTAAGGGATATAAGATGCATATAACATTTATGTAATAGAAGGAAAACTCGAAATAAAATTCTATACCAGCATACCTGTCCAGCATTATATAGTAGGTCAATTTCCCTATTGGCGGGGAGGAAGCTCATGCCCACCAGTGGGATGTTTTTAAGCTGAAAAGACGACCTATAAGGATCTCCTTATATGTTGTCTTCTCAGCTTATAAACGTCCCGGATCACGGCACTGTCTAGTGCCGTGATCATAACGCATTGAAGACGTGATGGCAATCACATTGTAGTGTGATACGTTTTCCAGAAGAGAGCCATAGCCCATTCTCCCTTATCTTATTACATTTTCATTTAAACGATAGTCATACTTTTATGTGCAAGATAAAACGGTTAAGTAAATGTTATCACATACGTCATAACATAACAAGTACATGTTCTGAGATTAAAGTAGTCCTGTTGAAGGTCGGAAATGCATTCCGATGTCGTTTATAAAGTTCAGTCTTATCATATTAGTATTTAAGGCGTCCGTCACAGTACAACTGTATCAGTTCATCTGAGTATCCATAACAACACAGACCACATTCTCATATAAGATGATGAAGTTGGTGGTGTTGTCTTGCATCCTGGCAGCGGCGGCTGGCGGTATCGTCGCTCCTTTGGCGTATACGGCGCCTCTTGCCTACACTGCAGCTTTACCATACGCTGCACCATGGTTGGCCTCATCTAACTACAGAGGCCCGCTATCTCTCGCACCTGGACAACCTGCCAATGTCATTGCTGCTGATGGTAGGCCTTTTGACACCTTGGACGTAAATTTGGATCGCTCTGCTCATCTCACCGCCAAGGCACTCGACGGTTCCGGTATTCATTTGTTGAAGAAACGTTCCGTTGCTCCACTGATCGCCCCACTCGCTTATACGACACCACTTGCTTACGCAGCACCTTTGGCATACTCCGCGCCTTTGTGGACGCCTTCCAACTACAGAGGACCTCTCTCTCTGGCTCCCGGACAGCCCGCTGACATCATAGCTGCTGACGGCAGGCCTCTGGACACTTTGGACGTAAACCTGGACCGCTCCGCTCATTTCACCGCCAAGGCCCTGAAGTCTGTTGGTGTGCACGTTTTGAAGAAGCGCTCAGCTGCGTTGGTCGCACCTCTGGCTGTGAGCCGTGTCGCTGTCGCACATGCACCGCTCGTCACTCCCCTCACCTACGCAGCTCCCAGCGTGGTCGCTACCCGCGTTGCCGCCGCTCCTATTGCCTACGCTCATGCTCCCCTTGTACATTGGTAAACGACTCGCTATACAAATATGTCATATAAATGAATCTTGCAAACACTTTTATTTTATTTAATCTCACTTCAAGAAAGTATTCAGCTCTAGGAAAATACATATATCATCATCATCTGAGCTAAACCACATTGTTTTAACGAGATGGTTTTGACGTGGATTTTATTTTGAGCTTTTCATCTCTGACATAGATTTTATGCATCTATCTTATTATGCCTTAGTTGTCGTTTAAGAGGTAACAGGTAAGATGGAGAACTTAGAGGCGGTCAGAGCTGAATTGTATTTTTATTTTGTCATCACACGGTAAATTATACATGTACCTGAATGAAAACAGGTATACAATTAGAATATTGTTATCCAATTTAATTGCGATGAACGATCGTAATTTTTTATGTAATAATTGGTATTCCGCTAAATCCACTTAAGTTACAGTAGATGATAATAGTAAAAAAAGTTTGGTAAGCCCATAAATCCACGTCTCATAGCGCTCTTTCCATTCTTAAAAAATTCCCAAAAAGTAAATACCAGTTGAAGTTTAATTTGCCATTAATTACTAGTGTAGATGATTCTCGACGTCGTCTTGCCCGGAATAGCAACGCCATATTAAATATAATTCCAAGTGGTGACGGAGTAATAATACAATTCGCCGTGGATGTCGTTAAAGACTACTAAACGATATGATGCAGATAACATCTATGCAAAGAATACTCGAAGTAGAATCCTATACCGACAAGTCTGACCAGTGTGGGATAGTAGATCAATTTTCCTCATATTATGGAGGAGGCTCGAACCCAGTAGTGGGACCTATGCGAGCTGAGAGGAGAGGATTTAATATGATATTTTAAATTAAAATTTTTTTTTCCGTGTGGTGACGGAGTAAGAATACAATTCACCACCCCCTATCTTACCCGTGGGTGATCGTACGAGACGACTAAGGGATATAAAACGCATATAATATCTATGCGAGAGAAGGAAAACTTGAAATAAAACCCTATATCAACACGTCTGACCAGCGTGGTATAGTAGGTCAATTACCCTTCCATTATGGAGGAGGCCCGAGCCCAACAGTGGGACATATATGGGCTGAGATGATGAGATGATGAAATTAAAATTTACATTTTTTTATGTGTGACGAAATAAGAATACATTTAACCATCTTCTGTCTTACTGGTGGGTGTCGTAAAAGGCGACTGAGAGATACAATATACATAAATATCTATGCAACAAAAGGAAAACTCGAAATAAAACCCGTTTGACCAGCATGGTATGGTAAGTTATTTTTCTTCCAGTTATGGACGAGGCTCAAGCTTAGCAGTAGGACGTATATGTTGATTGTAAGTTGATTTGATGATGATGAATTTAGCGATTAAATAATTAGTTTTAACATATTTACGCTTAAGTCATAGTTTTTGGAATCTCAATGTTTATTATTAAACCCTGAATAATTATATTTGTGAATTGCACAAGGAACTATTTTGAGTGGGAATCGAACCTGCGATACTGAGCATTACGTTACCGTAGAGCACTACGTTATTTGTATATTATTATAGTGATTCACGATTTCCGATGTTTACGTGAGTATTACATCCTTACTTAATATTATAAATGCGAAAGTAAGTTTCTTTGTTTGTTACGTTTTCACGCTTAAACCACCGAACCGAGTTCAAAATTCTTTCACTAATGGAAGCTATAATATCAGGGAGTAACATAAGCTATATTTTATCCCGGTATTTCCACGGAATGTGAACTACGCGGGTAAGGCGATTGAAACCGAAGCGAAGCGAGGGCGGGTTGCTGGATTATATAAAACGGGATTTCCTACTCCCGCGACCATTAAGGCTGAAAAGTATTTGAAACGTCGGGCAATCAAAATCAAATAAAAACGCGATAACAACAGTAAAAATAGTTTTATTTATAATACATTATTTGATGATGATGCTTAAACATATGAAGTGAAAGTTTTTAGTGCCAGTGGCCTAGGTTATTGAGTGGGCGGGCGTAGTGACGCACTAAGAACAGTATTCACTAAGCAATATTTTGATCGTGGGTGTCGTAAAAGACAACAAAGGGATTATTTGCATATAACATATATGCGAGAGAAGGAAAACTCGAAATGGAACCATATACCAATTCCACTCCTACCTAGGCTTGAACTGAGCAGTGTAGACTTATATGAGCTGAAATGAATGATCCTTTGCGACTTTTGTGCTACCCGGTTGGGCAGGGTGAGTTCGAATTTTTGATGGATAATGAAAGTGGCACTAATGCGTAGGTATATTTTTTTTTATTTATTATTATTTTTTATTGGCGGCGCAGGTGCGAATACCTGCGCCTGATGCCGCCCTAGCCAATGCCGCGGGTGACTGGACCGGGGAATAAGTTCGTCACCCGCGGAGAGGCCGACCGCGCGAGGAAAGACCGACGTCCTCCCCGAGGGGGGGACGTCAGTCGTAGTGAAATTGACTTACACCATTCTGGTTCGATGGTGTGATATGGTTTTATTTCAGGTTTTACTTTTTTTGCACACATGTATGCATATCGGATTCTATAGTCATCTTTTACGAAGCTCACGGGCAAGATAGGGACTGAAGAATTGTATTCTTACTCCGTCAACACACTACACAATAATTTTATCTATTTTATCTATTTATTATTATTCTTATAGTCAAGCAGTCTTTTCTCCCCGAGGGGGGGGACGTCGGTCGAGGAGAGGATACTCCTCATGGGGTATTCCGTCGGGCCGACCACTGACGACAAGTCACCCTTCTCCGGTGGTCGTTCCAACGACGAAGGCGACGTGTTACGTGTGGGTTACGGGTGTGCGTGCTGACGCCCCTCTCTCGCCCCGGACGGAGTGAAGCGTGGAGGGCGCCGACCGTAAGACATAAAAAAAAACCTATATTTTTTTATTGTCTTTGGTAGTAAACGAGCAAACAACAGACCTGATGGTAAGTGATACTGCCGCTCATGGAATTTTGCTATGCAACTGCCTACCATGAAGAAAGTGAATGGAGGCATCATTAAAATCCACCACATGCAAACAACGGAACACTCTTAGAAACTTGGGTTCCGAACGAAGTGCAGTAACAAATTGCTGTCACTCAAATGATGATTATCTGTGAGAGTGTGGTACTGAACGGATCGATCCATGAATGTAGACAGAAAACTAATAAATTTCTTTATAATCATTTCAGCTCGTATACATCCCACTGTTGGGCTCGAGTCTCCTCTACAATTGTAGTGAAATTGACTTACACCATTCTGGTTCGATGGTGTGATATGGTTTTATTTCAGGTTTTACTTTTTATGCACATATGTTGTATGCATATCGGATTCTATAGTCATCTTTTACGAAGCTCATGGGCAAGATAGGGAGTGAAGAATTGTATTCTTACTCCGTCAATACACTACACAACAATTTTATCTATTTTATCTATTTATTTTTATTCTTATAGTCAAGCAATCTTTTTCCCTGTGGTATATATTCACATCCCTTTGTTACGGTGGACTCCTCGCTCCACTCCATCCGGGGCGACAGAGGGGCGTAAACACGCACGCCCGTAACCCACCCGTGATACGTCGCCTTCGTCGTAGGGCCGACCACCGGAGTAGGGTGACTTGTCGTCAGTGGTCGGCCCGACGAAATACCCCTGAGGAGTACCCTCTCAGTCCTCTTTTACGATGTCCACGGCCAAGATAGTGAATGGTAAATTGTATTTTTACTCCGTCTCCACACGAATATACATAATAATCCTAATTTACTAACACACACTAGATATATTATCCAAATATAAATTGTTAATGATGTAATAATATGCAGTAATGTATTACGTTCGTTTATTAAAAAAAATAACACATCCACACAAATAATTATTGTATCACATAAGATTTCAGAAACTTACAAATACAAACAAACAAGCAGTGACTTAAAGCTAGAGTCGGAATAATTTCTTATTTATTTTGATATTCCCTACTTTTTTCACTTAATAAAAAAAAAACAGTTAATGACAATAAACACAGAGCAGATCAATTTATTTGAAGTTATCTCCTTTAAGTAATTATGAATTAGGAACTTTTCTAATACAACGTAATTTTAGTTATATTTAACTATAATATATTATGAATCATTTAAATATAAAAAATATATTTTATTTAATACAAGTTGATTAATCAAAAGTTTTCACAATATTTCGTGTAACAAAACAATAAATTTGCTCCACAGTTATATTAAGCATCGGTAATTATTTGGTTCTAGAGCAGATTTTATTTCACTAGTGTTAAATATGGTGTCCTAGTTATGTTCTATGGAAGTATACCTACTTAGTCATTTATCAGTGCACTAAACGAGTACATGTCTAAGATGGTAATTTGTGTGGTTAATCACTTGAATGACAGAGCACGACTTAATATGTGCGTACCTACGCCAGTTAATGTCTTAGCGGTGAAGTGAATAGGGCGGTTTAAGTTCGCGTCTAAGGCATCAAAAGGTGTATCATCGTCATCTAGAATACTGGCGGGCTGGTAGGGAGCTAATGATAGAAGTCCTCTATACTTTAATGGTGATAACAGCGGCGCTGCAAATGTTTGGAATGGTGTTAAAAATGGCGCTGCATATGTATGGAATGCTGAATAAGCAAGAGCCGCTGAATGAGCAACCGGAGCTATCAGTGGTAGTAAAGATCGCTTCTTCACTAAATGTACATTGGCACCACTTAGTGCTTTCGCAGTGATGTGAGCAGCACGGTCCAGGTTCACTGCCAGTGTGTCGAGAGGTCTACCATCGGCTGCAATTATATTGGCGGGTTGACCAGGAGCGAGAGATAGTGGGCCTCTGTAGTTGGATTCACCGAACCATGGTGTTGCGTAGGACAAACCTGCTGTGTATGTGAGAGGCGCCGGGTGGCCCCAGGAAGCGACGAGACTGCCGGTCGCGGCCGCCAAGGCGCACGACAATACCACCAACTTCATCATCTTGTATGTGAATGTGGTCTGTATTGTTCTAGAAACTTGAGTGTACTGATGAAATTATAGTCGGACGAAGTTTTTATATACTATATATAATAATATTATACAGGATGCAAGTTGTCGGAATTAATTATTAACCCTGACTAAAACTTCTTTTCTTTGCAAAAATAATATAACGAACTAAAATCGTAACAATATTGACGTAGATACATTAGACTTTTTTTAATATATTAATTAACCTTCAGGAAATAAATTTTTAATAATCTGCCGGTAAATTTTATAACAAAGAACAAAAAAATTTAGGTCTTTATTCGTAAGAAAGGATATGTTGTGAGCATTATTCGCTATAATTATATTAAATATTAGAACTTCTTTTTCTAGGATGTTTTATCAATAAATTTTCTCTGCTAATAAGGCCAGTCAGCAAATTAAGTGTCGAGCTTGAATGTTATGCCATATTTACCCATGAAGACACTATCTATTGTACTCTTGTTACCACTGAAGTTTCAGATAGCTAGTTCATTATGTGGTTAAGGAAATAGACAAGATGGTACGACTTTACAGCCTTAGAGGACGAATATAGTATTGGTATCGAACGCTAGTTGCATCGAACTTACTGCAGCACACTTTTCAAACACGTCGGGATATACCGGCGTTGTTGCTGCAACTGGCAATCAAACAATAATATATTAACCTCGTAGTATAATTTGTTAGAGCGATTTGGGGTCAAAACGTTCGGTTTTGGAGGTCTAAACGCTCATTCTATGTTAGAAAGTTATAAGGAAATGGAACGTATTCCCCATGTTTCCCATATACATGTAAAATATAGTACAGATAGGCAGTGATCCTAGATTATTCAGCACTTTTTAAGGACTCTCCTTGATGCAAAGTGTCTAGCCTTTATACAATAATAAGCTTATTATATGTATAATGTTACTTGTTTGGATGAATTCTGTAGTTCCCTTTGGAGACGTCATCCACAGCATGGTGTGTGGTGATAACTGTGTCTCTGTGTGTGTTGCGCTGTTATACCTAAACTCCTTGTAAAAAAAATATATATATTGATGCAAATCTTTTTGTTTAAGAAAGTCCTTGGATGGTTAAATTCAGGATTTTTTAGGCGATGCTGCGATCGAGTACTAGGAATTTTATTCATACTTTTCTATAGAATAACGTATTAGGTTATGTTATATTGTCACAGAGGTCAAAGATTCAGTACCAATGGTTGGTCTCATGGCGACGGGGAGATAATTAGGTAGGTTATGAAGCTGGACGCCGCCCTGCCGATCTACGCCAATTGGACAGGGTATGGCGAGAAAAAAGTTATATAAATTTTTCCAATTCCTTGACTGAATTTGTTTATTAGTCAAACAAATTCAATCAAAAAATCAAAGTTGTTAGTCGTAGTAACTAGTCTTGTTATTGAATAAAATATTCAATTTAGTAATAATCTTCAATGCTAAAACGATTAATGATGTTTATGACATGAAACATTTTATGTTTTATTTTTCCTTTGATTTTGAGTCCGCTTATATCCACTAGATGGTACTGGACGTATGACAAATATATGTTGTGCATAAAAGATTGTTAATAAAACGTTGTGGTAACTATCAAATGATGTTAGATATTGCGATAACATTTTGCGCCAGCCAATCGAGAAGTAAGCTCTCAAAACTGACTGAATGCGTACGGAATTGACTTCAGACGAATAGCTCTCCTCCAGCCCAGACTTAAGACCGTTGGATTATACATTTAGAAGAAAAACCAACATAAACATCATTAGAATTTGCAGTTTCTCAAGGCTATGATTAGTGAATAATAGACATGAATGATGTGCATGCTGCGGTCGACGACTGGTCTCGATATCTAAGGGCCTACATCCAAAATCAGTAATTAATTTTTTTTATATGTATGAAGGTCAATTTCCTTCACATAGTGGAAGAGCCCTGAGCCCAACAGTGGGATGAGTATGGGCTGAGATGATGATGATTTTCTCATCTTATTCTTCTCAACGTACATATATTCACTATCCGCAATAATAAAGGATATCCTTTGTTTTCGTGTTCATATTTAAGAATAAAAAAAGGTAAAAATAAATATGTTAAACGGTTATTGTAAACTAGCAACCCGCCCTCGCTTCGCTTCGGTTATAGGTTATAGTCGTTTTACCCGCGTAGTTCCCGTTCCCGTGGGAATATCGGGATAAAATATAGCCTAGTTTACGCCCTGATATTATAGCTTTCCATTGGTGAAAGAATTTTTGAAATCGGTCCAGCCGTTCGGCAAATATCACGCAATTTTTTTTTCTTATTGAAACAAAAAAAAAAAATACTATTTCGGTCCATTTAATCCAGATTGTACATGCTTAAGATTTAATCTTAAGCGTAATCGTAATATGATTAAGATCATTCACTAATTCGTTCGAAAGAAAATAATTTCATTCATACTTCGACGTTATACCATAGATAATTCACTATAAAATAAGATAGATGTGCAACTGAGGTTTTAAATTTGTAATCTGAATCGCATGATTCTCCATGGATTAGAGTAGATATTCTTTTTTTAATCACAGTAGTTACGATTTAAGTATTCTATTGTTAAATTTTTATTACACTTATAATTAAACTCTCAGCAATATTGATTACTATTCTTAACTAGTCGTAAATAAAAGCACGAAGCATTTTTTTTTTCTTTTTACAATAACAATCCAACGCGTTTACGTAAGAAATTCCACATTTTGAAAAATCTCACGTGAGATTGGGAGATGGGGGAGGGGGTTGATTAAAATCTCACGACATCTCACCAGGGGGGGGAGGGAGGTACAGATAATTTAAAAAACCACCTCACGTAATTTATGGACGCCCCCTATACACAAACAATAAAAATAAAGTCGTGGGGCAATACAAAACGAACATTTTAATTGATGATTGTAGATAGATATTTGATGATATTTTATTTTTATTTTCAAGTTTTATATTGATTTTGTATAGAGCACTGTATTCTACTTGTGAAGCCCTTTCATTTAATACCTATATTAATGGGATTGAAAAATAAATAGGTTATCCGCCATTTTATAGTGGCGGCCATCTTAGATTTTGAATTTGTATAGTGCATTGTATTTTACTTTTCAAGCCCTTTCATTTGATAACCATATTGATGGGATTGAAAAAAAATAGCTTATTCGACATTTTGTAGCGGCGACCATCTTGAATTTACAATAAATTTTTGTATACATAATTGTATTGTCACCAGAACCAAAGGCGTATACCAAATTTCAGATCAATCGGTTGTCAGGAAGAGGGTGAAATTTCAATTACTAAATTCAACCCAAGAAAAAAAAAACAAACAGAATAAACTAAATAAAACCGTTTAAAAACTGCCGAAGTTATAACATTTATTTGACGAATATTTTTGTGACTGAACCACCGGATTAGTGCGTAGTAGTGGGTACCACCCATAAAAAAAAAAGTCAATAGAGTGTAAGTTCATTTGAAATGGGCGCGCGGCGCGGCACCTGTGCGTCTGTCATAGGCGAGTAATTGCGCCCTTTGACATTGCCGCCCGATCGCCCGCACTTGAAGCAAAATGATCTCTAAGTCTAAGTCAATAAAGTGTAAGTTCATTCATTGGAAATGGGCACGTGGCGTGGCACCTGTAAGTCTGTTGCGTCCTTTGACATAGTCGTCCGGGCGCTCGCACTTAAAGAGAAATGATCTCTAAATCACTAATATTAGGTGTAAGTTCATTTGAATTTACAGCGCGGCGTGAGACGGCTATGTAAGTGTCGGTCAGTGATTGATCTGATTTATTCTTTTAAGTAATTGAATTCGTTAGCTCATTTCATTTGCGACAACCGGCGAATTAGCATGAAAGTTCTTAGAGAAAAAATATAAAGGTAAGTCAATTTTATTTTTTAAGTGTTAGTGTTAGGTACATTACAATCATTATCATCACATCATCACATCATTTGTTTATGAGAAAGAGTCATGACTGTTTTGTTTATTTGTTTATAATTGCAAAAATACAAATTCTTAGTGTTAGTGATTGATAAAAAACTACTTACTTTATTTAGAATAAAGAAAGAAAAATTAAATACTAAATTGAAATTTGATTTTATTGTAGATGGCCAAATTAGGGGATAAAAAGAAACCATCGGGTGCTCAAAATAGAAAAAGAAAACTGGAGAAAGAAGAAAAAATTAAAAAGCTAATTTCTCCGATTGACTCTTTCTTTCGACCTGGTAAGTTCAGTCAGTTGGTACCATAAATAAAACATCTGAAGTTGCATAAACAGTGACAGAAGTCGCTGGTGTATCCTGCCTGGGTTCCTACCTACTTATTATTATTACACTTCTTATTTTTATTGTATAAGTTACCTGTAACTGTATACCTAATGAGTCTTAAATAAAGTAGGTTTTTATGATTATGACAATATATCTAATTAATTGTTTTTTGCGGATTGCGCACCGGAAGGCGCAATGGTTAGTAACTAACACTCACTCTTGTGCCAAAGGTCTCGGGTTCGAATCCCGGCCGGTGCAATATTTATTTAAATACATACCTTCTCAGACCTTGTGTTAAATTTTTGTATTGTGTGATATGTCCAACACGCGTTCCAATCGTGGAGATTATGGCAATAAATAATCCCATAGTTTTGGAGGCTCATGTCTAACAGTGGACTGGACTGTCTGTACTTATATCTGTACTTATATGGCTTGTGTGTTTGTGATTTGTTTTTGGGGATTATGAATTATGTTTTTTCATGAAATAGCCGCAGGCGAGATCCGCCAATTGCAACTAAAGTATTTTAATTTCTTACTGTTTGCGCATAGAGCGTGCGTAAGCGCCTCGGCAATTACACACTGAGCGCGCTCGCCTGGACTAACGGATTAGACTATGCCCGATTGCCCGCCTTAACTTTAAGGCGTTGTTTTCAATGTCCTAAAATATTATTGCGTGGCCCTATTACCACACTTGGTTACACAAATTGTTGACTATCTTATGTTTTTTTTAGGTACATCTTCGTCAACATCCACCCGACAGTTAGAAGAAATAGTCAACTTGGAAAAGAAAACTTCTACGAGTATTTCACAAGTTCCAGATCATACTAGTACCAGTACCTCGCCTGGCTCGCTTACTCCAAGTGAACAAATTCCAATTGTTAATCAACCAGCAACCTAACCAGATGTACAATTTTGTGAAAATATCGCGAATGATCCTGCTCTCTGGCCGCAAGTAATACCCGATAATTTAAGATTGTTTTTAACAGAACGTGGACCGATTCAGATAAAAAAAACCAACTATCCTTCAGATAGTAACATGATAGTTTTCAGATACATATTACAGTAAAAAGTTACTAAACAACGAAATTATTCATCGAGTTTGGCTTGTATATTCCACATCTACTGATTCTGTATTTTGTTTTCACTGTAAGCTTTTTAATAATAATGTCACTGCATTTAATGCCCCCCCCCCACTGGTTACAAAGACTGGGGGCATTTGTCGAGAAATATAGAACGACATGAAAAAAGTTCAGGCCATATATGTTCTTTAAAAAAATATTTGGATCTAAAAAATGACTTATTGAAAGGGCAAACAGTAGACTCGGTAAATCAAACTGAAATAGATCGCGAAAGAAAGAGGTGAACGGCAGTTTTGGAAAGGATAATCGAATTATAAAATTTTTGCAGGTCAAAATATAGCATTTAGGGGCACAACCGAGAAGTTGTATGACCCAAATAATGGTAATTTTTTAAAGTTGGTGGAGAGTATATCTAATTTTGATAGTACACTATCAGAACACATTGCTCGAATTCAAAGAGCTCAGCATCGCATGCCACATTATCTTGGTCATAACATTCAAAACGAACTGATTAGTATAATTGCTGAAAAAATTAAAACGACTATAATTAGTCTTCTGAAGCAATGTAAATACTACTCTGTAATTCTAGATTGCACACCTGATATTTCACACCAAGAACAACTTACTGTTATTGTGAGGTTTATTTATTTAAATCCATCGACAAAACGCGCTGAGGTACGCGAACATTTTTTAGGTTTTTTACCTGTAACTGATAGTACCGGACAAGGGTTGGCGACATACTTGTTAATTTCTTAAAATCATGCGATATTGAATTAGATGATTTGCGAGGCCAAGGATATGATAATGGTGCCAATATGAGGGGAAAAATATAGGCCTCCAAAAAAAAATATTGGACATGAATCCTCGTGCTTTTTACGTACCGTGTGCTGCTCACTCCCTTAATTTAGTAGTAAATGACGCCGCTAAAAGCTCATTGGAAATTACAAACTCTGTATTGTCCAAGAAATCTATGCATTTTTTTCAGCATCCACATCACGTTGGGATGTAATTATGAAACAGTACTTTGACATTAAAACTTCTTTCAAATACGCGTTGGGAAAGTAAATTTGATGCTCTTAGAGCACTCCGTTTTAACATGGATAAAATTTACGATGCATTATACTATATTTTTACAAATAACAAGTATGACAACGACACAAAAAATATAGCGAGTTCATTAATAGCCAAATTAAAATCTTATAGATTTATTTGTTCAGTAGTTTTATGGTACAATATTTTACTAAAAAATGATATTGTAACCAAAAATTTGCAAAAATCGGACGTAATTATTTCAGAAGCTACCAAAATGATTAATCTGGTTAAAAAAGATTTGGAGAAATACCGCACCGATAGTGCGTTTGAACAGTTGTTATCTGATGCAAAATTAATTGCTGAAGAATTAGAATGTGAAACAGAATTTAAAGAAACTTTTTGTCCACGTCCCCGAAAAAGACATTTTGATTACGAGGCTGTAGATTAGCCCATTTTAGACCCAACCAACAAATTTAAAGTATGTAGTTATTTTTTTCTACTGGACACTGCTATCTCGAAATTAAATGAGAGATTCGATTTGCTGACGGAACACAATTCAGTTTTTTCACTCTTCCAAAACATTGAATGCTGGAATAAATTAGAGATGCATGAAAAATAAATCTCAGTGTTATCGGCTCCAAGAAAAACTAACATTTAAAAATAGATTTGATATTGACGGGGAGGATTTATATAATGAATTAGAATTGTTGCCAATATTTTTTCCCAATGCATCAACAAGTACTCCCACTGATATTTTAAGATATATATATTCTAATAATTTAATTTCTTCATTTCCCAATATCTCAACAGCTCTGCGTATATATTTAACACTGCCTGTTACAGTAGTAGAAGGTGAAAGATCCTTTTCAAAATTAAAATTAATAAAAAATTATCTTCGTTCAACCATGACCCAAGACAGACTGACAAACCTAGCCATTATAAGTATAGAATCCAAAATTGATATAAAAATAAATGATTTAATTAAAATCTTTGCCAACTTAAAAGCAAGAAAAATTGAGTTTGTTTGATGTATGTGTATGTACATGTAATAAATAGATATTTAGTAATCGAAGTTTTAAGTTTAATTTTGTTTTTTACAGTAATAAATAAATTAATTATCAAAATTACGTGTATTGTGTTTTCTTGGTTGACTAGGACCCCTTTCATACTGCAGTGCGTCGTCGGTCGCGTGCCACGCTGCAGTGTGAAAAAAAACTAGGGCGCAGGCTGAGTCCCGCACCCCGGCGCAGAATAGACTTAAGACGGCCCTGGAACCCACTACTACTAATGTCCAAATTTCATGTTTTTAGTTTCAATAGTTTCACCTCGTCGTTGATGAGTCAGAGAACCTTAGTATAGAATTAACTGACATTCGCGGATCCGGATATATTGAATAACTAGCAACCCGCCCTCGCTTCGCTTCGGGTTCAGTCGCTTTACCCGCGGCGTAGTTCCCGTGCCTGTGGGAATATCGGGATAAAATATAGCCTATGTTACTCCCTGATATTATAGCTTTCCATTGGTGAAAGAATTTTTGAAATCGGTTCGGTGGTTTAAGCGTGAAAGCGTTACAAACAAACAAACAAACAAACATCCTTACTTTCGCATTTATAATATTAGTATGGATTCGATATTCGCCCACGAATGTTCAGTCTGGATGTAATTTGTGACCGTTAATTTCATGCTTATGGAGTACACCGGGGGAAGACGTATTTCTTAGTGATTAAAAAAAAAAATACACATACATATTTATATGCATATTACGGTTATTAATATATTTTACAATACACAATATTATTATATATTACTTCGATTTTATTTACCGTGTGGTGATGAAGTTACAATACAATTTACCATCTTCTAAATTGCCCGTGCATATCGTAAATGATGACTAAGGGATAATATGCATATAGCATCTATACAAGAGAAGGAAAACTTGAAATATAACACTATTAGTAACTTGACTGACCAGCATAGTATAGTAGGTCAGATTTTATTATGTGGTTGAGGAGGCTCGAGCTCAGCTGTGAGATGTATATAAGTTAAGAAGAATGAGGAATAAATATCTTCATCATCGTGCTCTTATGCCAATTACTTAAGGTCGACTCAATAAGTCTTCTTTCATAGTCATCATCATCATCATCATATCAGCTCATATACGTCCCACTATTGGGCTCGGTCCTCCTCCACAATAGGAGGGAAATAGACCTTACTATACCATGCTGGTCAGACAGGTTGGTACAGGGTTTTATTTCGAGTTTTCCTTCACTTGCATAGATGTTATGTGCATATTATATACCTTAGTCGTTTTTTACGACACCCATGGGTAAGAGAGGGGGTGGTGAATTGTATTCTTACTCCGTCACCACACGGAAATACGTCTTTCATAGTGCATATTGCAAAAGTTAATATTATGACCAGTCACGTGTCTGACGTCAGCACTTTTTGGGAATGTATTTGTCGACCAGACGACATTAGACGGAGTTGACTCTATGTAGAGCTATTAGTCATATTTTAGTCATCATTATCCATATAAGCCATCATCATCACCCACATAAGTCCCACTGTTGGCCTCGGGCCTCCTCCTCAGTGGGAGGGAATTTGACTTACTATACCATGCTGGTCAGACATGTTGGTATTTTTTTTTTATGGGTGGGCTATGGCAAGCGCACGCGCGGTCCGTTCCGTCCGGGGGGAATGAAAGGACGGCGCGCGGGCCCCTAACCCACCCGTACCCACGTCACCTCGTTGTTGGGCCGACCACCGGAGCAGGGTGACTTGTCGTCAGTGGTCAGACATGTTGGTATGGGGTTTCATTTCGAGTTTTCCTTCTCTTGCACAGATGTTATGTGCTAATTGGTCCTCCCTTAGTCGTCTCATACAACATCCACGGGTAAGAGACGGAGTGGTGAATTGTATTCTTACTCTGGTATCACACGGAAAGTACTTACGAGCAATTTTTTTATCGCCGTTGGTGGCAAACGAGAAAACAGCATACCTGATGGTAAGCGATTCTGCCGCTCCTGGACATTTGCTAGGCCTCTGCATACCGTAAAGAAAGAGAAGGGAATGTGAATGCATGTAATGAGGTTCGGTGATATTAAAGGCATCACCAAAACCCATCGCAAACCCTCAGAAGGGTGGACTTTCGTTTCTCTCACTCACCAAACGAAGTGCAGTAACTAATTGTTATTATTCAGAGGTCGATTTTCTGTGAATGTGTGGTCTTACGCCGTATGGTCCGGCCTTTGGCTGTAGACAGGAGACTGCCTACAGTGTGGTCTTACCACATATATAGTAAGTGTTAGTAGTATTCGAAGCTGCTACCACACAGCTGGCATTATGAATGTATTTTATAAATTAAGTTATACTTAATCTCATATAATTAAATAAATATCTGGTTGATCGAGCTTCGCTCGGAATATTTTTGTTGTATTTTTGTCGAATTTATTTAGATATATATATTAATAAAAAGAAAAATTAAATAAAGAAAAAATATATAAAAAATTACAAAAAGAGAATAATAATAACACTGAGATTCGATCCGACGCTGTTTGAATGCCAAAATTAAACAAAAAGAGAACTGGACAACTGCCCAACTGAGCTATCGTAACTCATGACGTTGACAACGAAATTGGAATTCATATTCTTTTAAAATTTAATGTCATCGTATTGTTTTGCTAAAAACACCGACAAAACAACATTTTCTATAAATAAAACAATAGGCAACAGGAATTACTTGAAAAACTTATAACCAATCATGACAGTCAACCGCTTGCCAAGCTTGGTCATCATAACATAACTCCCCTTTATAAGGAGACTTAAGTCCAACTCAGGAGGTGTGATAGTTTATTAATGATGTATCTATCCCATTTGAAGAAATTGGATCTAGCTATTTCGCTAATAACTGTTATATGTACTTTAAAAGGATATCTTTCTTCAGGTATATAAAGGACATTCACATGGTATTTTATCAGTAGGTACCGTGTGGAATTATTTTCTCCAATTATACCAGTATGAGTTTTAAAGAAAAGACTGCGCTGCTAATTAATCGACGTCATCAGTACCGACCGGAGCTTTACTCAGTTAGATAACCGATTCCACATGTCCATAACCTGTCATGCTCGTACTTCTCTAAGCGCCATATAAGCGGGGCACCGGTAACCAGTTTTCGTTATCAGAGGGCTGTTTTCTTCTCCCTCGCAGAAGGTTGCACCTGGTTCGAGTCTGCCGCATTGTTGAGCCCAGGTCACGCAGGTTTCGAACATGTATTGTACAGTGTCCTTGTCAAAATCGCAGTGTTAGTAGGACGGTGTCATCTCCTTCGTCGAAGCTACCGATAGTTTCAATATAACGTGTACCAGTGGGGAAGAGCAGGCTCCATATCACCGCTCGATTTACTCTGCCAGCACCAACTGGAGGCACCATCCGAGCACCAAATCGAGACCTCTTCATCCGTAATACCTAACGGATAATAACGCCGCGGCGAGCAACCTCGTGTCATGCGGCCACGTCACTAGATGACATGCGGCCGTCCTCTTCGCGCATTTCAGAAACTTCCATTCAAAGCACGCGCTACCTTGCTCGTCACCGTGCGGTAACCGCGAGTGCCCTTAACCGGCATTGTGATCGCCATAAGAATCAGACGGTCAGAGGAATAGGTCATACGAGTGCGTTGTATAACACCATTGAGTGGATAATTTTTTTGGCTGCACGTAGCAAACAAAAACCTTACAAAATTTTTCCTATATTAATCTAGAAGTAACTAGTAATTAATCACAAAATGGCATAGTTACAATTTTGTTGTCCGACTTAGCATTCAAAAAGAAAACTCGACAATCGGCAGTTACAGACAGTTGTGTATTTGGACTATCAAAGCTCATCTACTGCTTTGTTATTCTAAATACAGAGACAATGAATTTCACAATTAAATGATTATTTAATATTAAACTATTCAGAAGTTATTTGCTTCTTAAGTAATGATGGTTGTCTAAATCAACTAGTCTAAATAGCGTCGTGAAGCAGCTCAATTTCTTTTTCAAAGTAAAGGAATTATATGTCTGTTAGACAAATGTGAGATTTAAAGAGAGAAAGTTTACTCAAATATTTAAGGTTATGAGTTACCGAATAAAAGAAGTTGTTATATAAAAATTAATTTATATTGTGATTCATATTTTGTGTTCAAACTGTATCCATAACCAGGTGTTTACCAACCGATGACAGGTGCATTTGCGTAGCCGAGAGGTCCGGCAATGACAGAACTGGAGATCACTGCAGGAGAGGTAAGGCCGAGTGGAGAGACGATTGTTGAGGGAGCTATAACGGAGGAAACGCCGAGACGGTTAACAGCGAGAGGGGCTACCAGCGGAGAGATTGAGCGCTTCTTCAGTAATCGCAAGCCAGAACCCTCTACTGCATGAGCGGTGATGTGAGCAGAGCGGTCCAGATTCACGGCCAGTGTGTCGAGAGGCCTTCCATCGGCAGCAATAATGTTGGCGGGCTGGCCGGGGGCGAGGGACAGCGGACCTCTGTAGTTGGATGCGGCTAGCAACGGCGCACTGTTCAACAAGCCTGCATTAAGACCGAGTGGTGACAATCCCAATGGCGCACTATTCCACAAACCCGCGTTGAGAGCGAGGGGTGACGCTATTCCCAAAGGAGCGATGAGACTGCTGGTCGCCGTCGCCAGGATACACGATAACACCATCAACTTCATCATCTTGTATGTGAATGTGGTCTGTGTTGTTGTAGATACTCAGGTGTACTGATACAGTTGTAGTAGTATGGACGCTTTATATACTAGTATGATTAGGCTGTGTTTGATGGGCATCGTCATTGAAAGCTTCTTCCTTCAACCGATTATTTCTATTCAAAATAAAATTTTATTTTATTTTAAACAAAGAAAAATGTACGTAAATAGATTAAATAAACTTTTACATTGATTATGCATGATGCAAATATTGTGGAAAATAACTCAGTTATGATGCAATTTTACATAAGTTTTGCAAATACTGCAACTGAAAATATAGATTTAAGAATTTCGGTACAGTATAAAAAAAATCTGTTTTTTTTAAGAAATGCGGTTTAATAATGTTTATTTTTCACTTCCCTAACATCTCTCTTTTGGGGACGGTAGTTCGGTTATACCCCGCCAAATCTATTCCCACCAAATCTATACAATATTATTAACATGTTATCCCAATTGTCATACAATCCTCCAATTACAATACCATTACAATTTGGGTGGGCTACCAGTACCGAGTACTTATCTATAACATGTGATTTAATTTAATTCTTGTAACATCCATTAGGGATCAGATAAAGAAGTTCCTTGCGAAGTTCGTAACCACGACACTATCTATGGAAAGTCAGTATTATATCTACTGAACTTCTATAATATTTTATTGTATCCCAGCACTTAGGTGTAATAGGTTAAGAATACAATGTGTTACCATCTATTATATGCTCATGGTAGTCGCAAGACTTGGCTAAGGAAGTACAGGGAGTGTGGGCAACACGACTCGCCTGAAAAACTTATAATAACAACCACGATGGTCAACCCGCCGTGGGCAGGTATTTGCTGAAGCTAACATGTCCTGACTAGAGATTGCAACCCGGTATGTTTCTCAACCCGGCTGGGTCCGGCCGGGTTGTATTAGCGATGAAACCTTTAAAGTATTTTATGAAAATTTTCTATATATGAATGGAAAATGACAATGATTCAATCTTAATATTTATTTCAAACTAGCTTATGAACAGTTATCACAATAATCGGTCTCACTCAAGTCTCAAAATCACACTTAATACATAATTGATTACTTTTACTTATGGACGGCAAAGTAACATTAGTATTAGTAATTATTCATTTTTATAAGTTTAAACAAGCAGGTCTTTCTTTTTACTCCTTATAGTGTCTATTTGAAAACATAGTATTAAAATAAGAAACTAATAACGCAGCTTAAACTTTTAGTACTTTGTCATAACAACTTAGATTACATAGATAGATAAAATTTGGTAGCTTTGGTATAAACAAAACAAATTCTTATCTGCTAAAAGGAAAGTATTATGTGCTTTCTTAACTTTGATTATTAAGTCTAGTGAGTGTTACTACCTATTACTAATTGAGCAAATAGCGAAATCTTATAGGCTAGGCGATATTTATTTATTTAATACAACACCCTGCACTAAGGAAATAATCCTTGTATCCTGTAGTCTCCCGCAGGAGACTTTACAAACATATAATTAACGGACACAAATTACATCCAGACTCAGAACAACAATTTGTGGATCGCACAAAGTGTTGTCCCGCGTGGGATTTGAACCCCCAACACTGGCGCTGTAGGTCGCTATCTTAACCACTACACCATCTGTGCAGCAGCATCATATTGTAACCGTAAACAACCAAACTTGTATAGTCTTAACTAACAAAATGTAAGGTAAAATTGGTTACGTTACGTAGCCTTTATTAGTATAATATAACAAAACAAAAAGTATATTCTAACTTGTATAAGGAAAAACAATATTTTTTTCAGTCTGAAAGCATGATTTTAAAAAGCTGGTCATTCTTACCGGGTCCGATGACCGGGCCCGATTTGCAATCTCTAGTCCTGACATTACGTGTACCAGTCGGAGAAAAGTGGGCTCCATGCCACTGGATCATCTACTCTATCAGCATCGACTTGAAGGTCTTCATGGTTTGATCACCAAATCGAGACTTCACCACGCTTCGGTCATGTCACAAGGCGGCATACGGAAACCCTTTACGCGCATTTCAGAAACTCACCGATAAAGATCAGCGCACATCTCTGCTTCTAAGTCTCACGGGGGAGTTCCTGTTAATGCGCGTGCTGTTTTGGTCGCCACCATGCGTTAACCGCGATTGGCGCTGATCCTCATGGCTTTTTGGAATCATTACAGGAGAGCATTGAATCGGAATCGGTCAGAGACCTCGCCCACATGTGTGACTGACTTATTGAGTGGATCACCCTCGCGTAAAGCCGTCGACAACGTGTATGTTTGTGTGTTATTGCGAATATTGCCTTGCTATTTTTCACCCTATTTGAATAAATATATCATATTATATAGAAAGATATCATATTTAATAGAGAAGTGAGACATGATTTCTACGCGAACAAATGTTTAGAAATAAACTGGTCAGATGTAGTTAATGGAAAGAGTGGAAAGCGGATCAGAACGCGGCCACCATTAAAAAAATGTGTCTGATTACTTTACGAATTTTATGGTATAAGATTATATAATCTATATAGATAAAAGAAAGTCGTGTTATAACTCAAGAACGGCTGTACAGATTTGGCTGAAAATTGGTAGGGAGGTGGCTTAGAACCAGAAGAGGAATACAGGATACTTTTTATTCCGTCTTCTTCTTTTTCTTAATGACAATGAGCTACTTTTCATTCCGTTCGATCACGTTGCCGTGTGACGTAACATAAAATATCGTGACACAAAATTTTTCCTATATTAATCTAGAAGTAACTAGTAATTAATCACAAAATGGCATAGTTACAATTTTGTTGTCCGACTTTGCATTCAAAAAGAAAACTCGACAATCGGCAGTTACAGACATTTGTGTATTTGGACTATCAAAGCTCACCTACTGCTTTGTTATTCTAAATACAGAGACAATGAATTTCACAATTAAATGATTATTTAATATTAAACTATTCAGAAGTTATTTGCTTCTTAAGTAATGATGGTTGTCTAAATCAAATAGTCTAAATAGCGTCGTCAAGCAGCTCAATTTCTTTTTCAAAGTAAAGGAATTATATGTCTGTTAGACAAATGTGAGATTTAAAGAGAGAAAGTTTACTCAAATATTTAAGGGTTGGTAAAGGGTTGATGAGTTACCGAATAAAAGAAGTTGTTATATAAAAATTAATTTATATTGTGATTCATATTTTGTGTTCAAACTGTATTCATAACCAGGTGTTTACCAACCGATGACAGGTGTATTTGCGTAACCGAGAGGTCCGGCAATGACAGAACTGGAGATCACTGCAGGAGAGGTAAGGCCGAGTGGAGAGATGATTGTTGAGGGAGCTATAACGGAGGAAACGCCGAGACGGTTAACAGCGAGAGGGGCTACCAGCGGAGAGATTGAGCGCTTCTTCAGTAATCGCAAGCCAGAACCCTCTACTGCTTGAGCGGTGATGTGAGCAGAGCGGTCCAGATTCACGGCCAGTGTGTCGAGAGGCCTTCCATCGGCAGCAATAATGTTGGCGGGCTGGCCGGGGGCGAGGGACAGCGGACCTCTGTAGTTGGATGCGGCTAGCAACGGCGCACTGTTCAACAAGCCTGCATTAAGACCGAGTGGTGACAATCCCAATGGCGCACTATTCCACAAACCCGCGTTGAGAGCGAGGGGTGACGCTATTCCCAAAGGAGCGATGAGACTGCTGGTCGCCGCCGCCAGGATACACGATAACACCACCAACTTCATCATCTTGTATGTGAATGTGGTCTGTGTTGTTGTAGATACTCAGGTGTACTGATACAGTTGTAGTAGTATGGACACTTTATATACTAGTATGATTAGGCTGTGTTTGATGGGCATCGTCATTGAAAGCTTCTTCCTTCAACCGATTATTTCTATTCAAAATAAAATTTTATTTTATTTTAAACAAAGAAAAATGTACGTAAATAGATTAAATAAACTTTTACATTGATTATGCATGATGCAAATATTGTGGAAAATAACTCAGTTATGATGCAATTTTACATAAGTTTTGCAAATACTGCAACTGAAAATATAGATTTTAGAATTTCGGTACAGTATAAAAAAATCTGTTTTTTTTTTTAAGAAATGCGGTTTAATAATGTTTATTTTTCACTTCCCTAACATGACTCTTTTGGGAACGGTTGTTCGGTTATACCCCGCCAAATCTATTCCCACCAAATCTATACAATATTATTAACATGTTATCCCAATTGTCATACAATCCTCCAATTACAATACCATTACAATTTGGGTGGGCTACCAGTACCGAGTACTTATCTATAACATGTGATTTAATTTAATTCTTGTAACATCCATTAGGGATCAGATAAAGAAGTTCCTTGCGAAGTTCGTAACCACGACACTATCTATGGAAAGTCAGTATTATATCTACTGAACTTCTATAATATTTTATTGTATCCCAGCATTTAGGTGTAATAGGTTAAGAATACAATGTGTTACCATCTATTATATTCTCATGGTTTTTTTTTTTTTTTTGTGGGTGGGCCGCGGTCGGCGCGCCTCCGCACCACTCCGTCCGGGGCGACAGAGGGGCTTGAGCACGCAACTCCCGCGACCCACCCGAAAACCACGTCGCCTTCGTCGTTGGGCCGACCACTGGAGCAGCGTTAACTTGTCGTCAGTGGTCGGCCCGACGGAATACCCCCTATTGGGGTACCCTCCCATCGACCGACGTCCCCCCCTCGGGGAGGACGTCGGTCTTTCCTCACGCGGTCGGCCTCTCGGCGGGTGACGGACTAATCCCCGGTCACGTCACCCGCGGCCTCGGCTAGGGCGGCATGAGGCGCAGATAGTTGCGCCTGCGCCGCCCCAGTCGCCGGCGGCGGATCTCCTCATCGAGGCTGCGCTCCTCGCGCAGGCGATCCGCCGCCTCCTTCCGCGAGATCACTGTCTCGCAGAAGGCTGCGACCGCGTCCCAATTCCCGACGCTGTCGACCATTGCCCTAGCGATAGCCGGCAGCGTCAGGTCCGTACCGATGATTGCGACGAGTTCACAGCGCTGCACTGCCCAAGCCCCGCAGGCCTCGAGCGTATGGCGCGCCGTGTCCTCGTCGCAATCGCAGTGGTGGCAGGACGGTGTACTCTCCCTCCTAACGACCTTGTGCAGGTATTTGGCGAAGCACCCATGCCCCGTCAAAACCTGCACCAGTCGGAAGGAGAGCACCCCGTGCCGCCTCTCCAACCACTGCATCAGCACCGGCCGGAAGGCCTCCACGGTTCGCACCCCGAACCGAGGCCTCTCCAGCCGGACTGCCCAACGGGCGATGACGTCTCGGCGGGCGTCGACGCGCCAGGCGGTGAGATCCCTTAACGAGACCACACCGCCCTCCGCTCGCACCCCCGTCACCCGCCGATATAGTCCGGCGAGCATCTCCGCCTCCAGGTCCCACGGGGGAGTCCCGGCCAACAGGCACGCTGCCTCCGTCGCCACCGTGCGGTATCCGCGGATGGCCCTGACCGCCATGACCCTCTGTGGTCGCCACAGGAGGGCCCTAAGTCGGGCGGTCATGGACCCCGCCCACACCGGTGCGCCGTACAGGGCCATCGACCGGATGACCCCCGCGTACAGCCGTCGGCACGCAGCGCTCGGTCCGCCCACGTTCGGCATAAGCCACGATAGGGCGGACGCCGTGCCGACGAGCCGCGGAGCGAGCCTACGGAAATGCTCCCGGAACCACCATCGCCCGTCGAGCACCAGGCCCAAGTACCTCATATGGGCCCGGATGCTGATGTCGACCGAGTGGACGGTGATCGAGACGCCGATGGGAGGGCTCATAGTGCGCCCATGGAACAAGAGGGCCTCCGTCTTGTCCAGGGCGACCCTCAACCCCAGCGCCTCGATCCGTCTGACGACCTCCTCGGTACCCGAGGTCGCCAGGCTTACCGCCTCCTCTAGCGTCCCACCGCGGGCTGTGACGAGCGTGTCGTCGGCGTAACAAATCACGCCCAGCCCGGGCGGGAGGCTCCCCCTCAACGCCCAGTCGTAGCCGATGTTCCACAGGGTGGGTCCGAGGACCGACCCCTGTGGGACACCGCACGTCATGGGCGTCCGCACAATGTCCCCTGCTCGGTCGGTGCAGAGGACGCTGCGCCCCTCCAAATAGTCTGCCACTAGCCGCCTCAGGTAAACTGGCACCCCGTGATACCGGAGCGCCTCCCTGATGCAGCTGAATGGCAGACTATTGAATGCGTTGGCGATGTCTAGGGACACCACCAACAGCACTCCCCCGCCGGTGACGGCCTCAGTCGCCACGGCCCTCAGGCGCAACAGAGCCGCGATCGTCGAACGACCCCTCCTAAATCCAAACTGGGCGTCCGACAGATCGGGCCCCGTGCCGACGAGGTGCCGCTCGATGCGGGCAGCTACCACCCTCTCCAGTAGCTTGCCCGTGTCATCGAGCAGCACGATAGGCCTGTAGGCCGAAGGCGACTCCGGAGACCGTCCCGGCTTCGGCAGGAGCACCAGCCTTCCCTCCTTCCAGCACCCAGGGAACCGTCCGGACGCTAAACACGCGTCGAACAGCTCCCTGAGGCGGGGTCCCAGGTGTTCGAGGACCAGGGCCAGCACGCGGTTAGGAACACCGTCGGGCCCGGGGGCGGTAGACTTTGCGCGCATGCGCGTCACCGCCACCCCCATCTCGGGTTCCGTGATGGGCGGAACACTGTCGTCGTCGGCCTCCCGGTCAGTGTCTGGCGGAGCCATGACCGGGGGCGTGTGTTCCGCCCGCCGCGGGAACAGGTCCTCGATGACCCGGGTGAGAAGGCCGGGCTGGAGAGTCTCGGTGAGGGGAGGGCCCCGCGCGCGTAGCCTATTCAGCACCGCGCGATAGGGGCGTCCCCAGGGGTCACGGTCGAGACCGTCCAGCATCTCCTGCCGACTGACGTCCTTGGCGGAGCGGACGGCCAGCCTGAAGGCCGACCGCGCATTGCGGTAGCCCTCGTAAAGCACGGCCTCCCGCTCCGCGTCGCGATGGCGCCGCCGGCTGCGGGTGTAGGCCCTCCGGGCGCGGATACACGCAGCCCGGAGATCCGCCAGCTCCCGGGACCACCAGTGGACACCCCTCCTCGGGGGCAGACGCCGTACCCGGGGCATGGCCGCATCGCAGATCTGCGTCAACGCACTGCGGATGCGGCCAGCCTCAGCGTCCACCCCGTCCGACTGGTGGGCAGAGGACAGCCACGAGTATACGATGGCTGTCTCCGCCAGCTGGTCCCGGTCCAAGCGACCCACAGCCCATCGCGGGAACGCAGGACGCCCATCCGCCCCGTGACCCCTGCTGGGCGTCGGGATTGCAGGGGAGACCTCCATCCGGATATACCGGTGGTCCGACAAGGTCTCCACCTCCTCCACGACGCGCCAGCTCCCCACGCGTGCGGCGACCTCGGGGCTAGCGAACGAAAGGTCCACTATCGACCCGCCCCGTTGTCGCACGCACGTATGCACCGAGCCCCTGTTCAGCAAACAGAGGCCCAGTGCCGCCGCCCACTCCTCAATCGCCCGTCCTCGGTCATCCGTCCTAGGGGACCCCCACGCCACGGACTTGGCGTTAAAGTCCCCCAGGACGAAGACCTGGCGCGATGCCAGTCGCCGTAACGAGGCCTCCATGATGGTGAGGAAGGCCTCGAAATCGGTCACACTCCAGTTAGGGGAGAGATAGACTCCGAAGAGCGTAATCTCCCCCCAGTCCGCCGCGACGTATCCGACGCCCCTGTCCCTAAGGGTCAGAGACGACGAAGGCCACGACGTGGAGGCGACGATTGCCACGGTGCCATCGGCGCTACCCAACCAGTTAATCCGGTCGGGCACCACGTACGGCTCCGCGACTACGGCTACTCCTATCAACCACTCCGCCATGGCTTGCAGGAACACGTCCTGCGCACCGGCGGAGTGGTTGAGATTGGCCTGGAGGAGACGAATGGATACGGGGTCCATTAACGGTCCGTATCCATCGTCACCTCCTCCGCGCTAACGGGCGATCGGGCCGCGCTCGGAGCGGGGGCTGGCCCGGTCGATGGGCCGCCCCGCCCCTTCGGGGCCGATGCCGGGGGTCTGCAGTCCCCAGAGCCCATGCGGTGTTTGGCAGGCCTATTGCCCGCCGCACACGCGGGGCAGTGGGGCACCGCAGAGCACGATGCCGCCTGGTGTCCAGCCTGACCGCAACGGAAACATAGCCCGCTGCAGTCAAAGCAGTTTCTGCATGTCGGTCGGGTATGCCCGACCGCCATGCATTTATAACACCTCGCAGGCCGGGGCTCCAGCACGGTTACCCGCGCCGAACTCCAGCCCACGAGGAGCCTGCCTGAGTCGGCCAATTGCTTGACCGACTCCACTGGGCACTGCACCCAGACAGCACCGACGCCGCCCGGACCAGGGCGGATGGTGCCAATCCGGACGGTGTCCGAGGCACACCCGGTACGCGCCATAATGGCCTCCCGGATGTCCTCCACCGCCACGGAGTCGTCCAGACCCGTGAGGCGCATATCTGCGCACTTGACGGGCCTGGCGATTCGGACTCCATCCTCCGGCCCGAACAGCCCCCTCAGCATCGTGGCCAAACTATCGGCCGTCTTCGCGCCCTCGGCCCCAGGGAACTCGAGTATTCGAGCCCCTGTCCGGGCCTTGCGGGTCCTCGCCTCGACGCCCCCGATGTCGGAGACGTCCAGCTCCCGCCGGGCGCGCCTTAGGACGGCCTCATAGTTTAGGCCCCTCTCAGCCGCCTCAGGCAGTACGGTGATTACCACCGCAGCCGTCTTCGGCGACTTGAGGCCCCTACGCGACCTTTTCCCCTTTCCGCCGGCTCCCGCCTGGGGAGCGGCGGCCACAGCGGCACTCTTGGCCGCCGCTCTCCGCTTTTGGCCGCGTGCCTTCCTGCTACGCTCAGCCACCTGCCAGCCCTGTTCAAGCCTGGCAGCAGCGCTGAGCGCAGCAGGCGCAGCCGCGGGTTCGCCGACCGGCGCCTGCGGCGCAGCCGCTGGCGCCGGCCGTGGCCCGGCCTTGGCGGGAGCCGGCACCTTGCCGGCCTTCTTGGCCCCCTTGGGCCCGGCCGCGGCCGCAGCGTAGCTCACCACGCGGCCACCCTGACAGGGCAGCGGCGTGGGAGCCGACGCTTGCGGCCGCCTCGCCTTGTCCGCGGCGAGCGGCGGCCGGAGGGGCGGCTCAGGCGGGAGCCTGGCCGCTACGGCGGCGATACGCGCATCCATCATCACCCCTACTCGGGCCAGGATGACGCGTACCGCCGACTCCGACACGCCGTGCACCTCGTCGGGCGGCGGCTCCTCCCCCTTCCGAGGTCTCCCGCGGCCACGAGCCGGCGGAGGGACCACGACGAGGGGAGGCAGCGATGAAGCCACGACAGGCGTAGCCGGCGCAGCGGCCGCGACGGGCGCAGCCGGCGCCACGGTCGCGGACGACGGGCCCGCCCTCACTGGCGCAGCCCGTTTCGGCGGCGGGGCCGGCGCCGGCAGCGCAGCCGGCACCAGGCGCTCGAATTGAGACCGCAGGTCAGCCATGTCTTTGGCCAACCCGCGGTTCTCCCTCCGCACCGCCTCCAACTCCGTCTCCAACCTGCGGTTGCGTTCCCGCAAGCCGGAGACCTCCTTGCTGAGGCGGGCGTTCGCAGCCTGGAGGGCCGCCACCTCGCCTTCCCGGCCGGCCGGACCCGGCGTCGCCGGTCTCGCCGCCGCACCACCTCCCCGACCCCCGCGCCCCCGGCGCGCGGTCGCAACTTTGGGGGGAGGCCTGGTAGAATCGCTCCCCTCCGAGTCGGACACAGAGCTGCCACCCTTTTGCAGGGGGCGCTTCCGGTCCCTCGTTGGGGGGCGGGCCTCCTCCCTCTCCCTCCTAATATCTAGGGCCGCCGTCAGAGCCCTTGCCGCAGGAAGCGGCTTGGGCTCCTCAGGGACCCCCCTATCCTCCCTATCCAACCTATCTGATCCGGACGACCTGCTCTTCCTCATACCGGACCCTTCCTTTCGCCGGCCGATTCTCGGCCCCTCGTCTTCAGACGGTACTGCGGCCTTGCCGCCCTCGTCTGTCGACATCCTCGACGCGGCCGTACCCTGTCGCTCCGACGGCCCCACGGCACTGTCGTCCTCGTCCGTCGACAGGTCGTACGCCACGTCAGTCTCCGACATCGGCCCTGCGGCTTTGCTGCCGCCCTCGCTCTGTGACGGCTCTGCGGTAAATCCGCCCTCGTCACTCGACAGCTCCGTCTGGCTGCCACTCCTCCTCGCCTCCTTAGACGGTCCTGCGACATTGCCGCCCTCGTCCTGGGACACACTCTTGTTGCCGTTCTCCTTCCGCGACGGCCCTGCGGTGCTATCATCATGCGACGGCTCTGCGGCCACTGTGCCGCCCTCGTCGCTGGGAGCGCTGGTCTCGCGGGGTTCCGCGGCCTCCTGCGCCTCCCGTTCCTTCTTGAGCCGGTTCGCGCGCCGTTTGGCACGCTCGCTGGCTGGAGTTATTGGTGGCCTCCTACGCCTTTTTTTTTTGGGAGCCTCATGTATCGCCGGACTCACGGCTGGAGCAGAGATTGCCCCCCACCCATACGATTGGGAGCTGACTGTGCAGGAACTTGGGCGCGACTCCTCGTCGCGCGCAAGCACCGGCACAGCAAGGGATTCCCCGGCCTGGCCGGGACCCTCTGGTGAAGTCTTAACGGTATTGACCTCTGCCATCGTGGTTTGGAAGTTTAAGTCCTCCTTGACTACTACTCTAACGACTGGACGCTTTTTTTTTTCGCGCGCGCTTCTTAACCCACCAGCCATACATCTCCTCGCCGAGTAGCAAAGCTTGAGATTGGGGTGATTTTTTATAGGGGTTTTCTTCCCCGCAGTCCGCAGACCCCCGGTCCTGACCCCCCTACTCAGGATTACGGTTTGGGCCTTCCGGGTCTGGCCGCTCGCGAGCGACCGACCCGTCACGCCCCCGGGCCGTGACGCAACCGTCCCTGGCGACGGAGTGCCATGAGACACATCCGCCCCATTGGCCCCGGGCCAAATCCGTCGTGCGCTCTGCCTTCAGAGTCGGCACGCGGAGACCCCCCCTCCCGCCGGAATCTTGGCCGTCCAAATGGACGTTTCCAGGGTGCACCACGTGGAGGTGCCCCGGCCTCGCACCCCAATATTCTCATGGTAGTCGCAAGACTTGGCTAAGGAAGTACAGGGAGTATGGGCAACACGACTCGCCTGAAAAACTTATAATAACAACCACGATGGTCAACCCGCCGTGGGCAGGTATTTGCTGAAGCTAACATGTCCTGACTAGAGATTGCAACCCGGTATGTTTCTCAACCCGGCTGGGACCGGCCGGGTTGTATTAGCGATGAAACCTTTAAAGTATTTTATGAAAATTTTCTATATATGAATGGAAAATGACAATGATTCAATCTTAATATTTATTTCAAACTAGCTTATGAACAGTTATCACAATAATCAGTCTCACTCAAGTCTCAAAATCACACCTAATACATAATTGATTACTTTTACTTATTGACGGCAAAGTAACATTAATATTAGTAATTATTCATTTTTATAAGTTTAAACAAGCAGGTCTTTCTTTTTACTCCTTATAGTGTCTATTTGAAAACATAGTATTAAAATAAGAAACTAATAACGAAGCTTAAACTTTTAGTACTTTGTCATAACAACTTAGATTACATAGATAGATAAACTTTGGTAGCTTTGGTATAAACAAAACAAATTCTTATCTGCTAAAAGGAAAGTATTATGTGCTTTCTTAACTTTGGTTATTAAGTCTAGTGAGTGTTACTACCTATTACTAATTGAGCAAATAGCGAAATCTTATAGGCTAGGCGATATTTATTTATTTAAGACAACACCCTGCACTAAGGAAATAATCCTTGTATTGCGGGAGACTTTACAAACATATAATTAACGGACACAAATTACATCCAGACTCAGAACAACAATTTGTGGATCGCACAAAGTATTGTCCCGCGTGGGATTTGAACCCCCAATACTGGCGCTGTAGGTCGCTATCTTAACCACTACACCATCTGTGCAGCAGCATCATATTGTAACCGTAAACAACCAAACTTGTATAGTCTTAACTAACAAAATGTAAGGTAAAATTGGTTACGTTACGTAGCCTTTATTAGTATAATATAACAAAACAAAAAGTATATTCTAACTTGTATAAGGGAAAACAATATTTTTTTCAGTCTGAAAGCATGATTTTAAAAAGCTGGTCATTCTTATCGGGTCCGATGACCGGACCTGATTTGCAATCTCTAGTCCTGACATTACGTGTACCAGTCGCAGAAAAGTGGGCTCCATGCCACTGGATCATCTACTCTATCAGCATCGACTTGAAGGTCTTCATGATTTGATCACCAAATCGAGACTTCACCACGCTTCGGTCATGTCACAAGGCGGCATACGGAAACTCTTTACGCGCATTTCAGAAACTCACCGATAAAGATCAGCGCACATCTCTGCTTCTAAGTCTTACGGGGAGTTCCTGTTAATGCGTGTGCTGTTTTGGTCGCCACCGTGCGTTAACCGCGATTGGCGCTGATCCTCATGGCTTTTTGGAATCATTACAGGAGAGCATTGAATCGGAATCGGTCAGAGACCTCGCCCACATGTGTGACTGACTTATTGAGTGGATCACCCTCGCGTAAAGCCGTCGACAACGTGTATGTTTGTGTGTTATTGCGAATATTGCCTTGCTATTTTTCACCCTATTTGAATAAATATATCACATTAAATAGAAAGATATCATATTTAATAGAGAAGTGAGACATGATTTCTACGCGAACAAATGTTTGGAAATAAACTGGTCAGATGTAGTTAATGGAAAGAGTGGAAAGCGGATCAGAACGCGGCCACCATTAAAAAAATATGTCTGATTACTTTACGAATTTTATGGTATAAGATTATATAATCTATATAGATAAAAGAAAGTCGTATTATAACTCAAGAACGGCTGTACAGATTTGGCTGAAAATTGGTAGGGAGGTGGCTTAGAACCAGGAGAGAAATGCAGGATACTTTTTATTCCGTCTTCTTCTTTTTCTTAATGGCAATGAGCTACTTTTCATTCCGTTCGATCACGTTGCCGTGTGACGTGACATAAAATATCAAATAGATTTTTTTTCGTTTCTGTTTGTTCATTTGGACAGGCAGAGGGATCAAAGTCCATACAGCCAAGTCTGATACAATTTTCTTCATGTTATTTAACATTTCTTTATATAGATTAGCTTATTTATAGTCATGTCCATCAGTAAGTCAAGTTGTTACCATTAATAAGGCGCTGAAAACCTAATTAAAGGATTTCTCTGGGAATTTTGGTAGAATATAAAAATACACGTAAACCACTCTTATATCACATTCACCACACTTCAGCACCTTAACTATATTATATGACGTACAATATCAGCAAAATTATTCAATATAACACTATAAAACGCTAAAATATGAATATGATACAAGAGGTTAACATGACATTTCCATATTCGCGCCGAAACTCATGTCAAAGAGAATACAAGCCACTATAAAACGTAGGATAACAAAAACATATTTGAAATGTAATAACATAATGCAAATGACAGTGAAACGTAATTTTGTCTATAGTTAAGTATAGTTGAAAATTTGATAATTATAATTTTGTCAGAAATCAATAATCAGTAACTTGTTGACGCTTGTTGATATATAATATACTAGCAATCCGCCGCTTTGGTTTCAGTCGTCTTACACGCGTCGTTCCCGTTCCCGTGGCAATACCGGGATAAAATATAGCCTACTAGCTTTTGCCCGCGGCTTCGCCCGCGTAAAAATTTACTTGCATATTGAACTATTATCGCAAAGAATATTATCGGCATAAAGAGTATTACATTTCTTAATTTAAGAAATACTCTATCTACTTGTCAATTTTCATCCAAATATCTTCACAAACTTTCACCTTTGAATATTACTTCCAGCCTTATAGTTCAGATTGCCGTGCAAATACGATGATAAATATGCCTTTCTTTAGTCTCTGATAACGTACTTTTCCATTGGTGAAAAAAAATTATATCAATCAAACAACCCGCAGTTTCATTCACGTAGAAATTCCCATGCCAATACCGAGATAAAAAATGCCTATGTTACTCGCTGATATTATAAATACATACCAAAAAAAAAAAAATAATATAAATCCCAGAAATATCAGAGATATAAATTGCCTATGTTACTCGCTGACAACATAGGTAGCTTTCCATTGGTGAAAGAATTTTAAAAATTGCTCGACATCCCTCGGTATAGTTCTCATTCCTGGGCAAATACCGGAATGAAAATAGCCTTTCACTGATAATATAGCTTTTCATTAGTGAATTAACTTTTAAAACCATTAAATTCCCGTGATTTCATCGACATTGTACCCGATCCCGTAGGAATATCGGGATAAAAATAGCTTAAATATGTTACTCGCTTAAAAATAGCTTTCCATTAGTGAAATAATTTTAAAATCGACTTAATTCAGGCACACCGGGATAAAATATAACCTGGGATAAAATATAGTCTAAGTTATTCCTTATGTACTACCTTATGACTGGTAGACCTGATGGTAAAATATAATCAATATCGGTCCAGCCATTTTGAAGATTACCTGTAACGACACACAGACAGACAGACAAAAAAATTTGGACCGTATTGTGTGAGCATAAATAAAACCTATTATTTTGATAGACAAACAGATGCTTCAAATTTATTTATTTGTAGAGATAGAAAATTGGAATAATATCTTGATTGTAACTTACTGTCTGGTAGCTGCTAGAAATATTACCACGCTTTCATTGTTCGTGGGTGTCGCAAAATACTACTAAGACAAAGATTTACATCGACCTGGACCGGTGATGCCGTCTGGCCAACAATGTTGTGCGCCAGGTCATAAAATGTTGCTAGAACCTTTGCAATATATCTACGATGGCAGAAGAGTACCTACATATCGCGTCGATCCTAAGTAATTAGGATAAGAGCAAGATAATGATGATATATCATTGGCTGGGTGTCTTCGACTATATGTGTTTTATCCTTTTGGGGCAGCCCAAAATTATTTCTTAGTGAGTGCTTACCCCAAATAACCGATCGGTATACAAAATTTCACATTCTTAGGCCCGGTATCTTTGGCTATACACTTTCACCCTCTTAGGGGGTGAATTTCCAAAAATTCTTTGTTAGAGCTCGCTTATCCTTGCCAAAAATTGTTTCATAGTGCTTGGTAAGTGAGCACTAAGAAAATCTGGAGGTAATCCAAGAAAGCCGACCGTGTATTAAAATGATCCTTCCTAGGCTCAGTGATTTCGGTTAAACACTTTTCACCCCCTTAGGGCTAAAATTGCAAAAATCTCTTTCCCCAAGAAAGGAAACTTTATACAAAATTCCATGTTTCTAGGCCTAATGATTTCGGCTATATATTTTGCACCCCTTTAGGAGTTGATTTTAATAAAATAATTTCTTAGAGCTCACTTACAACAAAAGAAAGAGAATTGCATAGAAAGTTTTACGTTCCTAGCTCCAAGAGTTTCGTCTATACGCTTTTCACCCACTTAAGGGGGTGATTTTCGAAAAATCCCTTGCTAGTGCTCGTGTACCCCAAGAAACAAGACGACGTAAAAAGAAAATACTTTCCCCTATTTCAACCCCTTATACCTATTTTTTCGCGATAAAAAGTAGCCTTATATCCTTTCTCAAGCTTTAGTTCATCTCTGTACCAAATTTCATCAAAATCGGTTAAGTGGTTTCGACGTGAAAGGCTATATGCTTTTCAACCCCCTTTTTTTTGGGTTGGGCTGCGGTTGGCGCGCTCCTCGCACCACTCCGTCCGGGCACCCCAAGAAATACGATGGTGTAAAAAAAAATACGTTTCCAGGCCCAGTGGTTTCGGCTGTATGCTTTTTGGTATTTTAAGGGGTTGAATTTCATCCCCATGTAAATGGAATTTCCAAAACGTTTGAACAAATATTTATTTATTTATTATTAGGTGCCTCAATACAAAGATTCGTGGTTCTATCATCGAAAATGATGAATTTCCATACAAAATGTCATCCCCTATTTCAACCCCTTATACCCATTTTTTCGCGATAAAAAGTAGCCCATGTCCTTTCTCAAGCTTTAGTCCATCTCTGTACCAAATTTCATCAAAATCGGTCCAGTGGTTTAGACGTGAAAGCGTAGCAGACAGACAGACAGACAGACAGACAGACAGACAGAGTTACTTTCGCATTTATAATATTAGTAAGGATGTTACTCCGTAATATTATAGCTATCCACTGGTGAAAGAATTTTTGAAATCGGTTTGGTGGTTTAAGAGTGAAAGCGTAATAAATAAACAAACAAATTTACTTTCGCATATTTTATAATATTGATAAGGATAACATGAATCAATAATATTTTCTATGCTTTCTTTTATAATATGCCATGCATCTATTTGTAGTTTAAGATCTATACTTTCAGGTTTCAGCAAGGGCGTATCTATAATACATATATAACATTTCATTAAGTCGTTTTTGGGTGCGCGTAGTTCCATAGTCGGAGTTATTTTTTTTGACGTGAAACTTGATGCGCGTATGAGGGTAAATTTTTTACGGAATAAACGCAATTTAGCATCACGAAGCGTTTTTGTCGAAGAAGAGCGAGAGACCGATTGAGAGAGAGTGAGAAAGGGCGAACATAGCACGAAGCACAGCCATAGGGCGAGAGTAGGGAGCAAGCAAGTGAGAAAGATCGAGAGATTGTTTTCAATTTTTCTTTTATTTTTTTTAATACTGATAAAAACCCATGGAACCAAAGAAGTTTCACTTTTGACATGCGTATTTAGTACTCACGCAAATTTTTTTTTAATTGTCGATGGTGGCAAACGCGCAGGCAGCACACCTGATGGTAAGTGATGCTGACGCACATGGACCTTTGCAATACCAGGGGCACAGTCAGGCCGTTGCCTACCGTGAAGTAAATACTCTTCTTAAACCCTGTTTCTTAAACTTCGTTTGATAATTATTGAAAAGCAGGAGTTTGCCAATGTTAATTGAAAATTACCATCAATTACAAAAAATGGCATGGTTACTATTTTCTTGTCCGACTTAAGATTCGAGAAGAGAACCCAGGATCGAAAGTTACAGTTAGCTTGTGGTTTTAGACTAATAAAGCAATAAGACAATGATTTTTAATATAAAACTATTTAAAAATTATTAACTTCTTTAGTAATGATAGTTCAAATCAAATAATTTATTCTGCACAGGCCCCTTAAGGGCACTTACATATTGTCAAATTTCACAACGTTTGAACACAATACAATAATCTACCACCGGATCGGAACGCGGCCACAAACTGAGAAGATCCCGCAAGAAACTCAGCGGGCAGTCATTTTTTTCTTTAATCTTTTAAATATACATAATTTTATGCTTCGTACAACATATATGGTATTAGCTCCAGTGTGATGCCCTTCAAAATTGTATATATGTATAAATTTTCAAAATTTAGTACAATACAAAAAAAATAATTAAAGAAAGGAAGAACATATGGCTGGACAAAATCCCACAAGCAGCACTCGATCACGAGTTAACTACTAGAGCAGCCATCACTCTCCTCAACCAAATTAGAGGGAAGGGAGCGACCCGCCCCATATAGCCATCGCAAGCAGAATCTTATTCGGTGAGCATGACCACACCATAAATAAAAATATAAAACGAACTACAACTACTACTATACTATAAAAAACAACTACTATAAAATAAACTCCGAACTATAGCAGGTATGTTAAAAAAGAACAAAACGAAAATTCGACGGGCAAAACACGCTACGCTGTACAATCACAAGAGTAAGAATAAAAAAAAAAATAAAAACCTGTGAATTCATACAACAAGTTAGGAGTACCATAAAGCTGTAAAAATTACAATAACATTAATTGCTGAATGAGGAGCTGCTCATAACCACTCTGTATTATCATCTAAATAATCCGAAATTTTGTAATGGCCTTTGCTACAAAGTCTACTCTTAATAGATATTTTAAACATGTTAATTGGCATGTCTTGGATATTTTTAGGTAGTTTATTGTAAAAACAATCATGTTTATTATCAACACATGTTTAATAAAATGGCTCAGAATTTGGTTAAGAATAATTTTTTCAAAACTTTTACTGAGTATGGGAATAGGCCGAAAGTTATTAATATCTGACGTACTACTCGAGTTGTCTAAATCAACCGGTCTGAACAGCGTAGTAATATAGGGTTTAATTGCCTTTTCATTGTAATTATATGCCCGCTAATGAGATAAAACTGAGATTTAAAGAAAGAAAAGCTTCAACAAATATTTAAGTTGGCGAATAAAAGAAGTGTTATGTAGAAATTAATTTATATTTTGGTTCATATTTTGTGTTCAAACTGTATTCATAGCCAGGTGTTCACCAACCGATGACAGGTGCATTTGCGTAGCCGAGAGGTCCACCAATGATAGAACTGTGGATCACTGCAGGAGAGGTAAGGCCCAGAGGAGAGACGATTCTCGAGGGAGCTATTACGGAGGAAACGCCGAGACGGTTAATAGCGAGTGGGGCTACCAGCGGAGAGATTGAGCGCTTCTTCAGCAATCGCAGACCGGAACCCTCTACTGCTTGAGCGGTGATGTGAGCAGAGCGGTCCAGATTCACGGCCAGTGTGTCGAGAGGCCTACCGTCGGCAGCAATAATGTTGGCGGGCTGGCCGGGGGCAAGGGACAGCGGACCTCTGTAGTTGGATGTGGCTAGCAACGGTGCACTGTTCAACAAGCCTGCATTTAAACCGAGTGGTGACAATCCCAATGGTGCACTATTCCACAAGCCCGCGTTGAGAGCGAGGGGTGAAGATATTCCCAAAGGACCGATGAGACTGCTGGTCGCCGCCGCCAGGATACACGATAACACCATCAACTTCATCATCTTGTATGTGAATGTGGTCTGTGTTGTTGTAGATACTCAGGTGTACTGATACAGTTGTAGTAGTATGGACGCTTTTTATACTAATATGATTAGGCTGTGTTTGATAGACATCGGCATTGAGGGCTCCTTCCTTCAATCGACCAAAATTTAAAATAAAGTTTAATTTTATTTTAAACAAAGAAATTGATACATAAATTAAGCTATTATACTGATTATGCGTGATGCAAATATTGTGGAAAATAACTCAGTCATGATGAAATTTTCAATAGTTTAAATAATTATAGTTAAAATAATAGTGAAAATAATTTCAGATTTTCGGTACAAAAAAACCTTTGTTGACTTATACTTAAACACTACTCCAACTTCCACTTCTCTAACATGCCTTTTTTGATGATTATGGTTTGGTTCTTGCCCGTGGATTTCATAAAAGATGATTAAGGGATACCATATGCATATAAGGTCTGTGCGAGAGAAGAAAAAAATAGAAATAAAACCAACCATTTAACCAGTGTGGTATAGTGTCAATTTTTTTCTTATTGTGGAGGAAGCTCTAGCTAAACAGTGGGACGTATATGAGCTGTGATGATGATGGTGTTGGTTTGGT
Source organism: Lymantria dispar (assembly GCA_032191425.1). NCBI lineage: Eukaryota > Metazoa > Arthropoda > Insecta > Lepidoptera > Erebidae > Lymantria > Lymantria dispar. The sequence goes on from CM063457.1 coordinate 24,619,572, forward strand.
CACACCCCGCTCAAACTATTCAGGGCAGTGGTAGGGACGGCTTGCAGCCCCATAACCAGATGTCAACCTTCCTTGAAAATTTAATTGTAGACCAGATGGCATCACATGCGTTTGGCTCAGGCTGCTGTGAAGCTCGTAGAATTTTTGTCCACCTATTAGAAATTAAAAGGTCGATAATATTCATAGCTGCTACTACATAGAAAGTGCCAAAGACAGAAAAAAAGTGGTGGGTTACGGCTCATTCTATCCCAAGTCATGAGAATCGTTAATAATGGGAGCGGAAGAGACCTATTATCCTGTGGGAATCAGATATGTGGTTATAGGGTGCCGAGTTTAACCTCACTTATTCTGATGTTATTTAATTATATCTCTTACTCATTCTTTACGATATCTATGGGAAAAAATAACTCTTAGTGGATTATATACTTAATCATTGTATAAGTAGGAATATTTACTGTAATAAGTTCTAAAAAATTTATAATACACACAAAATCTAAATTCATGACCTCTAGATAAGATATTGCAAACCATATATAAAATTGCATCATTGCCGTGCGCTATTTTGATAATCAATAAAACAATTACTTCCATATCCTATTCCACATACATAAAAATCCTTTGTTTATTATGAAAATATTTTTTAAAGTGGAGTAAGTGGTCCTGTTCAGGGTCGACCACACATTTCTTCAAACGACGATGTTTATTGGATTCAGTCTAATCATACTAGTATATAAAGCGTCCATACTACTACAACTGTATCAGTACACCTGAGTATCTACAACAACACAGACCACATTCACATACAAGATGATGAAGTTGATGGTGTTATCGTGTATCCTGGCGGCGGCGACCAGCAGTCTCATCACTCCTTTGGGAATAGCGTCACCACTCGCTCTCAACGGGGGCTTGTGGAATAGTGCGCCATTGGGATTATCACCACTCGCTCTCAATGCAGGCCTGGTGAACAGTGCGCCGTTGCTAGCCGCATCCAACTACAGAGGTCCTTTGTCCCTCGCCCCTGGTCAGCCTGCCAACATTATTGCTGCCGACGGTAGACCGCTCGACACACTGGCTGTGAATCTGGATCGCTCTGCTCACATCACCGCTCAGGCAGTTGATGGTTCCGGTCTGCGGTTACTCAAGAAACGTTCCATCTCTCCACTGGTTGCCCCACTCGCCGTGAACCGTGTCGCTGTTGCCTCCATCGTAGCACCCTCAACAATCGTCTCTCCGCTCGGCCTGACTTCTCCTGCAGTGTTCCCCGGTTCTATCGCCACCGCTCCTATTGGCGCACCTCTTATCGGCTGGTAAACGAATTGTTATGGAGACAGATTGAACACAATATATGATTAACTCTAAGACCTAGTTTTACTCAATGGAATTACTTTATGTCTTAATCAGATAGGTGCAATGTAACTAAATCGGACTGCATTGTCGCTTCAGGATAAGGTATCATCAAGGTACCAGTGGTTTGGCTAAAATACGGCGAGTGATTTGTAAGAACGTTCGTTACGATTCTTGTAGGCCTGTCTTGTATTGCTGTCGTTCCGCATGACCGGGTGTCGCACATTTAAATCATAACTAGCGACCACAAAAAGCAGGTGTCTTAGATTTTTAGGAGACTACCAATCTCCATCTTGAAGAACTACTAGGAAGTATCACACTTTAAATTGAAAAGGCTCTTCAAAGAAATAACATCGCCCTTTCGCCCAGTGCCCAGTGGGCAGAAATCTGTACCGATACTGTTGCAAGATTTCATTTTTCATTCTTTTGACGTATTTATTGTAAAAAAATCTATTAACCCTGCAAATAGGTAATGTAATTGCAACAGAAAGAAAATATCGAAATAAAACCCCATTTTTTTTTATTTGGGGTGGGCTGCGGTCGGCGCGCTCCTCGCACCACTCTGTTCGGGGCAACAGAGGGGCGTAAGCACGCACACCCGCAATCCACCCGAACACCACGTCGCCTTCGTCGTTGGGCCGACCACCGGAGCAGGGTTACTTGTCATCAGTGGTCGGCCTGACGGAATACCCCCTATTTGGGGTACCTTCTCATCGACCGACGTCCCCCCCTCGGGGAGGACGTTGGTCTTTCCTCACGCGGTCGGCCTCTTGGCGCGTGACGGACTAACTCCTCGGTCTCGTCACCCGCGGCCTCGGCTAGGGCGGCATGACGCGCAGGTAGTCGCGCCTGCACCGCCCCAGTCGCCGGCGGCGGGTCGCTTCGTCGGGGTTGAGCTCCTCGCGCGCGCGACTCACCGCCTCCTTCTGCAAGATCACTGCCTCGCAGAAGGCTGCGATCGCGTCCCAGTTCCTGACGCTGTCGAGCATCGCCCTAAAGATGGTCGGCAGCGCCAGGTCGGCTCCAATGATTGCGACGAGTTCACGACGCTGCTCTGCCCAGGCGGCACAAACATCGAGCGTGTGCTGCGCTGTGTCCTCGTCGCAATCGCAGTGGTGGCAGGACGGTGTGCTCTCCCTCCTAGCGACCGTGTACAGGTACTTGCCAATGCATCCATGCCCCGTCAAGACCTGCACCAGTCGGAAGGAAAGCACCCCGTGCCGCCATTTTAGCCACGAAATAAAACCCCATGCCAATTCATCTGTAAAGCGTGATGTAGTTGGCTAATATCGAAAAGACTCAGGGCTGAGAAAACGGTCAAAAGATAGGCCTTAGCACTTCTTAAAAACAATCCGTTTAAAAAACTACTATGCATTTACAGAAAGGCCTATTAAAAATTCAGATTCTCTGCGTGACGATGTAGACTAATTTGGAGCAGTTCCTCACTCAGCAGTTTTCTCCGGCTCTTTTCTATACTAAGGAAAGTGTTACAGTTTTATGGTGCTTATTCTGATTGTGGCCTTTGAGTGTGGTACAATATTTTTCTTTGTTATTATTGTGAGCGTAAAGTTATTTTAAGTTATTTTAATATTTGGTTTAGGTCATTATCATCATTATTTTAGCCCATATACATCCCACTGTTGGAATCAGGTATCCTTTAATGTAGGATCCTCCCAAACTAGAGGATGGGTGAGATTTCCTTTTGATCCATTATACTACGTCGGCCCAGCGTGCATAGGGTTTTATTTTGAGTTTCCCTTCTCTTGCATCAATTTTATCTGTCTTTATTCGTGTTTTACCATACACATGGAGTTGGAGACTTGTATACTGATTCCGTTATTATATTGTTTGGTTGGTTTGGTTATATTCATTTAAATATGAAGAACAAGTCTCGTAATTGCCTGTAATATTGTTAAGAAAAGTAATGGTTTCTCTAGAAACTAAGTTTGTGAGTGGGTGTGATTGTAGAGTCTGGTGCGACCGACTTCTGATTCCCTTTATATTATATTTTAAAAAAATATTTGCTTTTTAATTGGTATTAGTGTCAGGGCACACCCGAGCTAGTACTACCTAAACCTATACAATTTCAAAAGAAAAGATGTAGTTTCAAAAGTAAAAGCATCTTAAATTTCTTGTGGGATCTTTTCCATAGCAGCGATGGTGCGCTGCGGTGGTAGATTCTTGGGTTAATTTAAGATAATGAAAAGTTAATAAAATGTACTTAGAGACTGGTTTATGTATAAAAATGAATTGAGTTTCAGTTATTCGTAGTCTTAGGTCTTTTTGTCCAAAGAAATAGACAGAGTTATGTATCATCTCACATTTCATAATATTTTTTTTATTTCCACTTAATAAGAGATGAGGTCATTATTGTTCATCTGACGAGTTACTATCCTAGAAATTGTTAATGTATTTTAAGAAAATTACTGATAGTCGAGATAATTTAGTGGAAACCATGAATGACTGTTAACGATCCTGTATGGCCGCATGCTTTTGTCTTTGTACTGCTTACGAATAAAGCAGAAAACAAGGTGTTTTTTATGAAAGGCGTAATGGGGCGACACTTTTAATTGTTTCATTTAGGCAGTGATAGCTGTTTGTATAAACCCATCTGATTAGTAGGACACTTTTCTTTTTACTATGAAGAAATCCTATGTTCACTAGTGAAACCAATATTATTTTAAAGGGAAAAACATGAACCAATTGTTTAAGATTAGGTTATTTATTAAAAGGATGTTTTAAATAGAATTAATTTATATTTTGGTTAGTATTTTGCGTTCAAACTTCATACGTAGCGAGGAGTTTCCCAAACGATGAGAGGTGCATTTGCGTATCCGAGAGGTGCGGTGACGATAGAACTGGGGATCACTGCAGGAGAGGTATAGCCGAGTGGAGCAATGATTGATGAGGGAGCTACAATGGAGGAGACAGTGGCACGGTTAACAGCAAGTGGGGTGATCAACGGAGAAATGGAGCGCTTTTTCAATAGGCGCAAACGCGAACCATCTAATGTTTGATCTGTGATAAGAGTAAAGCGGTCCAAATTCACGGCCAGTGTGACAAAAGGCCTTCCGTCGGCAGCAGTAATGTTGGCAGGCTGGCCGGAGGCGAGGGATAGAGACCCTCTGTAGTTGGATGCAGCTAATAAAGGCGCGCTGTTCCACAAGCCCGCATTGAGAGCGAGGGGTGACCCTATACCCAAAGGAGCGAGGGGTGACGCAATTCTCAAAGGAGCGATTAGACTACCGGCTGCCGCCGCCAAGATACAAGATATCACCACTAATTTCATCATCTTTTATGTGAATGTAGTCTGTATTGTTGTAGATACTCAGGTGTACTGATACAGTTGTAGTAGTACGGCCACTTTATGTACTAGTATGATTAGGCTGATGGTTATTGGCATTGAAGGTACATACCGTTGAACATGTGTAGGACTAATGCTATTTTTTTTTCTATAATGAACTTAGAAATAGGTAATATATCTGATGTTTACGCGAGCACTACACATTGTAAATAAAACTACTTTTACGGATTATATCGCGTTTGTATTTGATTTATGATTGCCCTGTAATAACGATTACTTGTTGGACGTGAGACACCTTAGTCCGCCCGTGACCATGAATGCTGCAAAGTGTTCGAAACGTCGGGCAATCATAAATCAAATACAAACGCGATATAATCCGTAAAAGTAGTTTTATTTACAATTAGAAATAGGTATGTAAATAAATTCATTACATACATACATGTGAGGCAAATAGTATGAAAAATGAATCAGTAATGATGTAATTTTAAATAAGTTTTGCAAATACTGCAGCTGAAAATAGATTTAAAATTTTCTAACTTACTGTTAAGGGAGAACTGGTAAAAATAGGTTAAATTTTTTATGAGATATTATTGAAATATTTGGAAGGTATTAATGTTGGTATCTAGGGAGTCTTAATATAAATTTACATGAAAGATCTGATTACGATAAGAATGTTTGTCCCTGAAATTTGAAACCAGGATATGGTCCACGGAAGCTATTTAGCTTTTCGCGGATGCTAAGCTATCTAAGCACAGTAAGTTATTATTTTACGACAACTTTTATAAGGGTGTTATATTATTAAGGTATCCATATATAAATACATACATGTATTTACACATACATACATATGTATATATGTATGTATGTGTCGTCTCATACTTACTCACTAGTATTAGTGAGTAAGTATGAGACGATCTAGCCCACATACACCACACTCGCCAGACAGATTGAAATCGAGATTTATTTCAATATTTCCTTCTCATACAATTATGTGTAACTGCTTGCAGCCCTTAACGGATTTTTACGATACCCATGGCAAGGGAAAAATTGCCATTCTATTAATCGGGGGGCACGGCAGTGCCCCCGCCAAGTCGAGCGCGAAGCAAACACTGCCGTACCATCCTTTACTGGAACCATTTCGCTGCATTTTCAGGCCCCTATTTGAGAACCTCTGGATAAGACCAGAACGCAGAAATTTTCGTCATACCAGTAAGCTATAAAATCACACTTAAAATAAAAAATTTCAAGTCTGTAGGTCATTTAGTTCCGAAGTTAAGCTAAAGCAAAGTTTCGCATTTATGACACTCACTCACTCATGATCATCAAAATAGAACTAGTACTTCCCATAAACTCAGAGAGCTGAAATTTGGTATAGAGTTAGGGTTTAATGGCCACATAAAGGGAACTATAAAACTAGGATAATCGAAGATCTGGAGTACCTGATGACCCTTATTTGAAAACACAAGAGCCCAACCAAACTATTAAAGATCGACATATCGCCTTTACAAAAAATATTCAACTTTGTTTGCCTCTTCATTTGATGTCAAAAATCGAAGGTCTGAAGTATCTGATGAAGAACCCTCAGCTTGTCTCAGCTGTATTAGAGATATGGTAATGCCCCCTTCTACTATTTGGTACACAAAAGAAAAAAAAATGTGTCAAATAAGAAAATCTAATAAAATAAATCAATATGCCCACGTTTCTACAAAAAGAAATGAAATCCCACCAAAAACATTCTGTAAAAAACTAGCCAAGTTTCGACGGAGCAGGGAGCTGCTTGTTTATCTCTAAAAAGTAATGAAATCTAGACAAAGTCGTACCAAGTCTAAGGCTCCTTACTGCGATTTCTTTATTATTATAGTTAATATTGTGTGACTTGGCCGTTGAACATTCTTTATACGTTAGTGGGTAGAAGTCAATTTTTTTTACACGTAATGTTATATCTGTTATAAATACCTATGTTTGTTAAGCGAGATATTAGCCCAGTGTGGGTGGTATTGGTAATTGGACGCTGGTGTCTCATTTTAGGCTGTTGTTGATTGTACAACACATGCATACAGCATTGACATGTGCAAATTATTCGCCATGTCGGTTCTGGCGACAGATTGGTGTAATGGTGTCATGAAGGACCTGATTTTGTACCCTTGTGTACCCTTCAACGGCCAAGTCACACAACATTAACTATAATAATAAAGAAATCGCAGTACGCAACCTTAGACTTAGTACGACATTGTCTAGATTTCATTACTTTTTAGAGATAAACAAGCAGCTCCCTGCTCCATCGAGACTTGGCTAGTTTTTTACAGAATGTTTTTGGTGGGATTATTTATTCTTATATGTACAGATTTCGAATAAATGATTGAGTCCACAAACCCTAGTGCCACTTTTTCATTTCAACATTACTTTCCATCCCATTAGGAGCAGAATATATGAGTATGTGTGTGTTATATATGTGTATGTATACTTATACCACGTGGTAGGTACTACAAATATTACCAACCCTTAGATTACTCGTGGCTGTCGAAAAAGATGACTAATAGATTTACATGAGCGACCTAGGCCAACTGCATCTGATTCCGTCTGGTCAAGAATTACATTCCCAAGGAAAGTTGATGGCAGGCAGGTAGGCGATTGTGATCAGAAAATAGCGACTTTACCAAAAAGAGTTAGTGTATTAGTGTTCCTTCCAGGACACGAAGATAATTTGGCTTTTTTAAAACCTTATTGATTTTAAATTATTATACTTGTTAGCAGTTTTTCAAAATATGATTAGGATGTTTTTTTTTCTTTGCTGGCTATGATTTAAACGTTCTTCACTTGCGAATTGACAGCCATAGAAGACAGGGCTATAGGACACAGGTTCTTGCAAGTCGGTTGGCCAAAGCACCTTGAGTATTTAACTTTAATAAATCACCCGAACTTTTCAGATACCATACTCTGAAGCGACATTCCAACGTAGATACTTCGTGAACATTGCAGCTAGGAGGTAGGACATTGAATAAAACAAGGTTTTAAATAGAATTAGTCATATATTGTGTTCAATATGTCTCCATAGCAAGTAATTTACCAGCCGATAATTGGTGCATTGCCGTAACCAATAGGAGCGCCGATGATAGAACTGGGGATCACTGCAGGAGAGGCAAGACCGAGCGGAGAGATAAGTGCTGAGGGAGCTACGACAGAAGAAACAGCGAGACGGTTCACAGCGAGTGGAGCAACCAGGGGGAGATAGAACGCTTCTTCAGCAATCGCAGACCAGAACCATCCACTGCTTGAGCGGTGATGTGAGCAGAGCGATCCAAATTCACGGCCAGTGTATCAAGAGGCCTACCGTCGGCAGCAATAATGTTGGCGGGTTGACCGGGGGCGAGGGACAAAGGACCTCTATAGTTGGACGCGGCTAATAACGGAGCACTGTTTACCAAGCCCGCATTGAGAGCGAGTGGTGATAATCCCAATGGTGCACTATTCCACAAGCCCGCGTTGAGAGCGAGTGGTGACGATATTCCCAAAGGACCGATGAGACTGCTGGTCGCCGCCGCCAGGATACACGATAACACCACCAACTTCATCATCTTGTATGTGAATGTGGTCTGTGTTGTTGTAGATACTCAGGTGTACTGATACAGTTCTACTAGTATGGACGCTTTATATACTAGTATGATTAGGATGAACTTGACAGACATCGTCGTTTGAAGAAATGTGTCATCGACCCTGAGCAGGACCACTTACTCCACTTACTTATATTTTAAAAATATTTTCACAATAAATAAAGGAAATGAAATAGGATATGGAAATATTAAAATATTTTCTTTATTATCAAAATAACACTGCAATGATGCAACATTGCATATGGCTTGCAATAATCCTAGAAGTTATAAATTTCGATCTTGCACGCGTTATAAAAATTAGTAGATATTAATATAGTTAATATTTCTCTCCATATCTTATATATTTAAACGAGCAATTCTTGTATATATATATATATATATATATATATATATATTCAGGATCTCGGAAACGGCTCCAACGATTTTGTTGAAACTTGGCATACTAGAGGATTCGGATCCAAAAAATCGAACTAGCTAGGTTTTATTTATAGAAAATGTTCTTTTGTCGGTGTTTTTAGCATAACAATATATGACATTAAATTTTAAAAAAATATGAATTCAATTTTTATCGTAAGCGTGACTGCACTAGGGACAACTGTCACAGAGATCACCTATATTTTATGGACTATAGTAACTAGACTCTTCTTATAATTTTGGACGTGATTGTTTGCTGTTATTTTTGTGCTCGATAGATGGCGCTGTTCAAATGTTAGAATCGCACTAAGGTTTGGTTATACGGATATACGTATAAAGTTGGGAAAGTCGTTATTCTGCACCAACCTGTCTGCGGATAATATCCTAAGCAGGAGAAGGAAAGAGTTCCGGTAACTCAGTTGGGGGACGGCCGGTTTTAATTTTGAGTTTTGTAGCATCCAAACAGCGTCGGTTCGAATCTCGGTGTTATTATTCTCTTTTTGTATTTTTTTTATATAATTTTTAGTTTTTATTAATATATCTAAATAAATTCTATAAAAATATTCCGAACGAAGCTCGGTCAACCAGATATTAGTGTTTAATTAAGTATATAATTCACCAACACTTCCTTGTCCGCCGGTAACGTAAAAACTGAGAGACATAAGTAGATAATATAATAGCAACAGAGAAAAGAGCTCAAAACTTTAAGGCGACCCGTCTGACTCACATGTGATAGTAAATTCATGAAAATAAGTTTCGTTCATAAAAAATCCGATTTTTTTTTACGGTCGGCGCACTCCTCGCTCCACTCTGTCCGGGGCGACAGAAGGGCGTAAGCACGCACACCCGTAACCCACCCGTGACAGGTCGCCTTCATCGTTGAACCGACCACCGGAGCAGGGTGACTTGTCGTCGATGGTCGGGCCGACGGAATACCCCTTGAGGAGTACCCTCTCCTCCCCCGACGCCCCTTTCTTGGAGAGTACATCGATCTTTCCTCGCGCGGTCGGTCTCTCGGCGGTGGACGGAATAACTCTCTGGTCCAGTCACCCGCGGCCTCGGCAAACATTCCAGTACTGATGAAACAGATAGGGATGCCCCTGGTTTTTCCTTAATCATATGGTATCCCTTAGTCGTTTTTACGACACCACACGGAAGGATAACATCATAGCAAAAGAATAAAAATCAATACGGTATGGCAACCTAGACAGCGAATGGGTGTATTATTCTACACAGGCTAGACAGCCTATGTGGAATAATACACCCATTCGTTCCCATTATACATAGGTTTCGTATCAGATAGTGGAACTTTTGCGGGCTAAGAAAAATAAAAAAGAATATGGATATTTTTTTGCGTACTGACTAGTAATTTCGTAGTAGACACTGCTATCTTTCATGACAGCAGAACAAAATGGGCAAACACACGCATACACAGAGCATACACTACTTTTTCACCTTGTGCACGAACTTCTATTATTAATTTATACATAAAGAGGGTACTACGGAATACGATCACTAACTACAGGTAATTAATTGAATTTCCTATTTATTTTTTAAATCCAAACAAGAGAGGCCATCTCTCTGCGGGTGGCGGACTAATCCCCGATCCATCCACCCATGACCTCTGCTAGGGCGGTATCAGGCGCAAGTACTCGCGACTGCGCCGCCCAACACGCCAGCGGCAGAGCGTGTCGTGGTAGAAGAATTCCTGGTGGTAGAAGGTCCACCCCATAAAAAAAGAAAATTATATTAAAAATAGAAAATTAATCTATTTTTACCAGTTTTCCTTTAAAAGTAAAATAGTGAACCGAAAATCTAAAATCATTATTTTCTAATATTTGCAAAACTTATACAAAATTACATCATAATTGAGTTATTTTCCACACTATTGGCATCACTTATATATATATGTAATTAATCTATTTACGTATCCATTTCTTTGTTTATTATAAAAAAAAATTCAAATAGTATTAGTCCTACACATGGTCAATGGTACCTGCTTTCAATGTCGATGGGCATCAATTTTTCCACTTCTTGTAGTATTATAGACTAATTACACCTGAGTGTCTACAACAACACAGATCATTTTCACATACAAGATGTTGAAATTGGGGGTGTTATCGTGTATCCTGGCGGTAGCGATCAGCAGTCTCATCGCACCTTTGGAAATAGCCTCACCACTCGCTCTCAACGTGGGCTTGTTGAATGGTACGTCATTGGGATTATCTCCATTCGCTCTCAAGCCAGGCTTGGTGAAAGGTGCGCCGTTATTAGCCGCATCCAACTAAAGAGGGCTGCTGTCCCTTGCCCCCGGTCAATCCGCCAACATTATAGCAGCCGATGGTAAACCACTCGACATACTAGCCGTAAATCTGGACCGTTCTGCTCTTATAACTGCTCAAGCATTGGAAGCTTCTCGTTTGCGCTTGCTGAAAAAACGCTCTATCTCTCCGCTGGTTGCCCCGCTCACTGTGAACCGTGCCACTGTCGCCACCATCCTAGCTCCCTCATCAGTTGTGGATCCATTTGGCTATGCCTCTCCTGCAGTGATCTCCAGCTCTATCGTCGGCGCACCTATCGGCTATGCAAATGCACCTCTCATCGGATAGTAAAGACCTCGCCTTTGAACACAAGATATGAAGCTTTGAAAACAAAATATGAAGCAAAATACAAATTGATATTTATCTAACACCTCCTCTTTTTTAATAACCACATAATCATTTCACATCACATTCACATTTGGCTGAAAATTTCATTTCTTTAATTTTCCTCTAATGTACATAAGATTCCCTTATAATAAAAAGAAAGTTGACCTATTAACCAGACGGATTGGTGCCAGTAACGATCACTAACTAAAGGAAACCACCATTTTTATCCTTACATAGAAAACGCTATGTTAATCGCTTTGTTTACGAACAGTCGAAAGATAAAAGCATGGAAGCGCCGATGGTAAATTTCTCTTTTTAAAAGTGTCATTGATGATTTTCACTAGATTGCCTTTATTATCAGAAAAAATACCTTAATTGCTAGCTCTAAAGGCCCGTTTTCAATGATGTGAAACTAAATATTTCATAATGAATGAGACATTAAATAAATGTGATTGGCTTAAACTATAGTAACTTATAAGTACAGTACTAAGCATGCCTTTTAAGTTCTGTCGTTTCCATATTACCCGGCTCTTTTCAATTTGGAAATGTTCTATATTCGAATGTGTTTAAATTTTGAATCTCGAAACAGTTGAAAGTATTAGGATTAATGCTATTGTTTAGACACAGCGTCGATTGGAATCCGTCAGGTTACGTACGAAAATGAATCTAAGGAAAATGTACGTGCAATAATTTTCTACAACTTTAGAAGAGCCTGACACGGCTTCAGTGTTTTGAAGAGCTAACATCTGTATTCAGTGATGAAGCCTTTAGAGCTAGCAATTAAGGTTTTTTTTCTGATAATAAAGGCAATTTAGTGAAAATCATCAATGACACTTTTAAAAAGAGAAATTTACCATCGGCACTTGCATGCTTTTATCTTTCGACTGTTCGTAAACAAAGCGGTTAACGCCATGTTAACCGTTTTCTATAAAAGCCTAAAAATTATGGTTTCCTTTAGTTAGTGATCATTACTTGCACCAACCCGTCTGGTTAATAGGTCAGCTTTCTTTTCTATAATGGCATCTTATGTTCATTAGGGCAAAATTAAAGAAATGAAATTTTCAGCCAAATGTTAATGTGATGTGAAATGACTATCTGGTTATTTAATAAAAGAAGGTGTGAGATAAATATCAATTTGTATTTTGCTTCATATTTTGTGTTCAAAGTATGTACATAGGCGAGGTTTTTACTATCCGATGAGAGGTGTATTTGCGTAACCGATAGGTCCGCCGACGATAGAGCTGGAGATCACTGCAGGAGAGACATAGCCAAGTGGACCGACAATTGATGAGAGAGCTAGGATGGTCGCGACAGTGGCACGGTTCACTGCGAGCAGGACAACCAGCGGAGAGATAGAGCGTTTTTTCAGCAAGCGCAAACGAGAAGATTCCAATGCTTGAGCAGTTATAAGAGCAGAATGGTCCAGATTTACGGCCAGTGTGTCGAGTGGTCTACCACCGGTTACTATAATGTTGGTTGGCAGGCTGACTAGGGGCTAGGGGCAGCGGCCCTCTGTAGTTGGATGCGGCTAAAAACGGTGCACTATTCACCAAGCCGGCATTGTGAGCGAGTGGTGATAATCCCAATGGTGCACTATTACACAAACCCGCGTTGAGAGCGAGTGATGACGATGTTCCTAAAGGAGCGAAGAGATTGCTGGTCGCTGCCGCCAGGATACACGATAGCACCACCAACTTCAATATCTTGTGAATGTGATCTGTGTTGTTGTAGACACTCAGGTGTACTGATACAGTTTTTTAGTATAGAATTTATATAATTTATATACTTTATATACTAGTATGATTAAACTGATGACCATCGACATTGAAAGCTTGTACCATTGACCATGTGTAGGACTAATAATATTTGATTTTTTTTTTATAATAAGCAAAGAAATTGATACGTAAATAGATTAATTATATATATATATATATATATATATATATATATATATATATATATATATATATATATATAATATATATATGTGATGCAAATAGTGTGGAAAATAACTCACTTTTGATGCAATTTTGTATAAGTTTTCAAATATTAGAAAATAATGATTTCAGATTTTCGGTTCACTATTTTACTTTAAAAGGAAAACTGGTATTTTAATATAATTTTCTCTTTTTTATGGGGTAGGCCTTCAACCACTAGGAATTCTCTTACCACGACACACGCTCTGCCGCCGGCGTGTTGAGCGCTGCAGGCGCGAGTACCTGAGCTTGATACCGCCCTAGCAGAGGTCGCGGCTGGACGGATTGGGGATTAGTCCGCCACCCGCAGAGAGGTCATGTTTAGATTTAAAAAATAAATAGGAAATTGAATTAATTGCCTGTAGTTAGTGGTCGTATCACGTAGTACCCTATTTACGTATAAAATAATAATAGAAGTTCGTGCACAAGGCGAAAAAGCAGTGTATGCCCTGTGTATGCTTATGATTGCCTATTCTACGCCTATTCTGCTCCTCTGTCACGAAGATAGCAATGCCCAATACGAACTTACTAGCCAGTAAACAAAAAAGATATATGCATATTCTTTTTTTTCTTAGCCTGAAGGAGTTCCACTATCTGATACGTAACCTATGTATAATGGAAGCGAATGTGTGTATTATTCCACGCAAGCTAGACAGGTTGCCATACCGTATTGATTTTTATTCTTTTGCTATGATGTTATCCTTCCGTGTGGTGACAAAGTAAGAATAAAGTTCACCACATCCTCTCTTACCCGTAGGTGTCATTAAAAGTGACTAAGGGATATAGGTATTATGCATATGTCATATATGCAAGAGAAGGAAAACTCGAAACAAAATCTTATTCCAACCCGAGTGCTCAGCATGGTATACTAAGGTCGGGTAGCGCGCGCAACCTCGACGAAGCGACTCACCGCCGGCGACTGGGGGGCGCAGGCGCGACTACCTGCGCGTCATGCCGCCCTAGCCGAGGCCGCGGTGATGTGACCGGGGAATTAAACCGCATGAGGACAGACCGACGTCCTTCCCGAGGGGGGGACGTCGGTCGATGGGAGGATACCCCACTAGGGGGTATTCCGTCGGGCCGACCACTGTACACTGTACAAGTAACCCTGCTCTGGTGGTCGGCCCAACGACGAAGGCCACGTGGTGTTCGGGTGGGTTGCGAGTGTGCGTGCTTACGCCCCTCTGTCGCCCCGGACGGAGTGGTGCGAGGAGTGCGTCGACCGCAGCCCACGCAAAAAAAAAATGGTATACTAAAGTAAATTTCCCTCCTATTGTGAAGGAGGCTCGAGCCCAGCTGTGGGACGTTTATGTGCCGAAATGAAGGGATATAGATAATATCTATGCAAGTGAAAAAAAAACTGGACATAAAACCTTATACTAACACGTTTGACCAGCGCAGTATAGTGGGTCAATTTCCCTTCCATTGTGAAAGAGGCCAGAGCCAAACAGTTGGACTTATATGAGCTGAGAAGATAATGATGATGATGATGTTATCTGCTTATGTCTCTTACTCAATCTTCACAACACCGTTGGGAAAGGAAGTGTTGGAGAATTGTATATTTAATTCATCTCCATAATAGAGAGGAATATTGGACACAGTTAATTAAAGCCTACTCACTTCTATAACGCACGTAAAATCTAAACTTATAACTAGGTGAGATATTGTAAGCCATATGAAAAATTGCATCATCGCAGTGTTATTTTGATAATCAAGAAAATAATTTAATATTTCCATATTCTATTTTATATCCTTTGTTTATTATGAGAATATTTTTTAAAATATAAGTAAGTGGAGTAAGTGGTCCTGCTCAGGGTCGACGACACATTCCTTCAAACGACGATGTCTGTCAAGTTCAGCCTAATCATACCAGTATATAAGGCGTCCATATCAGTTGAACTGTATCAGTACACCTGAGTATCTACAAAAACACAGTCCACATTCATATACAAGATGATGAAGTTGGTGGTGTTATCGTGTATCCTGGCGGCGGCGACCAGCAGTCTCATCGGTCCTTTGGGAATATCGTCACCCCTCGCTCTCAACGCGGGCTTGTGGAATAGTGCACCATTGGGAGTATCACCACTTGCTCTCAATGCAGGTTTGGTGAATAGTGCACCGTTATTAGCCGCATCCAACTACAGAGGTCCCTTGTCTCTTGCCCCCGGTCAACCCGCCAACATTATTGCTGCGGACGGTAGACCTCTCGACACACTGGCCGTGAATTTGGATCGTTCTGCTCACATCACCGCTCAAGCAGTAGATGGTTCCGGTCTGCGGTTGCTGAAGAAGCGTTCTATCTCACCACTGATTGCCCCACTTGCTGTGAACCGTCTCGCTGTTTCTTCTGTCGTAGCTCCCTCAACACTCGTCTCTCCGCTCGGTCTTACCTCTCCTGCAGTGATCCCCGGTTCTATCGTCAGCGGTCCTATTGGTTACGCAAATGCACCACTTATTGGCTGGTAAACTAATTGCCATAGAGACATTGAACGCAATATATCAACTAATATATGACTAATTATACCTAAGACCTTGTTTTATTCATCATTCTTACTTCATATCTTATCGCATAGCTGCAATGTTCCCGAAGTGGCCTGGAAATTGCTTCAGAACAATGTATCTTGTAAGGTTCAGGGGATCTACTAAAGTTTCTGTTTTTGACCTACATGAAACGATGAAGCACAATTAAATTATAGTTAGTCAACAAAAATAAAACTATTATCTTAAACTTTTAGGAGACCATCAAATTCAATCATGAAGAACTAATAAAAAGTATCGTACGTTTTACTAAGAAACTTAAAAAGCTCTTCAAAGAAAAATCATCACCTCCCTTTTATTTTTTGATCAAATCAAACTTCACAGATGGGGAATCTGGAACGAGAGTGGTGCAAGGACTCGTTGTCCATCGTTTAACCTATCTTTACATGTGGAACAAGCATAGTTGTACCAGTAAGTAGAATGAGAAATAGGAAGAAAAGTACATTTAGCTAGTACCGGTTGGAACCCCTCAAAATACCAAACTAAGATGTCTTCAACGTTACTGCCTAGTGAGGCAAAGACGTTTCAATGGATATTGACACCTCCACTTAGGGGAAAGGAACCGAATATCGCATACTTTTTGAAAATTACTTAAAAAATATATTAAATGTATTCGTAGTTAAATAGAAATTTATGTACGTAGTCTATAATTCATATACTATAAGAAAATTAAACAAATCACACGACAGCAGTTTTAAATTATACACAAATTTTAAATAATTAACTTAGCAAGAAAATCAGGGCATGACCAAGTAGGCTCCTAATATCGGACACCTTATAATATCTCAATATCGGTTCCCCGATATTAGGTATCCTAAACAAAATAGTTTATAATAAACCTCGAAACACTTTTACGATTAAAATTTCTTCAAAATATTAATTTTGAAGAGATTTTGATAAAAAAATAGGTATTAAGTTATAAACACAGTAGGTATTAATCAGCCAAGGTAGCGTAGCAAAATTTTATAATTTTTAACATAATACAAAATAAATTAACAGTTGTCCGAGTTTAACAAATTCTTATGATCTATATATAAAAAAAAAATATTTTTTTTCTTTAAAACAGCAATCCGATATTGAGCAACGCTATGTATCCTATATTAGGAATTCACAAATGTAAATAAAAACATAAAAAATATTAAAAGTATTGTCTCTTTTTTCAATAAAGCTTAGATTTTAAGTAGCAATTAATGGTAGTAGCAATTACAAGTAGGTAATGTAGCAATTACTAAACTACAAGAAATACATAAGAGCATAAATCGCTTACTTGCTCAAAATACTGCCTCAAAAAGCCACAATTTAATATTTTGTGCGACAAAAAACAAACTTGTATCGGTTTTGTTGCCATTTTGATAGAGAGGTCAATGAAATCTCTGTAGTGCTTCTATTTAATTTTGAAATAATAGTGACTATGCTGTTCGGCACATAACGTTGCTTTGTGTAAGAGATATTGTTATATCCGAAATTAGGAAACCATCCGATATTCGGTTCCTTTCCCCTACTGTTTCGGGGATATAATGATATTACTTTAATAGATATTTCTAAATTATATTGTTAACTATTAAATAATGTTTTGATAGAAACTAGCATGTATCCACATCACCAGAAACGATTTTCATTGTGCAAACTTGATACCAATCCATATTGTTAGAGCGTAGTGCAGTTGAATCATTTTTCTGGGCTAGAGAAAGTTCCAATTCTTGAATGGGGCGTATTTGTGCTGAAAAGGCGAAGACGATAGCCAAACTGCTATTTATAGAAAATTAACGAGTCGCACTGCTGTAACAACCATCGGCTTCTCGTATGCGATGAAGTTATGTATGAGCCTTAGACTCCAATATATTAGGATAAAATGAGTAGGTTTATATTAGCGGAATAATGCTGAATTTCAAGCATCAATCAATACTACTTTGGAGATATTCCATGGGTTTGAATAACATCCTTATTCTCCAAGAGGCGTCTGTACTAATTATAATTTAGGATCATTCAAATTCAATTGAAATGAAAGTGTAAGCCTTTCTAGTACTGGTATCATAATTTATATAGAGGAATACATAGGTAATTTTGTAAGTATTAAAACGCGTTTGCACTGTACACATGATGGAATGAATTGTCTTAAGTTCTGATACAAATTTCATAGTAAAGATGAAGTTACGTAATGGTTATATGGTAGGTCCACATTGTCGATAGTGATCTGTCTACATCTCCGCAGAAAGTCGATGTCTTGGTAGTAGCAATTTGTTACTGTATTTTGTACGGTGAGCGAGAGAGTTGGAAGCCCAACTATCCAAGTTGTTTGTATGTGTTGGGCTTTGGTGATGCCTCTAGTATCACCGAATTTCATTGAATGCATACATAGTGCCTTCATTTTCTTCATGGCTTAGTAAAGGTTCAGTGAGCGGTAGAATCACTTACTGTCGGGTGTTTTGTTTGCTCGTTTATTACCAACAGCAACTGAAAAATTATTCTCAGCCAACATAATCAAATAATCACGGTACACAGTCTCAGTAATCACAAACTTTAATGATAACGCATCCACGTAGACATGTAGAGCGATACCAGTTTATTCTGTGTATATATCTTTTCTTACCTCTTGTCATTTATTGCCAATTCAAAAAGATCCGAATGATATTCATAGGAAATTTCATCATCATCATCATTGCAGCCCGCATACGTCCCACTGTTGGGCTCTGGCCTCCTCCACAATGGGAGGGAATTTGACCTACTATACCATGCTGGTCCGACATGTTGGTATAGGGTTTCATTTCGAGATTTCCTTCTCTTGTACAGATCTTATGTGCATATTATATCCCTTAGTCGTCTTTTACAACATCCACGGGCAAGATAGGGATTGATGAACTGTATTCTTACTCCGTCACCACATTTCATATTTTACAAATTTCGTTACTACCATTTTTAAGATTTTTCGATACAATTAAACACTTTCTATACTGAATTTGATAATATTTACGTGACTTTGCAGGGTTTATGCATAAAAACGAAGCTTGAGCTATTTGTGGTCTTAAGTCTTTATGTCCGATGTGGTAAGCAGATATGCAAAATATCTAACATATCGTTGCAAAATTTTTAGTTCCACGTACACACAAGGTAGAAGGCGAGTCCAATACCGCTGATCGAGTGAGTTCTTAACTGAGACTTTGGATTTGCGATTGTTTTGGGAAAATAGGCGATAGTCAAGGTAATTTAGAAGAAACCATCTATGACAATTTTATTTGACGCATGCAGGATTTAAAAAAACAAATCCATCATTACCAGTTGCGTGCTTTATCTTTGGACTGCTTAATGATTTCTGATGTTTATGCGAGTATTATATATTGTAAATAAAACCACGCGTTTGTATTGGATTTTCGATTGCCCGACGTTTCGAATACTTTACAGCATTCACAGTCACGAGCGGACTATGTGATACAAACGCGTTAAATTCCATAAAGCAGTTTTATTTACAATTTGGACTGCTTATTAACAAAGCAGATAATAACGCGTTTTTATGAATGGGTTAAAAAGGGGTTCTTTTTAGAAATTATTTTCTTTAGTCAGTGATAGTTATCTCCTCGAGAACTCGTCTGGTTATTAGGTAAATTTTCTATTGCCAATCTTTATACTTTTCTTCTATTTGTGTGTTTGTAATTGAACTCCTTTAAAACGACTGGACCGATTTTGATTATTTTTTTATGCTGTTCCGATGGATATGAGAATGTTTTAGATTATTAATTGAAACCAGTAGATGGTGCTGTGAATGATTTCAAGAGGCATTATTTTTACTCTTTTTTTAGATTTGAAGTTTCAGAGTTGGGTCAGCTGGTATCCTAATAAAATGTTGTACTATGAAGAAATCTCATATGGGTCAAACATAATAATTAAAGATAGAATATCGTAAACAGATCTGATTTTGGGTTGTTGAATAAAAAGAAGCGTTAGGTAGAAATTAGTTTATGTTTTAGTTCATATTCTGCATTCAAACTGTATACATAGCCAGGTGTTCATCAACCGATGATAGGTACATTTCCGTAGCCGAGGGGTGAAGTGATAATAGAACCGGGGATCACTGCAGGGGAGGTAAGGCCGAGCGGAGAGACGAGTGTTGAGGGAGCTACGATGGAGGAAACAGCGACACGGTTCACGGCGAGCGGGGCAACCAGTGGGGAGATCGAGCGCTTCTTCAACAAACGCAGACGGGAACCTTCCAATGCTTGAGCCCTGATGAGAGCAGAGCGATCCAGATTTACGGCTAGTGTGTCGAGAGGCCTACCGTCGGCAGCAATAATGTTGGCGGGCTGACCGGGGGCAAGGGACAGTGGCCCTCTGTAGTTGGATGCAGCTAATAACGGCACACCGTTCACCAAGCCCGCATTGAGAGCGAGTGGTGATAATCCCAATGGCGCACCATTCAACAAGCCCCCGTTGAGAGCGAGGGGTGACGCTATTCCCAAAGGAGCGATGATACTGCTGGTCGCCGCCGCCAGGATACACGATAACACCACCAACTTCATCATCTTGTATGTGACTGTGGTCTGTGTTGTTGTAGATACTCAGGGGTACTGATACAGTTGTACTGCTATGGACACTTTATATACTATTATGATTAGGCTGATGGCCGTCGGTATTGAAAGCAGGTACCATTGACCATGTGTGGGACTATTTTAAATAATATTTTTATAATGAACAAAGAAATTGATACGTAATTAGATTATTACATTGATTACGCGTGATGCAAATATTGTGGAAAATAACTCAGTCATGATGCAATTTTACATAAGTTTGCAAATACTACAGCTGAAACTAATGATTTTAAATCTTCGCCACAGAGAAAGGAAAATTGCTAAAATTCACATTATTTTTCTATTTTCTTTACAGGAGTAAGATTTAATTTATGTGTTTGGAAGGAAATAATATTATCGTTGGAAGAAGCAAGTTGCAATAAGAATTTTCTTTTGCGAAAATCCACGATGCGGGCCACAGAATGTCAAGTATTGCATGTATGAAACTTCCGTGATTGCAATGCCATCTATGTACTTTAAGCTATTATTATATAATAATTTCCATAAGTGCCTCACTCATACAAACTAAGTATACATGATAGAAGTAGTTCGCCCAATACATTCCTCCAATGCCATGAAGGAAGACATTACTAGATACAATTTTATCACAGTTGGACAAACCAAAAAGTTTAATTACAGTGTTTTTTCTTCCTTTACTTCAGCTCATAGAAGTTTAACTATTCGGTACTAGAGCTATCCACGGTAGGAGCGAAAGGGCTTACTATCCCACGCAAGGCAGATATGTTGCCATAGAGTTTAACTTTTTCTTCTCTTGCTGTGATATGCTTATGTCCTTTACTCAAGTTTTACCATATTGGTGAGAAAGGAAGTACTAGTAAATTGTGAACTTAAATAATCATCATATGGAAGAAATAGTTAATGTTTTATAGCTAGCTACCAGTGTTATATTGCACTCAAACTCTTTCCGTGTGATGACGGAGTAAGAATACTATTTAGTATCCTGTATCTTGTCTGTGTATATCATAAAAGACGGTTCGGGTTAAGGCATATTACACGTATATATCATTTATGCAAGAGAAGGAAAACACAAAATGAAATCCTATACTAACCCATCTGACCAGCATGGTATACGTTCCACTATTGGGCTCGACCTTCCTCCACAATAGGATCGAAATTGACCTGACTATACTATACTGATCATACACGTTGGTATAGGGTTTTATTTCGAGTTTTCCTTTTCTTGCATTGATGTTATATGCGTATTATATCCCTTAGTCGTCTTTTACGACATCCACGGGCAAGATAGGGAGTGGTGATTTGTATTCTTACTCCGTCACCACACGGATTCAAATTCTTTAATCGAATGTATTTATGCTGAAAAGACAAAGAAGATAGACAAGCTCCTATTTATTGAAAATTAACGACTGCTGTAGCAACTATCGGCTTCTCATGTGCGGTGAGGTTCTGTCTGAGCCTTAGACTCCAGTATATTAAGAACTTAATGAGTATATCTCAGTGAGCTAAGTGCTAAAAATTTCAAACCTAAGTAATCATAAAACTTAATGATAATAAATATTATAATAGATACAAAACGCATCCATGTAGACATGTACAGCGATACTATTTTATTCTGCGTATACATATTTTCTTATACCTTGTCTTTCATTTATAAGTCAAAAAGTTCCGAATGAAATTGATAGGAAATTTCATATTTTACAAATTTGGTTACTTCCATTTTTAAGGTTTTCGATACACGTTTTTAACATTTTCTATACTAAATTTGATAATATGTAAGTGACTTAGCAAGGTTTATGCATAAATACAGATATAAATACTGATACAGTTGTAGTAGTATGGACACTTTATATACAAGTATGATTAGACTGATGGGCATCAGCATTGAAAGCAGGTACCACTGACCATGTGTAGGACTATTCTAAATAATATTTTTATAATGAACAAAGAAATTTTTTTTTTATTTATTTAAGACAACACCCTGCACTAAGGAAATAATCCTTATATTGCGGGGGACTTTACAAACATATAATTAACGGATACAAATTACATCCAGACTCAGAACAACAATTTGTGGATGGCACAAAGTGTTGTCCCGCGTGTGATTCGAACCCCCGACACTGGCGCTGTAGGTCGCTATCTTAACCACTACGCCATCTGTGCAGTCGTATTTGGTAATCATAATTGGTACGTAAATAGATTAATTAGATTATTACATTGATTACGCGTGATGCAAGTATTGTGGAAAATAACTCAGTCATGATGCAATATTACATAAGTTTGCAAATACTACAGCTGAAACTAATGATTTTAAATTTTCGGCCCAGTGAAAGGAAAATTAATAAAATTCACATTAATTTTCTATTCTCTTTACAGAAGTAAGATTTAATTTATATATTTGGAAGGAAATAATAGTTGCATCGAGAGGTCAACTCATTCATGAATTTACATAAAATCGTTGGAAGAAGCAAGTCGCAATAAGAATTTTCTTCTGCGAAAATCCATGATACGGGCCACAAAATGTGAAGTATTGCATGTATCAAACTTCCGTGATTGCAATGCCATTTATGTACTTAAAGCTATTTTTATATAATAATTTCCATAAGCTCCTTACTAATACAAACCAAGTATACATGATAGAAATAGTTCGCCAAATACATTCCTCCACTGCCATGAAGGAAGACACTACTAGATAGAATTTGACCACAGTTAGACAAACCAAAAAGTTTAATAAGAGTACTTTTTCTTCCTTTTCTACAGCTCATGGAAGCTTAACTATTCGGTACTAGAGTTATCTACAATAGGAGCGAAAGGGCGTACTATCCCCCGCAAGATATGTTGCCACAGTGTTCGACGTTTTCTTCTCTTGCTTGATGTTATCTGCTTATGTCCTTTACTCAACTTTTACAATATTGGTGGGAAAGGAAGTTCTGGTGTATTGTAAGCTTAAATAATTACTACACGGAAGAAATATTTATTGTTTTAAGGCTTTTATAATGCTCTCAAACTCTTACCGCGTGGTGATGGAGTAAGAGTACTATTTACCATCGCATATCTTGCCTGTGGATGTCATAAAGACGGCTAAGGCATATAACACGTATATGTTATTTATGGCAGAGAAAGAAAACTCGGAACACCTATGCTAATCCATCTGTCCAGCATGGTATAATAGGTCAATTTTATTCTTATCAAGGAGGAGGCTCAAGCCCAACAATGGCACGTATATAAGTTGATATGAATGAATGAACCCTAAATTCTAAATACGTGACCTCTAGGTGAAATATTGCAAACCATATGTAAAATTGCATCATTGCCGTGTTATTTTCCACGCTATTTTCATAATCAATAAAATAATTTAATATTTCCTATCTTATTCGATATATATAAATTTCCTTTGTTTATGAAAATGTTTTTTGAAATATAAGTAAGTGGAGTAAGTGTTCCTGCTCAGGGTCGACGACACATTTCTTCAAACAACGATGTCTGTCAAGTTCAGCCTAATCATATTAGTATATAAAGCGTCCATATCAATACAACTGTATCAGTACACCTGAGTATCTACAACAACACAGACCACATTCACATACAAGATGATGAAGTTGGTGGTGTTATCGTGTATCCTGGCGGCGGCGACCAGCAGTCTCATCGCTCCTTTGGGAATAGCGTCACCACTCGCTCTCAACGCGGGCTTGTGGAATAGTGCACCATTGGGATTATCACCACTCGCTCTCAATGCGGGCTTGGTGAATAGTGCACCCTTATTAGCCGCATCCAACTACAGAGGTCCCCTGTCCCTCGCTCCTGGTCAACCTGCCAACATTATTGCTGCTGATGGTAGGCCCCTTGATACACTGGCCGTGAACTTGGATCGTTCTGCTCACATCACCGCTCAAGCAGTAGATGGTTCCGGTCTGCGATTGCTGAAGAAGCGTTCTATCTCCCCATTGGTTGCCCCGCTCGCTGTGAACCGTGTCGCTATTTCTTCGATCGTAGCACCCTCAACACTTGTGTCTCCGCTTGGTCTTACTTCTCCTGCAGTGATCCCCGGTTCCATCGTCAGCGGTCCTATTGGTTACGCAAATGCACCACTTATCGGCTGGTAAACGACTCGCCATGTTGACTAATTGCATGTAATATTTGAACCAATAAATGATTATCTCTATCTACGAGCTCATTTTATTCAATGGTGTTACTTAATGATTTACCATATATGTGCAATTTTCGGAATCACACTTGCACCTCACTTCAAGGTAAGGCATATAAAAAGGCTTGAACGGTCAACTGAAATTATATTATTCACAATATCAGGGGTTTGCACAAATGATGAAGAGTGACTCAAGAATGTTGTACATTTAGACCATAGTGATTAAACAAAAACATTAGTTATCTTAGAATTTTAGATGACCATCAAAGTCCTTCTTGAAAAATTACTAAAATGTCGCGTGCTTTAAATTTAAAAAATAATTCAAAGAAATATCTTGTTGTCTGTTGTCTTGACCCAGCGTCTATGTTTTGTTAAGTGCACTATTCACTTGCTCATCTGAAACGATATTTGCGTAAGGTTTCATAATCTGTCTGGCAACTTTTATCCATATTTTTAAGCAAGAATAACCCTGTTAGTTCTATAAAATATTCACCCAGTTCCGCTTGAAGCGCAAAATATCGAACTGAGACGTCTTCAGCCTCACTGCTTATAGGGCAACGATGGCTTGGAAAAAAATTTCGTAAGGACCCATTATTAATGAGTGTCTCATCCCCGTTCTTCAGAAGAGCAACTACTTAGGATATAGCTATATCTATATATCTATAAACTTTTGCCATTAGTAGGAATTATCCGCCGCGTTCAGTGGTCTCACAGAAGGAGGCGCTGGAATGGCCCAATGAGATCTTCACGGTAATCTGCATTGCCACGGGCCCGCGGGGCATCGCAGGCTTAATTACCTGGGACTGACTGACCGAGGATAGTTCGTCAGTCGCAGAGACGCTGGGTGCTAGAGGGCAACGTTCTGGCCTTTATTCTCGGGAAGCCAACAGGGGTAAGTACAAGAAAAAGGGTTACGCGATCAGCGGGTCAACAAATTTGGAGACTAGGTTTAAGTTATCCGCTTAATTTTGTAGAGTAAGGCGTGTTGTGGGGTCACTTTTTTTTCGTAATTTACGTCTTCTTGATAAAAATTATGGAATTATATCATCATGAAACTATTATAAATTAAAGTTTGTATGTTATTTTAAAGGGGCGGTAGTTTAAAATCTGTTTAATCTATCCATGTGTATAAAAAAGATGGCTGTCGTGTTTATCGGTCAGTCGTTGCTGAATTGTGGTGAAGTGCATTGTTATATTAGTCTATAGTGATGTATTACATTGTGGTGTAAAGTGTAGTGGTTAACATATAATTATTGAAAATGTAATATTATAATGGTTCTACATAACATTAGTGATTTATAGATGCATTGAGAAGGCTGAATCATATGTAATACTAAATTTGTGAAAAGTGTCTTAATTACAAAGTGTGTATTTCAAATCTCAGAATATACTACGTATGCGGCATCTGGATGTTATTTTGCGGTTGGACGTCAATAAAAACTGTAAGTACTTCTGCTACACCATCTAAGATTTCGTTTATATTTTATTTTGTGTTATTCTCTCTTTACTGGCTTCACCATTTTACTTAATTTATCTATATACTTGCTGACCCGGCGAACTTCGTATCGCCATTTTTTTCCTAAATATATTTTTTAAATTGCCGAATATATAGTCTATAATGGAAGAACCATTACGGCTTTTTCGGGAAAGATTCGATCGTCTTGGTCGCGGCATTGTTAATGATGATCCAAAGAGAATACAAATTACAGATTATTGATTTCTGGAAAAACTATAGACAAAATTACGTTTAGCTGTCATTTGCGTTTTGTTATTACATATCTTTGACATGAGTTTCGGCGTGAATATGGAAATGTCATGTTAAACTTTTGTATTATATTCATTTTTTTAGTGTTTTATCGGGTTATCTATACCAATGGAAAGCTATAATATCAGGGTGTAAAATAGGCTATATTTTATTCCGGTATTCCCACGGGAACGGGAACTACGGGGATAAGGCGACAGAAACCGAAGCGAAGCGAGGGCGGGTTGCTAGTATTGAATAATTTTGCTGATATTTTATGTAATATAATACAGTTAAGGTACTGAAGTGTGGTGAATGTGATATAAGAGTGGTTTACGTATATTTTTATATTCTATCAAAATTCTCAGAAAAATCATTTAATAAGGTTTTCAGCGCCTAATTAATGATAACGACTTGACTTACTGATGGACAATGACTATAAATAAGCTATTCTATATAAAGAAATGTTAAATAATATAAAGAAAATTGTATCAGACTTGCCTGTATTGGCTTTGATCCCTTTACCTGTCCGAATGGACACACAGAAACAAAAAAAAAATCTATTTGACATTTTATATCACGTCACACGGAACATGATCGAACGGGATAAAAAGTAGGTCATTGTCATTAAGAAGCAGAAAGGAATAAAAAGTATCCTATGTCCGTCTCCTGGTCCTAAGCTACCTTCCTAACAATTTTCAGCCAAATCTGTACACCCGTTCTTGATTTATAAATAGTGTAACTAACACGACTTTCTTATATATATATATAGATATATATATGAATTTCTATTTTTCACATCTCTATCTATTACGCATGTACAAATCAGTTATGTTTATTGTTAGAGTTAGTTAGTGTCATGTTGAGCGGAACATTAGAAAAATTAAGAATACTTAATAACAATATATAAAAATGAACCTCTATTTCCTTTGATCACGCTTGAATGATTTCACTAATTCTTTTTGTTGTTGTTTTTATTATTGTCAGGAGAAGGTTCTTATTAAAGGGAATATAAGTGGAACATTAGAAATTTAAGAAAACTTAATGACAATATTAATTTTTCAGAATTCTTAGTGTTTTTCAAACGAGTGACAGTTCTATCAAATATACATAAATATCAGTTGTTTAAAATAATAGTCAGCGATTGACAGAATGCTGGAAATATCGTAAATAACATAGATGGCTTTGTTGATAAATAAATAATTTTAATAGTTTTATGTAATTTCATTACAATTAGATTTTTGATAGGTGTTTATTCATCACTAGCAACCCGTCCTCGCTTCCCTTCGGTTTCCGTCACCTTACCCGCGCCGTAGTTCCCGTGAGAACACCGGGATAAAATATAGCCTATGTTACTGCCTGATATTATAGCTTTCCATTGGTCAAAGAATTTTTGAAATCGGTTTGGTGGTTTAAGTGTGAAAGCGTAACAAACAAACAAGCAAACAAACAAACTTACTTTCTCTTTTATAATATTGATCCTTATCAATTCATCATTCATCATATTCATCATAGTAAGTTAAGAGCAATCACGCTTATATTCGGAGTTTTAAAGAGATTTTGGTACTTTTTAATATATTGTTTTGGTATAAAGAATATTTTTGTTTTATCTTCAGTAGCTTTTTTAGAATTCCGTACCCAAAGGGTAAAAACAGGACCCTATTATTGAGACTTCGCTGTCCGTCCGTCCGTCCGTCTGTCACCAGGTTTTATCTCAAGAACGGTGATAGCTAGACAGTTGAAATTTTCACAGATGATGTATTTCTATTGTCGGTATAACAAATATATATTTAAGGGGGCTCCCATACAACAAACTTGTTTTTTTTTTGCTCAATATCGATAATGGTAATAGGGAGGCACTTGTTTACCTAGTCAATGGTACGAGACCCTACGTGCGCGAGTCCGACTCGTACTTTGCCGATTTTTAATGCTAGCAATTAGACGTACAAATATAAGTCCCAGAAGTCATAATTCTGCAAGTTAAAAACTCAAAGAAAGAAAGAAAGAAAAATAATTTATTACTCCTTTACAGGCGGGCAACATCACAAAAGCTCAAAGACTGAGTACAATATAGATAAAACAATAAATAATAATAAAAAAATACAAAAAGAAATTGATATCGACACTGGTATTCTCTTCGCAAAAGAGAAAAAGTATCGCTGCTCAGCATAATGTTGAGGCATCTACTATAAGAGAGATACCGCAACGCTGTTATTCTGCAGCATCCTGCGACGTCTGTCAGCAAAGTAGAGGTAGCAGCTGAATATAATTAAACTAACAAATTACAGCTGCTTTTGTAAATAATATTCAAATAATAGAAAAATAATAATAATAAACATATGGGCCAGTCGTTATCTCACCATGAGACTAACGCAAACCTCGGAGGAATATTATATGGCTCTCTAAGTTCTTTTGATATAAAATAAAAAATGTATCATAAGATTTATAAGAAAGCCAATAAACCGCAGGGCAGCTTGTGGCGTGCTGAATGTGAGTGGCGACACTGCGGTCCTGAGTGCTCCAGAGAGTCGGCCAGGGCCTCGTATCCAGCTCGCCTTTATTGGTTGGCTGGAGTGGAAACCGAAGTGTGCCCGCAGGATTCTCAACTCTGACTTGTCTTAAACGGCTGGTCAGAGAGGGGTCGCCAGAGCTATATGCTCGGGGGTGGAAGTGTCATGTTCAAGGGCATAACTACGGGGAAACCGATGGTGAAACCGGCGCTGCACCGCTCGATACCCCAAGCCACTTGCACTAATGTTGCCCCCTGTTGCCCGTATGGTCTGCGGGTCTGTGGCGACCGTTTAGGGGGCCCATTCAGTGAGTTGGCGAGTCACCGTCTGCCAAAGTTCAAGACGATAAAGGTATTGAAGGCAGACGACAGTCTTAAATCAATAGTTTGCCGTTAATCCAGTCCATCTAACCTCCACCCCCATAATTGTGATAGATTAGATACCATTATCACAAAATAGTTTTACACCTACCGTTGGCAGTCCACGTGTGTTATGTGCAGACATGGAGTGTCATCGGTAGACGTCCCATCCCATTTTTAGATTAAATTTCTCCAAAGGCCTCTGCGTGTTGGATCCATATCCCCATGTAAGCTTTTCAAAGGAGGGTATCTTCCCTTGGAAGATCCCGTGAATAAGGAGAAACATACGGATTAAGTGCAGTACTAAGTTATCTAATCTTACGCGTATAAGTAAAAATAAAAAATAATAAAATAAACAAAAATAACATTTAACAAACAAAAATAACATTCAACAAACAAAGCAAAACAAAAGGAAATGCAATTTACAATAACATAATAACTAATAGGTGGTATTTTATGTGAAACTAGCAATCCCCCTCGCTTCGCTTCGGTTATAGGTTATAGGTTATAGTCATTTTACCCGCGTAGTTCCCGTTCCCGTGGGAATACCGGGATAAAATATAGCCTAGTTTACGCCCTGATATTATAGCTTTCCATTGGTGAAAGAATTTTTGAAATCGGTCCAGCCGTTTTGAAGATTACCCGGAACAAACAGACAGACAGACAAATTTTTTTTAATTGCTATTTTAGGCATAGGTGTCGTGCAAATAACCGTGTGAGCATGAAAAAAGCCTATTATTTTGACATTACAAACAGACACTCCAATTTTATTTATTGGTATAGATATAGATATGTCATTCTTATGCATTTCCAAAACTGAGCTATATATTTATATTATGACGACGAATTATCAAGAGATGCCTTATTCAAAACAGTTACATATTTAATTGCGAATAAACATATATTTTTCTTTCATTTTAATTCTGTTTTATGTCACTTTTCACTTGTCTTGTCACTTGTCACTCACTTTTCGCTTTGAGAACTACGTCGCATACATTGCCAGTTAATTCGTGATTAGATACCGCTTATGGGATCTGGTCCAGCCATAATTTTTGCATTATATGTTGAATAAAAAAAAAAATTATACATATACTGGTTCCAAGGAGCATTCATTCCACTGGAGCTATTACTAGAAATGTTGTATAAAATTTCGTTATAAAGAAGTTTTTTAAAATAATGAGCATGCTAACTTTACTGTCGGATTTGCTGAGAATGCGGTCGTGTTTCGACCCGGTAATAGATTATAAGACAAATTTTAAGCAAAATATAATAGAATAAGTGAAATTTAGCTTCTGAAAGATGAAGGTTTGGAAACCTTACATCCCCATACAACCAAAGTGAATTACAAATTAGGTTCCTCTTCACAACAGTTCTTAATTATATCAATACATCAGATGAGTGTGATGAGCACCAGATATTGAACATCGTTAAAGAGTATTCTCTTGCAGATCTGTCAGAATTCCCCTACTAGATTATTGCATCATAGGACTTGTTTCCTGTGAATAGTTATGTCATAGAAATGTATACAAATGCCAGATTAAGTGATTGAAAATTGGTTTGCGAGTTATGAAGCGGCCAATACAAATATGAATGATGCAAATGCCTTAGTGGTTAGATGAGTAGAGTGGTCTAGGTTTACGGCCAGTGTATCGAGGAACCGACATATTGGCTGAGAATGATTGACAGCGGTACTTCCTAGTCAAAGACAGCTAGCAATATCCTACCATTCCACAAGCCCGTGTTGCTTGGGATTGAATAAAGTCAAATTTTAACGCAAACTTACACCATGTACTGGTACTTATATGTATGTACGTATAAGCTTACCTTGATCGTTGGTTATTCCCACGTAGAAATATCAACCGTTGGCGGCCGGCGTCAGAATATGAGATACCATCAATTTTATTATCTTGGACGTGAATATGGTTCATGTTACTGCAGATACTCAGTTGCTATACAGTTGTATTAATATGTAGAATTTGTACTAGTACGATTAGGCCGAGCTTGATATGCGTCAGCGTCAGCGTTCATGTGGAAGCCCAACTTTCTGAGGGTGTTTGCGTGTGGTGGGTTTTGGCGATGCCTTTAATATCACCGAACTTCATTGCACGCATTCACACTCCCTTCACTTTCTTCGCGATTGGCAGCGGCCTTGCGAAGATTCATGAGTGGCAGCAACACTTACCATCAGATATACTGTTTGCTCGTTTGTCACCATTTGCGATAAAATAAAAATAGAAAGTAGATTCAATAAGATCAGACAGGATTCAATCCATACTAATATTATAAATGCGAATGTAAGGATGTTTGTTTGTTTTTTTGTTTGTTTGTAACGCTTTCACGCTTAAACCACCGAACCGATTTCAAAAATTCTTTCGCCAATGGAAAGCTATAATATCAGGGAGTAACATAGGCTATATTTTATCCCGGTATTCCCACAGGAACAGGAACTACACCGCGGGTAAAGCGACTGAAACCGAAGCAAAGCGGGGGCGGGTTGCTAGTATTTAAATAAATTCTAGATGAGCTTTAATCTGCCATCATCATCATCATCCTGTTTTTTTGTCCAAATTACTATTGTCGATTCCATGTGTACTTTTACTTCATAGTATATATTATAAATCTTGGCAATAGTTTTATGATCGGCCTGCATGACGTCAACTCTCCATGCAAATGTAATTATTGACCAGATGGTCAGATGAAGTTAGTCAAGGTGGACGGAAAGCACTTATTCGTTTTTTACGATACCCATGAGCAATATAAGTATTGGTAATTTTTGTAACCATCACACATCTAAAAATTTTAGAACTGTATAATATAACATTCATTCATCATCATTATTTCAGCTCATATATGTCCCACTGTTGGGCTCGAGCCTCCTCCACAATAGAAGGGAAATTGACCTTACTATAACATGCTGGTCAGATAGGTTGGTATAGTTTTGTTTCGAGTTTTTCATCTCTTACATAAATGTTATATGCGTATTATATCCCTTAGTCGTCTTTTACGATATCCAAGGGGAAGATAAGGAGTAACGATTTGTGTTCTTATTCCGTCATCACACGGAAATACAACATTAGACGTGTTTTATATGGATAGGTAGACGAATATATTGTCTGTTTACATTTTTACAAATTCATTCATATATCTGCTTTTTTCCGTGTGGTGACGGAGTAAGAACACAATTCACCACTCCATATCTCAACCGTGGATGTCGTAAAAGACGACTTAGGGATATAATAAACATATAACATCTGTGCAAGAGAAGGAAGACTCGAAACAAAACCCTATTCCAACATGTCCGACCAGCTTGGAATAGTAGGTCAATTCCACTCCCATTATGGAGAAGGCCTGAGCCCGAGAATGGGACATATATAGGCTGAGATGATGATGATGATTTGCCTTTTATCTTCCGTTGGTGGATGTGAGTTATAATCGCTATGCTCGAAAGGCGTGTTGGCAATCGCAGTTGATTTTATAAATCAGAAGTGCACTGCAGCTTATCCTAAAAATGACCCCTAACAAGTATCCTGGGTTCAATTACCATGCAGGACATTCTATGTGTTATCCACAATATAATAGGCGTGACGAAAGATTTTGAAATTCTTTTCCATAATGTGGGCACACACTTACTATTTACGAAAAAACCTATATTTCGGTAATAAATTTATGTTTAAAGAAGTTTAAAACAATTTTTCCAATATTTTTTAAATATAGCGCGAAAACAGTTCGCCGGTGTCATGGCGTCGGCTGTTACGTCACGTTAAGGTAAACACGTCCTTGTGTCTATGTGTAGCGAAGAAAGTAAGCAA
Organism: Lymantria dispar; assembly: GCA_032191425.1. Classification (NCBI taxonomy): domain Eukaryota; kingdom Metazoa; phylum Arthropoda; class Insecta; order Lepidoptera; family Erebidae; genus Lymantria; species Lymantria dispar. The sequence continues at coordinate 24,652,505 of CM063457.1, forward strand.
AACATTAAATTCATTCTTGTGATAAAAATGAATTCCAAAGTTTATAAGTGGTGTGCAGTACCTCAGTGCAAAAATACATCAATAAAAACCTCCAAAAAAGTATTTGTACATGTTCCTAACAAGAAAATAATAAGAGTTAAATGGTTAAAGCTCGCAAAGCTGTGAGGGAGCTAACCTCAAGAATAAACAATGACAAGTTTAATGTAAAAATAAGCTATGAAGATAAAATAAACTCACATCAGTTCAAAACGAGTTAGATTATATCTAAGTTGGTACTAGAGAGTAGGTTACTAGAAACATAGTAGTAAAGATAAACAAAAATTTACTTACAAAGAAGTTTTTACATTTCTAAACTCAGGCGAGCAAAATTCTTTATTTGTAGCGAGGAAATCACCCAACATCTCTCAACACAATACATCAATCCTTTTTTTTTTTTGGGGTGGGCTGCGGTCGGCGCGCCTCCGCACCACTCCATCTGGGGCGACAGACGGGCTTAAGCACGCAACACCCGCAACCCACCCGAACACCACGTCGCCTTTGTCGTTGGGCCGACCACTGGAGCAGGGTTACTTGTCATCAGTGATCGGCCCGACGGAATACCCCCTACCCGCAGCACCCTCCCATCGACCGACGTCCCCCCCCTCGGGGAGGACGTCGGTCTTTCCTCACGCGGTCGGCCTCTCGGCGGGTGACGGTCTAATCCCCGGTCACGTCACCCGCGGCCTCGGCTAGGGCGGCATTGCACACAGGTAATCCTGCCTGCGCCGCCCCAGTCGCCGGCAGCGGGTCGCATCATCGAGGCTGTGCTCCTCGCGCTCGCGACCCGCCGCCTCCTTCTGCGAGATCACTGCCTTGCCGAAGGCTGCGACCGCGTCCCAATTCCTGATGCTGCCGAGCATCTCCCTAGCGATGGTCGGCAGCGTTAGGTCGGCACCGATGATTGCGACGAGTTCACGACGCGGCTCTGCCCAAGCGGCACAGACCTCGAGCGTATGCTGCGCCGTGTCCTCGTCGCAATCGCAGTGGTGGCAGGACGGAGTTCTCTCCCTCCTAGCGACCGTGTACAGGTACTTGCCGAAGCATCCATGCTCCGTCAAGACCTGTACGAGCCGGAAGGAGAGCACCCCGTGCCGCCTTTCCAACCACTGCATCAGCACCGTCCGGAAGGCCTCCACGGTCCAAACACCACATCGAGGCCTCTTCAGCCGGTCTGCCTAACGGGCGATGACGTCTCGGTGGGCGTCGACGCACCAGGAGGTGAGCTCCCTCAGGGAAACAACAGCCATTGTAGGGCGGACGCCACGTCGACGAGCCGCAGGACGAGCCTGCGGAAATGCTCCCGAAACCACCATCGCCCGTCGAGCACCAGGCCCAAGTACTTCATATGGGCCTGGATGCTGATCCCAACCGAATTGGCGGTGATCGAGACGCCGATGGGAGGGTCCATACGAGGCCCATGGAACAAGAGGGCCTCCGTCTTGTTCAGGGCCACACTCAACCCCAGCGCCTCGATCCGTCTGACGACCTCTTCGGTGCCTGAGGTCGCCAGGCTTACCGCCTCTTGTAGCGTCCCACCGCGGGCTGTGACGAGCGTGTCGTCGGCGTAACAAATCACGCCCAGCCCGGGCGGGAGGCTCCCCCGCAACGCCTAGTCGTAGCCGATGTTCCACAGGGTGGGTCCGAGGACCGACTCCTGTGGGACACCGCACGTCATGGGCGTTCGCACAACGTCCCCTACTCGGTTGGCGTAGAGGACGCTGCGCTCCTCCAAATAGTCTGCCACCAGCCGACAATACATCAATCCTGGGCAAATTTGAGCTGTTTGCTTTAACAAAGCTTGGTTCCATTGTAATAATCGAGTGGAGTCGGTAAATCACACGTAAACAAATAAAAAATCAATCCAAATGCGTAATCAGTAGTACTGAGAACAACAAACAGAGTAGTTTACCTTAACGTGACGTAATACACTGTGATTGGTGTTTCAGCCCAAATGGCCGAATGCAGTATTTTAATGATTTAATTTATTGAAAATCTTAATAATCTCAATTATTTAGATATTAAGTAGCGTAATAATTTTTTTTGATATGTATTTTCCCCTAAAATCATTAATGCATCGATTCTTTTATACTGTCGTCACGCCTATTGTTCCGAGTCTGTGTATTATTTGTATGTTTGTAAAGGATTCAACGACACAAGGCTGTACTTTACTACGTGTACTGTTAATGTAAAAAAAAATTAATCGAAGAACATGTTTTACGGTAGATGGTTTAAAATATTATATGCACTTTAAAAATACATGTTTACAACTTACTTTTCTTGTTTCTTTAATAAATCACTTGTTATCACGCTGTAATTTGTATCCACTTATAACCAAGTGGATATTTTATTTATAGCTATACAATTTCCTCCTCGACATACACTTTAACACTGTAGTTTTAAGTCAATATCCTCATCATTTCAACTTTACGTCCCACTGTTGTGCTCAGGCTTTCTCCGTTATGGGAGGGAATTTCATCTACTGCTGGTCAGACGTATTGGCATAGAGTTTTATTATATTTTAGTTTGTCTTCTCTTGGTTCTCGATTTTATAAGCTTAATATATCCCTTAGTCGACTTTTACGACACCCACGGACAAGAGTTGGGAGGTTGGGGGATGAGTGAATTGTATTCTTATTCCGTCACCACACGGATGAAGCCGGGTTAAGCTATTATAGACCATTGATTTATCTTTGCGTGCAAAAGTCAGAAAACTAAGTGCCAGTTTGATTTGTTGTATGTTAAGAGGTGGTTATTAAAAAGTTCAATGTGTCTTTGAGCATTTGTAATACTTGTCTCCGTCATAATTTGGAGTGATATTTATGCTATATTGGGCAAACTATTCGTCGCATAAAGCACTTGTGAAAAATTTTTTTGGTGCAATTGAAATTTTTCATAACTACAATTCTGTAAGTTTTAGTGGTAAAACCGAAAATAAGGAAAGTTTTAACTTTACCAAAAATATGCTATGGAATAGTTTCAGACTTTATTTAAATATATTTTTTAAATATTTACAAAAACTGATTGAAATTAGTTTAGACCATTAGCTTATGATATTCGAATAACTTGTGTGCGGGACGGGCCTTCAGACAAATGTGTTGTAGTCGGCTGACGTCCCGGTTGGTCGCTGGTTCGGTGGTTTATGTGGACTGTATCTTCGGGTTCGGTTCCCTACTGGCGGGCTTCAGTGAAGAAATAAAACGATCGATTTTCAAGTAACTTGCACATCGGACGAATATTACACCGTTGCTGCCTAGCTCCTGAATGTTAATGCTTGAAGTTCGCTATTTCTTCATACTATTTCTTCATATTCATACTATGGTTTAAGCTTCCATCGCGCGCCGCTAGGTGTCTTCGGTAGTCTATGCTACGATGTGTTCATTAAACGAGACACTTAGGTACCTTGAGGTTTTACCGTAACGACAGCCGCGAGGCTGTTAGCGTAAACGGTTGTCGCATTCGTCCGATTTGTGCTATGATTTTATTGAACAATTAACTATAACGCTAAGACTATTACAGATATGCTTACATTCTATATACTATTCTATTTATCTAAGATAAATCTATCTGTTTCAGTAGTGGCCGCGACCCTAGGTAGTAAAATAGGCTTTATACAAGCACTAAAAACTATTATTTTATACTATCAGCATTGTTTTTCTATCTTTATTAGGCTATATCTCGTAAGTTATAATACCTAGGGTGTTGGTTCTTACTGCGTTCGATAGGTCCTAGCGTATATTTCAATAAAATACCAAGAATATTTATGTTTATTGCAAATTTAACACTATAAACAACAAAAATTACAACGTAACTAAGTACAATTATGCTTTTACATAAATTAAGAAAAACAAACAGTTATAAGCTATTTTTAACACAATTTTTACTACAATATAACGTATAATTAATCTACTTTAATGTTCATTACTCAAATTGTTTATTTAGCACTGTACACGTTTATTCGTAATGTTTACATCTTACGAATTTCGCTATGTATTTGGAGCGCCCTGATTGGTCGATATTCGTTACGCACTCCTATCTGGCGATACACTTTGAGTTAGTTAATTTTCACGGTATTCTTATCACTATACTTTTCTCAAAATTCGTTCCATCCGACGTCCTCGTCACGTCCTCGACGAAGAGGACGACAATATCACACTCGCTCAACAAAGAGCCTACACGGCCCGCGAGGCCTTAACAAATAAATAGCCGCGGTTCCGCCCTCGCCGTCGAGGTGTGAAACCGCGCCGCGCAAAAGTCACTACTAAAAACGTGGGCACGCCCACTTTGCCTCCAGCGACGCCCCAAGCCGAGGTCCGTTCCCCACAAGGGGAGCCCTTGGGCGATGTCGCTTAGCATACTTTTCTCCGGGTTGAGAGCCCTCAGCGCTCACCCAGAGTCCGCGTCAAGCTGTCAAGGCCATCTGCGGCCAACAGCTGTACACACACAAAAAAAAAAAAAAAAATCTCAAAATTCACTATTATGTTTACAGTTCGTTTTTTAAGCACTATCACGGTATTTTACACTTGTCGCGAACAACTTGCATTAATCATTTCTGCCGATCTATGTTCTGGTTCAAAAATATCCCAAAAAGCCCCTAATTATTATTAGGAATTTCATATTGACGAAATGAATTAGGATAGGAATTTAGATTTATTTTTTATTATGTATTCGCATTCTTTACTCGTCTCTGTAAGCCTTTAAAGCATTTTTTTAGAATAAAATGTTCTACTTTGTCACCGTTTTAACTGGTGGGGTACGTAAGAATTAGGTGAGATATCACCTTGAACTGTACAGTACTCTCTTGGGAAATAACCTAGCATAGTACTACTACTATGCTAGGTTATTTCCAAGCATAGTAATTATAGGGTTGCCGCATTTGGGAAGATATCTGTTGAACAATGATTGTAAAAGATTTATAAGGTCGATCAATCCAGATAAAAAGGATGCGAAAAAAATTATAATTATTTCTATCGCTTCCGATTTGGAAACATTCTATTCAACTATCGTTGTATATTGAGTACTTAAAACCATTAAAACTATCTAGCATCAAGGAAATATTGTAAGATTTATCGCTTATGTGGTAGGACCAAACTGTTGATAGTCACCTGTCTACAACCGCACATTCTCGCATAAAGTCGATGTCTGAGTAGTAACAATTTGTTACTGTATTTCGTTCGGTAAGTGAGAGAACTGGTAGTCCAACTTTTTGATGGTATTTCCTTGTCGTGGGTTTTGGTAATGCCATTACTATTACTGGACCTCATTGTACGTATTGACACTCCTTTCACTTTCTTCACGGCAGACAGCGGCTGGCGGAAATGTCCATGAGTGGCAGTATTACTTACTATTAGATATGCTGTTTGTTGGCCACCATTAATAATGAAATAAAGGAATAATTCAGATTATACTATAAAATGTTACAAGATACTAAGTGTCCGGTAAACTACACTTAATACTTTGAGGAGTTTCATCGGTTGCTATTATACACCCATGTTAAATAGCTACCACATCCGCGTCGATTCAAACTTCATAGTCGTTTCACTTGAGTGGTAGGCAAATGCTAACGAAATTGCAGCTGTTATAAAATATATCGTATAATTAACTAATACAGTTATTTTTATAAACGTACAAAAATATACAACATTAAAATTCATTCTAGCTACGGGATAGGTAGTAGGATGCATTTTGCCTTTGGTGCGTATAAGATATCGCAGGTAGTTATTAGAAAGCTTATGTAAGCTAAAAAGTTTGGAGCACCTTGTTTAAATTAATTAAAAACATACGCTCTTCTATTTACAAATTAATTCAAAACTTATCATTTCTTTTATATCCAAGGATTATGTATTATTGGATATAAGAGTAATAACCAATGTGTGTACTACCAGCAATGACCTATAGCACTGAAACGTGGTCTCTAAATGTCAGTATAATAAGGCTCAAATTTGTGCTATGGAGAGAGTTATGCTCGGTATTTCTCTACGTGATAAAAGCCGAAATACGGAAATCCGTAGAAGAACGTAGCCGACATAGCCCGAAGTTGAATCAGCACGTTGAAATGACAATATACAGACAACATCGCGTGTCCAACCAACAATCCATGGGGAAGAAAAGAGAATCGTTGGGTAAGAAAGTGGGGCGACAACGAATCGAATGACGTCGCGTAGGACGCCTTTTTTTCCTGGTACCGATTCCTTGACATCCGTGGCCAGCTGGGCGGGTCACCCTTTCAAGTATCGTCCCATTCGACGCTCCGGTAACAAGACTGTATTGCCGGCGCATTGCCCTCACGTGGACGGCCCCTCTGCGGGTGGCGGACTAATCCCTGGCCCGTCCACCAACGACCTCAGCTAGGGCGGCAGCAGGCTCAGGTACTCGCACCTGCGCCGCCCAACGTGCTGGCAGTGGAGCCTGCTATGGTACAGGAATTCTTCCCAAACCTGCTCCGCCGCCTCCCAGTTCCTGACCCTGTCGAGAATCGTTCTGGCGATGGTCAGCAGCATTAGCTCGGCACCGATGACTGCAACGACTTCACGGCGCTGCTCTGCCTAGGCCACTCAGACCTCAAGCGTGTGCTGAGCGGTACTTGTCGAAACAACCGTGTCCGACAAGACCTGCACCAGTCGGAAGGAGAGGACCACGTGTTGGTGACCCAACCACTCCATCAGCACCGGCCGGAATGCCTTGAGGGTACGAACACTGAACCGAGACCTTTCCAGCCGGAGAACGACCTATACTAGGTGGATTGACGATATTCTGAAAGTTACAGGAAACCATTGGATGCGAGTAAGACAGGGCCGTTCTGCATGTTATTCTCGTGGGAGGCCTATGTACAGCAGTGGATGTTTACTGGCGGATGGATGGGTAGATGGATATATGAATAAATGATAAGTTTCCTAATAATTGCCTTGCAATTATAAACCATATTGACAAGGGTAAAATGTATAAGTATATACACCCTAGCTATTATAAGCTAATATTATTTTTTTAGCGATTTATTTATTTATTGTCCGTGTGGTGACGGAGTAAGAATACAATTCACCACCATTCACCATTCACCATTCATCTTACCCGTGGGTGATCGTACGAGACGACTAAGGGATATAAAACGCATATAAATCTATGCAAGAGAAGGAAAACTCGAAATAAAACCCTATACCAATACGTCTGACCAGCGTGGTATAGTAGGTCAATTACCCTTCCATTATGGAGGAGGCCCGAGCCCAACAGTGGGACCTATATGGGCTGAAATGATGATGATGAATGATGATTTATTTATTGTTAGTTTTTATGCGATATGATATATTAGTTATAGCCACCATATAGATATATAGCCCTCTGCATATTTCTTACCCTAGCCCTTGGCCTATTAAACATAATAGTAGGTACTAACGCTAGTAATCTATTTATATCATATAGTCAATAAAACAGACGAATTCACGGTCCCAATTAATATTTATAAAATTAAATTTCTTTGTTTATTAGAAAAGTATATTTAAAAAAAATAAAAGTAGTCCTGTTCATGGTCGACGATACATTCCGGCAATGCCGACGTCCATCGAGTTTAGCCTTATCATACTAGTATATAAAGCGTCCGTCATAGTCCAACTGTATCAGTGTATCTGAGCGTCTACCATAACACAGACCACATTCACATACAAGATGATGAAGTTGGTGGTGTTATCGTGCATCCTGGCAGCGGCGGCCGGCAGTGTTTTTGCTCCTTGGGGATTATCATCACCCCTCGCATATAGTGCGGGTTTGTCCTACGGTAGTCCATGGTTGGCCGCATCTAATTACAGAGGACCGCTGTCCCTCGCTCCTGGCCAGCCCGCCAATATCATAGCTGCTGATGGCAGGCCTCTTGACACACTGGATGTGAACCTTGACCGCTCCGCTCATATTACCGCTAAGGCACTCGATGGCGCTGGTCTACACTTACTGAAGAAACGCTCCTTACTTGCACCTGTCGCGTACTCATCAACTTTCGGTTACGCAGCCCCATGGAATGGTGTGTATAACTACAGAGGTCCCCTATCTCTCGCACCTGGCCAACCCGCCAACATTATTGCTGCTGACGGCAGGCCTCTTGACACTTTGGCCGTAAACCTGGATCGTTCTGCTCATTATACCGCCAAGGCCTTGAGCTACTGGTAAACGACTTCCTTTATAACTAGACTGAATTATCAAAATAAATAGATCTCTAGCGACGACTTTGTTTCATTAAACAATATTCAAATTATGTCACTAAGACTTGAATTCTGTATGTATGCATTAAATAAATCGAGAAAGCTCTTTTAGTAAAAACATTCAGCTATATTAATAAAACGGTAACGCAATAATACAAATACTGGTAAACTCCAAAATATTCATGTTTATCTTTTGATGAACGACAAAAAATAAAAGATGTCGGGAACGCAAGATTACAAATTTATAATACTTAATACTTCTAAGAAACAATATATTGATAAGTAAAAGAGCCAGACAAATTAAACTAGTAGCTTTTATTTTAGTCTAAGAGCTCGCGACTACCAAACCTTCTTTTTTTTGTAATCTCTGGCTTACTTTCACCTGTTACTATGTCTGTGTATATTCAAACATTGCGCACAAAATTTTCCCTCCCGATGTTATTGTGAGATAAATTTTTGCATAATTTAGATCACCAGAAAGTGACACTTCAATATTCAATGTTATGTTTTCAGTATCAACGTCCTTCCATGATGGAGGATTACACTTTTCTATTCGATTCCATTAATATGGATATCTAATGAAAGGTCTTACAGATTAAATAACTGACGAACTTAGTGGTATCACGTCTAATTCACTGTACCAAAATTATTTATTACATTTTTCTTTTCAACCTCTCTAAAATAAATATGGAATGACAGAATCATTAGGCTCCATTATTAGGCCAAGTCTTAAGTTCTTTACCACGTCTTCATCCTGGACTAGTCAATATGAATAATATGAACCCAAATTTATATTATTGAAAAGGTTCCTACGTCCTACCTACTACTATATCCGTTACCAGAGCATCGTTACTCAGCTTAGCACCAAGCACGTGGTCTGTGTATAACTGTATACGTACGTATACTTTCCAAATTAAAACGTGAAAAACACAACATCACCATCTTTTATTCTTCTATTAAGAATTATTTTCACTTTTTTGTTAGGTTTGTAACTAAAGCGTGGTTCTTAGATTTTTTTTTAGTTTTGCGCTTTAAAATTTTTAAATCAATTTTTTATCAGATCTTGATGTTTCAAGGTCCTAGGAAGCTATTCTGACTAATTCCACAGTGATGTTTGTATATTGTAGGTGTGTATCTCTTATAACTTTGAAATGGGGCATCTGGGGGAGTGAAACGTGGGTTGTGTCATTTAAAGCGCTGAAGCTAAACTCAGATTTTTTTTGTAAGTTTAGATTAAATCGATAAGGTAGATTTTGAGATAACTTAAAACTTCCAGTTTTTTTATTATTTTGTATGTAAAGTCACTACTTTGTTGAACTTAAAAATCTGAGTCGATCGCGCAAACTGCATTGACATTGATTCCACGTTTCAAAGATTGACGCATTTCAAACATATCGCAGAAAAAATAAAATTCAAAATGGTATTTTTTTCTCAATCGAGTTTATTGTAAAAATTACTTTATGGAGCTCAATAACCTGCATACTTAAAAAGAAGTTAAATTGGCCCATTTATTTTTGTAGAGAAACTTAATGCCAAAATAGTTCCCAATTATCTCATGACTTCTCAGCCACTGCTGGGTTCGCGCTTCCTTTATTGTGGGAAGGAATTTGACCTAATATACCACGCTGGTCAGAGGTGTTGGGATACAGTTTTATTCCAAGTTTTTCTTCTCTTGCATCGATATTTTCTGAATATTATATTCTTTAGTCTTCTTTTACGAAACCTACGGACAAGAGAAGGAGGGGGTGAATTTTATTTTTACGCAGTCATCCCAAGCATTTCTTTTCTCAATAACTCGGCAAAAGCAGATCAAACTGAGTTTTTTGTAAGGAATAACTTTGTTGATAACGGAGTGTGGCATTTGTCAACGTACATAGATTGAAGAGATCTAAGTAACAGAAAACTGCGGATTGGATAGCTACTTTGTTTTCTAAAAAAAGCAAAATATTCAGTTGGAGGCAACAACAAAACGATGTGACTACAGCATAATTCGTAATTTCACAATATCAAGTAACTATTGTAATCATCAAGTATTCACAACTATTTTTAAGAATCAAACGGGTTTTAAGATCAATTATAACAAACATATCATGGTATGATAATCGTGTAATCAAATTATGACAAGTATTAGATATAGCATTATATAAGGAATATACTTAACTCTAAGTTATAGATTTTATGTAAAGAATATTTATCTATAGTTGCTACGCCGTTCCGTGGCCCGTGTTAAAACCTACCTTCACGGCCCAGTTCGCTACTTTTTCTTGTTTTTCTTAATTGTCGATGGTGGTAAACGATCAAACAGGACACTTGATGGTAAGTGATACTGACGCATATGGATCTCTGCAATACCAAGGGCACAGTTAGGGCTTTCCACGAGGAAAATGTTCTTCTTAAACCTCGAGTCTTTATATAATCTAGTGTTATCATATCACATGAGTAAATTTAACTACTAGAAATATTTTGGCGACAAAGGTTTATTGAAATGTAATTACAAGAGGTAAATGAATTTAGATAAAATATAAAGTGATACTATTAACTATTCTCTTTCCTACCCATGGATGTCGTAAAGGACGACTAAGGGATATAATATGCAAATTATGTCTATGCAAGAGAAGGAAAACTTGGAATAAAACTCTACCCCCAACATCTGTGACCAGCGTGGTCAAATTCCCTCCCATAAAAGAAGCAGCGCGAGCCCAGCAGTGGGGCGTATATGAGTCAAAATGAATATTATAATGAAATTGTTTTCTTTGAAACGTTCGGTATATTTAATATTAAAAGTTAGTCGTTAGAAAAAGATTAATTTATTAAAAATTAAAATTACGTATTTTAAGATGCTCGTGGCCTGATTTGCTTATCAACTTTGTTATTACTAATGACTTTCGTTGTGTATTCTGGGCATAGTCGAGAGGCAAGGTTGACACCGAGAGCAGGGAGGTTCACACGAGCCCTGTGATAGGTTGCAATGCCTTTCCGACAGTTATTCGATTCTACCTGTGATAGGAACATATTGTAACTACCGCATTTAACCGTTATTGATAATAAAATATGTGGTAACAATGATCAGTTCATTATTACCACATATTTATATATAAATGATTAATAATTTTTAGGTCTTTGAACTCAAAGAGCTCAAATCTTTCAATTTTATAAAGCGTATAGCGGGCAGTTCACGCCTTCAAGAGTATATTAGGAATATTTGAGTATAGCGAGAAGTATTAGGGTGGCTGGCCAGCAGGGTCATTCCTTGGTCAGTTTTTTTAGTTTATTCATTTATTACTGTGCGGTGTACGGAATCAGAAATTTTAAAATGGCAGCTATATTGAATTTTTGTCTGATGTCACTAATTCTATAGTTTTTAATACTTTAAATTATTTAATTTATTGCTCATTTAATGGAATTTGTAAAGAAATATATATTCAGTCATTTTGAAACGACGGCTATACTGCTTTAAATGCTACTACTAACTTCATGCATTATTTCATTTTCGAGCCCTTTCGTCTGATATCCATATTAATAGAATTGAAAAGTGTAACTCTCCATTGTGGAAAGGGTTTGATAATGAAAACATTGTAATTTGATAGACATTACAAAAGGTGAAAGTAAGCAAAAAGTTATAAAAACAAGAAGGTTTGGTAGTCGCGAGCTCTTAGACTAAAAGAAAAACTACTAGTTTGGATTATCTTGCCCTTTTATTTAACAATATATTATTACTTAGAAGGATTAACAATCTTTTTTATCTTACGTTCCTGACAACTTATTTTTGTTGTGCATCATAATACATACTTGAATATTTTGGAGCCCTTTGTCAGTAATTCTATTATTGCGTTACGGTTTCACTATTATGGCTGAATATCTTTCTTTACTAAAAGAGTAAATTTGTATAATACTTATGTACATAAATAATTTTGAGTCCTATTGGCTGTTTGATAAAAGAAACAAGGTCGTAGCTAGAGATCCATTTATTTTGATTATTCAGTCTGGTTGTAAAGGAACTCGTTTACCAGTAGTTCAAGGCCTTGGCGGTATAGTGAGCAGAACGATCCAGGTTTACAGCCAGAGTGTCAAGAGGCCTGCCGTCAGCAGCAATAATGTTGGCGGGTTGGCCAGGTGCGAGAGATAGGGGACCTCTGTAGTTATACACACCATTCCATGGGGCTGTGTAACCGAAAGTTGATGAGTACGCGACAGGTGCAAGTAAGGAGCGTTTCTTCAGTAAGTGTAGACCAGCGCCATCGAGTGCCTTAGCGGTAATATGAGCGGAGCGGTCAAGGTTCACCTCCAGTGTGTCAAGAGGCCTGCCATCAGCAGCTATGATATTGGCGGGCTGGCCAGGAGCGAGGGACAGCGGTCCTCTGTAGTTAGATGCGGTCAACCATGGGCTACCGTAGGATAAACCCGCACTATATGCGAGGGGTGATGATAATCCCCAAGGAGCAAAGACATTGCCGGCCGCCGCTGCCAGGATACACGATAACACCACCAACTTCATCATCTTGTATGTGAATGTGGTCTGTGTTACTGTAGACGCTCAGGTACACTGATACAGTTGGACTATGACGGACGCTTTATATACTAGTATGATAAGGCTAAGCTCGATGGACATTGGCATTGAAAGAAGGTATCATCGACCATGAACAGGACTACTTTTATTTTTAAAGTATTTTTCTAATGAACAAAGAAATTTATTTTTAAAAATATCAATTAATTGAGACCGTGAATTCTTACGTTTTATTGACTATAATTATTATATAAGTGTTTTAGAAAATGGTTTTTGTTTTCCGTGTAGAATAAAAATTATTTAATTGCCATTTTGCAGTAAGAAACTGCTAGATTTTTATATAATTTAATATTTTTATTATATCACTTGTGTATATTTTGCATTGAAGTATTTTTTGTAACATAACTCTAGCTACGATCTATAAAACCATTCAGGACGAGAAGGATAAGATTTATAATTAACATGCAATATCTAACGCCTTTGGAGTGGACTACTGACAACTCGTGGAATGTGGGCCTAGTAAGGAAAGGTTTCTATTGTTTTTTTTTATTACATAAAAGTATATGCATGTACTAAAATTATATAAAAAACCTTCTGAAAGGGAAAGGAATTTGGTGAAAGTGGGGCGGACAAAGCAATCTTTATTTCAAATTTGTCTGGTCTTTGACAGTCATCGTTTTAATGATGAGGTTCGAGCCCAACAGTAGAACGTACGATGACAGTGCGATATGTACTTAGCCTCACCGCCTGATGGCGCCACTAGCGTAAGAAAAATTCTCGTAGAAGGCTACTGTCAAAATTTCAGCCATATTCGTTTTGTAATTTTGTTTTGATCGCGTGTGAAAGCCGGCGTGTACGCAGGTTTTGCAAAAATGGAAAAAGAACAATATCGGTCGGTGATTTGATTCTTGTTTTTGAAAGGACATCGCGCAGCGAAATTCAAAAGCGCTTGGATGCTGTGTATGGTGACTCTTCTCCTTCAATGAGGACCTTCAGGAATTGGTTTGTTGAGTTTCAATGTGGTCGCACTTCAGTATTTGATGAGCCACGGCCAGGTGCCCCAAAAACAGCTACCACCGAGCCACCACCACTTTTGTCTATGATCTCGTATTGGCAGACCACTGACTGAAGATGCGCGAGACAGCTGAGACAGTAGGCATCTTAAAGGATCGCGTGGGTTATATACTGCATGAAATATTGGACATGAGAAAGCTATCAGCTCGATGGGTGCCGCGTTTGCCTACTCCGGATAACAAGCGCATCCGCGAGACCACTTCAGAGCAGTGTTTGACACGGTTTAAGCGCAATCCGAAAGATTTTCCACGTCGTTTTGTGACCATCGACAAAACTTGGTTCCACTGGTACACACCAGAGACCAAGGAACAGTCAAAACAGTGGACTGCGCCCGTCGAATGTGCTTCGAAGAAGGCAAAGACTGTCCTATTAGCTGGAAAGGTGATGGCCACCGTTTTCTGGGATTAACAACGTGTTGTGATCTATATTAACTACTTGAAGCAGGGCAAAACAGTCACAGGACTGTATTATGCCGAATTATTAAGCTGATTTGACGCCGAATTAAAGAAAACGGCCTAATTTGGCGGCGCAAAAAGTGCTAAAACGCCACAGCTAAATTGATTTGAATGAGGCTACGAACAGCTACCCTATCTACCGTATTCTCTAGATTTGGCCCCATACGACTTCTTTTTGTTACCGAACTTGAGAAAGTCACTTGCTGGGCAGAAATTTGAGTCGAATAAGGAGGTAATCGCCACCACGGAGGCCTACTTTGCAGACTTCCGGCAAACGTATTCTTTAGATCTGTTAAAGAAGTTGGAGCATCGCTGGGTCAACTGTATCGAGTTAAAAGGAGACTATGTTGAGAAATAAATCGACATTTTTCTTAAGTACTTATCGGACTGCCCTGAGTTGAGATGATGATGATAGCATTATAAGAAGCAGAAGTGACAGTTCTGAAACTCTTTAATCCTAACTATCTTATATCTTTAAACGAGCAATTCTAGTATATTTATATATATATATATATATATATATATATCCAGGATCTCGGAAACGGTTTTTGATGAAAATTGGCATACTAGAGGTTTCGAGGGAGAAAATCTACCTAGCTAGGTTTTATTTATAGAAAATGTTGTTTTGTCAGTGTTTTTAGCAAAACTATATAATGACATTAAATTTTAAAAGAATATGAATTCAAATTTTGCCGTCAACGTCATGAGTTACGATAGCTCAGTTGGGAAGTAGGGCAGTTTCCTTTTAGTATTGTTTTGGCATTCAAACGGCTTCGGATCGAATCTCGGTGTTATTATTACTCTCTTTTTGTATTTTGTTATATTTTTTTAATTATTTAATTTTTATTTTTTATTAATATATATCTAAATAAATTCGACAAAAATACAACAAAAATATTCCGAGCGAAGCTCGGTCAACCAGATATTGACATTTATAAGGGAACGACAATTTGAATTTACTGCCTACCTACAATTTTCATTACCTACTTCATTTTTCAGCGCAAGCAACGGAGGCTCAAAATAAATTCATTTGTCCATTTTTGCGTAATATTTTAATTTCATTGCAAAAAAGTCCTAATAAAATTAAGATTAATCAACAGTTATTTATCAATTTCCCTGTGGTGACGGAATTATATTACAATTCACCACACCACTCACCCCCTTTCTGTGTGGTGACGGAGTAAGAATACAATTCACCACTACCTATCTTGCCCGTGGAAGTCGTAAGAGACGACTAAGGGATATAATATGCACATAATTCACCGCTCCCTATCTTACCCGTGGATGTTTTAAAATACCACTAAGGGATGTAATATACATATAACACATGTGCAAGAGAAGGGAAACTCGAAATGAAACCCTATACCAACATGTCTGACCAGCATGGTATAGTAGGTCCAATTCCCTCCGATTGTGGAGGAGGCCCGAGCCCAACTGTGGGACGTATGTGGGC
Organism: Lymantria dispar; assembly: GCA_032191425.1. Taxonomy (NCBI): domain Eukaryota; kingdom Metazoa; phylum Arthropoda; class Insecta; order Lepidoptera; family Erebidae; genus Lymantria; species Lymantria dispar. The sequence goes on from CM063457.1 coordinate 24,668,213, forward strand.
TGTGATGATGATGAATAAAATAAAATATAAATACATATGTATATATTTATTTATACATTCATACGTATTTAAATATTAATAAAATAGTTGCAGTTTACTATTGTATCTACCTAAAGTTGCTCTGTTCCAAATCAGTTCTTAACATATTTTTTAATCCGTTATAAGAAAATACTATATTGCTTTATTTTCACCTGCCTTGGAACACCAATAGGACCTTAAACGAGTTGAATCAACTGGACTGAGTCTGACTGAACTGGAATGAGCCTAAACTGGTCATAGCATTAGACAATCTACATCATTTTGATTATGTAGGCTGATGCCCATTAGTGGAAAAAGAAGCAGGCTTCTTTTACTTTACTAAATTTAAGGTGAAACTAATGTTATACATATATTTCACTAGTTGAATCGCATATTCAGTATAGCCTTAGTAGCTATGATCGTACATATAAATTACATTTACGAGATACAATGAACCCCCGGTATTGTGATAAACGTTTTGCACGGCAGTGTCGGAATATCGAATTTGTCGGATTATAGAGTACTGCCTAAGACCCCCGGATTTTTTTACAAAAGTGTACCTTGTAATCTAACAGGTACATAATATACAATGAATAAACTAAACTAAGAATGTACGCTAGGCTGTACCGCTATTACATGTAGTCAAATTCAAACTAAGTGCGGCCGCAGACATACAATTGTAAGTTGGCTGACTAAATCGCAAGTAGGTGTATTAGGCGTAGTTACTTATGCTAGCCCGCACATCGTCTCCAACTAAATCGTCCAACTAATTAATTGGACACCAATCGTTTCAGAATCACGATTCCCTTCCGTTTAAAAAGTTGTCCAACTATCGGCCAACTGCTTATTAGCACGGTTATCCTATGCAAGTTCGCACACTATCCAACTTAGTTGGACAGTTGCACGGCAAGTTTCAAGATGACCACACGCGTGCGCGTGATTTCCCCACGCTCGCATCTTCGTCGACGGGTACGATATCTGTCTCCCGATCACTTGTTGCAAACGAAAAGGTAGAAGAGCTCATAGAGGAAGTTCAAAAAAGGCCAGGGTTGTACAAAAAAGACTTGAAACAATTTGTCAGGGTAATATCTGAGTTAATAATGCAATGTATGATGATGATTTCTGATGTTTACGCGAGTATTATACATTTTAAATAAAACTACTTTACGGATTTTATCGCGTTTGTCTTTGATTTTTGATTACCCGACGTTTCGAACACTTTACAGCGTTCATGATCACGGGTGGACTAAGATGTCTCACGTCCAACAAGTTATTGTTACTGCAGAAAATTTATAATTATCTACCCGATACAGAAATTAGTTATTAAATATTGACCCACATTTTGATACAAAATTTATTGCCAGTGTAAGAAGAAAATGATTCTCGAAAGAATCATTTTCTTCTTACAATAAAATTACAATAAATCTTGGTCATTCATCTTTGGAATGAACTACCTGCTGCTGTATTTCCCGAGCGCTATGACATGTTCGTTTTTAATTGAGGTTTAAGAAGAGTATTTTCTTCACGGTAGGCAACGGCCTGGCTGTGCCCCTGGTATTGCAAGGGTCCATGTGCGGCAGTGTTACTAACCATCAGGTGTGCTGCTTGCTCGTTTGCCACCGTTGGCAATAAAGTAAAAACAAAATTCCATGTGAAGAATACAAATCATCACCCCCTCTTTCCGGTGCATGAGTAAAAGGTGAAAGTATTTTATATGTTAACTCATCGCTCGCTGTTGTTTTTTTTTTTTTTTGTTTTTATTGCAAATGGTGGCAAACGAGTAAACAGTACACCTGATGGTAAGTGTTACTGCCGCTCATGGACCTTTACAGGGTCGCTGCCTACCGCGAAGAAAGTGAAGGGAGTGTGAATGCGTGCATTGAGGCTCGGTGATACCAAGGGCACCACCAAAACCCTCCACACACAAACACCCTCAGAAAGTTGGGCTTCCGGCTCTCTCACTCACCGAACGAAGCGCAGTAACAAATTGCTACTACTCAGACGTCGATTTTCTGCGAGAGTGTGGTACTACCCCAGAGGGACCGGCCCGCGGCTGTAGATAGATAACTGTCGACATTATGGTCCTACCACTCTTAATGTCTTAGATCTTATGTCATAGAACTATTGCCAAACTTTTGGCAATAGGTATATGTATAACTAGCAACCCGCCCTCGCTTCGCTTCGACTTCAGTCATCTTACTCGTATAGTTCCTGTTCCCGTGGGAATATCAGGATAAAATATAGCCTATGTTACACCCTGATATTATAGGTTTGATGAAAGAATTTTTGAAATCGGTCCAGTGGTTTAAGCGTGAAAGCGTAACAAATAAACAAACTTACTTTTGCATTTATAATATTAGTAAGGATAGTATAATAATGACGATGATGAGTTCCATGATATCTTTGAAAGTAATGAACAGTTTTTAATAAGTAACTGGTGTAATGCAGAATAGCTTAGTATTGAAAGATAATTAGGGATATACATCTCATGTCAGTCCATATATATCCCACAATTGAGTTCGGATGTCCTTCAGTATGTAAGAGAAATTGACCTATTATACTGCGCTGGTCAGACGTATTGGCATAGGGTTTTATGGCCAGTTTTCCTTCTCTTGCATATATATTATCTGCATATAATGTCCTGTTCGTGTGGTGACGGAGTTAGAATACAATTCACCTCTCCCTTTCTTGCCCGTGGGTATCGTAAAATACGACTAAGGGATTATAATATGCATACAACATCTATAAAAGTACCAAACCATCTGACCAGCGTGGTATAGCAAGTCAATTTCCCTTCCAATGTGGAGGAGGTTCGAGCCCAGCAGTGGGACGTATATGAGTTGTGATGACGATGATTAATATCCCTTAGTCGCCTTTTACAATACCCATGGTTAAGAGAGGGGGTGGTGAACTGTATTGTTACTCCATCACCAGACGGAAAGAAATAATCTGAAATCGGGAATTATCTGATTTGATAAAACTTTCACTAGCCACCTAACCATTCACCAGCCTATCAGTTTGTGGGAGTTTTAAACACCAGCTGTAGAATCACCAGGAGAACAAACAGCAGCACTCTCTCACAGTACTAACAGCAATCGTCAATCCAATTACTAAGTGTGGCGTTTATGGTATTACCCCGCTTTTGAGGAAACTTATGTACGACAATGGATGTTGATAAACTCTAAGACAGATGGTTGATTAGGATGGGGGGAATTTGAGGTTAACTCTGGATTCATCACTCCATAACAATCCATCCGTAGGAGTACAGTGGTTCAAGAGATTAGTCACGTATGTGGCTATAGAGTCCCATACTGCCTTAGATAGCGATAGCCCACAAAACAACAGATAGAGTCGGTCTAGACGTAGCCTGTAAAATATCAAACAACTTGATTATTTAGTCCTAAATTACTTAGTCTTGCTTGTTATCTCTATGTGGTGACGGATTAAGAATACAATTTACCACCCCCTTTCTTGCCCGTGGGTATCGTAAAAAACGACTAAGGGATAGATTATGCATAAAACATCTTTGCAAGGGAAGGAAAACTGGAAATAAAACCCTATCTATATTAACACGTCCGTCACCCGCAGAGAGGCTGACCGCGCGATGGCGACCGACGTCCCAGTACGTCGAGAGGTGAGAGGTTACCCGAAAGGGTGTTCCGTCGTGTCGACCACTGACGACAAGTCACATCTGCTCCGGTGGTCGGCCCAACAACGAGGTGACGTGGTGCGGGTGGGTTATGGGCCCGCGCGCCGTCCTTTCATCGCCCCGGACGGACTGGACCGCGTGTACACTTACCATAGCCCACCCAAAAAAAAAATCTATATTAACACGTCTGATCAGAGTGGTAGTAGTAAGTCAATTGCCCTCCTATTGTGGGGGAAGCTTGAGCCCAACAATGAGTATGTGAGCTGTACTGATGATGATGTAGTTACTTGCCCTGAAATACTAAATAACTTTATATTTAATATTAGCTGACCTGACACACGTTGTCACGTCTTAACTATGAATACGAATTGTTTTCTAAAATATTCTAATTTTCTGACCAACTTTCTTAAATTTTTCCGTAAAATCCCTTTCAAAGTATTTCTAATACTTTACTTAAACTTAAAAAAAAGAGAGACTAAATCGGTAAAGTCGTTTTCAAGTTATGTTATTATCCTGCCCGAACAGCGCCACCTACTGGGTCCAATTGTGAGTCTAAACCATTCTTGAATCCCCTTGAATACACACAAAAAATTTCAACAACATAGGTCCAGCCGTGTAGGAGGCGTTCAGTGACATACACACGTACACAAGAAATTTATAAATAAAGATATAGATATACTAAGATAAAATAAGGGAAAAAGAAGGTATGCATGATAGTTCGTGTTACTAAGAGATTTTTTATGAACTATGCCTGTAGCAGGAGGCAAGATTGTTATTTATACGTTTCACATTGAAAATAAAATAAATTAAATATTTCATAGCACACAAATATATCTTGTTAATTACTTACAACTATCATACCTATAGTTTATAACTTCATTCATTGTCCTTTAGTTGAACTTTATAGATCAACAAAAGAATTACTCAACGAGCACCAGGCATAGTTGCTGACCTTGTGGATTTAAAATATGAATTTCCTGGACTGCACCGGTTTTGCAAAACGAGATCGCCCTTAGGACTAGTGAGATTACTATTCTATAAATACGTTACGATGCATTGTATGGACATCAGTTCATCAACGAACAACAAACAATAATGTTCAAGTTTGTAGTGTTGTGCGCAATCGTCGCTGCGGTGACTGCCGAGCCAGGTGCTATCCTATCAGCACTACCTATTACACAATACTCTACCGTACTGTCGCCAGTCACGACGACCATTTCCAAGCAGGCCAGCAGTGTGATCTATCCTTCACCGCTCCAATACTACCCAGCGGCTCCCTTGGCGTACACTCATTTCATCAAGAAGCGGTCTCCTGGGGGATACTTTGCACCCTCTACTTACATCACATCTACACCTTATGTAACGCCAACTACCTACGTAGCCAGTGCACCGCTGATCCAGAGTGCTCCTATTGTACCAGCTGTCACCGCGATCTCGCCTGCCGTGCACTTGATCAAGAAGAGGTCAGCTCCCCTGTTGCCTGCAACTTACATCGCGCCTCATGCTTACACTGCGGCATCGGCTCCTCTTCTGACAACATACGCCTCCACTCCAGTCTTTACTTCTACTAAATTGATCTCTCAGCCACTTATCTACAATCACCTTATCAAGAAACGATCTGCTCCTCTTCTCAACACGTTCGTGGCACCTACAGCATACTCAACTCAGTCAAGAATTGATTTAAGCCCTGCTCCCCTTTCTACTATCTCCTACAGCACTCCCATTACTTACCCAAGTCCACTCACTTACCAACATCTGTATTAAGTGTTGTTAATAAAATCAATTAACAACTACTGAAACTGGCATCTTAAATTCAAAATTCTGCAAAACGGAAATAGATTCACCGATGTATATAAATGACCTAATTAAATAAACACATTCTGGATTTTGAAACTGAAGTTTGATTTGTTGGAGAACCTTTTTATAACTAACTTATTGCCATTTTACTTGTAAATCAGGCATACGCAAATTTTGCAACCAAATAATGCAAATGAGTATTGACTAACGTACTGACTATTAGGCGTGTTAACGTATGTTTTTTTATTGCAAACCTTAGCCACCGAACAGACAGTATACCTGATGGTAAGTGTGGCTGCCGCTCATGGACCTTTGCAAGGCCGCTGACTACCACGAAGAAAGTAAAGGGAGTGTGAATGCGTGCAATGAGGTTCGGTGATACTAAAGACATCACTAAAACTCAACATCACAACACCCTCAGAAAGTTGGGCTTCTAGCTCTCTTGCTCACCGAACGAAGCACAGTAACAAATTGCTACTACTCGGATGTCGGTTTTCTGCGAGAGTGTGGTACTACCCCGAACGGACCGGCCCGAGGCTGTAGACAAACAGCTGTCAACAGTGTAGTCTAGCACTATTCACACTATTCTTAGATGAAAGAAAACTTGAGATACAACTCTATGCCGATCCATCTGGTTAAAGAAACTGGCACTTCATCATTTCAGCCCATATACGTCCCACTGTTGGGCTCGGTCCTCCTTCATAATGGAAGGGTAATTGATCTAATATACCACGCTAGTCAGACGTGTTGGTATAGGGTTTAATTTCGAGTTTTCCTACTCTCGCATAGATGTTCTATGCGTTTTATATCCCTTAGTCGCCTCGTACGATCACCCACAGGTAAGATAGGCGGTGGTGAATTGTATTCTTGCTCCTTCACCACACGGAAAACTGGCACTTAAACAGGTCGAAATGGTGAATTCTACACTTGGTTAGTGTAGATGTGTCTGCGCTATGTAGTCAAAACGCCATCACGTGCCGACATCGAGGTATCTGAGCTCGAGGAGTCAAGGAATAGATTCGCGTGGCTGGTTCAATTAAGTAGTGAAAAGTAATATTGTAGGTCATGTGGCTGCTGTCGCCAAATAACTCGGACAGAATGTGGTTAGCCCAAATCCTATCAAAAACAGTTTGGAAATTCTTCATTAGCGTCAAGCTTTTCAAAATACACATATTATTATTTGAAAATATTTTTATAAGTGGCCTTTGAGAAGTACATTTTTGTTTTAATTACATTGCAGACTTTAGAAACATATAATTAACGAATACAAATTACATGCCGACTCAGAATAATAATTTGTGGATCGCACAACGTGTTGTACGTGGGATTCGAACCCACGACACTAGGACTGTACGTCATTATCTTAACCACTACGCCGTCTGTGCAGATTGACATATAAATAACTCGTTTTGTACAGTATGAAAATCAACAAACATTCGTACATATTATACTAACATAACATTATAACAGAGGGCCAAAAGCTATTTCTTAGAATGGATACTTTAAACGAACAATTTTTTTAGCAGGCTTCTTGTCTGGTTGCACCCCGTGTAAACCATTCAAACTGTCAAAAGGCCGACGTATGATTCTATTACCTACCGTTATAACACCCTCCGCCATTTGTACGGGCTATCGCCATCGACAGATATTTGGTAACCCACCCCGAAGGTTACGTTTAGGGTACCTCGTCAACGTCCCAAAATTGAAGCGCTGAAACATCGCCGTCATACAATTGGCTTCCCTGCTAGTGAATAGTCTTCGTTTCGACTATATCTAACACTAGCAACCTGCCCTCGCTTCGCTTCGGTTTCAGTCGCCCTACCCGCATAGTTCCCTTTCCCGTGGGAATACCGGGATAAAATATAGCCAATGTTACTCCCTGATATTATAGTTTTCCATCAGTGAAAGAATTTTTAACTCAATTTGGTGGTTTAAGCGTGAAATCGTAACAAACAAACAAACTTATTTTTGCATTTATAATATTAGGATATGCGTATTATTAGGCAACGGAAACGGGCTTACAAATGAAAAAAAATACCGCATCGAAATCGGTCCATCCGTTGAGTACTACAATGCCATAGAGAGACACACACACACAATAAAATAAGAAAATAGTTAAAATAAAATCTTATACCAACACGTCTGACCAGCGTTATATAGTAGGTCAATTACCCTTTTATTGTGAAGGCGGCTTGTACTCAACAGTCTCATGTCTTAGTTCATATTCTAATGCTGATGATGACTATATTTTTTTTATGTATTCAAAACCGATCAATTTGATTTATTGCAAATATGTAGTTAATTTAATCATTTATCATCATCATTTCAGCTCGCCCCACTGTTGAACTCGAGCAGCCTCCACAATAGAAGGGGAATCAACACACTATAACCACACTGGCCAGATTTGGTATGGTATCGTATGATATTATCACCTTACCTTGCTTCTTCAGTAACATTCTAACAGACACATCCTGTGTCCTGAAAATCTTATTTCATACTTTTTATTCTCGTTTTTTGTCGTAGTTGGGTTTTACTATTTATTATACATAAGCCTACTTTATTAATTTTATCGTGTTTGTATTTGATTTTTGATTGTCCGACGTTCCCAACATTTTGCAGCGTTCATGGTCACGGGCGGACTAAGATATTACACAACTTAGTCCGTCCGTGTCTTATTTCTTCGGGCAATCAAAAATCAAATACAAACGCGATAAAATAACGGATAAAATAACGCGATAAAAAAGCGGACTAAGATGTAACATAACTTAGTCCGTCCGTGTCTTATTTATTCGGGCAATCAAAAATCAAATACAAACGCGATAAAATAACGCGATAAAAAAGCGGACTAAGATGTAACATAACTTAGTCCGTCCGTGTCTTATTTTTTCGGGCAATCAAAAATCAAATGCAAACGCGATAAAATCCGTTAAGTACTTTTATTTACAATACGCAAAACTCGCGTAAACATCAGAAATCATTATTTTAGTATTTACCTTTAAAAAAAAAAAACAACTACAGCGGCGAAAAATCATCGTAAGATAAAAATGATGATCGTTTGTTGTCACAAAGAATACATAACACATGAAAACAAATCAGAATTATTCTAAAGAAGTTATGAAATATCTGAAATAAGTATTTTCAATATTCTTCCAAGTACCCAATAACATTTAACTATACTACCTCACTCAGTTATCAATAAAATGTTTATACTTTTTGTTTATTGCAATATTAAATTAAACTGGACAAGAAAGCATTAAACCATTCAAGTTAGTCGGCGAGAAAATAAATTAAATATCATGATATACATTCATATGAACACTCTAGCCAGGTTTTGTTGTTGACCTTGTTAATTTTATATCCTAGCTTCCTGGACAGCATCCTTGCACCGGTTTTGCAAAACGAGATCGCCCTTAGGACTAGTGAGATTATCTTTCTATAAATACGTTACGATGCATTGTATGGACATCAGTTCATCCACGAACAACAAGCAATAATGTTCAAGTTCGTAGTGTTGTGCGCAATCGTCGCTGCGGTGACTGCCGAGCCAGGTGCTATCCTATCAGCACTACCTATTACACAGTACTCTACCGTACTGTCGCCAGCCACGACGACCATTTCCAAGCAGGCCAGCAGCGTGATCCATCCTTCACCGCTCCAATACTACTCAGCAGCTCCCTTGGCGTATACACATTTCATTAAGAAGCGGTCTCCTGGGGGATACTTTGCACCCTCTACTTATATAACATCTACACCTTATGTAGCGCCAACTACCTACGTAGCAAGTACACCACTGATCCAGAGTGCTTCTATTGTACCAGCTGTCACCGCGATCTCGCCTCTCGTGCACTTGATCAAGAAGAGGTCAGCTCCCCTGTTGCCTGCAACTTACATCGCACCCCATGCGTACACTGCGGCATCAGCTCCTCTTCTGACCACGTACACCTCCACTCCTCTAATTACTTCTACTAAATTGATCTCTCAGCCACTTATCTACAACCACCTTATCAAGAAACGATCTGCTCCTCTTCTCAACACGTTTGTGGCACCTACAGCATACTCAACTCAGTCAAGAATTGATTTAAGCCCTGCTCCCCTTTCCACTATCTCTTACAGCACTCCTATTACTTACCCCAGTCCACTCACTTACCAACGTTTGTATTAAGCGTTCTTGATAAATTCAATTAACCCTTAAATTCAAAATTCTGAAAAATGAAAATAGTTTTCCCGATGTATATAAATTACCTAATTAAATAAATACATTTTGGATTTTGAATTTGAAGTTTGAATTGTTGGAGAAAATTATGGTATTTGTTTTTTACTGTCGATGGTAGCAAACGAGCAAGCAGCACACTTGATGGTAAGTGATCCTGCTGCACATGAATATTTGCAATACCAGGGGCACAGCCAGGCCGTTGCCTGCCTTGAAGAGAATGCTCTTCTTATGCCTTGTTTAAAGAATGTCATGTCATGGCGCTCGGAAAAGATAGCAGCAGGCAGTTCATTCCAGAGTGCACGTATGTGCGAGTAATGATCGCTGGAAACGTACAGTTGAAAAAGATAATGTTTCCAGGTGAAATGAACGAACCCTGCTGCGGTGTCCAGTGGTACGTTGGTATACCCAAAAAGTTGGGCTTCCGGCTCTCTCGCAAACCGAACGAAGCGCAGCAACAAATTGTTACTACTCAGACGTCGATCTTCTGCAAGAGTGTAGTACTACCACAGACGGATCAGCCCGCGGCTGCAGATAGAAGACCGTCGGCTGTCTGGTCCTACCACTGCCAATATATATTTAACGACATCGAGATATTTGAAAAGATAGCCGGCCAAGGGGCTCGAGCAGTCAAGGAATCTATTTGGGTGGCCTGTTGAATTTAACTGTGAAAAGTAATACTGCAGGTTATGGGGTTAGCGTTTCGGAAAGGGTGTGGCTAGCCTAAAATCTGTAAAAACCTTAGCTTAGAAATTCTTCTTTAGCCTTAAGTTTTCAAAATACATATTTTTGCATGTAATTTTTAAATGCCGCTAGTAATGATTTCAAATGTACAGTACATTTGAAATGATTAATAGCGCCATTTGTGAATTAAATTCTGAGCATTTGTAATTGACAGTTAATGTAAATGATAAAAGATTAAACGAAGACGATAACTCAAATGCTTTGTCCTTGAAGGTGTAAGGAAAAATGTGCCAAGGATACAAAGCCACGATGGCGATTAATGTAATATAGAGCGGTAATGTTAAGGAGCTCTGTACTCGTAACTGTAATCCAAATCATCATCATGATCATCGCAGCCCACATAAGTCCTACTATTGGGCTCGGGTCCCCTCCACAATGAGAGGGAATTTGACCTATTGATCCCAATACGATATATTAAATATACGACAAACTTTTGAATAATTTCGGAAAGGGTTTGCTTGAGACATATTGCGAGGCCCAGCGTGCATTGATTTTAATGCAAAATAATTATAATAGTTTTGAAGTGTAATTTTTTTTTATGTAATGTAAATTGTCATGTTTATGTTACGATAAAGTTTTAAAATACATAGAGAAAATCATTTTATTTTTCAAAAGCCTAATTGTACGAGCCATCGCAATCGATAGATTTTTAGGGTACTTATCATCGACGATGATCCAGCAATAAAGCGCTGTAACATAGCCGCCGGTTTGCCTGATGGCTAATAGTCTTCGATTCATCTATATTTGATCTATGCCTAATGATGGTTTGTTAATATAGCTCAAGGTTTAAATATTAATTCGTACTAATAGAGCACGCAATTTGGTAGTTTATTTTAAACTAGCAACCCGTCCTTGTTTACCTTTGAGTGCAGTCATTTTACCCGCGTAGTTTCCGTGGGAATATCGGGATAAAATATAGCCTATGTTACTCCCTGATATTATAGCATTCCATTGGTGAAAGAATTTTTGAAATCGGTTGGGTAGTTTAAGCGTGAAAGTGTAACAAACAAACTTACTTTTACAATGTTAGTAAGGATTACAAAGCAATTATTAAAATTTAAAGTTTCTACAGATTATGACGACTTTGACTTACATTCGCAACTGATATCCTAGTGTGGGGCAGAAACGACTTTAATGTCCATGCTGGCAGCTATAAACCATGTCCGTTGTTGCCAGCAATTATATAGCTAATTGCTGAGAATTATGCTCTAAATGATATTTATAGTCTAACTTTTTATTAGCTGCAGTAAAATGACGTTTTGTGGGTTGCCGGTTTTTGAAGAAAAATAAATAGGGATGTAGCTAAATGAGTGAATCATAAATGAATAATCAGTTTGGTTTTTTTTTTTGAGATTTAATATTAAGTTGTAATGTATTTTTTTAACCTATTATTATTACTATACTAGAGGATTGATCTTTTTTAGTGGAAGTATAGGGAGGTACATTCAAAATGAAACAAAAACGTCATAATAATGTTATTTAATTAATCTTTTTCGAAATCACTGTCGCTGTCGCTTTCGGTCACACTAATAACAAATCTATCTGTCACTTCATCTATAATATGATCGAGGTGGCACATTTTATCTTCCTCTTTAATAGTGTGAGACACACAGTCACTCCACTTAGCCGGTGTCACTTTCTTGATTCCTTCTTGGAATAAAGTTTTCACTTCTTGCATTTTATACGTCTTATTATTGTTTGCGACGTGACTCTTTACCTGCGCCCATACCAACTCAATGGGGTTCAATTCACAGTGATAAGGGGGCAGTCTTAAAAGTGTGATACCTTTTTGTGCAGCCATCTCGTCTACGGCATATTTCTCAGTATGATTTTGTTGTTTCACAATATCTATGAGAGTGGCCTTGACCATATTTGGTTCAAACGCAATATTTTTAGTAGTCAGCCACTCTTGAATTCGTGCTTTCGTCCACGACATCTTCGGGATTGTTTCGATCTTCCGAGAGTGATAGGGCGCATTGTCCATTACGACTACTGCATTCGGCTTGAGTTTAGGTAGAATACCGCCGAACCAATCCTCGAAACACTCCGCGTTCATTTCATCATGGTAGTCTTCTGTACCTTTCTTTGCTTCAAACATAAGAAGTCCGTCGACCAGGAAGCCTTCTTCTCCGCCTATGTGACTAATTATGAGTCGTTTGCCCTTTCCTGTGGGATTTTTTAATCCCGTAGTCAGGCCGTCTAAAAATGCCTGTCGAGAAGATTTAATACTTCCGTCAATCCAGGTTTTTTTGTAGTATGACCTAAAAAGAACAAAAAAGAATCATAAGTTTTGACATCAAAACAAAAAGGGAACAAATAGAAGAAACTAAGAGTTGACACGTACCAGCGTTGACCCAGGTCTCGTCTTGATAATATATGTATTTTCCCTCCCTACGATATTGTTTAATTAAACGCAGGTAGCGCTGTCGCCATGATATGATATCTTGTCTATCAATAAGCACACTCTTGCGTGATCGAGTAGCGAATTCGAAATTAAGATGCTTCATAATTTTTCTCAATGTCTCTTTCGAGAAGTTGGGCAATCCTGGGTCATCATTTACAACTTGCAGCACCTAAAAATGATTAAAGTTATTACCTAATTGGTTAAGATTACACATGGGATGGGAGAAAACATACATAACGTATAATAAAAAGATGAGTGACGACATATGTAAACTAACTTTTGCGATGGTGGGTATTTCATTTCTATGAAAGAACTGATGTTTATCTTTAAATGTAAGTTTTGGGCCCGTTTTTTCGGGAGGTTTTGGTGATTCGCTGTCGTTCTCCTTGTGCTCCTTTAAAACGGAATAAACTGTGCGGACGGATATTCCCAAGACTTCAGCCACCTTGTTAACGCATTCACTTGTTTTTGGAACTTCAATGTTTGATTCTGAAGATTTCACTTCAAACACATACTTGTAAACGTTTTGGACCCAAAGTTTTTCAGTTGCACTTAGAGCTACACGTGGCCTTTTTTTCTTAGGAGATAAAAATGTGTCTCCATCTTGCGATGTGCTCGGCAGAGCATCCATGTCTTCAATGTGTCAAACAAAAAAAAACTAACACGATTAACGAAAACAGGTAATGAAAAACAAACACAACGTAACATAAGTTTAACAATAATGATAACAATAATGAATCTAAAAATACTACATGCGCGCAGACGATTACACACGTACTCACGCACACCACTATACAAATTATGAAATCAAATTTTGTTATTATTAACATAAATCGTCGAAATAATTTTAAAAGTAATGTTAAAAACCTTTTAAGTTTTTCAAATGTGTTATGACACCATTTGAATGCACAAACCGTCACAATTACCTATTTATTTTTTTAGAGTTGCATACGTACGTGCAGTACAGTGACCTTGTACACTACGGAACGGTTCCGGTGTAAGCTCCATTAGGCTCCAATTGAAATGCTTCACTTTTTGTGCGCAAACTTACCTTCTATACGTTATTATTCTAAGGTTATGAATTTTTGTGTGGTGACGGAGTAAGAATATAATTCATCAACCCCTTTCTTGTTCTTGGGTATCGATTAAGGGATTATAATATGCATACAACATCTATGCCAGAGAAGGAAAACTCAAAATAAATAGTACATCAACCTGTCCGCTAGGTATATTTTTTGTTGTATTTTTGCCGAAGTTATTTAGATATTATTATTTAACAAAAAATAAAATGATGAAATAATAAAAAAAATATCAAAAATTACAATTAGAGTATAATAATAACACCGAGATTCGATCCTACGCAGTTTGAATGCCAAAACAAAACAAAAAAAACTGGACAACTTACCAACTGAGCTATTGTCACTCTTGACAGCGACGGCGAAATTCAAATTCCTATTCAGAGAATGTCAATAACATTATATGTCATTGTATTGATTAGCTAAAAACACCGACAAAACAACATTTTCTATAAATATAACCTAGCTAGATCGATTTTTTGGCCCCGAAACCTCTAGTATGCCAAATTTCATCAAATTCGTTGAAGTAAAATAAACAATAAAAAAAAATATTGTTAGTTAAAATAGAATCATCTTATATTAACACGTCTGATCAGCTTTATACTATATAGTAGGTCAATTTCCCTTTTATTGTGCAGGTGGCTTGAACTCAGCAGTCGTATGTCTTAGCTCATATGATAATGCTGATGATGAATATACTTTTGATATATCCAAAACTGATTCAATTTGATGTATTGCAAATATGTAATTAAATATAATTCCTTAATTAATAATAATATAATTCCTTAATAAAACAATATCATAAGTAACGCGTCGAAACATCCTCGTAAGGTAAACGTATGATCGTTTGTTACAATGTCGCAAAGAAAACAAAACGCATGAAATCAATTCAGAATTACTCTAAAGACATATACATATGACTGCACAGATGGCGGTTACGATACCAATTTACCGTGCCAATGTCGCGGGTTCGAATCCCACGCGGGACAACACTTTGTGTGATCAACAAGTTGTTGTTTTGAGTTTGGACGTAATTTGTATTTGTTAATTATATGTTTGTGAAGTCCTCGGCAATACAAGGATTATTACCTCAGTGCAGGGCGTTGACTTTTCTGAACAAAAATAAAAAAATAGGTATATTGAAATAAGTGCTCTAAATATTCCTTCAAGAACCCAATAGCCGTATGGTGACGGAGTAAGAATGCAATTCACCACCCCCTCTCTTGCCCGTGGGTGTCGTAAAACACAACTAAGGGATTAAATATGCATAAAAGGTCATATGCAAGCGAAGAAAACTCGAAATAAAATCCTATACCAACACGTCCGACTGGCGTGGTATAATAGGTCAATTTGCCTCCAATTGTGGAGGAGGCTCGAGCTCAACAGTGGGACGTATGTGAGCTGAAATGATGATGAATGATGATGGTCCAATATAGGGATGAGTGATATTAGTAAAATATCGATATTGATATCGACAGCTAAATATCGATAATTCGATATTAGCGGCCACAAAATATCGATATTTTATAATATCGATCAAAAACCATGGTTAATTGTATGTTATGTGCAAAAAATGTTGTGAGAAATAATAGACATCACATTTTTATCAAAATGTATTAAAAAATACAAGAAACAATTATGGGTTACAAAAAAGTTAGGTTAGGTTGTTTATAAGAATTGAGAACTGAGCTGGCCACTGGACTGACTTGTAATAATTTAATAAATGAATGAGTGAACTGACTTTATTTTCATTTCATTCATTTAATGAGAAGGTAAAATAGGGATGCTACTCTGCTGAGTTTGCTCATAAAAAGCTATATCGATGTTTATGAATGAATACATTAAACAATTTCTTTTACATAAGCAAAGGAGCATCGACCAAAATGTAATTAAGTTTCGATATTTCGAGAATAACCCGATATCATGTTAAAAATATCGATATGGCGATATTTCAAAGTTACAAAGTTAAGATATTTCGGAGGTTAATATCAATATTTCAACGATATCGATAAATATCGCACATCCCTAGTCCAATAACATTTAGCTATACTACCAGTAGAGTCATTCTCCTATTATTAAAGTGTTTAAACTTTTGTTTAGTACAACATTAATTTAAACTGCACAAGAAAGCATTAAGCCATTCAAAATGAAATTAAATATTATGATATACTTTCAGATGAACGCTCTAGCCAGGGCTTGTGGTTGACCTTGTTAATTTTATATACTAGCTTCTTAGACGGCTTCCCTGCACCGGTTTTGCAGAACGAGATCGCCCTTAGGACTAGTGAGATTATTTATCTATAAATACGTTACGATGCATTGTATGGACATCAGTTCATCAAAGAACAACAAGCAATAATGTTCAAGTTCGTAGTGTTGTGCGCAATCGTCGCTGCGGTGACTGCCAAGCCAGGTGCTATTCTATCAGCACTACCTATTACACAGTACTCTACCGTACTATCGCCAGCCACGACGACCATTTCCAAGCAAGCCAGCAATGTGATCTATCCTTCACCGCTCCAATACTACTCAGCGGCTCCCTTGGCGTATACTCATTTCATCAAGAAGAGGTCTCCCGGTTGATACTATGTACCCTCTACTTATATAGCATCTACTCCTTATGTAGCGCCAACTACCTACGTAGCTGGTACACAGTTGATCCAGAAAGCTCCTATTGTCCCAGCTGTCACCTCGCCTTTCATACATGTGGTTAAGAAAAGGTCAACACCCTTGTTTCCTGCAACTTACATCGCGCCACATGCATACACTGCGGCATCAGCTCCTCTTCTGACAACATACGCCTCCACTCCAGTCATTACTTCTACTAAATTGATTTCTCAGCCACTTATCTACAATCACCTTATCAAGAAGCGATCTGCTCCTCTTCTCAACACGTTCGTGGCACCTACAGCATACTCAACTCAGTCAAGAATTGATTTAAGCCCTGCTCCCCTCTCCACTATCTCCTACAGCACTCCTATTACTTACACCAGTCCACTCACCTACCAACATCTGTATTAAGCGACATATGTTAATGAAATCAAATAGCATATGCTAAAAATGGAATGTTAAATTCAAAATTCTGCCCAATGCAAATAGGTTTACCAGTGTATACAGATTACCTAAATAAATAATTTAAAAATGTAAAAATTTCAGTTTGATTTGTGCATAAATTTATCACTTAGTTAAGCAAATTTACATTTAAGAGTAGAGTGGAGTTATAACTAACTAAAAAAAAGCAAAGGTTTATAAGCAGTGTGTGTTACCAGCGATGACTTACGGTACTAAAACGTGGTCTCTAAATGTCGGCCTCATAAAAAAGCTCAAAGTCCCTCAGCGTGCTATGGAGAGGGCTATGCTCGGTATTTCTCTACGTGATAAAATCCAGAACAAGGAGAATGGGTGTAACCGACATAGCCCACAGAATTAGCACGTTGAAATGGCAATGGGCAGGCCACATCGCTCGTCGAACCAACAACCGTTGGGGAAGAAAGGTTCTTGAGTGGCGACCACGAATCGGACGGCGCAGTGGCGCGCTGGACATAGGTCCAGCAGTGGACGTCTGTAGGCTGATGGATGGTTAGATGGATAACTAAGAGAAAGTGTCCATAAATCTTAAAAAGTTATGATAATTCTAGTGATGTCAGTAGATGATGACTAGATAAATAAGAAGTACTCATAATTATCATTATCTCAGATAAGTTCCACTGTGGGGCTCGGGCCTCCTCCACAATGGGAGCGAAATTGGTCTATTATAGGGCGCTAGTCAAGCATGTTGCTGTAAGATTCTATGTTAAGTCTCCTTTGTATTCCAAAAAATTTATCTGGATATCATTTATCTTATATCTTTAAACGAGCAATTCTTGTATATATATATATATTGAGGATCTCGGAAACGGCTCCAACGATTTTGTTGAAACTTGGCATACTAGATAGAGGTTTCGGGTCCAAAAAATCGATCTAGCTAGGTTTTATTTATAGAAAATGTTGTTTTGTCCGTGTTTTTAGCAAAACAGGAAGTTGACAGGTTCTAATTTTGATTTTGTTGACATTCAAACAGCGTCAATTCGAATCTCGGTGTTATTATTATTCTCTTTTTGTAATTTTTTATATATTTTTCATTATTTATTTTTTATTAATATATATCTAAATAAATTCGATAAAAATATTCCGAGCGAAGCTCGGTCAACCAGATATTCATTTATTTATTTGTATAACATAGGTAATATTATTAACATTTCAGGTGGTAAAATTATATTGTTTCACTATGTCATGCCGATAGGCGTACAAATTTTGTTAATATAAATATATATCTAAAAATATGTACTTAGTATTTATGCATTAAAATTCATTTTCCATAACAAAAATAATTAAAATTAGACAAGTTTTAATTTGACGCACATGTATAATTAATGTCAAAAGGAAAGTATTTTTATAATGTCATATAAATTCACCATTTAAATATTCGTCAATATTATAATAACATTTCTTGCTCAATAATAATTTTAATCTTTTTTAAAATGCATACTATCGAGGGACTTCATTTCTTCTGGTAACTTGTTGCAAACTCGCGGAGCCATACCTAAGATACCCTTCCTTGTTAAGGCTGTTTTGTATTTAAAAGTACTTAGTAGGTTTTTATATTGCTATCATATGCTTTAATTGTCATTTACGACAATCATAGGCAAGAGAGTAGATGGTGAATTGTATACTTAATCCGCCACCACACAGAAATGTGCCAACCTAAAATAAAATATTAATTAGATGCCTTCATTTTTATATGTTGAAAGGTAAGAAATTTCATTTAAAACCCTATTCCAACACGTTTCACCAGCTTGATAGTGGGTCAATTCTACTCCCATTGTGGAGCGCGCTCGAGTTCAGCAGTTAGACGTATATGAGTTGGAAATTCTCGAGTTTGATTTACACGATTTGTTTTAACGAGATCAGTATATTTAACTTAGCAATGAGTCGTGATGATGGAGCCAGGGAAGGTATACTGTTATAAGTATTCATCATCATCTCAGCTTAGTTGGCCCGAGCCTCTTCCACAATAAAAGGGAAATTATAATACTATACCATGCTGGTCAGACGTGCTGGTACAAGATTTTATTTCGAGTTTTCCATCTCTTGCATAGATATTATACACATATTGTAATCCCTTAGGCGTCTTTTACCACACCTACGGGAAAGAGAGGCGGTGGTGAATTGTATTCTTACTCCGTCATCACACGGCAAAGTATAAGAATTAAAGTTTACTTATTAAGGTATACTATATAACGGCTGTTAGTAAACAGCTTGAATTTGAATTCGAGTTTTTAACCTAAGTCAAGATAAAAAATATGCTGAAGGTTAAATGGTATAAGGAAGAACAAAAAATAAAACGTTAAAAATTTAAAAAAAGTAGAATATGTAATTTTAAAAATTAAAACGCATGTTTTTATAAAGTAATAAAAATATAAAATACATTAACAATTATTATTAAAACAGAAATGCATTAACTATGATAGAGAAGTACAAAAATGAAATAATACAATTTTTTGGGATATATTTGCTTTTATTATTTGTACTGTTTAAAAAGACAGCACCTTGCGCTAAGGATATAATCGTTGTATTACGGGGATGACGGAGTAAGAACAGAATTTACCACCCCCTATCTTACCCGTGGGTGTCGTAAAATACGACTAAGGGATACATTATGCATATAACAACTGTGCAAGAGAAGAAAAACTCGAACTAAAACCCTATACTAACTCGCCTGATCAGCACGATGAAGTAGGCCCATTGCCTTTGTGGAGAAGCTCGAGCCCAGTAGTGGGACGTATTTGAGCGGTGATGATGATGAATGGGTAAGCTAAGAGTAGCAAATCGTATTATCTGCACATTGTGGGAGACTTTACAAATAATAATTTAACAGACACAAATTAGCCAGATTTATACTAAAAAACCCAGACTCAGAACAACAATTTGTGGATCCCACAAAGTGTTGTTATGGGAATCGAACCCACGATACTAGCATTGTAAGTTGATATCTTAACCACTACACCATCTGTACAATCTGTGTTGTATTTGGTTTATGCTTTCCCAAAGTTTCAAACATTTCTCAGTGTTATGTAATATTTGCGTAAACATTAGACATCAAGAAAAGAAAATATATATTGCATTTCACCCTTTCTACTTTTGTGAATGATTTAATATCCTAGAACGTTATTAGAAAGGTTTTCACTTTTTTACATTTAATGATTACACTCATTATTTTCTATTGATTTAAATAGCGTGCCTATCACACGATATTTAAATCAAAGTGGTATAAAAATAAGTTTAAACAAAATAGCAGAAAAATAGAGTGTCCTTTTGATTTTTGTCTGTATAGGTGAATTTTGAGCTAGTAGAATTACAAAGTTGTTTTAAGAAGACTTTCTTTAGTCTTTCTGACATATTTTAAAATCCTCAACCACACAAAATTTGCTTTAAAATGGATACCATTATTATCATCATTATCATTTACACAGCTAATATACGTCCCACTTCTGGCCGCGAGCCATATTAGGAGAGGAAATTACCTACTATACCACGCTGATCAGACATGTGGTTACATTTTGAGTTTTCCTTCTCTTGGACAGACGTAGACATTATACCACTTTGTAGTCTTTTACTATATCCGTGATGATGATACTGCATGTAACGGAGATGCGAATGTTGAGATGGATGTGTGGTGTGCCAAAAATGGATAAAGTGAGAAATGAACACATTAGAGTAAGTTTGAAAGTTGCGCCAGCGACGGAAAAGTTAAAGAGTGAACGGCTGAAATGGTATAGACATGTGATGTGGCGGGTTAAAGTAATGTTGTGAGAAAAGTTTTGGGTATGAATGTTGAAAGATTTAGGGGTACAGGACGACCGAGGAAAAGGTGGATGGACTGCGTGAGGCATGATATGTATAGTCTGGGAGTGACTGCAGAGATGACGTCCGATACGATCGTATGGAAGAAGATGACATATTGCGTCGACCCCAAGTAATTGGGATAAGAGCAAGATGATGATGAGTCTTTAACTACATCCACGGATAAGATAGGGAGTCAGCACATAGAAAAGGACAAATTATTAAAGAATTTTTATGTTGTATTTTCCTTATATTGCTATCTATAGACAAGAGAGCCGGTGGGGAATTGTATTATTAATCCGTCATCACACGGATGTATTTTTTGTTTAGTTATCGCAAGATCTTAAACTATTACTGTGACATTGAACGCACTTGGAGCAAAGTGTACTTTTTATACTAAATTTTATTAATCTTATTCAGTCTGCTGTTATTTTATCCACAAGTTATGTTATTATTCTTATTTATTTTTATGTCTGCGTTTCTTTATTTTTTTATTGCCATTGGTGAGTATGCAGCCCAACTGATGGTAGGTAAATGGTAACCGCATTAGTTATATAATATACATCAAACATCCTTGCTCTCCAAGATAATGGAGAAAATTATAAACCACCAGCTTCTGCCAATACGGCTTTCGTCGTGGGCGATCCGGCTGGTGATCCCCGAGGGACTCTGTAATTTGATCGCCAGCTTTTTGGATGGTCGGAGTATAAAAGTCGTCATAGATGGCTCCTGCTCCGATACCATGACCATTAATGCTGTTGTTTATCCTGCATATCAATGACATGCTCTCTATCGAGAATATGCGTTGCTATGCGGATGACAGCACGGGTGACGAGCGGTACACCGAGCAATAGAATATCCCTTCGGAGTACTCAGGAAAGAAGAGTTCAACCTATGTCTGAAGTCGAGCGCTCTCTGGGGCGGGCCTCGGAATGGGGTGAACGGAACTTAGTCTAGTTCAATCTCACAAAGACACAAGTTTGCGCGTTCACTGCAAAGAAGGACCTCTTTGTCATGGCACCTTAGTTCCAAGGAGTAAGTCTCCCAAATTCTGAGAGTATTGGGATCCTCGGCGTCGAGATATCGAGCAAAGTCCAGTTTGGGAGTCATTTGGAGGACAAAGCCAAATTGGCAAGCAAAAACTTGGGCGTCCTGAACAGTGCCAGGCGGTACTTCACACCGAGATAGCGTCTTATGCTATACAAAGCACAAGTCCGTCCTAATGTAAAGTACTGCTCACATTTCTGGGCAGGTGCGCCCAAATATCAGCTACACCCACTTGAATTCCTGCAAAGAAGGGCTGTTCGAATCGTCGGGGATCCCAGTCTTACAGACAGATTGGAGTAGCTGGAGCAGCGGAGAGACTTTGGGTCACTCTGTGTACTCTACCGACTTTCACGGGGAGTGCTCCGAAGAACTGTTTGACTTGGTACCACCGTCACCATTCTACCAACGTACCACTTGATATCGTAGCAGGGTTCATCCATTTCATCTGGAAACGTTATGGTCTTCAACTGTACGTTTCCAGCGATCATTTCTCCTACGTACGTGCAAGCTCTGGAATGAACTACCTTTTTTTATGGGTGGGCTATGGTAAGCGCACGCGCGGTCCATTCCGTCCGGGGCGATGAAAGGACGGCGCGCGGGCCCATAACCCACCCGTACCCACGTCACCTCGTTGTTGGGCCGACCACCAGAGCAGGGTGACTTGTCGTCAGTGGTCGGCCCGACGGAATATCCTTTGGGGTACCCTCACCTCTCGACGTCCTGGGACGTCGGTCGCCGTCGCGCGATCAGCCTCTCTGCGGGTGACGGACAATTCCCCGGTCCGATCACCCACAGCCTCGGCTAGGGCGGCATTAGGCGCAGATACTCGCACCTGCACCATCTGAGTCGCTGGCGGCGGAACACATCGCCGAAGAGGAGCTCTACACGCACACGTTTCGCCGCCTCCTTCCGTGAGATTACAGCCTCACAGAAGGCGGCGACCGCGTCCCAGTTCCAGACGCTGTCGAGCATCTCCCTGGCGATGGTCGGCAGCGTCGGGTCGGCACCGATAATCACGAGGAGTTCACGGTGCTCCCCCTTCCATGCGGCACACACCTCGAGCGTGTACTGTGCCGTGTCTTCGTCGCAATTGCTGTGGTAGCAGGACGGTGTGCTCTTGACAATCTTGTGCAGGTATTTCTCGATGCAACCGTGCCCCGTCAGCACCTGCACCAGTCGGAAGGAAAGCACCCCGTGCGTCCGCTCCAACCATTCCATCAGCACTGGTCGGAAGGCCTCGACGGTCCTGACACCGTATCGAGGACTCTCCAGCCGGACTGCCCACCGGGCGTTGACTTCTCGGCGGGCGTCGACCCGCCAGGCGGTAATTTCCTGTAGCGAGATTATACCGCCGCGGACGCGCGTCTCCGACACCCGCCGGTAAATTCCGGCGAGCATCTCCGCCTCCAGGTCCCATGGGGGAGTTCCGGCCAGGAGGCACGATGCCTCCGTCGCCACCGTGCGGTAACCGCGTATGACCCTGATCGCCATTACTCTCTGTGGCCGCCACAAGAGTGCCCTCAGTGGGACGGTCAGGGACCCCGTCCACACCGGTGCGCCGTACAGGGACGGATTACCCCCGCGTATAGCTGTCGGCACGTAGCGCTGGGGCCGCCCACATTCGGCATCAGCCACGAAAGGGCGGACGCCGCGCCGGCAAGCCGGGGAACAAGACGATGGAAATGCTCCCCGAACCACCAATGCCCGTCGAGCACCAGGCCCAAGTACTTCATGTGGGCCTATATATTATATATTATCACAGCTCACATACGACCCACTGCTGGGCTTGAGCCTTCTCCACAATGAGATGGAAATTGACTTAATACCATGCTGGTTAGACGGGTATTAGGTTTTATGTCGAGTTTTCATTCTCTTGTATAGTTTATTTCGCATACTTTCATAGTCTCATGTCATACGGCATATTACTTTGGGGTTGCTCCGCGGAATTGAATAGAATTTTTATTCTACAAAAAAGGGCGGTCCGCGCGATATATAATTTAGGCACAAGAGTGTCACTATGAGAGAAACTTAAAAAGATACATATTCTGACTGTTATATCTCAATATATATACGAAAATGTATTATATATAAAGAAAAATATCGGTAACTTTGAAAAACATAGTGACATTCATCATGTAAGTACTCGGAATAAGGATAAATTAGTTGTACATAGTACTCGTCTTCAACGAGTTAACAGATCCTTTATGGGGCAATGTATACGCTTCTACAACAAATTACCTATTAATATTCGAGATATGCCAGTTAATAAGTTCAAAAAAGCAATCAAGAGTAGATTTTGTAGAAAAGGTTATTATAAAATCTCAGATTATCTTGATGATAATACAGACTGGTTATGAGCAGCTCCTCATTCAGGTATTTTCTCATTATTTCAAAAGGTGTTACATACATGTTTATTCTGTTGTTGTTACTATAATTGTAAAGCGTAGCGTGTTTTGCCAAACGAATTTGTTATTTAATCTGTGTTTTATGTTTGTGGCACATGGTATTGGTCATGCTCACTGAAGGGTCTGCTTGCGGTAGCTACGAAGAGCGGGTCACTCCCTTCCCTCCATTGTGGTTGAGGGGAGTGATGGCCGTTTGCGCGATCTTGCCACCTACAGGATTAAAAAAAAATGTCAATGGCCAGTTAATTTTAAGTGCTTTTATGAATCATTTGACACTTCGTCAATTATATCGGCTCAATAATTTAATGCTGACCATGACATTAGTTGCAGATAAAATATTGTATCGGTAAAGGCGTTTGTGATAGTTGTTGCATGATACTTTTTATTTTTAATTAATTGCTCGGACCAACAACTGGATGACATTTTTGTATAGAAATATTAAAGTTCAAATAGCATTTTTTTTATACTACAGCCTGCAATACAGAATAAATTTAACTATAGGAAACAAAAAATTCAAGTCAGTTGAATTTAGTGTGTTTTGTTACCCTTCAGGTAACAAACAAATAAAACTTTCGCATTTATAATAATAGTTAGGATTAAGAATTATTTTTCACTCACAGATCGTTTTATCATAAAATTTATATTTTAGGTTTTCATAAGCAATACTTTTTCCTTTTTTATTTTATTTTAGGAGAATAAAGAAACTAGCAAATATTTTTTAACCTTAAGCAACTACCATTATAAAACTTTTTTTTAATTTTTTTTTTAAAGAATAAGGTCCGGTTACTCTGAATAAAGTCCACTAAAACCCTCGGTTACGGAATGGAAGTGTGCGATCTCATAATTTATGTAACACCCCTCATTACTTATTGAGCAGAACAATCCCTTAATTTCAATAGTTCTCGGTGGGTTACCCTTTTGGGTAAGTTCTTTATCACCTAGTATTATACTTCTTCATAATTTGATTTATTTCAGCTGATTATTTACTCAAGAAGCGATTCCCATCAGATTTTAAGAAATGTAATGGTAAGTATAATCTGAAGAGTTGAAGCGAATCTACCTGATTAAACTTAAAGCGTGAATATCAATTTATCATTCAGATGAACTCGCTAACCAGGCTTTGTGGTTGGCCTTGTTAATTTAAAATACCAGCTTCCTGACCGGCCGCCTTGCACCGGTTTTGCAAACACGATCACCCTTAGGACTACTGAGATTATCTTTCTATAAATACCTTACGATGCATTGTTTGGACATCAGTTCATCAACGAACAACAAGCGACAATGTTCAAGTTTGTGGTTTTGTGCGCAATCGTCGCTGCGGTGACTGCCGAGCCAGGTGCTATCTTGGCTCCAATACCCATTACGCAGTACTCTACCGTACTGTCACCAGCGACGACAACCATTTCCAAGCAGGCCAGCAGCGTGATCCATCCTTCACCGATCCAATACTACTCAGCGGCTCCCTTGGCGTACAGTCATTTCATCAAGAAGAGGTCTCCCGGGGGATACTTTGCACCCTCTACTTACATAGCATCTACTCCTTATATAGCGCCAACTGCTTACATAGCCAGTACACCGCTGATCCAGAGTGCTCCTGTTGTACCAGCTGTCACCGCGATCTCGCCTGCCGTGCACTTGATCAAGAAGAGGTCAGCTCCCCTGTTGCCTGCAACTTATATCGCGCCCCAAGCGTACACTGCGGCATCAGCTCCTCTTCTTACCACGTACGCCTCCACTCCACTAATTACTTCCACTAAATTGATCTCTCAGCCACTTATCTACAACCACCTTATCAAGAAGCGATCTGCTCCTCTTCTCAACACGTTCGTAGCACCTACAGCATACTCAACTCAGTCAAGAATTGATTTAAGCCCTGCTCCCCTTTCTACTATCTCCTACAGCACTCCCATTACTTACACTAATCCAATCACTTATCAACATCTGTACTAAACGAAGGACTGTTAATGAATTGAACCCAAATTTTCTTCGTAGAAAAACTGCAAGACCAAATTCTAAATTTTTGTCAAAATGGTATGCTCTGCCGATGTACTTAAATGATCAATAAAATCTTTTTTTTTATGAAACTTGAGTTTTATTTTATAAAATATATATAAGAAAATCTGTTTTTTTTTGTTATCTAGAAAGGTTTATCTGCTTTGAGTCGTCATTGAAATATCTACATCATTGCAGCTCTTATAAGCTCTACTGATGGGCTTGTGCCTCTTCTATAAAAGGAGACAGTTGATCGTCTTTACCACGCTGATCAGACTGAATTTATAGCGTTTTATTGCGAGTTTCATGCTTTTGTACAGATGTTATATTCCTGTTATATGCCTTGATGGTCTTTTAAGATAACCATGAACAAGATAGGGTGATGAATTTTATTTTTACTCCGTCACCACACGGATAAGTATACAATTGTTATCTTGAAATATTCAACTACAGAGAACAGGTAGTAACTAAGAAATTGTAGGCAATTGCCTACGTTTATTGGTTAAATTATAATCTTATCTTATATTTTTAAACGAGCAATTCTTGTATATATATATATATATATATATATATATATATATATATATATATTCAGGATCTCGGAAACGGCTCCAACGATTTTGATGAAATTTGGCATCCTAGAGGTTTCGGGGCCAAAAACTCGATCTAGCTAGGTTTTATGTTTAGAAAAATGTTGTTCTGTCGGTGTTTTTAGCTAATCAATACAATGACATCGGCGATAGCTCAGTTGGGAAGTTGTCCAGTTTTTTTTTGTTTTGTTTTGGCATTCAAACAGCGTGGGATCGAATCTCAATGTTATTATTGTTCTCTTTTTTTAATTTTTGATATTTTTCCCATTATGTAATTTTTATTAATATATATCTAAATAAATTCAACTAAAATACAGCAAAAATATACCGAGTGAAGCTCGGTCAACCAGATATTTATAATACTAACTGCGAACAACAACGTATTTCTCTCTTTCCCATAGATATGTAGCTATATATTTGTAAACTATGTATGTATGATAAATAAAGATAAAGAAAGAAAGTTGCTGGGCGTCGTTGGATGCAGGCGGCACAGGACCGCACATTGTGGCGCAATATGAGGGAGGTCTACGTCCAGCAGTAGACGGCAATAGGCTGAAATGATGAAAAAAAATGAAATGATGATGTATGTATGATAATACAAACCAAATATTTGAATACCATAAGTATTAGTACAATTGACACAATTGAATAAAATAAGTCGTCAAAAAAAAACGAATGGTCGTGAAGCAACTAATATGTTATGTAATTGGAAACTACTTGTATTTTTTTCCTAAGGATGGCTTTAAAATGCAATCTGTTATCACTTCTTGCTTTGCCGTATGAGTAAAACCGGCTAAGTGCGAGTCGGAGTCGGAGGGTTCCGTACCATGTATACCAATAAATAAAATTGGAGTGTCTGTTTGTAATGTCAAAATAATAGACTTTTTTCATGCTCACACGGTTATTTGCACAACACCTATACCTAAAATAGCGATTAAAAAATTTCTGTCTGTCTGTCTGTCTGTTTGTTCCGGGTAATCTTCAAAACGGCTGGACCGATTTCAAAAATTCTTTCACCAATGGAAAGCTATAATATCAGGGCGTAAACTAGGCTATATTTTATCCCGGTATTCCCACGGGAACGGGAACTACACAGGTAAAACGACTAAATCCGAAGCGAAGCGAGGGCGGGTTGCTAGTTATCTATAAAAATCACATTTGTTGTATGGGAGTCCCCCTTAAATATTTATTTTATTTTGTTTTTAGTAGTTGTTATAGCGGCGACAGAAGTACATAATTTGTAAAAATTTCACCTGTCTAGCTATCGCGGTTCTTGAAATACAACCTGGTGCCAGACAGACGGACGGACAGACGGACGGACAGACAGCGAAGTCTTAGTAATAGGGTCCCGTTTTTACCCTTTGGGTACAGAACCCTAATAAAACTTAGCTAAAGGTAGTACCGATCTTATTGAAAGGCAA
Source organism: Lymantria dispar (assembly GCA_032191425.1). NCBI lineage: Eukaryota > Metazoa > Arthropoda > Insecta > Lepidoptera > Erebidae > Lymantria > Lymantria dispar. The sequence goes on from CM063457.1 coordinate 24,696,448, forward strand.
TGCCCAAGAGTTGCCATGGAAAATTTGATGGATGATTAGATGACCACTATTGCTATTTATAAACTGTTGATTTAGACAATTCATTTATTTACTTAAAGTGAACGTACATTCCCTCTGGTCCGTAGGTGCCGTAAAAGACGACTAAGGGATTAAATATGCATGTAACATTTATACAAGAGAAGGAAAACTTGAAATGTAACCCAATATGTCTGACCAGCGTGGTATAGGTTCATTTACCTTCTATTGTGGAGGAGGCTCGAGCCCAGCAGTGGGACGTGTATGAGCTGAAATGATGATGATGATGATGAGACAGGCACAAGATATAATACTTTAAGAATGAAGTGTCATTTTGAACACGTACTTAATCAATTAGTATCAAGCACAATGCATTTTATTCATTCTAGATTTCATAATTTACAGATTTTTTTCTAGGTACGTACGTATGTTATGATGACAAAAATAATACCCTATTATAAAATAAAAATTATACTATGTTTAGAAATAAATGGTTTGAAAAAAATATTCGACAAATACCTTAATCCTCATGTTGAAGTGTTGTGAAGTATCCCAAGAATAAATAAATAATTAAACGCCATAAAATACTGAAAATTATTTTAATTTCACACTATATATACTGGAACAAACATTAAAAAACAATTATATTTGTTATAATAACGCTATTTTTATTTAAATCCCATTTTTAACAGACTTCACAAAAGGAGAAGGTTTTCAATTTGAATGTATTTTTTTTTTGTCTGTTACCTCTGAACTTTCGACTGGCTAAACCGATTTGGACGATTCTTTTTTTCCCGTGTGGTCTCATTTCAGTTTTGGTTCTCTTCTGACAATGGTATCCATGAGAAAACTAAATAAGTCTTATTGACCTCGGATTTTTTTTGTTCTTCAACAGTTTTATATGATGAGGGCATATTCTTAGTTTAGGAGTCATGTCCTGTAAATGACTAACTTCGCTTCATCAGTATCATTAGGTTTTTCTTGAGAAATTATTAAGCCATTTCTTCCTTCAACGCCTTGTTTATTTTCGGTTTCTTGTTTATCTTTAGATGTCATTTTAATTTTCTTGTCGTCTTCTTCATCACATATTTTCACAGATCTCGTTGTATCTTGATCGAGCAATGCATCGTTTTGAGCTGTTTCATATTGAACTTTGTGTATTGATATTGGATGTTCTAAAGCTCTTGTCAAAGGTAGATTATGGAAAAAGCTCAATGCTACCGGTGTAAGCAATGTATCTGTAGCCAATATTGGTGTTATTACGGTCTCTCGCGGTACCTCGTTTATTTTGTGACTGATATATAAAGCTTGGTTATATACTAACGGTGCCGACATGAACCCCGAACTATGAGTTACATCGAATCTTGATTGATGAGAAACAGCAGTTGGGGCGGCATATATAAATGGAACTAATTGGCCGTACACTTTCAATATGACACTCACGATTAGTAATAAATGCAGTTTAATCATATTGATTCTTGTTCTAAAATAGTAATGTATACGAAAAGCAGATGAGATATTATTATATAGTTGTATAACGGTAGATGTTACGTCATGCGTGCGCGCAACAGGTTCAAGTTCTCGGCCAGCGAACAGGTCATTGCGTCATTACGTTTGGCCCCCAGGGCACTGGCCAGATTGAGATGCATTATGTAAACATTATACGTATATTATTGATGTTTTGTTACGTAAGAAATATGTATGAATCATACATGTAACACTAATTTACACGGACAACTTTAATAACTATAGTTACGTGTTCATTATCAAAAGTAATGCAGTGTCTATTGTTGAAAAAACTCGATACAAGTTTATAAATAAATTTTATAGATATTTTCGTTAACAAAAACTTTTCAATTTATTTGTGAATGTAAAACTTCCGAGTTTTTTTGTCGCTATAATGGCATTGTTCAATATCACGAAAAGTGTATTATTAGGTTTTGATCCTGTCACTATGAATCACAGTTAAGAGTATAAGAACATGGTTAAAATGTTTACTAATGTTAGTCAGCTTTTATAGTTCAATCAATCAATTCGGAAATAAGAAAACGAAAATGTTACGTATATTGGTGTTATTTGCTTGTCTTGCTGCATGTAGTAGCCATGCGGTATTACCTCTGGTGGCGCCGGCCCATCATGGTGTTGTAGCTGCGGTACCAGCGCATGGACTTGCTGGCCATGGTTACGGTGGATATGGACTCGGATATGGTTATGGAGGTCTTGGAGGACATGGTGTTGGAGCATTTGGAGGACATGGTCTTGGAGGTCATGGTCTTGAAGGTCATGGTCTTGGAGGTCATGGTCTTGGAGGTCATGGTCTTGGAGGCCATGGACTTGGCGGTCATGGTCTTGGAGGACATGGTGTCGGAGCATTCGGAGGTCATGGTCTTGGAGGACATGGTGTTGAAGGACATGGTGTCGGAGCATTCGGTGGACATGGTGTTGGCGGATTAGGAGGTCACGGGTACGGTTTTGGCGGTCTAGGAGCATACGGTTACGGAGGTCATGGATTTGGACATGGATTAACGGTGCATGGTGCTCATCATCTTCATAAGCGTCACTTAGTCGAGCCGTTAGCTCACGTCGCCCCTGTTGCTCACTTGGCACATGTAGCTCCCGTTGCACATGTGGTTCCCACAGCAGTTTCTCATCAGTCGCGTTTAGATATACATTCCTCACCAGCTGTGGTTGCTACTGCAGTGATTCAGCCTGTTGTAGCTCCTGTAGTCCATGCTGCACCACTCCTGCATAAATCTCTAGTTGCTGCCCCTCTCCACTTTGGTGCTGGACTTTATGGTGCAGGTCATTATGGTGGAGGACATTATGGTGGAAGCGATTTCGGTGGAGAACACTATGGAGATGGATATCATGGCGGACATTACTAGTCGAGAAAATGTGTAATAATTTGATTATTAATTAGGTAAAATATTATGATTATGTTGAATACATGGCAATAAATGTTTTGGTAATAGATCTGTGGTTTAAGTTTATAAACTTAGTTAGTAGTACATTCTATTTTAATAAAGAATAATCCACTTCCGAGCTGGCCGCGGACGTCAAGGACAAGAACAAGGTACCAGTGGTCAGCCCACTGGCGAAAGCAAGGTATTGTGGTGGGTTATGGGGTCACGACCGCCTTTTTGTCACCAAGGATGGAGCGGACGGCGTGCCTTTAGACCGTGGCCTGCCCAGAAAAGCATATCCACTTAGAGTCTATTCATCATCGTCACTGCAGCCCACATACGTCCCACTGTTGAGCTTGGGCCTCCTCCACAGTGGCAGAGAATTTGACCTACTATACATGTTGGAATAGAGTTTCATTTCGAGTTTTCCCTCTCTTGTACAGATGTTATGTGCATATTATATCCCATGGTCGTCTTTTACGACATCCACGGGCAAGATAGGGAGTGGTGAATTGTATTCTTACTCCGTCACCCCACGGAGAAGAATCTGTTCATCCATTTATAAATGTAACTTTATCCATACTTCGAAAATAATGCTATGATTAGCGACGGTAGATGGTTTTCCGGGAGAGTGATATTGTCCTGTGTCTACAGCAAATTCATGTGATGTGGTAGTGAAACTTTTTTTTAAAGGACACTGCACTAAAGAAAATAATCATTGTATTGTGGGGGACTTTACATACTTATAATTAACTAGCTGACCCAACAAATGTTGTTCTGTTCAAATAAGCGCCATCTACCAGGTCCAATTGTGAATCTAAACTATTCTCGAATCCCCTTGAATACACACAAAAAAATTCGTCGATATCGGTCCAACCGTTTAGGAGTTCAGTGACATACACACGTATGCAAGAAATTTATATATAAAGATAAAGATGGACACAAATTACATCTAGACTCAGGACAATATCTTATGGATCGCACAAAGTGTTGTTCTACGTGGGATTCGAATTCGATACTGGCACGATATCGGTAGTATAACCACTACGCCATCAGCGCAGTCGTTTCTTCCTAAATCTATTCACTAGACAGTGTTGAAGACATTGTCTTATAAGATATCAATTTAGAGTAGTATACACGTCATCATCTTGCTCTTATCCCAATTACTTGGGGTCGACGCAATATGTCATCTGTTTTGACATATTGCAAAAAGTTTCGGCAATGACTTTTATGACCGGCCGCCTGCCTGACGTCAACCCTCCTTGGGAATGTAATCGTTGAACCAAATGGTACCAGATGGAGTTGGTCCGGGTCAATCTAGGGCTCTTAGTCGTCTTTTACGACACCCACGAGCAAAGCAAGGGTTGGTAGTATTAGAAGCCGCTACCACACAGCATTAGAGTAGTATACACGTACTAGAAATTAATTTGTATTCTACATTAGTTACTACTTAAATAAATTAAATATATATTTGATGGACAGAAAGGCCTCTCTAATATAGATACAATTAAGGCGATTTAATAAGAATAAAAAATCAACGACAGTCTTGAAGGAAATGTACAATTTTTGCCTTGATATTTTATGCGTATTAAATATGATATTTGGAATGTGTTACTTATATCTTTTTTGATAGCCTATGCAGGTATGGTTACAAAATATATTTTTTTTATTTCATTTTATCCTTTAAGGGCCACGCTAAATAATCATCATCTCAGCTCATATACATCCCACTATTACACTCGAGCCTCCTTCACAATAGAAAGGAAATTGACCTAATATACCAGGGTGGTCAGACGTGTTGGTACAAGGTTTTATTTCAAGTTTTCCTGCCCTTTCATATAAGTTATATGTATATTGTAATCCCTTAGTTTCTACGATACGTATTCTTATTCTGTCGCCATACTTAAATAAACGCTAAATAATAGTACAATTAAAAATTGGATGAACGTATTACGATTACATAGTTAATGAAGGCCATAACCAAGCTCAGCTCAGCATGCTATGGAGTAGTTCGAGATTTCTCTCTGTAATAAAATCCTAAATACTGCTGTGTGGTAGCGGCTTCGAATACTACCAACCCTTGCTTTGCTCGTGGGTGTCGTAAAAGACGACTAAGAGCCCTAGATTAACCCGGACCAACTCCATCTGGTACCATTTGAGTCAACGATTACATTCCCAAGGAGGGTTGACGTCAGGCAGGCGGCCGGTCATAAAAGTCATTGCTGAAATATTTTGCAATATGTCAAAACAGGTGACATATTGCGTCGACCCCAAGTAATTGGGATAAGAGCAAGATGATGATGAATAAAATCCTAAATACGGAAATTCGCAGAAGAATGGGTGTAACCGATAGCACGTTGAAGCACGCTAAAGTGACAATGGGCAGGCCACATCGCTCGGGAAAGAAAGGTTCAGGAGTGGTAACCACGTATCGGACGACGCAGTATAGGACGCCCCTCCACTGAGTGAACCGACGACCTGGTGAAAATTGTTGGACGTCGTTGTATGCAGGCGGCACAGAACTGCACTCTGTGTTGTAAATGTAAAATAAGGGAGGCCTACGTCCAGTAGTGGACGTTGATAGGCTGGAATGATGATGATGATGAGTTAATGAAGAAGTACTTACTCCTACTAGCAGAGAGAAGGAGTAAGTCGCTTATAATTAAATTGAAAGTCTTTGTTATATCATTAAATTAGATGTTTTTTTACAAAATAGTCCAGCAGGTAGCATTACGTTCGTAATAAAATTATAGCAGTAAGATTTCCGGGAATTGTAAGAAGGAAATTAAGTATAACTAGAAATTGTAATATTAAGATATTTTATAATAATATATTATTTTTCCTCCTATTCTTTTAATTATTTGTAATGCTGAGTTATTTAACGAGCTACTGTTTTTTGATATCTATAAGAACAAATAGATTGAATGACCGACTGATTATGTGGCGTGTGCAATTTTCACAAACAATCAACCGTTCATAGTGCTATTTATTTAGGTTATGATACACCCAAAAATTTTATTTTTTTGCCTGTTCAATGCCATTTTTAGTGGGGTGGGTTATGGTCGGTTAGACGTCATCCGCTCCACCCACCACCGACGTTACCATATCGAGTGCCTTGTCTGTGCCCAGCCCAGGGTAGGATATCCTTTCGGGTACCATCCCTGCCTAATGCCCCTCCCGGGACGTCTGTCGCCTTTACGCGGTCAGCCTCGATACGGGTAACGGACTATTCCCCGGATCACTCATCCGCGGCCTCAACTTAGGCGGTATCACACGCGATAAATCTTATCAATGCCTAGCTGGAAGTTATTGAGCTTGCACGTGAGTCCGTTTGTTCGTACTCGTATAGATATTGAAAGCGATTGTGTAGTTCGAGTTCTGGAAAACCTTCTGGGCTCTGATACTAAACAAGTATAGGTGGAAGGGTAGACTTCATCAAGCGTGACCGCTCAACGTTTGTGTGGACATTCAATGAACCTCGCAACTCTTGAGTTTAATCTACGTATAAAAACTGCAAAAGAATACGTTCAGTAGATAGCAAATTAAAAAAAAAACCGTTTTGTTTAAGTTAATCTTTTCTTACTGCCCTCATAAATTTGATAAATTTATTAAATGTAGACACATTGTTTCTACTACTTTATTATATATACAAATAACGATAAGGTATCATTGTAAACATAATTTCTTTTGGGCAGTGTTGAATTCTTCCGATGTAGGCAAGCTGGGTGTTGATTCATTTTGATAAAATACTTAATATGGATGCACGCTAAGGGCTCTAGGGTAGAGTCCAGCATAACTGGTTACTACAGGAGCGGAATAAGTGGATACTAATGGGGAATAGGTGGATACCACAGGACTGCTGTAGGAGATTGGCGCTACAACTGAGCTGTAGGTCAAAGGAGCAATGCCAACTGAGCGCTTGCGCAGGTGGTGGTAAGGGGCGAGTGCTTTGGCAGTGTAGTGTTCAGCGCGTGCAGCAACTACCTCAGGTGTGTCAAGAGGAACTCCATTAACGGCGTCGAGAACTACGGCGGGCTGGTTAGGAGCTTGCGACAATGTGGTGTAGGCTGGTACAACAGCAGGCGCGCCGTATAATGAGGCACCGTAGACAACAGGTGAACCGTGGAGTACGCTGGAGCTGTACTGAGATACCGAGCTGACCGCCGGTACTACAGCGCTGTAGGCTACAGGCGCTACCAAGCCAGGCTTGGCAGCCACCATCGCCGCCACGGAGAGTAACATCACCAACTTCAACATTGTGCTCTGTGATGTTGTCAAACTGGGGTAGTCAGATCAACTGATGCTGTACTCAGTAGTGTGAATCTTTATATATTGAGCGTACAACCGATACTTATTATCGATTACAAGTACACAGCTATAACCTTCGGTAATTGATATTAAGAACTAATATTTAATAATGTACGACATTTTTTGTTATGATTAGAACAAGTTCGCTTCCTGATCTAGTTGACAGTTATGGATATGTATGAAGTGCTAATATTAATATTTTATTACTCATTAGCCATAATCGTGATAAAAGAATGCGTTGAATTACTTAGTTCCCGTGCTTTATTGGCGTGGATAAGGATTTGCAGTAACCTATATTAACATTCTTAACTTTTGTAAATGGCGACTTAAGGAAATGTCCTTTAGCAGAAATGTCAATGTAAGAGAAGCAAACATCAAAATAAATGCTTTCGAAAACCCCTCTGGCTATCATGATGTAGTTATTTATTTTTCCCGTGATATATTGGTGATCAAAATTGTAACGGTGTAAAGAAGATATAAATAAAATTATTTGGTACAGGAATTCTTATGTTTTTATTAAACTGCACGAAGTACGTTCTGTACTAAAGAAATATTCTCCATATTCCGAGGGAATTGGCCAAATATATGTTATGGACACAAATTATACTCTGACTTAGAAAAATAATTTGTTGATAGCACAAAATATTATTCTACGTGGTAATTGAATACCGTGCTTTTTATATTAGTATACAAGGCTCGACCGAGAATCTCGGTCTCGGCATTCTCGGCTACAAATCCAACCGAGAAATTTGTCTCGGTTCTCGGCTAAATATAGCCGAGATTCTCGGTCATGACCGAGATTGGAACTTTGTTTGAACCGCCATTCAAATTTTACTGCGCGTGGCCACGCGCCGCAGTACGAAGTCGATTGGTGAGAGCTGAATTGTGATTGGTTGAAGTCCTGGCTGGCGAACTGCGGCCGGCCGTCTTCGCTTCATTCGAGCAGTATTTATAATGTTCGAGCAGTATTTGTAACTAAAAGCGAAGTTAACTCAGCCAAGCTTCATATTATCGAGGCTCTCACTCTCAATGAAAATGTAGGATTCTCGTGAGACGACATGGGCATCTTCAACTAACTCGTCAAACATGGCTGCTACAAATCAATCCAACTTATGGGCAGCTCATGATTCGATAGAGTTGGAAGACCAGTCAATGCCCAATGACGAATACAGTTCAAGCTCTGTGATCGAAATAGCGCTAGAAAGCTTCCTTAGAGAGCCAAGACTACAAAGAAATGCTAATATTTATGAATATTGGTGTTCGTCACCTTCTGAGGTGCTTAATCCTGCAGCAAATAAGTTTTAATCTGCGCCGCCTACTAGCGTAGCAAGTGAACAACTGTTTAGCAAAGCTGGACAATTGTATGACGAGAGGCGACATTCTTTGAAGGGCGAAAATACTGAAAAATTGCGGTTTATGTGTTATAATGTTACTAGCAACTCGCCCTCGCTTCGCTTCGGTTTCAGTCACCTTACCCGCCTAGTTCCCTTAGAAGGTAAAAATTGACAAATGCTCTTTATTCATTTTTACTGAAGAGTATTTTCCGTGTGATGACGGAATAAGAATAGAATTCACCACCCCTTCTCCTACCCGTGGCTGTCGTAGGAGACGACTAAGGGATTATAATATGCATACCACATCTATGCAAGATAAGAAAAGTTCGAAACTAAAACCCATGGCAACACGTCTGACCAGCGTATAGTAGGTCATTTTCGCTCTCATAATGGAGGAGGCTCGAGCCGAACAGTGGGATGTATAAGAGTTTTAATGATGAAACAAATGAAGAATGAAGAGTATTTAAGCAAAAATGTAAGAAAATCGATGACGAATTTTGTCTCCTCATACAGACTTTGCTACTGCGGTTCACCTCTTAGGGGTTAAATTCCAAAATATCCTTTCTTAATGGATCCCTACATCCCAAAATAAAATTACAATCAAAATTGCATGTTTCTAGCTTCAGTAGTTTCAGCTCGGCCTTAATGAGTTAGTCGACCAACATTTTCATACCTATTTACAGTTTAGAGGGTGAAAATTAAGAAATGCTGAAACTCGTGTTTATTTATATTTATTAAATAATAATTGTAGAGAATTTGAAGAAAATCGATGTAGATTTTTTTTCTCTCTATACAAACTTTGTTACTGCGGTTTACCCCCTAGGGGTTGAAGTTCAAAAAAATCCTTTTTTAATGGATTTCTACGTCACGCAAAGAAACTAATGTCAAAAGTTCATGTTTCTGGCTTCAGTAGTTTCGGCTCTATGATAAGTCAGTAAACTGACATTTTTCTATCTATTTTACACCCTTCGAGGATGAAAATGGACAAACGCTGAAACACGTGTTTATTTATTTTTATTAAAGAGTATTTGTGCTTAATTTGAAGACAGTAGCTAAAGATTTTTTTTTCTTTCCATACGGACTTTACCGTTGCGTTTCACCCCTTTAGGGGTTGAATTTCAAAAAATCCTTTCTTAGTGGATGCCTACGTCACGAAATAAAACTACCATCCAAATTTCATTTCTCTAGCTTCAGTAGCTTCGGCTCACCCCGTTCCTTTATATGTATACTAGCTTTTGCCCGCGGCTTCGCCCGCGTAAAAATTTACTTGCATATTGAACTATTATCGCAAAAAATATTATCGGCATAAAGAGTATTACATTTCTTAATTTAAGAAATACTCTATCTACGTGTCAATTTTCATCCAAATCTGCTCAACAGTTTAAGCGTGATTGAGTAACACACATCCAAATATCTTCACAAACTTGCACATTTGAATATTACTTCCAGCCTTGTAGTTCAGATTGCCGTGCAAATACGATGATAAATATGCCTTTCCTTAGTCTCTGATAACGTACTTTTCCACTGGTGAAAAAAAAAATTATATCAATCAAACACCCGCAGTTTCATTCACGTAGAAATTCCCATGCCAATACCGAGATAAAAAATGCCTATGTTACTCGCTGATATTATAAATTTACACACATAGCAAAAAAAAAAAAATAATATAAATCCCAGAAATATCAGAGATATAAATTGCCTATGTTACTCGCTGACAACTTAGGTAGCTTTCCATTAGTGAAAGAATTTTAAAAATTGCTCGACATTCCCCGGTATAGTTCTCGTTCCTGGGCAAATACCGGGATGAAAATTTTTGCCTTTCACTGATAATATAGCTTTTCATTAGTGAATTAATTTTTAAAACCATTAAATTCCCGTGATTTCACCGACATTGTACCCGATCCCGTAGGAATATCGGGATAAAAATAGCTTAAATATGTTACTCGCTTAAAAATAGCTTTCCATTAGTGAAATAATTTTAAAATCGACTTAATTCAGCCACACCGGGATAAAATATAACCTGGGATAAAATATAGTCTAAGTTATTCCTTATGTACGACTGGTAGACCTGATGGTAAAATATAATCAATATCGGTCCAGCCATTTTGAAGATTACCTATAACGAATAGACAGACAGACAAAAAAATTTGGACCGTATTGTGTGAGCATAAATAAAACCTATTATTTTGATAGACAAACAGACGCTTCAAATTTATTTATTTGTAGAAATAGAAAATTGGAATAATATCTTGATTGTAACTTACTGTCTGGTAGCTGCTAGAAATATTACCACGCTTTCATTGTTCGTGGGTATCGCAAAATACTACTAAGACAAAGATTTACATCGACCTGGACCGGTGATGCCGTCTGGCCAACAATGTCGTGCGCCAGGTCATAAAATGTTGCTAGAACCTTTGCTTTGTAGATATATTCTACGATGGCAGAAAAGTACCTACATATCGCGTCGATCCAAAGTAATTAGGATAAGAGCAAGATAATGATGATATATCATTGCCTGGGTGTCTTCGACTATATGTGTTTTATCCTTTTGGGGCAGCCCAAAATTGTTTCTTAGTGAGTGCTTACGCCAAATAACCGATCGGTATACAAAATTTCACATTCTTAGGCTCGGTATCTTTGGCTATACACTTTCACCTTCTTAGGGGTGGTTTGGTTGTTTGTTAGAGCTCGCTTATCCTTGCCAAAAAATTTTTCATAGTGCTTGGTAAGTGAGCACTAAGAAAATCTGGGGGTAATCCAAGAAAGCCGACCGTGTACTAAAATAATCCTTCCTAGGCTCAGTGATTTCGGTTAAACACTTTTCACCCCCTTAGGGCTAAAATTGCAAAAATCTCTCTTTCCCCAAGAAAGGAAACTTTATACAAAATTCCATGTTTCTAGGCCTAATGATTTCGGCTATATATTTTGCACCCCTTTTCAGAGTTGATTTTAATAAAATAATTTCTTAGAGCTCACTTATAACAAAAGAAAGAGAATTGCATAGAAAGTTTTAGTTCCTAGCTCCAAGAGTTTCGTCTATACGCTTTTCACCCACTTAAGGGGGTGATTTTCCAAAAATCCTTTGCTAGTGCTCGTGTACCCCAAGAAATAAGACGACGTAAAAAGAAAATACTTTCCCCTATTTCAACCCCTTATACCTATTTTTTCGCGATAAAAAGTAGCCTTATATCCTTTCTCAAGCTTTAGTTCATCTCTGTACCAAATTTCAACAAAACCGGTTAAGTGGTTTCGACGTGAAAGGCTATATGCTTTTCAACCCCCTTTTTTTGGGTTAGGCTGCGGTTGGCGCACTCCTCGCACCACTCCGTCCGGGCACCCCAAGAAATATGATGGTGTAAAAAAAAAATACGTTTCTAGGCCCAGTGGTTTCGGCTGTATGCTTTTTGGTATTTTAGGGGTTGAATTTCATCCCCATGTAAATGGAATTTCCAAAACGCTTAAGCGAATATTTATTTATTTATTATTAGGTGCCTCAATACAAAGATTCGTGGTTCGATCATCGAAAATGACGAATTTCCATACAAAATGTCATCCCCTATTTCAACCCCTTATACACATTTTTTTGCGATAAAAAGTAGCTTATATCCTTTCTCAAGCTTTAGTCCATCTCTGTAACAAATTTCATCAAAATCGGTTTAGACGTGAAAGACTATATGTTTTTCACCCCCTTAAGGGGGTGAATTTCCAAAAATCCTTTGCTAGTGCTCGTGCACCCCAAGAAATACGATGGTGTAAAAAAAAATACGTTTCTAGGCCCAGTGGTTGCGGCTGTATGCTTTTTGGTATTTTAGGGGTTGAATTTCATACCCATGTAAATGGAATTTCCAAAACGCTTGAGCGAATATTTATTTATTTATTATTAGGTACCTCAATACAAAGATTCGTGGTTCGATCATCAAAAATGACGAATTTCCATACAAAATATCATCTCCTATTTCAACCCCTTATACCCATTTTTTCGCAATAAAAAGTAGCCTATATCCTTTTTCAAGCTTTAGTCCATCTCTGTACCAAATTTCATAAAAATCGGTTTAGACGCGAAAGACTATATGTTTTTCACCCCCTTAAGGGGGTGAATTTCCAAAAATCCTTTGCTAGTGCTCGTGCACCCCAAGAAATACGATGGTATAAAAAAAATACGTTTCTAGGTCCAGTGGTTTCGGCTGTGTGCTTTTTGGTATTTTAGGGGTTGAATTTCATCCCCATGTAAATGGAATTTCCAAAACGATTGAGCGAATATTTATTTATTTATTATTAGGTGCCTCTATACAAAGATTCGTGGTTCAATCATCGAAAATGACGAATTTCCATACAAAATGTCATCCCCTATTTCAACCCCTTATACACATTTTTTTGCGATAAAAAGTAGCCTACATCCTTTCTCAAGCTTTAGTCCATCTCTGTACCAAATTTCATCAAAATCGGTTTAGACGTGAAAGACTATATGTTTTTCACCCCCTTAAAGGGGTGAATTTCCAAAAATCCTTTGCTAGTGCTCGTGCGCTCCAAGAAATACGATGGTGTAAAAAAAAATACGTTTCTAGGCCCAGTGGTTTCGGCTGTATGCTTTTTGGTATTTTAGGGGTTGAATTTCATCCCCATGTAAATGAAATTTCCAAAATGCTTGAACAAATATTTATTTATTTATTATTAGGTCTCTTAATACAAAGATTCATGGTTCTATCATCGAAAATGACGATTTTCCATACAAAATGTCATCCCCTATTTCAACCCCTTATACCCATTTTATCGCGATAAAAAGTAGCCTATGTCCTTTCTCAAGCTTTAGTCCATCTCTGTACCAAATTTCATCAAAATCGGTCCAGTGGTTTAGACGTGAAAGCGTAGCAGACAGACAGACAGACAGACAGACAGACAGAGTTACTTTCGCATTTATAATATTAGTAAGGAAGTAAGGATAAGGATTATTAGGTGCCTCTATACAAAGATTCGTGGTTCGATCATCGAAAATGACGAATTTCCATACAAAATGTCATCCCCTATTTCAACCCCTTATACACATTTTTTTGCGATAAAAAGTAGCTTATATCCTTTCTCAAGCTTTAGTCCATCTCTGTAACAAATTTCATCAAAATCGGTTTAGACGTGAAAGACTATATGTTTTTCACCCCCTTAAGGGGGTGAATTTCCAAAAATCCTTTGCTAGTGCTCGTGCACCCCAAGAAATACGATGGTGTAAAAAAAAATACGTTTCTAGGCCCAGTGGTTGCGGCTGTATGCTTTTTGGTATTTTAGGGGTTGAATTTCATACCCATGTAAATGGAATTTCCAAAACGCTTGAGCGAATATTTATTTATTTATTATTAGGTACCTCAATACAAAGATTCGTGGTTCGATCATCGAAAATGACGAATTTCCATACAAAATGTCATCCCCTATTTCAACCCCTTATACCCATTTTTTTGCGATAAAAAGTAGCCTATAGCCTTTCTCAAGCTTTAGTCCATCTCTGTACCAAATTTCATCAAAATCGGTTTAGACGTGAAAGACTATATGTTTTTCACCCCCTTAAGGGGGTGAATTCCCAAAAACCCTTTGCTAGTGCTCGTGCACCCTAAGAAATACGATGGTGTAAAAAAAAATACGTTTCTAGGCCCAGTGGTTGCGGCTGTATGCTTTTTGGTATTTTAGGGGTTGAATTTCATACCCATGTAAATGGAATTTCCAAAACGCTTGAGCGAATATTTATTTATTTATTATTAGGTACCTCAATACAAAGATTCGTGGTTCGATCATCGAAAATGACGAATTTCCATACAAAATGTCATCCCCTATTTCAACCCCTTATACCCATTTTTTTGCGATAAAAAGTAGCCTATAGCCTTTCTCAAGCTTTAGTCCATCTCTGTACCAAATTTCATCAAAATCGGTTTAGACGTGAAAGACTATATGTTTTTCACCCCCTTAAGTGGGTGAATTCCCAAAAACCCTTTGCTAGTGCTCGTGCACCCTAAGAAATACGATGGTGTAAAAAAAAATACGTTTCTAGGCCCAGTGGTTTCGGCTGTATGCTTTTTGGTATTTTAGGGGTTGAATTTCATCCCTATGTAAGTGAAACTACCAAAACGCTAGAACGAATATTTATTTATTTATAATCAGGTGCCTTAATACAAAGATTCACGGTTCTATCATCAAAAATGACGAATTTCCATACAAAATATCATCTCCTATTTCAACCCCTTATACCCATTTTTTCGCAATAAAAAGTAACCTATATCCTTTTTCAAGCTTTAGTCCATCTCTGTACCAAATTTCATCAAAATCGGTTTAGACGCGAAAGACTATATGTTTTTCACCCCCTTAAGGGGGTGAATTTCCAAAAATCCTTTGCTAGTGCTCGTGCACCCCAAGAAATACGATGGTATAAAAAAAATACGTTTCTAGGTCCAGTGGTTTCGGCTGTGTGCTTTTTGGTATTTTAGGGGTTGAATTTCATCCCCATGTAAATGGAATTTCCAAAACGCTTGAGCGAATATTTATTTATTTATTATTAGGTGCCTCTATACAAAGATTCGTGGTTCGATCATCGAAAATGACGAATTTCCATACAAAATGTCATCCCCTATTTCAACCCCTTATACACATTTTTTTGCGATGAAAAGTAGCCTACATCCTTTCTCAAGCTTTAGTCCATCTCTGTACCAAATTTCATCAAAATCGGTTTAGACGTGAAAGACTATATGTTTTTCACCCCCTTAAGGGGGTGAATTTCCAAAAATCCTTTGCTAGTGCTCGTGCACCCCAAGAAATACGATGGTGTAAAAAAAAAATACGTTTCTAGGCCCAGTGGTTTCGGCTGTATGCTTTATGGTATTTTAGGGGTTGAATTTCATCCCCATGTAAATGAAATTTCCAAAACGCTTGAACAAATATTTATTTATTTATTATTAGGTGTCTTAATACAAAGATTCATGGTTCTATCATCGAAAATGACGATTTTCCATACAAAATGTCATCCCCTATTTCAACCCCTTATACCCATTTTATCGCGATAAAAAGTAGCCTATGTCCTTTCTCAAGCTTTAGTCCATCTCTGTACCAAATTTCATCAAAATCGGTCCAGTGGTTTAGACGTGAAAGCGTAGCAGACAGACAGACAGACAGACAGACAGACAGACAGACAGACAGACAGACAGACAGACAGACAGACAGAGTTACTTTCGCATTTATAATATTAGTAAGGAAGTAAGGATTATTGTTAAAGCCCCCACAACACCCCTTACAGATGGAATTTCGTAAAAGCCGTTCTTAGCTGACCTCTACTCGACGAAAGGAATATTTCTGCTAAATTTCAAGTCTGTACGCCTTATGGTTCCAGAGATATGGTGATGAGTCAATATATCGCTCGCAAAACCCGCCTCTCCTATATATATATATATATATATATATAGATTTAACTTTGATTATTAAAACAGTTAATTTTGTTAAACAATTAGTAGTGTATTAAAAAGTTTACAGTATTAAAATTTATTTTTTCACGCTTTGTCTATTCTCGGTCTCGGCCGAGATATTATTTTATTCTCGGTCTCGGTCTCGGTCTCGGCCGAGAACGAAAAACCCATCTCGGTCGAGCCTTATTAGTATATCAACCATGTCATCATCTGCAGTCATCCAATTCAGTTAGTATGATCAGCTGGGTAGTGGGTTACAGCCTACTGAGAGTGGAGAGACTACAGCAATAGAATTATAAACAATTTTTAACAAAAAATCCTAACTTTAAATACCTATGATATTATTTTTAATAATAATAATAATAAACCTTCTGGGCCAGTCGTTATCTCACTATGAGACTAACGCAAACCTCGGAGGGACATTATATGGCTCTCCAAGTTCTTCTGATATAAAAGAAAAAATGTTTCACAAGATTTATAGGAAAGCCAATAAACCGCAGGGCAGCTTGTGGCGTGCTGAATGTGAGTGGCGATACTGCGGTCCTGAGTGCCCCAGAGAGTCGGCCAGGGCCTCGTATCCAGCTCGCCTTTATTGACTGGCTAGTGTGGAAACCGAAGAGTGCCCGCAGGATTCTCAACTCTGGCTTGCCTTAAACGGCTGGTCAGAGAGGGGTCGCCAGAGCTATATGCCCCGAGCATATGGAGCATGTGGAAGTGTCATTTTCAAGGGCTTAACTATGGGGAAACCACTAGGGGTCTTCGTTTATCGGGGACTTGCCATGGTGAAACCGGCGCCGCACCACTCGACACCCCAAGCCACTTGCACCAATGTTGCCCCTTTGTTGCCCGTATGGCTTGCGTGTCTGTGGCGATCGTTTGGGGGCCCCATTCAGTGAGTTGGCGAGTCACCGTCTGCTAAAGTTCAAGACGATAAAGGTATTG
Organism: Lymantria dispar; assembly: GCA_032191425.1. Lineage (NCBI taxonomy): Eukaryota > Metazoa > Arthropoda > Insecta > Lepidoptera > Erebidae > Lymantria > Lymantria dispar. The sequence continues at coordinate 24,713,383 of CM063457.1, forward strand.
AAGGCAGACGACAGTTTTTAAATCAATAGTTTTTCTTTAATCCAGTACATCGAACCTCAAACCCCATAATTAGATTTTAGATACCATCAGCACACAATAGTTTTATACCTACCATTGGCAGTCCACGTGTGTTATGTGCAGACGTGGAGTGTCATCGGTGGACATCCCATCCCATTTTTAGATTAAATTTCTCCAAAGGCCATTGCGTGTTGGATCCATATCCCCATGTAAGCCTTTCAAAGGACCGGGCATCTTCGCTAGGAAGATCCCGTGAATCGGATATACATGAAAATAATAATAATAGTTTATTGGTAAGAAAATTTTGACTAGTAGACTTACCAATATTTCTATCACTACATATTCTATTTTCGTTCTGAAGTTTTTTAACGTATTATAATATCTAACACGGCAAGAACACTCACGTGCTGAGATCGATTACGTCGACCCGGGTTTCGAGCATGTCCGATGCTCATCATCAGGGTGAGTGCGCAGCGGCGTCTGCGAGGCCCTGGCGTTTTTTAACGTATAATATTAAAAAGAAGTTATTCACAAACATTAAGGAAATAAAAAATGTGCGAAATAATTAGGAACCGCCTTCTTGTCGATATTAGTAAAAACTCCGAGATACACAACATTTATCGCTGTCTTAGCGCACTAAATTAGTTTCGATTTATTAACATTTGTGGTCGCTTCGTATATCATCACCACCCTGCTCTTATACTAATTACTTGGGTCAATTCAATATGTATTCTTCATAGTACATATTCCATTCTCGTGATTCGGTGCAGCTTGTAGGATCTGGTCCAGCCAATATTTCTCTTTTTTTTATTTCTCATCTTCATCATCATCATCATCATCTGAGCCCATATACATCCCACTGTTGGGTTCGGCCCTCCTCCTCTATGAGAGGGAAATTAACCTATAATACCACGCTGGTCAGACGTGTTGGAATAGGGTTTTGCTTCGAGTTTTCCATCTCTTGCAAAGATGATATATGCATATCATATCCCTTAGTCGACTTTTACGACACCCACGGGGAAGAGAGGCCGCGGTGAATTGTATTTTTATTCCGTCATGTAGTATATATAAAAGAAAGCCATTTGTAATGTATAAAAAGTCTGTTGTGAGAGCGAACTCTGGTATTACGATAGGTGTATTATAGATTACAGAATTAAGAATACAATTAATATGGCCTTGGAATTGTCTAGCAGATTTGCATTGGACTATTAGTTCAAGGACCTCTTGTGAAAATGTCTATTGCATCCGTAAGAAAACATCGCCTGTGAAATGAGGGTTAGAGAGTACACTAATAAAAATGCTACATACGGTTCATTGTATATTGATGGGCAACACACTATAAAACGTCATCACTATCGGGACGGTATCCGAGTTACAAATACACCAGCTTATTACTACCTATCTAATAATAACTACAAGTCTATAAGTTGTCGTTTGGACACTACAAATCACACGCGGCCATAACCACCACCTTTACGTGTTAATTCACTTGTACGAGAGAAAGTTGACTGTACGCATCACGTTTACACTAATTATTGACACAGAAGGACTCTTCGTCGTTGAGTATGCAGATAAGCGCAGTCACTGGTAATCGGTGATGCACCTCTATGCATGTAAGCGGGAGTGTGGTCCCATGCTGGCGTGGTAGCCAACGTAGCTGATGCAGCGAAGCTGACCCATGACGTGGCATGTGGTCAAGAGAATAAATGTTCAGCAGACTCACCGGTCACGAAGTCGTTTTATTACGGGTCGCTAGTGTATTACAAAAACAAACTGAGAACTAGCGCGTTGCAGGTGGAGCTGTCACGAGAACAGAAGAAAAGTTGGGACAAGCCCTGCGCGCTTGGCGTGCGAGCTCCCTCGTGATCTTCTATGGCACGTCCGACCTTGCTCGATGACGGGAACCAAGAGAGAGAGAGAGAAAACTTCTCGTCGCAACGCTTCCTGTCATCCCCATCAAAGATGGCGTCATCCTTTTTCGAAAAAAGGAAGGTTCCTATTGGCCAGCTAGCCAAGCATAGACCAAAGCCGATCCATAAACAAATGTTATTGTGAATTACACTTGGCGATGGAATTCTGTATTTTATAAAATAATAAGATAATATGACATTGTGTGCTTATTCAATCCATCTCCTACATATAAATATCTACACAAATACTAATTGATTTGAATAGTTGATTCATGTTATCACGAATGCCATCTAGTAGCGAGGATGTGTAACTTATATTGAATTAGTTTTATCAGATGACCTAGTGCCACCTATCAGTACACCATGGATTCTATATATAAATACGTGAAGCAAAAACTTTGTACCCCTTTTTACGAAAATTACGTGGATGGACAAGTATGAAATTTGGCACAGTTGATGTATATAATGAGGAGAAGTGCATAAAACTGAAATTTCATATTATAATGAATTAGAAATGCAGTAAATTCATTAAAAAAGGCATTACGCACAATACAACGCAATCGCTACACACATACACACGTATGTCGTGTGCGCTTATACACATTTGTTTACGGTTAAAATCTTTGGTCGAACTGAATGTCAAACAATCATAATTATGATGACAATGTCTCATAGAGATTTGTGCTTATAAACTCATTTGCAAAAAAAACGGGCACCTAAGCAATGAACCATTTCAAATGTTAATATTTCTTTGTTTGATAATTATAGGTAGTTTTATCCACACAATTTGCTAAATTAATAAGAAAATAATCGTTTTCATCAGTATTTCATAAAATTTAGATACAATTTATGGGAAATAATGCTAAACCTCGCTAGTAGTGTATATTCGCTAGTAGTGCATATGCTCATGAAGTAAAAATAAAAAAGTTTTTTTGTTTGTTTTTCTTTAATAAAGTAAAAGCAGATAAATGTTTAGTATCGAGTGTGACCCCCTCTAGCTAAAATCACAGCTTGAATTCGTCTGGGCATGCTAGCGAGTATATCCCGGATACTTGCTTGCGGAATACGTTCCCACTCCGCAGTAATCACATTCTTCAGCTCTCTGATGGTCTGCGGAGCCGGGTGTACTGATCTCACACGCCGTTTCAGAACGTCCCAGACATGCTCTATGGGATTGAGGTCGGGACTTCGAGCTGGCCAATCCAAACGACGAATGCCGACCTCTTGCACATACGCATTAACATCGCGGGATCGGTGGGCGCGAGCATTGTCGTCCATAAAAATCGAGTCTTCACCTAGAGCGGCCAATGCGGGTTGTGCATGAGAAATTAGAACTTCCGTTATGTATCGATGCCCAGTCAGTGAGCCGTTTTCAATGAAGACTAACTCTGTACGATCCATTGAATTTATTCCTGCCCAAAACATAACAGAGCCCCCACCATAAGGTGTGATTTCTTCGAAACATGCCTCTGCAAAGCGTTCTCCTTGTCTTCTTAGCACTCGCCGACGTCGATCTTCACCGAACAGAGATATCCTGGCTTCATCAGAGAACAAAACCCTATTCCAATCGTCTTGAGTCCATGATTCACAATTTCTAGCGAACCTAAGCCTGTGAACTCTGTGCTCACGGAGTAATTTGGGGCCGCGGGCCGGGCGGTGACTGCGTATATTGGCAGCGAGAAGCCTCCTCCTGACCGTCCATAGACTAATATGCACATTTCTTACTTCTTGGAGGTTGTTCTTAAGATCCACATACGAAGATTTGCGATTTCTCAATGCGCGACTCACAAGAAAACGATCATCCCGTGGTTGGGTACATGGTTTTCTTCCAGAACCAGGCCTTCTCTCGACGGAACCAGTCTCCTGATATCGCTGCCAGGTCCTTTGGACTGTCGAGCGACTAACATTTAGCCTCCTAGCCACGAAACATTGGCTGCAACCCTCTTCAAGCAGCGCGATAATTTTGGTAGCTTTTACCACTTTATCTACCATTTTTGATACAGCCAAACAGCATTAAATAAAGCTGACAGTCAAGGATATGAAATTAATCGATAAAAATTGAATAAAAGTTATGAAAGTCGATGTTAACTTCTGGAACTTCGCGCCAAAAATGTAGGATAAAAAGGGGTTTTCTGTAAAAATGAACATCAAATGAAAAATTGAATTTAGAACGTACTTTTTTAAATACCACAGCATTTTTAAAACCGGCCAGTAACGTGTACAAACGATTGAAACCTTTTTGGTATTGTATCTTTTTAAATATGAATGAAAATCAAAACCGCCCGTTTTTTGTGCAAATGAGTTTATATTAGTTATTAGTGAAATGCTTGCTCAATTTACAATTATACATACATAAAATTAAAGAAAATTGTGTAGCAGAAAAATTAATTAAAATGAATTATGGTCGAATTTCGACCACACAGCGACCACTAGTTCTAATAAATAGGGTTTTTTTTTATTTCTACGTAACATTTAATAATATTGTGGTAGATAGCAATTTCTAGTTATTTCTGGAAGTTAGGAAGTTAGAGGTTTTAAACTGTATTTTTATTAAAATTATTAATTTTGATTTATTTACTTATTTTTTGTCCTTAATTGGGAAAATATCTCATTTGTACAATGGAGCTCGGTCTTGATGATTTCGCCATAAAGTGCTTTCCTGTGCCACCCGCACCTGGCGACACCAAGCCATCAAGTCGTCGGTCCACCTGGTGGAGGTGTATCCTATTCTGTGTCGTGCTATAGTTTTACTCAGCGGTTGTCGTTTTATGGAGCGATATGGTCTGCCCATTGCCATTTACCGAGCAAATTCGTAGTGGTATCGCCGAAATTTACCGATTTTATTGTGGATTTCTGTATTTACCGATACTATCTCACAAAAAAAATTCGAGCATATTCTGTTCCATAGTATTCTCAGCAACTTTTAGTTCGATTATGAGACTTAAATTTAGAAAACGCATTGCTGTGCCATTCAAATAGGTATCTATATATATAAAAGAGAAAGTGTGTGGGTATGTTCCATATAGGCTGCGAAACGGCTGGACCGATTTTAAGGAAACTTTCAGGGAATCTCCAGATTGCCCTGGCGAGTAATCCTGTAAAGTTTGGTGACGATCGGAGCACTTCTCTTTTTGAACTGTCAAATACAGCTTTTATTTACTATAATGATATTAAAATAAAATAAAGCAAAATCTATCCCGGCGAAGCGGGCTAGGTACGCTAGTATTAAATAAGAAGATCCATTTATCTTTCCAAGCAATATTTTTTAAGAAAGTCTTATTTAGATATGTGTGCACATAAATTACATTATATAGTTCCTTGCGGTGACGGAGTAAGAATACAATTCACCACCCCCTTACTTGCCTTTGGGTGTCGTAAAAGACAACTTAGGGTTAATGTTGTGTTGTTGTGTTAATGCATACAACATATGCAGCAAGAGAAAAAAAACTTAAAATTAAACCCTTTTTTTTTGTGGGTGGGCTGCAGTCGGCGCGCCTCCGCACCACTCCGTCCGGAGCGACAGAGGGGCTTAAGCACGCAACTCCCGCAACCCACCCGAAAACCACGTCACCTTCGTCGTTGGGCCGACCACCGGAGCAGGGTTACTTGACATCAGTGGTCGGCCCGACGGAATACCCCCTATTGGGGTACCCTCCCATCGACCGACGTCCCCCCCTCGGGGAAGACGTCGGTCTTTCCTCACGCGGTCTGCCTCTCGGCGGGTGACGGACTAATCCCCAGTCACATCACCCGCGGCCTCGGCTAGGGCGGCATGAGGCGCAGGTAGTTGCGCCTCCGCCGCAAAATAAAACCCTGTGACAACTCGTCTGAATGTGACGTATAATAGGTCAATTTTCCTTCCATTATGAAGGAAGCTCGAGCCCAACAGTGGGACGTATATGGGCTGAGATGATGATGAAATTATATTATTCATTATTATCATCATCCTGTTTTTATTCCAATTAGTTGATCGATGCAATATGTGCTTAAAGTTTTAGCAATAATCATATGACCATTTCTTTGATATTGATATTGGTCTAATATGATTAAATATCATCTAGTAACTGTGAGCCGTCCGGGTTGCGACAAAAAATAATACCATGACTCCTTCCTTTCCTTTTCCCTGCGTATTGCCAAATCGATTCAGGGATGTAAGTAGTGCAACGGGAGAAAATCTATATATAAAACCTAATGTCAAACTCTCTGATCAGCACAGTAAAATTGATCAATTTCTCTTATATGTCATTATCGTTATCCTACGCTTACGCTTTTTCATAGTATATTGCAAAAATTGTGGTAATGATTTTATGACCGGTCAGACCAGACTGCATCAGATAGAGTTGGCCCAGGATCGATGTAAAGCCGGCTATAAAATTTTCTTTTATGACACCTACGACCAATGTAAAGGTTGGTTGTATTTATAGCCGCTACCTCATAACAGTTTTTATTATAATCATATCGCCAGTGTTTATATACATAAATATTGACCAGACTAAATCGGAAAGACAAGCAATAGGCTCACCCTCTATTACCAAGGACTATTGCTATTACAGTATACATGTCCCAATGTAAGGGTGGTATAACGTCTCCGAGCTTAACCTTTGGCAGATCGAGATGTTAAATAATTATGAAAACTCGCGTTGTTAGTTTTAATTATATACAATCTGATTCTCATGTGAAAAATATAAGATATCACTACACCTTGTTGTCCTTTGGGCGTCATAAAATCGGCTGTGTTCACCAGAAATAATGACTAGTAACACTTTAGAAAACTTATCCACCTGCTAATTGTGGCCGTTAAGCCATTAATTACCGCCCATCGTGAGGCAGACAGCTGGGGCTGAGTGATGAAAGAAGGAGAAATAAACGCGTTAACACATTTAATTAATTTTATTGAAGAATTGAAAATCGAAATCCTATTTACATTGAAATCATAATGTTCGGCAGTGATATTCGTTACAAATAATCAGGTTTTATAACTGCTTACTTGCATTAAAATGTTCAGTATGGATGCACGCTGAGAGCTCTGGGATACAAGCCTGAGTAACCGGTTACCACGGGTGTGGAATAAGCAGAAACTAAGGGTGCCGTGTAGGTGGAGACCACGGGACTTGTATAGGATACAGGTGATACAACTGAGCTGTAAGTCAAGGGAGTGACAACGGAACGCTTACGCAGGTGATGATAAGGTCCGAGAGCCTTGGCGGTGTAATGTGCAGCGCGGGCAGCAACTACCTCAGGTGTGTCGAGGGGAACTCCGTTGACGGCGTCGAGGACTACAGCGGGCTGGTGAGGAGCTTGCGACAGAGTGGTGTAGGCTGGTACAACAGCAGGCGCGCCGTATACTGAGGCACCGTAGACAACAGGTGAACCATGGAGTACGCTGGAGCTGTACTGAGATACCGAGCTGACCCCCGGTACTACAGCGCTGTAAGCCACAGGCGCTACTAAGCTAGGCTTGGCCGCCGCCATCGCCGCCACGGAGAGTAACATCACCAGCTTCAACATTGTGCTCTGTGATGTTGTCGAACTGAGGAAGTTGGATCAACTGATGCTGTACTCAATTGCGTGGATCCTTATATATTGAGCGTATAACCGATACTCATTATCGATTACAAATGTGTTAGAATAACCTTCAAAACAACTATCCAGATTGATATTTAAGTCAAGTCATAATTGACAATGACTTGAGAGTTTTTGTTATGAGTGATTAGCTTCCGGAACTAGTTGACATCTATAATTATAGAAAAGGCAGCGTATGACGAGTTGAATGTCAAAAATAATTTTGGAAGTAATTACTTTTGAATGTTCCAGACTCTCTTAGAGCCTGTTCTTTAGCAATTTTAAGTAATTTAAATGGTTTTTTTTTTGGTCTGTGTGGTGACGGAATAAGAATACTATGCGCCACTCCCTATTTTGCTGTCAGCTGCTGTTAAAAGACGACTAACGGATGCAATACACATATAACATCAATAGAAGAACTCAGGAGAAAACCTTATACCAGGCTATCTGACCAGTGTGGTACCATCATCATCTCGGTACATAACATCCCGCTGTTGGGCTTGAGCCTCCTCCATAGTGGGAGGGAATTGACCTACTGTACCACGCTAGTCAGGCGGGCTGGTACAGGGTTTTTATTTCGAGTTATTCATCTCTTGTAGTCTATTGCTATCTTATTGTGTCTTTTAATCGTCTCTTACCACGGGTAAGAAAAGGGGATGGTGAATTGTACTCTTACTCTGTAACCACACGTACGTATGATTTAATAAACCCAATTTCTCTTCTATGCCGGATGGTGTATAAGTCAACGAAAAAACAGACAAGCATTTTGTTGCCATCGATAAGCTCACCTTAGTAGGAAGATTGAAACTGATTTCCAATAGGTGTGAATTTTAGTCGCACGTGGGCTAATAATTTTTCATTCATCATTGAGATTTTATAAATAACCTAACATATTAAATGCTAAATGTTAGTAATTTACTTAATTAATTTTAGTCACCATTGATAAAATATATCTATCATTGTTCATTGTGTCCAAATAAAAGGAATTAAGAACATAATCGCTGTGTTTAGCAGATCGGTTGGCGATCAGTGGCGGCTGGTGGGTCATCAAGGTGGTGGTGCACTTTACTTGCTCGCTAAGTATTAAGATCAGAAATTGCAATGGAATAACAATTTACGTAAAAAACGTTTTTTTCTATACTTTTTGAACGCATATGTAATGCGTTTGTAAGTGTACTTGCAAAGAAAAATATTTTCTTTTTGTTTTTCACACTTCAAAAAATATTTAAAAAAAAAAAATATTTTTGCTGTGTGGTAGCGGCTTCGAATACTACCAACCCTTGCTTTGCTCGTGGGTGTCGTAAAAGGCGACTAAGAGCCCTAGATTGACCCGGACCAACTCCATCTGGTACCATTTGGGTCAACGATTAGATTCCCAAGGAGGGTTGACGTCAGGCAGGCGGCTGGTCATAAAAGTCATTGCCGAAACTTTTTGCAATATGTCAAAACAAATGACATATTGCGTCGACCCCAAGTAATTGGGATAAGAGCAAGCTGATGATGATGACTTCAAAAAATATTTATAAAAGAGGGCCTTGGCGGTCCCGCCAATTTATATCAACTTTATTTTGAAAAGTTTTGTTATTGTCTATTTAATATATATATATATATGTGTGCTCATTTTCACTCACTCCACAACTGTATACGTAGTATAAAATAGAACTAAGACCAAAATAAAAAAAAAAAAAACAATTAATGTAAACTAACCATATTTATCGCGTCACAGATATATCGAAACTATACCTACTTACTGTATTACTTAACAAGACGTCATCGACGAATTTCGTCGAAAGTCGCGTTCTGTCGGCAATATTCGGTTCGGCCGTGCGGCGTACGGGAATAGTCTCATTTTTCAGTATATTTCTATGAACTATCTTCTGTCTCACGCGCCAGGCGTTTTAACTCATATCTAATTCAAGTTGTATGGACAGTCCCCGTGCGCTCGCCTAAGCGCACGAGATTTTTTTTACAGAGAAAATAAGTTTTAATAGTTTAGTAAGCGCTTAAAATGTTTCGTCATAATTTGAAATTCTATTTGTTATATGTTTTTGTATCTTCAAAGAATAAATATTATTATGGTAATTTAAAAATAAAGATAAAGTAACATTTTGTAATTTTTAAATCTTTTGATTTGGTGGTTCAGCGTACGAGCGCAGTTAAGGTACAGCCGCCACTGTTGGCGATTGCATCTACATTAATAGCTAAACACTTATTTTTTGGGTAGGCTATGAACAGCTCACACTCCGTCCATTCAATCCAGGGGTACGTCAAAGTGGTACATGGCACAATAATCCACTGTATTTCCTCACCTTCACTATTGGACTGACCACTGGTACGGAGTTCCTTGTCTTCCGTGGTCAGTAGGGCGAGAAACCTTTTCGGGTACCGTCCCTCCCTAACGCCCCTTTCAAGACGTCGCTCACTCTTACGCGATCAGCCTCTCTGCAGATGACAAACTATTCTCCGGTCCAGTTACCCGTGGTCTCGGCTATAAAGTCAGTTTTTATAATTCTATGGATAAGTATAGGGTGGTACTACAACATTATTTTCAATTGGATAGAGCTGCCTTGCAGAAGTGAACGACCACGTCCAAGTTCATGGGACTGTCGACAATTGTGTCGATACTAATTAGTTATTTAAAGTTTTTGTTATAGTATACAATAAGGAAGTTCTATTTTTATCTAAATTGGTATATTTATCGTAATTGTAAACAAAAAAGAATACAAAGCATTCATGAGAACTGCGGACGGAAGAGAAAGCTTAAAACTATGATTAATGGAAAGGTTTATTTATATTTTAATTGTCGTATTGAAGTCATCATCATCACAGCTCATATACGTCCCACTGTTGGGCTTAGGCCTTCTCCACAACGGGAGGGCAATTAAACTACTATATCACGCTGGTAAGACATATGGCATCCATGTGGTGACGGAGTAAGAATACAATTCTCTATCTTGCCCGTGGATGTCGTAAAAAACGACTAAGGGATATAATAAGCATATAGCATCTGCACGAGAAAGAAAACTCGAAATAAGTAAATAAGAATAGTAGATCAATTCCCCTTCCATTATGGAGGCGACCTAAGCCCAACAGTGGGATATATATAGGCTGAGACGATGATGATGATGAAAACATGTTAGTATAGAGTTTTATTTCGAGCTTTTCTTGAATTTTAGGGAGAATATAAACGGAAGCGTTGGAAGGGGAAATTAAGTTGGATATTTCACATCCAAATCGGAAATGTCCTTAAAACAGTCCAGATTATAAGTAACCTAAACCAAAGATGCATGATGAGATTAATGAATGGAGTAATGAGTGGAGGAGACGAAAATGGTATATCAAGATCGTAACAAGCGGAGGAAGTGATTTTTGCCCTTGTAAGTAAAAGGCGTGAATATCTGTATGTATGTATGTTATATGCATACTATATCCCTTATTCGTCTTTTACGGTACCCATGGGCAAGAAAGGGCGTGGTGAATTGTATTTTTATTCCATCATCACACGCAGAGTATTGAAATAATTAATCATTAATAATTTCGTCATCATTAGCCGAACCTCATTTAGTTAGTTGAAGTAAATAATAATAAAATTGTAAATTTAGTATTTTCAACTCCTCATCATCATCATCATCATCACAGCTAATATACGCCCCACTGCTGGGCTCGGGCCTCCTTCATAATGGGAGGGAAATTGATCTACTATACCACGCTAGTCAGTCGAGTTGGTGTAGGGTTTTGTTTCAAGTTTTCCTTTTCTTGCACAGTTGTTATGTGCATAACCTTTAGTCGTCTTTTACAACACCCACAATTAAGGTGGTGAATTGTATTCTTACTCCGTCACCACACGGACTTTTTTAACTCGCTCATTTAATTATCTGCTCATAAATTTCCTTATCAATCAAATACTGATAGGGGAGAGGCATCTTCAGAACGCTTTTTTTACTGCCGATTTTATTCGAATAAAAGGGCGCATTTTAGACTTTGCTATTTCTATATCGACTGTAATTTATTATAAGAGAATTCGAAATAAAACCCTATAAAACATGTTTAACCAGCGTAGCATAGTAGGTCAATTCCCTCCCACTGCGGAGGAGGCACGAGCTAACTCATTTTATAGATGCCATTTGGTTAGAGACATCGTACGGAATTTTACAATCGCTAAACTATAAAACCATACCGTTGAACGAGCCAAGTCATATTCCAATGTTATTCGTATATCTAACAAAAACACAAATCTATTTTTAACGTTGTCATATTGAATCAAAGCCTTTTGGACACCATATGGCTTAATTTTTTTTTTATATTATGACTATTTATAATAACTATTTTCCGTGTGGTGACGGACTAAGAATACAATTCACCATCTTTATTTTTGCCTGTGGGTGACGCATAGAACGATTAAGGGATATGCAGATAACATTTATGCAAGAGAAAATTCAAAATAAAATCCTATATCAACCCGTCTGACTAGCGTGGTCAATTTCCCGAATTTCTTGCAGAAGGCTCGAGCTCAGTGACGTATACGTAAGTTGTAGTGACTATAATGGTTATAACACATAAAAAAATGACAATTGTTAAATTAAAACGGCATAAATGTCTAAATAATGTTATTATTTAAATCTAGCTGTATCGGCAGCTTCGTTAATGTGAATTATATGTATTTTAATTCCTCTGGTCGTGTCTGACCGTGGTCCCTAAATATAGAACTTATAACTAAGCTAAGTAGGGAAGGAAAGTTTTCGAGTTCCGATCACATATCGTATGATGCAGCGTAGGGCGCCCTTCCCTCACCAGATGGAAAAACGACTTGGTGAAAGTTGCTAAGAGTCGTTGGAAGTGGGTGGCATAGTACTACACTTTGTGGCGAACTATGAGGAAGGTTTATGCTCAGTAGTGGACGGTAAAAGCCTGACGCCACAAACTCTGAACAAAAGAGAATATAATAATGGAATTATTTGAAATTGATCGCAACTCCAATAGATCCTAAGGCATTGTTTTTAGGGTTCCGTACCCAAAAGGTAAAAACGGGACCCTATTACTGAGACTTCGCTGTCCATCCGTCCGTCTGTAACCAGGCTATATCTCAAGAACGGTGATAGCAAGACAGTGGAAATTTTCACAGATGATGTATTTTTATTGCCGCTATAACAACAAATATTTATAAAAATTAAATAAATATTTAAGGGGGGCTCCCATACAACAAACTTGATTTTTTTTGTTCAATATCGATAATGGCAATAGGGAGGCACTTGTTTACCTAGTCAATGGTACGGAACCCTTCGTGCGCGAGTCCGACTCGCACTTGGCCGATTTTTATTTTAGTGACCTAAGACAATTTTTTACATTATTAATTTTAAAAAATTAAGGGAATAGGGTCGAAGCATCAGTTGGATGGTTTCAAAGTCTATAACGATTATACACTCATTTGCAAAAAAAACGGGCACCTAAGCAATGAACCATTTCAAATGTTAATATTTCTTTGTTTGATAATTATAGGTAGTTTTATCCACACAATTTGCTAAATTAATAAGAAAATAATCGTTTTCATCAGTATTTCATAAAATTTAGATACAATTTATGGGAAATAATGCTAAACCTCGCTAGTAGTGTATATTCGCTAGTAGTGCATATGCTCATGAAGTAAAAATAAAAAAGTTTTTTTGTTTGTTTTTCTTTAATAAAGTAAAAGCAGATAAATGTTTAGTATCGAGTGTGACCCCCTCTAGCTAAAATCACAGCTTGAATTCGTCTGGGCATGCTAGCGAGTATATCCCGGATACTTGCTTGCGGAATACGTTCCCACTCCGCAGTAATCACATTCTTCAGCTCTCTGATGGTCTGCGGAGCCAGGTGTACTGATCTCACACGCCGTTTCAGAACGTCCCAGACATGCTCTATGGGATTGAGGTCGGGACTTCGAGCTGGCCAATCCAAACGACGAATGCCGACCTCTTGCACATACGCATTAACATCGCGGGATCGGTGGGCGCGAGCATTGTCGTCCATAAAAATCGAGTCTTCACCTAGAGCGGCCAATGCGGGTTGTGCATGAGAAATTAGAACTTCCGTTATGTATCGATGCCCAGTCAGTGAGCCGTTTTCAATGAAGACTAACTCTGTACGATCCATTGAATTTATTCCTGCCCAAAACATAACAGAGCCCCCACCATAAGGTGTGATTTCTTCGAAACATGCCTCTGCAAAGCGTTCTCCTTGTCTTCTTAGCACTCGCCGACGTCGATCTTCACCGAACAGAGATATCCTGGCTTCATCAGAGAACAAAACCCTATTCCAATCGTCTTGAGTCCATGATTCACAATTTCTAGCGAACCTAAGCCTGTGAACTCTGTGCTCACGGAGTAATTTGGGGCCGCGGGCCGGGCGGTGACTGCGTATATTGGCAGCGAGAAGCCTCCTCCTGACCGTCCATAGACTAATATGCACATTTCTTACTTCTTGGAGGTTGTTCTTAAGATCCACATACGAAGATTTGCGATTTCTCAATGCGCGACTCACAAGAAAACGATCATCCCGTGGTTGGGTACATGGTTTTCTTCCAGAACCAGGCCTTCTCTCGACGGAACCAGTCTCCTGATATCGCTGCCAGGTCCTTTGGACTGTCGAGCGACTAACATTTAGCCTCCTAGCCACGAAACATTGGCTGCAACCCTCTTCAAGCAGCGCGATAATTTTGGTAGCTTTTACCACTTTATCTACCATTTTTGATACAGCCAAACAGCATTAAATAAAGCTTTGACAGTCAAGGATATGAAATTAATCGATAAAAATTGAATAAAAGTTATGAAAGTCGATGTTAACTTCTGGAACTTCGCGCCAAAAATGTAGGATAAAAAGGGGTTTTCTGTAAAAATGAACATCAAATGAAAAATTGAATTTAGAACGTACTTTTTTAAATACCACAGCATTTTTAAAACCGGCCAGTAACGTGTACAAACGATTGAAACCTTTTTGGTATTGTATCTTTTTAAATATGAATGAAAATCAAAACCGCCCGTTTTTTTTGCATGCAAATGAGTTTATATTTTAAAATCTACAATCTCTTTGGAGAATACCTACTCTGAAGAACTGATTGACTTGGTACCATCATCACACTTTTACCATCATCTCACTCGACATCGTAGCAGGTCTCACATATTTCACCTGGGAACATTATGGTCTTTAAATGAACGTTGCCAGTGATCATATCTTTTACGAACGTGCAGGCTCTGGTATGAACTACCTGCTGCTGTGTTTTCTGAGCGCTATGACATGTCGTTCTTTAAACGAGATTATGAAGAGCAGAGTCCCTCTGATGACGAAGTAAGTTTACACTCCACCACTCGCTATCTTGCCTATGGAAGTTGTAAAAGAGGACTAGTGGATATAATGCGCATAGAAAATCTACGTAAGGGAATGAAAACATTTAAAGCCCTGTACCAAATTGTCTGACCAGCATGGTATAGTAAGGTCAATATCGCTCCTATTGTGGGGTAGGCTCGAGCCCTGCAGTGGGACTTATATGAGCCGTGATAATGATGACGAAGAAGAAGAGTGCATTCCTTTCAGTAAGCCACAATCCTGTTCCTGGTAAAGGTCCATGTGCGGCAGTATCGCTTACCATCAGGTATGCTGCTTACTTGTATACCACTATCAGGAATAAAAAACAAAGCGGACGTCTATATTTTTTTTATTGTGTTCTGTATATGTATATTAGAGAAGGAGTGTTTGTCATTGACATTTAATTTTATAGGTAAGTATAATAATGCTTGTGTTGATATAATCGGCCGTATTTAAATGTATGTCATACAGATAATCAGAGCGTGCAGAAATTCACAGATCATGAAACTTGCATCTAATATTTAATATGTTAAATGATTTCACGTAGGTATTATTTGCACAAGGCTGACCAAGGAAATGAGGTTAAGGTCGTTCAACCATCAATAAATTAGCAGTACCTTTGTATATTTTTTTTTAACTATTATAGGTTCTTAAGTTTTGTATAATTTTTTTAACTATTATATTGTAGGTATTATATATTATAGGTTATCGAATGGCGATAACGTATCGGACGACGCAGGGTAGGAGGCAGCCCCAATCTAGGTAATCTCACGGAAGGAAGCGGCGGATCGTGTGCGAGTAGAGCTCCTATTCGGCGACACGTTCCGCCGCCGGCGACTCGGGCGGCGCAGGCGCGAGTATCTGCGCCTAATGCCGCCCTAGCCGAGGCCGCGGGTGATCGGACCGGGGAATTGTCCGTCACCCGCAGATAGGCTGACCGCGCGACGGCTAACGACGTCCTAGGACGTCGAGAGGTGAGGTTACCCGAAAGGGTATTCCGTTGGGCCGACCACTGACAACAAGTCACATCTGCTCCGGTGGTCGGCCCAACAACGA
The DNA here is from genome assembly GCA_032191425.1 of Lymantria dispar. NCBI lineage: Eukaryota > Metazoa > Arthropoda > Insecta > Lepidoptera > Erebidae > Lymantria > Lymantria dispar. The sequence goes on from CM063457.1 coordinate 24,729,267, forward strand.
GGTGACGTGGGTACGGGTGGGTTATGGGCCCGCGCGCCGTCCTTTTATCGCCCCGGACGCACTGGACCGCGCGTGCGCTTACCATAGCCCACCCATAAAAAAAAAAAAAAGAGGCCCAATCTAGGTGGACCGATGACCTGGTGAAATTTTCTGGGCGTCGTTGGATACTCGGCGGACGGCGATAAGCTGAATTGATAAATGATGATTATAGACTTTTATAGCCTTCTCCGCGTGGTGACGGAGAAAGAATACAATTCCCCACCGAAATAAAACTCTGTACCAAAACACGTCTGACCAGCCTGCTATAATAGGTCAATTTCCCTCCCATCCTGGAGGAGGTTCGACCCTAACAGTGAATCGTATATGGGCTGAGATGTTAATGATGATTATAGCCAAAGGACAATAACTGCTAATATTATATTCAATGTTTCGATTCTCTTGAGGTCAGACATGGAAAAGGATTTTATTCTAAGAGATACGATCGTAATGAAATCCAACGTTGCACGTATTCGCACTACCCTGCGGCGGACTTCGTACTGCCTAAGAGACGATTCTTCAACTTTTTAGTATTTTTAATACTTATTTGATTTACAATTGGACCCGGTAGGTGGCGCTGCTGTCGATTTCAAGGAGAATTCCTTTTACTTTATTTGAACAGAACGTCTGCTGGGTCAGCCAGTATATCGTTATATATAAATTTCTTGTCACACGTACACAAGAAAATTATATACATTTTATATTTTATACACATCTTTATATATATACATATATATATATATATATATATATATATATATATATATATATATATATATATATATATATACATATATATATTATACATATATATATATATATATATATATATATATGTATATATATATATATATACATACATATATATTTATATATATATATATATATATATATATATATATATATATATACATATATATATATATATATATATATATTAAGGTGTGCCAAAAAAAAGTTTTAATTTTTTTTTTCTTAGCTACTACGAAAATATCGTCCAAGATGACGAAAAAGAAATCCTGGTAGAGTTTCAGCACTTAATATTAATATTAAGAGGTCGCTCATTGTGATTTTTGATTTCCCATTTAAATAACATAGGAATTTTTATTTTTTATTGTTTGGATATTTTTGATGCACTCGAACGAATTAATATCTCGTAAAAATCAATACATATTCTTGTAGAAAATTTAACGATCTACAAAAAAGGTCTGAAACGATTTTTTGCTAAATTGACTCGTTTAAAAGTTATTCGAGGTTAAAGTCTAACCTCAAATAGCTGAGGATAACTTTTACAATTTCTTATACTCTATCACAAAATAATGACTCGAAAACATGAAATATCTTAGTTTTCGTAAATATTATCGAGTTTTTTTTTATTACATGTAAATAATGCCATAGAAGTGGCGCTATGATCGACAACTTCAGTGATTTTAGTGGTAAAATACAAAAAAAGTAATAAGTTGACTTAAAATAACGAATTAACATTTATTTGACATAATCAAATTTATAATCTTTACAGTACTGCCAACTTCGTTATTACAAAATGTCGTTTTAACGCTTTTTATTTGAATCGTGCTGATTCACATGAAATTTTCTCTACGAAATTATCAAAAAAAAAAAAACGCTATAAGATTTACGAAAACTATGATATTTCATGTTTTCGAGTCATTATTTTGTGATAGAGTATAAAAAATTGTAAAAGTTATCCTCAACTATTTGAGGTTGGACTTTAACCTCGAATAACTTTTAAACGAGTTAATTTAGCAAAAAATCGTTTCAGACCTTTTTTGTAGATCGTTAAATTTCCTACAAGAACATGTATTGATTTTTACGAGATATTTGTTCGTTCGAGTGCATCAAAAATCCAAACAATAAAAAAAAAATCCTATGTTATTTAAATGGAAAATCAAAAATCACAATGAGCGACCTCTTAATATTAATATTAAGGGCTGAAACTCTACTAGGATTTCTTTTCCGTCATCTTGGACGATATTTTCGTAGTAGCTAAGAAAAAAAAATAAAAGTTTTTTTGGCACACCTTAATATATATACATATATTTCTTGTGTACGTGTGTATGTCACTGAACTCCTCCTAAATGGCTGGACCGATGTTTAAGAAATTTTTGTTGAAAAAAAAAAATTGCGTTTAGGAGCAGTTTAGTGACATACACACGTACACAAGAAAAATATATACAGGGTGCATCAGGTTATGAGGCAACTGGTTTAAAGGGAGCTAGGCAATGGTAGTAGGAACCCATGAAAAAAATTTGAACGTAAAATATCGATTCGTTAAGGAATTAGAGACATGTAAATTTTTCAATTTTTCCATCGCTTTTTCGTGTAAATCTGATTGAAATGTATAAAGTCAATGATACTTAATACGCAACATATTCATACTTTGTTAAATGCTCATTAGAAATTGAATTAATCAATGATTACATTCACATAAGCAAGACAAACTTTGCTTTATAACAGCTGATCGGCCTATAACCGTTGACCGCTCGCGTTGTACTTACGATGAAATTGAAACGTTTGCGGAATTCTAGGTATGAATGAATGAAATTATACTGTCGAAGCTTTACATGCCTACATGTATTCTGTCTGTACATGCCTACATAATACGTAACATTTAAAGTATAGACTCTTAGACACATTTTTTTGAAATCACTATAACTTTTATATTATATTGTTTTTTGTATAATATACATTCTAATTATGATCTATGACCGTTAAACTACAACATACACGAACAGTTGCCCCATAACCTGATACATATAGCGATAGCGCCACTTCTATGGCATTATTTACATGTAATAAAAAAAAACTCGATAATATTTACGAAAACTATGATATTTCATGTTTTCGAGTCATTATTTTGTGATAGAGTATAAGAAATTGTAAAAGTTATCCTCAACTATTTGAGGTTGGACTTTAACCTCGAATAACTTTTAAACGAGTTAATTTAGCAAAAAATCGTTTCAGACCTTTTTTGTAGATCGTTAAATTTCCTACAAGAATATGTATTGATTTTTACAAGATATTAGTTCGTTCGAGTGCATCAAATATCCAAACAATAAAAAAAAAATTCCTATGTTATTTAAATGGGAAATCAAAAATCACAATGAGCGACCTCTTAATATTAATATTAAGGGCTGAAACTCTACCGGGATTTCTTTTCCGTCATCTTGGACGATATTTTCGTAGTAGCTAAGAAAAAAAAATAAACGTTTTTTTTGGCACACCTTAATATATATACATATATTTCTTGTGTACGTGTGTATGTCACTGAACTCCTCCTAAATGGCTGGACCGATGTTTAAGAAATTTTTGTTGAAAAAAAAAAATTGCGTTTAGGAGCAGTTTAGTGACATACACACGTACACAAGAAAAATATATACAGGGTGCATCAGGTTATGAGACAACTGGTTAAAAGGGAGCTAGGCAATGGTGGTAGGAACCCATGAAAAAAATTTGAACGTAAAATATTGATTCGTTAAAGAATTAGAGACATATAAATTTTTCAATTTCTCCATCGCTTTTTCGTGTAAATCTGATTGAAATGTATAAAGCTAATGATACTTAATACGCAACATATTCATACTTTGTTAAATGCTCATTAGAAATTGAATAAATCAATGATTACATTCACATAAGTAAGACAAACTTTGCTTTAAAACAGCTGATCGGCCTATAACCGTTGACCGCTCGCGTTGTACTTACGATGTCATTGAAACGTTTGCGGAATTCTAGGTATGAATGAATGAAATTATACTGTCGAAGCTTTACATGCCTACATATATTCTGTCTGTACATGCCTACATAATACGTAACATTTAAGGTATAGACTCTTAGACACATTTTTTTGAAATCACTATAACTTTTATATTTTATTGTTTTTTGTGTAATATACATTCTAATTATGATCTATGACCGTTAAACTACAACATACACGAACAGTTGCCCCATAACCTGATACACCCTATATATATAAAGATATATAAATACAGATTAACTTACAATTAATTGTAATGTTCTGCTCCAGTAACTTCTCAAAGACCTTCAGTATCAAACTGGTAGTTTGCCAATCTCTTTTTCAAAAATATTAGTCACAAATATTTATATATTTCTTATCTGTTATATTAGTTTCAGCCTCTTATGAGATGTAAGCAGATAAAAAAGTGAGAAAGAAGAAAAGAGGCATGCAAGAATGTAGAAGATGTGTAGCTGATAGAGTATAATTATGTGGAATAGGATTGATAGTACCGATAAACGACCTATATTTCAATCCATCTGCCAAATTGATGTCCACCGTCCACTGTTAGTGGAGCGGATGTCTTTCTGTCCTTCATATTGATTAAGGGGAGTTCTGACTGCTCTAGTGGTAACTTGTGATCGGGTCCCAATTGTAAGATCTAGTCCAGCCATAAACATTTGTATTATATTTGAGAATTTTATTTTATCGGTGATCGAATAACATCACACTAGAGCTAATATTTATTAAACATATTGTATACACTCTTACAAAAATCTGTCAGTCCGTTATCGCGGAGTGCCTCTAAACATGAGATGGCAAGTGGCAAATTATTTGGAGAGGGGCAACGTGAACCGAGTAGGATGTTATGCAACAGAGGTCGGTCTATGGCAAGAGATAGAAAACTCGAAATGAAACCCTATACATGTTTCGACGTCCCGGGACATGGACGTCGAGAGGTGAGGGTACCCGAAAGGGTATTCCATCGAGCCGGCCACTGACGACAAGTCACCCTGTTCCGGTGGTTGGCCCAACAACGAAGGCGACGTGGGTACGGGTGGGTTATGGGCTCGCGTGCCGTCATTTCGCCGCCCCGGACGGAATGGACCGCGTGTGCGCTTAACATAGCCCACCCATAAAAAATAAATAAAAAGAAATACCAACATGTACCAGCTAATTTCACTCCACAATAGTAGAGTAAGATCCTAGTAGTGGGACGTATATGAGCTGTGATTATGGTGAAGGATTAATTAGGTGCATTTATTTCGTTATTTTAAAATATCGAAGCACGTTTTTACCATATCCCTCATTTTATAATCATATAATCCTCATCGCAGCCCATATACATACATGCCACTGTTAGGCTCGGGCCTCCTCAATGCGATGGAATTTGACCTTAATATACCATGCTGGTCCGACATATTGATATAGGGTTTTATTTCGAGTTTTCCTTCTCTTGCACAGGTATGTGCATATTATATTTCTTAGTCGTCTTTTTCGACATCCATGGGTTAGAGTGGTGGTGAGTTGTATTCTTACTCCGTCACCACACAGAACAATAACGTTTTAAATTATAATCATATGACTGATGATAGAATTATAATCATATGACTCCACCGAATCGTGGAGGTTAATTATTAAACGTTTTACAATCTTTTATTTTTCGCAAGGGGTTGTGAAAAGCGGCTGATTGATTATCGGAAAAATGATTAGTAATCTTGACATTTATAACACTTACTCCGTTTGAAAACCTTGTCAAGCGTGACATATTGCATTAGTGGACTTTGATAAACTGTTGGATGGATAAATCGATAAATTGTATGAATATCCAAATCTTCGGTATCGTTATAATCGACTTCAGAGCAACAAAATTCTTAGAATTAATTTTGCAGTAAAATATTTGCATTTCTACACTAACCACAACTTCCTAGACGACAAAAAAATATAATATAATTGCTTTATTTTTATAATTTAAAGGTCCTACATTTTTTGAACTGAAGGCCACTAGAGTTACTGGAGCGAGAAAATAAATGCGTTTAATACAGAACATACTTCTTTGCTTCGGTGTAGTGATATAATGCGTCCGTTTATCGTAAAGTCGCAAATTAGATTCCTGATTTGGACACTCAGGTTTTTTTTAATGACAACTTCAATACTTGCACTATGGAAATAATTCTTGTATTACGGGTACCTTACAAACATATAATTAACGGATACAAATCACACCCAAAGTCTGCACAACTATTTAGAAAATCGCACACAGTATTGCCCCGCGTGGAAATCGAAACCACGACACTGATTGCGTAGAACGACATCTTCTACTTTGCCATCTGTGTAACCAGTTTTGTAAGATAATTTTTAGTAGACGAATAATGTTTATAACAATATGGCATGAGCCGGGAGTCTCAGAAATAAGGGCGACAAATAATAAGTTTGAATATTCTATCTTTGGACCATGCGTTAAGGAACTAAGGATAAGATATACCTTTCTTTCCCGAAAGTATGTTATGACTAAGGGACAAAATACAATAACCTTACTACATGATAAGGCAAACTTGAATTAAAGAAAAAAACGATTTACTCTAACCCGTTTGGTTAGAATAATATAGAGGCTATTATCGATACACTTTGGGAGAGGACAGTGTTTTATGTGAATTATAGAAAACAAAGACTTCTACCAACATTGCAAATAAATTATGGGCTTGAGGTAAGTCCTTCTTAGGAAATCTATTCTAAGCTAACCACCAAATTTAAGGAATCGGTAACGATGTTGAACTCAGTTATGGCAAAGCACGCAACCCTTCCGTCCTCTCTGATGATTCAGACGGAGTGTCTCTTGAGATAACCTGTGTTTAAGGCACATCATTCCAAAGGGAAAGCATGTATCGATTTCTAATTCTATTATACTATAAATATTCTTCTTTATTAGCTTAAGCTTTTATAAATTCGATAAGAGTTTCTTTTATAAGCCTCCAACAAAATGGCGGAGGAAATTAATCTAGTATTAGTAAGATTCACAACATAATTGACTTACCGTAATAAGTCGTTTGGTGACAGGTAGAGAGTACAATTTTATTTTCCCATGGCTGTAGTGAAAACCGTCGGAAGCATTACTAGGAAATTGAGCAGTACTTAGTAGTTTTATGAGAAAGTCGTAATATCATACCAACTACGATCGCTAATTTATCACACGTGGCGAATATGGTCTTCTTCCCGTGAGGCGGCCTATGTTTAAAAAATGAGGTTGAAGATGATGACTTGTGGCTAATTAGGCTTACGTGCAATAGTGAGAAACAGTGGAGAGCTAAGCTTGAGAAGAATAAGAAAAGTTGTCACGTGCCTATCTGTATTTTATTATTTCATCCATCCATCCATTCATAACCTTATCGATTGCTATAGTATTTTCGTGAATAAGGAATAACGCTGCTATTATCACGATGTACTAGCAGTTCGGCCAAGGCAGTTAGTATTAAGTGTTTTTCACGATAGCTTTACTTTCTGCTACCATACTCTATGTTTTTTTTAGCAGTCGATGCACACTATCCATTCCATCCGGGGCGACGACCCATCACCGTTCGGTTGATCACTGGTACGAATCTTTGACGTCCTTACCATAGTACTCCCGTAGCTAATTTTTTTAAGACTCAAATTGGAAAGTAAGGGCTGATGATACATTATCTTCTTAAACCGTTACTACACAAGGAACTGGGCAATTGACGTCTTCTACCACGCTGGTCAGGTAGTGATATAGGGTCCTATTTCGAGTTTAACTTCTCTTGCATAAATGTTGTGTGCATATCACATACCTTAGTCATCTTTTACGACACCCAGGGCAAGACATGGTGAACTGTATTCTTACTCCGTTACCACACGGAAAAAAGATATAATAAATCAAAACAATATATGAAATTATAATAATCGTTTTTCTGCTCTTTTTTTGCATTTTCCTTAAAAGAATTGTTGCAGACTAACCTTCTGTTTAACAATTTTTAATATTATCGACAAAAAAGGTGTTTGCAATAATAATAATATGCTAATTAGTGAGGGTTAACGTATAAAAGGATCCTTCGCAGTAAATGAGGCATCAGTTGATTCTCAGTTCAACGAAAATACAGACTACAATGTTGAAGTTCGTGGTATTGTTCTCCGTGGTGGCGATGGCCGTCGCCAACCCTAGTGCGTGGTTGCCTTTGGCACACAACGCCGTTGTACCTAGCGTAACCAGTATCTCGGCGTACGACACCAGCATAGTTCACCCATCACCCGTTTATACCGCCGTAGTGCCTGCTGCGCATTTAGTGTACCCCACTGGCCTATGGAACACTGGTCTTCATCATCTGAAGAAGCGCTCCCTTGCTCTAGCTCCTGCCGTATCTTACAGTTCCGTCCTAGGACCTAACTACTATAATCCTTGGAGTTATGGTTATTATGGCTCTCGTTACGCCTCACCCTGGCTTGGTTACGGCTATGCTGCCGCTTACCCCAGGGCCCTCAGCGTACACCCCTATTAGACAATTATGTTATTGCATATGATCTAATTGACTCTGTAATATAAACTGGCTAAAATAAATGTTATAGAATTTTTAACTGGGTTATGTTTTCATCACCATCATCATCATCATCTCAATAGATAACTCTCACTTTTGCGTTTAAACAAATTAAAAGAAACTTTTAAGAGTGGTAGGACCACACTGTCGACAGTTATCTATCTACAGTCGCGGGCCGGTCCGTCCGGGATAGTACCACACTCTCGCAGAATATCGACGTCTGAGGAGTAGCAATTAGTTACTGCGCTTCATTCGGTGAGCGAGAGAGCCGGAAGCCCAACTTTCTGAGGGTGTTTGCATGTGTAGGGTTTTGGTGGTGCCCTTGGTATCACCGAGCCTCAATGCACTCATTTACACTCCCGTCACTTTCTTCGCGGTAGGCAGCGGCCTTGTAAAGGTCCATGAGCGGCAGGAACACTTACCATCAGGTGTACTGTTTGCTCGTTTAACACCGTATGCAATAAAAAAAAAAAGAAAAGAATCAATGTTTAAAAAAAATCTTACAGATGGCGTGATAAAAAGTTTTACGTAAAGATAAAAATGCGGATCACAATTTGGTTATCACCATTGGTAATGCGACTGAAGTGGGTGTGAGTTCAATACCCACTTATGGTACATTCAAGTTATAATTTAAACCTTTTGAATTTGTGGAAAGCGACAGGCAAGGCCATTTTTTTCATAAGATCTATCTTACGTAGCGTGATCTTGTATAAATTCGAAATTATACATGAGAAAATATTAACATATAATACGATACATCCATATAATGCAATAATAACACAAATATTAAATAGGTGTAAATAAAAAAAGTAGTTTAAATAAACTAATAAACATGCTTTTGTTGATAACTGAACTTGCATGTAAATAGGAATAGCGACATCTATCGAGTTTCGCGAAAATTTTAGACGTGAATGTAGCGAAATCACTAATCTTGAATGGATAATAGAATAAATAACTTAAATTAGTATCCAAAATAAATTAATCCGCAGTAGAATGGTTATAACAGACATAGTAAGAATAAGCACGCTGAAGTGCCAATGGGTAATTTCTGTGTTGGGTGCTTTCCTTCCGACTAGTGCGTATATTGAGGGAGCACGGTAGTTTTGCCAAGTACAACACAAGCACAACCTGCACAAGGTCGTTAGGAGGGAGAGCACACTGTCCTGCCACCACTGTGATTGCGACGAGGACACGTCGCAGCACGATCACAGTCATCGGTGCCGATCTGACGCCGCCGACCATCGCTAGGGAGATGCTCGGCAGCGTTTCCTTGCCTTAGTCGATTCTTACGAGCAAGCGAAAGGTGGTGAAAATTGTACCTATTCTCATATCACGTCACACGGACAAAAATTTCAGTCAAATAGTTAAAATTTAATTAGTTAAAGAAAGAAGAAAACAGCAAATTAGTTGAAATTAATTTGCGGCGAGCTGTAATTACGAATCGTCACATTTAAATATTATTACTTGCACTTTCAGAATATACTTAATAAAGGAAACTTATATTATGTAGAAACGTGACGCACGTAGAAAACCAAAAAGTGCATCTGCATAAGAAGCCGGTGTCAATACTGCGCATGTGCTAGAAGTACTATAAAACACTCACAATGTACCGTTCGACTGCCAGTTCATGACAAGTATAGACGCGAGCTAACGCTCTCAACTCTACTATTGTGATTGTGGAACGACCAAGTTATCTTACTTATTACTAAATTAACAATATAACGATTTTCACATCTAAGTTGCTGTCATCAATGGCTATTCCAACGTCCAATATCCTTAATATGAAAAACAAAATGATAGATAATATTTTAACAGACGATAAAATTACTGCCAAGGTATCAGTGAAATCACATCGCGAGTTTGCTGCTTCCAAAATCGGAATGTGTCCTCCAGGTGAAAAGTCAATAAAAGCAACTCGTACACGATATGAAGAAAGATTATTTAAGGACTTGAACAGTCAAAAGTCACCTAACGATTCCGACTCCAAAGGTACTTTCTGCAGCAGCGATGATAAATCCGTTGATCCCTTTTCGTGCTCTGTAAGCGAATCTGGGAGTGATTGCTCGGAACGACAACGGCGCAACCAATCTATTGCATCTCTACGACGTATATTCAAAAGTCTGAACTTAATATCGCTCTCACAATCTGCGGTGAAACTACGAAAACCTAAAAAACAAGAGCAGCCAAAGCGGATGCTTCGCTCGCCTGTAACTTACACGTACGTTTGTGGACTCTCCGGTCTGCCGACTGTGAGAGTACCACGACGGGCAATCTGTTGTACTTCTCAGGGTCTAAACTGATACTAAGTGAACAACAATTTCTCAGGTCGGGCCGACCATTGACGTCAAGTCACCCTGCTTCGGTGGTCGGTCCAACGACGAAGGCGACGTGTCACGGGTGGGTTAGGGGTGTGCGTGCTTATGCCCCTCTGTCGCCCCGGACGGAGTTATGCGAGGAGCGCGCCGACCGTAACCCACCCCGCAAAAAAAGAGGAAGAGGTAGAATGCAAGTCTAGCTCAGATTTATGCGTAACTTTTTTACTGTTTTTAGTAATTGAGATTGAGATTGATGACCGACTTTAATGGACAATTCGTTAATATTACCTAGATTCTAAAAATCACTGAAAAATATTATTAGAGAGGACCTATTAATATTAGTATAAAAGTAAAAACAGCCATCAGCCTTAATTCAGGCAACATAAGATGTAAAGAACTACTAGGTTTAGGTATTATTTAAGTTAAATATTTATTATTATTGATTTATTATTATTGATTTATTATTATTGATTATTAGTGCTGTGTGGTAGCGGCTTCGAATACTACCAACCCTTGCTTTGCTCGTGGGTGTCGTAAAAGACGACTAAGAGCCCTAGATCGACCCGGACCAACTCCATCTGGTACCATTTGGGTCGACGATTACATTCCCAAGGAGGGTTGACGTCAGGCAGGCGGCCGCTCATAAAAGTCATTGCCGAAACTTTTCGCAATATGTCAAAACAGATTGAACAGACATATTGCGTCGACCCCAACTAATTGGGATAAGAGCAAGATGATGATGGTGATGATTTATTATTATTGATAAATATTAGCGTTTTATTTCTATTGTATTATTAAATACTTGGAATTCTACGTTTTCTATTGGAGATGTAGTATCAATTAATAAAACATTATATAATAAGAATAATAATAAGAAAAGAAAATGTTTGAGACCTATGATATACATAATTGATCAATTGTTGGAAAGGGTGATGTGAAGGTGAGTTGTGCCTAATAGTGAATACACTCTCTGACAATTTAAAGACAATTTTGTAAGCTTCCTAGAGCTAGCAATAGAAAAAAGAAATAAATGTATTGGAAAACGAATACCAAGTAGCAATTGATTGAATACTGTTACAAATTTTGTAAAAGAATAACCATATATTAAAATTTTAAATTCATAATATTATTAGTATTAGCAGGGTTTATATGTGTAGACATTTTTTTTATTTAAGTATATAAAAAAGTGAATAAATAAATTTGTATTTTTTTTTCAAACACTTTCGTTTCAATGTACGTAAGTGCGTACATATCCAAATGTACATATTAAACTGCAAATTTCCAAATTTAATCAAGAATAATACTGTCTGTGGCTATGGACAGGTCATATCGCTTAACGAACCAATATCCGCGGGGATTGAGAGGTCTACTAGATCTCGTTGGTCACTGTATCACTGTTATTATACATATGTATGAAGTAATGAAATCTACTCTAGTTCAAAGGGCGCCACACTGCAGCTAACACTTACTCTTTGTATACTTACATATAGTTTCATTTAATATGAATATTCCATGTGGTGACGGAGTAAGAATATAATTTACTATCCCCTCTCTTACCCGTGGGTGTCGTAAAAGACAAGTAGGGGATATGATGCAGATAACATTTATGCAAGAGAAGGAAAACTCGACATAAAACCCAACAGGTCTGACCAGCGGCGTATAGTAGGTCGATTTGCCTCCTATTGAGGAGGAACCTCAAGTCCAGCAGTGGGACGTGTATGAACTGAGACGACGACGAAGACGATAGACTTACTTGAAAGTTATTAAAATATAATTGTCCGTATGGATGAAGATACACGTACATATATATATATCCATACGGATAAGCTGATATGTATCATAGACTGCATGGATTTAGTAGTATATTACATATCTGTTATCTAATTCATTATTACAATATTAATAGAATTAAAAAGGAGGTCGAAGCCCGAGGAAAACTCGAAATAAAACACTATACAAACCTGTCTGACCAATATGGTATAGTAATATCAGTTTCTCTTCTGTTGTGGAGGAGGCTCGAGCCCAGCTGTGGGACGTATTTGAGCCAAGATGATCCGAGCCTAACAGTGACATTTATGCGAGCTGAGATGATGATGAGCCCACTTAGTTCCATGATGAATCTACCCAGCTAGTGGCCGGGTAGCGATCCGGTGGTAGATTAATACATTAATTTCAAATACTGTGTAAGATTTATCATCATCCTCAATGCTGGAAGTATATCTCACTCACGTTTCGCCGCAAATTGCGGTCCTTTGCTACTCATATCTAACGACTCCGAGCAATTTTAACCAAGTCCTCAGTCCATCTATCGAGGGCCGTCCTACACTGTGTCGTTCGATACTTAGTCGCCAATTGAAAATCATTTTCCCCCATTGTTTGTAGGTTCGTTGAGCGATGTGGCCTGCCCATTTCCACTTCAGCTTTCTAATTCTTCGTGATATGTTGGTTACCACCGTTCTTTTATGGATTTGCGTATTTTAGATAATGTCTTGCAGAGAAATCTCGAGTATAGCCCGCTCCATAGCACGCTGAGCGAGTTTGAGCTCGGTTATAAAGTTAAGTTGCCATGTGTAAGATTGACAATACGCAAGTGACCTTGTACATACTAAATGTTTTGATTCTATATAAATAATTTTCAATAAAAGGAAAGATGAAGGAGTCCCAAACCTAACAGTAGAACGTTTGTGAGCTGTATCTAATTCAGTAAGGAGGCCTATTTTCAACAGTGAGTTGGTATTGAGTAGATTACATCCATTATTCAAATCAAATCACATATTATGTATAGGCCTCATAGGGTTATATTGTCAATTTCATATAGCATCTGAAACTAATCTAATAATCTGCCATCAGATGGGAATGCGACCATATGCTGAGGAGGTCCGGCAAGAAATTCACGGTTATACTCGTATTTACGTAACAATGTCAAACAATTGCCATCGCGTTTTTAATAAAGAGTTATATTTTATTATTATTTATTAAATACTTAAAAGTTTTATTGTTTCTCTGTTATTTAACTGCAACTTTAGTTTTTTATCAATATGTAAGCCCCATCGTTATCCAAACATAAATATACAAGAATAGGTAACGTAATATAATATTTTTAAATGCTATAATTAATTACCGCGTTGAACAGTCAAATCATACAAATACAGCTTCAGATATTTAATAATAACAATTGACAAAAATTGTTTGGATATTGACAATATCCGAAGCATTAATGCAATAAGCTTCCATCGGTATAACTGTTTCATGTTGGTCATGATTATGTCCAGAACACCTATTCAATGAAAAGGATTGTAAATTATTAAAAATACCTCGTATATAGGAGCCACCAATGACAAGGACTGAATACTAGTAGCCCGCCCATATGGTGATAGTGAGGTATGTGTACGACAAGTTATGGGATGCATCCCGTCTCTTTTTTCACCCCAAATGAATCGAGCGGGGTCTGACTACATAATAAAATAAATGGCATCACGATTGAGTGCATCCAAATTACTGAGTCAAACAATGTTTTTGGAAAATATCTTCTTGAAATTTTTCTTTGTCAATTTTATGAAAATTCCTTTACCACAAATTTTTTTCAGTGTTGAATTTTTATAATAGTGTGTATTGAATCTTGCTCAAAATTATAATTATTTTGTTAACCTTCTTAATAGAAGGTTTTCGCTACGTCATTTCACAAATAACGTTAGCTAATTAGTGAGGTTATTGGTATAAAAGGATTCTTCGTAGTGAGTGAGGTATCAGTTGATCCTCAGTTCAGCGATAATACAAGACTACAATGTTCAAGTTCGTGGTATTGTTCTCCGTGGTGGCGATGGTGGCCGCCAACCCTAGTGCATTGGTGCCTCTAGCGCACAGCGCCGTAGTACCTGGCGTGACCACTGTATCGGCGTACGACACCAGCATAGTCCACCCCTCACCAGTGTATACCAAGACCATAGTGCATGCTGCTCCCTTAGTCCACTCCGCTGGCTTGTGGAATGCAGGCTACCACGGTCTGCACAAGCGTTCCATTGCCGTAGCACCCGCCCTGTCCTACGGCTCTGTTATATCAGCTGCCCCCTACTACAACTCCTGGGGTTCTGGTTACGGTTTGGGATCTGGTTACGGCTACGGCTCTCGCTATGGAGCATCCTGGTTGGCCTCTCCTCATGGTGTCGGTTACTCTACCGCCATCGCTCATCCATACTAAGCAACTTATTACCGGAACCTTAATAAAACTACTTATAAATAAACTGTGTAATTATTTCCTTAGAAACTCATCCCAATTACTTTAGGTAGATGTAATTTCGGACCGGGGATTTAGTCCGGGCACTCGCGGAGAGGTTAGCCTCGCGACAGCGATCGGCGTCCCACTAGGGGACGTCGAACGGAGAGGTTACTCTCTCGGGGTATTCCGTCGGGTCGACCACTGACGTCAAGTCATCCTGCTTCGGTGGTTGGTCCAACGACAAAGGCGACGTGTTGCGGGTGGATTACGGGTGGTAACCCAAACAAAAAAAAGGTAGACGTAATTTATATTTCTCTTCCATTGTACATATTATAGCTTTGGGTAATTTTATGACTGGCCACCTGCCTAATAACGCCTTCTTTGGAATGTAATTTTTGAGCTGACTACTGTTTATGTAATACTTTACATAAAGTTGGTCCAAGCCTATGTATAACTTTGAGACGTTTTTTACGTCACCGAGGACAAATGTAATTTTAGCGCCACAAAATAAAATATTATTGAGGAATATTGCTTTGAGTGTTTTAGGTAATCTGTAGTAGTCTTCACAATGTTTGTCCAAGCCAGGATTTGGAATCAAGACCTTAGAATTGTCGTTAAAGGTTTTTACTTAACTTTGACTTTGTGTCACAAGGCTACTATACTCTAAAAACATCAATTTTAAATACATTTAATATCTCGTATCATGATGGTCTCCGCGATAAGCAAAACATTTTGGGAAAACCCCGCCACTTAACCAATTTTAATATTCTATTTTTAACTCCCGACACAAAAAGAAGAGTGTTATAAATTTTCCGTGTGGTGACGGAGTAAGAATACAATTCACCATCCTCCCTCTTGCCCGTCGGTGTCGTAAAGACAACTAAGGGATATAATATGCCTATAATATCTATGGAAAAGAAGGAAAACTGGAAAGAAAACCCTATACTAACACGCCTGACGAGCGTGGTATAGTAGGTGAATTTACCTCTAATAGGAGGAGGAGACCCGAGCCCAACAATGGGACGTGTATGGGCTGAGATGATGAGACGATGATAAGTTTGACGTTGATGTCTGTCTGTCTGTGGCATCGTAGCTCTCAAAAGGATGCACTGATTTCGATGCGGTTTTTTTTTCATTTGAACGCCAGTTTCCTTGCGGTGGTTCTTTGTAAGTTCATATTTGGTTAATACCGGTCCAACAGTGTAAGAGTATCAGCTCCAGAATAATGTAATGGCCTATAATTATGCGATTAAGTGCTTCACTCGTACCAGTATAATTCTTAAATGACAATTAATTGATAATTCCCGTTGAAGAGAACGTAATCCATTTATTTTATTGTTTTAGTTTGTGTCGGCGGTTATTCAAAATTTTTAATTTTACTTATAATTATAGTAGAAGATGAAAGAAAGGAAATACAAGGTGTGGCGGTTAATAATTTTTAATTTTTATCAGAGGTGGCGCTGAATGCACGCACTAGTTGGCAACCTTATTTCTTATGTCATTTTGTTGCTATGTCAATGCGCGCCAAAACGACATAAATACTTGTGCGTTTTATGAGTTTTGAAAATGTCAAGTTACGAGCCAAATAAAAAGCATTTGCGGCACGTGTTGCTTTTTTGTGCAACCAAAAGAAAAACAAGTGAGAATACAATTACAGCGAGTGAGAGACGACGGATTCTTGTACAAACTTACTGTGACAATGTTTTCACACAAGACGCTTGTGTGTGGTTATATAGACGCTTCAAAAGCGGTGACTATGACTTAAACGATAAAGAACGTCCAGGTCAACCGAAAGAATTTGAGGATGCCGATCGATTCAAAAACTGTTAGACGAGGAAACCCAACAGCAAATGGCAGAGAAGTTAAACGTTGGTCGCCGAACGATTGGTGATCCTCTGCATGCCATGAAAAAATTCAGAAGGCAGGCAAATGAGTACCATATGAGCTCAACAAAAAGACAGGTGGAAAAGCGAAAAACAGTGCGAAGTTTTGCTTTCTCGACATGAACACAAAAGTATTTTGCATCTAATCATGACTGGGGACGAGAAATATATCTATTATGAGAACTCGAAATGTAAAAAATCATGAGTTGACCCAGGTCAGCGATCACCATCCACCGCGAAACCGAATTGGTTTGGATAAAGGCATTGCTGTGCATCTGGTGGGATCAGAAGGGTGTCGTGTACCAAGAGCTTCTAAAATCGGATGAAACGGTTAATACTAAGCGCTATCGTCAATAAATAGTCAGTTTGAAGCATGCATTGGAAGAAAAGAGACCAAAATGGGCATCAAGACACGGTAAGGTGATTTTGCAGCCCAATAACGCTCCCTCATACACAGCGAAAGCGGTCAGGGACATTATTTCTGCGTTTAATTGGGAACTTTTACCACTCCCGCCATACTCAGCGGACCTGGCCCCATCAGATTATCATATGTTTTCATCGATGTCACACGCGCTTTCTATGCAGCATGCAGCACTTCGAGAACTAAAAAGATATCAGAAAATGGGTTGATGAATGGATCACCTCAAAATGTGTACGTTTTTTTTTGCGAGGGCATTCACAGTTTACCACAGAGATGGCAAAAATGTATAGCAAGCGATTGCGCATACTTTGAATAAACCATTTTTTTTTTCCCCAATCTACAAGTGTGTTTACGAAAAAATTAAGAATTATTAACCGCCACACCTAGGTAAGTATTTGTAACTGTTCAAAGGTAGACTGCGTTAGCTATCATTTTTTTTTTACTATAAATTTATTCGTACGGACAAAGTTCCTTTGCTTTTTGATTGACGGAATATTCTATAATTTATATAACATCAAATTTATACATTTAAATTGAAAACAATGTGAAAAAATATATATTTATAACACTTTCCTTGTGGGTGACGGAGTAAAAAAAGTATTCACCACCTCCTCTTTGACTGTGATTGTTGTAAAAGATCATTAAGGGGTGTAATATGCAGAAAACATCAATACAAGAGAAGGAAATCACAAAATAAAACCCTAAGCCTTCATGTCTGACCAGCGTGGTATAGTAGGTTAAGTCAAAAGTAGGAGGCCCGAGCCCAACAACCAACTTATATGGGCTAAGACGATGATGATACTTATTATGTATAATATAAATAATGTTGAACACTGAATTATGGGGGATAATAAAGTTAATAACAATTCAAGAACTGAATAAATGTCATTTTATTAATAGCCATCGCTTTACTTCGTTTCCAACTATGTTGGTTCCACCTTTTAAATTGCAATATTACCAAAGGTTCGAATCCCGGACCGGACAAAATTTTAAAGGGTTTTTTTGAGAAGAAAAATAGCCTAAGTTACCTTTATAATAATCCTGAGGACGCTATTCTTGGCGATATGTAGGCTTTCTCCAGATTTTTCGAGTCTACTTTTGTTGCAGTGTACCATAATAGTCTTTTTGAGGTCATACTCATTTGTTATGTATAATAAGCATAATATGCAATAGGATATTTACATTTACATTGTAATTTCACATTTCGTTTGATGATTACGTAATAATCTACCACCGGATCGGAACGCGGCCACAAGCTGAAAGATCCGGCTAACCAGATCCCACAAGTGGCATCCAATCACGAGTTAACTACCAGAACAGTCATCATTCCCTTTTATAACATTGAAGGGAAGAAAGAGACCCGCATCACGTAGCCAACACAAGTAAAGACCTTTTCAGTGATTAACCCATAAGCTGCAAACTACAGCCAGAATGCTAAAACAACAAAAAACATATTTTGTCCATTTATTATTATACATGCGGTACATGAACATGCTGTCCAATACGTATCAAAATTTATATTTTTTGTAGCCTCTTTTTATCAAAATCAACACTGCACTAAGGAAATAAGCCTTGTATTGCGAGGGACTTTACGAACATGCAATTAACGGACATAAATCACATCCAGACTCAGAGCAACAATTTGTGGATCGCACTAAGTGTTATCCTGCGTGGAGTGCGAGCTCGCGACACTGACACGAGAAGTAGGTACTTTTACCACTACGGCATTTGTGCAGTCAGCAATTATGTTTGACCGATATTGTGCTGCTAAGTACAGGTAAAAAAATAATACCGTTGTTTGTATATCGCGTATATTTACATAACATCACACTCCCTTCACTTTCTTCGTCGTAGGCAGAGGTCTTACAAAGGTCCATGTTGCAACAACACTTACCATTAGGTGTACTGTTTGCTTATTTGCCATCATTGGCAAAAAAAGAAACACTCCTATTATTTGGCTATTTATGACTTTCTATACACTATAATGTCTAATATGGATAAAAGAACACCTATATGTGCAATGTTCTGTGATATGACCCAGGCGTTTGATTATATCCATCATGCTATATTGACGGAGAAGCTAGAATGTTATGGGATCAGAGGCAATATCTTACAACTAATTAAATCCTATCTATCAAATAGAAAACAATTAACGGCAGTCTCTATATTAGATAATCGGACTAGACAAGAAAAGATATACCTTTCAAATGAGCGTCATATATCATTTGGAGTCCCACAGGGAAGTGTACTGGGGCCTCTGTTATTCATAATATATATTAATGACCTTCCTAATTCTATCAATCATCCTATGACTATTTTTGCCGACGATAGCACATTAACTATAGCTTATAAGAACTCTGATATTTATGAAAGTGATATTAATGATGCTATAAATTCTACTGTTAGATGGTTAAGGAACAATAACTTAATTATTAATTTAAAGAAGACAAATATAATGCATTTTAATAAACATATGACATTCTCAAAAATTATAATACATCACGAAACTGGCATAATACGAGAAGTAACTAATACAAAATTTTTTGGTCTCGAAATAGATAACAAATTAAATTGGAAAGTACATATAGAGAATCTATGTAATAAAGTAAGCAAAGCATCTTATGCATTATACAAGCTAGCACCCATGGTAAATATTGAAACGTTACTTACTGCATACCATGGGTTAGTGGCATCTGTTCTTAGATATGGAATAATGTTCTGGGGCAACTCTACGAACAGGGAGTTAATATTTAAAATACAAAAGCGCTGTATCCGCTCTATGTTCAATTTAAAATTCACAGATAGCTGTAAGCCATTTTTCAGTAAGCATAAAATCCTGACACTCCCCTGTTTGTATATTATGGAAGCAGTAGTATTTGTAAAAAATAACCCTCAATTATTTCCTCGTCTGTCAGATCACAGCGAGCGTAGTCGGCGCGACAATAATAGACTTCGTATGCACAGCGCCAAAACTGCTCATATGGGCAAGAGTATATTTTGTATGGCACCCATTCTCTTTAATAAAATACCAAATACATATAAAACCTTAAATATAAATTCATTTAAACAAAAAGCTAAGGACCTTCTTATCAATAAGACATATTACAGTGTTCAGGAATTTTTAAATGACAAGGCTATATAAATGTACCTTTTTTATATTATTTTAACATATGACATTTCACTTTGCTATTATTTATTTTTTAATTGATATATGACATAGACATTCCTCTAAATTTCTAATATATATATTTAAATGATATTGTAATATAGAATAATAATATTGTAATAATAAATGTAAATTAATTAATGTTATGACAATTTGTACGCCCCTATAGTGGCAGAACATGTTGAATCCAATTAATAATAGATTGTTTAAGAACTTACCTACACATGTCTTCACAAATAAAAAGTATCTTATCTTATCTTATCTCCTATATACTCTTTGTAGTGACGGAGTAAGAATACAATTCACTTCCCTAAAATACGTGAGAAAGGAGTTATTATCAAAAAACTGCTTTTAGGCGTCATTTTTTTTTTAGAAGAGGAGAGCGGAGGCTCAAAGCGCCGCCAAAGCCTCCGCTCCCAAGGCAGGAGCCGGTAAGAAGAGGTCGCACAGGAGGCTCCGGCCGCCGAAGTCAGCCGCGGTGGTGATCACAGTGCTGCCTGAGGCGGCCGAAAACGGCCTCAGCTATGAGGCCGTCTTGCGTCGCGCCCGGCGGGAGCTTGACGTCTCCGATTTAGGAGGCGTTGAAGCCAGGACCCGCAAGGCCCAGACAGGGGCTCGAATATTAGAGTTCCATGGGGCCGAGGGCGCCAAGACGGCCGATAGCATGGCCGCCAAGCTGAAGGGTTTGTTTGCTGCGGAGCATGGCGTCAAGATCGCCAGACCCGTCAAGTGTGCTGAACTACGGGTCACGGGTCTGGACGATTCCGTGACGGTGGATGACATCCGGGAGGCCATCGTCTCGAAAACCGGGTGTCCCGTGGACACCATCCGAATTGGCGCAATCCGCCCTGGTCCGGGCGGCGTCGGTGCTGCCTGGGTGCAGTACCCGGTGGAGTCGGCCAAGCAATTGGCCGGCTCAGGCAGGCTCCTCGTGGGCTGGAGCTCGGCGCGGGTGACCGTGCTGGAGTCCCGGCCTGCGAGGTGTTACAAGTGCATGGCGGTCGGACACACTCAGCCGACATGCACTAACTGCTTTGACTGCAGCGACCTTTGCTTCCGCTGCGGTCAACACGGGCATAAGGCGGCATCGTGCGCCGCCACTCCTCACTGCCCCGCGTGTGCAGCGGGCAATAGGCCCGCCAAGCACCGCATGGGGGGCAGGGAGTGCAGACCCCCGACTTCGGCCCCAAAGGGCCGGAGCGGCCCGACGACCCCGGCCGCTCGCGCCCCTAGCGCGACCCGATCGCCCGCCAGCGTGGAGGAGGTAATGGATACGGCCCACTAATGGCGGCCGAATCTTACCACCTCCTGCAGGCCAACTTCAACCATGCCGCCGAGGCACAGGACGTTTTCCTGCAAGTCATGGCGGAGTGGTTGATCGGTGCAGCCGTAGCCGCGGAACCGTACGTGGTGCCTGACCGGCCCAATTGGCTGGGCAGCAGTGACGGCTCTGTGGCAATCGTCGCCTCCACGTCGTGGCATTCCCCGCCCCTGTTGCTCAAGGACAGGGGCGATGGGTATGTCGCGGCGGAATGGGGAGAGGTTACGCTATTTGGTGTTTACTTTTCCCCTAACAGGAGTGCGACGGATTTCGGGGCCTTCCTCACCATCCTGGGGGCCTCAATACGGCGACTGACACCGCGCCAAGTATTCGTTCTGGGGGACTACAACGCCAAGTCCACGGCGTGGGGGTCCCCCAGGACGAATGACCGCGGGCGGGCGGTCGAAGAGTGGGCGGCGGCACTGGGCCTCTGTTTGCTGAACAGGGGCTCGGTGCATGCGGCAGCAGGGCGGGTCGATAGTGGACTTGTCGTTCGCTAACCCTAATGTCGCAGCACGTGTGAGGAGCTGGTGCGTCCAGGAGGAAGTTGAGATCCTATCCGACCACCGATACATCCGGATAGAGGTCTCCCGGACCCTCCTGCAGCCCAGCAGGGGTCACACGGCGGACGGAGCTCCCGCGTTTCCGCGGTGGGCTGTGGGTCGATTGGATCGGGACCTGTTGGCGGAGGCAGCCATCGTTCAGTCGTGGCTGTCCTCACCGCCCCAGGTGGACGGGGTGGATGCCGAGGCTGGCCGCATCCGCTGTGCGTTAACGCAGATTTGCGATGCGGCCATGCCCCATGTGCGGCGTCTGCCCCCGAAGAATGCGGTCCCCTGGTGGTCCCGAGAATTGGCGGACCTTCGGGCCGCGTGCATACGTGCCCGGAGGGCCTACACCCGCAGCCGAGCGCGCCACCGCGACGCTGAGCGGGAGGGCCAGCTGTACGAGGCTTACCGCAGTGCGTGGTCTGCCTTCAGGCTGGCCGTCCGTACCGCCAAGGACGTTAGTCAGCGGGAGATGCTGGACAGTCTCGAGCGTGACCCCTGGGGTCGCCCCTACCTCGCGGCGCTGAACAAGCTCCGCGGGCGGGGCCCTCCCCTCACCGAGACTCTCCAGCCCAGCCTCCTCACCAGAGTTGTCGAGGATCTCTTTCCACGGCGGGCGGAGCACACGCCCCCGGTCATGGTTTCGCCGGACAGTGACCCGGAGGCCGATGATGAAAGTGCTCCGCCCATCACGGAGCCCGAAATGGGGGTGGCGGTGGCGCGTATGCGAGTCAAACCCACCGCCCCCGGGCCCGACGGTATTCCGAACCGTGTGCTGGCCCTGGTCCTCGAGCACCTGGGACCACGCCTCAGGGGACTGTTCGACACTTGTTTGACGTCCGGGCAGTTCCCTGGGTGCTGGAAAGAGGGGAGGCTGGTTCTCCTGCCGAAGCCGGGACGGTCTCCCGAGTCGGCCTCGGTCTATAGGCCCATCGTGCTGCTCGATAATGCGGGCAAGCTGCTGGAGAGGGTGTTGGCTGCCCGCATCGAGCGGCACCTCGTGAGGGTCGGGCCCGATCTGTCGGACGCCCAGTTTGGTTTTCGGAGAGGGCGTTCGACGATCGCGGCCCTACTGCGCCTGAAGGCCGTGGTAGCGGAGGCCGTCACCGTCGGAGGAGTCCTGTTGGCGGTGTCCCTGGACATCGCCAACGCCTTCAACAGTCTGCCATTCAGTTGCATCAGGGAGGGGCTGAGGTATCACGGGGTGTCCGTGTACCTCAGGCGGCTGGTGGCAGACTACTTGGAGGGGTGCAGCGTCCTCTACGTTGACCGAGCAGGGGACGTTGTGCGAACGCCCATGACGTGCGGTGTTCCACAGGGGTCGGTTCTGGGTCCGACCCTGTGGAACATTGGCTACGACTGGGCGTTGAGAGAAAGCCTCCCACCCGGGCTGGGCGTAATTTGCTACGCTGACGATACACTCGTCACAGCCCGGGGTAGGACACTAGAGGAGGCGGCACGCCTGGCAACTCTCGGCACCGAGGAGATTGTCAGGCGGATCGAAGCGCTGGGGTTGAGGGTAGCCCTGGAAAATACGGAGGCCCTTTTTTTCCATGGCCTCCGTACCGCCGGGCCTTCCGCCGGCGCTTCGATCACCGTAAAGTCGGTCACCATCAGCATCCAGGCCCACATGAAGTACTTGGGCCTGGTGCTCGACGGGCATTTTTGGTTCCGGGAGCATCTCCATCGACTTGTTCCTCGGCTTGTCGGCGCGGCATCCGCCCTTTCGCGGCTGATGCCGAATGTGGGCGGACCCAGCGTTACGTGCCGACAGCTGTACGTGGGGGTGATCCGGTCGATGGCTCTGTACGGCGCACCGGTGTGGGCAGGGTCCCTGACCGTCCGGCTGAGGGCCCTCTTGAGGCGACCACAGAGGGTCATGGCAGTCAGGGCCATACGCGGTTACCGCACGGTGTCGACGGAGGCAGCGTGCCTCCTGGCCGGAACTCCCCCGTGGGACCTGGAGGCGGAGATGCTCGCCGACATTAATCGGCGGGTGTCGGAGACGCGCGCCCGCGGCGGTATGGTCTCCCTGCAGGAGATCACCGCCTGGCGGGTCGACGCCCGTCGAGGAGTCATTGCCCGTTGGGCAGTCCAGCTGGACAGTCCTCGGTACGGTGTCAGGACCGTCGAGGCCTTCCGGCCGGTGCTGATGGAGTGGTTGGAGCGGACGCACTGGGTGCTTTCCTTCCGACTTGTAGCAGGTGCTGACGGGGCACGGGTGCTTCGGGAAGTACCTGCACAAGATTGTCAGGAGGGAGAGCACACCGTCCTGCCACCACTGCAGTTGCGACGAGGACACGGGCGCAGCGCACGCTCAAGGAGTGTGCTGCGTGGGAAGGGGAGCGCCGTGAACTCGTCGCGATTGTCGGTGCCGACCTGGCGCTGCCGACCATCGCCAGGGAGATGCTCGACAGCGTCAGGAACTGGGACGCGGTCGCCGCCTTCTGTGAGGCCGTTATCTCACGGAAGGAGGCAGCGGATCGTGTGCGAGTAGAGCTCCTATTCGGCGACACGTTCCGCCGCCGGCGACTCGGGCGGCGCAGGCGCGAGTATCTGCGCCTAATGCTGCCCTAGCCGAGGCCGCGGGTGATCGGACCGGGGAATTGTCCGTCACCCGCAGAGAGGCTGACCGCGCGATGGCGACCGACGTCCCAGTACGTCGAGAGGTGAGGTTACCGGAAAGGGTATTCCGTCGGGTCGACCACTGATGACAAGTCACATTTGCTCCGGTGGTCGGCCCATCAACGAGGTGACGTGGGCACGGAAGGGTTATGGGCCCGCACGGCGTCCTTTCATCGCCCCGGACAGACGGGACCGCGCGTGTGCCTACCATAACCCACCCATAAAACAAAAAAAAAAAAAAAAAAGGCGTCATTTTTCCAATATGGCGGCGCGAGCGGCAAAGATATAAGGTGGTAAAGTTGAAATTCGGCAAGAGCACGTCAAAATCTATAAAATTGCCAATTTTCAAAACTCCCGGTAAACTTACCAGGTAACGTCTATTTTTTCAACCAAATGACTGTACTATAATAGGAAGCTCTAAATAAAATTTTATTTGTAAGGTTTGGTTTATAAGGAAATGATTTACACAGTTTATTTATAGATACTTTTATTAAGTTTCCGGTAATAAGTCGCTTAGTAGGGATGTGCGATGGCGGTAGAGTAGCCAACACCATGAGGAGAGGCCAACCAGGATCCTCCATAGCGAGAGCCATAACCGTAACCAGATCCCCAACCGTAACCAGATCCCCAGGAGTTATAGTGGGGGGCAGCTGATATAATAGAACTGTAGGACAGGGCGGGTGCTACGGCAATGGAACGCTTGTGCAGACCGTGGTAGCCTCCATTCCACAAGCCAACGGAGTGGACTAAGGGAGCAGCGTGCACTAAGGTCTTGGTATACACTGGTGATGGGTGGACAATGCTGGTGTCGTACGCTGATACAGTAGTCACGCCAGGTACTACAGCGCTGTGCGCCAAGGGTACCAATGCTCCGGGGTTGGCGGCCGCCATCGCCGCTACGGAGAACAATACCACGAACTTGAACATTGTAGTCTTTGTTATCGTTGAATTGAGAATCAACTGATGCCTCATTTGCTGCAATGGATCCTTATATATGAAAGCCCCGCTATTCTTTAATTGTTCCTTTGAAGATGATGTAATAAATGTAAATACTCGCAATTTTGGACAAAATATTAACCTTCACCTCAAAATTAAAGTAATAAAAAAATTTACATTAAAAATATGAAATATAAATTTCAATAACACAGGATTAAACGAATATTGTTGTATCCTATTTCTATCGGAAATACGTATTTTATAGGCCAAGCAGTCTACATCCTTCGTAATATATAACATCCTAATTAATTGATAAGAATTTAACATCAGTATAATGTTATTGATACGATCTTTCTTTATATGAGTATTTGGTCTAACCAAGTGCTGTAGTCTTGTCGAAAAACTGCGGCAAACATGCTACGAATATATCCTCCTTTCCTTGTGAGGTCGTCTAAACGAGAAGGGCATTATATTCTGTCCAGGATGAGAAAACGACGGTCCTTAAGGTACCGTGTTGCCTCCTCTTCAATATTGGAGCGACCACTAGTACTGAATCCTTGACGGCCAGATTCGTGGCCAGCCCGAAGATTTACCCTTTCGGCTATCATACTTCGCCTTGACGCGGGCCTCTCTACAGGTAACACACTATTTTCCGGTCTAATCACTCTCAATTTCGGCTAGGGTGATACCCCATGGCCTTATGTAGGAACTTGGCGAAGTAACCATACTCCGTCAATACTTGCACCAGTTGGAATGAAAGGATCCGGTGCTGCTGACTTAAACACTTTAGCAGCACCGGTCAGAAGGCCTTGACAATGCGAACTTCGTCACGAGACCTCTTCAGCTAGACTACCCAATGGGAAATGACATCACGGTGGGCATCACCCCTTCAAGCGGTGATTTCACTCAGCGAAATTATGCCACCTCACATTCATACCTTCGACACCTACCCGTGGAGTCTGGCGAGCATCTCCGCCTCAAGATTCCACGGTGGAGTCCTGGCGAACAAGCACGCTGCCTCCATCGCCACCATTCGCGTTCAACGCGAATGACTGCCCTGACCGCCCCGGCCCTCTGCGGTTGCCATAAGAGAGACGGACGGTCAGGGAGTCCGCAATATAAGTAAACCTTAAGGCATTGAATAACAAGTGCTAAAGTGATTAAAGTGGCGACGATACGTTAGTTTCAAAACATAAACTCTGTATAAGAGCTGATGATAAATAAAGTGAAAGGGTTTATTAACTCTATTAAAAATATCTAGGATTTGAACCGTATCCTAATGTAGAATTCAAGAGTATCAAACGGAAATTTAGGCCCGTCTACCTAAATATAGATGCTAGAACAGCTTTATATGCAGCAGCTATCTGGACATTAAGTACCATTTGGCTTTTTTTTCAGAGCACATAGCTTCATCTCACGATTCTTATTTACTGATACACCATGTCCAGTGATGTTATTATATGAGATTTATGCTGCGCGGAAGATGAGAGATTATCAGGGAAATCAGAAGCATCATTACTACGTTCGCTAAACTGATTGCCATTTGAATTGATTGATTGAAACGATTATGGCATTTTTGCTTTTGAGTTCGTTTATATCCGACAGCAGAAGTCAAGCTTATAATCCCACGCTAATGCCATGTAAAGCAGCGGGGTACCTATAATAAGTCATTTTCTAAATTCCTGGTATGCAAATGAGCAATTTTTTTTTTGTGATAGGCTATGCTCTGGCCCCACTGCATCTAGTCTTGCCTGGGGCAGCCAAAGGGCGGCGCGCAGCCTTATAACACGTTTACCCTCCCATCGTGACACGAATAGACCACTGATACCTTGCCCTCGGTTGCTAACCTAAAAAGCACTTGCCACTAATCTACTATCCGCTCGTATGTCAAGGGATACATGGTTATTAAAGTGTATAAAATTCAATAAAATGAAATAAATAAAAAAAAAAATGATACAAACATAGAAAACTATTCAGAAATAAAATAAGAAATATATAATTCCCAATTTTATTTCAAGCATTATAAATGTTTAATTGGTTAATAAGGATGCGTAATCTCTGTAGAATAGCTGAGACCGTAGGGAGATACATGTGTGGCTGCATGACCGGCGCCGTATCCGTAGCCTGACATCCAAGAATTGTATGGTGCAGGAGACCAAGCGGAGTTGTAGCCCAGGAGAGGTGAGCCAATCGCACGTTTGTGCAGGTGATGCCAGCCATATCCGTTATTCAAATTTGCGCCATACATAGCTCCATATCCACCGGCACCCCAGGCACTATTATACAATTCAGGTGAATTATGTATCATACCCGAACCGTAATACGCCATTGGCATTGATTCTGTGCGGATGGCCACTGCCATCGCCACCATGGAGATCAACACAACTAACTTGAACATTGTTATTAACTTTATTGTTGAAATGAAGATCAACTGATGTCTAAGCTGTAGTGACGAGCCCTTTTATACGTACAGATAATGTATTCGAAGGAATTGGATAATTAGATTATAATATTAATTTATAAAAGTAATACCTAATTAACGGAAATCATAAAAAATCATTAGGCTCGATACATATTTGGTAAAATTACCTAAAATTCCAAAATATTGAGTATAATCTTCGCACGTACACCACTATAAATTACATAATGAATAAGAAAGTCCTGTTAATAATATTTTGTAAGTCAAACGTCAATTAATACAGCTATTTACAAAAAAAATATTACAATCTTAATTGTCTCCTATATGTGGAGTATAATTCTATAATATTTTATTAATAAATAGTAATATACACATATACACAACCTCTATCTCCTTTTTCTTCTTCGTGATTAAGTTAGATGATATGTATTCATAAATACGTTATAGAAAGCAGAAAAAGAAAAATTGAAATAAAGCCAGAAAATTGATCAATTTCCCTTTCATAGTAAACAAGGATCCTGTCTGACGGTATCACGCTAAGATGCTTCGAAAAAGATAATTATTTAAGATTTTGATTAGCGTTTGGCGTTATAATACTTTAATTGTTAATAATACAATCACCATATTTATATACTTAACAATATAAAACTATTCCGAATGTTTACTAATTTATAACTTCATCATTTCGGCTCATATACGTCCCACTGCTGGGCTCGAGCCTCCTCCATAGTAGGAGGGAAATTAACCTTACTATACCATGCTGGTCAGGCAGGTTGGTATAGGGTTTTGTTTCGAGTTTTCCATCTCTTGCATAGATGTCATATGCGTAATATATCCCTGAGTCGTCTCTTACGACACCCACGGGTAAGAGAGGGGGTGGTGAATTGTATTCTTACTCCGTCACCACACGGAATTTATAACTTTTTTATAACTTAATGATTCAAATTTTATTTAAATTTATTGAGAGCATATAATAATTCGAAAAAAATATTGACAAATATATATTCAAAAATGCTATGCTTATGTTTGAGCCCCTTATATTAACTTCAAAGGCAAAGTTGATGTATTTTTCAATTTCTCTTCGTTTAATTACTCAGTGGATAGCTGTGAATAAGTTATATTTAGTTTTTACAAATTACTTAAAATCTTATATCTTTAAACGAGCAATTCTTGTATATATATATATATATATATATATATATATATATATATATATATATATATATATTCGGGATCTCGAACGGCTCCAACGATTTTGTTGAAACTTGGCATACTAGAGGATCCGGGTCCAAAAAATCGATGTAGCTAGGTTTTATTTATAGAAAATGTTCTTTTGTCGGTGTTTTTAGCATAACAATAAATGACATTAAATTTTAAAACAATATGAATTCAAATTTCGTTGTAAATGTCAAGAGTTCCGGTAGCCCAGTTGGGGGATGGCCGGTTTTAATTTTGAGTTTTGTAGCATCCAAACAGCGTTGGTTCGAATCTTGGTGTTATTATTATTCTCTTTTTGTAATTTTTTTATATAATTTTTAGTTTTTATTAATATATCTAAATAAATTCTATAAAAATATTCGGTCAACCAGATATTATTCCTTATACACAGAATAGGTGGATTCAGTAGAGAGAAGAATTCAGTTTATATTACTTATCAATTTCTTTATATAGTAAGGTTACAATAAATTTTAAATATCATAAGAAGTTCTTCATATTATGGATACCAACAGATCAGAACGAAGCCTTATTGGGAAAGATACGGTAGGAAAACACAATCATAACACTAATTAAAATGTTTCATCATTAAAAGCGGATAAGGTTATGTTTCATCATTAAAAGCGGATAACATATAGTTTGGCAATTGAATTCAATTATTATTGTAGTACTGGAATTACATTACAAGCAATAACGAAAGATTTATCATCATTGAGATTACATGTAGCTTCACTGTGTGTATGTTTACCATTTCGAGCTACCTTTGACTACTTGTCGTATCATGAGTTACAATTATTCGACATACAGGCACCAAATTTAGTTTAAATATTTTGACCTACTTTTATTAGGTTGGCTATGGTCAGCCTGTTCCTTGTGGTGACGGAGTAAGAATACAATTCACCACTAGGGAGTGGTGTCTCAAGACAGGGGTCTTGCCCGTGGATGTCGTAAAAGACGACTAAGGGATATAATAAGCATACAACATTTGTGCAAAAGACGAAACAAAACCCTATTCCAACATGTCTGACCAGCGTGGAACAGTAAGTCAATTGCCCTCTCATTATGGAGGAGGCCCGAGCTCAACAGTGGGACATATATAGGCTGAGATGACGACGATGGTTAGCCAACACGGCGTCCATACCAACCGGGGCAACGCAAGGGCGACATGCGGCTCCATAAACCACCGTATTACCTTCCCTTTGCCATTAAACCTTCCGATGATAACCAGTTCCTCGTCCGTAGTCAGTCTAGCGGGATACTTTTTCGGGGATCGTGTCTTTCTCACGTCCCTCGATGGTCTTTCTCACGTGGTCAGCTTCTCTGCCGGTGACCAACTGTTCCCCTGTCTGCGTCGCCTACGTCGCCGGCGGAGGATCGTCTCGTCACAGAGGAGTTGCTCACGCGCAAGCGCCACCACCTCCTTCTATGAGGAGATATATGACTTCAAATCAACAATAGAAAAGGGGAAATCTCGATAATGTGCACGCGTATATCTCCGTGTCAAAGTCTCAAAGTCGCTCAGCGTGCTATGGAGCGGGCTATGCTCGGGATTTCTATGTGAGATAGAATCCGGAATACGGAAATCCGCAGATGAACGGGTGTAACTGACATGGCATGACGAATTAGCACGATTTTTTTTTTTTTTTGTGGGTGGGTCGCGGTCGGCGCGCCTCCGCACCACTCCGTCCGGGGCGACAGAGGGGCTTAAGCACACAACTCCCGCGACCCACCCAAAAACCACGTCGCCTTCGTCGTTGGGCCGACCACTGGAGCAGCGTTAACTTGTCGTCAGTGGTCGGCCCGACGGAATACCCCCTATTGAGGTACCCTCCCATCGATCGACGTCCCCCCCTCGGGGAGGACGTCGGTCTTTCCTCACGCGGTCGGCCTCTCGGCGGGTGACGGACTAATCCCCGGTCACGTCACCCGCGGCCTCAGCTAGGGTGGCATGAGGCGCAAAGAATTAGCACGCTGAAGTGGCAATGGGCAGGCCACATCGCTCGACGTACCGACAACTGCTGGGGAAGAAAGGTTCTCGAGTGGCGACCACGTATCGGACGACGAAGTATAGGACAACCCCCCCACTGGGTGGACCGATGACCTTGTGAAAGTTGCTGGGCGTCGTTGGATGCAGGCGGCACAGGACCGCACATTGTGGCGTAACATGAGGGAGGCCTACGTCCAGCAGTGGACGGCAATAGGATGATGATGATGATATCTCCGTGCGGTGACGGAGTGAGAATACAATTCACCACTCCCTTTCTTGTCCGTGGGTGTTATAAAATACGACTAAGGGATATAAAATGCATATAATATTTATGAAAGAGAAGGAAAACTCGACATAAAACCCTATACTAACACGTTTGATCAGCGTGATATAGTAGACCAATTTGTCTCCTATTTCGGAGGAGGCTTGAGCCTAACAGTGGGACGTATATTAGCTGTAATGATGAATGTACACGCATGTAATCTATTACATCCCATAGCTCTGGCCAAGTGAACACAGTTAATAAGGTAATTGTGATAATATTATCAAATCTCGCCGAAGATGGCAGCATTAGTATACCCGTGATGGTGAATTATCGCTAATTAGATAAACTTTTTTTTGGCAGGCCCCATCGTTCGAGGAATCGATAACTGCTGGGGAAGAAAGGTTCTCGACTAGTGATCACGTATCGGATGACGCAATGTAAAACGCGCATTCAACGGAGTTGTGGTGTGTGTGAAAACGGTCTCATAACTTCGCTGTAACCGAGGGACAGGAACAGCGTGTGGTTTTTAGCTGGTAGTGGCGCTGACAATAAATCAACGCTGAGCCCGGCATACCCCATCTCTATAAGGTGGGCATGCGTAAAAATAGCATTTTCCAACGCAAAAAAAAGTGTAAAACGCGCAACTAGGTGGACTGATGACTTGGTGAAAGTTGCTGGGCGTCGTTGGATATAGGCGGCACAGGACCACAATCTGTAATGTAACATGAAGGAGGTATACGCCTAGAAATGGACGGCGATAAGCTTAAATAATGATGATAATTATAAGATATCGTAATGAAATCGCTTATTGGCCCGTTTTAGTGATGTAAGGAATTATGTAACATAGGTTATTAAACGATTTTTACAAACAGGTATTCGTTTCGAACATCTGTTAGTCCTTTCTACCGATATATTAAGAGAGTATATAAATTATATAAAAAAATGAATATTAGTATTTCAACCACTATGCCTCTATAGAACCACACTGTTTTTACTCTTGAAGACCAGAGCCTGGTTTTCTAAAAATATATTTTTAGCGGTAACATTTGGTGGTTATCGTAATTTTTCTTGCCTTAGAAGGTAGCGAATTCAATTCTTAAGAAATGCATTTGTCTATGAATTCGGGAATTTTGCAATACATATTGACTACTTACATTGTAATTACATTATTAATGCACAGATGGCGTAATACCTAAGATACCGTGTCAGTGCTAAAAGTAGTTAAATAGTGGCAAATAGCGATGTGGTTTACTTAGGGGCTTTTCTACTAGGTGACGGGTGTTTAATCATACAAGGAAGCTCTTTTTTTATTGTCGATGGGGGCAAACGAGCAAGTAGCATACCTGATGGTAAGTGGTACTGCCGTACACGGACCTTTCCAATACCGGGTCGCAGCCAGGTTGTTGCCTACCGTGAAGAAAATACTCTTCTTAAACCTCATTTAAAGAAAGATATGTCATAGCGCTTGGAAAACACAGCAGCAGTTAGTTCATTCCAGATCGATTTACAAATGATTGCTTTGGGCTTGGGTTTTTCTTGTGCTGGTTAATTTTGTAGGTTACTATTAATCTTGGCTCATATAGGTCTCACTCTAGGACTCGAGCTTCCTCCACAATGCGAAGGAAACCTTACCATGCTGGTCAGATGATGGTGGCTGGTTGTTTGTCCGTTTGTCTTCTCTTCATCTTCACCACAAGTGAAATATCTCACTAAGGATGAGATCGACAAGGAAATTGGTTGCTAATAAATTTAGTTTCAAGTTAAATTTGTGGTAATCTACATTTCAGTTTTATGTATTGGTTTTAAAAGACGTCAACGTTCTTCTTTTCAAATCACATAAGTCACAATGTTAACCTATTATACCTGATGGATTAGTATAGGGTTTCTTTTCAAGTTTGCCTGAACTTGACAAAAAAAAAATATATGTACTGTACAATATACTTGTCAATTTATTTAATGATAAAGTTTTTTTTAAGATAAAACCCACTCGGAGCAACTTTTGAATTTTGTATCGCACAGAATATAGTCCTGCTCGAGAATTGACTTAACGCTTGAAATGGCAGGTTGATATTTTAACCACTCCATTATTTGTGCAGTCGAAATAAATTAAGGTAATTTTAATTAAGGTAATAATAACTTTAAGAAGTTATTATTGCTTTATATATTATATTAAACAAATCGACTGATTTGTTTAAAATTGAATTTAAAGGAGAAAATTTTATTTGCCGGTTGCAATTTCATTCAATACTTATATACTTAGCAATAATTCTCTATGAAGCAACAGAGAACTGAGCAAAAATTTATTTGCAAAATATACAAGTTATGAAATTAAATATAATATTTGTTTCTAAAATTTTATTCCAAACATGTACATATAATTGATTAGTAAGGATGTACGACCGATTCAGAATAGCTCAGACCGAAGGGAGATACTTGAGTGGCTGCGTAGCCGTTGCCATAAGCATAGCCAGATCCCCAAGAGTTGTAAGGCGAAGACCAAGGGGAACCGTATCCCTGAGGAGCAAAGCCGACGGCACGTCGCTGTAGATGGTGGTAGCCGCGTCCATTGTTTGCATTTACACCGTATCCAGATCCGTATCCTGCACCCGCATCGTTATTATACAATTGTTGTGAATTATGTCCCAAACTTGAGCCGTATTGCCCCACCGGCGCTGATGCACCATGATTGGCAACTGCCATCGCCACCACGGAGAGTAACACTACCAGCTTGAACATCGTTGTTTGTTATTGAACTGAAGATCAAGTAATATCAAATTGGCTGTGATGAACCCTTATATACATGCCCGTACACAATGCATTCGTAAGAATTAGCTAATTAACTTCTAATATTATTTAGTAGAATTTTGTTAATTAACGGAAATAATTATAAAAAATCATTTGCTTCAATATATGTTAATTAGGTCTTTCGAAATAGTGTCTGTTACAACATATGTGTAGATTTCTATTACACAGCTAAGGTCCGTGTAGTGATGGAGTATGTGCATTCTTACTTCATCATCTCTCTATCCTGCCTGTGGGTGCTCATTAACAAAGACTCAAATTCAAACCATTTATTATGCATAAACACCGCGGGGTACTAGCATATTGCAATTTTTTACATTTTACCTTAAATTACCATCGGATCGGAACGCGACCGTACTGAGATCTGGCAGAAAACTCAGCGACACATATAAAAACAATGGATGAGAGACGCTTGCATGTAGCAGAGAGGCGACTGCTGAATGTGATGCGTAACAAGAATGAACGTAAAGGGGAAAGTTTAAAAGTAACGCTAGTTGCAAAAATGTGAGAGAGTGAAGGCCTGGTATGGACATAGGGATAAAAGAGCAACAAACATCCTCACATACTCACAAACTTTCGCGTTTATAATATTAGTAGGATAGTAGGAAATAGGACAATGCAATTTAAATATAAAATACGTCTACTATTAATGAATAAGTATTATACCATCAAAAACAAAACTTGTAAAAAAAGCCTAGCCTCGCAATTAAGTTCTTCTATCATAAAAAGTTGTGAGATCCATATTATACCAAGTCGGTTAACTCATTCAGTCCCTGCTTAAGGGACCTTTCTTCTTAAGTTATTACGTAATTAGCTAACCTAACAACTTCTTATCACACCGACTCCAAAAATAATAATAATTGTAACTACATTATATTGTCGTAATAATTTGATTGAATTTTAAGTACTCTATTTTTTTGTAAGGTTGGGCGGGCACTACATTGTACAAGAATTATTTTTTTGCTTTTTAGTGCATATTAATTTGTTTGGGCATTGTTTTTTGTTTGAAGTCGGTTTTTTTTTGTTAAAAATTATTTTTATTGTTTGATTTTTAGTGAATGTGAAGTGCACATTTTTTTTTTCTACCTATAAGTCAACCTACTAATAGTGCTGCTCGTTTGAGACAGTGCCGTTCAAAATTACTGTAGGTGACTCAAATATCCGGATACTATAGGAGATTCAGCCGAGTGTCGATAATTTGCTTCTAAGAATTAAAGAGTACCGTTACTTTAGCATGGATCCTATAATCAGAACCTAATCAAACTACCCTTGCAGTACATCCTATCCAATAAAAAGAATCATCGAAATCGGTTAGTGTTATATTGAGTTTTCGTCCATGTGTACTATATACTTTATGCAAATTTAAGACTTAAATAGTTTTCTCATGGATACCACGTTCAAAACTGGACTAAATTGAAACGGAACCACACGAAAAGAACCAGCTTTCAAATAAATAAAAAAGAATCATCAAAATCGGTTCACGCAGTCGAAAGATCTGAGGTAACGAACATAAAAAAAAAAAAAATTAAAGTCGAATTTACTTTAAAAAAGAGAAGGTTCTCAACCTTCTCCTTTTAAAGTCGGTTAAAAAAGAATCATCTGCTTCGGTTGGCGTTGTTATTGAGTTTTCGTCCATTTATCGCGCACATACTTAATGCAAATTAAAGACTTATGTGGTTTTCTCATGGATGCCACTGTCGAAACTGGATGAAATTAAAACGGGACCACACGGAAAGCACCAGCTTTCAAACAAAAAAAGAATTATCAAAATCGGTTTACCCAATCGAAAGTTTTGAGGTAACAAACATAAAAAAAAAAAACAGACGAATTGAGAACCTCCTCCTTTTTGAAGTCGGTTAAAAACAAAACAATTATTAGTTTCATTCTAGATATTTTATGGTTTTTAACGTAAATTGAAAATGAAATTAAACTTTTGAAGGTCAATTGCAAAATGTTTTATCCGATATCTAGTGCCAGCCAACGTCATTCATTAGTAGAAGAGTTTGATTAGATTACGGAAATAATTGATAGAATAGTTTACGAGACAATCTAAAGAAACATAAAAAATAAGTCACCAGACGACTAAGGTATTTCACGTTCATCAAATCTTCGTGATTACATTTTTTTTTTGTTTAACCCCTATCTCCGTAATAGCGATGACTCCTCGGGCATGAGATATCCTAATTCTTTCATAACTATACTGAAAAGTTTTTGAAACTTCGAGTGAATAAGTAACAAATACAAACGCATTTAAGTATCGTTTTATATGCAAAATACTCGCGCAAATATCAAGAATAATTATTTAATTGTTGAAATTAGCGCATTTCAGCGACACCTAATTCTTAAATATTGTAATACTGACAATTTAAAATTAATCTACTCATCGAATACCGATACCACTTTTAATTCCAATGCATTCAGCATTGCAGAGTTTGATGAATTGCAGCTTAATTTGGTGGCTATTAACAAAAAAATGAATTTTATAAAAACTATGTGATGTGTCTATTAAAAACGTTACATATAATTGAACTAACATTTCACAGTAATCTTTTAAACAGTTCGATAAAGTACTCACATAATTTGTATGGTTATCGAATTTTATATAAAAAACAAATGGGTTAGAAGCTTCACTTACGTGCAGTACATTAATTTTTATCACTATATTTTAATACTTCATTATATGTCATCATCAATATCTCAACTCACTATGGAGCACCAGTCCCCTTCACAATAGGGGGTAGGTAAATTGGAAAGACGGGTTGGTTTTATACAAGGTGGCGCAAAAGTAATCCTCCTATCAGAAAATGCTATAAATTTTATGATTGGCCCCTAATGTCAGTTCTGTTTAGACATTTGTGTAGTAAACACATGCGAAATACACGTTAATAAACAATGTTACGCTACACTGCTCCAGAACGTGGAATATTGGTGACTATCTCCCGTTTTGGCGATTTGCACTGGCCAACAAGATCGCCTGATTTGACCGCTGCAGACTTCTTTTTGTGGGGCTTTTTGAAGTCGCGGGTTTATGTCAACAAGCCTCAGACTCTTGCAGCTCTTAAAGACAATATCCGTCAAGAATGTGAGGACCTATCGCCGGAAGTTTTGGCCAAAGTGATGGAAAATGCCATAAAAAGGGCTCAAATGACAATCAACTGTGGCGGCGGCCATTCATGACATCATATTCTCGACTTGATGTAAAAAAAATTAAAAGACCAAATAAAAATAATCCACAAGAAGAATCAAAGTTTTTCATTTTTTTTTTAAATTACAGCCAAAAAACATCGGAAGGTTATTTTTGCGCCACCTTATATATATGTTACCTTGTCATCACTCCCTGATTATTTTTAAAATAATCCTACTTTCATAATAGGGTGAAAACCAGGTTCAAAGATTTCGTTATTTGAAAGCTAAGTTAATTAAATAAATAAGCTTATGATATAAGATTTTTGTAATCCATTTCATTGCAAATTATTGCGTTCAATTAAGCTTGTAATCGTAATATAGAATTTCCTTCTCAATAATAAATTATCCTTTGCAAGATCTATATTATTATGAAATTCATATATTATTATATTCTTCCTTTAACAGTTCTGGTTAGATAAAATGTAACAATTATATTTAATATTATGAGATAACACATAGGTTACATTATTTAACACTTTTATCAAGTGAAGCTTTTAAGAATTAATTTCTAAATAAAATTCCTGCATCCTTTATGTATAAATAACATTGAATTAGTTACTTTAACTGGAAAACAATTGGAACACAATAAAAGAGAGGCAATTTTTAATAGTGTTTTTTATTTATGTACAAGTTATCATCATTCATAATTATTCGTCGTTCGTTAAACTGAATCGAGGATATATGCCTCGTTATCTTGGTGACGTTTACCAGGGGTGTATACTCAATGCCTTGGTGACTAAGGGAGCGGAGATAGCAATAGGTGCCGAGTATGCCAAGGGGGCTGCGCTGTAGGTGGACACGAGAGGAGCAGCAGCGTATGTTGTAGCGTAGGCGGTGGACAACAAAGGAGCAGAGATCAGAGGCGCGGATCGTTTGCGGATCAGATGTGCGTCAGAAAGAGCCTGAGCTTTGGCGACGAGATGAGCGGCGCGGGCGACAGCTACCTCTGGGGTCTCAAGAGGGAGAGCGGAAGTGGCGAAGGAAGTCTTCACGAGCGCAGGCACAGCGGCACCAGCAACGATGGGAGCATTGTAGGCGAGAGCGGGCGCACTATAGGCGACAGCGGGTGCGTTGTATGCGACGGCAGGTGTGCTGTATGCGACGGCAGGTGCGCTGTATGCGACGGCAGGTGCGCTGTAGGCGACAGCAGGAGCACTGTATGCGACGGGAGCAGTGGACACAACAGTGCTGGTGATGGCGGGTGAAGTCTTGATGTCGATGCGAGATTGGCTGGAGACAGCTGCAGGGGCGATAGCTGCGGTTGCCAGAGCGGGAGCCGCTAGCAGAGTTGGCTGCGCGACCACGGTGCGTGCGACTGGTGCAACCACTTCAGTAGATACTACAGCGGGCGATGACTTGATGTCAAGGCGTGACTGATGTGACACAGCTGCTGGAGCGGCGGCGATGATCGGAGAAGAGTACGCTAGAACGCCGGATGATACGAGAGCACCGGAGGGCTTCGCCGTAGCGAACGCCACCATAGATAAGAACACCACCAGCGAATTCATCGTGGTCTGTGTATATTCAGATGTGAACGACGAGGGAATGAGATAAACTGATGCTTTCTTTTGATCGCCGTATGTATTTATAGTGCTCACGATGTGCTGAAATGAAAGTCAAGTTCGACAACTTATCAAGTTACTTGTTTGTGCAATAAGTAACTCTTGTTACATTATATATTTGCGTACTTGATATTATTGTAAGGTACAGTAATATGAATATTTTATGACATATGACTATTTTGTTTGTCAATATCTCTAAGATGAATAGTCGATTTAGTTTCGGTTTCCGGGTAAGTTACTTTTAAGTTAACTTAAGAAGAACCTTTTCAACACGATGTTAGGAATTGTGCCCAGGACAATGTCTTATTAAGCGGGAAAGAAAAGTTATGAAGTTTTTTGACTACTTCCCTTCCGTTAGGTTTTCTATAAATACTATTAGGACAATAACAGCTTTTATATTTAAGTATGGGTAAAATAATATTTAAATTACTTCGCAGATTAATATGTATTCCCTAAGTTTCTAACCTTTTTACAGGAGAATATGTATACTATTTTTTAAATAAACAATTATCTGATATTAATAAAGAATACAATACTATGATATATCGAATTAAGACAGACCTTGAAATTTTGCATAAGTCATTACAATGCCGTAGCCAAGCTTTTTATTCAATTATCGTATCCTAACCTTGTTCTGTACTAAAGCTCTTTTAATATATTCTATTTAGAAGATAAAAGCAATGGTTCGTCTAAATTTAAATGTTATATTGTGAAGGACTTTTTAGTCTCGGTACTTCCTTCCTTAATGAATGGTATGATGATCTTACTATCCCAAATTAGTTAGACGTGTTGCGAGTAGCATAGAGCTTTATTTATAGTGATTTTTGATGGGATTATTTATCTGTAATTTTACGGTATTCGCAATGAGG
The DNA here is from genome assembly GCA_032191425.1 of Lymantria dispar. Classification (NCBI taxonomy): domain Eukaryota; kingdom Metazoa; phylum Arthropoda; class Insecta; order Lepidoptera; family Erebidae; genus Lymantria; species Lymantria dispar. Next base: position 24,769,337 of record CM063457.1, read on the forward strand.
GATGAGTTTTGTGGGTGAAAATAATCATCACCATTATCATCATTCAGCCTATCGCCGCCCATTGCTGTACGCAGGCTTCCCTTATGTTTAGCCCCAAAGTGCGGTCCTTTGCCGTCTGCATCCAACGTCGCCCAGCAACCTTCACCAAGTCGTTGGTCCACCTAGTGGCGAGTTTTCTACACTGCGTCGTCCGATAAGTGGTTGCCACTCGTGAACTTTTCTTCCCCAGCGGTTGTCAGTTCGTCTACCGATGTTTTCTGCTCATTGGCACTTCAGCGAGCTGATACCTCGTGCTATGTCGGTTACACCCGTTCTTAGTTGATAATAATTAGGTACATACACTCTTTCTTTCTAATCTGGCTCAATCCATCCATCCATTTCATCCTACTTCCTATCTTTTGGAGTACTCCCTATTTATTACTTAAAATAACATTATAGTTATAACTATAAAAATACGCTTGGAGTCAGAAAAACAAAAAATCGCTAATCCTGATTATCCTAGTAAGGATAACGGGTCAAACTGTTGAAAATATTGAATTGTCATCGGTCCTTAATAAATATGCCAAATTTCGAGTTAATCCGACGTTTTGAAGGGGGTCAAAATCATGTTCAAAGATTCCGTTACATACTAACATACATACGTCTGAAGCTAAAAAAAGCGTGTTAAAATGTTTCTCCGTGTGGTAACAATGTAAGAACATAGTTGACTACCCTTTTACTTGCCACGGGTGTCGTATAAGACAAGTAAGGGATTAAATATGCATATGACGGCGGGAGCGGTAGACCTTCATTTCCCAGTTCGTCCATGTATTGTTCAGACATAAAGGTATTATTGAAATAACACTAGGTTAACCTCCAGTACACTAAATCTTTAATTAACAAACTTAACTTTGATATTAAAATCACTAAAGAAACAATATTTTAGGACTAACACTGTACAGAATAATCAAATGGAATATAGTGAGGTTAGTAGTGACCGACCGTAGATTGACCCGGGCCAACTCCATCTGGTACCATTTGGGTCAACGATTACATTCCCAAGGAGGGTTGACGTCAGGCAGGCGGCCGGTCATAAAAGTCATTGCCGAAACTTTTTGCAATATGTCAAAACAGATGACATATTGCGTCGACCCCAAGTAATTGGGATAAGAGCAAGATGATGAGTAGTGACCGATCGCTACGACTGCTCACAGAAAAATGAATCGTGAGAATGTCGCACCTTTCAAGTTGACTAACTTTTTGTAAACTACCCTCTATCGTGTCACAACTAAACACTCTCAAGCAAAATTCAAAATGAATAAACTAAATGGATAACGAAAATAATAACAAACTAATTTGCTTGACATTCCATTATCTTCTTCCTTTAATTGTCCCGCTCTGCGACACATATAACAATATCTGGTTGACCGAGCTTCGCTCGGCATATTTTTATCGAATTTATTTAGATATATATATTACTAAAAAATAAAAAATAAATAATGAAAAATATATAAACAATTACAAAAAGAGAATAATAATAACACCGAGATTCGAACCGACGCTGTTTGATTGAAAAATACCAAAATTAAAACCTGTCACCTTCCTATCTGAGCTATCGTAACTCATGTCGTTGCCATCGAAATTTGAATTCATATTCTTTTAAAATTTAATGTCATTGTTTATTTTGCTAAAAACACTGACAAAACAACATTTTCTATAAATAAAACCTAGCTAAATCGATTTTTTTGCCTCGAAACCTCTAGTATGCCAAGTTTCAACAAAATCGTTGGAGCCGTTTCCGAGATCCTAAATATATATATATTTACAAGAATTGCACGTTTAAAGATATAAGATATAGATGTTAAATGCATATTTAATCTCTTAGTTGCATGTAGTCATGTAGGCATGGGCAAGAGTAGGAACACTCATAATTAGTGTTGCCCAAATGCAAGACCAAGACGAGACTTGGACCGGTCTTGGTCTTGGTCTTGCAACATCACACCTGGTCTCGTCTTGGTCTTGGTCTTGCGCACCCGGGTCTTGGTCTTGGTCTTGGTCTTGCGCACCCGAGTCTTGGTATTGCAGCAAGAGTCTCGCAAAGTTTTGCAGTTAGAATAACGTAATAGTAATTTATCATGGCAATGAAAAATCCAACTAAATTAATCAAATATCCTATCCTATCTATCCATCTGTTAGCCTATAGTTCACTATTGAATACAATACTTACCACTGGAGAAAATTACTCTTCTATTCCCCTGGTGTTCCATTAGACAGCGTTACTACTCTTATGACAGGACTTTCGACCCTATTTTCTTAAGACGTCACCACACGAGGCAGTTGATACAATAAATTTTATGTCATTTTATAATCAATGCGATATTTTACAATTAATGCGATTGTTTATATTCCCCTTCAAGTTAAGTGGTACGTATCTATTGTATTTCCAGTTTAGTTACTGATACTCTGGATACTTGAAAAAACCTGTTGCTCTATTGCCTATATAAATACTTTGGCCGCTGGATCCATGTAGCTCTTAATATACTATTTATTCAAGAACATATAAAACTAATTTAAAATTTTATGGTTTTAATACTTGTAAAATGTATGATATTCGTCGTCATCGTCACAGCTCATAAAAGTGCCACTGCTGGCCTTAAGCTTCCTTCCAGTAAGAGGAAAATTGATCTACTATACCACGCTGGTCAGACATGTTGGTACAGGGTTTTCTTTCTAGTTTCACTTCTCTTGCACATATGTTATATACACAGGGTGTATCAGGTTATGGGACAACTGTTCATGTATGTTGTAGTTCAACAGTCATAGATCATAATTAGAATGTATATTACACAAAAACAATATAACGTAAAAGTTATAGTGATTACAAAAATGTGTGTCTAAGAGTTTATGCCTTAAATTTTATGCATTATGTAGGTATGTACAGACAGGATATATGTAAGCATGTAAAATTTCGACAGTATAAATAGGTATTAGATTTGCGCGAACCTTTCAATGGTTACGTAGGTACAAAGGCGACTCATCAACGGTCATCGGCCGATCAGCTGATTTATGTTAAAGCGAAGTTTGTCTTGCTTATGCAAACGTAATCATTGATTTATTCAAATTCTAATGAACATTTAACAAAATACGAATATGTTGTAGATTAAGTATCATTCCTTTATACATTTTAATCAATTTACACGAAAAAACGATGACAAAATTGAGAACTTACATGTCTCTCAATTCATTAACGAATCGATATTTTTATTTAAATTTTTTTTCATGGGTTCCTAACACCATTGCCCAATCCGATTTGATACGACATCCACGGGTAAGAGAGTGGTGAATTATATTCGTACTCTGTCTTTTTTTTTGTGTGTGTGTAGCTGTTGGTCGCAGATGACCTTGACAGCTTAACGCGGTCAATGGGTGAGCGCTGATGGCTCTCAACCCGGTAAGTAAGTTAAGCGAACATCGCCCGAGGGCTACCCCCTGTGGGGAACGGACCTCGGCTCGGGGCGTCGCTGAGAGCAAAGTGGGCGTGGCCAAGTTTAGGTTAATGACTTTTACGCGGCGCGGTTTTCGACCTCGACGGCGAGGCCGATACCGCGGAGTTTTATCTGTTATCGCTGCGCGAGCTGTGTAGGTCCTTTCTTGGGCGATCATAATAGCGTCATCTTCTTCTTCAAGAAGATGACGAGGACGTCGGACCGCGTATATTTTTGAGGGGACGTAGTTTACCGCCCCAACCACTAGTGGATTGGGGTGAGTCGTGGCAGAGGCAAAATAGCGCTGGGAGCAACGCTTCATGTACTGCCTGATGGTGATCGTACTCTGTCCCTACATGGACATTTATATAGATTAATTGTAGGCATATTTCTATGTCCAACAGTGAACGTCGTTGGGCTAATGAATAAACGGATATATAAATATGTATAATGGGCAAGAGCACTCTCGTGATTACGGTATTTTTGTCCTTAAGCCTTTCCGAAGAGTAATTCTGAAAAGCCAACACCAACATTGGGAATTGATTGGCCAATAGATGGATATCTCAAGACTGATTTGACTTGCCGTGTAGTGACGGAGTAAGAATATAATTCATCACCCCCTATTTTACCCGTGACTGCGAACCCACGCCTAAGGGCTATAATATATAACATCGGTGCAAGAGAAGGAAAACTTGACATGTATGACCTGTAACAACACGGCCGATCACCGTGGCGATTCCCCTCCGGCCACGGCCGATTCTCCTCCTGTTATGTAGAAGACACGAGCTCAACCGTATATAAGCTGAAATGGTGATTTGAATTAAATGCAAGACCGCGAGACTCTTGCAGGCCCAGTCTTGGTCTTGCTCAAGTCTTGCAGGGCCAGTCTTGGTCTTGGTCTTGCAAAAATTAAGCGGTCTTGGTCTTGGTCTCGGTCTCGCATTTCTCGCAAGACCAAGACCAAGACCGCAAGACCAAGACTTTTTTGGGCAACACTACTCATAATAATTATGACTCTATACTTTGGGGCGTTACAAAAAAAAAAAAATTTTTTTCATTCGGAACCAGGCTCAAAAGTTTCGTTTAGATGTCAAAATAGGTCTCTGAAAATATGGGCTCTTAATATTAATGTTAAGTATGTCCGCATCGCAGTTTTCGATTTTCCATAAGAATTACATAGAAAATTTTTTATTTTAAAGACTATCGAGTATTCATTAATGTTCCTCGTGCATATTCGGAGGGACATTTACCTAGTGCCCAATAAAATACAATAGGCGTCACTCTTTGTGTCTCTTTTACACATGCAATAAGATTTTTTATATGAGGTCTAATAAAATAGAACATAAAAATATACCTAATAATTTTTCATAAACTTCGTTGTCTTTAACAAGAACATTTTTTTTCTAAAAGTTACGATAACACGTAGAAGGTATTATACTATTTTGGAATAATGAATAATGTGGTCAATTTTTGAAATTACTTGCCACTATGGTTACAGTAAATTTTTTTACGGCGTGGTGTATTAAAGTCAAATGATTAACGTTTTCTTCGAAAAAATTAAGGAATTGCCATAACAAATGTTATTGTATTGTATATTTTTTTTATGTTATTGTAACGTGTCTAGTTTTAATAGTACTTGTGGTCGATAGTGCAGTTATCTGGGCTTCCAACAACAAATATCCGATGCTAAAACTAGCCTATTTGTCGTTATAGTACTTGAAAATATAGTACAAGGTCTGATTTTTCACCGTTTTTAGTAATATGCTCATATCAAAGAAAAAAGGGGAATGGATTTTCTTTTTAATTTTTTTCATAGCTTTTATAAAGTCATCTATCACTCACTTACCGTTGGACGTTTAATTTAGGGACAACCTGTATATATGCTAGCTGACCCAACAGACTTTGTTCTGTTGAAATCTAAAAAATTAGTAAAAAGAATTCTCCGTGAAAAGGATTACAGCGCCACCTACCGGTTTCAATTATTAATCTAAACTATTCTCGTATCCATCGAAATAGCCACAAAAAAAAATCAAAATCGGTCCAGCCGTTTAGAAGAAGTTCATTTACAAACACATGAGCAGAAGATTTATATATATATAAAGATAGAACAGTTTATATAGTCGACAAAGGTTACATTAGAAAAGTTTGTCGTTAAGTTTTCTTAAATTTTCTAAATTTCTGCACTACTTCTTTAATTTTTTTTCCGTAAAAGCCTCTTACAAAGTATTAGAAAACTGAAAAAAAAAAGATGGATGAAATCGGTAAAGTCGTTCTCAAGTTATATTATTGTCCTGCCCGAACAGCGCCACTTACCGGGTCTAATTGTGAATCTAAACCATCCTCGAATCCACTTGAACACACATAAAAAATTTCTTTAACATCTGTCCAGCCGTTTAGGAGGAGTTCAGTGACTTAATTTATATATAAGACTAGAAACTCGCCCTCGCTTGGGTTTCAAGCGCCTTACCCGCGCAGTTCTCGTTCCCGTGGGAATACCGGGATAAAATATAGCCTATGTCACTTAGGGATAATGTAGCATTCTAATGGTAAAAGAATTTTTAAAATCGGTCCAGTACTTTTTGAGCCAATTCGTTACAAACATACATACAAATCTTTCCTCTTTTTAATATTAGTCTAGAAGATATATGTAGTGTTTTAGGTATCAATTCCAATCAGAAGCAAACATCGTTGAATTGATATTAGAATTTAATTTCACTTAAAATACATCTTACGTCATTATTTTGTATCACCATCCTCCTCCATCTTTTTCCCGTTCCCCCTCTTTCATTCACTTACATATTCACTTACGTTCCGTCCCTTGCAAAAAATTAATCTGCTCCATTCCCACATACATATATAAGCTGATGGTATTGAAAAATATATTATCCATCTATCTATTAATCCATTAGCCAATAGACGTCCACTGTTGGACAAAGGCCTCCTCACGAGAACGAGGACGCTAATCGGAATGGTGGCGTGCCACTCGCATCCAACGGATCTTTTCGACTTTCAAGATGTCGTTAGGAAAATAAAATACAAAATATACATTCTAAATTTTGCTGTAACACCTACGCGAATTCCTTATGAAGAAATAATTTGTACTGTCGAAGATGTTCTGATTAAAAATACCGTGCCAAAGGAAGATATGGAGGCTATTCGGCAGGATGTCTCGTCCTTATTGCGTCGTAGCGGTCTACCCAAAAATAATCTTACAAAACAACAATATTTAGCCTTAAAAAACCTACGGAATAAATCAGATATCGTCATCCTGCGCGCAGACAAAGGAAACGCGACCGTGGTTATGAATACGTCGGATTATAATGATAAAATTAACCAACTTTTGTCGGATGAAACAACGTACAAGAAGGTCAAAACAGACCCCACCAATGTCGTTCTAAAGAACACAAAGAAACTAATAATAAAGTACTCCGATACATTACATCTAGACGTGAAAAATCTAATACCACCATGCGTCAAACCACCTAAATTATATGGGTTGCCCAAGATACACAAATCAAATGCACCACTGCGACCAATAGTAAGTCAGATCGACACGCCGACTTATAAATTAGCACAGAAGGTTGCGAAAGTCCTCTCCCAACTCCGGGGACACACTAGTGCATTTGTGAAAGACTCTTACCATTTTGTCAGTGAAATTAAAGATCTACATCTCGCTGACAATGAAACTATGGTCAGTTTTGATGTCACATCACTCTTCACCTCTCTACCTGTGGAGGATTGCATCAAAACCATATCTAAGAAGCTATCTGACAATAATATGCCATTGGGATATGCGGAACTGTTACGTCAATGCCTAACAACTGGCTATTTAATGTGGAATGATGACTTCTACAAGCAAGTAGATGGAGTGGCTATGGGCTCGCCGGTCTCCCCTGTCGTTGCCGATATATTCATGGAGGACTTCGAGGAGACGGCCTTATCAAGCTCACCTGTCACACCCAGGTTCTACAAGCGGTACGTAGATGACACTTTCACAATATTACCCACAGACAAAATAACCATATTCCTAAACCATCTTAACTCCATTAATCCAAAAATTCAATTCACTATGGAACTGGAGTCAAATAACTCTTTAGCCTTCTTAGACATTTTGGTTATACGTAACCCTAATAACACCTTGAGTCATACAGTGTATCGTAAAGCAACACATACAGACAGATACTTGAACGGTGATTCTCATCATCCCCCTTCACAGTTAGCTACCGTGTGTAAATCTTTGTTGCAGAGAGCACGAGGAATCTGTGACGATGAACACCTGGCTGGGGAGCTGCAGCATGTCAAGCAGGTGCTACGTGCAAACAAGCTGCCAGTTCCTCGCCCCCGTCGCAGAGACCGAGTGAAACCACCCACAGTTGAGCGCCTTCCTGCAATACTACCTTATGTCAAAGGAGTCACTGACAAGATTGGCTACATCCTGAAACGCTCTTCCATTAAAACTTATTTTAAGCCACTGAAGAGGATTAGCCAATTCTTACCACCTGTCAAGTGCCAGATCCCTTTACAAGATGCAGGAGTATATAAACTTGACTGTGACTGTGGTCTCTCTTACATTGGACAAACAAAGAGATCCATAAGAACTCGGATCAAAGAACACATAGCCGATGTGAAGCACCGCCGGGACACTAGGTCTGCAGTCTGTGAACATAGCCAGGACCGCGCCCACCATAACATCAGGTTTGATAAACCACAAATCCTCGCAAAAGAACACCGATACCTGCCTAGAATGGTACGCGAGGCTATTGAGATTAAAAAACACAAAAATTTCAATAGAGAGGATGGCTGGGTGTTACCATCAAGCTGGGATCCTGTTATAAACATTATTAAAAAGAAATCCAAAAAGACCACCACAAGACTGCAAAACACCGTGAGCTCATATTGTATAGATTTGACCCACAATAATAATAACTAAAGATAATTTTATAAATTAAAACCTTTTTAGTAACATAAAGTAAGCCGCCTTCAAAATTAACTTTAATTTAGCATCATGTTACCTGAGTTTTCTTGCCGGATCTTTCTCAGTGTAACCGTGTTCCGATCCGGTGGTAGTATACTAGATTATTAGTTAGTTTTTAAATATAATTACTATTAATTTTAATGTTTAATTATTACTAACCATAAACAATATAATTTTTTCATATAGAATCATTTTCTTCTTACACTGGCAATAAATTTTGTATCAAAATGTGGGTCAATATTTAATAACTAATTTCTGTATCGGGTAGATAATTATAAAATTTTCTTCAGTAACGATGACTTGTTGGACGTGAGACATCTTAGTCCACCCGTGATCATGAACGCTGTAAAGTGCTCGAAACGTCGGGTAATCAAAAATCAAATACAAACGCGATAAAATCCGTAAAGTAGTTTTATTTAAAAATATACATTACTAGATTCTGCCCGCGACTTCGTCCGTGTGGTCCGTGTTACTTTGGGCTAAAGCTAACTTTAACTTTAACCCGCGACTTTGTTTACGTATACGGTAAAAATGTTTTTAAATAATACTCTCAAAAAAATTATAGTGCTGTGTGGTAGCGGCTTCGAATACTACCAATCCTTGCTTTGCTCGTGGGTGTCGTAAAAGACGACTAAGAGCCCTAGATTGACCCGGACCAACTCCATCTGGTACCATTTGGGTCAACGATTACATTCCCAAGGAGGGTTGACGTCAGGCAGGCGGCCGGTCATAAAAGTCATTGCCGAAACTTTTTGCAATATGTCAAAACAAATGACATATGGAGTCGACCCCAAGTAATTGGGATAAGAGCAAGATGATGATGACTCTCAAAAAAATTATAATAATACAAAATAATAATAATATAATACAACCCTCTGGGTCAGTTGTTATCTCACTATGATACTAAATCAAACCTCGGAGGAACATTATGTGGCTCACTAAGTTCTTTTGATATAAAAGAAAAAATGTATCACAAGATTTATAGGAAAGCCAATAAACCGCAGGGCAGCTTGAGAGTCGGCCAGTGCCTCGTATCGTATCCAGCTCGCTTTTATTGGCTGGCTGGAGTAGAAACCGAAGAGTGCCCGCAGGATTCTCAACTCAGGCTTGCCTTAAACGGCTAGTCAGAGAGGGGTCGCCAGAGCTATATGCTCGGGGGTGGAAGTGTAATTTTCAAGGGCATAACTACGGGGAAACCACTGCAGATCTCCGTTTAGCGGAGACTTGGGATGGTGCAACCGGCGCCGCACAGCTTGACACCCCAAGCCACTTGCACCAATGTTGCCCCCCTGTTGCCCGTATGGCTGTGTCTGTGGCGACCGTTTAGGGGAGCCCATTCAGTGAGTTGGCGAGTCACCGTCTGCCAAAGTTCAAGACGAATAAGGTATTTAAGGCAGACGACAGTTTTAAATCATTAGTTTCATTTAATCCAGTCCATCAAACCTCACAACCTTATAATCAGGTTAAGGTTTTAGATATCATAATTGCACAGTAGTTTTACACCTAACGTTGGCAGTCCACGAGTGTTGTGTGCAAACGTGGAGTGTCATCGGTAGATATCTCATCCCATTTTAACATTAAATTTCTCCAAAGGCCTCTGCGTGTTGGATCCATATCCCCATGTAAGCCTTTCAAAGGACCGGGTATCTTCCCTAGGAAGATCGTGAATCTTAAGGAGATACAAATATAATAATACAAATATTTTAAATAATACCTACTCTCGAAAAGAAAAAAACGATTTTGAAACATTTTTAATGGTGCTCCGCTCCTATTGGTCCTAGCGTGATGATATTTAGCCTTCCTCGATAAAATACCTATATAATACTGAAAGAATTTTTCAAATTTGACCAGTAATTTCTGAGATTAGTGCGTTCAAACAAACTCTTCCGCTTTATATATTAGTAGTAAATATCTAAGTCATTTAAAATTCTAGGATTTTAAAACTAAGAAAACGATAATATTGTGCTCTAAAGTTATGGAACAAGAAAATATTTAACTAGGCGAAATTAATTGCAAAGCCATCGTGGTGCCTTTTTTTATGGGTGGGCTATTGTAAGCGCACACGCCGTCCATTCTGTCCCGGGTGACGAAAGGACGGCGCGCGGGCCCACAACCCACCCGTAACCACGTCGCCTTCGTCGTTGAGCCGAGCCAGCCGAGTTCCTTGTCCTCAGTAGTCGGCCTGACGGAATACCCTTTCGGGTACCCTCGCCTCTCGACGTCCCTGTCTCGGGACGTCGGTCGCCGTCGCGAGGTCAGTCCAACATGCTGATCCAAACGATTAGGAGCTATTTTGAATAATTTGAAGAAATACTGAGAAGAGAAAATTTTAATAAGAATAAAATGAAATATCGTCATAATTTATTATGAAAATAGTTATTATGATAAGTAAGATTAACGGAATAGTGTACCAACATAGCAGTTTTATTACTATTGTTATCCATCACAATTCGCTGCTATTTGTCACCGTTCATATTTAATACAAAAATTTAGATAAATAAGCTTTCTATTATAAAAACTTCTTTTTCAAATGCGCTTAACACGATTAGATTTTTTTATTGCCGATAGTGGCAAACAAACAGGCAGCACACAACCAGGCCATTGCTACCATGAAGTAAATAAGTACTCTCCTTAAACCTCGTTTAAAGAAGGACATGTCAAAGCGCTCGGGAAATAGACCAGTGCCGAAGCCTTCAAAAATGGTAAAAAGTGAAAAAAAATAATAGTAGGATGAAACCCATTGGAAAAGGAGGGGAATATGATAAAAATGAAAGGAAAAATAAATTACGGGCGATCCGAGTTCGGGAAGTGGGAGGGGGTGGATTTTTAAGGGTAAAAATGGTTTATCTCGATTTCCGCCAAAACTACAAGTCTTACAGAAAAAAGTTAAAGGGCAAAGTTGTAGGTAATAAAAAGATCTACAACTTTTGTAGTTACAATTTTTTCACATAACCTCAAAATTTAGGTGAAAAATTCAAATAACCAAGATTTTGGTTTTTTATTTTTATCTTTTTCAAAAAAAAAAATTTTGCAATGAAATTTGGTGAAACCTTACCTTATTATGTCCCAAATACACTGTAATTTATGTGATTTAAAATATTTATTTTTTCGCCTTATTTTAGCTTAATATCAAAAAAGCACCCTAATTTTCGATCGAAAATTCTCACGTCAAAATATCAGCTTTTTTCAAAAAGTCGGGGGGGCTTTTTGTTCGTTGGAATCTCTACTTTCTGATGGTGTAAAAAAAATACATTACTATAGTAAATGTTCTAGGAAAATGCAAAGAAAAAATTAATATTTGATAAGACATCTTCAACATTTTGAGAAAGTTGTAGAATTTTCTTTACATTATATGCATAGATGCCTATTTATTGCTATTTTAAGATAACTTTTATACCTGAGTTACCTACAGATAATTTTAGCCCATCAAAAGATATTTCATAGAGAAGTGGGGAAGGGGCTATACGGGTCAAGGCCTTACTACCTACTAAAATCTTTGCATTTTCTGAGAACATTTACTATAGCAATATATATTTTTTTTACACCCTCAGAAAGTAGAGATTAAAGCGAACAAAAAGCTCCCCGACTTTTTAAAAAAAACTGATATTTTGACGGGAGAATTTTCGATCGAAAATTAGGGTGCTTTTTTGATATTAAGCTAAAATAAGGCGAAAAAATAAATATTTTAAATCACATAAATTATAGTGTATTTGGGACATAATAAGGTAAGGTTTCACCAAATTTCATTGCAAAATTTTTTTTTTTGAAAAAGATAAAAATAAAAAACCAAAATCTTGGTTATTTGAATTTTTCACCTAAATTTTGAGGTTATGTGAAAAAATTGTAACTACAAAAGTTGTAGATCTTTTTATTACCTACAACTTTGCCCTTTAACTTTTTTCCATAAGACTTGTAGTTTTGGCGGAAATTGAGATAAACCATTTTTACCCATAAAAACCCACCCCCTCCCACTTCCCGAACTCGGATCGCCCGTAATTTATTTTTCCTTTCATTTTTATCATATTCCCCTCCTTTTCTAATGGGTTTCATCCTAATGTTATTTTTTTTGGTTTCAAAAATTATCGACCCTGGTCTAAAACACAGCAGCAGGTAGTTCATCCCAGAGCTTGCACGTACGTGGGAGAAATGATCATTGAAAACGTACAGTTAAACGTACAGTTTCCAGGTGAAATGGATGAACCTTGCTACGGTATCGAGTGGTACGTTGTTAAAACGGTGACGGTGGTACCAAGTCAAACAGTTCCTCAGAACACTCCCCATGAAAGAGCCAATAGTACAAAGAGCCAGTAGTACACAGATGAACAAATAAGCATACGATTAATTCATCATATCATTCTGCTCTTATCCTAATTACTCAGGATCGATGCAATATGTACTCCTCTTTCATCCCTAGCTTTATGACCGGCCGTCTGTTTGTAAATATCAATAAGCCACAATCTTTTCTTTATGGTAGGCTTTGTTATGAACATACCCCGTCCAATCTGTCCGGGGCAATGAATAGGCGATGTGCGATCCCATAACCTATGGCATTCCCTACCCATCGCCATTGGTACTCATTCCGTGATATCCGCGGCCGGTCCGGAATAAATCATAACTTATATTTGCATATTAATTCTAAGCTTCAAATAATATTCATATGTAACGACTTCCTTAATACATCAAATGTTAATGTAATCTGCCTTTAAGTGTTAATGGTGTTTTATATTTTCATATTTTACCATTGTGAAAGGTGCGACTAGAATAGAAAGTCTTGGAGACAAATCTCCAAGACTCTCCAGTCTCAAGTCTCATTTGAAAACTTGGCGACTTGGTCCTGCAGCGTGCAAGCACAAGAGCACCTAAGTAAAATTGATCTTTTGAGGAAAACGCACCCGCTTAATGGCTCCTGCAAATTTAAAGGAATTAAGATTATAAATTTCATCATAGGCATACAAAAAGTTTTTAACTAACAACCCACGTAACCAAAACCTTCTCCATCCATAGAAAATACTAAACTAAAAAGTAAGCCTAGAAATTATAAAATGCATATAAAATCTATGCAAGAGAAGAAATAATCACAGTTCATTTTCGTTCCACTGCTGGGCTCGAGTCTAAAATAAAATTGAAATTAACGTACTATATCTCACTGGTTAGATGTATTTCTCATCTCTTGTCTATAAAAGAGAATTGAATCTAACATCTATATGTTAGATACAAATTATATTACTTAGTCATCTTTTAAGACACCCACAGGCAAGAAAAGAGTGGTAAATTGAATTCGTACTCCGTCACCACAAGGATAAGAAAAGAAATATTCGAAATTAAACCCTAAACCAACCCACCTGACCAGCACGGTATAGTAGTTTGGCTTAACTCTTGTTGTGGAGGAGACTCGAGCCTAGCGGTGGGACAATAGAAGAGCTGAAATGATGACAACAAAAGAGTTCTATATTTATAGTCTTCCTACATCGTGAAATCAATAAAATAAATGTCACCAATTAACAGGTTTAATTAAACACATGCAAAATATTAATTATAACCAGTTTCCTAAATATTTGTTAAGAAAAATCTAAAAATAGCATCTAATTATTTTTTTAGTAAAACCGGATGAGAATTAAGAATAATTTTTGATATAAAAGGATGATACGTAGTGAGTGAGACATCAGTTGGTTCAGTTCGACGACAACACAATCTACAATGTACAAGTTCGTAGTATTGCTCTCCGTGGTTGCGATGGCGATGGCCAAGCCTGGTGTGTACTCGCCGTTTGGTTATAATACCATGGTACCAACAGTGAGCTCCGTTTCACAGTACAGATCCGATGTAGTACACGACTCGAATTTATATACTGTACCAACTGTATATAACGCGCCCGCTGTTCTACCTTCTTATCCCTACGGCGCAGGATACTACAACCAACCCCGTGTGTTTTACAACGGTGTCAATGCCGCCCCCTACGTCGCTGGAAGCCCATACTATCTCCACAAGTAATGTAATTATTAAAGTTCCTGGTAGTTTTAAAATTGTGTTATTAAATGTATCAAGTCTAATTTATGATTATAGTAATTTCTAAATGTATTGTTTATATGTATTGAAATTATATGTATGTGTAATAGACAGTGAATAAATAATTATCATGAATAAGTATTTATTTTATTTTATTTTTATGTGCAAACTTCTATAGGCAGGTATGGATAGGGAGTGAAATCATATAAGTCGTCATCGACATGGTCATGTGGCGTGTTAACGCCTTTTTTGGACGGGCTATGCTTAGCACGCACACCGTACTTTCCGTCAGGGCAACGCAGCTCCGTAACCTACTGTATTCATCCCCTTCGACATTATATCTGTATACAGATACACAGAGTGATATTGATATAGCTACAGAGCTATATCAATATCACTCTGTGCCGATAGATGTTGAATGTAAAAAGTTTTAATTTAAAAATTTAAAATAAATAATTTATTTCAACGTTAAAAATAACAACTGCCTGTTCATAATTTTTCACTTCTGTCGGCAATCCCCATTACTGCTTTGTGTTATTTAACTTTTTAGAATAAAAAATGAGCTGGAAACTCGTTTTTTTTTTAGAAACAATTAAATGTAGACAAGTCTTTTAGTTTTGTAAAAAAAACCTTCTGTAGAGCCCATATATGTCGCTGGGCATAAGCCTGGTCTATAATGTAGGTGAAATTGACTGACTTTCTATATAAGAATAACATCAATACAAATGCAAAGAATCTCATGATGAACAAATCCTCTACCTACCCTATAATAATACACTTCACCATATGCTATAAATCGTTGTCATTTTGCTTCTACTTACAGATATACTCGTATTGAATAATGCTAAATTTGCAATTAAGAAAGAATCAGTCATATTTTTAAGAAAGTATAAAATGTGTCTGAATTTATTTCTGTTAGCCTACCTGTCATGTACGATAATTATAAAGTTAATCCACTTTAAGAAGTTGGATAGTCGGCGTCGATGGGCTGGCAGATGTAACTATAAGATCGCGATGACGACCGACGTTCCCGAATAGCCGGGAAACGTCGGTCGAGGAGAGGGTACTACTCAAGGGCTATTCCGTCGGGCCGACCACTGACGACAAGTTACCCTGCTCCGGTGATCGGCCCAACGACGAAGGCGACGTGTCACGGGTGGGCTACGGGGCCGCGCGCGCTGCCCTTCTGTCGCCCCGGATGGAACCGGGCGACGGGTGCGCTTAAAAAAAAAAAAGATGTATCTATAAGATAAGCATTCAAAACAAAATTTTGTTTAATTTCGTCCTTCAAGTTCCTTCTATAAAATAAGATTGTATCTATTACTGAAACGAACCCCTAGCTAATGCCATGAACTGGGTTTTAACGCACACACGATTTCGCCACAAGCGTTTCTTATAAAGTTTTGTTCTGTTTCTGTGAAAACAATTTCGAATGTCAATTCAATTTAAAGGTCATAGGTATATACAGGTTTAGGTATCAACTACGGCATACTTCAACAACAATTTGGAGGATATCTTAAGAGCTTTTGCTTAGCTGTATAGCTAGACACGCGTCCAAAACCCACTCCACGGTGGCTAGGGAGATTTTAAAGTGAAACTGGACAAAGGGAGTGATGAAAAGAGGGTAGGGCACTATGAATATGGACAGAGAAACCAGTGGAGCCAGAAACTAGGTAATTTGTTGGTGAAGGAAATGCTTTTTGTGATGAATTCTTTCTTAAGGAAATAGCCACAATATAGTCGTAATGACAGGGCATATGAATGGGAATTTTCTGTGTGATGACGGATTAAGGATACAACTCACCACTCCCTATCATGCCCGTGGATGTTGTAAAAGACGACTAAGGGATATAATATGCACATAAGATCTGTGCAAGAGGAGGAAAACTTGAAATGAAACCTTACACCAACATGTCTGACCAGCATGGTATAGTAGATCAACCTCCCTCCCATTGTGTAGGAGGCCCGAGCTCAACAGTGGAATGTATGTGGGCTGCGATGAATATGATGATGATATAAATATATAGGATTACAAAGCCACATTTGCAGTTAATCGAACGGGATAAGAATACAATTATTACACAAAATTCCGTGTGGTGACGGAGTAAGAATATAATTCACCATTCCCTATCTTTCCCATGGATGTCGTAAGAGACGACTAAGGGATATAATATGCACATAATATCTGTGAAAGAGAAGAAAAACTCGAAATGAAACCCAATACCAATATGTCTGACGAGCATGGTATAGTAGATCAAATTTCCTCCTATTGTGGAGTAGGCCTGAGCCCTACAGTGGGATGTATATGGGCTGCGATGATGAAGAATACAATTATCGCCATCCCTTACTTCTCTATAGGAATCGTAAGAACTGGCTAAGGACTACTCAGATGGCGTAGTGGTTAAGATACCGACCTACCGTGCCAGTGCCACGGGTTCGAATCCCATGCAGGACAACACCTTGTACGATCCACAAATCGTTGATCTGAGTCTGGATGTAATTTGTGTCGGTTAATTATATGTTTGTAAAATCCCCCGCAATACAAGGATTATACCCCAAGTGCAAGGCGTTGTAACCTACACCCAAAAAGAAGCCGTAGTTTTATGACCGTAGTTTTTTGGTGGTTCCGGGAGCATTTCCGCCGCCTTGCACTCCGGCTCGTCAGCGCGGCGACCTATCTTGGCTCATGCCGAATGTGGGCGGACCGAGCGCTACGTGTCG
Source organism: Lymantria dispar (assembly GCA_032191425.1). Classification (NCBI taxonomy): domain Eukaryota; kingdom Metazoa; phylum Arthropoda; class Insecta; order Lepidoptera; family Erebidae; genus Lymantria; species Lymantria dispar. The sequence goes on from CM063457.1 coordinate 24,786,503, forward strand.
ACGCCAGTACGCGAGGGTTGTCCGGTCGATGGCCCTGTGCGGCGCGCTGGTGTAGGCGGAGTCCCTGACCATCTGACTCTGGCGACCATAGAGGGTCATGGCGGTCAGGGCCATACGCAGATACCGCACGGTGTCGACGGACGCCGCGTGCCTGTTGGCCGGCACTCCTCTATGGGATCTGGAGGCAGAGATGCTCGTCGGTTTGTATCGGCAGGTCTTGGAGGTGCGAGCGGAGGGCGGTGTGGTCTCGTTGAGGGAGCTCACCGCCTGGCGCGTCGACGCCCGTCGATACGTCATTGCGCGTTGGGCGGTCCGGCTGGAGAGGCCTCGGTTCTGTGTTCAGACCGTCGAGACCTTCCGGCTGGTGTAGATGCAGTGACTAAAGCGGGGTGCTCTCCTTCTAACTGGTGCAGGTTTTGACGGGGCTTGGTAGCTTTGCTAAATACCTGCACACGGTCGTTAGGAGGGAGAGTACACCGTCCTGCAACCACTGCGATTGCGCAAGGACACGGTGCAGCATACGCTCGAGGTTTGTGCCGTTTGGGCAGAGCAGCGTTCTGAACTCGTCGCAATCATCGGTGCTCACCTGACGCTGCCTACCATCGCTAGGGCGATGTTCGTCAGCGTCAGGAACTGGGACGCGGTCGCAGACTTCTGTGAGGCAGTAGTCTCACAAAAGGAGGACGCGAACCGCGGCCGGTGACTGGAGCGGCGTAGGCGCGATTACCTGTGCCTGATGCCGTCCTAGCCGAGGCCGCGAGTCCGAGGCTACGGGTGACGTGACCGGGGAATTGGTCCGTCACCCGTCGAGAGGCCGACCGCGTGAGGAAAGACGGGAGGTCGATGGGAGGATACTCCTCAGAGGCTATTCCGTCGGGCCGACCACTGACGACAAGTAACCTTGCTCCGGTGGTCGGTCCAATGACGAAGGCGACGTGGTGTTCGGGTGCATTGCGGGTATGCGTTGCGGGTGTGCGGTGCCCCGGACGGAGTGGTACCAGGAGTACGCCGACCGCAACCCACCACAAAAAATAAAAAGTAAAAGCCGAGGCAGCGGGTGACTGGACCGGGGAGTAAGTGCGTCACCCGCCGAGAGGCCGAACGCCCGAGTCAGCCCAACGACGAAGGCGACGTGTTACGGGTGGGCTACAGGTGTGCGTGCTTACGCCCCTCTGTCGCCCCGAATGGAGTGGAGCGAGGAGTGCGCCGACCGTAATCAAAAGAAAAAAAGGTCTGTATAAAGTTATTAGTCGTCTTTTAGTTCGACACCGATGGGCAATGTAAGAGTTGATAGTATTCGTAGCCACACAGAATATTTGAGGTCCATTATTTCATTGTAATTATAAAAGTTTTTGGAACAATGCTTAAGTGAATCTTCATCAAATTGACATATTTTTACCTGGTCATCATCATCATCATCATTTCAGCTCATATACGTCCCACTGTTAGACTTGAGCCTCCCCTACAACAGGAGGGAAATTGCCCTTACTATACCATGCTGGTCAGACAGATTGATATAAAATTTTATTTCTATTTTACCGTCTCTTGCATAGGTGTCATATGCGTATTATATTCCTTAGTCGTATTTTACGACATCCACGGGCAAGATAGGGTGTGGTGATTTGTATTCTTACTCCGTCACCACACGGAAAGAGGTCCATTATTTCATTGTTATTATAGACGTTTTTGAAGTAATGCTTAAGTGAATTTTCACCAAAGTCACATATTTTCATCTGGCCAGTTTATATTGATAACCAGCTGACCCAACAGACGTTGTTCTGTTCAAATAAAGCGCCACCTACCGGGTCCAATTGTGAATCTAAACCATTCTCGAATCTCATTGAGCAGACACAAATTACTTAAATTACTTAAATCCAGTCAACAGATATCGCCATCTGTTAGAATCTTTTGGAGTTAACAGATAATTGTGACTGTCAATTAATTATAGACAAATAATTTGTAATAAAATAAAATTGCGACTATAATTAAAGATCTAAGTTATCCTATGCTTCAAGTTGAAGCAAACTACACACGGTGTGCAAATTTGATTAAAATCTGTTAAGTAGTTTAGGAGTCCATCGCGGACAAACATCGTGACAGGAGATTTATATATATATATTGATTGATAATATATGTAGATGATAGATTGAATACAATTAAAATTCACCGACCATAAGTAACTACTGAAAAGTTACTTCATATGTGTAATACTTTTGGGTGGCGTAGACGCGACTGAATGCCTGATGCCGCCTAGCCAGGATCTGGAGTTAATCCCATCAGCCGAGGAGAGTACTATACTTCACTGGTTAGGCGTAATTCTCATATCTTGTATAGATTAGGTATCTACAAATTATATCGCTTAGTCGTCTTTTAGCTTACACGGATAATAAAAGAAATACTCGAAATAAAATCCCCAACCAACCCATCTGACCAGCATGGTATAGTAGTTTGGCTTAGCTCTGGTTGTGGAGGAGACTCGAGTCTAGCAGTGGGACAATAGAAGAGCTGAAATGATGACAACAAAAGAGTTCTATATTTATAGTCTTCCTACATCGTGGAATCAATAAATTAAATGTCACCAATTAACAGGTTTAATTAAACACATGAAAAATATTAATTATAACCAGTTTCCTAATGGTTCAAGAGCCCGCTATACAATGACCTTCACCGAGATGTTTATTTGATGAAACTTATTTTTTATTTGATTTAATATGTCAATAAATATATTGCATATGGGTTGCCTAACAACTAACAAATTTTATTCCAGAGTATTATTAATTAACAATATATATATATATATATATTATACATTGCACCGGTTTGATTATGAGACAAATTCTATACCAATCGAAAGTATGAAGCCCATAGAGTATGCAAACTTCGATCAGACCGGTGCAAAATGCTAGTATCGATTTATCTATTTATACCTGGCTACCCGAGAGTTGTGACCGGAAAAGAATAGGCAATCTAACGTTTGCATATTCTATGGACTTCATATTTTCGATTGGAATAGAATTTGTCTAATAATCAAACCGGTGCAATATTAAAAAAAAATATATATTTTTAATTATTAATTAATCATACTCTGGACTAACATTTGTTAAGCAACCCATATGCAATATATTTATTGACATATTAAATTAAATAAAAAATAAGTTTCATCAAATAAACATCTCGGTGAAGGTTTTGTAGCAGGATCCTATACTATAAATATTTGTTAAGAAAAACCTAAGAATAACATCTAATTATTTTTTTAATAAAACCGGATGAGAATTAAGAGTAAATTTTGATATAAAAGGATTATACGTAGTGAGTGAGACATCAGTTGGTTCAGTTCGACGACAATACAAACTACAATGTACAAGTTCGTAGTATTGCTCTCCGTGGTTGCTATGGCGATGTCCAAGCCTGGTGTGTACTCGCCGTTTGGTTATAACACCGTGGTACCAGCAGTGACCTCCGTTTCACAGTACAGATCCGATGTAGTACACGACTCGAATTTATATACTATACCAACTGTATATAACACGCCCGCTGTTCTACCTTCTTATCCCTACGGCGCAGGATACTACAACCAACCCCGTGTGTTTTACAACGGTGTCAACGCTCCCTACGTCGCTGGCAGCCCATACTATTTCCACAAGTAATATAATTATTATAGTTCCTGGTAGTTTAAAAATTGTGTTATTCTTGTTCAATAATAGCCACAGTGATTAAAAGTATCAAGTTCATTTTATGATTATAGTAATTTCTAAATGTATTGTTTATATATATTGGAATTATATGTATGTGTAACAAATAGTGAATTTGATTTTAAAGTGTCAACTTCTATAGGGAGGTATGGATGGGGAGTGAAATCATGTAAATTGTCATCGACATAATCACGTGAAGTGTTATTGCATTTTCTTCGGGCGAGCTATGGTTAGTACACACGCCATTTATTTCATGTGGGTTGATGAAATGGGCGCTTTATCGCGAAACTGGGCAAAGGTAGTCGATGGCGAGAAGGTGGCGCACTATGAATGTGGACAGAGAATCCAGTGGAGCCAGAACCTGGCTGATTTGTTGGGGAAGGAAATCCTCTTTGTGATGAATTCCTTCTTCAGGACATAGCCACAATAAAGCTGTAATCACAGATCCTATAAATGGGCAATTTTATACACGAATTTTTTTTTGAGAGAGACGATCACTAAATTTTTTTTGGCAATTCAACTCGTAACGGAGTGAAAAATATTCAACCTCATTGGGTCTAGAAAAGTATAATTATATATAGAGCTCTCTTTTTAGGGGTAAGCTAGTATTAAGAGAGAATTTTATAATCTTTATCTAATAATTTCATAAAAGCACATTATACATTATCGGTTTGATTATGTTTTATCATAGTAATAGTATCATCAAATAGTATCATCGTTTTTAGTTGAACGTATATGTAATGTATTCTTGAATGGCTTGCGGTCCTAAGTCCGCTGCGAGGCTTAAGCCTCCTCTATCTCAGGAGGGTAAATAAACTATTATACCACGCCTAATCCTATATCACAGGTTGGCATAAGATTTTATTTCGTGTCTTCCTTCTCTGCCATAGATATTTTATGTCGTATAATGACACGCACGGGCATAATAGGGGGTAGTGAATAGAATTCTAACTCCGCCACCACATTACATATATTTAATTTTCTTAATCTATATTATTAGCTGAAAGGTTTGTATCTTTATTCTTAAGAACTAATTGAAATCCAATATAGTTTTTATATCAGACATTTTGTCGAGAAAGATAAGCTTCTAGCCTTTTTTGGGTAGACTGGGGGTGTGAATGCACTTGGGTTAATCTGTACGGAAAGGCGGCATGTAACTTCATAACTACTACATACTATATTCTCTCCACCTTGCTATTGGACTGGCCACTTGATTTGATTCCTTGATATCAATGGCTAGCCCAGTGTATTTCCCTCTTGGGTACCGCCTCTGTCGACGATCCCGCAATGACGACAATATTGCTGGGTCATATCCCTCACGTGGCTGGCTTCCCTGCGGGTAGTAGAGTAATCCTCAGTCCATCCATTTGTATCAATAAATAATCCTGTGACAAATGATTGCGTAGATGGCGTAGTGATTAATACCGACCTATATTGCCAATGTCAGTTCGAATCCTATAGTGCGATACACAAATTGTTGTTCCAAGTCTGGATTTAATTAATGTCTGTTAATATATTTTTTTCCCGTGTGGATTAATAATATAATTCACCACTCTCTATCTTGCCCGTGGATATCGTAAAAGAGGACTAAGGGATATAATACGCATATAACATCAATTCAAGAGAAGGAAAACTCGAAATAAAATCCTACACAACCTGTCTGACTAGCATGGTAAGGTAAGGTCAAATTCCCTGCTATTGTGGAGGAAGCTCGAGCCCAACAATAAGACGTATATGAGATAAAAGAATGAATAGAAGCTTTTAAAGTAATGCTTGAAGTAGTGAATCTTCACCGAAGTAACAAATTTTCATGTGGACAGTTTATATTATTACTATGATGATGCTGTGTGGTAGCGGCTTCGAAGCAAGGGTTGGTAGTACCAACCCTTGCTTTGCTCGTGGGTGTCGTAAAAGACGACTAAGAGCCCGAGATTGACCCGGACCAACTCCACCTGGTACCATTTGGGTCAACGATTACATTCCCAAGGAGGGTTGACGTCAGGCAGGCGGCCGGTCATAAAAGTCATTGCCGAAACTTTTTGCAATATGTCAAAACAGATGACATATTGCGTCGACCCCAAGTAATTGGGATAAGAGCAAGATGATGATGATGAGTTTATATTATTACTAGTAACACGCCATTGCTTCGCTTCGGTTTCAATCTCCTTATCCACGTAGTTCCCGTTCCCGTGGGAATAGCGGGATAAAATATAGCCTATGTTACTTCCTGATATTATAGCTACAGAAAATTTAGTTCATATGTGTAATACTTTTGGGCGGCATAGGGGCGACTACAGGGGGGTGAAGTAGCCCTGGCCAAGATTGGGAATTAGTGCGATCACCCGAGGAGAGGCCGACTTCGTGATGGTGACTCCCCGACGGCGAAAGGCGCCATAGCGTAGACTCAAGATGGTACCCGAAAGGACAACTCGTCAGATAGGTTACTGACAAAAAGGCATCCAGCCTTTGGCGGTGGCCTGCTTACCTGAAACAGGTAGGTATTATGTAAAACAAGTTATGAGGTCACGCGCCCTCCTCAGCCTCAGACTGGACTGATCGAGCGGGATGTGACTATATCGTAACCTATTCCAAAAAAAGCGTAATTATTGCGTAAAGGTCACAATAATATGCTTTTCCTACGAGTAAAGAAAACTATGTGCTGAACTGTATATTGGAATAAAGCGTGGCATCTCTGTCTTGCTTTATTCTGCTTGATTTAATATACTAAATTTACAATGAAGAATTTAAATAAAATTCTATGCAATCACATTTAGCAATCGCAAAATGTTACAAATTACTTCTATATTTACATACTTAATATGTAATTAGTAACTTGTTGCTACCAGTTTCCTTAATTTTGATTAAGAAAGCTATAAAAATTTTGATTGATATGTATAACTTACAACGCCGTGTTAATAATTAATATTTAAATAAGCCTAGCCGGATGAGAATTAGATCAGATTTTGGTATATAAGGGACATGGGTAGTGAGTGAGATATCTCGGGTTGAGAGCCCTCAGCGCTCACCCACCAGTCCGGGTAAAGTTGTCACAGCCATCAGAGGCTAACAACTAAGTCAGACGAAAAAAAAAAGTAAAAAGAATGAGAGATCAGTTGGTTCAGTGCAACGACAATACAAACTACAATGTATTGCTCTCCGTGTTTGCTATGGCGATGGCCAAGCCTGGTGTGTACGCTCTATTGGCGTACAATACCGTAGTGCCAGCCTACAACGCAGTGCCAAGCCTGTACACCGTACCTGCCACCTACACCGCTCCTCGTGTATTACCTTCTTATCCCTACGTGCCACAATATTATAACCAGCCAGCTGTTGTTTTTGACGCCGTCAACCCTCTGCCCTACTACGCTGGAGCGCAGTATCCAGCACTGTTGAAGAAATAATTTAACGTCGATACTCATTGATTATACCGGAAATATAACATAAAATATGAAATTTGTGCGTTATTACCTATGCCATGAAGATTCGTATCTAAACTTCAACGTATATTAATTTAATATTTACTCTATTATAAAAATTACGCCTGTAATTCTGATTCTCTATAATAAATTAAGTAATAATTTTCTGTATTTGTTATCTTTTATTTTATCACAATCATCTCAGGTTATATACGTTCCACTCCTGGGCTCGTGCTTCACAATAAGAGGGAAATTTACCTATAATACCAGACTGATCAGTCGGGTTAGCATAGGTTTTATTTCGAGTTTTCCTTTTGTTCAGTTTACATACATTTAAAACTAATCTTAGTCTAAACCTGTCTCAGAATGAAAAGTGCACGCTTTTTTGTCTTCAGTGGTCGTCCCGACGGAATACCCCGGTCGCGGTGTACCCTCTCCTTTTGACGTTCTCCCTCAGGGACGTCGGTCGCCATCACACGGTCAGCCTCTCTGTGGGTGAGGGACTAAATCCCCGGTCCAGTCACCCGCGGCCTTGGCTAGGGCGAGAATGTGCACCCTTTTTTTTTATGGGTGGGCTATGGTAAGCGCACGTGCGGTCCAGTCCGTCCGGGGCGATGAAAGGACGGCGCGCGGGCTCATAACCCACCCGTACCCACGTCACCTCGTTGTTGGGCCGACCACCGGAGCAGATGTGACTGGTCGTCAGTGGTCGGCCCGACGGAATACCCTTTCGGGTACCCTCACCTCTCGACGTCCTGGGTAGTCGGTCGCCGTCGCGCGGTGTCACCGTCGCGCGGTTGGCATGCATGACCTTTTTGTTATTTGTACCTTCGCGGTAATAGTTTACATAATCTTTTAAAATATGTAAATTTTGAATTTTGTAGATATCCCACTGGTTTTGTAATTTTGTTAAACATATGTTCACAGTTATTGTAATTTTAAAGAGTTTGTGTAATACTTGTTAGTAATTGTGGCTTTGTTTAGTAAATTGTTTTTATTAGTTTAATTGATGATCCTAAATTAAATATATAAATTTTAATGTTCAATCCCTGTCTATTCATGTCTTGTAGTACGATACCCATCTGTCTATGTAAACTATCATAAGTGGTTACTTAAAATTAAAAGTGATCTCATTTTGTGAAGTCTCTTTTTGTTAATTTGAATACGGAAACAATATACTAAAAAAAACCATGGCTCTATTGACGTCCACTGCTGAATATAACAAGGCCACAATATCGTAATCATCATGCATCACAGGCCAGTTGGCGAATGCAGTTGGTGTTACAAGTTTCCTAGGAGAACACAGCTCAACTTCTATGGGAAAATAAGAAAAGGTAACATATATTAGCCCGAAATTTTAGGAAAATGTAAAACTTATCATTATTTCAACAATTTTTACCCACGATTGGGTTTGAGTCTTCTCCACGATGAGAAATGGACCAACTATATATACTACGCTAGTCAGATAGGTTATTAATAGCCGGATTAAGTTGTTAAATCCTTCTGCTGCTAACAGCTATACATATAAATACAACCAAAAACGTGTTAGTATTTATATGCGATTTTATTTTCAGCTTTATTTTTCTTAGCTTTTAAGTTTTATATATATATATATATATATATATATATATATATATATATATATATATATATATACTAGCAGACCCGGCCACGCGTTGCTGTGGCTAATGTTTTTGTTATATTTCATTTTATTAAACTATTTAAGTGGGACTGTGGGACTAGGAGAACATCTGTCATCGAGGTCGACATATTTTTTTACAAATGGCATCTATAAAAAAGTAAGTTGAAATCGTATATGACACGTTTGTAGGTTTGACATAGCAGCGCCATCTATTAATTAATTACTCAATGCAGTTAACAGATATCGCCATCTGTTAAAATCGTTTGGACTTAACAGATAATTGTGAATGTCAAATAATAGACAAATAATTTGCAATATAATAATATTGCGACTATAAATTAAGATGAAAGCTATCCTATCTTTCAAGTTGGATCAAACTGGAAACGGTGTGCAAATTTGATTAAAATCGGTTAAGTAGTTTAGGAGCCCGTCGCGGACAAACAACGTGACACGTAATTTATATATATATATTTTATTTTAATTTATTTGCTATGGGACAATAAACAGCTACAATATACACAATACATAATACAAATAAATGCAGGCCTAGGGCTATATAAACAATATTGTAGCCAACTACATTATCCACATATAAACAATTAAATTAAACATACATTGTCACTAGTGAAAGAAAGAAAAAGATACAAAAGAAAAAAAAATCAAAAGATACAAAAAAAAAATACGTTACCACTATAAACAAAAGCAAAGAATTTATTATTAATTAAAGTTATAATTATTATAAAAGCATATATAAATATTAAATTATAAAATTCGAAGAATGATAAAATTCAAAATAAACAATACAAACAAATGAACACTCCATTACATCGCTATAGAATCAGTACAATTAATTAAATGATAAATGTTTAATAATACTATTTCTATATTTAGCTTTAGTGCATGCAAATATATCTATATTGATAAATAAATATATATATATTGATAAATTGATAAATATACACTCATTTGCAAAAAAAACGGGCACCTAAGCAATGAACCATTTCAAATGTTAATATTTCTTTGTTTGATAATTATAGGTAGTGTTATCCACACAATTTGCTAAATTAATAAGAAAATAATCGTTTTCATCAGTATTTCATAAAATTTAGATACAATTTATGGGAAATAATGCTAAACCTCGCTAGTAGTGTATATTCGCTAGTAGTGCATATGCTCATGAAGTAAAAATAAAAAAGTTTTTTTGTTTGTTTTTCTTTAATAAAGTAAAAGCAGATAAATGTTTAGTATCGAGTGTGACCCCCTCTAGCTAAAATCACAGCTTGAATTCGTCTGGGCATGCTAGCGAGTATATCCCGGATACTTGCTTGCGGAATACGTTCCCACTCCGCAGTAATCACATTCTTCAGCTCTCTGATGGTCTGCGGAGCCGGGTGTACTGATCTCACACGCCGTTTCAAAACGTCCCAGACATGCTCTATGGGATTGAGGTCGGGACTTCGAGCTGGCCAATCCAAACGACGAATGCCGACCTCTTGCACATACGCATTAACATCGCGGGATCGGTGGGCGCGAGCATTGTCGTCCATAAAAATCGAGTCTTCACCTAGAGCGGCCAATGCGGGTTGTGCATGAGAAATTAGAACTTCCGTTATGTATCGATGCCCAGTCAGTGAGCCGTTTTCAATGAAGACTAACTCTGTACGATCCATTGAATTTATTCCTGCCCAAAACATAACAGAGCCCCCACCATAAGGTGTGATTTCTTCGAAACATGCCTCTGCAAAGCGTTCTCCTTGTCTTCTTAGCACTCGCCGACGTCGATCTTCACCGAACAGAGATATCCTGGCTTCATCAGAGAACAAAACCCTATTCCAATCGTCTTGAGTCCATGATTCACAATTTCTAGCGAACCTAAGCCTGTGAACTCTGTGCTCACGGAGTAATTTGGGGCCGCGGGCCGGGCGGTGACTGCGTATATTGGCAGCGAGAAGCCTCCTCCTGACCGTCCATAGACTAATATGCACATTTCTTACTTCTTGGAGGTTGTTCTTAAGATCCACATACGAAGATTTGCGATTTCTCAATGCGCGACTCACAAGAAAACGACCATCCCGTGGTTGGGTACATGGTTTTCTTCCAGAACCAGGCCTTCTCTCGACGGAACCAGTCTCCTGATATCGCTGCCAGGTCCTTTGGACTGTCGAGCGACTAACATTTAGCCTCCTAGCCACGAAACATTGGCTGCAACCCTCTTCAAGCAGCGCGATAATTTTGGTAGCTTTTACCACTTTATCTACCATTTTTGATACAGCCAAACAGCATTAAATAAAGCTTTGACAGTCAAGGATATGAAATTAATCGATAAAAATTGAATAAAAGTTATGAAAGTCGATGTTAACTTCTGGAACTTCGCGCCAAAAATGTAGGATAAAAAGGGGTTTTCTGTAAAAATGAACATCAAATGAAAAATTGAATTTAGAACGTACTTTTTTAAATACCACAGCATTTTAAAACCGGCCTGTAACGTGTACAAACGATTGAAACCTTTTTGGTATTGTATCTTTTTAAATATGAATGAAAATCAAAACCGCCCGTTTTTTTTGCAAATGAGTTTATATATATGTGTGTGTATATTATATCCCTTTAGTCGTCGATATTCTTTTATAGGTGGTGATATGAGTGGTGGTTCCATTAATAATAATAATAGCCTTTTATCCGATAGTAATAATAGCCTTTAAGCCGGTTATCTTCCCTTGTTCTTCTCGTGAAGAAAAAGGAGATACACATAATAATAATAAAATTAATTGCCTTTTCAAAACTAAAAACAAGGAATTATAATAACAGAAAATTAGGCTAAAGGAATTGGCTCAGCTTTTGTAATTTATTAAAATCACATAAAACTGATTACTTCACAAATCTATATCTTATATCTTTAAACAAGCAATTCTCTGAATCTCGGAAACGGCTCCAAGGATTTTCATGAAATTTAGCATATTAGAGGTTTCGGGGCCAAAAAATCGATCTAGCTAGTTTATTTATAGAAAATATTGTTTGGTCGATGTTTTTAGCTAATCAATAGAATAGGAATTCAAATTTAGCCGTCGTTGTCAAGAGTGACAATAGCTCAGTTGGGAAGTGGTCCAGTAGCATTCAAACAGCGTGAGATCAAATCTCGGTGTTATTATTATTCTGTTTTTGTTATTTTTGACGTGACAACGTCTAATAAATCGATGAACGCTGGCTGCATGCACGAAAAAGTGTCCCGTTACGCTCATTGTCCCGTTACGTTGATTCAATTTTATTCATAAAAGTATGCAGTCATTTCATCAATGTTTTGTTATGACGTTGTCACGTTAAACTATCGTCCGTAAAACGACTTTACAGTCAACCATGTTTAGTTTTTTTTTTATTAATATATATCTAAACAAGTTCGTTAAAAATATCATATACTTACAAAAAAAATTATATCGAGCAAAGCTCGGTCAACCACATATTGTATTGATAGAACTACTATTATTATCAAAAATTACTTCTATTCTTATTTTTATTTATAAGTTGATTCTTATCATAATAATAGTGACATTTAGGTTTTACTAAATTTAAAGTCGTATACTTCAAGAAGCTGTTGTGTTGTATTTTAAAAAAAATTGTGACTGTGTGTGGATATATATATTCTTACTAATATTATAAATGCGAAAGTAAGTTTGTTTGTTTGTTACGGTTTCTCGCTTAAACCATGGGAGCAATTTCAAAAATTCTTTCACTAATGGAAAGCTATAATATCACGGAATAACATCTATATATATAAAAGAAAGTCGTGTTAGTTACACTATCACAACCTGTCTGACCAGCATGGTATAGTAAGGGCAATTTCCCTCCTATTGTGGAGAAGGGTCAAACCCAATAATGGAACGTGCATTGGCTGAGATAATAAATAATTTTTAATTCAACAGATATAAATACTTTAATAACTCTTGATCGGGTGCCGCTTGTGGGATCTGGCCCAGCCGTAATCGTTTGAATTATATTAAGTATTATAGAGTTTCTTGCCGGATCTTCTCAGTAGCGGTCGCGTTCCGATCCGGTGGTGGTTTATTTTTTTTTTGGATAATTTAATTTAATTTTGTAAACTTGACAATATGTAAGTGCCCTCTCTGGGTTTATGCATAATAAATGATTTGAATTTGAATCAAATAGAAATACAAATAAATTATTTCATTCATCATCATCATCATTTCAGCCTATCGCCGTCCACTGCTGGACGTAGGCCTCCCTCATGTTGCGCCACAATGAGCGGTCCTGTGCTGCCTGCATCCAACGACGCCCAGCTACTTTCACTAGGTCATCGGTCCACCTAGTGGGGGGGCGTCCTACACTGCGTCGTCCGATACGTGGTCGCCACTCGAGAACCTTTCTTCCCCAGCGGTTGTCGGTTCGTCGAGCGATGTGGCCTGCCCATTGCCACTTCAGCGTGCTAAATCTTCGTGCTATGTCGGTTACACCCGTTTTTCTGCGGATTTCCGTATTCCGGATTCTATCTCGCAGAGAAATCCCGAGCATAGCCCGCTCCATAGCACGCTGAGCGACTTTGAGCCTTGATATGAGGCCTACATTTAGGGACCACGTTTCCGTGCCGTAAGTCATCACTGGTAACACACACTGGTCAAAGACCTGTGTTTTCAGACACTGAGGTATGTTGGACGAAAAGATCCTCTTAAGTTTCCCAAACGCTGCCCAACCGAGTTGGATTCATCGGCTGATCTCTTTCTCGAAATTGGATCTACCTAACTGGACTGTTTGTCCTAGGTAAACATAGTGATCGACAACTTCAAGAATCGCATTGCCAATTAGGACCGGTACAGGAATGACATGGGCATTTGACATGACTTTCGTCTTGTCCATGTTCATTCGTAAACCCACTAGTTGGGATACCCTGCTGAGATCATTGAGCATTGTGCCAAGGTCCTCCATGGATTCTGCCATAACGACTATATCATCCGCAAATCGAAGGTGAGTGATGTATTTGCCGTTAATGTTGATGCCGAGTCCAGTCCAGTCTAAGAGCTTGAAGACATCTTCCAGTGCAGTGGTGAACAGTTTCGGAGAGATAACATCTCCCTGTCTCACGCCTTTCTGCAACTGGATCGGTTTTTTTTACTCTTATCCCGGATACGGACTGACATTGTGGCGTTCCTATACAAACACTTCAGCACTTCGATATAGCGATAGTCGATTTGGCACCGCTGAAGGGACTGCAGCACCGCCCAAGTTTCGACTGAATCAAAGGCTTTCTCATAGTCCACAAACGCTAAGCACAGGGGCCGATTATACTCCTCGGTCTTTTGTATAATCTGCCGAAGCGTGAGGATATGGTCTATGGTGCTATAGCCTTTTCGGAAGCCGGCTTGTTCGGGCGGCTGGAAGTCATCGAGCTTGCGCGAGAGTCGATTGGTAATGACCCTCGAGAACAACTTATAAACATGGCTCAGGAGTGAGATGGGTCTGTAGTTCTTTAGAAGAGCTTTGTCACCCTTCTTGAAGAACAGCACCACCACACTCCTGGTCCACGACTCTGGAACGTCGCCCCCGAGGATAACGGAATTAAATAGCTTTTGAAGGGCTATTAAGACTGGCTTGCCGCCCGCCTTCAGAAGCTCTGCCGTAATTCCGTCATCTCCCGGTGCCTTACCGTTACGTAGTTGTTTGAGAGCCATTCTGATCTCGTACAAGCTAATGTCCGGGATTTCTTCGGTATAGTGCCGAGTTAGCTTTGATCTGGGATCTTGGACCAAGCCGACAACGGGATTTCGGGATGATTTGTATAACTGTCCATAGAACCTTTCGACCTCTCCCAAGATCTCACTTTGGGATGAAATGACAGTGCCATCGTCGGTCTTCAGCTTAGTCATTTGGCTTTGCCCAATAGACAGATCTTGTGCGAACACTTTTGAGCCACGATTCCGCTCTATCGCTTTTTTAATACGGAGCGTATTAAATCGGCGAATATCGCGACGCACAGACCTGGAGATCTGCCTATTTAGCTGCCTATGTTTGGACCAATCGGCTGAAGACTGCACCGTCATTTCTTTTCTCCGCCCCATGAGCTCGAGAGTCTGGTCAGAAAGTTTTTTAGGTCTATTAACGCGGTGAGCCTTGAAAGATTTCGACCCAACCGCGTGGACAGTTTCCACGAACCTGTTGTTCATATCGTACGGAGATTCGCATTCATCCAGACATTGGAAGCGATTGTGTAATTCGAGTTGAAAGCCTTCGAGGTTCTGGAATTGGACAGATGTAGGTCGGAGTGTAGACTTCATCAAGCGTGACCGCTCGACTTTTGTGTGGATATTCAATGTGGCTCGTACCATCCGGTGATCGCTCCCAGTTTTAATCCTGCTGATCACTGAGACATCATTGAATATCTGTCGTTTGTCTTACAAGATGAAGTCTATCTCGTTTTTTGTTGAACCATCGGGGCTAATCCAGGTCCATTTCCTTTGTGGCTGCTTCCTGAAGAAGGAATTCATCATAAAGAAGCTTTCCTTCTCCAGAAAATCAGCCAGTTTCTGGCCCCTCTGGTTTCTCTGTCCATATCCATGTTTCCCCACTCTCAACTCATCATCACTCCCTTTGCCTATTTTTGCGTTAAAGTCTCCCATGACTACCGTGAAGTGGGTTTTGGACGTGTGTATGGCTTTCGAGATGTCCTCGTAAAATGCCTCCACCTCGTCGTCGGAGTATGTCGAGGTCGGTGCGTATACCTGTATAACCTTCAGCGAATACCTCTTGGTAATTCTGAGTATAAGGTACGCTACCCTTGTCGACACACTCTCGATCCTCTCCACGTTGTCTACGAGAGACCTACGAACGATAAACCCTATACCACCTTGGGACGGGTGATCGCCCTCCCGGTAGAAGAGCAAGTTGCCAGACTGGAGGATTATCGTGCCCTCGCCCTCTCTTCGCACTTCTGATAATCCTACAATGTCCCAGCGGATTTTGCTTAATTCCTCTTCCAGCTCGATGACCGAGAGGGTCAGTCCTGAGTGTCTGAATGTTGTGCGTTACCAGGGCCAAGGGTCGTTTTTGTTGGTAGCCGGATCGCTGCCGGAGATTCCTCGCACCCCCCGCTCCACCACTACTGGGCCCGCCACCAAAATGAGCCCGTAGAGTACCGGAGCCGCCGTGACTGGGGGCCATTTTTTTATTGTACGCCATTTCTAACAAAGGGGATATTGCCGTAATAAATTATTTGTAACAGAAAAAATAATTAGCTAGGGCGCTTTGAATCATAGCAGACTTCAAAAATTTTCATTTACGATGACAATTTAGGCGGACATTTTTTTTAATAAAACTATTTTTCCATTAGTTCTCTTGTAACCATGAACTGTGTTTAGAACGTAGAAATTTAAAAAATCAAATACATATAGGACAATATCCAAATAGTTTTATTTCGAAGGTGGTCTAAAGAAGAAGGAAAGTCGCTTAAACATTAGAAGTCATTCTTTTATTGAGAATTTTCACCAACAGATGACTAATATTATGAGGAGGGACTTAAACTTTTTTACATATAAAAAAAAAACTAAAGCTAATGAAATTGTGAATATTTGACATTAATAATAAAACAATAATATCTATTTAAATGGCGAAATAATTGACATTCGCATTAAATTTTAACAAAAGTTAAATAGCTAATGTTCGTTTAAAAAAAAAGTATTGAATTATGATGCGAGTGAATCCACAGAAAAGCCTTAGTTAATATGTTCATATATAGTTGACTAATAATTGTGCGTAGATCAAACCCACAATCATCGATGGAAGAGGTTCATACTTTAATCGCTTTGCCATTTGTTCAGTCAATTTACTTAATTATATGTATTTCGTAAATTATTGTTACTAGTTTAACCTTGAAACACATCTAAAATTCATAAATTATTAATTAATATATATGATTCCACGTTAATAATCAATATTAAATGTCTCCAACCGGATGAGAATTAGATCAATTGTTGGTATATAAGGGTGAACGTCTTGAATGAGACATCAGTTGGTTCAGTTCGAAGACAACACAAAATACAATGTACAAGTTCGTAGTATTGCTGTCCGTGGTTGCTATGGCGATGGCTAAGCCTAGTGTGTACGCTCCATTGGCGTACAACACCGTAGTGCCAGCCTACAACCCAGTACCAAGCCTGTATCCCGTACCTGTCTACACCGCTCCTCGTGTTTTACCTTCTTACCCCTACGTGCCACAATATTATACCCAGAATGCTGTTATTGTTGATGCCGTCAATCCTCTGCCCTACTACGCTGGAGCGCAGTACCCCACACTGTTGAAAAAGTGATTTAAAGGCAAGTTTTCCTGATTATTCTGAAACTAGAAGAAAATTTTTGAAGATTTTATTACCTAGATCATTTCAATGTTTATCAATTTAAATCCTTCAACTAATTTCCGTAGAGAGTTAAGTCTGTAACTATGATTATATGCATAATAAATGATTATTCTGTATATATTTTTTAATTTTATTTATCTTATAAAACACAAAAAACCTCATTAGTACCGACTTGTCTTCTATTTCGAATTTAATATACTAATAGCTCAAATATATCACTATAGTTTATGATATTTTTTACAGTGATAAATAACTGTTTAAATTATATTTTGGAATAGTAAGGAAAAGTTTCCGTGTGGTGACGGAGTAAGAATACAATTCACCACCCCCTATCTTACCCGTGGGTGATCGTACGAGATGACTAAGGGATATAAAACGCATATAACATCTATGCGAGAGAAGGAAAACTCGAAATAAAACCCTATACCAACACGTCTGACCAGCGTGGTATAGTAGGTCAATGACCCTTCCATTATGGAGGAGGCCCGAGCCCAACAGTGGGACGTATATGGGCTGAGATGAAGGAAAAGCTGCGAAGAGAAGTGGAGCCTCTTAGGTGAAATCTTACAGATAGGATGTTTCCCAAGAGAAGCCACAATCGATACCGTTTAGAATGTTAGTACTTTACTAATAATCTGTCTAGCATCCGACTGTTATGTAGCTTCATGCTTTCAATCCATCTTCAATCGCCTTTTGAGTGTATTACTGATTCAACGTCGTACCGCACTTTGCGACTGTAGCCTATTACTGAAGGGTGCCCTTAAGTAGTAGTAAGCCTTATAGGTGTAGAAGTGGCGGACTGCCTTTGTACCATCTGTTCGTAGTCTTTTGATTATGGTATTAGGTGAAAGTACTCATATGGGTAGTGGGCTGGGCAAACAGCCTTTTTTTTTGTTCAGGCTATGGAAATGCATTCACGCACTCTCCTCTGCCGTTGATAGAGAAGGGGATATGTGTAGGACTCCTCGAGCATGCAGCCTGCTTTATCATCATCACCACCTTTGAAGCAGGCTGCTTGATAGCAATTATTTTGTGAAATTTAAATAAATCAAGAAATTACAAAATATATATATTTTTTCGGAAAATTATTACAAAAATTTTCCTTGTAACTGTCCAACTGTCTCACTCATGGGTGTTGTACAAGACAGCTGAGGGATTAGAATAAGTAAGAATATGCAAGAGAAGGAAATCTTGAAGTAAAACTCTATACCTACCCATCTAACCAGCGTAGCATTTTAGGTCAATTTCCTCTTAACGTGGAAGAGATTTGAGATTGAGATTAAAAAAAAAATCAAATTTATTTATCATCATCATCATCTTTCAGGGCGGTGGGAGGAGACGCCGTTATGCGCTCCTCCTCCCACCGCCTTGAATGATGACAGGACGTGGCCAGACGGCCAAGCGTTGGCGTGTCGGGGATAGACTGTTATCAGACGATCTCTCCGGCACGCCGTAAAAGCGCGGACGGGCCTGTTGTGGCTTTAGTGGGTATTTCGGTCACTTCTGTGGTCGGTGAATCCCACACACACTCCCCTGTCTGTAACCGGCGGAGGATATTGCGTAAATGCATTTCCACAGCGTGAAAGAAAAAAAGAAGACATTCCATTTCAGATACGTTCATACTTGCATAAATTTGATTTGTAGGTACAATAAAGTCACAGTTGGTAGTCCGTATAATCGCGAATCCGTGTAACTGAGGGCAGAATAATCGAGTTTCTATGGAATGTTAGATGGGCTACCACCGCCAAAGGTTTAGGCCTAGCGGCTATGAATACTGTCAACCTTTTCAATGGTCATGGGTGTCGTAAAAGACGATTTAGTACTTCACATCTAATGCTGTCTGCTCAATAATTGCATTCCCAAGGAGGGTTGACGTCAAACAGCTGTTCATGAAACTATTGCCAATAACTTTTGCAATGCGCACTTTGAAAGAAGAGTACATAATGAGTTGACCCCAGGTAATTGTTATAAATACAAATGTTTGGAAATTCGCATCTTTGCTATCCATTTTTTGATTCTGTTCACTATAACACATTATTATAAAGTTCTGAATGCACGAGGCAGTATAGAATATTACTGCAGGTTGATAATGACTTACCTGTGCTTGATACCACGCTAGCGGAGGTCACAGGTGGACGGAGTGGGGATTAGTCCATCCACCATCCGCAGAGAGGCCGACAGCGTGAGGGTAATACTCCGGTAACACTGTCTTGTTGCCGGGGCGTCGAATGGTACGGTACTCAAAAGGGTAACTAACTCGCCGGACCGGCCAGGGATGTCAAGGAATCGGTGCCTGTGATCAGCCTAATGGAGATGGGGACGAAATACGTTGAGTTATGGGGCCGCACTCCCCTCATCCGTCGCCTCGGGTAAATTGGGCGGGGTGTGTCCAGACCATAGCTAACATAAAAAAAACGCTATATATTTTCAACACTTTCAATTATAAGTTTATGAATATCGTTCATTGGAGGTGCTTTTATTTTTAAACAGTTTTATTTAGTTTACCCTGTTTGTTGGTTTATTTTTTTCTTTATTGGGTCAAATTTAGTAATATAAATTTCACCCTCTTTTTGTCAACCGATTGATCTGAAATTTGGTATTCGCCTTTGGTTCTGGTGACAATACAATTATGTATAGTCAATATTTTTGTAAATTTAAGATGGCCGCCGTTACAAAATGGCGGATAACCTATTTTTTTTTCAATCCCATCAATATGGGTATCAAATGAAAGGGCTTGACAAGTAAAATACAATACACTATACAAATTCAAAATCTAAGATGGCCGCTGCTACAAAATGGCGCACAACCTATTTGTTTTTCAATCCCATTAATATGGGTATTAAAAGAAAGTGACAAGTAGAATACAGTGCTTTATACAAAATCAATATAAAAACTAAAATCTTGAAAATAAAAAAAGGAAAAAAATAGTTTTTAAATTAAACGATTTTATTGTAAAGAAACAGTAAAAATAAAATCGTGGGGTGCGTCAAATATCTACAATCGTCGATAAAAATGTTTGTTTTGTGTGTAGTTTTTTTACTTTCAAAATAGACAATCTCGTATTTTTGTAATTAATTTAAACACCGACGTATGAATAATTCATATTTAACATGCCTAATTAATACATTTTAATATGTAATCAATAATTTGTTAATTATTTTAAAACATTCATCTATTTAACTAATATACAATAGATCTATAATATTATTTCAGATCATATACGTCCCATTGCGGGGCTCTTGAAGAAGCTCATTCTTCACCAACAGGAGAGAATTTGACCTACTATACCACGCTGGTCAGAAGGGTTAGTATAGAGTATTATTTCAAGTTTTCCCTCTCTTGAATAGATATTATATGCATATTATATCCCTTAGTCGTCTTTTAATACACCCACGGGCAAGAGAGGGGGCCGTGAATTGTATTTTTACTCCGTCACCACACGGAAATAGATAGTTTGTAATTTATAGTTACCAGTTTTAACTTGAAAACACATAAAAATCATCAAAAATTAATTAATATGTATGATGACATAATAATAATTAATATTTAATATGTTTAACCGGATGAAAATAAGATCAGATGTTGGTATATAACTGTGTTGTGTATTAAGTGAGACATCAGTTGGTTCAGTTCAACGACAATACAAACTACAATGTACAAGTTTATAGTATTGCTGTCCGTGGTTGCTATGGCGATGGCCAAGCCTGGTGTGTACGCTCCATTGGCGTACAATACCGCACTGCCAGCCTATAACGCAGTACCAAGCCTGTACCCCGTACCTGCTGCCTACACCGTTCCTCGTGTTCTACCTTCTTACCCCTACGTGCCGCAATACTATAACCAGCCTGCTGTTGTTGTCGACGACTTCAATACTCTACCATACTACGCTGGAGCTCCTTACACACCACTGTTCAAGAAGTAATTTAGTTGAGAAGGTTCTAGATTTTTCTACATCTAAAATAATGTTTTTTATTGTCAGTTCCTACTTATTTATTGAGAATTCCATTACAACTCTTAAGTAGATTGTAAGTCCTACAAATAATTTACGTGGTCAATAGTTATGTTTGTAATTATTATCCTTACTAATATTATAAATGCGAAAATAAGTTTGTTTGTTTGTTTATTTGTTTGTTTGTTACGCTTTCACGCTTAAACCACCGATCCGATTTCAAAAATTCTTTCACCAATGGAAAACTATAATATCAGGGAGTAACATAGGCTATATTTTATCCCGGTATTCTCACGGGAACGGGAACTATGCGGGTAAGGTGACTGAAACCGAAGCGAAGCGAGGGCGGGTTGCTAGTTATCTATATAAATAAATAAATATCCTATTTATATATACATATTTTCATCTTTTATTAACCTTTTAAATTATGATGAAAAAGCCAAGCATAGGATCCAAAGAAATGAAGCTTTTTAACATAAAACTTTCGTCTGTCTCAGTTCATATACGTTCCACTGCTGGACTCGAGCCTCCTTAGCAACAGAAGGAAATTAACCAACTATACCACGCTGGTCAAATGTGTTGCGGGTTTTATTTAAAATTTTCCCTCTTTTGCATAGATTTTATATACATATTTAATCCCTTAGTCGGCTTTTACGATACCCACGGGCTAGAGAGTGGGTTGCTGAATTGTATTCTTACTCTGTCACCACACGGATAAAACTTTACTAAGCGTTAATATGATTGATTATAATTTAATTCTTATGATTCAAATACTACGCTACCTATTGTTCACTAATAATATGCAGGTTTCTTTTAGGAAAAATTTAAATATTAGGGGTTAAACTATGAAATTGCCGATTCGTACTGATAAATTAAAACGTTTTTTTGTTAATTAAACAAATTTCTTTAATTAAAGTATTTACCCTCGTTATCATTTCATATATCATACATTTTTTCTATCTAATTGGGAGATCATTTAAACTTTTGCCATAGAACTCTGAGGTCCAGGACTCCACAAACTGTGTGAAGGTATTTTGTACTGCTTCTTAAGTAGAAAAATTTTTCCGTGCAAAAAAATTGTGCAAATCGCGGAAAAATGGTAGTCGGTTGGGGCGAGGTCTGGCGAGTGGAGAGGATAACGTATGGTTTCTAACTGCAAGTCTTGTAGTGTTGAAACAGTTTCTCGAGCAGTATGGGGTCTTGCGTTACCATAGAGCAGTAATGGTGAAGATCGATTAACAAGTCGGCTGTTTTACTGCGAGTTTCACCATCATTGTTCAGAGTTCTGCACAGTAGACATTTACGTGTCTTGCTTGACCAGATCTGAGGAAGCTGTAGTGAATTACACCATGAAGTGACCACCAAACGGTTACTATCACCATACTGTGGGTAAGCTTCGCTTTAGGGCATTGATGTGGCGTTGGGCCTGGGGTCAGCCATTATATTGTATGTATAAATATATATATATATATATATATATATATATATATATATATATATATATATATATATGCATATACATATATACAGGATGTCCCGAAATTCAACGTCTACGTTAATGAGTGGTAGATGACTTTATGACAGCTATGAAAAAAAATCTATTTCACTTTTTTTTTGATATGAGTACATTACTAAAAACAGTGAAAAATCAGATCTTGTACTATATTTTCAAGTGTTATAATGACAAATAGGTTAGTTTGGGCATCGCATATTTCTAATCGGAAGCGCAGGTAACTACACCATCGACCACAAGTGTAATTAAAACTAGACATGTTACAATAACATAAAAAAATATACATTTGTTATGGCTGTTCCTTATTTTTTACGAAGAAAACGTTAATCATTTGACTTTAATATGTCCTGTAAAAAAACGTACCGTAACTTTACCTTTTATTTCTTATCATACAATAGCTGGTCGTTATAAAATTATAGTGAAAGAAACAAATGGATTTTTGTATTAGTAAAATAAAATTAGCTTAAATTATGTTAGTACCTAATATAAGTTATGTTTTAAAATATTTATGTATTTATAAGAACGCCTGATTGGGTAAAGGCCTCCTCCAAAGATGCCTATTTTTGTCGGTCTTGTACTATAGATTACCTGTTCACGCGAGCTGATTTTTTCAGATCATCTTCCCAGCGGGCTAATGGTCTCCCCAGCCCCCTCTTGTCTGATGGTCCTTTCCACTGGATAACTCGTGTGGTCCACCTTCTGTCAGATATTCTTGCTACATGGCCAGCCCAATGCCATTTCAGCTTTTAAGCAAAAGTTAAAGCGTTTGTAACTTTAGTGATGTCTCTTATCTTCGTGTGTCTAATTTTGTCCATTTTTCTTATGTTTAATATGCTCCGCTCTAAACCTCTTTGACATATATTAATTTTATCCATAGCGTGTGTAGAGAATTTCCAGGTCTGGCTTCCGTAAGTTAAACTTGGTAGTAGACATAACTTTAGCTTTGAGAGTTATTGGTAAGTTACTTTTGAGTATTTCTTTTAGACTCCAATATTTATAGATACATATATAAGTAAATTTCTTCGACAGGCAGACAGTATATTCAAATATTCTAATTTTAGAAAATATACATTCAGAATATCACTTTATTATCTAGGTCAGTTAATTTTATATAAATCCCTTGAATCTGTTTGAGTACTAGATTAACTAGATTTGGTTAGTAGAACAAAAGATTTTTCTAATAATTGCCTGGATTCTATGGATTTAAAGATATATCATTAAATTAAAGTGTCTTATGATGGCTGCTCTAGTAGTTAACTCGTGATCAGGTGCCGCTTGTGGGATCTGGTTTTTATATTATGTATCTTAAAGTTCGAAGGGTATCACACTAGAGCTGATAGTTGCTAGATATGATGTATAGAATCTATATAAATAAAAATGAATCAGCGAAATGTGTGTACGTCCATAATTTTCGATCGGCTGCAGCAAATTGGATAATTCTTTTTTTGGGTTAGTTATTATTAGGACAAGATTTACATAGAAGAAATATAAAGAAAACGACCTCTTTAATTAAAATCAGAATTTTTAAATCTCATGATACAAAAAGGGAGTTGTTCAGCCAACAATTGATAACTTCAAAAAGACAATTACGCATATTATAATTTCAATCAAATGGACTCATCACTTCTTTTGCAACAGTTATGTCGATATTTGGAGTGTTTGGAGTGTTATATATTGTTATTGATCTATAAGAAAATGCCCCCTGTGAACAACAAAAATATCGGTCAGCGATCGCTTAGTGCACAATCTACAACGAGGTTGAAGAAGGGCAAACGTAGCCTTTGGAGGCCCCCGGAAGAACTCATACCATCGACTTCTACTGGGAGACTTTTTCGCTAAGTCTATGGCGTAGAGTCCTCTAGGACGAATGATCGCAAGCCGGCGGTCGCAGAGTGGACGTTGCTACTGCGCCTCTGTTTGCTGACTAGTGCGTTTGGCAGCAGGGCGGAACGAGAGTGGACTTGTTGTTCGCTAGCCTTAATGTTGCAGCACGCGTGAGGAGCTGGTGCGTCCAAAACGAGGTCGAGACTCATGCACCTTAAATTTATACGAATTCTAAATTTTAATTAGTACCTAAGGCAAGACATTCCGTGTGGTGACGGAGTAAGAACACAATTCATCACTCCTGTGGATGTCCTAAGGGATATATTACGCATATGACATCTATGCAAGAGATGGAAAAATCAAACAAAACACTATAGCAACCTGTCTAACCAGCATGGTGCAATAAGGTCAATTTCCCTCCTATTTTGGAGGAGGCTCGAGTCCAACAGTGGGATGTATATGAGCTGAGATGATGAATGATGACGATGAAGGCAAAATAAGCGACAGATCCACCAGTCCATCCGTCAGCTCGTCGACATTCATTGTTGTACATAGGCCTTCCCACGAGAACACCACAAAGAACGGCCCTGTGCCACTTGCATTCCGCGGCTCCATGTGACTTTTAAGATGTCGTTAGTCCACTTAAAGGGTCATCCTATGCTGTATCATCTGATTCGTCGTCGCCACTCAATAACCTTTCTTTCCGAACGGTTGTCAGTTGGACAAACGACGTCGCTTTCACATTACCACATCAAAATCTAAGAACATGTGTAACTGACTAATAGAATTATGATCATACTTAATGATCAGAGTACTTCACCAGATAGTTGACATCTACCTGTGCAAATAACATAGATGAGAACGCTATCTCCCACAGTAACGACTATGAGAATCGTAATACCCTATAGTAAGAGACAAGAGTGGTAGGACCACGCTGTCGACAGTTATCTGTCTACAGCCGCGGGCCGGTCCGTCCGGGGTAGTACCATATTCTCGCAGAAAATCGACGTCTGAGTAGTAGCAATTTGTTACTGCGCTTCGTTCGGTGAGCGAGAAAGCGGATGCCCAATTTTCTGAGGGTGTTTGTGTGTGGAGGGTTTTGGAGGTGCCCTTGGTATCATCGAGCCTCAATGCACGCATTCATACTCCTTTCACTTTCTTCGCGTAGGCAGCGACCCTGTAAATGTCCATGAGCGGCAGCAAAACTTACCATCAGGTGTATTGTTTGCTCGTTTGCCAACGTTTGCAAAAAAAATAATAATAAAAAAATACGATAAGTATTTTAAATCCATACCAATAAATAAAATTGGAGTGTCTGTTTGTGATGCCTAAAATACAGATTAAAAAATTTTTGTCTGTCTGTCTGACTGTTTGTTCCGGGTAATCTTCAAAACGGCTGGACCGATTTCAAAAATTCTTTTACCAATGAAAAGCTATAATATTAGGGCGTAACCTAGGCTATATTTTATCCCGGTATTCCCACGGGAACGGGAACTACGCGGTTAAAACGACTAAAACCGAAGCGAAGCGAGGGCGGGTTGCTAGTAGTAAATAAAATAAAGCAAGTATGCAGAATAATTATTTATTTATTGGGCATGGTAAAGGTTGCACAATTTCCTATATACATCATTAAAAAGACAAATTTTATAAGATTTACAGTTGCGATGATTTTTGTACAATAAATTGGAAAAGACATTGATAATAATCTAATTTCATAATAATAAAAAAAAAATTAAATTACTTCTTCAACAGTGGTGTGTAATGAGCTCCAGCGTAGTAAGGCAGAGTATTGAAGTCATCAACAACAAAAGCAGGTTGGTTATAATATTGCGGCCCGTAAGGGTAAGAAGGAAATACACGAGAAGCGGTGTAGGCGGCTACAGGGGCTACAGGATACACACTCGGTACTGCATTGTAGGTTGGCAGGGCGGCATTATAGGCTGGCAGGGCGGTATTGTACGCGAATGGAGCGTACACACCAGGCTTGGCCATCGCCATAGCAACCACGGAGAGCAATACTACGAACTTGTACATTGTAGTTTGTGTTGTCGTCGAACTGAACCAACTGATGTCTCACTCAATACACAACACACTTATATACCAAGATTTGAACTAATTTAGGTCCGGTTAGGCCTATTAATTATTAATATAACACGAATTAAATTAATTAACCCTTCATAAATTTTGTGATTCCGGGTCCAAATTTGGTATAGCAATAATTCACAAACGCATATCTGATTCAAAAAAATATACACATTAATATTATTTATAATTAGTAATTATATATTAAAATGTATTAATTGATATGTTAGTATAAAAAATTAAATATTCATTGATATATAGTGTTTAAATAAATTACAAGTTTCGTATATTTTCCAAACTAGTAAATAGGTAGAAGTTACTAATTTTGAATGTATTTACAAAATGTAGAACACATAAAATAAATCAAACTTATATTTAAATAGCTTTTTTTTGGGGATGGGTTACGGTTCGCGCTCTCCTCGCTCCACTCCGTCCGGGGTGACAGAGGGGCGTCAGCACGCATACCCGTAACCCACCCGCGACACTTCGCCTTCGTCGTTGTACCGACTACCGGAGCGGGTGACTTGTCGTCAGTGGTCGGCCCAACTATATTTAACTAGCTGACCCAACAGACGTTGTTCTGTTCAAATAAGCGCCGCCTACCGGGTTCAATTGTAAATCTAAAACATTCTCGAATCCCCTTGAACATGCACATAAAATTTCATCAATATCGGTCCACCCGTGTAGGAGGAGTTCAGTTACATATACAAGTACCCAAGAAGTTTATGTATAAGATATGTAAGCTTTCCGTGTGGTAACGAAGTAAGATTACAATTTACCACCCCCTCTTTTGCCAGTGGAATGAAGACTAAAGGACTTGAAATGGAACCCTATACCAACACGTGTGACCAGCTTCTTATCTATACCAATAAATAAAATTGGAGTGTCTGTTTGTAATGTCAAAATAATAGACTTTTTTCATGCACACACGGTTATTTGCACTATACATATGCCTAAAATACACTTTATATTTTTTGTCTGTTTTTCTGTCTGTCTGTTCCAGGTAATCTTCAAAACGGCTGGACCGATTTCAAAAATTCCTTCACCAATGGAAAGCTATAATATCAGGGAGTAAACATGGCTATATTTTATCCCAGTATTCCCACGGGAACAGGAACTACGCAGGAAAGACAACTAAAACCGAAGCGAAGCGAGGGTGGATTGCTAGTATATAACATGCCTTTTAATATTTTCATGCGGTGACGGAGTAAAAATACATTTCCCTACCCACTATCTTGCCCATTGGTGTTTTATAAGATGATTAAGAATATGATATAGATATAATATTCAGGAGAAAGTAAACTCGACATAACTTTTTAATGTTTGACCGGCTTGATATTGTCGATCTCCCTCCTGTTGTAAAAAAGGCTCCTAACATTAATATGTACATATATGAGTCGAGATCATAATGATGATAATATTTTAACAGTAACTGCAAATAAAATCGTATTGGAGTTTGTCCGAGAGAATAAGTCATTGCTGCATACAAATTTTGAATCTGAATTTACGTTTTGCATCTCTTACTTCAAATTATACACGATGCGGTATTTGCTATTTTAATCTATTTATTATCTCATTTTAACGCATATATATCCCACTATTGGCTCGGGCCTACTATATCCACTTTGGTTAGACACTGGTTATGGGCGGGCTATGGTAAGCGCACACACCGTCCATTCCGTCCGGGGCGACGAAAGGACGGCGCGCGGGCCCATAACTCACCCGTACCCATGTCGCCTTTGTCGTTGGGCCGGCCACCAGTGCAGAGTTCCTTGTCCTTAGTGGACGGCCCGACGGAATACCCTTTCAGGTACCTCTACCTCTCGACGTCCCTGTCCCGAGACATCAGTCGTCGTCGCGCAGTCAGCCTCTCTGCGGGTGATGGACTAAATTCCCCGGTCCGGTCACCCACGGCCTCAGTTAGGGAGACGTGTTGGTATAGGATTTTCTTTCGAGTTTTCCTTCTCATGTATATCATGCAAATGAGATCAATTATCTAATAAACATATTCATTCAAATTCATGTAAACGATTTAAGAAACGATTTAGGTAGCTAAATGATATTAACATCATTATTATCTGTAATTAATAATTAATTTGTGTTAATTAGATGAGATGTTGGTATATAACTGTGTTGTGTATTGAGTGAGACATCAGTTGGTTCAGTTCGACGACAACACAAACTACAATGTACAAGTTCGTAGTATTGCTCTCCGTGGTTGCTATGGCGATGGCCAAGCCTGGTGTGTACGCTCCATTCGCGTACAATACCGCCCTGCCAGCCTATAATGCTGCCCTGCCCGCCTACAATGCAGTACCGAGCATGTATCCTGTAGCCCCTGTAGCCGCCTACACCGCTCCTCGTGTATTTCCTTCTTACCCCTACGTGCCACAATATTATAACCAGCCTGCAGACTTCAATGCTCTGCCTTACTACGCTGGAGCTCATTACACACCACTTTTGAAGAAGTAATTTAAAGTCAAGTGATTATTACGAAATTAGAATATTTTCAGTGTTTTTTTTATTTATTGTATAATAACCATCGCAACTATAAAGTTTGTCAAATTGGTCCTTTAAATATTTTTGTAGGATATTATGTATCTATTATAATTCTCAGTAAATATACGATATTTCTGCATACTTGCCTCTTTTTATTGTAAACCATCATCATTACTATAGAGAACTGTGTTCTCCTATGATATGTACAGAAAAAGATGTCTACGAACTCCTGAAATAGCTGATAATATCTATGACAAAAAGTTACGTTACGGCTACGAAGAAGTTTTATACGTCTGATACTGCTTGCGAGAAATTATTGCCACTCAGTATAAGGCGATACTTGCGCTTATGTGTATAATCAAACGTGGTCGTTGAAGCTAAACGTTAATACAATATAAATTATTATCATAGAAGGAAACTAGTGCTGTAATCACCAAGCTTGGCAGATGGAATTTTGTTTTCTTTTATTGCAAACGGTGGCCAACGAGTTGACAGTATACCTGATGGTAAGTGATACTGCCGCTCATGGATATTTGTTGAGCTGCTGCCTACCGTGAAGAAAATTAAGGGACTATGAATGCATGCAAAGAAGTTAGGTGATACTAAAAGCATCACCAAATCTTACCACACGCAATCACTCTCAGAAAGTTGGGCTCCCAGTTCGCTGGCTCACCGAACAAAGATCAGTAACAAATTGCTACTATTAGATACGACGTCGATTTTGTGCGAGAGTGTGGTACTACCTCGGATGGACCGGCCTGCAGCTGTAGGCAGACAATTGTCAACAGTGTGGTGCTACTAATACTAAGGAGTTGGCTAAGAAGCACCTACCTCTTACTCACGTTGTGCTTCTTAACTTTCTTTTACAACAGCTGACCCAACAGACGTTGTTTTGTTTAAAAGTGAAAAAAAAATAGAAAATTTAATTCTCCTTGAAATCGATCGCAGCGCCACATACCGGTTTCAATTATTAATCTAAACTGAATGGTTTGGATGTTCCGAATGGCTCTTCCGATAGATATGAGACCTTATATCCATCGGAAAGGCCACAAAAAATCATCAAAATAAAGATTTATATAGTCAGAAGATTTATATATATAAAGATTTATTTAGTAGAAAAGTTTATGTAGTCGAATAAGGTTTGTTAGATTTTCTAATTTTCGCCGCAACTTTCTTGTTTCTTTATTTCTTAAAGGCCTTTTTTTATATATTAAAAACTTAAAAAAAGTGAACGAAATCGGTAAAGTCGTTCTCAAGTTATGTTATTGTCCTGCCGGAACAGCGCCACCTTCCGGGTCCAATTGTGAATCTAAACCATCCTCAAATCCCCTTGAATATACACAAAAATTTTCGTCAACATCGGTCAAGCCGTTTAGGAGGAGTTCAGTGACATACACGTGTACGCTAGAAATTTATATATAAGATTGTACGATTAGGTGTTTAATATATTTAAATACAATTTATCCAAATACTGTCTTCAAAGCGGTGATTTATTGAGACCAGATTTTGGACGTTTATACCGGCGCAGAAACTGGTACAAATCTAATAGTCATAGGATAATAGCTATATTGTCTTTAGTAGTCTACGTCTATACGTCTCTTTTTTAGGCATTGGCAATCTATAAAATTACGGAATATAGCCTGATATTCCATGTTGGCATAGGATTTCGCGTCGAATTTTCATTATATCATCTCTTTGATCTGTATTATGACACCAATCATCAACATACGTTCCACTGTTCATCTCGGACCTCCTTCGATCTGGGAGAGAAATTGGGAAATATACCACGCTCGTCAGACGTGTTGTCATAGGGTTTGATTCACTACTGAAGTCAAGGAACTCTGCACCCGTGGTTGACCCAACGACGTAGACGTGCTATACAGGCGGGTTACAGGTGTTCGTGCTTATGCCCCTCTGTCGCCCCGGACGGAGTGATGCGAGGAGTGCGGCGACCGTAACCCACACAGCAAAAAAAAAAATAGGGTTTGATTCGAGTTTTTTTCTCTTACATAGATGTTATATGCACATCACATCCCTTAGTGCACTTTTACGATACCCATGGGAAAGAGAGGGGGTGGTGAGTTATATTCTTACTCTGTCACCACACGGGAATGAAACTAATTTAATTTGGAAAAAACACGAAACTGAAAAAAAACGAAGTTAATTTGGTTTGAGTGACCCGTGCAATAGTTGCTTGATATCGTTGTATTTTTTTTTTGTTTCTTCACTACACGATTTTATTGGGAAACTTTTAAATATGTGAATAAACATTCGATCTTACATAGATCATGTGAAATATATGTACTAGTAGCAACCTTTCCTCGCTTCGCTTCGTTTCCAGCCATCCTAGGCGTGTAGTTCCCGTTTTCGTGGCAATTTCGGGATAAAATATAGGCTATATTACTCCCTGATATTATAGCTTTCCGTTGGTGAAATAATTTTTGAAATAATTTCGGTGATTTAAGCGTGAAAGCGTAACAAATGAGCAAACAAACGTACTTTTGCATTTATAATATTAGTAAGCATATTAATAGAAAGTAAGCAAAATAATGATATCTGTGACAGAAAGTTTTAGAAAAGAATAAGAAGAAGAAAATAGATACAGCTTCTGACTAAGACAATGAGCTATAGAGTGATTATTAAATCACATACAGCTTCGAAAAATATGTGTATAGGTATCGTTCGCTCGAAGTCTACAGGCCCTTACTGGTAATTACTAAATACCACTAGGGGTAAAAAAAAAACAACAATATACGATTGTTACTGATGGTGGCAAACGAGTAAGCAGCACACTTGAAGTTAAGCGATACCTGACACACATGGCCCTTTACATTACCAGGGCACGGCTAGGCTGCTGGCTTTTTTTCATGGCAGACCATGGTCCGTCGTCTACCATCCGATCTGTCCCCGGCGACGAGAGGGAGTGATAAACAAGCCATCGGTACTTACCTCTTTCAATCGCCAAGTTAGCGGGCCACCGGTACCCGAACTTGTCATCAGAGGACTGGAACCAGGTGTGTTACCATTTGGGTACTGTCCCCAGTCGACGTCTCAGCGCTATCGAGGCGTCACCCACACGCCTAGTCCAGCCCGCTGCCATGGCCAGCATGGATAGAGCGGCAACAAGCACATGTATTCCGGCTTACGCCACCCAAGTCGTCGGCGGCGGATCGTGTCAATGTACAGGAGTTCCTTCGGCTTACGCTCCGCTACCTCCTTCCACGAGATGACTGTTTTGCAGAAGGCAGTGTCCACCTCCCAGTTCCCGACGCTGTCGATCGTCGCCCACACTACGGGCGGAGTTAGGTTGGCACCCATGTTTTCGATGAGTCGGCGAGCTAGGCCACTGCCTACTGTGAATAGAAGAAGTTCAAAAGTTGCGCCAATGACAGTGAAGTTAAAGAGTGAACACTTGACAAGATATGGATATGTGATGAGAAGGAATGAAAGTAATCCGATGAGAAAAGTTTTGAATATGAATGTTAAAAGCTTACCTCTTGTAAGGGAAGACCAAAGAATAGATGAATGGACTGTATGAAATATGACATGGACAGTAATAGAGTATTAATTGTCATCAGATTTCGTGTGGTCAAGGTGTAAGAATACAATTCATCATCCCTGTCTTGTCTTTGAGTGTTGTAAAATATGACTAAGGGATTATAATTCCTTATGCAGCTGCAATGATGATAATAATGTCATCAATCCTACTTTTTCTGTTGCAGTCATAAATACCAGCTAAGTATTAGAGGGGTGGACAAAAGCGTTCTCCTGAGAACCTTATAAGATCAACTAAGAAAATTAGCCTATTAAGCGTAATGATTTATTTTCCAGTATAAGACAGTATCCTGCAATAATAATCCTTGTATTGCGGGGGACTTTATAAAGATAATAAATAATATAAGATATATATAATAAATATTTATAGGATATATAAATCGGACAAAAATTACACCTAATCAAATTAACACGCTGATCAGTCTGAGCGTGTGGCTGTGTTGTTTTTGAGTTTTCCTTCTCTTGCATACATATTATAAGCATATTTAATCTTTCAGTTGTCTTTTACTACACCTATGGTTAAAAGTGGGGACGGTGAATTAAATTCTTACTTCGTCGCCAAACTGATTACTATGTATATTTAGTTGAAAAATATATACACATTTAATTAGTAATATTGCTACCTGTTTTCTATTTTTTAGTTAGAAACAGAAAATATGCGTGTGACCAATTAATTAATTTATACGACGCAATATTTAAATATGTCTAACCGGATGAGAATAAGATCAGATGTTGGTATATAAGTGTGTTGTGTAGTGAGTGAGATATTAGTTGGTTCAGTTCGACGACAATACAAACTACAATGTACAAGTTCGTAGTATTGCTATCCGTGGTTGCTATGGCGATGGCCAAGCCTGGTGTGTACGCTCCACTAGCGTACAATACCGCCCTGCCAGCCTACAATACCGCCCTGCCAGCCTATAATGCCGCCCTGCCGGCTTATAATGCCGCCCTGCCAGCCTATAATGCCGCCCTGCCAGCCTACAATGCAGTACCGAGCGTGTACACCGTACCTGCTGCCTACACCGCACCTCGTGTATTACCTTCTTACCCCTACGTGCCACAATATTATAACCAGCCTGCTGTTGTTGTGGATGCCGTCAACCCTCTGCCATACTACGCTGGAGCTCAATACCCAACATTGTTGAAGAAGTAATTTAACTGATTTCGATAATCTTTAAAATAGAACAACAAATTTCAGATTGGTTTTAAGCAATTGTCCGATAAAATATACAACTGTGATGTTAATTAATTTACATTTAAATAATGCACTATTTAAAAAAATATGTATGTTATTAATAGTAAATAATAAATAATAACTCTGTTCATACTTACTCTTTTGTTTCCATATATAACATCATCTCAGCTTATATATTATTATGTCTCATTGCGGGGCTTGATCCTGTTTTACAATGGAATGGCAATTAACATACTCTTCCTCGCTGATTAGACAAGTTAGAATAGGAATTTATTTCAAGCTTCCCGTTTTTAGCATAGTCATATTCTTACTCCGTCCTCACACAGAAAATATAACAACTCTTAAATATAGACTTATTAAAAATTTTAAAATATATCCAGAATAAATTCGACCATATTTTATTGTAGGTATTTTTCTGTGTGCTTATAACCGATTTTGACGATAATTTCTAGTTTTAGATATGTAGATGTTGAGTCAATCAGTCCTTTACTATTTACGAGGGCATAACATAATTTAGAAATTCTACTTATAGTAAGTACTTATAGAACTTCTAGTATTAAAATCATCATTTTCTGAAAAAAATATCGTAATATTTTATTAATACCTTATGGCATATTAGTTCCTGTCGTAATCTATTATTTTCTGCATATATACTTGTACTAAACAATTTCGATGCTTCTCATCTGACAGGCGTCCTGAGCGACGGCTCCCTTTTTTTCTCATCATCATCATCGCAGCTCACATACGTCCCACTGCTGGGCATGGGCCTCCTCCACAATGGGAGGGAATTTGACCTAATATACTATGGTGGTCAGGCATGTTGGTATAGAGTTTTATTTCGAATGTTTCTTCTCTTGCACACATGTTATATGCATATTATATCCCATAGTCGTCTTTAACACATCCACGGGCAAGATAGGCAGTGGTGAATTGTATTCTTTCGTCACCACACGGATTTTTTTTCCACCTTATTGCAATTCCGTCTGAGCAGCGTATATTTCCCTTTTATTGTGGGGGAGGCTCGAGACTACTTGCGAGAAATGTACGCAAAGATAATGATGCTCAATGTTTTTTATTTTCTGAATAAAATAATTTACAGTATTTGAATCGTATAATATTAGGCTCGGGCTTCTCCTCCTCCTCGTCAATGGGAGAAAAAATTACTTACGATATCGCGCTGTTCTGGAGGGTTTTATGTCAAGTTTTCTTCCCTTGGTTACATGTTATCCGCATTTTATACCTCTTAGTCGTCTTTTACGATACCCATCCTCAAAATAGAGGAGGTAAACTATATTCCCTTTGATTGATCATCATCATCTTGCTCTTATCCCAATTACTCGGGGTCGACGCAATATGTCATCTTCTTCCATACGATCAGACGTCATCTCTGCAATAACTCGCAGACTGTCCATATCATGCCTCACGCAGTCGATCCATCTTTTCCTCGGTCTCCCTTTACCCCTAAAGCCTTCAACATTCATACTCAAAACTTATCTTGCAATATTACTTTCGCTCCGCCTCATCACATTACAGCCGTTCACTCCTTAATTCTTTCGTCACTGGCGCAATTTTCAAACTTCCTCTAATAGGTTTATTTCATATTTTCTTCATTCTTGTCACACCATACATCCATCTCAACATTCGCATCTCCACTACATGCAGTCGTCTCTTATCCGTCGCTTTGAGGTGCAAATTATTAATATTCAATATATTTATTCTTACCAGTTTAATTAGTTATAGATTTATGTCGATCGTTTACATTGTATTGAAAATACATGTATATTTAGCAAATTATTACTACCTGTCCTTTAGTTTTTGCTTAGAAACACACAAAAATTTTAATCTATTTAATTAATATATGCGACATCATGTTATTAAATGTCTCCAACCGGATGAGAATTAGATCAGATGTTGGTATATAAGTGTGTTGTGTATTGAGTGAGACATCAGTTGGTTCAGTTCGACGACAATACAATCTACAATGTACAAGTTCGTAGTATTGTTATCCGTGGTTGCTATGGCGATGGCCAAGCCTAGCGTGTACGCTCCCCTGGCGTACAATGCTGCCCTGCCAGCCTACAATGCAGTACCGAGCGTGTATCATGTAGCCCCTGTAGCCACCTACACCGCTCCTCGTGTTTTACCTTCTTACCCCTACGTGCCACAATATTATAACCAGCCTGCTTTTGTTGTGGACGCTGTCAACCCTCTGCCATACTACGCTGGAGCTCAATACCCAACACTGTTGAAGAAGTAATTTAACCTCAAATGAAGAATTTCGAAGATCCTGAATGTACAACAACAAATTTCCCCTTGTTTTTATCAATTGTCCGAGAATTCACACCACAACTGTAACGTTTATTAATTTAAATTCTAAAAATGTATAATGTAAGGAATTATGTTTATATGCCTGTCGCATTTTACAAATAATAAATGATAATTTTTTTCATATTTGCTGTTTTTAATTTGCACCAAAACTCTTAGCTATGTTTACTGAAAATCTGTAATTTTAAACAACATTTTGAATGTTGTTTTGAAGAATCGTGCTTATTTATGGATACTAGCAACCCGCCCTCGCTTCGCTTCGGTTATAGTTTATAGTCGTTTTATCCGCGTAGTTCCCGTTCCCGTGGGAATACCGGGATAAAATATAACCTAGTTTACGCCCTGATATTATAGCTTTCCATTGGTGAAAGAATTTTTGAAATCGGTCCAGCCGTTTTGAAGATTACCGGGAACAAACAGACAGACAGACAGACAAAATTTTTTTAATTGCTAATTTAGGAATCGGTGTTGTGCAAATAACCGTGTGAGCATGAAAAAAGCCTATTATTTTGACATTACAAACCGACACTCCAATTTTATTTATTAGTATAGATATAGATAAGATAGTTATTTAAATCTGAAAAACTGCTATATGACTAAAAATTGCTTGCCTTCCCTTGTTATGACAATAAAATACATAGAAAACAATTTAATTTGTCAGTATGAATGCGTCCAGCTAGCCAGTTGTAATTATCATAATATTTTTTATAAAAAGAATGAATGGAATTACCTTTATGTAGAGTTGGATCCAGTCGGACTCACCTTTCCTAATTATGCGAAACTTGTTATTGAATGGTAATACCGATAAAGTACTTATTTTTTAATTATTTACAGAGAGAAAGAACTTAAAAAAATCACATATATACTTTTACATTTACATTTAATTAACTAATTACTATAGTTGAGAAATGAGTATATTAGGGGAAATTTGAAAGTGGCACCAGTGATAGAGAAGATTAGGAGCGCGAGATTGTCTTGGTATGGACATGTGATGAGGAGGCATGAAAGGCATGTGACGAGGCGGGTTATCAATATGAATGTGGATGGACGTAGGAAGTATCGGAGACTCAAAAATAGATGGATGGACTGTGTAAATGAGGATATGCGTATGAAAAGGGTGAGTGCCGATATGACGGCTGATAGGAGGTTATGGAAGGTAAGTACATGTTGCGCCGACCCCACTTAGCGTGCGTAGGCAAATGATAAACTAATTACTGTAGTCTATACCAATAAATAAAATTGGAGTGTCTGTTTGTAATGTCAAAATAATAGGCTTTTTTCATGCTCACACGATTATTTGCACGACACCTATGCCTAAAATAGCAATTAAAAAATTTTTGTCTGTCTGTCTGTCTGTCAGTCTGTCTGTCTGTCTGTTTGTTCCGGGTAATCTTCAAAATGGCTGGACCGATTTCAAAAATTCTTTCACCAATGGAAAGCTATAATATCAGGGCGTAAACTAGGCTATATTGTATCCCGGTACTCCCACGGGAACGGGAACTACGCGGGTAAAACGACTATAACCTATAACCGAAGCGAAGCGAGGGCGGGTTGCTAGTTAAGAATATAATATCAGGTTGACCGAGCTTCGCTCGGAGTATTTTTGTAGCATTTATTCAGATATATATTAATAAAAAAATAAAAAAAATAAATAATGAAAATTATATAAATACTTACAAAAAGAGAATAATAATAACACCGAGATTCGATCCGACGCCGTTTGTCGCCGATGTCTATACCAATAAATAAAATTGGAGTGTCTGTTTGTAATGTCAAAATAATAGGCTTTTTTTCATGCTCAAACGGTTATTTGCACGACACCTATGCCTAAAATAGCGATTAAAAAATTTTTGTCTGTCTGTCTGTCTGTTTGTTTCGGGTAATCTTCAAAACGGCTGAATCGATTTCAAAAATTCTTTCACCAATGGAAAGCTATAATATCAGGGCGTAAACTAGGCTATATTTTATCCCGGTATTCCCACGGGAACGGGAACTACGCGGGCAAAACGACTATAAGCGAAGCGAGGGCGGGTTGCTAGTCTATACCAATAAATAAAATTGGAGTGTCTGTTTGTAATGTCAAAATAATAGGCTTTTTCATGCTCACACGGTTATTTGCAAGACACCTATGCCTAAAATAGCAATTAAAAAATTTTTGTCTGTCTGTCTGTCTGTTTGTTCCGGGTAATCTTCAAAACGGCTAGACCGATTTCAAAAATTCTTTCACCAATGGAAAGCTATAATATCAGGGCGTAAACTAGGCTATATTTTATCCCGGTATTCCCACGGGAACGGGAACTACGCGGGTAAAACGACTATAACCTATAGGTTATAACCGAAGCGAAGCGAGGGCGGGTTGCTAGTCAAAAATAAAATGAAACCTGACTACTTCGCCACTGAGCTATAGTAAATCATGACACTGATGGCAAAATTTGAACTCAAATTCTTTTAAAATTCAATGTCATTATACTGTCTGCCAAAAACACTGACAAAACAACATTTTCTATACATAAAATCTAGCCAGATCGATTTTTTGGGCCCGAATCCTCTAGTATGCCAAGTTTCAACAAAATCGTTGGAGCCGTTGCCGAGATCCTGAATATATATATATATATATATATATATATATAGGTATATATATATATATATATAACATCAAGTTGACCGAGCTTCGCTCGGAGTATTTTTGTAGCATTTATTCAGATATATATTAATAAAAAATAAAATAATGAAAATTATATAAAAAATTACAAAAAGAGAATAATAATAACAGCGAGATTCGATCCAACGCCGTTTGACGCCGATGTCAAAAATAAAATAAAACCTGACTACTTCGCCACTGAGCTATTGTAACTCATGACATTGACGGCAAAATTTGAATTCATATTCTTTTAAAATTTAATGTCATTATATTGTCTGCCAAAAACACTGACAAAACAACATTTTCTATACATAAAACCTAGCTAGATCGATTTTTTGGGCCCGAATCCTCTAGTATGCCAAGTTTCAACAAAATCGTTGGAGCCGTTTCCGAGATCCTAAATATATATATACAAGAATTGCTTGTTTAAAGATATAAGATTTATCATTTAATACAATATGAAGTAAAAAATATTTTCTCAATAATGATTAAACAATATGTCAATAGAGAATCCTATTAAAACAAATAATTCGACGCCAATTTTTTAGGATAATAATAATAATATAATAATTTTAAGACAATACCATGCACTAAGGAAATAATCCTTGTATTGCTGGGAACTTTACAAACATATAATTAACGGACACAAATTACATCCAGATTCAGAACAACAACTTGTGGATCACACAAAGTGTTGTCCCGCGTGGGATTCGAACCCCCGACACTGGCGTTTTAAGTCGCTATCTTAACCAGCGCAGGCATGAGTACCTGCATCTGATGTCACCCTAGCCGAGGCCGCGGGTGAATAGACTATTTCGTCACCCACAGACAGGCTGATTGCGCGAGGCACGTCCCGGGAGTGACGTTAGAGAGGGAAAGTACTCGAAAGAGTATCCTGCCGGGCTGACCATGGATGACAAGCACCTGTGAAGGAAAGGTACTCGTGGTCGGCCCTTTGGCGTAGGGGACAGTTGTGAGAAAAGCGCGGTGTTATGGCACCATTTTGAATATGGTAAACAGAGCTTATTTTCATGTAACAAGTTGCATTAGCTACCGCTCCTGCTTATGTCCATATTATATTTCTTAGATATACTTTACAATACCCCTGTGCATGCCGGTTAGGCGAATTGTATTCTTGAAAGAAGAGTGTGTAAGGGAAATACGATGAATTCGCACATTTACCTGGCTCGCCTGGCTGTGCATAGGGCACAGCCAGCGAGCGAGAGGAGGAAACCGCAGTAATGAAGTTTGTATAGCGAGAAAAAAATCTTCATCGATTTTTATGAAATTCTCCACAAACACTCTTTAATAAAAATAAATAACACAAGTTTTGGCATTTTTAAATTTTCCTCCTCTAAGGGTGTAAATAGGTATAAAGTAGTTGTTCAACTAACTCATCAACGCCGAGCTGCAACTACTGAAACTAGAAACATGCAGTTTTGACCGTAATTTTATTTTGTAACGTAGGGACCAATTAAGAAAGGATTTTTTGGAATTCAACCCCTAAGGGGTGATCCGCAGTAGCAAAGTTTGTATGATGAGAAAAATTTGTCATCGAATTTCTTTAAATTTTTCATAAATACTCTTCGTTCATCATTTTTTTCATCATTTCAACCCTTATACATCCCACTGTTGGCTCGAGCCTCCTCCACTATGAGAGGGAAATTGACCTACTATACCACGCTGTTCAAACGTGTTGGCATAGGTTTTAGTTTCGAGCTTTTCTTCTCTTACATAGATGTTGTATGCAAATTATAATCCCTCAGTCGTCTCCTACGACAACCACGGGTAAGAGAAGGGGTGGTGAATTGTATTCTTATTCCGTCACCACACGAAAAATACTGTTCAGTAAAAATTAATGAACAGTATTTGTCAATTTTTACCTTCTAACTTCTAAGGGAACTATGCGGGTAAGGTGAATGAAACCGAAGCGAAGCGAGGGCGGGTTGCTAGTGTACAAAACAGAATGTAATTTTCAATAAGTCCTTCTTTTTATTGTACAAAATACTCAAAATTCAGTGATAATAATTCAATTCAATACATAAAGGAATGCGCATTTTCATATTTTTTTTCTTGTGTTTGTATAATAGCACCACTATCGTCTTTTAGGAATTAAATGTCTGACCACTGAAGTCAAGGAACTCTGCACGACGAAGGCGACTTGCTATACGGGTGGGTTACGGGTGTGCGTACTTAAACCCCTCTGTCGCTCCGGATGGTCAAAAAAAGGGAATTAAATGTCTAGAACCACTGAATTCTTAATATACTATTCAAATGTGATATTGCTATTACTCACCAATCACATTATAAAAAAAGCAATTATTTAAACGGACTGATTTAAATAATAGATTTCTTTTTCACTCATACTCGTACTGTAATTAATTTGAATGAATTACTACCAGTTTTGTAGTTTTTGCTTTAAAACACATAAAATTTATGAACTATTAATTAATATGCACGATATTATGTTGGTAATCAATATTTAAATATGTCTAGCCGGATGAGAATTAGATCAGATTTTGATATATAAGGGTGGTGTATATTGAGTGAGATATCAGTTGGTTCAGTTCGACGACAACACAAACTACAATGTACAAGTTCGTAGTATTGCTCTCCGTAGTTGCTATGGCGATGGCCAAGCCTGGTGTGTACGCTCCTCTGGCATATAATACCGCCCTGCCAGCCTACAATGCCGCTCTGCCAGCCTACAACGCAGTACCCAGCGTGTATCCCGTAGCCACTGCCTACAGCGCTCCCGGTCTTTTACCTTCTTACTCCTACGTGCCTCAATACTACAACCAGCCTGCTGTTGTTGTGGATGGTGTCAACACTCTGCCATACTACGCTGGAGCTCAATACCCAACATTTTTGAAGAAGTAATTTAGCATCAAACTTTGATAGAGATAATAATATTTGTTTTTAAACCGAACCAAGATCCTACGGTATGCTTATTCATCATTACTAAGAACTTATAGCCTAACTGTTATGTATTAGATATTGTTTCTAATTCGTATCATTGTCAGCGAATAAATGAATTATACAGCATTTTTATATCTTTTATTTAATTCCAAGCAAGAGAGCCCCATACTTATTTTACACGAGACTGCCTTGTTTAGCATCGGTTTAGTGAGATTTTTAAACTGAAAAGTGAAAAAGTCGAAAATCAACTACATGAATCAGTCAAATATACCCAAAGTTTTAGTGATCTTTTTTTTTGGGGGTGGGTTGCGGTCGGCGCACTCTTCGCATCACTCCGTCCGGGGCGACAGAGGGGCGTAAGCACACGCCATTCGTCGTTGGACCGACCACAGTTACCACACGAAATAGTGTATGAATATTGCTTTAATCATCATGCCTTTTTCGCGTAGTAATGGAGTAAAAACGGAGCAAGATAAAGAGTCACCACTTCTTATTTTCCCCGTGGGTGTTATAAAAGACGATTAGGGGATATAATACGCAAATTACATTATATATGCTCTTTGTATATTAAGAGCCAAAATAAAAGGCTGAAGAATATCTCTATACTGAGATTTTTTGGCAAACTTATGCCTGTTAGAAATTTATATCTTGTCTCGTCTCAGCTCATATATTTTCTACTGCTCGGTTCGAGCCTGCTCCCCAATAGGAGGGATATTGATCCACTATGCCACGCTGGTGTTAGTATAGCGTTTTATTTCGAATGCTCTTTCTATTTTTCATAGATGTTACCTGCATCGTCTTTAGTATACCCACGGGTAAGGAAGGGAGTGCTGAATTTTATTCTTAATGCCTTACCACGCGGAAATTTCTTAGCTAGATCCTTTGGTAGGGTACCCAGAAGGGTAGATAGATAGATAGATAATTCTTTATTTGTGTACCAATTACAAAAACAAAATACAAAAACTTTAATACTAACATAACCCAGAATGTACAAAGGGCGGCCTTATCGCTATATAAGCGATCTCTTCCAGGCAACCTTAGGATGGAAATGGCAAAACTCAGAGATAGTAGGTAGTTTACAGCAGGGTAATGCACTGGGTTAGCCAGAGATCTCAGGGAATCGTTATTGACCTATGTACGCTGGTTAGGCGTGTTAGCAAAGCATTTTATTTCGAGTTTCCCTTCTCTTGCACATATGTTATATGCATATTTAGTCCCTTAGTCGTCTTTTACGCCACCCAAGGACAAGATCTGGGGTGGTAAATTATATTCTTACTCCGTTACCACACAGAAAAAAGAGCTTAGGTTCTATAAAATATTTACGCCTAAAATATGCTTGTTACATATTTCAACAAGAATTTTTCAATGCTATCTTTTGAGGCTGCGGGTAACTGGACCAGGGATTCAGTCCATCAATTGCGAAGAGGCTGACCTCGCGACGGCGACCGGCGTCCCGGGAAAGGGACGTTGATGGAAGACGGTAATCCCTCGGACCAACCACTGATGTCAAGGAACTCTGCACCAGTGGACGACGAAGATGACGTGCTATCGGTTGAGTTATACTGTTATACTTTAGTTATGACTGGTAACAATATTTTCAAAAAATAGGATAGGTATATGAAAAATAAAAAAAAAAAGAAAATAAAAATCTATCCAAACACATTCAAATAATCTGCTGCCAGTGGGCAATGTACCCAGAATGCTCTCAATAAAGTAAATTTGAACTATTATCCCAAGGGAACACATCTGGATAACCAGTGTCTTATAAACTAATTCAGGAAATGTTATGGTTGACTGAAAATTGGCATATATATGTTCCAATGTTCAGTCAAATCTGTTCAAAGGTTTACACGTGATTGAATAACAAACATTCGCATATTTTTACAAATGTTCATCCTTACTAATATTATACATGCGAAAGTAAGTTTGTTTGTGTGTTTGTTACGCTTTCACGCGTAAACCACCGAACCGTTTTTAAAAATTCTTTCACCAATGGAAAGCTGTAATATCAGGGAGTAACATGGGCTATATTTTATCCCAGTATTACCACGGAAACGGGAACTACGCGAGTCGAGGCGACTGAAACCGAAGCGAAGCGAGGGTGGGTTGCTAGAATTTATAATATTAGTAGAAATTGCTATTATTGGACAAGAGCCAGATAACCCCTACAACTTTAACTGCGGTACACCATGCTGCGGTCTGTGTGGTGATGGAGTGAGAATACATTTCACTGCTACCTATCTTGCCCGTGGATGTGGTAAAAGATTACTGAGGGATATAATAAGCATATAACATCTATGCAAGAGAAGGAAATCTTGGAAGTAAACCCTATATCAACATGTTTAACCAGCATAGATACCATGCTGGTTAGACAGGTACAATTTTCGCCTATTGTGGAGGAGGCTCAAGCCAGCAGTAGAACCCATACAAATTGTGATGATGATGTTGAATCTAAGAATTAAAAAAAA
Source organism: Lymantria dispar (assembly GCA_032191425.1). Lineage (NCBI taxonomy): Eukaryota > Metazoa > Arthropoda > Insecta > Lepidoptera > Erebidae > Lymantria > Lymantria dispar. The sequence goes on from CM063457.1 coordinate 24,830,580, forward strand.
ATGGTAACCACATCATCATTTACTACAATGTTAGATTCTTATAATTTTGTGCCTTTTGAATTCTTTTTCATTTGTTAGATTGGTTAAACTGTGGCTTATGACACGACACCCATGAGAAAAATAAGTATTGTTAGTATTTCTAGCCAAAATAAAAATCTCACTAAACCGATGCTAAACAAGGCAGTCTCGTGTAAAATAAGTATGGGGCTCTCTTGCTTGGAATTAAATAAAAGATATAAAAATGCTGTATAATTCATTTATTCGCTGATAATGATACGAATTAGAAACAATATCTAATACATAACAGTTAGGCTATAAGTTCTTAGTAATGATGAATAAGCATACCGTAGGATCTTGGTTCGGTTTAAAAACAAATATTATTTATTATCTCTATCAAAGTTTGATGCTAAATTATTTCTTCAAAAATGTTGGGTATTGAGCTCCAGCGTAGTATGGCAGAGTGTTGACACCATCCACAACAACAGCAGGCTGGTTGTAGTATTGAGGCACGTAGGAGTAAGAAGGTAAAAGACCGGGAGCGCTGTAGGCAGTGGCTACGGGATACACGCTGGGTACTGCGTTGTAGGCTGGCAGAGCGGCATTGTAGGCTGGCAGGGCGGTATTATACGCCAGAGGAGCGTACACACCAGGCTTGGCCATCGCCATAGCAACTACGGAGAGCAATACTACGAACTTGTACATTGTAGTTTGTGTTGTCGTCGAACTGAACCAACTGATATCTCACTCAATATACACCACCCTTATATATCAAAATCTGATCTAATTCTCATCCGGCTAGACATATTTAAATATTGATTACCAACATAATATCGTGCATATTAATTAATAGTTCATAAATTTTATGTGTTTTAAAGCAAAAACTACAAAACTGGTAGTAATTCATTCAAATTAATTACAGTACGAGTATGAGTGAAAAAGAAATCTATTATTTAAATCAGTCCGTTTAAATAATTGCTTTTTTTATAATGTGATTGGTGAGTAATAGCAATATCACATTTGAATAGTATATTAAGAATTCAGTGGTTCTAGACATTTAATTCCCTTTTTTTGACCATCCGGAGCGACAGAGGGGTTTAAGTACTTCTCTTGCATCTCTTCTAATCTAATTCTCTTGCATCTCTTCTAATCTAATTCTCTTGCATCTAATTCTCTTCTAATCTAATTCTCTTGCATCACTGTTACCTGTAGATATCCCTTAGTGATCCTTAACGACAACCACGGGTAAAAGAGATGGTGGTGAATTGTACTCTTACTCTGTAACCTCACTCACACAGATGGACTATTCAATAGTAATATATCAACTTAGATTATACACATCATCGTCTTTATTATGTAATTTAATCGATAATTAATTTAGTATAACTGCATACAATTATTTTTTGAAGTAGGTATATCTACCGGTTTTGTAGATCTAGTTTAAAAACACATAAAATTTATCATCTATTAATGAGTATAAATAAAATGGAATCATTTGAAATATATATTTAAATATGTCAAACCGGATCAGAATTAGATGTGATGTTTGTATATAAGGATGAAACGTAGTGAGTGAGATATCAGTTGGTTAAGTTCGACGACAACACAAACTACAATGTACAAGTTCGTAGTATTGCTCTCCGTGGTTGCTATGGCGATGGCCAAGCCTGGTGTGTACGCTCCCCTGGCGTACAATACCGCCCTGCCAGCCTACAATACCGCCCTGCCAGCCTATAATGCCGCCCTGCCAGCCTATAATGCCGCCCTGCCAGCGTACAATGCAGTACCGAGCGTGTACACCGTACCCACCGCCTACAACGCACCTCGTGTTTTACCTTCTTACCCCTACGTGCCACAATATTATAACCAGCCTGCCGTTGTTGTAGACAGTGTCAACACTCTGCCCTACTACACTGGAGCTCAATACCCCACACTGTTGAAGAAGTGAGCTAATATTGACTTTTGATCAAGAATACAATAGCCTTTAAACTGAATCAAGATCCTACAAAATACTTTATCCTTTACAGCAATTAATTACATTAAAACATGTTATTGTTTAATCGGCGAATAAATAAGTGATTATCCTGTATTTTTGAAATGTTTTATTTGGATTCCAACTTGTGTTTTTTTAATTTATTATTGCTAGGTTGTTGCCATTTTCCGTGTGATGATAGAGTAAGAATACAGTTCACTATCCCCTCTCTTGGCTGATTATTAAAACTATTAAGGGATGTCTTGTGCATATAACAAGAATTTAAGAGAAGGAGAACTTGAAATAAAATCCTATACCAACTCGCCTGATCAGCGTGGTATAGTAGGTCAATTTCCCTCCCAATATGGAAGAAGCTCGAGCCCAGTAGTGAGATGTATATGAGCAGTGATGATAATGCAGTTTCACCTTGATCAAGCCTCAGAATAGTATGGCGAAGTGATATACATACGGTATTTGTGGTCTGAAAAGGGGAAAAAGTTATCGAATGATGCGGTTTTTTTATGGGTGAGCTATAGTAAGCGCACACGCCGTCCATTCCGTCCGGAACGACAAAAGGACGGCGCGCGAGCCCATAACCTACCCGTACCCACGTCGCCTTCGTCGTTGGCCGACCACCTGTGCCGAGTTCCTTGTCCTCGTGGTCGGCCCGACGCAATACCATTCCGGATACCCTCACCTCTCGACGTCCTTGTCCCAGGACGTCAATCGCCGTCACGCGGTCAGTCTCTCCGCGGGTGACGGACTAAAGTCCCTTGTCCGGTCACCCGCGGCCTCGGCTAGGGCGACATCAGGCGCACGTACTAGCCTGTGCCACCCGAGTCGCCAGCTGCGGACCGTTTCACCGAGGAGGAGTTCCTTTCGCGCACAATCCGCCACCTCCTTCGGTAAAATGATGGCCTCACAGAAGGCGGCGACCGCGTCCCAGTTCCTGATACTGCCGAGCATCTCCCTATCGATGGTCGGTAGCGTCAGGTCGGCACCAATGATTGCGACGAGTTTACGGCGCTGTTCTGCCCACGCCGCATCCACCTCAAGCGCGTGCTGTGCCGTGTCCTCATCGCAGTCGTAGTGATGGCAGGACGGTATGCTCTCCCTCCTCACAACCCTGTGCAGGTACTTGGCGAAGCTACCGTGCCCTGTCAATACCTGCACCAGTCGGAAGGAAACCCCGTACTGCCAAAAACGACATCTCGGCGGGCGTCGACTCACCAGGCGGCAATCTCCTTGATGTAGAATATGCCGACTCCGGCTCGCGTCTCCGACACCGGCAGATAAAGCTCAACGAGTATCTCCGCCTCCAGGTCCCACGGGGGAGTTACAGCCAAGAGGCACGCTGCCTCCGTCGCCACCGTGCGGTAGCCGCGTATGGCCCTGATCATCATGGCCCTCTGTGGACGCCACAAGAGAGCCCGCAGACGGACGGACGATCAGGGACCTCGCCCACACCGATGCGCCGTACAGGGCCATCGACCGAATCACCCCCGCGAACGGCCGTTCGCACGTAGGGCTGGGTCCGCCCACATTCGGCATCAGCCAAGAAAGGGCGGATGCCGCGCCAACAAGCCGCGGAAGAAGTCGACGGAAAGGCCCCCGGAACCACTAATGCCTGTCGAGCACCAGGCTCAACTACTTATCGAATGACGCGTTAGGAGGCTTTTTTCTTTCTCTATTATATGAGCTATTTCAAATCGCTTAATTCTCTTTTTTTTTATCCGTGTGGTGACAGAGTAAGAAAACAATTCACCAATCCCTATGTTGCCGATGGATATTTTAAAAGGCGATTATACTCGTTCCAACCATTTATTTTACTTTTGACACATGCTTTAGGACGTAACTGTTTCATTATACGCAATTATTAACTTTGAAACGAGTGAACAGAGAAATATATAAACTGCCTGAATCATCTGCAGTGTTTATTATTAACTCTTGTGTAGGTATGTTGTCAAATTCAATTTCCCGATCCCAATCAGAGAATATTATATTTTTTGTCTTGTTGACGACACTCGCCCAGTTTTCAGGCGTCACACTAGCACATGCGTTTTTTAAAAGTTCAAGCATTTTATTTGCTGTGAAAGGAGGAGTTGTATTGTTTCTTGCGGCGTGTCCTTTGACTTGTGCCCAGATCATTTCAATTGGATTATATTGACAGTGGTACGGAGGAATTCTGATTACAACATGCCCATATTCTGCTGCCATTTCGTCGATGACATATCGTTTTGGCTGCTTTTTACTTTTTAATACTTTAAGTAATTCTACTTTTAGTAGGGATTCGTCCACATCTTCCCCATTATCACGAAGCCAGTTTATAATCTCGTGTTTTTTGTTGGCCTGTGTTGGCATTTTATTAATTTGGCGAGAGTGATAGGGTGCATTATCAATAAATATTGTTGATGGCTCTTCAAGTGATGTAAGCATTTCTCTGAACCACTTTTCATACACGTCCGCATTCATCTCCTCATGATAGTCTCCGGTTTTTTTTGATTTGAACGCTAACAGAGCGTCTGGTACAAATCCCTTTGTAGTTCCCGCATGGCAAATGATGAGGCGTTCACCTTTCCCCATTGGCACTGCAGAAGTAGAAGCAGCAGTATCGTCAGTCCAACCTTTTGGTATGAAATGATTGGCATTGAGCCAAGTTTCATCTGTGAAAACTACATTCGACCAGTCTTCTATTTTCTTCGCTTGTCTTAAAAATTCACAGCGAGACAAGCCTATATCACGACGTTCCATTAAAATTTTTCTTTTGTCGGATTTCTTATACAAGAACCCGATTTGGTGCAGCACCTTTGACAAAGAAGATTTTTGACCACGAAACAAGCCACAATTTCGTAGAGACGCTACTAATTTTTTCAAAGTAGGAATCTCTTTGCTTGTGTAATAATTGTATATATGACGACGAATAGCATCAGTATCAAAACTGTCAATTGCTGTCACTTTACGAGGCTGACGTTTTTTCTTAGGCGTAGATAGCTTGTTCTGTTCAATACCACTACTACCATAGGCTTCTTTAGTGATTTTCGCCACCGTTGGAGCACTAATACCTAATGCTGCTGCAACACGGTCTCTAACTTGGGTTACTGGTATAAGGAATCCGCCATTGCGGCTTTCCTTTTCAAAAAATTTACGAAGCCGCAGCACTAACTCTCTGGATTGTCCTTTAAGCACCATACCTTTCGGCATTTTGCAAGTAAAATCTTACTGGGAGGAACGATACGCTCAACTCAATCAAAGTAAGAACAATGAAATCAATACGGTGGAATATAAATACTCAACACAGCGTATGAAAAATATAAAAGAGCACTCAGCGAACAGAAATGTGACTAGCACGGGAGTCTTGTTGCGAGTGACAGACAACACAACAAAATGGCGTCGCCGGCGCGCCGTTCAGTGTTGCCAATTCGCCTTAAAAAAAAGGGGTAGGCTGGATGAGAAAATTAGTGATTTACTACCGCAGACGAGGGTGCCATTGTCTCTAAGTAAAGTTTGGAGCAGCGGACCCCGCTTAATGGAAAAATGCTTCATAAAGTAGTTATTTTTTATTTTGCAAAGTACAAAGTAAAATATTTTGGGAAGATTGAATTAGTGGGTATGCAAAAATTAATGTGTCCAAATAACAAATATATTTACAGAAGTGAAGTTTTTAAATAATATGAAATATGTATTTAAGCAAAAATAAAATATCCGTGTTAAATCGATTAAAAGTTCTTCCCGACTAAAATCGATTATTACAAAACATAGTATCCGTAATACATTGGTACAACACTAATTGATCAGAATTCGACCTGCCAAAAGTAAAATAAATGGTTGGAACGAGTATAATGAATATGATATATATATAAAATCTATGGAAGAGATGGAAACTCCAAATAAAACCCTATAGGTGGTACCTATGTTTGACTTGTTACCTTGTTTGCATGTTTGACCAGCGTGGTATAGTAGGTCAATATTCCTTCTATAATGGAGGAGGCTCGAGCCGAACATTAGGACGTATGTGAGCCAAAATGATGATGATATATGTCTATTACGACACCCATTTGCATTACGGTGATGATTAATTGTATTTTTGCTCCTTCAGCACACGGATGTCATATATTTTGCACAAAAGAATAGCAATGGTATTTCGTATTAATGAAGCCTTCTGGACTCAATACTGGTGTACAGTAATGTGGAGATATTTGATTATTGATAGACTTTTATTTCTAATTTTATAAATTTTAATTTATTAACTAAGCATTTCTTTTATATTAGAGTGACATACAATTTTCTTTGTTTATGATTAAATAATTTTTAGTTCTGCATTCATGATTTGATATTCTTAATATGTGTAATATATCAAGGGGTAACTTTAATGTATGTGTATTTCATTCTTTATCAATATATCAGTTAGAAATGTTTATTGATGTAAAAGCGAATTGAAATAGCTCATATGATAGGGAAAGAAAAGCGCCGTAATGCGTCATTCGATAACTTTTTCTTCTTTTCAGACCACAAATACCGTATGTATATCACTTCGCCATACTATTCTGAGGCTTGATCAAGGTGAAACTGCATTATCATCACTGCTCATATACATCTCACTACTGGGCTCGAGCTTCTTCCATATTGGGAGGGAAATTGACCTACTATACCACGCTGATCAGGCAAGTTGGTATAGGATTTTATTTCAAGTTCTCCTTCTCTTGAATTATTGTTATATGCACAAGATATCCCTTAATAGTCTTAATAATCAGCCAAGAGAGGGGATGGTGAACTGTATTCTTACTCTATCATCACACGGAAAATGGCAACAACCTAGCAATAATAAATTAAAAAAACACAAGTTGGAATCCAAATAAAACATTTCAAAAATACAGGATAATCACATATTTATTCGCCGATTAAACAATAACATGTTTTAATGTAATTAATTGCTGTAAAGGATAAAGTATTTTGTAGGATCTTGATTCAGTTTAAAGGCTATTGTATTCTTGATCAAAAGTCAATATCAACTCACTTCTTCAACAGTGTGGGGTATTGAGCTCCAGCGTAGTATGGCAGAGTGTTGACACTGTCTACAACAACGGCAGGCTGGTTATAATATTGTGGCACGTAGGGGTAAGAAGGTAAAACACGAGGTGCGTTGTAGGCGGTGGGTACGGTGTACACGCTCGGTACTGCATTGTAGGCTGGCAGGGCGGCATTATAGGCTGGCAGGGCGGCACTATAGGCTGGCAGGGCGGTATTGTAGGCTGGCAGGGCGGTATTGTACGCCAGAGGAGCGTACACACCAGGCTTGGCCATCGCCATAGCAACCACGGAGAGCAATACTACGAACTTATACATTGTAGTTTGTGTTGTCGTCGAACTGAACCAACTGATATCTCACTCACTACGTTTCATCCTTATATACAAACATCTGATCTAATTTTGATCCGGTTTGACATATTTAAATATTTATTTCAAATGGTTCCATTTTATTTATACTCATTAATAGATGATAAATTTTATGTGTTTTTAAACTAGATCTACAAAACCGGTAGATATACCTACTTCAAAAAATAATTGTATGCAGTTATACTAAATTAATTATCGATTAAATTACATAATAAAGACGATGATGTATATAATATAAGTTGATATATTACTAATGAATAAACCATCCGTGTGGTTACGGAGTAAGAATACAATTCACCACCCACTCTTTTACCCGTGGTTGGTGTTAAGAATGACTAAGGGATATCTACAGGTAACATCGAGGCGAGAGAAGCAAAATTGGACTTATAACCATAGTCTAACACGTCTGACAAGCATTATAGTGGTAGGATCCTTAGAATAATAACGTATAAAAGATAGTATCAGTACTTCGAACTTTCGAAATTTGAATCTAAAAATACTAATACGCAGTACAGTACACACGCAAACCACTATGCAAATTATGAAATCAAATTTTGTTTTTATTAACATAAATCGTCGAAATACTTTTGAAAGTAATGCTAAAAGCCTTTTTAAGTTTGTCAAATGTGTTGTGACACCATTTGAATGCACAAACAGTCATAATTACCTATTTATTTTTTAAGAGTTGTGTACATACGTGCAATACAATGACTTGGACATTACGGAACGGTTCCGGCGTAAGCTCCATTAGGCTCCATTTGAAATGCCTCACTTTTTGTACGTGTACTTACCTTCTATACGTTATTATTCTAAGGGTAGGACCACACTGTGGACAGTTGTCTGCCTACAGCCGCGAGCCGGTCCAGGGTAGTACTACATTCTCGTAGAAAATCGACGTCCGAGCAAATTTGTTATTGCGATTCGTTCGGTGACAGAGAGAGCCGGCAGCCCAACTTTGAAACAATGAAATGAATGAATAATTCTTCACCATCATTTATCATCATTACAGTCCATATACGTCTGATTGCTGGGATCAAGCCTCCTCCATAATGGACATACTAAACCACGCTGGTTAGATGTGTTGGCATTTTTTTTTTTTTTTTTTTAATGGGTGGGCTATGGTAACCGCACGCGCGGTCCAGTCCATCCGGGGCGATGAAAGGACGGCGCGCGGGCCCATAATCCACCCGTACCTACGTCACCTCGTTGTTGGGCCGACCACCGGAGCAGATGTGACTTGTCATCAGTGGTCGGCCCGACGGAATACCCTTTCGGGTAACCTCTCACCTCTCGACGTACTGGGACGTCGGTCACCGTCGCGCGGTCAGCTTCTCTGCGGGTGACGGACAATTCCCCGGTCCGATCACCCGCGGCCTCGGCTAGGGCGGCATTAGGCGCAGATACTCGCGCCTGCGCCGCCCGAGTCGCCGGCGGCGGAACGTGTCGCCGAATAGGAGCTCTACTCGCACACGATCCGCCGCCTCCTTCCGTGAGATTACGGCCTCACAGAAGGCGGCGACCGCGTCCCAGTTCCTGACGCTGTCGAGCATCTCCCTGCCGATAGTCGGCAGCGCCAGGTCGGCACGGATAATAGCGACGAGTTCACGGCGCTCTCCCTCCCACGCAGCACACTCCTCGAGCGTGTGCTGCGCCGTGTCCTCGTCACAACTGCAATGGTGGCAGGACGGTGTGCTCTCCCTCCTGACAATCTTGTGCAGGTACTTCCCAAAACACCCGTGCCCCGTAAGCACCTGCACCAGTCGGAAGGAAAGCACCCCGTGCGTCCGCTCCAACCACTCCATCAGCACCGGCCGGAAGGCCTCGACGGTCCTGACACCGTACCGAGGACTCTCCAGCCGGACTGCCCAACGGGCAATGACCCCTCGGCGGGCGTCGACCCGCCAGGCGGTGATCTCCTGCAGGGAGACCATACCGCCGCGGGCGCGCGTCTCCGACACCCGCCGATAAATGTCGGCGAGCATCTCTGCCTCCAGGTCCCACGGGGGAGTTCCGGCCAGGAGGCACGCTGCCTCCGTCGACACCGTGCGGTAACCGCGTTTGGCCCTGACCGCCATGACCCTCTGTGGTCGCCTCAAGAGGGCCCTCCGCCGGACGGTCAGGGACCCCGCCCACACCGGTGCGCCGTACAGAGCCATCGACCGGATCACCCCCACGTACAGCTGTCGGCACGTAGCGCTGGGTCCGCCCACATTCGGCATCAGCCGCGAAAGGGCGGACGCCGCGCCGACAAGCCGGGGAACAAGTCGATGGAGTGCTCCCGGAACCAAAAATGCCCGTCGAGCACCAGGCCCAAGTACTTCATGTGGGTCTGGATGCTGATGGTGACCGACTTCACGGTGATCGAAGCGCCGGCGGGAGGCCCGGCAGTACGGAGGCCATGGAACAAAAGGGCCTCCGTCTTTTCCAGGGCTACCCTCAACCCCAGTGCTTCGATCCATCTGACAATCTCCTCGGTGCCGAGAGTTGCCAGGCGTGCCGCCTCCTCTAGCGTCCCACCCCGGGCTGTGACGAGTGTATCGTCGGCGTAGCAAATTACGCCCAGCCCGGGTGGGAGGCTTCCTCTCATCGCCCAGTCGTAGCCGATGTTCCACAGGGTCGGACCCAGAACCGACCCCTGTGGGACACCGCACGTCATAGGCGTTCGCAAAACGTCCCCTACTCGGTCAACGTAGAGGACGCTGCGCCCCTCCAAGTAGTGATACGGGTACCCCGTGATACCTCAGCCCCTCCCTGATGCAGCTGAATGGCAGACTGTTGAAGGCGTTGGCGATGTCCAGGGACACCGCCAACAGGACTCCTCTGCCGGTTACGGCCTCTGCTACCACGGCCTTCAGGCGCAGCAGGGCCGCGATCGTTGAACGCCCTCTCCGAAAACCAAACTGGGCGTCCGACAAATCGGGCCCGACCCCGACTAGGTGCCGCTCAATGCGGGCAGCCAACACCCTCTCCAGCAGCTTGCCCGCATCATCGAGCAGCACGATGGGCCTGTAGGCCGAGGCCGACTCGGGAGACCGTCCCGGCTTCGGCAGGAGAACCAGCCTCCCCTCTTTCCAGCACCCAGGGAACTGCCCGGACGTCAAACAAGCGTCGAACAGTCCCCTGAGGCGTGGTCCCAGGTGCTCGAGGACCAGGGCCAGCACACAAGATCATATCCGTAAGTCATTTTTTTTACGACATTCACGGGCAAGATAGGGAGTGGTGAATTGTATTCTTACTCCGTCACCACACGGACTATTACGTTTTATTGGTTGGTTGTTTGATTTGTTGGTCGTTGGTTATTACGTTTTAGATATTACTGAAATGAAAAGAAAATCGTAAAATTCGTCTCCTTTTGTCAAGCATCTTTTTTGTTTCGAAGATTTATGAAAAACTATTTATAAGTCTAATAAACTGTACGTGGGTACGGGTGGGTTATGGGCCCGCGCGTTGTCCTTTCGTCGCCCCGGACGGAATGGACCGCGTGTGCGCTTACCATGGCCCACCCATAAAAAGAAAAAAAATACTAACAGGTCTGACCAGCGTGGTATAAGTAAGGTCGATTGCCACCTATCATGGAGGAGGCTCCCCCATCAGTGGGACGTATATGAGCTGAGATGATAATTAATATTATGATGTAATTAGCCCATAACCCACCCGTACCCACGTCGCCTTCGTCGTTGGCCGACCACCTGTGCCGAGTTCCCTGTCCTCAGTGGTCGGCCCGACGGAATATCATTCCGGATACCTTCACCTCTCGACGTCCTTGTACCAGGATGTCGATCACCGTCACGCGGTCAGCCTCACTGCGGGTGACAGACTAAAGTCCCCTGTCCGGTCACCCGCGGCCACGGCTAGGGCGACATCAGGCGCACGTACTGTCGCCAGCTGCGGACCGTTTTACCGAGGAGGTTCCTCTCGCGCACAATCCGCCACCTCCTTCGGTGAAATGATGGCCTCATAGATGGCGGCGACTGCGTCCCAATTCCCGATGCTGCCGAGCATCTCCCCATCGATGGTCGGCAGCGTCAGGTCGGCACCGATGATTGCGACGAGTTTACGGCGCTGTTCTGCCTACGCCGCACCCACCTCAAGCGCGTGCTGTGCCGTGTCCTCGTCGCAGTCGTAGTGATGGCAGGACGGTATGCTCTCCCTCCTCACAACCTTGTGCAGGTACTTGGCGAAGCTACCGTGCCCTGTCAATACCTGCACCAGTCGGAAGGAAACCTAATTTTATAAATTTTAATTTCTTATCTAAGCATTTCTTTTATTTTAGAGTGACATACAATTTTCTTTGTTTATGACTAAATAATTTTTAGTTCTGCATTCATGATTTGATATTCTTGATATGTGTAATATATCTAGGGGTAACTTTAATGTATTTGTATTTCATTCTTTGTCAATATATCAGTTAGAAATATTTATTGATGTAAAAGCGAATTGAAATAGCTCATATGATAGGGAAAGAAACGCGCCGTAATGCGTCATTCGATAACTTTCTCCCCTTTTCAGACCACAAATACCGTATGTATGTCACTTCGGCATACTATTCTGAGGCTTGATCAAGGTGAAACTGTATTATTATCACTGCTCATATACATCTCACTACTGGGCTCGAGCTTCTTCCATATTGGGAGGGAAATTGACCTACTATACCACGCTGATCAGGCGAGTTGGTATAGGATTTTATTTCAAGTTCTCCTTCTCTTGAATTCTTGTTATATGCACAAGATATCCCTTAATAGTCTTAATAATCAGCCAAGAGAGGGGATGGTGAACTTCTTACTCTATCACCACACGGCAAATGGCAACAACCTAGCAATAATAAATTAAAAAAACACAAGTTGGAATCCAAATAAAACATTTCAAAAATACAGGATGATCATTTATTTATTCGCTGATATAACAATAACATATTTTAATGTAATTAATTGCTGTAAAGGATAAAGTATTTTGTAGGATCTTGATTCAGTTTAAAGGCTATTGTATTCTTGATCAAAAGTCAATATCAACTCACTTCTTCAACAGTGTGGGGTATTGAGCTCCAGCGTAGTATGGCAGAGTGTTGACACTGTCTACAACAACGGCAGGCTGGTTATAATATTGTGGCACGTAGGGGTAAGAAGGTAAAACACGAGGTGCGTTGTAGGCGGTGGGTACGGAGTACACACTGGGTAATGCATTGTAGGCTGGCAGGGCGCCATTATAGGCTGGCAGGGCGGCATTATAGGCTGGCAGGGCGGTATTGTACGCCAAGGGAGCGTACACACCAGGCTTGGCCATCGCCATAGCAACCACGGAGAGCAATACTACGAACTTGTACATTGTAGTTTGTGTTGTCGTCGAACTGAACCAACTGATATCTCACTCATTACGTTTCATCCTTATATACAAACATTTCATCCAAATCTTAGCCGGTTTGACATATTTAAATATTCATTTCAAATGATTACATTTTATTTATATTAATTAGATAAATAGTTCATAAATTTTATGTATTTTTAAACTAGATCTACAAAACCGGTAGACAGACTTTAAAAAATACTTGTAGGCAGTCATACCAAATTAATTGTTCATAAGATTACAAAGTGATGTCTGTGTTGTGTATTATTAATGAATAAGTACTAATATTTTAATATAATGATTCAAAATCTTCTTTTCAGGAACATCTATAGAATCGCTTGCAAATAATAAATATCAAATACTAGGCTACCCGCCCTCACTTCGCTTCAATTTCAGTCGCCTTTGCTGCGTAGTATCCGTTCCCGTGGAAACACTGGGATAGAATTTAGCCTATGTTACTCCTTGATATGATAGTTTTCCATTTGTGCAAGAATTATTGAAATCGGTTCGGTGGTTTAAGCGTGAAGGCGTAACAAGCAAACTTACTTTCGCATTTATAATATTAGTAAGTATGTAAGATTGGAAATAAAACCCTATACGGGTAGACAAAATATTTATCTACTAAGCAGTACTATCCGTGGGGTGATAGAGTAAGAATACAATTCACCACCGCCTCTCTTGCCCGTGGGTGTCGTAAAAGACGACTAAGGGATATAATACGCACATAATATCTATGTACGAGAAAGAAAACTCAAAACAAAACCCTATACCAACACGTCTGACCAGCGTGGTATAGTGGGTCAATTTCACTTCCGTGGTGGAGGAGGCCCGAGCCTAGTGGGACGTGAATGGGCTAAGATTATGACGTTGATGATGATGCAGTACTAAAGGTATACTGCCAATTACATTTTTTTTTATCTAGAATAAAAATCTAAATATTAGGAAATGATCAAAATAGTTAAAGTAAATTTATCTTGTTCTAACTTATATCCCTCAATATTGAAATATATAAGAAAATAATTGAAAATATTTTTTTATTATAACAGACGTGAAAATCACTTAATTACCTGAATTATTAACACATTTTAGAGCTTACAGTTAAATAGCATGATAAATTATAGCGTTCTTTCCTTCATTATATGTTTCAAAGATTTATTAAAACTATTTATTAATGTAATAAATTTAATGGCGTACAATATTGGTGGTTTTCAAACATGTTTAGTTATAGTAAGTCAATCAAGCGTCTATCATTAAAAATATATATTTTCAATCCAAATACATGCATATTAATAATATAAAGCTCACAGAATGTGTATCATTGTTAGATATGAGTCACGCTAATGTGAATAATTATATAATTGCCTCATTTAGGCGGTAGGTTGGCAATCACAGTCGATGTTAATGTAGCGTTTATGAACATGTACACAACTTGTAGCCAAGTGTCCCGAAGGACCTGCTTAGGTTTCCTACAAATGGAAAATAAAAAGCAGGTTCGAGCACAACAATTTTTTTAATTTAAATAAAACATTTTTTAATCCGACGCCCAACTAGTGGGTAGAGCAAGGTTGGTCAGTAGGTTTAGGGGCACACCAATTCTACCGATCCTTTCGGTACAGTAGATACTCTCTTCGACTGTCCACCGTGGTAGTCGCCGCGATGCCGAAGGTGAGACTTGAGGTCAGCTGCTGGCATGTCATCGGGTGAAAGTCTTGCTGAAACAGGGTAAGCACGCGTACAATAGGAGCTCTTAAAGCTCGGTCAACCAGATATTTATAATTTTAAATACTATATTGCTGTTACTACATAACTATATTTCTGTGTCTAGTAAGAACTTTATAACATTATAGTAAACTTTCTAAGTTAAAAATTGCTTCACTTTCCTACCGAATGTAATTTTATTTAGTTCTTGCCATGATTTTGGCAATTTATTATAGACAATTGTGATTTTTCACTTATATAAATATGAAGAGAAAGAAAAGTAAGCTTTGAATCCAAAACAGCATTCATAACAAAAAGTATTTTCTGCGCGAGCGCAATTGTCTGTAATAAATTGCCAAAATCATAGAAAGAACTAAACAAAATACATTCGGTAGGCAAGTTTACTATAATGTTATACAGTTTTTATTAGACACAGAAATATAATTATGTAGCTAGTATTTAAAATGATAATTATGTTTTATATCCGAGTGACTAATCACTGTATTTTAAATTTTGTTTTTTTTCTATATTTGACATCATTACAATTAACTTTTAATAATTGTCTCAATTTAAATATAATGTAGAATAATTATGACATAACTTAGCGCTACCACTTAAATTTGTACGCATTAACATTAGGTTAAACATGACAGGACTTATGTATACTATGTAACATTTTGCTTTATATTATTTTGCATATGTTCAAACAAATAAAATACTATATTTTTTTTTTTTTGGGACTAATCCCACCACACATTCCCACCATTGTAACTCCTGTAAGCCAGGATCCACAATGGTCTCCATAAATGACACCGAGGTTTGACCCTCAGGCAGTCCCGGGATATGATTTTAAATTGTCTTGGGACCCGCAACAAATTTAATTAGAAAAGATTAAAGAGGAAGAGTTGGAAAGAGAGATTCCACTTCCCTCCTAGGCAAAGCGGGAGACAGGAAAACAAAATGACTAGTCAGCCAATAAGTAAAAAGGTGTACAGCTACGATAGCGCAGCAGTACGGCACCACGGATACGGAAGAGCTTAACGGGGCCTATATGTGAGCGTTAAGATTGATTGCTACAGTAGGTATGGCAGAAACGCATGAACGCACGGAAATTTTCTCGAGTTGCTACAAGGTCCGTATAGTATACTACCCCACAGGTGACTTGCAAACTGTTTAACATAAGGTTACGCTCGTTTCGCCAGAGATCGCACTCCCAGAGAATGTGATGTGTTGATTGTTCATACTCGTGGTCAGATGTGGAGCATTGACATAATGGTGATGGTACGAGTTTAAAAGAAAATAATTTACTTTTAAAGTTGCCATGGCCAGTTAAAAATTGGGCCACGAAGTGGTCAACCTCCAGCCACACCTTCTCCAGGCGCTCCCGGATGCATGGAAAAAATAGATAAAGATGACGACCTTTCGATGATGAATCCCATCTTTCTTGCCATTCAGTTAAAAGTTCCTCATAGACAATGGATTGTGGTGCAAACTATCTAGCAATTTTATTTCGGTCGCGCGGTAGAAGGAAATCTGTATTCATAGTTTCCTTTGTGGTGTAATACATTGACGCTCGTCTCTGAATCTCCAAATCAACCGGAAGTACACCCACGAGTACTGGTAAGGCCTCGGTACTAACCGTTCTATATATAGGCTTTCAATAAAAATATTAGGACCAATCGTTGGCTCTGTAGTAATTTAAGGCGAGCCGCCCCTATGGTGGCCCTATCGGCCCTTACAGGTGCAGCGTAACAAATACACCCCAAATATGTGGCCATGTATATGGTTTTAAGCGTATTAAAACGAAGGCCCCAAGTAGATGTGGATATTCTAGTAAGCGCGTAGAAATTCCGTTTCGCTTTTTCGCCTATAGTTTTAATATGCTCAATAAATGCAAAATATTATATTATCTAAAATAAAGGAAATGTTGTGTACATGTTCATAAACGCTGCATTAAAATCGACTGTGTTTGAAAACCCGCCTTCTGAACGAGGCGATTATATGATTATTAGCATTAGCGTGGCTCATATCCAACAATGATATACAGTCTGTGGGGCTTTATATTATAAATATGTATGTATTTGGATTAAACATATATATTTTTAATGTATTTTTAATCATAGACGCTAGATTGATATACTATTACTAAATAGGTTTGAAAAGCACCAATATTGTGCAATATGAAATTTATTACATTAATTAATAGTTTGTAATAAATCTTTTAAACATGTAATGAAGTTGAATGAAGGAAAAGAACATTATAATTTATCTTGCCATTTAATTGTAAATTCTAAAACGTACTAATGATTCCGGTAATTACGTGATTTTCACGTTTGTTGTACGTAAAAAATGTATTCAATTATTTTCTTATATGTATATTCTAATATTGAGGGATGTAAGTTAAAAAAAAATTACATTTGTTTAAACTATTTTGATTTTTTCGTAATATTTTGATTTTTTATTCTAGAGAAAAAAAAATTTCCAGTATACCTTTAGTACTGCTTAATCATTATCGTCGTTATCTCAACCCATTCGTATCCTATTATTAGGCTCGGCCCTCCTCCACTATGGGAGTGAAATTGACCCACTATACCACGCTGGTCAGACGTGTTGGTATAGGGTTTTGTTTTGAGTTTTCCTTCTTTTGCATAGATATTATGTGCATATTATATCCCTTAGCCGTCTTTACGATACCTACGGGCAAGAGAGGAGGTGGTGAATTGTACTCTTAATCTATCACCGCAGGGATAGTACTGCTCAGTAGATAAGAATTTTGACTATCCGCATAGGGTTTTATTTCCAATCTAACATTCTTACGAGTATTATAAATGCGAAAGTAAGTTTGCTTGTTACGTTTTCACGTTTAAAACACCGAATCGATTTCAAAATTTCATTCACCATTGGAAAGCTATAATATCAGGGAGTAACATAGGCTAAATTTTATCCCGATGTGCCTACGGGAACGGGAAGTACGCGGGTAAAGCGACTGAAATCGAAGCGTGGGCGAGCAGCTAGTATTTAATATTTATTATTTGCATGCGATTCTATAGATGTTTCAGAAAACAATTGAAAATAATATTAATTAAAATAAATTAAGAAAAAAGATCTTATTTAAATGTTCTATAACGAAGAAAAGTGCTTGTCAAGGCTATTAAAACGAGTCCAAACTAGACGGTTTTATCTTATTTAGTTTAGGAGTTCCTAAGGCCACATGCCGACGCCATCTTGAGATCAGCTTCATGGTACCACATTATTGCATTTTCACCAAAGTTACGTAAGTAAACCAAATTTCAATCTAATCTAATGACAGGAAGTGGTTCTAATTTAACTCGCATGATTTGTCCCATACTAACAGGGCAAGTTAAATAAAAGCATTTAAAAAGATGTTGAATCATTATATTAAAATACTAGTACTTATTCATTAATAATACACAACAGAGACATTATTTTGTAATCTTATCAACAATTAATTTGGCATGAATGCATACAAGTATGTAAGTATTTGTTAAAATCTGTCTACCGGTTTTGTAGATCTAGTTTAAAAATACATCAAATTTATTTAATTAATATAAATAAAATGGAATCATTTGAAATTAATATTTAAATTTGTCAAACCGGATAGGAATTATATGAGATGTTTGTATATAAGGATGAAACGTAGTGAGTGAGATATCAGTTGGTTCAGTTCGACGACAACACAAACTACAATGTATAAGTTCGTAGTATTGCTCTCCGTGGTTGCTATGGCGATGGCCAAGCCTGGTGTGTACGCTCCCCTGGCGTACAATGCCGCCCTGCCAGGCTATAATGCCGCCCTGCCAGCCTATAACGCCGCCCTGCCAGCCTATAATGGCGCCCTGCCAGCCTACAATGCAGTACCGAGCGTGTACACCGTACCCAACGCCTACAACGCACCTCGTGTTTTACCTTCTTACCCCTACGTGCCACAATATTATAACCAGCCTGCCGTTGTTGTAGACAGTGTCAACACTCTGCCCTACTACGGTGGAGCTCAATACCCCACACTGTTGAAGAAGTGAGCTAATATTGACTTTTGATCAAGAATACAATAGCCTTTAAAATTAATTAAGATCCTACAGAATACTTTGTCATTTACAGCAAGTAATTACATTAAAAAATGTTATTGTTATATCAGCAAATAAATAATTGATTATCCTGTTTTTGTGATTTTTTTTTATTTGATTACCAACTTGTGTTTTTTTAATTTTTATTGTTAGATTAATGACATTTTTTCGTGTGGCGATGGAGTAAGAAAACAATTCACCACCCCCTCTCTTACCCGTGGGTGATGTAAAAGACTATTAAGATATATCTTGTGCATGCAAGAGAAAGAAAATTTGAAATAATACGAAGTAGGTTAATTGCCCTCCTATTGTGGGGGAGGCTCAAGACCAGTAGTGAAATGTATATGAGTTGTGTTGATGATGAGAATAATGCTAAAATAATAATATTTGACATACGTAACAAGTAATCTGAAAAGGGAGAAAAGTTATTGTTCTCTTCTTTCCTTATCATATGAGCTACTTCAATTCGCTTTTACATCAACTAATATTTTGATTAATATGTTGATAAAGAATGAAATACACATCCATTATAGTAACTCTTTAATTGATACGTCTCTCAATAAGCTTGAATCATGAATCGTAATACAGATAACTGAAAATTATTTAATTATAAATAAAGAAATTTGTATATCACCCTAATATGAAAGAAATGCTCGATTAAAAAATTTCAATTTACAAAATCTATACCAATAAATTAAATTGGAGTGTCTGTTTGTAATGTCAAAATAATAGGCATTTTTCATGCTCACACGGTTATTTGCACGACACCTATGCCTAAAATAGTAATTAAAAAATTTTTGTCTGTCTGTCTGTCTGTCTGTCTGTTTGTTCCGTGTAATCTTCAAAACGGCTGGATCGATTTCAAAAATTCTTTCACCAATGGAAATCTATAATATCAGGCCGTAAAGTAGGCTATATTTTATCCCGGTATTCCCACGGGAACGGGAACTACGCGGGTAAAACGACTATAACCTATAACCGAAGCGAAGCGAGGGCGGATTGATGGTTGGAAATAAAATCAATCATCAATAGAATTTCTCCACGTTACTGCAAACGGGTATTGAGTCCAGTAGGCTGGCATCATTATTACGCGCAATACCAATGCTAGTCTTTTGTGCAAAATATAGAACGTACGTGTGCTGAAAGAGTAAAAATACAATTCATCACCTCCTGTCTTTCTCGTCGTTGTCGTATAAGATAATTAAGGAATATAAATATAGAATTTATGCAAAAATAGCGATCAGAAAACTTAAGAGGCTCTTCTCGGCCAATGTACCTCAGTGTCTGAAAACACATGTCTACGAACAGTGTGTGTTGCCAGTGATGACTTATGGCATGGAAACGTGCGTTAAAATCCTAATAACCAAGATTAAAGTCGCTCAGCGTGCTATGGAGCGGGTTATGCTCGAGATTATTCTGCCAGATAGAATCCGAAATACGGACATCCGCAGAAGAACGGGTGTAACTGACATAGCACGAAGAATTAGCACGCTAAAGTGTCAAGGCTGCCCATGCCCAGGCTTGCCATGTCACTCAACGAATCTACAATCGCTGGGGAAGAATAGTTACCGAGTGGCGACCATGTAGCGGACAACGTATTGTAGGATACATCTAGGTGGATCGATGACCTAATAAAAGTTGCTAGGTGTCGTTGTATGCAGGCGGCACAGGACTACACTCTGTGGCGTAAAATGAGGGAGGCCTACGTCCAGGAGTGGACGGCGATAGGCTGAAACAATGATGATCATGATTTATGCAAGAGAAGGATATCTTGAAAAATTCCTATGCTAACCCGTCTGACCAGTGTGTCCATAGTGGTTAAATATTTTTCCTATTATGGAGTAGGCTTCAGCCAAGCAGTGGGAGGTATATGAGCTGAAATGATGACAATGATAAATAAAAACCTCCACACTGTTAATGTGTCCATACTGCTGGCATTATTATTACGTAGATTGGCAATACTAATACTTTGTGCAAAATATAGGTCCGGCTCTAAGCGTCTTTGTAATCTTCTTGTAAAGACTACAAGCGTTAGGGTAAATGGTTTGAAAATACAATTACCAACATGGTTATTAAACTACCGCTGCAACCGTGGATTCTACTTGAATCTATACATGTTCCATTCATCGGCTACTCGTTTTAACAGCATGCACGTGTAGGGTTTTACCACAGCGACGCGTACTATTGGTCCGCCTATATGGCGTAAGAGATGTACATGTACGATGGGTTATGGAACGGATCGGAAGGGGGTGGATATAGTACAGCTTGCCACAAAAAGGAGCTTTATTTTGAGTTTTCTTTCTCTTTATATTACTAAAAGTGAAAATGAATCCAATAATATAAGATTTTATTGAACCTAACAAAAAAGGTATCTTTAATTGAATATCTGATAGTAAAATAAAGAAAATATTGTGCACATGTTCATAAACACTTAAAGTAAATACCACTTTGATAGAAAATATATGTACCTATAAGATATAGATATAAAACGTATAAGACTTCAGTGTGATGACGGACTAAGATCATTCGATCATCATTCACCACCCCCTCTCTTGAATATCGTAATATAACTAGGGGTGCACATATAACATCTATACAAGAGAAGAAATACTTTACATAAAAGTCTATACCAACCAGCCATGCCCAGGTAGGAGAATACTTTGCGTGGTCGACAAATTGTTGTTGTTAGATAGGGTGTAATTTGTGTTTATTAATAATATGTTTGTAAAGTAACTACCCCGTAATACAGGGATTATTTCTTAAAAAAAAAAGAAACTTCAAGTAAGCTGTTCAGTCAACCTCTCTGTAGAACCAAATTATTATACAAATATTACTAAACAAACATTAAAAATATTATATTAACATTTAAAAGTTCGTATTAGTGTAATAAATTGAGAAGTACAAGAAGAAGATAGTTTTTTTTTATTGCAAACGGTCGTAAAATAGCAAATGGTATATCTGATGGTAAGTGATCCAGCCGGTCATGGACCTTTGCTATGCCGCTGTCTACCGTGAAGAAAATGAAATGGGTGTAAATGAGTGCAATGAGGTTCGGTGATATAAAGGCCACCAATCACCAAAACCCACCACACGTAAACACCCTCAGAAAGTTGGCCTTTCGGCTCTCTCGCTCACCGAACTAAGCGCAGTAACAAATTGCTACTACTTCAGACGTCGATTTTCTGCGAGAGTGTAGTACTACCCCGGACGGACTGGCCCGCGGCTGTAGATAGACAACTCCCAACAGTATGTTTCTACTACTTTTATAAATGTCAAAATGTATACGGACAGATTTTTTTATTCAATAGCATCGCAGCGAATAGACGAATATGCAAAATATCATAACCAAAACACCCTCAGAAAGTTGAGCTTCCAGCTTTTTAGCTCACTGAATGAAGATCAGAGCAAGCCCGCGGTTGTGGGCAGATGACTGTCGACAATTTAGTCCTACAATATAAAAGCGGCACAGTCTTGGAAAACTAACCATTAGCATCGATTGTGACAACCCCTCCGTATGTGCGGATTAAGAATGTATATTTTTAATAATAGATACTAGATTAAAATACCATCTATAATATAAAAATTAATCGCTGAATGTGTTACTAAGCGCAGATTTCGAGAACAGATGAACAGATTTCGTAAATTTTTTTTTAGAATATTCTTTGAAATACGAAGATGGTTTTTACGAAGAGAAAAATTTCAAGAAGTGCCTAATTAGATCTAAAAACAACACCATTCTATACTCCCATACAAATGATTCGTAATAATACTTAAAAGTCAATTTGAACTTTAATACCAATTCCATAAAGTACAAGTGTTAGTGAGAGGTTCCGGGAAGGCAAAATAATTAAGTGTAGTAGACGTAGTATCGTATATATATATCGTACCTTTAATCCAATACTGTCACTAAACGAAATTTTTCGAAAAAATATTATTTATGCCATCTATTTGCTGAGCACTGAATTTACACATTGCTTTAATTTATATATTTTAATTCCACTTATCTTTTTAAATTTTTTCGTAAATGTGTACGTCACTAATATTTTAAATTATTTATATCCACTAATTAATAACAATTAAAATGAAAAATGAACGTGTGTACCAAGTACGCATAGCAGAAGTGAAACTTCTTTATCCTTTGTTCCTTTGTCCCTTTGTTCCTTTATCCCTTTGTTCCTTTATCCCTTTGTCCCTTTATCCCCTTATTCCCTTATCACCTTATCCCTTTGACCCTTATCCCAGTATCACCTTATCCCTTTATGCCTTTATCCCTTTATCTATTTATGTCCGCTTAAAAGACATGCTATCCCTACTCCACTGGAGAATGTACTCTTTATTCGAATCGACCGTGGTGGGGACGACAAAAAGATGGCGCGTAACGAAAAAATGTGACGCGTAACCGAAAAATGTGACGTTAAATTTTTTTCCAACGCCGATAAAGAAGTTTCACTTCAAAAAAAAGTGTGTTTAAATAGGAATAGTTGTTAATAAAATAAAAATAAAAGAAAATTATTCCTGAAACGCTAATATACTCTTATTTATATTAGTTAATATTTGTCATAAATCTTTAAATAGCTCTCCTGTATAGTTTGCTTATTTAGGATAGTGACGGTATTGGAATAAAGGTGCGATTAAATTGATGTCAAACACTAAATTTTAGATGTATTATAATTTTTATTTTTTGACACAATGTGATTGTTGACTTAGTAACTTTCTTTTTTCATTTTTTATCTTACTAGCTGACCCGGCATCCTGAATAATAAAATAAATAATAAAAACTAAAAATTAAAGAATCAACTGTTAGGCGGTACGAAATTTGCCGGGTCAGCTAATTACTAAATATATTTGAAAAGTATTAATATTGTTTTCCGTGTGGTGAAAGGAAGGAAAGTCAATATAGGGTTCTACTTAAAATTACCAACATTTTATAGCAATAAGAATTAGCACGCTGAAGTGGCAATTCTCTGGCCACATCACTGGATGAATCGACAATCTCTGGGGAAAAAGGTTCTCGAGCGGCGACCGCATATTGGACGATGCAGTGTAGGATGCCAATCTAGGTGAGCAAACAATTTGGTAAAAGTGGCTGGACATCGCTGGATACAGGCGGCACAGGACCGTCCTTTGTGGCGAAATAATAGGGAGGCCTACGTCCAGCAGTGGACGCCGATAAGCTAAATAATGATGATATTTTATAGTTATGATTTGCGTGTAATACTTATACTTGTCTCTAAATACAACTGAAAGAAAGGTGTTATTATATTAAAATACTAGTACTCATTCAATAGTAATACATCATATAGTCTTTGTTTGTAATTTTATCAACAATTAATTTGGCATGACTGCATACAATTAATTTTTAAAGTATGTCTACCGGTTTTGTAGATCTAATTTAAATACACATAAAATTTATCAACTATTAATGAACATAAATAAATTGGAATCATTTGAAATATATATTTTAATATGTCAAACCGGATAAGAATTAGTTCAGATATTTGTATATAAGGATGAAACTTAGTGAGTGAGCCATCAGTTGGTTCAGTTCGACGACAACACAAACTACAATGTACAAGTTCGTAGTATTGCTCTCCGTGGTTGCTATGGCGATGGCCAAGCCTGGTGTGTACGCTCCCTTGGCGTACAATGCCGCCCTGCCGGCTTATAATGGCGCCCTGCCAGCCTACAATACCGCCCTGCCAGCCTACAATGCAGTACCGAGCGTGTACCACGTACCCACCGCCTACAACGCACCTCGTGTTTTACCTTCTTACCCCTACGTGCCACAATATTATAACCAGCCTGCTGTTGTTGTAGACAGTGTCAACCCTCTGCCATACTACGCTGGAGCTCAATACCCCACACTGTTGAAAAAGTGAGTTGATATTGACCTTTGATCAAGAATACAATAGCCTTTAAACTGAACCTGATTTTGTAGTATATTTTACCATTTACACAAAGTAATTCCATCACAATTATATAGCACATGTTACTTTTACGCTTACCAGTGAATAAATAAATGAATATCCTGTATTTATGACATCTTTTATTTGATTTGAAACCTGTGTTTTTTGATTTGCATACATTTATTATTACTAAGTATACTAGCAGCTATAGTGAGCCGCCAAACGGCATGCCAAAGTCACATAGATATGGCACTAGTGATCTGAAAAGGGTGAAGATTCATCAAACTATGGGTTAGGGGACTTTCCTCCTTCTCTTATTAAATGAGCTATGAAATAGCTCATTTAATCGCATTGAAATAAAACTAATATTTCAAATTCAGATATTGAAAAATAAAGAAATATACATATAAATCTTGCCTTTTGTAACATTACTAATGACCAACCAGACATTGCTGCGGCTATTTATGGACTGATAATAGTTTTAGAGTTCTGTATTCAAAAGTAATGAAACCATTTTATAAAACCTTCGCCGTTCATTCGACTGTTAGCAGATTTTAATCATAAATTATAATAAGATACAAACTCAAAATTCGTTATCATTGTCTTCCATTAACCTTTTGCTGTCCTGCTGGACGTAACCTCCCTCACGCCACAAAGTATGTTTGAGTGCCACTCGTATCAAAAACTTCTATCAACTATCACCATGGCCATGGATTCTGGTTGGACGTTCCCCACTGCGGTATCCGATACACGGTCGCCACTTTAGAACCATTATTCCTAATCGTTTATCAGTTTGTTGAGCGACATGGGCTGCGCATAACCACCTCAGCTTATTAATTCTTTGTGTTATATCGGTTACAATCGATCTTTATATTCCAGATCCTATGTATCTCGCAGAGAAATTCCGAGCATAGCCCACTCCATAGCAGGCTGAGCGAGTTGCTTGCTTATGAAGATGAGTTGGCTATGAGGGACCACGTTTTTGTGCCATAAGTCATCACTGGTAGCACGCAGGCCATAAGACTTGTGCTTTCAAATACTGCGGCATATTAAACGAGAAGAACCTCTTAAGTTTTTAAAACGCTACCCAGCTGAGTTGGATTTGCTGGCTGACCTCTTCCTCGAAATTGGATCCACCTAACTGAACTGTTTTGTCTAGGTAAAAATAGTGACCGACAACTTCGAGAATCGTATTCATCATCATCATCATCTCAGCCCACTTACGTCCCACTATTTTGGGCTCGGTCTTTCTCCATAATGGAAGGGTAATTGACCTACTATACCACGCTGGTCAGACGTGTTGGTATAGGGTTTTATTTCGAGTTTTCCTTCTGTCGCATAGATCTTATATGCGTTTTGTATCCCTTAGTCGTCTCGTACGATCACCCACGGGTAAGATAGGGGGTGGTGAATTGTATTCTTACTCCGTCACCACATGGAATAATCGTATTACACAAGAAGAATCGTATTACCAACTAGGATCGGTAGGAGAATGACATGGACATTTGACATGACTTTCGTTTTATCCATGTTCATTCGTAAATATCCTCCTTATATTTTGCTATAATGATAAAATGGATGGCAAATCACAGGGTAGTGATCTAGTTGCCAAGTTTAGTCCAGTGTGAGGGGTTTGAAAAAATGTTTGAATGCATTGATGGAGAGTTTTAGAGGAATGACATTTACCTCTCTCACACCCTTCAGCAATTGGATCGGTTTTGCACTCTTATCTTAAATACACTTCAGGACAATAGTAGGTGATTTAGTTGAAATCACTGAAGAGACCATGCAGTACCTTCCAAATCTCGAATGAGTCAAAGACTGGTCCACAAACGCCATATACCTAGGCTGTATGTACTCATAGATCATCTTTAAAACATGTGAATATGGTCTATAATATTATAGCCCACTGGGAAACCGGTTTACTAAAGCGGTTAAAAGTTATCGACTTTGAAAACTGTAACAGTCATTTCTTTTCAATATTTTATATACCGCGTGATCACCAATATTATAAATAATTATGTAGTTTACAGTACCACAAAACACTATTATGGTAATTCTAAATATTCCGATATAGAATCTGATACCAAAAAATTAAGTAGGTTTACGAATACACTTTTTTGTTTGGGGTGGGTTACGGTCGGCGCGCTCCTCGCACCACTCCGTCCGGGGCAACAGAGGGGCGTAAGCACGCACAACCGTAACCCACCCGTGACACGTCGCCTTTGTAGTTGGATCGATCATCGGAGCAGGGTGACTTATTACGAATATACTGAGGGACACAATCACCTGACGAGCCTAGTTGTCTTCGTATTATTTCTGTATTCTGTACTACATTGTCTCGTCGATAGTCGCAGAATCTAAATCGTAAAGTTTATGTAGTGGTAGACAGCGGCGGCTTTACCCATTGCGAGGCTCCGGGCGGCAGGTCTTTGCGAGGCCCCGGGCGGCAGGTCTTTGCGAGGCCCTTTGTCCTTCGTGAAAAGTATGAAATACGAAAGTAGGTCTGGTTGTTTGGTTTAGGGATTTGTCATGTTTGATGAAAAATACTAAAGTTGTACAAATAAATAAAATTTAAGTTTTATAATATTGAAAACAAAGTGAAAAATATAATTAATAAGTAAAAATGTAATTTAAAATCTATATTTTTATAAATTTGCTTGGGTTGTTGCGTGAGGCCGCTATAAGCGCGAGGCCCCTGTAAGCGCGAGGCCCCGGGCGATTGCCCTGTTCGCCACCCCCTAAGGCCGCCACTGGTGGTAGGACCTCACTGTTGACAGTTATCTATCTACAGACGCGGCCCGGTCCGTGCGGGGTAGTACCACACTCTCGCAGAAAATCGTCGCCGAGTAGTAGCAATTTGTTACTGCGCTTCGTTCGGTGAGCGAGAGAACCGGAAGCCCAAGTTTCTGAGGGTGTTTGCATGTGGTGGGTTTTGGTGATGCCATTGGTATCACCGAACCTCATTGCACGCATTCACACTCCCTTCACTTTCTTCGCAGTTAGCAGCGGCCTTGAAAAAGTCCATGAGCGGCAGCCATACTCACCATCAGGTATGCTGTTTGCTCGTTTGCCACCGTTTTCAATAAAAAAAAGGTCAAATATCTTGCAGGGACCATGATTGTCACTTCATTCATTTTTTATCTGTTTGTATATATTGATTAGATTATTTATTTCGCATATAAAATGCACGTATCCGTATTGAGAAGGATAATCAGGGCGATTATCCTATTTTCTTTCAAATACAGTGACTATAATTTCTGTATCTAATAAAACCTTTTCTTTATTGCCACTTATTGTGATTATAGCATTTTCTTTAAAAATAAATATTTTGTTACTTAATGACCTAGCTGAGGTAAATCTATACTAATATTTTAAAGCTGAAGAGTTGTTTGTTCGTTTGAACGCGCTAATCTCAGAAACCGCGGGTCCGATTTGAAAAATTCTTTCAGTGTTGGATAGTCCATTTATTGAGACTATATTATATTTTCAAAAAAGTTAGCGATCCGTACTAAAAGTCCAATAATATAACCCAAAGTGTAAAAAAATGACCCGACAAAATCCTTATATCACGTGTGTTGCAAAAACTATTGATTATAGAACAAAACAATGTACTACAACTTTGCAGAGCATATCATTTTTTACAAAAAATATCGCGACACTATATTTAACAATTGTAGTTATCTCACAACAAGTGTTTTTCTTTTATTTTTTTAAATAATTAAAATGTCGTCGCTTATAAACTCTTTATTCTGTACCTTGGTATTAACACTTCTATACATATAATAAAACTCTTGAGGTCGAAATTCTGTACATTGAAAAAAAAGGCCAAAAACCGGGTCAGAGGGGTGTTAGAAGTGAAATAGAATATATCCAGATTGTTTTAAATTTTTTTGTTTCTCTGTCTGTTTGTCTGTTTATCTGTTTGTCTGTTTATCTGTTTGTACTGGCTAATCTCCGAAGTTATTGGACCGATTTAAATGAAATTTTGCATGATGATACCTTACATCCCCGGTCAATACTTAGAATATTTTAAATCCCGGAAAATTAAAGAATTCCCGTGGGAGAGGTAAAAAACTATAGTAATTTATACAGCTTAGTACACAACCTACTTAATAGAAAATCGATATAAAAAGATTCATTATAAATTAAAACTATTCTGATAATCCACCCCTCAGAGGATATATTCTTTTTTTTTTTTTTTTTTTTATTGCCAACGGTGGCAAACGAGCAAGCAGCACACCTGATGGTAAGTGAAACTGCTGCACATGGACCTTTGCAATACCAGGGGCACAGCTAGGCCGCTGCCTACCGTGAAGGAAATACTCTTCTTAAACCTCGTTTAAAGAAGGACATGTCATAGCGCTCGGGAAACACAGCAGCAGGTAGTTCATTCCAGAGCTTGCACGTACGTGGGAGAAATGATCGCTGGAAACGTACAGTTGAAGACCATAACGTTTCCAGGTGAAATGGATGAACCCTGCTGCGATGTCGAGTGGTACGTTGGTAGAATGGTGACGGTGGTACCAAGTCAAACAGTTCCTCGGAGCATTCCCCGTGAAAGAGTCGGTAGAGTACACAGAGTGACCCAAAGTCTCTCTCTCTCTTTTTTATGCTTTGATATTTTTCACTCTCATACACAAGTAATAAATTCATACAACCTCAATGATTAAATAACTGCACTGATAGCATAGTGGTTAAGATAGCAACTTTCAATGCCAGTGTCACAAGTTCAATTTCAACGCCGGACAATTTTTGTGTGATCAACAAATTGTTGCTGAATAGAGTAGACTAGGTATTACTAAACTGAGTCTAATTTGTGTCTGTCACTTATGTTTGTGAGGTTCCTTAGTGGCGGGTGTAGTGCGAAATTCATATTTTCTAGAATAACCAATAAGAATCGGCAAAGTGCGAGTCGGACTCGCGCACGAAGGGGTCCGTACCATTAACTAGGTAAACAACAGTAGGTACACACATTTCATATTGTAACCGTCACCTGTTACCGTTTACTGATATCGAGCAAAAATAGGCAAAAATGGCGGTTTTTGGATGGGAGATGTCCCCGTTAAATATTTATTTGATTTTTATTATTTATTATTATTTTATTTTTATTATTTATTATTATTAAAAATACAACTGAGTGTTTTATGAATATTTCAAGCGCCTACCTGTTGCCATTATCAACATCGAGCAAAAAGGGCAAAAATCGCGTTTGTTGTTATAACGGCAACAGAAATACATAATTTCTAAAAATTTCAACTGTTTATCTATCGCGGTTCTTGAAACACAGCCTGGTGACAGACAGATGGACGGATAGACAGCGAAGTCTTAGTAATAAGGTCCCGTTTTTATCCCTTGGGTACAAAACCCTAAAAAAAGGCTGTGCAGGGTTATTCGAATACCCTTTTTTGACCCCAGGCAGCAAATTATGTTGTAGTGGTATCACCCGCACGCAGTCAATCTTGGCAAATGAGCAAACAGCACACCTAATGGTAAGTGATACTGCTCATACTGCTCAGGTCGCTGCCTACCGTGAAGGGAGTGTAAATGCGTGCAAAGAGGTTTGGTAATACTAAAGGTAAGGTATCATCTAAGCCCACCACATGCCAACATCCTCAGAAAGTTTGGGTTCCGGCTCTCTCGCTCTCGGCCCGCGACATTAGATGGACGACTGTCGAGAGTGTGATTCTATCAAGTAAAGGTAGTATATATACTGACGGACTTATAAACTGCATCAAACTTCAGAATTACTTTGAAATGATTTTTTTAATAAGTATGCAAACTTTTTAGATTAAATTATATAAATATGGAGAGACTGGTCCTTAATCTTAAAAAAAAGCAATATTCAAAAATAGAACTGCAGTAAAACAAATGAATATAGCCGGGAAAAGAAAATTTACTCGTAGTATCAGATTTGCGTGTTATTTATAGCAAAGTTTTAAAATTGATTCTTATTGATTTTTTATTCTTTTGTCAATTGAATTATTATTACCAGCAGAATTGTTGGGTTAGCTTTTTAACTCATCGAGAGTTTCTGAACCATAATATGGATACTTCGTCCGAACAAGCTGCTCAAATTGTAGCATTGGTGCGGGAGGGCTTGGATCAACGAACGATTGGTAGAAATTTAAATTTAAACCAGTCTACGGTTTCAAGAATATACAGAAGGTTTGTGGAGACAGGTTCTTACAAAAGGAGACGTGGTATAGGCAGAACTCGAGTAACCACCGGTCGTGATGACCGATTTATTGTTACAACTTCCCTGCGAAGTCGTTTCCTCAGGTCAGTTAACCTCAAAACAGAGCTTAATGAAGTGCGTGGAGTAAATGTTAGTGCACGAACAATAAGAAGAAGGTTAAAGGAAGCAGATATCACCCCTTTTAGACCAGCAAATGGTCCAAAGTTGTCTGTAGCTCACAGACAAGCTCGCTTAAGATTTGCGCATGATCACCTAAATTGGACAGATGAGCAATGGGCCTCCGTATTGTTCACAGACGAGTGTAGGACATATTTATATGGTGCAGATGGTCGCAGAAGAGTCTATCGTCGACGTGGGGAGTGATATGCTCAAAGTTGCATTGAGGAGCGTGTTCCTTTTGGAGGCGGTTCGTGCATGGTCTGGGGTGGCATATCTATGAACGGGCGAACAGAACTTGTGTTCATAGACATGGTCCGTCAAAACGGTAGTAGAGGGGGTTTGACTGCACATCGCTACATAACAGAGATCTTAGAAGATCACGTGGTGCCTTACATGGGATTTATAGGCGAAAATTTTACTTTAATGCAGGATAATGCCCAGCCGCACGCTGCTGCACAAGTTCGACAATGTTGCGAACAGGTTGGGATACGTACAATGAATTGGCCAGCACGCAGCTCGGATCTTAATCCCATTGAGCATCTTTGGGACAATTTAAAAAGAGCTGTATATGCGAGAAATCCTGTGCCTACGACAGTGGCACAACTAAGAACAGCACTTTCAGAAGAATGGGACAATATTCCGCAAGATCTTTTAATAACCCTAATCAAATCTATGCGGAACCGATTAGAATCCGTAATAAGGGCACGTGGAGGTAATACACTTTATTAAAACATAAAAAAACCCTTGCATAAAGTTTGTGTCTATTGTTAAAACCAATTTTTTAAATAAACCAATTTTCTTTATATTTCTGTTTTTTCTTCAAAAAAGTTTTAAGGTCCTTTCCAGTACACAAACTTAAACTTAAGGATCATAAGGTCATATGACCCTACGCTGTTTTAAAGTTAACGAACCAATCTAGACGTTTCAATTTAAATCTGTGTAGAAAGTTTGCATACTTGGTTAAAATATTTATTTCAAAGTCGTTTTTTACTTTGATGCAGTTTATGAGTCCGTCAGTGTATATATATAGTAAAGCGCAAGTAGGTACATGGTCTAGCTCCCCACCCGACACGACAGCAGTGGAACGAGTCGAAGTGTTTCTTCCTGACTCGCTCCACCAAGTTCTTAGATGGGATAACTGCCAAGCAGAAGACGGCAATCTCATACCAGTTCCTGATCTGTCGACTATGGTCTAAGTGATGGTTGGCAGCTTTAGCTGTGATGCTTGCGATAAATTCACGGCGCTGCTCTACGCTGTTTTTATTGCAAACGGTGGCAAACGAGCAAACAGTACACATGATGTTGTGTACTGTTTGCTCGTTTGCCACCCTGTGTTGCTGCCGCTCATGAACCTTTGCAATACCAGGCGCACAGCTAAACCGCTGCCTACCACGATGAATGTAAAGGCTCTGTCAATTTTTTTTATTGCAAACTGTGGCAAACGAGTAAACAGTACCCCTGATGCTAAGTGTTGCTGCCGCTCATGGAGCTTTGCTAAGCCGCTGCCTGCAGTAAATAAAGTTAAGGGAGTGTAAATGCATGAAATAAGGTTAGTTGATACTAAAGACGTCACTAAAATAAAAACCACCACACGCAAACACCCTCAGAAAGTGGAGCTGCCGGGTTTCTTGCTCACCGAACTAAGCACAGTAACAAATTACTATTACTCGGACGTAGATTTTTTGCGAGAGTACGGTAATACCCCGGACGAACCCACCCACTGCTGTAGACAGACACCTGTCAAAGCGCATGTTGCCTCGGTCAACATGGTATTACGCTACACGCAGATACCATAGTATCTGCGTGTAGCGTAAGCACCATGGCTTTCTGCGAATGCCAGAAGAAAGTCCTAAGACAAGTGGTCAAAACTGGCCCACAGAGGTACACCGTACAGGGCTATTGATCGAACCAGTCTCGTGTATGGCCATCCATATGTAACACCGCGTCAACGAGACGGGGAGTAACTAATTTGATAAAATACTCTTGAAAGCACCATCGCCCGTCGAGTACTAAGCCCAAATATTTTATCTGGTCCTCGATCGAGTAGAACCGAATTAACAGTGATTGCTGTGCCGACGGGTGTATAGTTACAAGGTCTATGATACAGCAAATCATTCGATTTATATAGAGCTACTCATTGAATCACCACCGCGATACCGATTATGGCTAATTGTATCGCTTATTTAAATTAAGCCCAGTTCGAAGTGAGTCCAATCTCAGCTAATATACCATACAGTCAACCGCACGAACTACCTCAGCGGAGAGCAGAACAAAATAGGCGTTAGCACAAAGTCCTCTGCAGGCTTTACGCAGAGACCACTGCGCCGCTTCAAATAATCTGGAATCAGCCGCTTAAGTATAAAAGCACCCTCTGATAACAGCATCTCCCTAATATACCAGATTGGCAAACCTTTAAGTGACTTGAGGACATCTAAATACACTGCCAACAGCACCTCTCCGCCAGTGAGCGCCTTAATGACAACGGACTACAAGCATAGAAGGGGTGCGATCGTCTGCCAGAAAGAGTTGGTCTGATCGAGACAACCTCGTTACGGTGCTGGCTAATGCGGGCAATCAAGATTCTCTTCACTAGCTTGCCATCCAGAGTAACTCGGTGTACCTGTAGAACCCTGAACACACTACACAGTTATCTGTGATTGTCCCTGCCACATATTATGATTTCTACGCGGATGAAGTTGCGGGCAAAAGCTAGTATCAAAATAAATTCATATTCAAGACATTTGTCTTCTCTTAATACCTTTCTAGAACTTTTTAAATCATTAAATTCGGTTATTTCATTCAAAAGATATCGCGATATTAAAAATATAGGTATTAGTGTTGTAGCCAAATAAGTATTAAGTATTGCGCAAGCATGTATCAAATTCAAATTCAAATTATTTATTATGCATAAACCCCGAGAGGGCACTTACATATTATCAGGTTTACAATTGCCAAAAAAATATACTACCACCGGATCGGAAATGTATGATGTGGCGGGCGGTCATGTGGGACGAGGAGGCGGTAGCCTCTGCGAGATACTATGCCGCGCGGTTCTTTCTAGGGATAGGGGATCTTTCTGAAAAAGATCGATCTGGAATCGACTTGAATCGTCATCCAAAGAATCGATTCACACGAAAATCGAGGTCTGAAGGATCTTTTTTCTACGGCAGCTTTGTTTTAGGACCTTGGAGAATAAATATGTGATGAACTTTTTTTTTTAGGAAATCTGAAAATGTTATAAATCTTATATATAAAAAATGAATCTGCGAAACCTATGTACGTGCATAACTTCAGAACGACTGCTCCGATTTCGCTAATTCTTTTTTTAGAATATTCCTTGAAGTATAAGGATGGTTCTTACGCAGAGAAAAATTTCAAAGACTGCCTAAAACGGTTTAAAAGCAACACCTTTCTATACTGCCATACAATAAAGCTCAAGTGTTAGTGGAGAGGTTACGCTTCTGAGAAGGCCAAATAATTGAGTGGCGTTAGTATCTTACATATATTACTGTCAAACACAAAATTTTACATGTTTCATATTTTTTTATTTTTGATATAACGTAATTGGTGATTTATTAATTCTCTTTTTCCTGTTCTTATCTTGCTAGCTGACCCGGCGTCCCGAATAACAGAATAAGTATTAAAAACTAAAAAATTAAAGAAGTTGTTTTTGTTAGTCGGTACGAAGTGGCAGGGGGAGGGACCGGGGATTAGTCAGCCACCCGCAGAGAGCCCGACTGCGTGAGGGTGACGCCCTGGTCGGCAACTCTGCAATGTTGCCGGGGCGTCAAAGGGGACGGTACCCGAAAGGATAAACCGCCGGGTCGGCCACGGATGTCAAGGTCCGCCGCGCACCGATGGTCGGCCCAATGGCGATGCCCTCCCCATCGCCAATACGGTGTGTTATGGGGTCGCGCGCCGCTCATCAGTAGTTTATAATCGTTCTTTTTACTATTTGTAGTTCTTTTTTAAAGTTTTGTGACCGACAGGATTGTGATGACCTGTTTTTAGGAAATCTGTGAGTGATATTTATTTTCTAATAATACAGTATGTAACACTGACATTCGATCGAGTACTTTCCTAGCAGAATTGTGGTGACCCTTTTTTTTAGGAATTCTGACAGTAATATTTATTTTCTATATAATAGAAAACTTTAAATTTAAATAAAAAGCAAATACTAAAATAATCGATTAATTTTAATATAAAAAAATCGATTTCTTTTAAATCGATTTTTATTATTTAAATAATCGATTAATAAAATCGATTATTACAAAAAAATAATCGATTAATATAAAAATCGATTATTTTTTCACATCCCTACTCATCAGTCGCCCCGGACCGTTTAGAGGGCGGGGTGTGTCCAGACCATAACTTACAAAAAAAAAAATTCTAAAAGGCGATACGAAGTTCGCTGGGTCGGCTAGTACTTTATAAATGTAAGCAAAAATCAAGTTAGCAGTTAGAAAAAAGATAGTTTCGAAGAATAATAAAAATAGCCGACTTACCTAACTGGTGTATGGCTAAAATAAAGAATTAAAAAAAAAAAAAAAAAAAGAATAATAAAAATAATGATGAAATTATCCACAAGAAGAATGAAGAAAAGAAATAATAAGCAATATAATGTACACAATTTTATATCTAGTAAGAAGAAAAAAAAAATTAAAATAATAGACAAGCCCACTGAGTTTCTTGCCGGATCTTCTCACTAGCGGTCGCGTTCCGATCCGAGGGTAGTTTATTTTCTTGGATAATTAAATTTAATTTTGTAAACTTGACAATATGTAAGTGCCCTTTCGGGGTTTATGCATAATAAATTATTTGAATTTGTAAACTGAAGAAAGAGGAAAATTAATACAGTACGAAACAAACGAGTTGCTAAAAAAAAATATGAAGGAAATAGGGCGACATCACAATTTATATTTACACTACTTCAACCTATATACGTACATGCATAAATCCCATTGGAAACAGAGGTCTACCCACAATGAGATGATTATTACTTTATTGTGTCGTGTATCGTTTTATCATAAGAAAAAAAAATTCTTAATATCGATATTAAGTACCAAAAGTAATAATTAAATACTATACGATTTTATGAAACCTTACAAAAAATTGCTTTAATGGATTTAATTTCTCACAGTGAAATGAAGAAAATGTGACATGCTCAAAAACATCAGAAGGAAATAAAATTTAAAAGCCCAAAATAATTATTAACTAACTTTCAGCGTTCAACATGTTTTGTCAAAATATAATTATTTCAGTATACAAGTAAATAACATAAAAAATCTTTAAAAATATATTTTAGTAACAGGCTTTATTATGGTATCTATTATCATTACAAAGTTTTATTATTGATTTTTAGTTTATTTTTAATAAAATGAATTCATAATAATTTAGTCTAACGCTGTCCACTGCTGGACGTAGGCCTCCCTCGCGTTTTACCACAAAGTGCGGTCCTGTATCGCCTGCATCCAACAGCGCCCAACAACTTTCACCATGTCATCCATCCACCTTACGGGAGGGCGTCCTACACTGAGTCCTCCGATACGTGGTCGCTACTGGAGAGCCTTTCTGCTTTCTGCCCAGCATTGGTCGGTTCCTTTGGCGATGTGGTGATGTGGCCTGCCATTACCACTTCTGCGTGCTATTTCTTTATAATACATCGGTTACACCCGTTCTTCTACAGAATACCATATTATGGATTCTATCTCGCAGAGAAATCCTAAGCGTAGCCCGATCCATAGCTCGTCGAGCGACTTTGAGTTTGGTTATGAGACCTAACAATTAGTGACCACGTTTATTTTAACATTCATTCATACATTCATTTCACATTATAAAATACATTACTTATTTTATATTATTTTTTAAATTTATATTATTAAGAAATAGTTAAATAATAATCTAGTTATTAATTATCTCCGTGTGGTGACGGAGTAAGAATACAATTCACCACTCCCTATCTCCCTATCTTACAAGACGACTAAGGGATATAATATGCACATAGCATCTGTGCAAGAGAAGGAAAACTCGAAATGAAACCCTATACCAACATGTCTGACCAGCATGGTATAGTAGGTCATATGCCCTCCCATTGTGGAGGAGGCCCGCGTCCAACAGTGGGACGTATGTGGGTTGCCATGATGATGATGATGAGTTAAATAATTTTGTTATTTTTACGTTTATGGAATTATTAGTAATTCTAAAGGATATATTTTGCATATAACAACTATACAAAGGAGAGAAACTCGAAATGAAACCCTCTACCAACCGGCCTGACCAGCATGGTATGTTAAGTCAATTTCCCTCCCAATATGGAGGAGACTTGAGCCCACTATTGGGACTTATATGAGCTGTGATGATAATGATGATGATGACGTCTGCTATCGGTCATTCAGTCAATGAGTGAGTGACTAAATTAAGAAATTTTGACTAGTTATAATTCTTAAACTACTTGTTCAAATTGAATGAAATTGGAATATGTTAGGTATGTTTTTATACAATGTCTGCTTGGTTACTGAAAAACCAGGTTTTTAGTTTTATCCAATATTCTATAGTGAGGGACGAAAATGCCCTGAACTATTTCGTGAAATGGATAGTAATTTTTTAATACCTTTTAATCGACCAGGCGGCACCATTGCCCTGTCTCCAAATTATTATAACGTCGGGATGGTACCCGCCCCAAAATGGCGGATTCTATATTTTTCACAACTCCTTCAGCATGGGTACTAAAATAAAGGACTTAACTAGTAGAATAATGCACACGTTAAAATAAATTTAAATCCAATATGGCTATCAACAAAATGGTGGCTTACATGTTTTTTTCACAACTCCCTAAATATGAATATCAAATGAAATGGCTTTACTGAATGTGAATTTTTAAAGTCACTAATAAAAGGAATAATATATTAACATCGGACCTTATGATCATAATTTAGAGGATTATTGATGTTCTAGAATAAAACCAGATGTCATTATACCTGAAGATTATGACTTGCTATATCGGCAGTTTGATGTTTATGATAATATTAAAAAAAAAAAAAAATTTTCGGAGACAGATTTAATTTATCCTTCACATTTTTTGTATAGAAGTCATCAACTTTACGATGCTTACTTTCAAGTGGTATTTACAAGTGGTATTTAACAATTTATTACTAGTAGTTTATATATCGAGTTCCTATCGCGAGTATCATGGATTTGATCCCCATGAAGAACATTATGCAACCCATAAATCATTTTTCTGATTCGTGGTATTATTTCTGTCTTTTAGTTGTTTTTGTAAGGTCATCTGTAAGCACAAGGAGTAATTGCTTAAGGCAGGCTTTCATTACAAAATTATTGTTTTTAGTTCCTATGTACCTAATTAAAAGCCACAGTCACCGCATTCATATCGAACAATTCACATTGCGTTTATCACTTGCCTTTCTGTTTGTCTTCAGATACCTATGTACCTTCTGAGTGACGTCCCGGAATATTTCAGAACGTTACGGATAATATATCCGTTAATTGTATAGGTAATAATTATTAATACGTGCATTGAAATTAAAAAACAATGTTTCGATTGTATTTTTATTTATATACAAGTCATTTTATTTGATCGTCGTTCGGCTATCTGAATCGAAGAGATATTCCTCGTTATCTTGGTGACATTCACCATGCATGTACACTCAATGCCTTGGTGACTAAAGGAGTAGAGATAGCAATAGGTGCTGAGTATGCCAATGGGGCATTGTAGGTGGAAACAAGAGGAGCAGCAGCATATGTAGTAGCGTATCCGGTAGACAGCAAGGGAGCAGAGATCAGAGGAGCGGACCGTTTGCGGATCAGATGTGCGTCAGAAAGAGCCTGAGCCTTGGCTACGAGATGGGCGGCGCGAGCAGCAGCTACTTCAGGGGTCTCAAGAGGTACAGTGGGAGCGGCGATGCTGGTCTTCACGAGCGAGGGTACTGCGGCACCGGCAAGGATAGGAGCATTGTAGGCGACAGCGGCCGCGTTATAGGAGACTGCGGGTGCGCTGTATGCCACTGCAGGTGCGCTGTATGCAACGGCAGGTGCGCTGTATGCAACGGCGGCAGGTGCGCTGTATGCAACGGCAGGTGCGCTGTATGCTACGGCAGGAGCACTATAGGCTACCGCAGGTGCACTGTATGCGACGGGAGCGGCAGAAACAACGGTGCTGGTGACAGCGGGTGAGGTCTTGATGTCGATGCGGGACTGGCTGGAGACAGCAGCTGGGGCGATAGCTGCAGTTGCGAGAGCGGGAGATGCTAGCAGAGTTGGCTGCGCGATGACGGTGCGTGCGACTGGTGCGACCACTTCGGTAGATACTACAGCGGGCGATGACTTGATGTCAAGGCGTGACTGATGTGACACAGCTGCTGGAGCGGTAGCGATGATCGGAGAAGAGTACGCTAGAACGCCGGATGATACAAGAGCGCCGGAAGGCATCGCCGTGGCGAACGCCACCACAGATAAGAACACCACCAGCGAGTTCATCGTGGTCTGTGTATATTCAGATGTGAACGACGAGGGAATGAGATAAACTGATGCTTTCTTTTGGTTGCAATATGTTTTTATAGTGCCCACGATATGATGAAATGAAAGTCAAGTTCGACAAGTTCTTAAGTTACTTGCGAATGCAATATGTGAATCATATTTCATTACGTTTTGCGCTTACTATTACTTTGTATGGTATATATATATATATATGAAATTGATTTACATTTACGGATATTATCACATTTGTATTTGATAATTACTTTGCTTGAAAGATTTGAAAGCTTTAAAAACTTTTCTGCGTTCATGATCATGGGCAAACTAAGATGTTACACGTGTAATAAATCATAGTTATTACAAAGGTTTTATATCTACAGTATCTATATATATAAAAGAAAGTCGTGTTAGTTACACTATTTATAACTCAAGAACGGCTGTACTAATTTGGCTAAAAATTAATGGGGAGATAGTTTAGAACCAGTAGATGGACATAGGATTATATGTCCATCTACTGGTTCTAAACTACCTATATAGGATTTTTATCCTGTTCGATCGTGTTCCCGTGTAACGTGACATGAAACGCCAAAGAGAATACAAGTCACTATGAAACGTGGTATAACTAAAACGCTTTTGATATGTAATAACAAAACGCAAATGATAGCCTAACGTAATTTTGTCTGTGATCAAGTATGGTTGAAAATTTGATAATTATAATTTTGTCAGAAATCAATAATCAGTCATTTGTATTCTCTTTGAATCATCATTAATAATGCTACGAGCAAGACGATTGAATCTTTCCCGACAAAGCCGTAATGGTTTTTCCATTAGAGACTATATTTTGAAATACAGAAAATATATTTTCGAAAAAAAATATGGCGGTATGAAGTTCGCCGGATCAGCTAGTTTGTTATAAAATTTCGATTCATACTTTGATATAAATTAAACGCCCATAGAAAAAGAAAATGATCTTATATAAAAATATATTATATTTAGTCAGTTATTTGTTTAGAACTAATCCTTATATTGCGGGGGACTTTACAAGCATATAATTATATCGATTCATCCTAATTACCTTAGCAATAATTTACCAATTATACATATATTTTCCATGCGGTGATGGACTAAGAAACCGTTAAAGACGATTAAGGGATATAATATGCAAACAACAAATCTTCTCATGTGGTGACGAAGTAAGAATACAATTCACCATCTCCACTTGTCCCTATTGGTATCGTAAGAGACGACAAAGGGATAGATGTTCTATGCAAAAAAAGAGAAACTCGACATAAAAACCTACACTCCCATTGTCGAGGAGGCTCGAGCCCAGCAGTGGGACATTTGTAGGCTGAGCTGATGATGAAGGTATATAGTGGTTAAACTATTGGTTATGAAGTATCATTCGTAGGGTTTGATCTAGTTAGAATCTTGAGCCTTGATATTATTTCATTTGTATCTTAATTTAAAACTACTTTATCGGATTTTATAGGAAATTGATTTATTTTGCCACGCTGGTCAGACGTGGTTTTGTTTCGAATTTGCCTTCTCTTGCATAGAGAGGGGGTGGTGCATTGTATTCTTACTCCGTCATCACATGAAGCTATATACCTTTTAAATCATTTTTATGGATTTTATCACGTTTGTATTTGAATTTTGATTTCCCGACATTTCGAACGTTGAAAAGTATGCGAAACGTCGGTAAATTAAAAATGGAATAAAAAAGCGGTGAAAATTTTAAAAATATTTTTATGCTTAATATAGCATATTATCTTTTAAAGTGTTCATATTATATTAATGACAGGTTTACAGTAACAGAATCACTCAAACGGTGCAAATATTCAAAGATCAATAACCACACACGCTTTTAAATCACTAGGGAGGTTATGTAGATTCAACACGTGCTTAAAATATAGGCAATTATCACTTTCAAAGGATGTGTCAAGTTTATTCGGTAGTTAATAGCAATCTCGCATACTTACCACATAAACAATCTTTGTAAATTAAAGCTAGTTATAGTCATTTTCTGTGTAGTGACGGAGTAAGAATACAAATGACCACTCCCGTGGATGTCGTAAAAGACGATCGAAGGCAATAGTATTCATATAACATCTATGCAAGAGAAAGAAAACTCGAATTAATACCCTATACCAACTTGTCTGATTAGCATGGTATAGTAAGGTCAATTTCCCTTCTATGGTGGAGGACGCTCGAGCCCAACAGTGGGACGTATATGAGCTAAAATCATGATGATGATGATAGTCATTTATTTCTTTTTTTTCTTTTGAGTCCTTTACCTCCTACTGCTGAGCATGGAACTTCTCCTCTCGAGCGGAATTAGCAAAATAGAAGAATTTCTGTTATTTACTTGAGTGTTACACATTTTAAATAAAATATTTTTACTGATTTTATGGATCTTACAAGAAGGATTAGTTCTCTCGAGATATCATGAATCCTGAAAAGTATTTAAAATAGCGAAAAATCAAACAAAGGTGATAAAGTCCGTTAAAATAGTTTTATTTAAAATAAAATAATTAACCAAAAAAGTCCAATGTCTAAGAAAATATTTACCCTATATTAATTAAATAAAATATTAATTATATAAAATACAAAACTTTTATTTTAAGACAACAGTATTGTGGGGTATTTATAGTATTTTGTATATTTAGTATTGTGTATATTTACGAACATAATTTACATCCAGACTCAGGGCAACAATTAATGGATCGCACAAAGTATTGTCATGTATGGGATTCGAACCCACAACATTTGCCACAGCAGTATTTTACCCACTACGCCATTGGGCAGTCAAAATTATATTTCTAGTATAAAAAACAAATCTGATACGCTTTTTGATATAAAATTTAAAAACAGGTCTTAATAAAAAATACAAAATATTCTTGTAAATGTTATCCTGAATTGAGTTAAGGCAGGTACTTGCTTGTAGGTGGCGTGTGGTATTAAAATTTATTTTGTTTTTTGAAGCAGTACGATAAACAAAATGTTAAGGTTTGATTCGCCTTGAGCGCTTTCATGCACGTTTTGACCAATGCACGTAGGCGTAGAAGGTAATTATATAGAGGTGTTACTAATGTAAAATAATATTAAATTTGATTGCCGAGAGATGACTAAGAATATCACGAACATATAATTTAATTTACTAGTCATAAGAAATTACTGAAGTAACCTTTAATGTTTACGCCAGTATTTTAATGCTCGTTTCAATACGTTTATGATTGAGATAAAACTTTTTTGTGGGTTTTATCGCACTTTTCATTTTTTGATTTTGAATACTTTTCAACGTTCATGATCACTAGAGAACTAAAGGGTCTCACATCCAACAAATCATCGTTAGTACACAAATTTATATCTACCAGCTACATACAGTATTAGTTGTTAGCAGGATTCTCAACTCTTGATTTTTCTTAAACGGCTGGTCAGAGAAGGATCGCCAGAGCTATATGCTCGAGGGTGGTATGGTAAGATGGTGAAACCCGCACCGATCGGCATCCTAAGCCACTCACACCAAGGTTGCCGCCTTATTGCCCGTATGGCCTGTGTGACTGTGGTGACCCATTAGGGAAGCCCATTCAGTAAGTTGGCGAGCCACCGTCTGCCATCGTTCAATACAATGCAAGGGGTCGAAGGCAGACGACAGGTTAAAAATAGTTTTAAGTAAAATAGTCTATCAAACCTCACAACCGCATAATCATGTTTTAGATC
The DNA here is from genome assembly GCA_032191425.1 of Lymantria dispar. NCBI lineage: Eukaryota > Metazoa > Arthropoda > Insecta > Lepidoptera > Erebidae > Lymantria > Lymantria dispar. Next base: position 24,873,540 of record CM063457.1, read on the forward strand.
TCATAACGACACAATAGCTTTACACCCACTAGTCACACACACCAATCTAGAGTGTCATCGGTAGACGTCGCATATTATTTTTAGATTAAATTTCTCCAAAGGCCTTTGTGTGTTGAATCCATATCCCCATGTAAGCCTATTAAAAAACCGGATATCTTCCCTTTTAAGAAAGATCCCGTAAAGAAAAATGAGAAACAAAATATAAAACTGCGGCGTGTTCACGTCGCAATAGCAGTGGTCGAAGAGCGAACCATCCCAGGTTCGCTCTTCGTAGCCACGACTTTGCGAAGCAATCGAACCCCGTTAATACCTGCACCAGATGGAAGGAAAGCTGTCTTGCCACGCATCCAATCACTTCATCAGCACTGGCCCGAAGGCCTAAACGGTCCAGACGCTATACCGAAGCGTCTCCAGCAGGACTATCTAAAGGGGGACTGACGTGAAAGCGGGCATCGGCACGCTAAGCGGCCATCTCACTCAAAGAGACTATGCCACCTTCTATCCGCATCTGCGACACCCACCGGTGGAGTCCGGCGAGCATATCCACCTCCAGGTCCCACCAGACTACTGGCCAACAGGCGCGCTGCCTCCGTCACCATCGTGCGGCATCCGCATTTGGCCCTGATCGCTGTGCCTAAGATGGGCGGGCAGGTACTCCAACTGCGGTGCTCCCCCGTAGGACCTAGAAGAGGAGATGCTTGCTGTACTCTACTGGCGGGATCGGTGAGGCGAGCGAGAGTTGGCATAATAATGGCCGCCTGGCGGGCCGATGCCTGCCGTGACGTTATTGCCTGTTGGGCAGTCCATTAGAGAGGCCTCGGTATGGTTTCATGGTGTAGCTATTGACGAAGTTTGGTTGCTTCACCAAGTACCTGCACAACATCGTGAGGAGGGAGATCACACCGTCCTGCCAATATTGCGATTGCGACGAGGACACGGCGCAGTACAGGTTCGAGTTGTGTGCCACGTGGGCAGAGTAGCGCCGTGAACTCGTCGCAGTCATCGGTGCGGACCTGACGCTGCCGACCATCGCTAGGGAGATGCTAATGAGGGGAGGCTAGTGATCCTAGTGGAAAGTATAATGGTTTAAAAAAAGATAATTAAAAGAATACCATAAAACTGTTTAAATAAGAAAAATACAGTAATAGCAGCTCTTATAATATATGTAACATAGCTGTCAAGAACATGACATTACGCATGAGGTGGCATGCGGAATCGGATCCATATATGGAGTCCATCGTATTTATTGTTGCAATTTTCTACCTATTATTAAATCAACAAATAATACACTAATTGCAACCATCCATTACGTTTATTCATTAGCCTGTCGATGTACCCAGTCGGACATTGGCCTTCTCAAATCGGACATTAAGTCCCAACCCGGTGCGGGCCAATGTCCGACTGGGTACAGTACCATACTAGCAGCCAAAAATTCAAACATCGATTTTATATGTTGGAAGATACATATATCCATAATTTGTTAATCTTATTGGTTATATGTTGTTTTAGGTGTTAAATAAAATTTAGATGAGGTGTGAGAAAACATTAACATTAACCACGTTAACAAACAATACCAGATATAAAATATTATTATTGCATTGATATAGATAGATTATTTATTATGATTATTCCGATTAAAGACTCTCTAAATGATGTAGCGAGTTAATTACTAATCATCATCATAATCACAGCTCATATATATTGTGGTTTGAGGAGCCGCAAAGGAACATAGATTTTTATTACCCATTTTCTAACCTCCGTCGATGTTTAACTTTAGCAGGTCGTAGGGATGTGAAAAAATAATCGATTTTTATAATAATCGATTATTACAAAAAATAATCGAATAATAATTGATTTTTACAATCGATTATCAGAATAATTAAAATTGATTATTAATCGATTTTTTATTATTCGAAATTCGATCGAAATTAATCGATTATTCACTGCCAGATTTCCAAAAAAAAAGTCATCATGATTGTTTCATACTAAATTAAAAAATAAAGCTCAGATGTCCTAAAAAAAAGTTATCATAATAATCGATTATTATAAAATCGATTATTTATTTTTAATTAATCGATTATTTTATAATAGATTTATTTTAAAGAACAAAAAATCGATTATTTCAAAAATCGATTATTTTCCCTCCAAGTCACATCCCTAGCAGGTAGATCAACTATCTACCTGGCTGCTAATCTTAGGACTGGCTTTGGTAGCCTTAGGACGCATCATCATCACCCTGCTGTTCTCCTAATTACTTTGGCTCGATGAAATATATACTCATACTCCTCTTCCACCGTACGTATTATTAAAGTTATTGGCAATAATTTTATGATTGGTCGCCTCCTATTGTTAACTCTCTTTGGGAATATAATCGTTGTTCAGACAGAATTAGGGCCATTACTACTAGGACTTATAAAATTTGATGGTTTTACATAAATAATGTTTGCTTTCAAAGCGAATACTTTATCATAATACTAGCAACTAGCCCTCTTCTCGCTTCGGTTTCAGTCGCCCTACCCGCGTAGATCCCGTTCCCGTAAGAATATCTGGATCAAATATAGCCTATGTTACTCCCTGATATTATAGTTTTTTATTGGTGAAAGAATGTTTGAAATCGGTTGAGTGGTTTAAGCGTGAATGCGCAACAAACAAAAAATAACACTTACTTTCGCATTTATAATATTAGTACAGATGGTTGAAAATTTACAATAAAAGGTTATATTTTATATAACTGATTGCTTTATTATTCATATTAATTTATAAATTATAAATTATTTGAATTTGAGTATTGTAATTCATCTATAATGTATGTACACGACGTCTACTTGTTGCTAACAGTATTTATAAAACAGTGGCAGAAAATTTGTATACCTAATATATAGAATACTAGCAATCCGCCCTCGCTTCGCTTCGGTTTCAGTCGCCTTAGCCGCGTAGTTCTCGTTCCCATGGGAATACTGGGCTATTTTATCACAGCATTCCCATAGCCTATGATACTCCCTGATATTATAGCTTGCCTTTGGTGAAAGAATTTTTGAAATCGGTTCAGTCGTTTAAGCGTGAAAGCGTAACAAACAAAGAAATAAACAAACAAACTTACTTGCGTATTTATAATATTATAAGATAAAAAATAATCTGCACAAATATTTTAACAGCTGTAAAAGAGTAACAAACAAATTTTTGTAAGCTATTGTCGAAAGAAACCTATTAAAAATTAAAAAAATAAATTAAAGACACTCCGTGTGGTGACGGAGTAAGAATACAATTCACCACTCCACATCTTGCCCGTGGATGTCGTAAAAGACGACTAAGGGATATAATACGCATATATCATCGATGCAAGAGAAGGAATTCTCAAAATGAAACCCGACACCAACCTGTCTGACCAGCGTGGTATAGCAAGGTTAATTTCCCTCCCATTATGGAGGAGGCTCGAGCCCAGCAGTGGGACGTATATGAGCTGAAATGATGATGCTGATGATTAAAGACTAGGTATGTGTTACATAAAGAAATATTTAAAAAGACAATTTATTTCTTATATGTAGAAAAAATTGCAGTATTTCTTTTTAGCCACACTCCACTAATACCTTTTACCTATCTTGGGCACTTTGAGGATGAGCAACTGAATGCACTGCATGGGGGCGAAGATTACTGAATGGGGATAATCCCTCCGTCCCAGGCTCGGAGGAGAATTATAGTTTTTCATCCATCCATTCTTTAAACATTCCAAAAGAATACGTTGAATAATGCGAAGCTACTCCTGTGCACCCGGATTAGACGATCCCCTCAACAAAATTAATGAGAGTATAAATCCAAAAATAAAGTTACTGCCATAAATTTACTACAAGGTCTTTTTAGTCGTTAAAAATGTCGACCATAAATGGCATTAGCAAAGTAAATAAAAAATCATGCGACCTTTTCAGAGCGAACTAATTAGGTCTATAAATTAATGTAAAAAAAGCTATCAACTAGTTTGTTTCTCGAAGTCAATTCTCTTGTTCGTTGGACGTTAATATAAAATCAATCAGTTTATAATACCTACTATTTATTTATGGCATCGATTTAGTTCCGCTGTCGTTAAAAAAATGTATGCTAAGAATTGATTTTAGGGTACCGTGCATAAAAGGTGGCAATGAAAACCTACATTCCGCCGTTGTGTGTCTGTCAATTATCAGTTAATGTGTTTAAAGTTTACACACCTTGCAGTTTTAACTGTACAGTGTAATTGTATAGTCGAACTGTATACATAAATCGTAGGTCCCTACAGCCTACACACGTTCAAGTAACACTAGATCTTTGCGTTTTTATTATCAAGGCTTTCGTACACGACGCTTTAGCGATTGTAGGGCTAATGTGTGTCATAGAAAGTAGACGAAAACAAAAAAACGTGAATTATGGTGTAAACACTGGCTTCTGTTGAGAATATCGTATTCACACACATCCTTGATAAATGAACTGAGAATTACTCCAAAAGATTACAATAATTATTTGAGAATGAACGAGGATACATATTTGCATCTGCTCTTTTTAGGAACACCATAAAAAATACGTTTAATAAATTTAATACCAAAAATATGTTTTCACTTCACACTGGCATCGACAAAACTGTGCAGTTTTTAACTACATACCCTCAGTTTTAACTGTAGAGTTCTATCTGTACAAATTTATCTATTCACATTTTGATTAGATCTCAGTTAAACTGTACCGTTCAACTATTTGTCCTACACACCTAATGATGTATTTGTACAGTGCGAATGTACAGATAAATTGCACAGTTAAAACTGAAGGTCTGTAGCGCCCATTACGCCATGATAGATCGAAGATTGAACTTTTTCATGAGTTTCTATTGTTGACCATGAAATACACATTTGAAAAATCTAAAAAAGTGCACATCTCATATGCGTACACTTTTTTAAATAAAATTCATTCCCACGTAACATAATATTTGGAATAAATATTGCGATTTAATTAAAAGCTTTTATTTAACTTGCCCTGTTATTATGGGAAAATCTTGCAAGTTAAATTAGAACCACTGCCTGTCGTTAGTTTAGGTTGAAATTTGGTTTACTTATGTAACTTCGGTGATAATGTAATAATCTGATACCATGAAGCTGGTATCAAGATTACGTCGGAAGGTAGCCATAGGAACTCCTAAACTAAGCAAGATAAACCGTCGAGTTTGTACACGTTTGAATAGTCTTACAAGCACTTTTTCTTTGTTTTAGAGCATTTAAATAAAAGTTTGTTTTTATTTTTTTTTGTGTTAGTTACACTAATTATAACTCAAGAACATCTGTACCGATTTGGCTGGAAAATGATGGGGAGGTGGCTTAGAACTAGGAGACGGACATAGGATACTTTTTATCCCGTTTTGTTTAACGGTGTTTACAAGATTTCGGCAATAACTCTTTTATCCCGTTCGATCGCGTTCCCGTGTGACGTGACGTAAAATGTCAAAAAGAATACAAGTCACTATGAAACGTAGTATAAAAAAAACGCATTTGATATGTAATAACAAAACGCAAATGACAGCTAAACGTAATTTTGTCTATAGTTAAGTATGGTTGAAATTTGATAATTATAATTTTGTTATAAATCAATAATTAATTTAAGTAATTTGAATTCTCTTTGAATCATCATTAACAATGCCGCGACCAAGACGATCGAATCTATCCCGACAAAGCTGTAATGGTTCTTCCATTAGAGACTATATTTTTTTTAGACTACATTTTTATTTTCGACTATATTTACGAAAAAAATTATGGCAGTACGAAGTTCGCCGGGTCAGCTAGTCTATATATATAAAAGAAAGTCGTGTTAGTTACACTATTTATAACTCAAGAACGGCTGTACCGATTTAGCTGAAAATTGGTGGGGGAGCTAGCTTAGAACCTAGAGATGGACATAGGATATTCATTTTTATCCTGTTCGACCCCGTCCCCGTGTGACTTCAAATAAAATGTCAAGGAGAATACAAGTCACTATAAAACGTGGTATAACAAAAACGTATCTGATATGTAATAATAAAACGCTAATGACAATTTTGTCTATCGTTAAGTATGGTTAAAAATTTGATAATGATAATTTTGTCAGAAAGTAATAATCAGTAATTTGTATTCTCTTTTTTTTAAATCATGATAAATAATGCCGCGACCAAGACGAGTGAATCTTGCCAGACAAAGCCGTAATACAAGAAGGATACGAAATATTGCGAATGAAAGTAAAATATATTTACGCAAATAATTATGGCGGTACGAAGTTCGCTGGGTCAGCTAGTCCTATTATAAAAGATTATTTCAGTGCTTTTTTTATTTGTACTTTAGTACCAATTATTTATGTTCTATAAACCTATTTACATTTGAAAATTAATTGATTTTGAAACGAACGTCATCGGCCGTGTGTATAAATATACGAGTTCACAATTGCTATTCGGTCGTTTCTCTGTAACCTACCTTTAAGGTTGCCTTTAATGGTTCGTAATTCCAACAAATAGATTTGTATAACAACTTTAGTATTTATTTGAGAAAACGTATGAAGTAATCTTAATATATATAAATTACGTGTCACGTTGTTGGTGTTCGCGGTGGACTCCTAAACTACTTAACCGATTTTAATCAAATTTGCACACAGTGTGCAGTTTGATCCCACTTGAAAGATAGGATAGCTTACATCTTAATTTATAGTCGCAATATTATTTTATTGCAAATTATTTGTCTATTATTTGACATTCACAATTATTTGTTAACTCCAAACGATTTTAACAGATGGCGATATCTGTTGACTGGATTGAGTAATTAATAAATAGATGGCGCTGCTATGTCAAACCTACAAACGTGTCATATACGATTTTAATTTGCTTTTTTACCTAGATGCCATTTGTAGAAAAATATGACGACCTCCATGACAGATGTTCTCCTACAGTTCCACTTAAATAGTTTAATAAAATGTAATATAACAAAAACATTAGCCACAACAACGCGTGGCCGGGTCTGCTAGTATATATATATATATAATTTTCTTGTATACATGTGTTTGTTTTTCTGTGTGGTTACGGAATAAGAATACAATTCATCACTCCCTATCTTGCCCATGGATGTCATAAAAGATAACTATGGAATGTAATACGCATATAAAGTCTATGCAGGAGAAGGAAAACTCCAAATAAAACCCTGTACCAACCTGCCTGACCAGCATGGTATAGTAACATCAATTTCCCTCCTATTGTGGAGGAGGCTCGAGCCCAATAGTGGGACGTATAGGAGCTAAATGATGATGATGATGATGACGTGTGTCTGTCACTGAACTCCTCCTAAACGGCTGGACCGATGTTGATGAAATTTTTTGTGTGTTCAAGGAGATTCGAGGATGGTTTAGATTCACACTGGGACCTGGTAGGTAGCGTTGCTATCGAGTTCAAGAAGAATTCCTTTAATTTTATTTGAACAGAACAATGTCTGTTGGGTCAGCTAGTATATTATAAAAAAATCTTAAAAAATCTCAATGTAGAACATTTGATAGATATAATTCATCATCGTCAACTCAGCCCATCCGTATCTCACTGTTGGGCTTGGACCTCCTCCTTTATGCGAAGGTATTTGACCTACTCCCTATGGGTATCGATCACTAACGTATATAATATGCATATAACAACTAGCGGAGGAAAGCTAGAGGAGGAAAGCTCAAAATCAAACCCTATACCAACAGGTTTAACCACCGTGGTCAATTTTCGTCGGCCCGTCGGGCCAGGCTGTGGGTTATTTATGGTGGACAGATATGATGACGATAATATGATGAGCAAACAATTTAAATTTTACGTAATGTATCGTACGTTTTTTGTTATCTTAAAGGTGCCGTTCCAACCTCGGCTGCAGGTTGCGGATGCAGGCAGCACATGCAGCGGCTGCACGAAGACGGCTGCGGCTGCACGACTGGTCTTCTATGTAGTAGTATGGATTTCTGTGAAATACATTCCGAACGTGGCTGCGGCTGCACGTGCTGCCGAGCCTCGGCTGCAAGTGGTGCTGCGACTTGCAGACGCAGTCGATCGCAGATCAGTAGTACTGCGGCTGCAAGTCGATGTGCACGTAGTTACGTCACTCCAACGTATTGAGACAAGTTCCAAGTAGTCACTACTCGGAGCCAATCTCACCAAACTTTAATTTGCCATCAAATTAGCGCTCATATTGGATAGAATCACAGAGTTTTTATCGGCTCTCGATATTTAGATTTAACATCAATATTTGTTTCAAGAAAATGAGATTTTTGAAGGCTGAAGAAGCTCTCACTTAATTAATCTTGTAACAAAATATCCTGTTCTTTTTGATATAAGGCACATGAAATATAAGAATAATGTGGCTAAAGATACCGTCTGGAAGGAATTAGCCACTGCTTGCTGCAGCACGTGCAGCCAGCCTCGACATCACTACCGGCTGCGTGTCATGCGTGTGCTACCTGCATCTGCAGCCTGCAGCCGAGGTTGGAATGGCACCTTTAGTACGGAACCTTTCGTAAACGCGGTCTAGTCGTACATTGCTATAATTTTAAATGAACCTGTTTATCTATTGATAGCATCAGAACGATTAAACAATAACATTTTTATTTAAGGTTTTGAACAGATGTTAAATATTTTAGATGACATATGAGACGATAAATATGGGTATTTGTATCAAAATATATTGACAATGGCAGTGTCGATATCCGTTGTAATACGCTAAACATATTTGATGATGTAATAAGTTATCTCATAAGTGTAAAAATTAGACCTGTAGCAAACCGTATGTATTCGGTACTGAGTAACGGGTGCGCCATTTAGTACGAAGTAACGAAACGTTACTCACGAATCCATTTCGTTACTCATATGTTTCGTATTATGGGTACCTACACTGTATTAGTTCACACAAGTAACGTTGACGCCTGTAACGTTTTCTGATCGTATATATTATGCATTCGCGTGCTTATTCTGTTAATTTAAAGATGTACGTTACAAAGAATGATGTTTGTTTGATAAGTAAAATATAATTTGGAAATTCGTCCTTAAATTTTTTTACTGTTTGTTGAATGTATTGTTTTTATAGACAAAGTTTAAGATTGGAAATAACTTAAGCTCATTGTCAAAATTTTTAAAATAACAAATCCATTGCGAATTATGTATATTCTGTTAACAGTTCATATTTAGTTTTACACGTTACCTATTAAATAAACAAAATTTATAATAACTTTAATACAAGTCCGGTTCAATATACGGTAAAGTGAAAAATGCACCTTACGCAGCTTGGTGTACAAATGTATTCTACTAATAACGAATGTTGCTACGCCCCGTGACGTTATATACGGAATATGACTCGATTCGGTGTCCTAAGATACAAGTACCAGAAGTAACGAGTAACGTAATGATACGAAAGTAACGAGTACTAATTCGTCTAGTAACGAATACATACGGGTACGCTTGCTTGCGTTACTTTTACACCTTTAGTAAAAATAGATATTGATATTGTAGAAAATTGCAATCTTTTTTGATGTGTAACATCTATAGGCGAAGGTATACTTGATTGTCCGTGTGGTGAAGGAGTAAGAATACTATTCACCACTCCCTATCTTATCTGTGCATATTGTAAAAGACCACTAAGGGATTTAATATGCACACAAATACTCGAGAACCCTATACCAACATGTCTGACCAGCATGGTGCAGTAGGTCAAATTCCCTCCCATTGTGGAGGAGGCCCGTGCTCAACAGTGGGACGTATGTGGGTTGCGATGATGATACTTGATCGTTATCGTAGCATTTTTTTTTTTGTGTGTGACTTAGTTGTTAGCCTCAGATGGCTGTGACAACTTTACCCGGACTGGTGGGTGAGCGCTGAGGGCTCTCAACCCGTTATTATCGTGGCATTAACGCCACGCTTGGATATGTACATTTGTGTAACGAAATCATAACCTGTTTTAGAATTTTGTACAACGCCATCTAGTGAGCTCAAAATAAATGATTAACCTAAACACATACCTATAGTGTATACTAAGGAAATAAATGTTTATTGAACAAAAATCATCATTTTTTGGAAAAAAGATCGTAATGTTTGATTATTACTATATGCCATATTAGTTGCTGTCATAATCTGTTCTTTTATGCAAATATACTCGTACAAAATAATTTTGATGTTTCACATCTGGCAGTTGTCTTGTGCGAGGGCTCCCTTTTTATTGCAGACGGTGGCAAACGAACAAACAGTACACCTGATGGTAAGTGACCCTGCTGCTCATTGACCTTTACAAGGCCGCTGCCTACCGTGAAGAAAGTAAAGGGAGTAAAAATAAGTGTAATGGGATTCGGTGATAATAAAGGCACCACCAAAACCCACCACACGCAAACACCCTCAGAAAGTTAAGCTTCCGGCTCTCTCACTCACCGAACGAAGCGCAGTAACAAATTGCTACTACAACGTACTACTCGACATCGTAGCAGGGTTCATCCATTTCACCTGGAAACGTTATGCTCTTCAACTGTACGTTTCCAGCGATCATTTCTCCCACGTACGTGCAAGCTCTGGAATGAACTACCTGCTGCTGTGTTGCCCCAGCGCTATGACATGTCCTTCTTTAAACGAGGTTTAAGAAGAGTATTTTCTTCACGGTAGGCAACGGCCTGGCTGTGCCCCTAGTATTGCAAAGGTCTATGTGCGGCAGCATCACTTACCATCAGGTGTGCTGCTTGCTCGTTTGCTACCGTTGGCAAAAAAAAAAAATCAGACGTCGCTTTTCTGCAAGAGTGTGGTACTATCCTTTTTTTTTCCGCTGTGGAAATGCAATTTACGCACTATCCCCGCCGGTGTCAGAAGTGTGGTACTACCCTGCGGCTGTAGACAGACAACTGTCCACAGTGTGGTCCTACCACTACTCTAGTGATTGAAATCAATAGCAGCAGCAGGAAAATTTTACATTAAACTTAATAACGCTTTGACTTTCATTTATATCAATAATATCATCATCATCGCAGCTCATATACTTCCCATTCTTGAGTTCGAGCCTCCTCCACAATGGGAGGGAAATTGACTTACTATATCACGCTAGTCAGACGGGTCGGTATAGAGTTTGTTTCGAATATTCCTTCTCTTACATAGATATTGTCTGCAATAATCCCTTAGTCATCTTTTACGATATCTACGGGCAAGAAAGGGGGTGGTGAATGGTATTATTACTCCATTACCATACGGAAAATTGACTTATATCACCATCATTATCATCATTTAGCTCATATACGTTGTTGGGCTCAAGCCTCCTCCACAATAAGACGGAAATGGACCTTACTATACCATGTTGATCAGACAGGTTGGTATAGCGTTTTATTTCGATTTCCTTCTCTTGCATAGATGTTATATGCCTATTATTTCCCTTAGTCGTCTTTTAGGACATTCAAGGGCAAGATAGGGAATGATGATTTGTATTCTTACTCCGTTACCGCACGAAAATTTACTGTATTACTTATATACTGTTCCGTGTGGTGACGGAGTAGGAATACATTTAGTAGGTCGAATTCGCTCCCATTGTGGAGGAGGCCCGAGCCCAACAGTGGGACGTATGTGGGCTGCGATGATGATGACTTATATCTATACCAATAAATAAAATTGGAGTGTCTGTTTGTAATGTCAAAATAATAGGCTTTTTTCATGCTCACACGGTTATTTGCACGACACCTATGCCTAAAATAGCAATTAAAAAATTTTTGTCTGTCTGTCTGTTTATCTGTCTGTCTGTCTGTCTGTTTGTTCCGGGTAATCTCCAAAACGGCTGGACCGATTTCAAAAATTCTTTCACCAATGGAAAGCTATAATATCAGGGCGTAAACTAGGCTATATTTTATCCCGGTATTCCCACGGGAATGGGAACTACGCGGGTAAAACGTCTATAACCTATAACCGAAGCGAAGCGAGGGCGGATTGCTAGTATTGTAATACAATTCACCACTTCCGTATCTTACCCGTGCGTGTCTTGAAAGGCGACTAAGGGGTTAAGTATACATATAACATTTAAACAAGAAAATACAAAATCGAAAGAAAACCCTCTAGCAACCCGTCTGACCGGCGTGTTGTAGTAGGTTAAATTTCCCTTCTACTATGGAGGAGAGTCTAGCAATGGGACATATATGAACTGAGATAATGATGGTGAACAAATTTTAAAGAAAAAAAGCTATATAAAGTTGAAAATAGGTCTTACGACATACCTAGCCTTATCTTTATATTTAGTTATGACTTTATTCCTAACTGAAATTATAAATTTCTATTTGAGTTTATTCGTTTGTTATGCAAACACGACTATACGAATTCATGTAAATCATCATCACGATAGTTTGTATACATTTTATAGATAAGGACAAAAAAAGGACATAGGATTTCTGATGTTTAAGCGAGTATAACACATTTTAGATAAAACTATCTTACGGATTTTATCGCTTTTGTATTTGATTTTCGATTGCTCGACTTTATAGCCGAATATTGTATAGTTGGTCATAGGCGGTCAGTGTCTATCCATCCGTTAAAAAGTTTTATTTGTAAGGATATACGACATATTTCGACAGTAATTTTGACTGTAACAACTTCATACTGATCCTCGTCATGACAACTCAGTCTGCTGATAGAATAAATTACAATATAAGTTGCGTACGAAAGTTCCGTATAGTGAAGGAGTAAGAATACTTTGTTCATCACCATACTCTCGTCCATGGTATCGTAAAAGGCGAATAACGGATATAATACACATATAATACAAGAGAAGGAAAACTCAAAATAAAACTCTATGCCAAGCCTATGTTCAAGCGAAGAGTATAGGTATAGTAGGTCAATTTCCTTCCCATAGTGGAGAACGCCCGAGCCTAACAGTGAGACGTACATATATGGGCTGAGATAAGATGACTATAGAAAAAGGGAAACGGGGTCTGTGATATCCTGGAAAATCTTATATCCCGAAAAAAATATTTAGTACATATCCAAAGGAGGCAGACGTCCCATCGTATTTTTGCGATAAGGATGAGGTAGGAACATAGAATTGGTTCAGATAACCTCTCAATAAGCGGATACCAAAAATAAAGCGGTTTATGGGGCTTCCGTTACCTTTTCCTTGGCTCCAACATTCAAAATGTGACCAGAGCATGACCTATTAAAAAATAAAGGTAGAAATTAAGTCCTGACGCTCCCAAGGCTCAGTAATTGGTCAACTATTGATTACGAATACTCGATTTCAAAGGCTGTATTAGTCAGAACGTAGCACTAACTTTTTTATATAAATTTCTTATTCTTAAATGAATAAGGTCATCTAGAAATACTTAAAATAACATTCTTAAAACACATTTAATTTTAAAAATTACTTGTTCTGGGAAGACAGGTAAACGAATAAACTTCAAAAGTAAAGCTGCGCGTAATATTTAATGAAAATGTTGTTACATTTTTCGGTTTATCCATTTAGCCGCTTCAAGATTTTAACTTTGCTGTATTGTAACTATTACAAATACTACAAACCCTTTCATTACTCATGGGTGTTATAAAATATGACTAAGAATTTTACATCGACCTGAGCCAACTCCATCTGATAGCGTCTGGTCAACAATTACATTCACACAATTACCTACATATGAATGTTGATGTCAGGCAGGTGGCCGGTACTAAAGCTTTTTTTTTTTTATTTTTTTTTTATAGGTGGGCTATGGTAAGCGCACGCGCGGTCCAGTTCGTCCGGGGCGATAAAAGGACGGCGCGTGGGCCCATAACCCACCCGTACCTACGTCACCTCGTTGTTGGGCCGACCACCGGAGCAGATGTGACTTGTCGTCAGTGGTCGGCCCGACGGAATACCCTTTCGGGTAACCTCACCTCTCGACGTCCTGGGACGTCGGTCGCCGTCGCGCGGTCAGCCTCTCTGCGGGTGACGGACAATTCCCCAGTCCGATCACCCGCGGCTTCGGCTAGGGCGGCATTAGGCGCAGATACTCGCGCCTGCGCCGCCCGAGTCGCCGGCGGCGGAATGTGTCGCCGAATAGAAGCTCTACTCGCACACGATCCGCCGCCTCCTTCCGTGAGATAACGGCCTCACAGAAGGCGGCGACCGCGTCCCAGTTCCTGACAGTGAGGAGCATCTCCCTGGCAATGGTCAGCAGCGCCAGGTCGGCACTGATAATTGCGACGAGTTCACGGCGATCCCCCTCCCATGCAGCACACTCCTCGAACGTGTGCTGCGTCGTGTCCTCGTCGCAATTGCAGTGGTGGCAGGATGGTGTGCTCTCCCTCCTGACAATCTTGTGCAGGTACTTCCCGAAGCAACCGTGCCCCGTCAGTACCTGCACCAGTCGGGAGGAAAACAACCCGTGCGTCCACTCCAACCACTCCATCAGCACCGGCCGGAGGGCCTCGACGGTCCTGACACCGTACCGAGGACTCTCCAGCCGGACTGCCCAACGGTACTAAAAATATTACCAAAATTTCTGCATAATGTGCTATGAAGATGAGTACATATCGAGTCGATTCCAAGTAATTACGACGAGAAAACGATAATAATAATGACATACAAGAAATACTTGTTCATGAGCCTGGAGGAGGCTACTACATATAAGTGTTGATGTCAGGCAGGTGGCCGGTAATAAAACTATTACCAAAATTTCTGCAACATGTGCTATGAAGAAGAGTAAATATCGAGGTAATTCCAAGTAATAAGGATAAGAACAGGATCATAATGATGACATACAAGAACTGCTGGTTCATGAGCCTCCTCCAGATAAGAAGAATTGATCAACTTCACCACGTTCTTCAGTTTGGCATTCAGTGTAGTTCTAGATTTTTCTCTTTCATTGCTTACATTTCTAAATCATTCAATCATTCATTCATCACAGCTCATATACGATCAGTGCATTGTGGTAGCTGGGCTCGAGCTTTCTCTATAATGGAAGGGTAATTGACCTACTACATCACGCTGGTCTGGCGAGTTGGTATAGGGTTTTATTTCGAGTTTTCCTTCTCTTGCACAGTAGTATGCATAATATATCCCTTAGCCGTTTTTTACGACACCCATGGGCAAGAAATAGGGTAGTTAATTGCATTCATACTCCATCACCACAATCAACAATCATTAATCTCTAAATCACTTTTGCAATATTCAGAGAAATGGAAGGAATGGTAAACATGGTCTTCTTAATTTGTCACAACACAGATGGTTCATAGTTGTTAGATAATATCTAATCACATTGGACGCTTGAAAAACAAATACCATAAAGAACAAAATTTAATATTCATCGATATTAAATGTCATAATAAGCATTAAAAACTCATTTGAATTAAGTTTAGTGGGTGATAAAAACAAGCCTGTTAGAAAGGAACCGTCGAACTTAATTATACAAAAAATAATATAAGTCAAAAAATAAATTTATTGCTTTTGGTTAAATTCAAACATGGCACAATTTTAGGACTCTGTATGAGTTAGATTTTGAATTTGAAGGTATGATATGGTTGACTGTTGCACTAAGGCTTTTCTAGATGTTATGACCTAGCGCTGGGTTGCTCGCTTCTCCTTTACCAGGCGTGGGCGTAAGCTGGGGCGGCGACAATGGGGGCATGAGCAGCAACAATTGGAGCATGGGCAGCCACGATGGGTGCAGGGGCGGCTACTACAGCAGGAGATGACAGCTAGAAGTAATTATAGTTAACTTATATTAGTGTTACACATCTTTATTATTTCTACTTATGTGAATGAGAAAATTTCTCCTACCAATTTCGATGATTTTTTTTCTATGTAATGATTTCTGATGTTTACGTGAATATTACACATTGTAAATAAACCTTTTTTATGGATTTTATCGCGTTTTTATTTAAGTTTTGATTGCCCGACATTTCGAATATTTTACAGCGTTCATGGTCATGGGTGGATTCTTTTCTATATCTTTGTAAATTCCCAATTAAATTTTATTTAATTATATAGAACCGCATTTATTGGGTCAACTAGTATGAAATAAAACTATTTTTAAGAATTGTATCGCATTAAAATCAGGTAGTGCTTTCCCTATTTTTCAAAATTTATAGTTATCATGGCAACTAAATCAGTAAACCTAGTTCTAATTTATAATAATAATTTTACTTGGTGGACTGAAATGACTATAGAAACCATAAATAAATTGTAATATTCGTTTAAAAGAATAATATTTTAAGATATTTATTATTTTTAATTGACCATTCTAAATGTAATAACATTAATGTTAACTCAATACTATATTATGATCACTATAACTTATATCCACTGCGATGCATGACTAAAACCTAAATGTACGTCTTCTAAATACTATCGCATTTCAGCTACTTTGAGAAAAACATATTGATAACATCCTTCAGGCCCTATTACGGTCACAGTTGCCAAGTTCAATCATAAAATGGTTGTTAAATACGTGGATTATTATATCCGTGTCTTATTCAATATATACAGATTGTATCAGGTTATGAGGCAACTCAGTTAGGCAATGATGGTAGCAACCCATGAAAAAAAATTGGAGGAAAAATATCGATTCGTTAATGAGTTAGAGATGTGTAAAATTTTCAATTGTTTTCATCGCTTTTTCGTGAAAATCTGATTGCAATATATAAAGTCAGTGATACTTAATCTGCAACATATTCGTACTATGTTGAATGTTCATTAGGAGTTGAATAAATCAATGATTACGTTGGCATAAGTAAGACAAACTTCGCTTTAAATCAGCTGATCGGCCGATGACCGTTTACGAGCAGTCTTTGTACCTACGTTACCGTTAAAGCATTGGCGTAATTCATACCTATTAATACTGTCGAAGCTTTACATACCTACATAATACGTAACATTTAAGGTATAGACTCTTAGACACATATTTTTGAAATCTATCTATGACCGTTAAACTACAACATACTTGAACAGTTGCCCCATAACCTGACACACTCTGTATATCAAATGTGTGCATTAAACTATTCTAATTTTCGATTTTGCTTCCCCACTCTTAAGAAACACTCTTCTTTTTGGCAGGTTTTGGTCTGGAAAATCCGTCACCCGCAGAAAGGCCGACCGCGCCGAGGCTGGCCACGGATGTTAAGGAATCGGTACTTGTGGTCAGCCGTGGCGATAGGGAGTGAACACCGTAGGTTATGGTGCCACTCTCCACCAATCCGTCGGCCGGGACAGATTGGGCGGAATGTGTCTAGACCTAACCTACCACAAAAAAAAAGGTTTGGTCTGGAGACACGCCGCGGCATCCATTCGGGCCAGTCAACAGTTGTTGGTTTGTAATGATTATGAAAATTTATGTATAAATTAATTGTTTCATTACCATTGCTTGCAAATATGTTTTCTTATACTGAAGAAGTATTACGCAACTGGGATTGTAACACTTGTAATAACTGCCACCAGACAGAAAATCATTAGATTTGACTTTCACATAATTTTCGTTTCACTTCAAAAGCAAATAATCTACTTCTAATACGATTTCAAACAAGATAACTTTTGAAGTCATATTAACTTATATGATTGCCCTTGACGGATATTATAAAAGTATATAAAAAGATATTTAGATCACGTAACATTATAACTATATCGAAGTTTTATTTTTAACCACCTTCAAGACGTCTTGTGTTATTCCTTCAATGTCATATGTTCGTCGTTTTTCAGTTGTGGCTTCGTACTTACGCATTTAGCTAATAAAAACATTTATTTTAACGAAAATTAAATAATGAATAGTTTCAATCATTACTTGTCTGTCTGTTTAGATATTATATTTTAAACTATTAATATTTTTTGTTGATTTTAACTTATTATTTGCTAGGTTTTTTTTTACGTAAATTCTTACAAACCTATTAATGGTCTTTCAACTTCTTGTATTATTTTAGACTAATTGTGACCTTTAGACATATTTCATAATATTTTCGAACAAGGAAAAGAAGGTTATTGGATTTCATTTCTATTCCATCACTACACAAAAACTCTTAATATGTAATATTATTGAACCCATTCAAGATAGAATTTTAATTGCATTATCTAAGATTAAATTTCGTATATGAAATAAAACCTTTTTTTTTGCTATCGTGGCCATGAAGTCTGAGATATCCAAATTGTCGGGCAATTTAAAAAAAAAATAGTTATATAATATTCGCGGTAACATCGAAAACCACATAAATTTCGTACCTTAACTGTGTTAGCATAAGAAGTGGCGACAGGAACGGCGGTCTTGACTACACCAGTGCTAATAATTGGTGCGGAAACTACACCATGGCCCCATCCGGCGGTGATGGGGGCAGCATAAGGAGCAGCATAAGGAGCAGCATAAGGTGCAGCGTAGGGTGCGCTGATGAAACCGGGAGCGGCAGCGGCAACAGCCAGGAGAGCGGTGAATGCGACCTGATGTTATAATATATTAGACTAAAAGACCAAATACTTCGAATCTTTACTGTTCAGTACGTCCATTGCGAAATTTAAACATAATGTTTCATATTTAATACGTAAAGTTGCAATTTACAATTGCACCTTGATCTATGGGCAAGAGAATCGGATTAGAACTTTTCTGGGAAAGTTATACTTGTCGTCTCGTTATCTCAGCTCGTATACGTCCCACTGCTGAGCTCGAGCCTACTCCTCAATAGAAGGGAAATTGTCTTACTTTGTCATGCTGATCAGACATATAGGGTTATAGGGTTTTATTTTAAGTTTGCCTTCTTTTACACATATGTTATATGCATATTATATCTCTAAGTCATTTTTAGGACATCCGCCGGCAAGATAGAGAGTGGTGAACTGTATTTTTACTCCGTCACCAGACGAAAGCAATACTACCAATTATCATTGCAGACTCGTCTAGCACACATGTGATCATAATTATTTCCCCTTATAGAGGCTAAATTTGAATAATAGACGTCGTTAAGCCAACGTAAAGCTGAACATATTACACACCACAATTAAGTCATATGATAAGTCCCACGTAAAAGGAGACTGGAATCTTTGTAAGAATTATAAGTTTTTGCGATCATCTGAATTTTAGAGATAGATTGGAGTCATCATCACCATCGCAGCCAACATACGTCCCACTATTGGGCTTGGGCCTCCGTCACAATGAAGTGTCTAATATATCCCATAGTCATCTTTTACGACATCCATGAGCAAGATAGGGAGTGGGGAATTGTATTCTTACTCCGTCACGACACGGAGTCATTGGAGTGACAAAAAGACTTCAGGTTTCTCTGTATGCTCTATGAACTCTTCTAGTGTGGAGTGCTCTGAGGAGCAATTTGGCTTGGTACCAACGTCTCCTTTCTAATAACGTACAAGTCACCAGGCGCAGGCGGTGAGCTCCTTTAAAGAGACCACACTGCCCCCGCTCGCATCCCCGACACCCGCCGATACAAAAAGGCGAGCACTTCCGCCTCCAGGTCCCACGGGGGAGTCCCGGCCGACAGGCACGCCGCCTCCGTAGTCGCCACAGAGTAGCCCTGAGTCGGGCGGTCAGGGACCTCGACCATCGACCGGATGACCCCCGCGTACAGCCGTCGACATGCCGTGCTCGGTCCGCCCACATTCGGCATAAGCCATGACAGGGTGGACGCCACGCCGACGAACCGCAGAACGAGCCTGCGGAAATGCTCCCGAAACCACCAATGCCCATCGAGCACCAGGCCTAAATACTTCATATAGGCCCGGATGTTGATCTCAACCGAATGGACGGTGATCGAGACGCCGATGGGAGGGCCCATGCGGGGCCCATGGAACAAGAGGGCCTCCGTCTTGTCCAGGGCCACCCTCAACCCCAACGCCTCGATCCGCGCGACGATCTTTTCGGTGCCTAGAGTCGGCAGGCTTGCCGCCTCTTCTAGCGTTCCACCGTGGGCTATGACGAGCGTGTCGTCGGCGTAAGAAAACACGCCCAGCCCGGGCGGGAGGCTCCCCCTCAACGCCCAGTCGTAGCCGATGTTCCATAGGGTGGGTCCAAGGACCGACCCCTGTGGGACACCGCACGTCATGGGCCTTCGCACAACGTCCCCTACTCGGTTGGTGCAGAATATGCTGCGCCCCTCCAAATAGTCTGCCACTAGCCGCCACAGATAAACTGGCTCTCCGTGGTATCGGAGCGCCTCCCTGATGCAGTTGAATCGCAGACTATTGAATGCGTTGGCGATGTCCAGAGACAGCACTAACAGCACTCCCCTGCCGGTGATGGCCTCAGTCGCCACGGCCCTCAGGCGCAACAGAGCCTCGATCGTCCAACGACCCCTCCTAAACCCAAACTGGGCGTTCGACAGATCGGGCCCCGTGCCGACGAGGTGCCGCTCGATGCGGGCAGCTACCACCCTCTCCAGTAGCTTGCCCATGTCATCGAGCAGCACGATGAACCACTCGACCACTCGACCCTGGAGTATCATTCCTCTTTTGTTTACAGGATTCTTTTCTCTCACGCACATGCAGCTTCTAGAATGAACTGCCTGCTGTTTCCCAAGTGCAAGATGTGTTTATCTTCAAACAAGCTTTAAAAAGGGTTCTTCTTTCACAGTAGGCAGTGATTTGGCTGTGCACTTGGTATAGCTATTAGTGGCAGTTACCACTTACCATTGGATAAACTGCTTGCTCATCTGCCACCAAGAGACATTTAAAAAAAAACTGCTTTAGATTCTGTTGACAGGACTTAACTCCGAAACTCATGTCAACCCAGACGCATTCCAATATTAGACTTAGGCGTTCTCCATTACGTGAGGGAATTTGACCTACTATACCACACTGGTCGGACGTATTGGCATAGGGTTTTAATTTGAGTTAGACTTATCTTACATCGATGTTATTTACTTCATCTTCTTTATATATAAACTCTTCTGTACGTGTATATGTCACTGAACTCCTCCTAAACCGCTGGACGGATGTTGATGAAATTTTTGGTGTATGTTCAAGGGGATTCAAGAATGGTTTAGATTCACAATTGTAACCGATAGGTGGCGCTTTATTTAAATAGAACAATGTCTGTTGCATCAGCTAGTATTTTATCCTTACTAATATTATAAATGCGAAAGTATGTTTGTTTATTTGTTTGTTACGCTTTCACGCTTAAACCACTCAACCGATATCAAAAATTCTTTCACCAATGGAAAGGTATAATACCAGGGAGTAACATAGGCTATATTTTATCCCGGTATTTGCAGGCACAGAGGTGGTGATTTGGATTCTTACTCCGTCACTGTACGGATGATAATATGGAGCATAAAATATTTAATTTATTCATATAGAGCAATGCGCATTTAACAACCGGTTATTAAATTAAAAAAACTTTGAAACAAGAATATATTTAATCAGTGTTACTGTACATACTTCATATTTTTATATAAGGAAATGTGATATTAATTTAAATGAAACAGGTTCGAAGGTACGTATAAATGTTTTAAAAGATTAAAACATGAAGGTGGGTTACACACATTTAGCATGGTTTCAATTGTGCGGGTGACGTGACCGGGGATTAGTCCGTCACCCGCCGAGAGGCCGACCGCGTGAGGAAAGACCGACGTCCTCCCCGAGGGAGGGACGTCGGTCGACGGGAGGGTACCCCGCGTAGGGGGTATTCCGTCGGGCCGACCACTGACGACAAGTAAACCTGCTCCGGTGGTCGGCCCAATGACGAAGGCGAGGTGGTTTTCGGGTGGGTTGCGGGAGTTGCGTGCTTAAGCCCCTCTGTCGCCCCGGACGGAGTGGTGCGGAGGCGCGCCGACCGCGACCCACCCAAAAAAAAAAAAAAAAAAAAATGGTTTCAATTGTATTGTATTGCATGTTTGCCTTGTTTGTTCAATGATATTATCATGTGTCCTTTCTGGATTGAATAATCGGAGACGTTGAATTTACATTTTTTATAATCATTTCAGTTCATATATATCCCACTGGCGGGCTCGTGCTTTCTCCACAATAAAAGAGTGATCTACTATTTGACACTGGTCGTACAGGGTTATGTTTCGAATTTTCCTTCTCTTGCTCTGATTTTATATGCATATTATCCCTTAGTAAACTTTAACGACATCCACGGTCAACAATAGCGGTGAATAGTATTCTTATTCCTTCACCACAACCAGCAAGATTTTTAATCACTAAATATTTTACTAACTGGACTAATAAAAAAAGGGTAATAATCGGCTGAGTAAGTACCATTTGGTGGGGTTGCAATACTTTATTATTATGATATTGTCCCCCTTTACGGCTGCCTCGTAGAGGGAGATAATGGAGGAGAGGGGAATAATGTATAAGGATAAATCCTATGTGTAATACATATAAGACATTAATAAGCTGACTGGTGCAAACTACTAAGGATATAATGATTTAAATTAATCATACAAATAATTTTGAAATAGTGTTTTATATATTGTAAATAAAAGTACTTTACGTTTTTTATAGCGGTCGCATTTGATTTTCTGTACGGATTTTATGGTGTTTGTATTTGATTTTCTGTATCAGGTAAATAATTATAAATTTTCTGTAATAACGATGACTTGTTGGATGTGAGAAATTTTAGTCCGCCCGTGACCATGAACGCTGCAAAGTATTCGAAACGTCGCGCAATCAAAAATCAAATACAAATTCGATAAGATCTGTAATTTTATTTACAATTTATAATACTATCGTAAACATCAGAAATCATTAGTGAAATTATAACTATAATGAAATTTACAAATCCTAATAAAAACTTTTAATCTTTTCTTCAAATCCGATCTATATATATATCACTCAACTCATTGAGCGACTCATCATGAGATCTTAGAAATCATGGGATCAATTTGCATCAAATTTTGCATGAGTGAATGTGAGTTTGGGAATAGGTAGATAAAATATAGCCTATATTCTCGCTAATAATATATCTATTGGTGAGAAGATTTTTCTAATCAGTTCAGTGGTTTAGGCGTGAAACAACAAAAAAACTAACTCATTCTCACATTTATAGAATTAATTTCTTTTTATAAATTTTCTAAATAAATATAGAAACCTACTAAAATGTCTACAATCAGTGCAACCTTGTTGGTTTCTCATATCTATAGACTACATATTATATGTACATGACTTAACTTAGTGGAATGAGTTATTTGTTAAGCAAAAAACATAACAGATCAGATACCGGGTGACAACTATTCCGACCTCGACAGGTCGTTGCCACTGCAGAGAATGTCACGCATACAAAAACGAGTACAATACAAAAACTTCATAAAAAACACTATATTTATAGTTAAGCGAGCTTATATTGACTGACCACATTTAATAGGTTTAAAATAAAAAGTGCATTGTTTGTTCAGTGTCGTAATAACAACTGCACATATGGTGTAGTGGTTAATAAAGCTTATAGTGCCAGTCATGGATTTGATTCTCACGAAGGACAATACTTCGTCTGATCTACAAATTGTTGTTCTAAGTCTGGATGTAGTTTGTGTCTGTCAATTAATTTTTATTGGGCTTTGAAATGCGCAATCTTTTTGTGTGGTGAAAGTTCCAGTGAAAAAGGCATTAAGCGACTTCTATTTAGTGTATTTACGAGTATTCGTCGCAAACTTTAAAGAGAGAAGCGCGAAATGATCACGCGTAAATACGCCCAATCCTGAACTTGAGAAGAGTGAGTGCCTACTTCTTGGTTCCCTAATTTTATGTAAATTAATGAATGATAAACATAATTTGTTATTTCTTTGGTAACAAACACAAAGTTTGTTGCTATTGGAGATTGCTATAAGTATCAGATGTGCTCATTGCTTGTTTGCTACCAACAGCAACAAAATAAATATAGTTTAAAAAAACTAAAAAACACGCTTTCAACTAAAAAGTGTAAAATAATTTTCAATATAGGCAGAAAATAATAATGAACGAAATATATTAATGTTATTGTGAAAAAAGTGTGGAGTGCTCGATTTACGAAAATGTGGCACATAGTGCCAACGCAAAGGTTTTTTGTTTTTTTTAACTATATTTATTTTTCACTTTTTTGTGAATAGCCACCGAAATGTAATTAGTATGCGTATTAGATTTTGTCGGTACATCGATGAATGTATACGGCTCAAGACGCAATTATTACCATAGGAAAGTCTCTACGCGTTTGTGTTATGCTGAGTGCCCGACTCTCTTACTCTCTTATCTCTCTTACTCTTATGCAAAGGATGCGGAAAGAAGATAATGAATCCTGGCGAATCTAATTACGACAATCAATTTTTTTAAGCGGATTATTGCATCCGACCACTGAAGTCAAGTCACCTGCGGGTGGGTTGCGGGCGTGCGCGCTTACGTTCGTCTGTCACCCCAGACGGAGCGAGCGAGGAGTGCGCCGACCGTAACCCACCTCCAAAAAACCAACGCCAAAAAAAAAAACGGATTATTGCGTTGTTATCGGTCTTTGATAGGTGTGCAAAGTTTAAAGAAAATGTGATCGCTCAAAGTAGGGCAAAATCGAGCTCAAAGGTGGACGTTACAAACAAACATACAGGTGAAGCTAATAAAAGCGTGTTAAAAAAAACCAAAATGTCGGATGCTGTAGTCGTAAAATTTTCCTACCATTTTATTTTGTTTTGTTGTGGGCTACCGTCAGCGCACCCGTCGCCCGGGGCGACAGAAGGGCGACGCGCGGCCCCGTAAACCATCCAATAGCACATCACCTTCGTCGTTGGGCCGATCACCAGTGCAGAGTTCCCTGACTTCAATGGTCAGCCCGAAAATTTTCTTACCATAGAATAGGCTCGAGTTCTATCAACAATATCAACATTTATTATCATCGTTGTCATAACAACTACTGAGATAATAAAATGGGTAATTGATGCTCTATGGATTCTATTAATATCTGACTGCACGATGTTTAAGCTGTCATAGTAGTGCAACTTCGATGCCCATGTAGGACAATATTTTGAGCGATCCAAAAAATATTGTTTTGAGTTTGGGTGTAATTTATGTGCATCCTTACTAATATTATAAATGCGAAAGTAAGTTTGTTTGTTTGTTTGTTTATTACGCTTTCACGCTTAAACCACCTAACTGATTTCAAAAATTCTTTCACCAATGGAAAGCTATAATATCAGGGAGTAACATAGGCTATATTTTATCCCGGTATTCCCACGGGAAAGGGAACTATGCGGGTAAGGTAACTGCAACGAAATCGAAGCGAGGGCGGATAGGTAGTTAATTATATGTTTGTAAAGTCCGCAATACAAGGATAATTTTCTTACTGCAAAGAATTATTCAAATAAAATATATCAATAAATTTAATGTTGTTATTATTATTCATATCATCATCTTGCTCTTATCCCAATTACTTGGGGTCGATGCAATATGTCATCTGTTTTGACATATTGCAAAAAGTTTCGGCAATGACTTTTATGACCGGCCGCCTGCCTGACGTCAACCCTCCTTGGGAATGTAATCGTTGACCCAAATGGTACCAGATGAAGTTGGTCCGGGTCAATCTAGGGCTCTTAGTCGTCTTTTACGACATCCACGAGCAAAGCAAGGGTTGGTAGTATTCGGAGCCGCTACCACACAGCGCTGTTGTTATTATTATTAATAGTATTTAAAAAAAATAAGAGTATTAAATATGTAAATTTAATAAATTAATGTGTATGTCTAATCTAAGCAATGAAGGCTGGAACATACAGTTAGTACGTAGAAATGTGTTCCACAGTTACTCTGTAGAAATTAAATATTTTTAGGAAAAATAGTTCATGAGTAATAAAAAAGAAGAGGAGTTTCGAGCCCAGCAGTGGGACATATGTGAGCTGAGATGATTACGATGACGAATAAAAAAGGTAACTGACAAAATTTTCAATAAACGCAAGTAAAGCCGCAGGCATAACTGGTATACAATGTATCATCCGTCTACATTAAAAAAAATGTAATAGGGAAATTTAATTATCCTTTGTTTATTTTTTTAATTAACCTTGACATTATTTACTTAAAACATTTCTACATAATAATTAGTGAATATTTCATAATAATAAGCATAAACGTTGTTGATATATAATTAGATATACACAATTCAAACAGACATAATATACCTATTTAATTAATTATGTAGTTTTATAAATTAATCTGGGGGCACGGCAGTGCCTGCGCCAAGTCTTTTATTGCTTTTAGTCGATCATAGAGTGGCTAGTGAGCTACTAGCTTAAAAGTTAGCGCCGGTTACCACTTCCTATCAAGTGGTAAGTGTTAATGGTCGCTCAGAGACCTAGTTAATATCCAGAGGCCCATCCAAGTCACTGTTTATCGTAAAGGGCTGAGCCTGCGACTTTCTCGTTCACAAATCGAATTAGCAAATTGTTATTACTTTGATTTCAAAGTATCTATTCAAGTAAGGTCATACTGCTTAATTTCAAGTAATAATTATCAATAGTAAAAAACTGGCTAAGTGCGATTCAGAGTCGCGTATGTAGGGTTTCATACCATCATCATCATCATCATCATCCTGCTCTTATCTCAATTACTTGGGGTCGACGCAATATGTCATCTGTTTTGACGTATTGCAAAAAGTATCGGCAATGACTTTTATGACCGGCCGCCTGCCTGACGTCAACCCTCCTTGGGAATGTAGTCGTTGATCCAAATGGTACCAGATGGAGTTGGTCCGGGTCAATCTAGGGCTCTTAGTCGTCTTTTACGACACCCACGAGCAAAGCAAGGGTTGGTAGTATTCGAAGCCGCTACTACACAGCACATGTAGGGTTTCATACCATTATTTAAAAAAACCGCAGTTGTTGTAGCGTCCCTTAAAGTATTATTTTAGTTTGTTTTTAGTATTTGTTATTATAGCGGCAACAGATAGATAATTTCTAAAAATTTCAACTGTCTAGCTATCACGATTCTTGAGATACAGCCTGGTGACGGACAGATGGACGGACTGACGGACGGACAGACAGCGAATTCTTAGTAATAGGGTCCCGTTGTTACCCTCTGGGTACAGAACCCTAAAAATTGTAAATTTATTATTTCTTTCACCTTGACCTGTGCTATATCTGATGCCGTGAGGTCTGACAGCTGGTTATAAAATTATTGTCAAAAGTTTAGCAATATTTACTACGAAAGAAGACTACATATTGAGTCGACGAAGAGTTGCATAATGATTGGTAAATAAGCGTTATTATGAATAGATACTTCTAAGTAGTAAATAATATTCACAATCTTACCAGCTTGTACATTTTGAGGAGAGGATTGGGATGTCTTGAAGTGACTGAAGAAGGAGGTTCTTGGAACTAATGTAACTAAGGGCCGTAATGTGTCCCTTATATACTTCATAGACAGATTGTTAGGCCTAATCTGTATAAGTATACCTATAATCTAGGCTTAGGTCATACACTGCCTTTGATTGTGACGTATGGTTAGCAAAAAAAAGGACAATATATTTGAATAGATTTTTCATTTATTTTAAACACATTTATTTAATGATTTCTAATGTTCAAGCAAGTATTAAACATTGTAAATAAACCAAGGATTTTATTGCGTTTGTATTTGATTTTTGATTGCCCGACATTTCAAACACACACGAAAACGTTTTATTTACAATGTGTACTCGCGTAAATATGAAGAGTTATGATGTAAACCAGTGCGAACTGGAATTTGCCATATATTTATTTTTAGAAGTCATTCTCATCATCCACCTATCCTACTCGTCTTCTATCGAAAAAAAAATTGACAATAGTTTGCTGGCGTCAACTCTCTTTGGGAATGTAATTGCTGACTAGATGGCATCAGATTAGGGATGTGAAAAATAATCGATTTTTATAATAATCGATTATTTTTTGTAATAATCGATTTTAATAATCGATTATCAAAATAATAAAAATTTATTTATTTATATCAAAATTAATCGATTATTTTAGTATTTGCTTAATATATATAAAATCACTGCCAGATTTCCTAAAAAAAGGTCATCTCGATACTGCGTGCAGTGTTTCATACTATATTTCCTAAATAAAAGGTCATCATAATACTGTTGACCAAAAAAATCGATTATTTTATAATCGATTATTTATTTTTAATTAATCGATTATTTTATGATCGATTTCTTTTCAAGAAAAAAAAAAAACGATTATTTATTATTCGATTATTTTCCCTTCAAGTCACATTCCTACATAAGATGGAGTTGACCGAGGTCTAAATAAAGCTCTCAGTCGTCTTTTACGACAGCCATAAGCAATGTAAGAGTTGGTAATATTCGTAGCCACCACACAACAAGAAGTATGATATCGGAATATATTTAACTAATTTGATTAAGTGGTACTACATACATGTAACATAGAGTTATGCATAGATCTCAAAACTATAGGTTTACATAGTAATTTAAAAAATATAACCCATCCATCAGCCTACAGACGTCCACGGCTGGACATAGGTCTCCCCACAAAAATGCCACTCGGAACGGTTCTGTGCCACTTGCATCCAACGGTTCCCTGCGACTTTGAGAATGTCCTCAGTCCACCTAGTGGCGGGTCGTCATACACTGCGCCGACCGATTCGTGGTCGCCACTCAAGAACCTTTCTTCCCCAACGGTTGTCGGTTCGACGAGCGATGTGGCCTGCCCATTGCCATTTCAATGTGCTAATTCTGCGGGCTATGTCGGTTACACACGTTCTTCTACGGATTTCCGTGTTCCGGATTTTATCACGTAGAGAAATACCGAGCATAGCCCTCTCCACAGCACGCTGAGCTACTTTAAGCTTTTTTATTAGACCGACATTTAGAGATTACGTTTCAGTGCCGTAAGACATCGCTGGAAACACACATTGGTTATAAACCTTTGTTTTCAGAAACTGCGGAATATTGGACGAGAAGATCCTCTTAAGTTTTCCGAACACTGCCCAACCGAGTTGGATTCGTCCGCTGACCTCTTTCTCGAAATTGGATCTACCTAACTGTAAATTCTAAAATATAATCATTTCAGCTTATATACATCACACCGCTGGGCTCGCATCCACCACAATAAGAGAAATTGGCCTACTATACCACGCTGGTCAGACGTGTCGGCATAGACTTCTTTTTTAAGTTTTCTGTCAAGTCGTCTTTTACTACATCCACATAATATTATCACTCCGTCATCAAATGGAAAATAATTAGCAAAAATTATGGTAATTTTTTTCTATTTTGTTTAGAAATTCTAAAATTAAAGAATACATATTCCAAAAGAATTATATTCCTTTCGAAGAAAAAAAAATCTGTTGAAGGAACTAATGGTTTATTTAACAGAAATTTTTAGTGACCATCTATCTTTTATAAGTTTTGTAGGTTGCCCGAATTATTTGCTAAATTATCAATTATAATATTATATATAATTATAATAAATTATGATAGTATTATATATTAGATGAATATTATATATATATATATATATATATATTTTATTTATTTAAGACAACACCCTGCACTAAGGAAATAATCCTTGTATTACGGGGGACTTTACAAACATATAATTAACGGACACAAATTACATCCAAACTCAGAACAACAATTTGTGGATCACACAAAGTGTTGTCCCGCGTGGGATTCGAACCCCCGACACTGGCGCTGTAGGTCGCTATCTTAACCACTACGCCATCTGTGCAGTCATATATATAATTATAAATTAAAATAATTATTCATCCCTTTAATGGTAAAGCAGAAATTGCGAGGAATGAATATATTAATTTAATGGCCATGCCATATACTTTAATGTTTCTCGCCTACAGATATAAAATACAAAAAAAATCTAAATACCAACCGGGCTATAGTTTTTTTTTATGTAGTCCTCTTAAAAGGCATTTTTACACTTCATTTTTAGAAACTATTATTATACGTGTGGCGACAAAGTGGGAACATAATTCACCGCTTGCCCGCAGGGGTCCTAAAAGACGAATAAGAGATATTATATGCATATAAAATATATGCAAGAGAAGAAAAATTGGAAATAAAACCCAATTAAACAGCGATGTCAGGCTAGTTTTCCTCCTATTGTGGAAGTCTCGAGCCCAACAGTGGGATGTATTTGAACTGATAATGATAAAAAATGATCCTATAGGAATTTCAATAACCTGATTTTATAAAGCCCTTCAAGAAATATTGCAGTAGGCGTCCAATGCAGTTTTATTATTCACGGTTAAGCTTAGTAATATTACTTGAATATTACATCATTGTTTGTTGCAATTGTTAAAACAAAGACATTATTTAATAAGAAATTGCATTTAATTACTAATATATTCAATTTTATATTGTGAAATAGTAAAAATACGAAATCCTTAATGTCTGTAGTCTTATTGACCTAATTCTACCATCAAACTGTAGACAGCCATCGTCGTTTCAGCCGATACATGTCTCACTAATAGGCTCGAGCCTCCTCCCCAATAGGAGGGAAATTGACCTACTATACCGTGCTGGTCAGATATGTTAGTATTATTTTTTTATGTTAGTATAGGATTTTATTTTGAGTTTTCCTTCTCTTGCACAAATGTTATATGCATATTATATCCCTTAGTCGTCTGACGATGTGGCGAATTATATTCTCTCCTCACGGAAAAGAGAAATACAGCTATAGTTAGCATTTAATTTTTATAAGATTGCGTACGTCACACTGATCGGTACGAAATCCTTTCATGATGGGATTACGTTATTATGGCTTAATTTAATAAGTAATCATTTTAAATATACCTGGACCAGCAATAGGCGGTAATAAAATGTAAAAATATTCCGGCAACAACCGCACCTTAATTTTTTAGCGAATATCGTTCAAGGTCTCTTAATAAGTCCAAGGTTTTTTTGCAATTATTTCATTCTTATCGAGCAAAATTATGTAATGTATTATACTAATAGGATGATTTACGCTGTAGGGCCTCTAAATATACATACACTACGGCCCGATCCTTATTCCCAATCTATGAATATTGAACTTCTTTACCACTTTGTTTAGATGAGTTAATATATGAATTTATTTAGACTATTCTTCCTCAGACATTCGCTGTTTGTTTATACACCTTAATATTTTATTAAATAGCCCCGAGAAATAACTAGAGGGTGAATTGTATTGTACTTATTCTTATTGCGTCAGATGAAAAATACAATTCTTATCATCTAAAAATCTAGTAAAAATAACAGTTAATAGAAAGTTATTTTCTAATATTTTGCAACACATAATGTTTGCTAAAATAACCCATATTATTAAGGTTTAGCAATCTTTTTTTATCTTCGCAAGGCTCTGTGAAGATTTCTAGGAAAAATATTAACGCGAATGTGTCGAATAATTAATTAAAATCCTTATTCCTTATAAATTAAAACCCTAAATCCTTTTGGAACACACGAAGAATAATAGGTATTACAAACGAAGTTGAGTAGCCGTTACTAAAGAAATATATATTCACGCCTTTGTGATTACTAAATTCAAAATTTGTAACTGTATATTTAGAAGTGTAATTTTATCTGGATTAGCTATTACATATTGGCATGAAAGGACTTGTCTCTTTCATAAATAGGATTATTTCACTATGCAGTTTTAGTTTCGAAATTTATGTTTTGACACCAATACCGAGAATTCTGCACAGATGGCGTAGTGGTTAAGATAGCGACCTACAACGCCAGTGTCAGGGGTTCGAATCCCACGCGGGACAACACTTTGTGCGATCCACAAATTATTGTTCTGAGTCTGGATGTAATTTGTGTCCGTTAATTATATGTTTGTAAAGTCCCCCGCAATACAAGGATTATTTCCTTAGTGCAGGGTGTTGTCTTAAATAAATAAATAAATTTATAGTTTATTAAATATTATAGTATACTAATAACATTAACTAATAACATTAATACCGGGAATTGCAAAAAATGGGATAGCCTGTTTATCCCAAAATGTTATGTATATAAAAGAGAAAGTGTGCAGTGTGTGGTATTTTCCGTATAGGCTCCGAAACGGCTAAACCGATTTCAATGAAACTTTCAGGGAATCTCTAGATTGACCTGACGAGTAATCGTGTAAAGTTTGGTGATGATCGGAGCACTCCTCTTTTCTCTTCTTCTTTTGTTCTTCTTTAGAGTTAAATTAAATATTTAATGATGTAAGTTTATTGTTTAAATAAAATAAAGCAAAATCTAGCCCAGCGAAGCGGGCTGGGTACACTAGTATTCCATAAAATATAAAAAATTATACACCAAATCGTAAATACGACGACAAGAAGTAATCATAAATGTGTCAGAACTGGAAAATAAAATCTCAAAATGAGGACATTATTAAAGCATTATCAGGCAAGCACTGCTGTCATAACATCTATGTATGTATTATAAAAATCGTATTATATTGTTACTTAAGTAATATGCATTGTATTTTAAAATAAAAAAAAAACATGACGACGTGGATTTTTTAAATTACAATAATAAAAATGTAAATAGTGTAACCATTGTATTCGTACTCTGTCACTACTTTCTGTTGCGTAAGTAAAAATACAGTTCACTGAGTTGCATTTTCCGTATTGTATTCTCCGTCTTCCGTGGGTGTCATAAAAGATGACTAAGGTATTACAAGCAGAAAAGCAGCGCCAAATTAGAAATGGTATTTGATGACATATCTACAACTGCGTCATTTACTGGGTCCCACTATGTGTTTAAACCATCCCAGATCTCATTGAAATATACGTACAACATTTCATCCGAATCCGTCCAGCCATTTAAGAGTTGACAAACACATGTACAGAAGAATAATATGTAAATATGTATGAACATAAGTTCTTATATTATCTCACTTCATATATATCCAACTGCTGAGTTCGAGTCTCTTCCACAATGGAAAGGAAATTGACATACTAACCACGCTGGCCAGATAGGTTGGTACAAGGATGTGTTTAAAATTTACTCCTTCTCTTGTTGATATTCTTCTCTTGTTAATAAGTTCGTATATATGATCTATTTTTGTCATATATTTTGATTATTCAAAGTTAAATTGCGTGCTAACGGTACTTCAAACACGTGGTAGTTAAGTTTGATGTATTTTTACTCCTATACGTGTGTTATGTTCATATAGTAATGTTGGATCAAAAGATCTTGATACTATTTAATGCACTTCTGTTTATAGTATTCAACACAAGACACACTTCATGCATTGGATAATAAAAAGTAAAGTTGTCAATGTAAGTGTTTACAAAAAGTCGTATCGTAGGATGTGTTTTACAACAGTATCAAATTGACACGTAAAATCTAAGAAGGCTACTTAGATACAAAAAAAAACAAAAATTTTTTATATATGTTGAAAAGAATTTAGAATATATTTGTAACATTCCTATAATAATTTATCCATCAATCAGCCTGTAGGCATCCACTTTTGCACATAGGCTTTCCCAAGAAAGCCATTTAGATCGGTTCCATACTACTTGCATGTAACGGTTACCTGTGTCTTTCAAAATGACATCAATCCACCATAATTAAAGTAATAGTATTATGAGAAAGTACTATAGCGTATTTCCATGGTGCTCGCGTAACCGGTTTTAATGATTTCAACGAGAAAATATGAGGTGTCAATACTAAACTCATTACCACTCAACAATGGTGAAATATATATCCATATATAAAAATCTATAATAATTTTGACAGTTACTGCTTTATTTTCCATATTTTTTATTGTTTTTCACCGCATGACGCTATACAAGCCACATGTATTCCAGTAGTTTGAACATAAATTTTACCAATTTAAGCATCCAAATGTTTCAACACGTTTTAAATATCTTCGCATGAATATTTATTAATGTGTCTTTAACATTATAATTATATGTCATATCATGTTTTTTATACTTTTCTACATAATTATGTCATTATGTTCTATATTTATCAGCATATCTTTTTTGAAACACCTGCTTACTTAATAATTAATACCTAATTTTAAATGTAAACATAGATAACAATAAATTCTTAATAATGTTTAATATTAGTAACTTTTTTATTTTTGTCGACATTTTTAGTACTACCATCGAATTGAATGATGAACGAAATGATGAAGGGGCGGCACGTGGTCTCAAAATCCACCGTATTCCCTCTCGTGCGCCATTGGACCAACCACTTTTACCGAATCCTTAACCTCCATAATCAAAACGTAATATCATCGTATCCTAAAATATATTCAGTACCTATACAGGGAGAATGTGTTCACTCTGTAGTGGCAACTAGGAATATTAGTGCTTTGATCGGGTTTCTTGCTTGAATCTGTTTACTTGTGGGCGTAGATAGGCTGATGAAAAATATCACTCATTTGACAGAATAATAACTATCTCTATTCGAACACCTATTTAACGCTAAGTATATAATTATTTTATTAACAACTAGCAACCCGCCCTCGCTTCGCTTCAGTTTTAGCCACCTTACCGGCGCAGTTCCCGTTCCCGTGGGAATACCAGGACAAAATACAACCTAATTGAATTTTTGGCAATGTGGGTCGGTATTTTAACGACTGCGCCATCTGTGCAGTAGTTCTACCTTGCCCTTATACTTCTTTTGCCGGTGTGAAAGTTGTAAAACTTTCACGAGCAAGTAAATGATGGCGTCATATTGTATTATTAAAGACGGCAATAAACAAGGATTGATATTAAGTAGATAACCTAAATCACATTATTGATAACTACTATAGTAAATAAAATGGGTAGTTTAACAAAAAAAACTAAAAACACGCTATGGATTTGGTTGTCACCGAACTAAAAAGTGCAATGCAGAAAAATGAGATAGTGACATCTACCGAGACATGCCTAAATCTCAGCCACGGATATATTAAAAATAACTAATCCTATTAAGATAATGAGAAAAACTTTTGAAATATTGCATTATCATCGATCTTTGATAAATGTGCAGTTTCAAAATACGTGGATTTCATTAATAACGACCTCGGTTGTAACGACTTTTCGGTTATAGCAACGTCGAACTTGAGTCCCTAGAATCTAAAGCATACTTTCGTAGGAAATTCATTCGGTAATAGCGACGCCGGATATTACACCTAATTCGGGTATACCGACTTGTTTTATGAATTATTTAGGACCGATTCCTCGAAATTCCTTGCGGATGTTGCGACTGAGTCAGCAAATGCACAAAGTCTCATTCATAAGCTTTAATTATTAAGCTTTCTTATCCTTTGTTTATATTCGCAGATGGTCATATGCTTTATTTGTGTGTAGGGTTATCCTTTGTTTCCATTCCCAGATGGTCAAGTGCTTTGTTTTTTGTGTAGGGTTACTTAGCATGTGCGTGAAGTTAAAATTATGAATCAGTTACGTAGCCATTTCCAGTGAGTGAACAGTGTTTCTTAAACTTGTGAAAATGGCTCCTAGACGTATATTTATTGTTAAAGAAAAACTGATTTCCGATATAGAGACCTCCGGATATAGCGACGACATTAAAGGGGTCCCTCCGCCGTCGTTATAACCGAAATATACTGTAGTACGAAGTTTAGAGGAGGGTAACAATCACTTTCAAAGATTTCGTAACATAAAAACCAATATACTATAAACATATTAAATAGTCTAAAATCTTAGCAATAATAATAAACTGACTTGATTGCATACATAGCGTAGTGGTTAAGATTACTGACCCGTCGTGGCAATTTTGTGGGTTCAGATTCCATACAGGACAACACTTTGTGTGATGTACAATTTTTTTGTCCTGTGCCTGGATGTAATTTGTATTTGTTAATTGTATATTTCTAAAGTTGCCGGCAATACAAGGGTTATTTTCTTAGTATATCTTAGTGCTGTTATCTTTTATAAAAAAAAAAAACAACAAAACTCAAATTTGAAATTTTTGAAATACGATTAGAGCAGGATGATTAGAATAGCTAACCTATTGATTAAAATTTACCGTGTGGTGACGGAGTAAAAATACAAATCACCACTATCTTGCCCGTGGATATCGTAAAAGACGACTGGGGGGATATGCACATAAGATCTGTGCAAGAGAAGGAAAACTCGAAATGAAACCCTATACCAACATGTCTGACCAGCATGGTATAGTAGGTCAAATTTCCTTCCATTGTAGTGGAGGCCCGAGCCCAGCAGTGGGACGTGTGTGAGCTGCGATGATTAAAAGAGAGAGTAGATATGATTGAAAGAGCTATTCTATTGATTAAAAGACAGCGTAAATATGATTAGAAGAGCTAACCTATTGGTTAAAAAAGAAAGTAAATAAATATCATTGGCATAACTATCCTTTTAATTAAAAAATAGAGTAAATATGATTGAAATAGCTATCCTATTAATTAAAAATAGATGTTGCCGAAAAAAAAAACAAAATATTTCACGAATGAAAGTATCAAATCCATGAAGCGCCACCACTATCTGAATTTATGCAGGTGACTAAAATTTATTTGTCCATACCTACATGAAAATAACTTAGTCGATATGTGTCGGTAAGGAGGGCAGGGCAGTCTCAATGACACCGCAGCTGGTCAGCTGACTCGCTATCAGTTTATATCACCATAGGCAACGCTTAATTATCTCAATCGAGATAAATAGTGTTAGTTAATTATAGCCTATTTTAACTAACAAGTTACATGTTATAGCTAAATAAAATTGTATAGCTACATAATTTAACTCGATTATTTTTGTATTAATGGTTTGCTAATATATAGAGTGGGTATGATATGGGGATATATGGGTGAAATATTGGGTTATGTTTTTCATCGTCACTATCATCTCAGTACTATTAAGCTTGTACCGCCTCCACAATTGTTTTTTTTTAGCCAACGGTGGCAAACGAGCAAACAGTATACCTGATGGTTGAAGTTTTCTGCCGCTCATGGACCTTTACAAGACCGCTGCCTACCACAAACAAAGTGAAGGAGTGTGAATGCATGCAATGAGGTTCGGTGATACTAAAGGCATCACTAAAACCCTCCACACGCAAACACCCTCAGAAAATTGGGCTTACGGCTCTCTCGCCGATCGAAGCGCAGTAACAAATTGCTACTCGGACGAATGAAAATTGGTTTACTCTACCACGCTTCTCAGACGGATTGGTATAATTTTATTATTATATCCCTTCTCTTGAATATAGTCTACCTGCTTATGTTAATATTTGAGGCTTCTTTTACGGCACCCATGAGCAGAAAGTGGGTGGTAAAATATACTTTTATTCCATTATCATAATGGAAAGAACGGTGTTATAAAAGTGAAATATTAAGATATATTTTTAATCAGCAGCATCTTACAGCAGCTACAGCAGCTACATACAGTCCCACGGCTAGGCTTAAGCGTCGTTCATAGTTTACGAGGTATTGAACCCCCTGCCGTCAGGTATTTTCGTATACGATCTTATTTCGAGTTTGCCGTCTCTTGCAGTGATAATAACTGTTTGCTTCTTGGGTCGTTTTTAGTCGCCTACAATGAAGGAGAGTGGTGACCATTGTATTTCTACTTCGCCACCACAATAACAAAAAATATATTTAATAAGTTATGGTCAATAATATTTCGTTAATTTTTTACGAATTTTTTTTGAAGACGGAGACTTCAATAAGTAAGTTTGAATATTATCAGGTATTTTCACTAGCATTATAAATTTGTAAGGTTTGATGTTTGTGAATTGTTGTAAATTAGTAGAAAATAAAATTGAGTTAAATTTGCCGCGTAGTGACGGAATAGGAATACAATTTACCACTCCCTTTTTTACCTGTGGGTGTTGTATAAGACGACTAAGGGACATAATATGCATACCACAACTAAAAATCTCAAAATAAATCCCTTTACCAACCCGTCTGACCAACGTGTTATGAAAGAAAAAGCATTTATTCGGCAGAAGACAAGTTAAATAAGTAAATCAACATCCCTCCTATTATGGAAGAGGCTCGAGCCTGTGGGACGAATATGAGCCTTAACTAGAGACATGGAGTCTCACAGGCCTCGCGCGTGTTCCGACTTCTTTAAATTGGCAACTTCTTTCCGCTTGCCACGACTCGGCGTCACAGTAGCTCCTGTTTTCCTACTAAATAGACCATGGAAGGACCTCCTTATATACCTATATATGTTATCAGCCTTTTGAAAAGTGAGATTTTGCCCCTTGTGCAAAATGACGAGTAATTTATGCTGAATTGAATCATTGTCAAAATTATTATTTTTTGGTTTTGAAAGTGATTATTTTATTTGCTGTCTATCTGGATTAGAATTTAAATAAAAAATGACTTCATCGTTTTCCTTTCATAAGGTCAACTAATCGTAAAATACGGATCTCATACCAACTGAGGTTGAAAAATACCACTAATTGTAAATATTTAGTTTCTTTGATATTTTATGAAAAAAAAAATTTTATTTACTAATGCCTTTTCCATTACATGGCGATGAATTTAAAAGTAGTAAGCCTGTGAGACGTCATGTCATTTATAGTGTTATGAATTTTCACGTCACCAGTTAAGAAATAATGATGATGATGAATATAACTAGAATATGTTTCTTTATTCTTGTACTTTTTAATTTGGGCTAACTAATAAACGGTAGTGATGAAGGATATTAAACAGTAGCCTGAGAAAGTATATACCTACTTCTATTGGGGAAGGAGTATCTAAACAAACTATAAGTATTAGTGATATTGCTATTAGTAAATTATTATCTTATTGCTTAAAAATCTCTCAGAAATCTATTACTTATTAGTTTAAAACATTAAAAATACTAAAGGAAATGTTTTAGAAATATTTCTGTTCGTATTATTGTATTACGAGGAAATGCATAAAATTAAATTATAATAATTATGTATCATACCGGAATGAATGATATTAATTAACAAATTTAAAATTAGATCATTCTAGAAACTTGTTTTGTAACTGCTAATACATTCAAGGACATCATTAAACATTATGGTGGTCGATAAAATAACGTGCTAATTATTATTACCAATTTTCTCAAGATTAATGTAGATCACTCGTTGATAAAACATATATGGACTTTTAAGCAAACAAGGAAATTAAAATATTTGCCCATTTTAATTACCATTATTGGCTGTACAATGTAGATATTCTGGTTTGATTTTCAAATGATAAGCCTTATTATACAAGTCCTGATCCAATTTCATAATTATTTTTTAAGCATGCATATAATGAATGCTAATTTCAATAGACTATCATATAAGAGACGAGAAGTTCTGCGATTCTAGAAATTTCTAAATGAAATAACAATTTTTTATGTTTTTAATGCATTTTAAATTTGTGTTTTTTTTTGTAATTTTGTTTCGGAGTTCCATCCATCCATCTATCACCCTATTGACGTCCACAGTTAGATATAGGCTTCCCCACGAGAATGCCACTCAAAACGATCCTGTGCCACTTGCATCCAATGTTTTCCCGCGACTTTCAACATGTCGTTAGTCCACCTAGAAGGGGTCGTCCTACGCTGGGTCAACCGGATCGCGATCGGGGATTATCACTCTATATCTTCGCAATCCCTGCCGGCATATTGTTTTAGAATTCACGTTAGAATAAAATAAAATGGTTAAAATATTTTTATCTCTTTGAATATCATGCGTTCGATGTAGTAATGCATTTCTGGCATCGATGCTGTTTCTACCTGATATCACTGCAAGCGTATGCCACTATACAATTTGATTGATTACAATAGCAACACCAAAGAGAAAACATATTTATATATCATACCATATACGTCCCACTGCTGGGCTCGAGCCTCCTCCATAATGGGAGAGAAAGCGACCTATTATACTAAGTTGGTGGGACATGTTGGTATAGAGTTTTATTTCGAGTTTATCCTTCTCTTGCTACTGATGTTATACATATAAATTTATCACTTAGTCGTCTTTTATGACACGTGTACGATAGGGATTTATGAATTGTATTGTCTTTTTAAACGGTTTTATTGAGCTTCCCCGTTTGTTTATTTTTTTCTTTGTTCAGTCAAATTTAGTAATTGAAATTTCACCATCTTCCTGTCAACCGATTGATCTGAAATTTGGTATACGCCTTTGGTTTTGGTGACAATACAATTATGTATAATCAATATTTTTGTAAATTCAAGATGGCCGCCGTTACAAAATGGCGGATAACCTTTTTTTTTCAATCCCATCAATATGGATATCAAATAAAAGGGCTTGACAAGTAGAATACAATGCACTATACAAATTCAAAATCTAAGATGGGCGTCACTACAAAATAGCGGGCAACCTTTTTGTTTTTCAATCCCATTAATATGGGTATTAAATGAAAGGTCTTGACAAGTAGAATACAGTGCTCTATACAAAACCAATATAATAACTAAAAACTTCAAAATAAAAAAAGGAAAAATTATTTTTAAAATAAATGGTTTTATTTTAACGGTTTATTTAAAATCGTGGGGCATGGCAAATCGTCGATTAAAATGTTTGTTTTGTAGTGTCCCACGATTTTATTTTTACTGTTTCTTTACAATAAAACCGTTTAATTTAAAAAGATATTTTTTCTTTTTTGTATATGTATAAATCTTCTGTTCGTGTTTTTGTAATGGAACTTCTTATAAACGGCAGCACCGATTTTGATGAAATTTTTTGTGTTCAAGTGGATTGCAAAATGGTTTAGAATCATATGTGGACCCGGCAGGTGGCGCTGCGATCTAATTCAAAGAGAATTCCTTTTTATTTGAATATAACAGTATCTGTTGGGTCAACTAGTAAAATTTTAATTAATATTTTTATATTTATATTTCAGTCACAGTCTGACAAGTACTGTGTATGCCCGAATAGAGATGGTTGGATTGTCTAGATCTGAATAAGATTGTAAAATCAGTGAGTGCAGATGTGACGGCTGACAGAGATCAATGGCAGATTGTGCCAGGGCAGGCAAATGATGATGATGTAAAATAGACAATTAATACGTTTTTAATATTGAATTTTCCGTGTAGTGACAGTAAGAAGACAATTCACCACCCGCTTTCTTGCCTGTGTATGTCGTATAAGACTAAGGAATATAATATGGATATAAGATCCATGCAAGAGAGGGAAAGGAAAGGAAACTTGAAATTAAACACTATATTCCAACACGTCTGCCCAGCGTGGTATTGTAGGTCACTTTTCCTCCAATGTGGAGGAGATTCGAGCCCAGGAGTGGACGTTATATGAGCGGTGCATTCCAAAAATCACAGACGGCGAATCTACCCTTTTACTAGGCGCCATGGCTTGAATATTCTTAGGCGAATATAACTATATTGGGACGCGGTCGCAGCCTTCTGCGCACAGTGATCTCGCAGAAGGAGGCGGCGGATCGTCTGCGCGAGGAACGCAGCCTCGATGAGGAGATCCGCCGCCGGCGACTGGGACGGCGTAGGCGCAACTATCTGCGCCTCATGCCGCCCTAGCCGAGGCTGCGGGTGACGTGACCGGGGATTAGTCCGTCACCCGCCGAGAGGCCGACCGCGTGAGGAAAGACCGACGTCCTCCCCGAGGGGGGGACGTCGGTCGATGGGAGGGTACCCCACGTAGAGGGTATTCCGTCGGGCCGACCACTGACGTCAAGTAAACCTGCTCCGGTGGTCGGCCCAATGACGAAGGCGAGGTGGTTTTCGGGTGGGTTGCGGGAGTTGCGTGTTTAAGCCCCTCTGTCGCTCCCGACGGAGTGGTGAGGAGGCGCGTCGACCGCAGCCCACCCACAAAAAAAAAAAAGGTGAATATAACTATTAATTAATGCCTTACAATAATGTAACTTTGACGTTTCCAGTGCATTGATTTGATTTGTTATAAAAGAACGTGAATGTGAATTAAATTTATGTTATCACTTTCAATAAATAATTGAAGGTCCACCAGGTTTAGTACGTAGTGACAAACTATGAGGTACAAGTGTCTTTTGTTGCGTTACAGTAATATATAAAGAGCGAGGTTCTTGCAATATCTAGTCTTGGTTACGTAAATAAAAAACTACACGTCTCATATTTAATGATCACAATTTGTCGTTATGTATAGACTTAGCTTAAGTTCATAGCGTGGTATTAAATTTTGACGCTTACGCCAAATTTTGAGTATTCAAAGGTTTCTGCCTAAACACCCACTCTTTTCATCTATTAGTATATCGTTGTCTGCTCTTGGATATAGGCTCCTCAAGTTGGGATATAGGAACGAGTACAATTACCACGCTTGGTTGGAGTTATTGCAATTACAGCTAATGCTATAAGTTTCCCAGGAGAGTTTTGGCCGATATTCCCCCGTGGGACCTAAAAGCCTGAATACTTGCCGGGTTATACCAGCAAGTGTAGAAGACGCGAGCCGAAGGCAGCA
This sequence comes from Lymantria dispar, assembly GCA_032191425.1. Lineage (NCBI taxonomy): Eukaryota > Metazoa > Arthropoda > Insecta > Lepidoptera > Erebidae > Lymantria > Lymantria dispar. The sequence continues at coordinate 24,915,711 of CM063457.1, forward strand.
TCGTCTCGATTAGGAAGATTGCCGCCGTGATCTCGTCGCAATCATCGGTGCCGACCTGAAGCTGCCGACCATCGCTAGGGGCTCGCCAGCGTCAGGAACTGAGACGCCGTCATGGTCTTCTGCAAGACTGTCATCTCGCGGAAGGAAGCAAGCGGCGGACTGTGCGCGTGAGGAACGCCTCCACGCGGAAACGGTCCTCCGCCGACTGGGGCGGTGCAGTTGCGAGTACCTGCGTCTGATGCCTCCCTAGCAGAGGCTGCGAGTGACCGAACTGGGGATTTAGTTCGTCACCCGCGGAGAAGCTGACCTCACGACGGCGACAAATGTTCTGGGAAGGGGACGTCGATGGAAGAGGGTGCTCCCTCGAGATATTACGTCAGGACGACCACTGAAGTCAAGGAACTCTGCACCGATGGTCGGCCCAACGACGAAGGCGATGTGCTATCGGGTGGGTTACGGGGCTACGTACCGCACCTCTAGCGCCCTGGACGAAGCCGGACTGCGGGTGCGCTGATCGTAGTCCTTCAAAAAAAAACGTTTGTTTATTTTTATTAAACTTTATCAGCATTATAAGTACAATTACTGGAATAAATTTTAATATCATCGTCGTCTTCTTATCAGGTCATACATGCCCCACTCAACGTTTAACGTACAGCTGCGGGCCGGTCTATCCGGGGTAGTACCACACTCTCGTAGAAAATCGATGTCCGAGTAGTAGCAATTTATTACTGCGCTTCATTTGGTGTGCGAGAGAGCCGGAAGCCCAACTTTCTGAGGGTATTTTCGTGTTGCGGTTTTAGTGATGCCTTTAGTATCACCGAAACTCTTTGCACGTATTCAAACTCCCTGCACCTTCTTCGCGGTAGGCAGCGGCCTTGCAAAGGTCCATGAGAGACAGCCACACTTACCATCAGGCATACTGTTTGCTAGTTTGCCACTGTCTGCCAAAAAAAAATATTCTTGTCATAAAACTTAGTCGTAGCGTAATAAAATAATTTGTTCTATCTTCCTCCCTCAACTCACGGCTCATATTTGTCCCACTGCTGGGATCAAGTTTCCTCCACAATAGGAGAATAATTGACCTACTATACCACGCTGGTCAAGCGGATCGACAATTTTTTTTATTGGGTGGGCTATGTTCAGCATCCACGCCGTCCGTTTTGTCCGGGGTTACGAAAGACCGAAGCGCGGTGTTATAACCCACCATATTCCCTCCCCTTCGCCATTGGGCCGACCACTAGTCGAGTTCGTGGCTACCGTGGTACTGTCTGTCAGGCAAGCTGGCATTGGGAATTATTTCGAGTTTTACTTCTCTTGTATAGATTTTATCTGCTTAGGTATTTAATGCCTTAGTCGTCTTTTAAAACACCCACGAACACCTAATAGGTGCTGAATTGAATTCTTATTCTGTCACAGAAAATCTAAGTATAATATTAACTCCTGAACTTATAAGTAGAACAAACTTAATTGTCTATGGCCTTGTAAGTATTATGAGTAATGAGACTAGTGCAATGCCAATAATATAAACGACCTACTTTAAAGATACTTATTAGGTATGAGTATATTTTTGCTTGAACTATGATTAGGGATGCAAACGATACATCGATGATTCAATAAAAAAACATCGATGCTTGCCATCAATGTTCACCATTGTAAAACATCGATGTATCGATGTTATTTTATACGATGTTTAGACATCGATGTTTTGTTTACGTGATTTAAAATGCATGGTACTTTTAGCACAGCCTGCATAACAGTTTAGGTACTCTGTTTCTAAATAACTAAAAAAAATCTCATCACGTCCTGCAAATATTGGTGCTTCATGTAAGAAACATGCTTGCTTGATATTGATTATAAGTTATTACTCTTAGAATTTAACTAAAAAAAATCTCATCGCAATTCCGCAAGGCAAGTATCTGATACTTTATAGATCTCTAAATAAAACACCAATGCTTCGATACATGGATGGTTTTTAGGGCGCGACATCGATGTATCGATACATCGATGTTCTGGGTTTCGACATTTGCATCCCTAACTATGATTCACTAGTAGTTGAGTCTGAGATATAAGTAAGTGTCAAAATCAATGTTTTGATTAATAAAATATAATAGATGCTTACCTCAGCTCATCCGTCCTCATATACAACCTCGAGCCTCTCCGTAACAATCACCTCTGATGGTTGGGCATAATGTGTCCAGACTATACATCCTGTTATAAAAATATTTTTAGTATATCATCATCATTATTACAGCTCATATAATTATCATCTCATTGTCTCATCCCAAACACGTCCCATTGTCTGTCTAGCTCGGTAGAGTAGGTCAATTTCTCTCTCAATGTGGAGGAAGCTGGAGTCAAGTAGTGGAACGTATATGACCTGTGATGATAATGATGATACATTAAAAATATTTTTATGATTTGCTATACAGTCTGTCGTGTGGTGACGGAGTAAGAATATAATTCACCACCCCCTCTCTTACCCGTGGGTGTCGTATAATATGACTAACGGATATAATATGCATATAATAACTATACAAGAGTTGGAAAGACTCGAAACAAATCCCTATGCTAACATGTCTGCGCGACGGCGACCGACGTCCCAGGACGTCGAGAGGTGAGGTTACCCGAAAGGGTATTCCGTCGGGCCGACCACTGACGACAAGTAACATCTGCTCCGGTGGTCGGCCCAACAACGAGGTGACATGGGTACGGGTGGGTTATGGGCCCGCGCGCCGTCCTTTCATCGCCCTGGACGGTCTGGATGACGCGTGCGCTTACCATAGCCAACCCAGAAAAAAAAATGCTAACATGTCTGACTAGCATAGTATAGTAGGTCGATTGCCCTCTCATAGTGGAGAAGGCCCGAATCCAACAGTGGGAGGTCTATGGACTGAGATGGTGATGATGAGATGACTTCATCTATAAGAGTGATCGAGGCCACGGGTGACGTGACCAGGGAATTATTCCGTCACCAGCTGAGAGGCCGACCGCGTGAGGAAAGACCGACGTCCTCCCGAGGGGGGGGTGACGTCGGTCGATGGGAGGGTACCCCAAATAGGGGGTATTCCGTCGGGCCGACCACTGATGTTAAGTCACCCTGCTCTGGTGGTCGGCTCAACGACGAAGGCGACGTGCATTGTGGGTAGGTTGCGGGAGTGCGTACTTACGCCACTCTGTCGCCCCGGACGGAGTGGTGCGAGGAGCGCGCCGACCACAACCCATCCCCCCCAAAAAAAAAAAAGCGTGATATTTCATGCTTAGTTATCATTTTTACAATAATCAATATCTTTCTATATTACTTTGTTATATCACTAATAAAAAAGAACTTAAAATTCTATTGCTAAAAATAATGGGTAAATCTTTAAAAATAGCATAAAATTGCTAATTAATGTTTATGAGCTCGAAATGCCAAATATCGAAATGTCACTAAAAATGATAATCAAACCAAATGATACATATATTAATTCAGAAATTCAACAAATGATGTAAAATATCTTATTCAAATTTATAGGATCCATAAATTTAGCATTAGGTAAAAACAAGACACTGTTAATATTAACAATTGTTAGCATACAAAACTAATTCATTACTTCCGTTATATCTGGTTTTATGAATTTTTATTTCTATTAGCAAATTAATATTCAAACTGACAATATAATTTTATCCATGTGATCATACTTTAAAAATAAAACACCTCTCCTTTCTTTTGTTAATAATTGACCACCATCCATTATTTTCCTATCATCTCGGCCTACGTAAGTGCCACTGTTGAGCTTGGACCTCCTCCACAAAGGGACCAAATGACCTACAATACCGCGCTGGTCAGACGTCTTGATATAGGCTGTAAATAATACTAACTTACGGATAATATCGTGTTTCGTGTGGTGACAGATTAAGAATACAAAATCACCACTCTCCCTATCTCGCCCGTGGATGTTGTAAAAGACGATTAAGGGATATAATACGCATATAACATATATGCAAGAGAAGGAAAACTCGAAACTAAATCCTATACCAACCTGTCTGACCAGCGTGGTATAATATGGTAAATTCTCGCCTTTCGTGGAGGAGGCTCGAGCCCAATAGCGGGACGTATATGAGCTGAAATGATGGTGAATGATGATCGTGTTTACATTTGATTAGTAGGACCAGTCCGCCTATGAAGTCGGTAAAGTGTTCGAAACATCGGGCAATCAAAAATCAATTACAAACTCAATAAAAGCCGTAAAATAGTTTTATTTACAATGTATAAAACTCACGTAAACATCAAAAATCATTGTGTTCATTTAGAGTTTAATGTTGAGTTTTCCTTGTCTTGCATATCTGCATATCATATCCCTCAGTCGTCTTTTACGAGACCTACAGGTAGGAAAGGGAATGGTGAGTCTTACTCCTTTACCACACTGAGATGGTGGATGTTAAAATGATAGTAGATGGTCTCCTAGTAGATGCTAAAACTTGCTGAGACAGGAGAATAGTTTACTTTTCTTTTTAATCGCGCTGTGTTATTCACATTGAGTTACAAAGGTAGGTATTTTCGCAATATCCCATGCCAATAACAGACAAGAGAAGTGTGGAGAACTTGCAGATCAACTGCGCAATTGAAGTGTCCAATAAAACCACAGAAAGATCTTCGAATGACATTTAATCCCCAAAAGTCATCGCCTAGTCATCTGGCTAAAAAAGTCATAACACAAACTGCCGCCTATTCGTCTACTAAGCATGGCGCTAATCGCCACTATATGTCCTATTTACAAGGAAATACATATATTTAACAATCGAATTTGATAGACTTATGTATGGAGGAATGGAAGTCAATGTAGACCTTGATTGATGACTTTGATATTGTATAGTTATATAGTAGGTATATTTCTTAAAAAGAGGCTATAAAGCGGGATGGTAATAATAGATGGAAATGATGATCTATATAGATATTTTACAAGAAGAACGTAAGTTATTTGTGACAGAAATCAAGCGATCTGTAGGGGATGCCCTGATCTAAGGATGCTTAGATCCACCAGGCTAGCCACTATCGGTTAGTCTGGCACTGGTTAGTCTAAAGGCTATGAAAAAGGGACAAAGTTATAAAGTCCCACGTCGTCCTTCCGTCGTCAGCGGATGGATTGAAATGGGTGTGTTCTGATCATAGTCTGCGACAAAAAAGGGCAGCCTGAGATTATTTTCGGGGTTGTAGTTAGGGTTTCTGAAAGATGGAGCTGGTAAAGTTCTAATAAAAGATGAGGAAATAAAGCAGCGTTGGAAGGAATATTTTGAAAGACTAATGAATGAAGAGAATATAATATATTCTCTTCATTCATATTATGGAGTGGCGAGTTAAAAGATGTGCCTGAGAACGTCGGCCTAGTAAGAGAAATTACAATAGATGAGGTAAGAAAAGCAGTGAAAAGCATGAAAAATGGAAAGTCTGTAGGGCCGGACGGTATACCAGTAGAAGTATGGAAAGTTTTGGGTGAGGATGTATATATGTGGCTGACTCTGTTCTTCAATAAGTTGCTGCAGGATGAAGAAATTACCAGTGAATGGTGCACTAGTGCCCATTTTTTAAAATAAGGGTGATGTTCAAGACTGCGGCAGTTATCGGGGAATAAAGCTCATATCACATAGTATGAAAGTGTGGGAAAAAGTGTTTGAGAAGAGATTGCGAGAAGAAAGAGAAGAAAGCGAGATCACCCGAAACCAGTTCGATTTTGTGTCGGACCGCGGGACAACGGATGCCATATTTGCTGCCGACTGCCGAAAATTTTAATTGTTGAAGAGCATAAGTCTTCAACCGGGGGAGGATGTTCAAGCACCGATCTAAATTTCTTCCACAATAATGATTAAGCGCCAATCTAAATTGCTTCCATACATAAGTTTATGTTTTGCACTACTTTTTCATAAGGCGTCTTATAAGTGTAAGGTAGACGTAATATTTCAATATAAAAATTATAATCACTCTTTCTTCATCGCTGCTACATGTAACTAGTTCTATCAATTCAATACACGTAATAATCAAAATATCATAGTTTCACTATAGAAATTCCTTACTTGTGCCTAAATAAGTAATTTTGGCGACCGTGACAGGACGATTTCAAGAATTTACAGTTGGTAAATACTAGAAGAATTGCGTCATACAATTTAACTATACAAAGGGTTACCGCAGTACTGGAATTGGAGGTTATTCTCTATTGAAGATAAGGATAGCTTTTCTGGCTAGCGAATCAGCCAAAGATCGCATCGGAACATCATCATTCTTCAACCTCAGTAGCAAGTTAAGTGCCATCCATTTTTCCACTATATTACCACAATTATACCATATTTCCAAATTCCATACCTATTTATCCATTCTAATTTACGCCTATTATAGTAACTAACCTCTATTTGTGCTATTTTCCTTAATTTTATAGGTTTTATTCCTGCCGAATAAGTTAAAGATCAACGATTACCTACATCTACCTCATATAAAATCTATTCGATTTATCTATTTTCTACAGTTTAGAGAATTTTATGCTAGTTAATTTCCTTCTAGGTTTATGTACAATAAACAAAGTTCAAAATAATTATTTCACGTCATTTAAATCGATTTGCCGAACGTTTTCAGGAGGCAATCCGGGTATTATTTTCATTGATTGGTGACTGCCCAGCTACACCAGCTTTGCTTGCAGCTGAGACCAGCTTCCTAGAAGATGCCGATAAGAGGTTTAACGTGAGAATTGTATGTTTTTTATTCCTTTTCTTACTTATTTTAACTTTTTCGAATTTTATTAGTACCTACCTACATAGGTAACTTTGAAAATTTCATAGATCCTTACATAAAGTTATATATTATTCGTGATGGCCAATGATAGTGAGAAATCAGTTTCTTTATCATCCCTACGCGAATTACTCGCAAAACGCACCTCCATTAAAGGACAAATCACTAAGTTTCAAAATTATTTAGATAAAATATGTAAGGTATCTGAACTTTCTAATATAGAACTTGCCGAATTAGATCTAAAATTGGATAAATTTCAAGAATTATCGACAAGGTTTGACGATATTCAGACAGAGATTGAGGTTCTAAACGCTTCAAACATGGAGTCGGAGCTTGATGAACGAGAACGCAATGAACAATTAATTGTACAGTATAGAGCTGTAGCTAAGACTGAATTGCTAAAATACAGCAATGAGGACGATATTAAGTGTCGTCTGTCTATAATAATTAATACGAACTCTGATCATCAAAATTTGCGACTACGTAAAAATCACATTACTACATTTGACGGTTCACATTTCCGTTGGTTAGATTTTAGATATACTTACGTCAGCTTGGTTCACAAAATGAGCACATTCAAAACATATATAAATTGCATTATTTAGTTTCATATTTAGAAGGAGCTTGTGCTGTGTGGTAGCGGCTTCGAATACTACCAACCCTTGCTTTGCTCGTGGGTGTCATAAAAGACAACTAAGAGCCCTAGATTGACCCGGACCAACTCCATCTGGTACCATTTGGGTCAACAATTACATTCCCAAGGAGGGTTGACGTCAGGCAGGCGGCCGGTCATAAAAGTCATTGCCGAAACTTTTTGCAATATGTCAAAACAGATGACATATTGCGTCGACCCCAAGTAATTGGGATAAGAGCAAGATGATGGTTTCATATTTAGAAGGAGATGCTGCACGTGTACCTAATATCTAATCTTGAAGTATATTCTTATTCGTATTTCAATTATGGTGTAGTATCAAATAATTTCCGTGTGGTGACGGAGCAAGAATACAATTCACCATTCCCTCTCTTACCCGTGGGTCTCATAAAAGACTATTAAGGGATATGCTAAGGGATATGATATTAAGGGATGCACATGGCATCTATGCAAGAGAAGGAAACTCGAAACAAAACCCCATGCCAATATGTCTGACCAGCATGATATAATAAGGTCAATTTCAACATCAAATGAAATAACGTTTTTTTACATACCACAATTCAATTAACTAACGGCAGATTCTGCGCCAGGTTGCCACTAAAGGCATCCCCAGACTGTCTTGGTAATTCATAAATTCTGGGAACTTGAGAGTCTTCCCCAAAGCGAAGTCCTCAGTCTCAACGATAAAAACAATAATACAAAATAACTTTCTTGTCGACGATGTCATCATAAGCTCAGACAGTGAAAGTCAATTCTAACATTTTCTAAATACATAACACTATTCAATTAACTAACGGCAGATTCTGCGCCAGGTTGCCACTGAAGGCATCCCCAGACTGTCTTGGTAATTCATAAATTCTGGGAACTTGAGAGTCTTCCCCAAAGCGAAGTCCTCAGTCTCAACGATAAAAACAATAATACAAAATAACTTTCTTGTCGACGATGTCGTCATAGGCTCAGGCAGTGAAAGTCAATTCTAACATTTTCTAAATACATCATCATTCATCATCATTTCAGCCCATATACGTCCCACTGTTGGGCTCGGGCCTCCTCCATAACGGAAGGGTAATTGACCTACTATACCACGCTGGTCAGACGTGTTGGTATAGGGTTTTATTTCGAGTTTGCCTTCTCTCGCATAGATGTTATATGCGTTTTATCTCCCTTAGTCGTCTCGTACGATCACCCACGGGTAAGATAGGGGGTGGTGAATTGTATTCTTACTCCGTCACCACACGGAATACATAACACTATTCAATTAACTAACGGCAGATTCTGCGCCAGGTTGCTACTGAAGGCATCCCCAGACTGTCTTGGTAATTCATAAATTCTGGGAACTTGAGAGTCTTCCCCAAAGCGAAGTCCTCAGTCTCAACGATAAAAACAATAATACAATATGACTTTCTTGTCGACGATGTCATCACAGGCTCAGACAGTGAAAGTCAATTAATTTACATTCAAGATACACTTACTTCTATTCTAAATAGTGCATGCTTTCCATTACGAAAATTCAAAACTAATTTACCTGAACTATATCATAATATTGAAACTAATTCAAATGAAAACTTACCTTCAGTGAATCCACAAGTACTCTCGGCCTCGGTTGGGATCCAAAGGAAAACAAATTCCATATACCTGTAAAAATAAACCCTACAAATTTAGATAATTTAATTACCAAAAGATTTATAACATCACAGTCTTTTCGAATTTTTGATCCACTATGTTTATTAAGTCCATGCATTATACAAACAAAAATACTAATACAAAAATTGTGGATCAAAGGCATTGACTGGGATCATCCTGTGCCTGATGAATTAAAAGAAAATTGGTTCGAAATTACTGAAAACTTACCTTTGCTTGCAGATCTTCATATTTCACGTAAAGTGCTATGTGATTCACCAAAATTCGTTGAAATCCACTCGTTTAGTGATGCTACCCAAGTTGCTTATGGGGCGTGTATCTACATGAGGTCGCTATACGAGAATAACGAGATAACAGTAAGGCTCCAAGTCTAAGTCAAGTATTATGCTCCAAGTCTAAGGATGCTCCTTTAAAACCGACCACAATACCTCGACTTGAGCTTTGTGCAGCTTTATTGGCGTCAAATTTATGTAAGTCTGTTATTGATTCTTTTAGACTCACTCCTACAAACATCATTCACTGGTGTGACTCTAATGTCGTTCTATGCTGGATCAATAGTGACCCAGGCAAGCTAAAAACTTTCGTTGCAAATAGAATTGCCGAAATTTTGGATCTTACCAATGCTAATGCGTGGCATTATTTTCGTAGCAACGCTAATCCTGCAGATTTAATTTCTAGAGGCTTAAACGCTTGCCAGCTACGAGATAACACTATATGGTGGCAAGGTCCCTCATACCTATATAAAAACGAATCTCAATGGCCTAAATTACATCAAAACCTTAATGTCGATTTACCAGAAACCAAAGTTCATTATATTAATATACCTTAATCAACGTTTGATTTTCAAAGGTTTTCAACTTTTACAAAATTACAAAGAGTATTCGCATACATTTTACGATTTTTACATAATTCTAAGCGATCAAATAAGGCTAATAAACTACATGATTTTTTATCAACTTATGAACTAAATAAATCCTTTAATTTTATTTGTTGTGTTGAATATAAAAAAATGATTTCCAACACACCATTGCCATCGAAATCAAAATTACTAAATTTATCTCCATTTTTTGACACCACTACCGAGTTAATTAGAGTAGGGGGGAGATTAGATAATTTAAATTATTCCTTTCATAAAAAACATCCCATTCTTTTAGATTCTGCTCACCATGTGACGAAACTTTATTTTATCCGCGAACACTTAAGACTTTTTCATGCGGGTCCGCAGCTATTACTGTCTGCTGTTAGGGAATCCGTGTGGCCTATTAATGGTAGAAAGTTGGCTAGACAATGTGTTACCTGTGTACGTATACGTGGTGAAACTTTAAAACCTAAAATGGGTAACTTGCCTGCTGGTCGCATTTCCATTGATTTTCCATTTAAATCAGTTGGTGTCGACTATGCCGGCCCATTCTTTATAAGAAAGGACGCGGAGCTAAGTTATCGAAATGTTACTTATGTGTGAAAAATATCGTGGTGCACATAAAAACTTGCACATGGTATTCGTTGACCTCGAGAAGGCCTATGACAGAATACCGAGAACAGTTTTGTGGTGGGTACTGAAAGAGTAAAGTGTGCCTGTGAAGTATATTAGGTTAATCTGTGCCATGTACCAACAATCTAGGTCGTACGCAAAATCAGTGGCTGGACACTCCGACGGGTTCAGTGTGGGAGTGGGTCTGTACCAAGGGTCGGCGCTAAGTCCTTACCTCTTCCTGTTGATAATGGATGCATTAACATCGGAGATACAGGAAGAGGCACCCTGGTGCATGCTATTCGCTGATGACATTGTCCTCGTCGGGGAGGAGGGCCTTGAGGTACAGAGCATGTTGGAAAAGTGGCGCTGTAAATTGGAGAATGTTGGCTTGAAAATTAGCAGACCTAAAACAGAATACATATTACGCTTTCGGCGGTCTCCCCAATTTTACACCCATACCCTTAAATGGAGTACCTATAGCAGTATGATCGGATTTTCGTTACCTAGGTTCTCTTATCCAAAGCAATGGTGACCTAGATCGTGCGGTGAAGCACAGAATCGATGTGGGATGGATGAAGTGGCGGCAGGTCACGGGTACAACATGCGACCCCAGAGTACCCCTCAAATTAAAGGGTAAAATTTATAAAACCCTAATAAGACCTGCCGTACTGTATGGATCAACATGTTGGGCGACAAAAGCGACGGATGAGAGGCGACTGCACGCAGCGGAGATGCGAATGTTGAGATGGATGTGTGGTGTGACAAGAATGGATAAAGTGAGGAATGAGCACATTAGAGGAAGTTTGAAAGTTGCGCCAGTGACGGAAAGGTTAAAGAGTGAACGGCTGACATGGTATGGACATGCGATGAGGCGGGATGAATGTTGAAGGCTTTAGGGGTAAAGAAGACCGAGGAAAAGATGGATGGACTGCGTGAGGCATGACATGGATAGCCTGGGAGTGACTGCAGAGATGACGTCTGATAGGACCGTATGGAAGAAGATGACATATTGCGTCGATCCCAAGTAATTGGGATAAGAGCAACATGATGATGATGATGTAGTTAGGGTTTCTGAAAAATATTAAAATCAAAAAGTTATTAAAATTATTTGCAAATAATTTTAATACTTTACTTCGGCTTTAACAATGAATTTATGGACTACTCATACTACCTAATATTTTTTTGTAATTATACAGCTGTACTTTATTGTAATGTACTCCAGTTTCATCCAATTGTCAATTTATTCCATGTAGTGATGGAGTAAGAATACACGACGATGGATGATGACCTATGGATATCATAAACGACGACTAAGGTATATAATGCGCATAGATTTTTAAGCACGACAAGAAAAACTCGACATAAAATCCTGATCCGTCTGACTAGCGTGGTATAGTCGGTCAACATCCCATTAATTATGGAAGAGGTTAGAGCCCAACGCTGGGACGTATATGAAATTATAAGATGATCAACTTATTTAAGTCCATTTGTAACATAAATTAAAAGCAAAAATCTTCTTTAAAAAAAGCTTTTATTTAAACACTAAAAAGAAGAAAATATTTTTATATTATATTTGTATTATATTATATTTGATTTGCAAGAAGAAACTAGCCGTAATTTATTTGATTTATGTAAATAATTTTTTTAGCTCGACTTGGCACGGTAGCACCCCCGCCAAGTCGAGCAAAAACGCAAAACTGCGGCCTGGGGGGCATGGCAGTGGCCCCACTAAGTCAATCAAAAACGTAAAACTGCCATAACATTCTTTTCTCGAAACAATTCAGGCTATCTGTACCCCCTATAACTTCGTTGTAAATAAAGCTAAAAGCCTGAATTTAGTAACCCAGCAGGCATTGTATACAGACGGTATATTTAAAATTTCATTCAATTTGAAGCAATAGTTTAAGAATTATAACTCAAAAAAAAGTCACAGTTTCGTAATTATGACACTCACTGACTGATTGACCAATCATCAATATTATTGAGGCACTTCTAGCAGACATAGACACTTCAAATTTAGAATACAATTAGTATTTAGTGTATAAATGAAGAAAAAGTTATAAACAATTGCGATTTTAATCCAGATTCCTAGATCCACTAACTGCGTAATTAATTTTGTAATCCCATATAGATATATAGGATTACAAAATTATACATGCAGTAAATGAATCAGTGTACCTGTGTATGCATGTATATATAACGGGATCAAAATACAATTGTCCAACTCTTGCTTGCTTGTGGGAGTCGTAAGAACCGGCTAACGGTTCACCAGGAGAGTGGGCACTAGCTTTTTCAGAAGTATAACACCTTACTGCGATCGCCAACTCGCCTGCCGAACGTGGCGATTACGGTATTATCGCCTCATATGGCGAACAGAAATGAGCCCTAATTACGACCGCTCCGCTACCCTACTGGCTCATTTTGGTGATGAGCCCAGTAGGCGTAGACCGGAGGGGTGCAAAGAAATTCCGGTATCTATCAGGATATAAATATGTTGTTCGGTGGGTGACGGGGGTGCGAGCGGAGGGCGGTGTGATCTCATTAAGGGAGCTCACCGCCTGGCGCGTCGACGCCCGCCGAGACGTCATTGCCAGTTGGGCAGTCCGGCTGGAGAGGCCTCGGTCCGGGTTGATGCAGAGGTTGGAGAGGCGGCACGGGGTGCTCTCCTTCCGACTGGTGCAGGTTTTGACGGGGCATGGGTGCTTCGCCAAATACCTGCAAGGTCGTTAGGAGGGAGAGTACACCGTCCTGCCACCACTGGGATTGCGACGAGGACACGGCGCGCCATACGCTCGAGGCCTGCGCGGCTTGGGCAATGCAGCGCTGTAAACTCGTCGCAATCATCGGTGCATACCTGACGCTGCCGGCTATCGCTAGGGCGATGGTCGACAGCGTCGGGAATTGGGACGCGGTCGCACGAGCTCCACCGCCGGCGACTGGGGCGGCGTAGGCGCAACTACCTGCGCCTCATGCCGCCCTAGGCGAGGCCGCGGGTGACGTGACCGGGGATTAGTCCGTCACCCGCCGAGAGGCCGACCGCGTGAGGAAAAACCGACGTCCTCCCCGAGAGGGGGACGTCGGTCGATGGGAGGGTACCCCAATAGGGGGTATTCCGTCGGGCTGACCACCGAAGGCGACGTGGTTTTTGGGTGGGTTGCGGGAGTTGCGTGCTTGAGCCCCTCTGTCGCCCCGGATGGAGTGGTGCGGAGGCGCGCCGACCGCAGCCCACCCACAAAAAAAAAAAAAAAAGGATATAAATATGTTCAAAGCTAACTTATAAAACAATAATCAAAGAGCACGAATAGGATAGAATAATAGGATCTGAATTTTACAGAAAAACATATTTACACAAAATAATTGTAGAGGAAATTTTCTGCAATTTATGTCTTAGGTAACCTTTTTTTCCTAAAATCAATAATTTCGGTGTACGACCGCCGTAAAGTGTAGGCCAACACACGTTTCGGCAGAAATTCTCATTTCCACCATGAGGTAGAGAAGGCGGCGCATTTTTTATCGTGGTATCCCCAGTAGGCCTAATACACATCTGACTCACTATTTCCAAATTTAGTTCAATCTAGGTCGCTTCATTGTTGTTGACAGACCAGGTGTTAGTTGTGCTTTCATCGTCTTCAGTATTAATTAAAATATCAAAGACGAAAGTTTCTTCTGTTTCCAATCCCTTTTCCTTCACTTCATTAACTTCACTATCTTGCAATATATCACCACAAATAAAACAGTTTACTTCATTAGAAGCCATGGCTTTATAAATGCAAACGACACTCTGATATGATAATTATGTATTGATGACTCAAGACTAAATATATCTATTGAGCTCCGCTAGGGTCAGTTGTTTCTTTGTAGGGAGAGGAGGGGCCTGACACAGAAGGAAAGAACGCATTCCTTTATACCTGCGGAGACAGACCATAGTCAGTCAGGTTTTCAATCTACAGTACAATATTTAACCTTCGTATAATTTTTATATTTTACAATTAACAAATATGAGTAGTTTAAAGTAAAAATTACGAGTTATTACGCGTTATTCCCGTGTGGTGACGCAGTAAGAATACAATTCACCATTCCCTATCTTGCCTGTGGATGTCGTAAAAGACGACTATATAAGGGTTACAATATGCATATAACATATATGCAAGAGAAAGAAAAGTCTAAACACAACCCTATATGAGCCTGTCTGACCAGCATTATATAGTAAGGTCAATCTCCCTTCTAATGTGGAGGAGGCTCGAGCCCAACAGTGAGAGGTATATGAGCTAAAAGGATGATAACGCGTTAGCGTTTATGTATAATGGTTTACGGCACTCGTACGCCGAGACTATTGATTATAGGAAAAAAAAATGGCTTAAATTGTAGGAAATTTTCTCTACATTTATTTTGTATAAATATGTTTGCCTGTAAAATGCGTGAGGAATAGTTATTATCAATAAACTGCTTTTAGGCGCCATTTTGCCAATATGGCGGAAAAGATACGAGGTGGCAAAGTTGAAATTCGGCAAGAGCACGTCGAGGTCTATAAAATTGCCGATTTTAAAAACTCCCGGAAAACTTTCCAGGTAACCTATATTTTTTCAACCAAATGACTGTACTATTAAGGGACCTTCTATCTTAAGTTATTACGTAATTAGCTAACCTAACTACCTCTTATAGTGACCATATCAATATTAACCCTTAACCGGGCAGAACCAAAAAGTCTGTTTTTCATGACATAAGTTTATGGTTTTGGTTTGTGTTGGATATCAGTGTATATAAAATTATATATAAGTCATTGAAACCGAAAATAATAATGTTTTTACGAATGGGAAATTATTTCCCTTTGCCTGTTCATGGACAACCAAAGTGGGAAGTAATCTCCCTTTGCCCGATTACGCCTATAAATTTAAATAGACTGTTAATTTACCCTGACTTTACTTTTGAATTAATTTTCCTCAATAAATGCGCACACAATTATTTACATAGAAGTGAAATGAGAGCGCAATTGCTTTTAGACACAAGATGACTGCTCTGGTGCCATCTTTTTGTGTTCCTTTTATAAAGACATACATTTTCAAGCGCTTTATCATTAATTACGCTTCTTTTAAAAAACATGATCTAAAACAATTGGAACCAAAATTTTAAAAATAAACTAAATAAATTTAAAATGTCAACAAAAATAAATCCCCACTTTTTATATATAGTGATGCAAAATCGAGTTCAGGAACGGTGTAACGTTGGACTTTCGGTCTCGTCACAGTATGCATTATGCTTTAGGCTGTATGCGTGCGTGTTCCCTGTGCCTGTGGCGGCGGGTGATAAAAAAAAAATGGCTGACATTTGACTTGTCAAATATGTCTTACTTTTCGATCCCACCTCGAAATGTCGGGCCGCGAATGTCAAAATGTCATGTAGCGCTTTTATATTTTTTTCATTATTTTAGTGTTTTACGGTGTTATATTGAATAATTTTGTTGATTTTTTATTTAATATAATGTTGATAGAATGCTGATATATAGTGAATATGATATAATAGCGAATTGCGTGCATTTTCACATTCTGTCAAATTTCCCAGAAGAAGCTTGATTTGGCTATCAACACCAAATCAATGCTAACGATGGACTACTTACGAATACTAAAGACGTGACTAATTAATTAATTAATTATAACTCGACATTGGCACCAATAGCTCATATTATTGTAGCTCATTGCCGTTAATCAAGAAGAAGAAGAATGTCGGGATCGTAATTATTTAAAATCTGCATTATCAGAGTGCAATCTGCGTTCCTTATACGAAAGATTGTTACTTATTTATGGAAGGGCTTATACACCTTATGGGTGAAGCCATATTTTTTAAAAAACCGGTAAGATTTTCGGTTAAATGTGATAATATCGTGGCTTGCTTAATGCCCAATTACTAAAATTTTGTTTTTCTTTTACAGCTATAGAAAGCGGTTTCTTTCTCTCTTTTTCTTATTTTGGATATTTCTTCTTTTCGTGTATTATTCCATGGATTGGTGGCTTATTTATGGATTCTTCTTTCGCCTTTATGTCGACCAACATTCATGGAGCTGCCATTTGCGATGCCGAAGTTTTAAGGAGTTAAATGCTTGCTGAAATAGACCACTTGGAAACCGTAGTTGACGCCGCATGGTATTGGTGAATTTAATTAATGGTTTTACAGCATAAAAGGTATTCAATTAAATTTGGTATTTTATCCCATATTGCAGACATGACCCTTAGTTATTTAAACTTTTATAAATTAAGTATGTATTAGATTACTTTATTAAATTTTACGTGTATCATAATTGCTCTCACAAGGAAAATAAAGTTATGGAAGGCTCATGTTGCTTTTTTCTTTAACTGTCCCCTTTGGACCCTTCCGAGGAGTTAAAGTTCAATGATTCTTGTCCGGCACTTTAGAGCTTCATCTGGCGCCCGATAAACTTACTTTAATCTACTTTATTTGGTGAAGCACTAACCTCTTGGTATGTATAATAATTTTCTAAATTTTTAAACATCTCACAAATATACCACTTCTCTTTTTTAATATTACAATTAGCTCCCGAGTAAGGGACGGTTTAAAAAATTACTTTTTCAATATTAAACAACTTCATACTTAAAATCTTTTTAATATTACAACGGATAAATGGAACTATTTTCCCACTTGCAAGAATATATTTCAAATGAATCAAAATCACACAAACACTATATTTTTGCATTGAATATCATAATAAAGTTACACAGAATATAATAAATTAGTACATAATGAATTAAATATCTACTTAGCAGAATCTTTTTTAAAGAAACTTTGCAGATTTTTACCTCCACTATGTGAAAATAGCGTAATTTTTTCAAAAGTGACATTGCCTTGATTCTTAAATTAATACTTGACATTTGAGAGGGTGGGGTCGCCAATAAATTAATTATGTAATTATCTTAGATTATATGTTTGTAAAAAATAGAACCTAATAGGTGGCCATTTCAAAAATATTTGGATATTTAGCTAGACTGAAAGTGTGGGCAAATAGTTCCCTGTGCCCGATTAAGGGTTAAAGATGTTTTATGTTTTAAATAAATAAATTGATTTGGTAATCGCACTAAACAACGTATTAAATATAATATGTATTACTTGTGAGGTACATTGTATTTTCATGTTTCGAAATTATTGCCCCGCAGGAGGCGGCAAGCGTCCCGATTCCTGAGCACTGACAATGGCCGACAGCATTAAGAATGGTCGGTAGCGTCAAGTCAACACCGATCATTGCGACGTGTTTACGACATTGCGCCACCCACATGACCCACACCTCGGGTGTGTGCTGCGCTGTAACCTCGTCGCAATTACAGTAGTGGCAGGGCGGTATACTATTCGTCTTAACGACTGTGGGCAGATACTTGGTGGAGCAACCGTGCCCCATTAAAACTTGCACTAGTCGGAAGAAAAGTACCCTGTCCTGACAGCACAACCACTCCATCAGCGCTGGCCGGAAGGTCTCAATGGTCCGAACACTGTACCAAGGCCTCTCCAGCCGGTAGTAACGTAAGGCGGACGTCGTCCCACTAGACGGGCAACTTAATGAGTGAGACTGAGCCGCCCTTTACGTCGTCGACATCCACCTATAAAATTAAAGGATCAAAAACATCTAGCTACTAAAAATCAAAAAATAAAATGATTTCCTACCTAAGACTAACTAAGCCATGGTAATTTTAAGTGCGGTTTTTATTTTACTTAAAATCATAATATTTTGTTATTATCATCCACGTGGTGATAGAGTAAGAGTATTGTCGGGCCAACCACTTACGACAAGGAATTCTGCACTGCTGGTCGGCCCAACGACGAAGGCGATGTGCTACGGGTGGGTCATGAGGATATCGTAAAAGACGACTAAAGGATAAACTTAATATAAGAAAAGCTTGAAATAAAACCACGTAACCAACACATCTGACTAACGTGGTCAATTTCCTTCCTATTATGGATAAAGCTCAAGTCTAGTAATAAGGCATATATAAGCTAAGACGATGTTGTTGAGTATGATAAATATTTATAATTAATGATTTAATGATATATTTATTTATGACAAATACAACAAATGAAAAATAAAAGTATGAAAATAATTTAAAAAAAGTGTTTGTCACAAATCAGTCTCAACTCAGCATAATGCTGGCCGCAAAATGACCAGCGCTGATCTTCCATTGTTACCGGGAGGAGACATCACGCACATGCGCTCAATTTAAAAATCTAATGACAACATTAATCAGTAAGTACAAGTAGTGCATACAGATCTGCTTAACTATACTAGCTTAATAGGCCACGAATTTAATAATATTATAATAATTTTCAAGAATATTAGTCATATGTAAATATATATCTTGCAAAATTTTATTGGCAGGCGTTATAGCGCTATTTAATTTAATATTGTTTGTATCATCTCCGATAATATAGTTGGCCAGGATCTGTAGGACATGTGGTGACGAGTATAAAGAATATAATGTGTTACGACTGTTTACTAGCTAGTTAAAGCATAATCAGGAGAATGAATAGCTTTTCATGGAAAACTATAATACCATCTGCGATCACCATTATCCTTTTCTTCAAAAGGCCTATGATAAATAGTAAATGCCGATAAAATAATGGATCAACGGATAAGGTAAGGTACAATATTAATATGCTATTATTAAAAAGGTTTGTGTGTAACGGAACCTTTAAACGTGAATTTCACCTCTTTCTAAACGTCGGATTAATTAATTACTTTAATGTTTTAAATAGTTATTATCCTTTCAGAATTTATGATTTTTTTATATCTGTGGCTATAATAATAATAATAATTCTTTACTGTACAAACTACTTGTATAAGATCACATTACAGTTAGAATATATTATGTTTGCAAATGAAGCATAATAGATAATGTTAAAATAATCCCCGAATCCTATACTAGGTTTAAGTGCCTGTGTTTTAGGAAACAGTATTCCGCCGTAACATAGGTGAACTAAAGACATTGATAACATTCATAATTTAAATCATTAAAGGAAAAATTATACAAAAGAAAACAATAATAAAAACGAAAATAACATAAAATCTAATTCTAGTAAGTTAAAATGGAATGTACGAGTAGGTGTATTGTAAGTACGTGGAAGAGATATGAATGTGCATGAAGATGTATAAGTGTATACGTGTTAAGTGATGCGTAAGTAAAAAACATAAATAAAATAATAATAGGTAATTCAGATCATTAAGGATTTATAACAAGAGCCTCGGTCTCTCGATAACCTAGTTTGTAACAGTTTTTTACATGATAGTTTTAGTTTATTATATAAATTTAGTATTTTATTAAGAGAGTTACCTATATATTTTTGCACTACTAACATAACATTGGCGTTGCGACTTTGCTGTGACTCAATAGATGTCGCTTTCGCTATTTTCTTTCGTCTATTTTCTGTTTTAAATAGTTGATCCCATTATCCGTACAGAATTTATGATTTTTTATAGCCGTGGTTAAGATTTGGCTGTGACTCAATAGATGTCGATTTCGCTATTTTCTTTCGTCTCTCTATTTTCTGTTTTAAATAGTTGATCCCATTATCCAATAGAATTTATGATTTTTTATAGTCGTGGCTGAGATTTTACCATAACTCAATAGATGTCGCTTTCTTGATTTTCTGTATTCTACAAAATCGTGTTTTATTTCCTTTACTACCTATTTTATAGCGAATAAAAACCTTAACGTCATCTGGTACGTTTTGTGACATTAATAAATTTCTTCCATAAGAAAGAAGCTCGTTTTTAATGTTATGCGTTGTCGATTTTGAAAGAAATTTTACATGTGGTAGCGGAGTAAGCATACTATTCGTCTAACTTACCTATGGCTATCGTAAAAGACGACTAAGGAATATGATACGCATATAATATCCATGCAAAAGAGAGAAAATTCGAAGAACCCCTTTACGAACCCGTCTGTCCAGCGTGGTATAGGTCAATTTCATTCCTATCTAGAGGCAGGCTCGAGCCCACCTGTGGGCCGCATATGACCTAAAAGGATGGTGATGAATGATGATTTTCAGTAGACTAGAGCAGATTCTGAAATAAAGTTTCGTAGCTGATAATAGACCGTTGATCTGTCGTTTGGAATACAAAAAGTTATTAAATGGTTTTTGAATGTAACGCTTCTTTACGTTAAAGAAAGAAATACAACCTCTATCGTGTCCTTTTACGGTGTCCGTATAAAACTAAAGTTTAATAAATTTTTATCCATGTGGTGAAGGAGTAAGAATACAATACAACACCCCTTACCTTACACGTGGGTGTCGTAAAAGACGACTAAAGGATATATGGAGATAACATCGATGTAAGAGAAAGAAAGTCGAAATATACCCCTATTCCAACAGGTCTGACCAACGTGGAATAGTAGAATAGTCAATTTCCGTCCCATTGCGGAGGAGGCCCGAGCCCAACAGTGGGATGTACCTTGCATGTTTTGTGTAGGTCTGTACTTTACTTACACTATAACTTCACAATTATATGTCTAAGTAGTTGATCGTAAATTTGTATTTCTGTCTTAAAACAGACAATTTTCGATATCCCTTGTAACGCGATGCCAGACATACGAAAAATTACAGAAATTGAATTTACTAAGAAATAAGCTACATTTACAGCGCCTAATAATGAAATTTGCTAAGTTGAATAATAATTGCGGTTGTTGTTATAAGTTTTGTAGGATATTCTTATTCTTCTGTTGGTCCTTGTTTTTACATTATAATATGAAATTTCAAACGTGGGTCATTTCTACTATCCGCTTCAGGTTTAAGGCGAGTATAAGCAAAAATATTTTCCTTTTGGTGTAAGAATATATTTCACCATCTCCTTGATTGTCAATGGACGATTGCACAATTATGTCGCTACTACTGCTTAATTAATTGCTTCATTTTACGCGTGGACCTTGTATGAAATTTCCGCAAAATTCAACCTTGACTTATTTAATACTAGCAACCCGCCCTCGCTTCGCTTCGGTTGTAGGTTATAGTCGTTTTACCCGCGTAGTTCCCGTTCCCGTGGGAATACCGGGATAAAATATAGCCTAGTTTACGCCCTGATATTATAGCTTTCCATTGGTGAAAGAATTTTTGAAATCGGTCCAGCCGTTTTGAAGATTACCCGGAACAAACAGACAGACAGACAGACAAAAAATTTTTAATTGCTATTTTAGGCATAGGTGTCGTGCAAATAACCGTGTGAGCATGAAAAAAGCCTATTATTTTGACATTACAAACAGACACTCCAATTTTATTTATTGGTATAGACTATAGACTAATGTCTCTCGAATTAAAATATTAAAGCCATCGATTTATTTTCTAAAATGTAACAAACTTTTATCACCATCATCACAGCCCACATACGTCCCACTGTTGGGCTTGGGCCTCCTCCACAATAGGAGGGACTTTGACCTACTATGCCATGCTGGTCAGATATGTTGATATAGGGTTTCTTTTCGAGTTTCCTTCTCTTTCACAGATCTTATGTGCATATTATATCCCATAGTTGTCTTTTACAACATTTACGGGCAAGAGAGGGAGTGGTGAATTGTATTCTTACTCCGTCACCACACGGACAACTTTTTTATTGTAAATAATATAATATAATTTTGGTCATGCTCACCGAATAAGGTTCTGCTTGTGGTAGCTATTTGAAGCGAGTCGATGCCTTCCCTCTAATTTGGTTGAGGAGAGTGATGGCTGCTCTAGTAGTTAACTCGTGATCAGGTGCTGCTTGTGGGATCTGGTCCAGCCATATTTTCTTCCTTTCTTTAATTTTTTTTGTATTGTACTAAATTTTGATAATTTATACACTTAAACAATTTCGAAGGGCATCACACTGGAGCTAATACCATATATGTTGTACGAAGCATAAAATTATGTAGGTATATTTAAAAGATTAAAGAAAAAAATGACTACCCGCTGAATTTCTCGCCAGATCTTCTCAGTTTGTGACCATGTTCCGATCTGGTGGTAGATTATTGTATTGTGTTCAGACGTTGTGAAATTTGACAATATGTAAGTGCCCTTACGGGGCCTATGCAGAATAAATGATTTGATTTGATAAACGTTTATATTGTACATTTTTATTATTTGATCAGCTGTTGTATACTTATATTTTACCTTTTATTAGGTTTTGATAATTATTCCTTGTGCTTCATATATATTATCATCATCATCATCATCATTTCAGCTCATATATGTCCCTCTCCTAGGCTTGAGTCTCTTCTGCGATAGGAAGGAATGACCTACTATACCACGCTGATCAGTCGTATTGGTATAGAGGTTCATGTCAAGTTTTTCTTCTCTTGCAGATAAGTTATAAGCATATTTAAAAAACTCTCATTATATATATAAAATTTTTTAAATACTTTTTGTGTTATTTAAATTATATTCTTAAGCATGTATAAGCCGTTAGGTTTTTATATAAAGTACATATCTGGTTGACCGAGCTTTTCTTGGTATATATATTTTTTTTGCAAGTGAATGAGATTTTTGATGAACGTAATTGGATGTATATATTAATAAAAATCTAAAAATGATGTAATAATGGAAAATATCAAAAATTTAAAAACTGAATAATACTTAATAACGCCGAGATTCGATCTCACGCTGTTTGAATGCGACTGGACAACTTTTCAACTGAACTATTATCCCTCTTGACGGCGACGGTTAAATTTTTATTCCTATTCTATCGACATTTTCTATAAATAAAACCTAGTTAGATCGATTTTTGGCCCCGAAACCTCTAGTATGCTAAATTTCATGATAATCGTTTCAGCCGTTTCCGAGATTCGGAATATATATATTTACAAGAATTGCTCATTCAAAGATATAAGATAAGATTAAAATAAAATTGGTGACGTAAAAGAGCGCAAAGGGATACTATATACGGATAAAGTAGTAGTATGCAAGAGAAGGTAAACTCGAATTAACTCGCTATACCAATTTGCCTAACCCGTGTGATATAGCAGGCCAATTAACTTTTATATTAACAATTAAGGCACTGAATCGTTGTTTTTTAGCATCGTTTAACATCTTATCGAGAGGGCTATACTCGGTACTTCTCTCATCATCATCATCATTTCAGCCTATCGCCGTCAATTGCTGGACGTAGGCCTCCCTCATATTATGCCACAAAGTGCGGTCCTGTGCCGCCTGTATCCAACGATGCCCAGCAACTTTCACCAGGTCGTCGGTGCACCTAGTGGGGGGGCATCCTACACTGCGTCGTCGCCGTCACCGTCCGTACTTCTCTACGTGATAAAATTTTGAAAATAGAAAACCGTTGAAGAACAGGTGTAACCGACATAGCTCAAAGAATTAGCAGCATAGCATTGGGCAGGTCTCATCGCTTGTCCAACCAAAACCATTGGGGAAGAAAATTCTTCAGTGGCTACCATGCATCGGACGACGTAACGTAGAATATCCTCCTACTAAGTGGAATGACGACATCTTGAAAGTTGTAACGAAGCGCATTATGCAAGTGGCAAAAAACCGTTTTGAGTGGCATTGTCTTGGGAAAGCGTATATCTACCAGTGGACATCTACGGGCTGATGGATGAATGGATGTGGAGGAGGCTCGAATTCTACAGTAAAATACATGGTGATAATGGTGAAATAAAAACATAACATCAATATGAAACTCCTTGATGCGACCTCCATTATATATGCGTAACGTATTATTAAATGCTTGGCCATCGATAGCAAAGTTTATACAATCGGTATTCCCATATAAATTCAGGTAATGTGTTTGTCAAATTCCCCGTAGCCATGATGATAAGTTTCGTACGATTTGAGGCGTCGGGGAGGGAAGGTATCGCGCCGAGCTGGTCATGGAAGTCAAGTTAATCAGTGATCGGCCCAATGGTGAAGAGGAAGAATTATGGCGGATTATGGAGTGTGGCGTCGCCCTCTCGTCACCCTAGACTGGACGGGTACCTTGCCAAAAAAGTGACAATATTTTGTGTGATTCATAAATTGTTGTTCCTAATGTGGGAATCATCTGTGTCCCTTATTTGTATTTATTATTGCTATTGAAGGCAAACGAGCAAACAGCACATCTTATGGTACGCGATACTGCTGCTTTTTTGCTAGGCCGCTGCGTACCACGGAAAAAGTGAAGGTAGTGTAAACGCTGGTAATGAGGTTTGGTGTTATTAAAAACATCTGCAAAAGCCACCATACGTAAACACCCTCAGGAAATTGGTCTTGTGGCTCTCACTTACTGTACAAAGTGCAATTACAAATTTTGCTTGGGTGGGTATTTGTATTCTTACTTCGGCATCACACGGACGAATATATAATTTATATTATATTCAAACACTATAGTTCAACAGTTTCCTCATCGAAAGAGTAGCAAATAGTGTATTTGCGCGATATTTGGTTGATAATGAATTTCAATTTGCGAAATCTCATTGTGTAAACTTGCTGTCAATGACGAAGCGTTAAACGTGTTAGACATATTTAATGAAATTACACCCAGTACTTTCTTATGGATGTAATATTTTTCCTATGGTACGACTAAATCTAAGGTTGTTAGTAGAACTTATGCATGCCGTGAAAGCTTAAAAAGTTTTCCATCGTACTGACTCACAGCCAATCTTTTCAAATACATTAAATAAAATAAATTTTATGGAATTAATGACTTTTTATTATTTATACAACACAATATAAACTAGGAAGCAGTTACATATTTGAGCAAGTCACTAGGCAATGATACACCAAATTTATCTATAAATAATAAGGAGCCGAGAGGTATCTAGCCGCTAAGAATGGAGAAGCAGGTGCTACTAAAGGCGCGGCGGGAGCGGCGACGTATGGGGCAGCGGCAACGATCGGTGCTGAAGCCACGTAGGGTGCGGCTACTGCATGGTTTACAGAATGTGCGGAGTATGAGCTGGCATATGGAGCTACTAATGCAGCAGGTGCAATAGCAGGTGCAACCAGCGCTGCGGGGGCTACAACTCCAGCGTTAGCGGCGGCGAGGGCCAGAGCGAAGATGACCTGTAAACAAATGTGTATTAGCCAAATTCTTGATACGTTTTGAATAGGGTGTATAATTACTATTTAATATCGTTTAGGTCTTTCTCATTATCAGTATCTCAGTTTATGCATCCCACTGCTGAGCTCGAGCCTTTTCCATCCGTCCATCAATCCATGGACGTCCACTGTCCACAGGCCTCCCCACTAGAATGTCACTCGAAAGAGTCCTGTGCCATTTGTATCCATCGGTTCCCTGTGACTTTCATGATGTCGTCAGGCCACGTAATAGGGGTATTGACCTACTGTAGCATGCTAGTCAGAGGGCCACCCCTCTGACTAGCATGGTATATGGTTTTGTTTTGAGTTTTTCTTCTCTTGTATAGATGTTATATGTATATTGTCTTAGTAGT
Organism: Lymantria dispar; assembly: GCA_032191425.1. Classification (NCBI taxonomy): domain Eukaryota; kingdom Metazoa; phylum Arthropoda; class Insecta; order Lepidoptera; family Erebidae; genus Lymantria; species Lymantria dispar. Next base: position 24,941,639 of record CM063457.1, read on the forward strand.
CTTTCACGATACCACGGAAGAACATGGGTGGTGAATTGTATTCTTATTCAGTCAGCTCCGTTTTACTAACGACTAATTAAAAGACAGATGGTCCAGCGTTGTCTTCAATTTAATGCTGTATAGCTTACTATCTCTCCCGCGTACCATCAGTGGACATTTAAATTTATCTAGTTTATGTAGGTTCGAGCATTTGCGTATAGAAAATTGGATAAATGAATATTACCGAACGTAGCTATGTCATTTTTTAAACGAACTTTGAAACTAGAAGCATTGGGATAAATATGTTCTTAATATGCATGAGTTTATGGGTGATTTTTGCTACCGATCCTTAGAAAACTATTAAGATATTTGCATATAGCAATAAAAATAAAATATACCTAAATATTGAAGACTATTTTAAACATAATAATATGAGCCCTAATTTTTGAAAGTCATTTATTCCTTAATTAAGGGCATATTTTTTTTCAAATTAAAAATTTAGGAGTTCATTTTATGATCAATGGACTGAGAATTATATTCCATAAAAATTGTTAGCAAAAAAACTTACAACAAATTTGGCGATCATTTTGCTTGGGTTGCGTGACTGCTCACAAGTGTATACACTGAAAAATCCGATGGACTGGTGCAGTCTCCAAAGCATCTTCACGTTTTATACTAACAATTTTATTCATTGAGCAATACAGAGAACGAACAATGCATTCGTCACTAAATAATGCGCAGGACAACGTGTTGGCTCGCGTTTGATTTTTGACCCAAACGCGATTACAAACTGAGCATTCTAATTTGAACCTTGTGCTATCCAATTTCACTGTACGTTATATAACTGTCAAAAGGGAAACTTGGTCTTTTAAGTAGTTTAAATACTGCGTAAATAACAACATGTTTCACTAAATCTAATTATTAATCTACAGAAACTATACATAAAGAGGTCAAGGTGTATTCTATAAGAAAAATCATTTACAAAATTCCTGTGGCGTAGATGGACAGTAGTTCACAGCATCAAGATAATAAACATTCTTGCTCGTAATCGTTAGGTACGTGTAATGTATTACACATTGTTGTATTATTTGTCTCAGAGAATTTTTGCAGCTTGAAGATAATAAATATCATTTTAAAGTAAAATAGCTTTATTTATACTTTGTGAATTTTCTCTTACATAGGTTACCAAAAAGACTCTAGATAATTTACCATAATTATTAATTATAGGGCCTACCAATAATGAGGATCAGTATGCTGATTACATCGAAAAATGTACTTTTAAGATTTGAAATTTGTTTCAAAGACGAATTATTAGGAAACAATAACATTTTGTAATACCGACTATATAACAAATCGTTGCAGGGATTAAGAATTATGTTAAAATCATGACGACTACAATCGTGGTTATTGCAAAAGTTATTGGCTTTATGACTGGTTATTGGGTTTATGAATTGGTTTTATGACTGACAGTCAACTCTCATTGGGAATGTAATTAGGAAAACGACATCAGATGGAGTTGGCTTAGGTTTATACAAAGCTCTTAGTCTTTTTTTAAGACATCCATAAAGTAGTAAGGGTTGGTTGTATTTAAGCCGCTACCACATAGTACAGTAAATATATTAAAGTACTAGCAATCCGCCCTCGCTTCGCTTCGGTTATAGGTTATAGTCGTTTTACCCGCGTAGTTCCCGTTCCTATGGGAATACCGAGATAAAATATAGCCTAGTTTACGCTCTGATATTATAGCTTTCCATTGGTGAAAGAATTTTTGAAATTGGTCCAGCCGTTTTGAAGATTACCCGGAACAAACAGACAGACAGACAGACAAAAATTTTTTAATTGCTATTTTAGGCATAGGTGTCGTGCAAATAACCGTGTGAGCATGAAAAAAGCCTATTATTTTGACATTACAAACAGACACTCCAATTTTATTTATTGGTATAGAAAATATAGATTGTAGTAGATTAATAAAATACAGGCATAATCTTCAGTCAAATTCTGTTCGATTATCAGAGACGCGATGCATAGGTACCGATGGAGACAAATTATAAAATCTAGGTGCATCATTGCACTAGCATTCGCCATTGATGATCACGATCCTCACTCACGAGGGAGCGACCAGTGAAAGAGAGTATATTAATAAAAGTGTTATGAAACTTCAATCCTTCATATACTATTAGCAATCTACGATCGTATGCTACAGTAATACAATATTGATTACTGACTCCGAATTTAATATAACATTTTAAAATCAGTTGCTAACAAAAACCGTATTAATCAAGAACGAATAATTCTCCAGTTTATGGTAAAATAAATATTAAATTAAATATTAAATTATTCTGATAAACCGTTTTACTCAGCATAATCTCATACGAAATATTTTTCAAATTATTCGAAGGATTGGAAAGGAATGCCTTAAATTTACGCAAATGATTAAAATGCTGCATTCTAAGCTAGTAAATTTAAAACTTAAGTAGAGACATCTGGTACTTAATATATATTGCAGTCACGAAACAATTCTTTGTTCAACCTACATTATCAAAGGATACTTACAGTTGCACCAAATTGCACATTATCGATGTAAAAATTTCACAACTAAAAAAATTTCCCAATGTGCTCCATTTCTCCACGCACGCCTCCGCGAATCCCAAATGACTGACCGCAATACATCAAATGTTGAATTTGTCGCACGATATTTGAATCACAATAAACATGGTATAAAAAGGCAATACTCGTTCTAGTTAAGCACACAACACATCCTCTTTTCTTTAAGGAAGGTCCACTAGTAATTCAAGCAAGATGTTCTCTTTCAAATCTGTAAGTATTAATGAGTTAAAGAAACTTTTAGCTAATTAATTTTAAAGTTTCCAATAATCTATTAAGAATGGGAAGCATTATAAATCTTTTTTTCTCGTGAGTAATGCAGAAGAAGATTAAGAGACTTGGATAATACTCTTAGAAAAAGACATCTGACCAAAATAAAACTGAATAAGACTCAAAAAAAATTTGGGATCGTTTAAGTTTGTCAAAAATCTTTATTTATAATAATTGTAATAATAATAATTGTTTTTTGTAACAGATCGTGCTTATCGCTGCAGCTTTCATCATCGGCGCTGAATCCAGCGGAATTACAGTACCAGCAGTAGCGGCGGCACCAGTAGTAGCTCCTGCAGCTGTGGGTTACGCTCATGCTGTACCCCAAAATATACCACCGTATGCAGCTCAAGTCAGCGTGGTTAACAGGGCTATTAATCCACTGGTTGCTGCTCCGCTTGCAGCAGCTCCACTTGCGGCTCCATTAGCTGCTGCTCCATACGCTGCTGCCGCGTATGCAGCTGCCCCATATGCAGCTGCCCCGTATGCAGCTGCCCCGTATGCTGCTGCACCTTTAGCTCCAGCTCCGTATGCATCATATTTTGCTGGTGCTGCTCCTGTCCTGCCCAGTCCATACGCTGCTGCCTATACAGCTCCATTACCTTACGCTGCTGCTGCTCCCTTAATACGTGCTGCCCCATTCGGCTTACCAGCGTACGTCCGATAGATTAGAAAAGAACACTAGACTGACCTTCCTTTTTGAAAAGACGTTGATATATCAAAGATTAGTTAAAAATATTATATCTTTTATACTTTTATAATGAAATAAAAATGATTCAAAATATCTCGTATTTTTACTTGGCAAAATTATTTGTATATATCTTGTTAGTTACTATTGTTGTTTTCCGTGTGGTGACGGAGTAAGAATACAATTCATCACCCCCTCTCTCTCTCGTCTACGGGAGAATCTTAAGAGACGACTAAGGGATAAATATGCATATATCATCTATGCAAGAGATGGAAAACTTGAAATTAAACCCTATACCAATAATTGAGGAGAGAAATTGACTTACAATACCACGCTGATCAGCAGTGTGTTATTGTAGGTCCATTTCCCTTCTTTTGTGGAGGAGGCTCGAGCTCAACATTGGGAGCCAACATATATAAGCTGTGATGATGATGATGATGATATTGTTGTAATACATATTAATAATATCTAATTGACCGAGCTTTGCTCAGTATAATTTTTTTTCGTAAATGGATAGATAGATATAATAACAAAATAAAAATGATGAAATAATGAAAATAATATCAAAAATTTAAAAAGAGAATAATCGTTACACTGAGATTCGATCTCAGGTTGTTTGATTGCGACTGGACAATTTTCCAACTGAGCTACTGTCACTCTAGACGGCAACGGCTAAATTTACATTCCTATTCTAAATTAATTAATTAAATTCTATTAATTAATTAAAAACACTAACAAGAGGACATTTTGTGTAAATAAAAGCTAACTAGATCGAGTTTTTGACTCCAAAACCTCTAGTATATTAAATTTCATGAAAATCATTCGCACCGTTTCCGAGATTTTAAAAATATAGAAACATGAAAAACAGAAATACCTATACAAGAATTGCTCGTTTAAAGATATAAGATGCGAGACTCATATATACATGAACGTCAACTGTATTATATGAAGTTGATGGCTATATAGTTCATATCAACTTCCTCATATCCCAATTACATGGGGTTGATGCAACTGGCCCTCTTACATAATACATATTGCAAAAATTTATGGCAATTTATTACCGGTCGCTAGTCTGACTTGACTTGAGAATGTAATTGTTGACAAGATGGCGTCAGATGGAGTTTTCCCCATTTGACGTAAAACTCTTAGCGGTCTTTTACAATACCCATAACCATATAATTGTTGGCAGTATTCGTACAGATTAAAAAACTCTGTCATTAGAAACAACACAAAAACTACAGATGTAATAATCAAAGTCAAAATACTTAAATGGAGATGGGCTGGCATGTGATAATAGGTCACGACAAATGAAGCGAGAGAGTGACACAGTGGCACCCTTGAGAAGATAAAAGGAAGAGAAGTAGACCGCAGAACAGGTGGGATGGCGCATCAGACAAGTGGCAGGAATAGAGTGTCTCAAGGAAAGGTTGAAGGAGACCTTTATCGATTGGCAAACAGACTTAGCGATGATAACCAAGGAACATATAATGTACAAACAGTTTAAATAGTTTATTTGATTAAGGATCGAGCGTCAGTTTTGAAGGATAAATTCATTGTAATTAGTTAAGAGATCTGAATGAAAGGCTATACTATTATTATTATTATATATAATAGCCAAGCTGCTCATATACATAATTATGTATGTCAACTAAATGGTGATAAGTGCTAAAAACAGAGCATATGTACGTTGTTAAGTAAACGCTGTTGTCATAACAAGAGTCATAATAACAATTTATTCTTAAATTTAATTGAAATATAATCTACAGATATTATTTTAAAAGATACAGTTAATAAATAAATAATAATGTTTTTTCTTTTTTTGGGTGGGCTGCGGTCGGCGCGCCTCCGCACCACTCCGTCCGGGGCGACAGAGGGGCTTAAGCACGCAACTCCCGCAACCCACCCAAAAACCACCCCGCCTTCGTCGTTGGGCCGACCACCGGAGCAGGTTTACTTGTCTTCAGTGGTCGGCCCGACGGAATACCCCCTACGTGGGGTACCCTCCCATCGACCGACGTCCCCCCCTCGGGGAGGACGTCAGTCTTTCCTCACGCGGTCGGCCTCTCGGCGGGTGACGGACTAATCCCCGGTCACGTCACCCGCGGCCTCGGCTAGGGCGGCATGAGGCGCAGGTAGTTGCGCCTGCGCCGCCCCATTCGCCGGCGGCGGATCTCCTCATCGAGGCTGCGCTCCTCGCGCAGACGATCCGCCGCCTCCTTCTGCGAGATCACTGTCTCGCAGAACGCTGCGACCGCGTCCACCAACATGAAATAAATAATAATGTAATATAAAGAGTAATCTATAATTTAAAATAACAATAGATATGTATTCTAGGGAAGTTGAAGCGCCAGGTAGTATTATATATATGAAATAAAACTATGTTTTGCATTTGTTTTTTGCTTTTTTTGGGCGGACTATGGTTTGAACGCACGCCATCCGTTTCATTAGGGGTGACGAAAGGCCAGTGCACAACCCTGTAATTCACCGTATTCCTGCCTTTCGCAATTGGGCTGATCACTGGTACGATGCGCTCCTTGATGTCCTTGGCTAGCCCGGTGGGTTACCCTATCGGGTAGCATCCATCTCCGACGTCCTATTTTCTTAATGATTTCAGTTTTAATGTAAATTAAAACTGAAATCATTAAGAAATTAAATTTTGTTTTAAAATCTAACAATTAATTTGAATATCCCAAAATAACAACTATTTTTTCATAGTTTTACGTATTACTTTTCATCGGCAGCCCTAGTGGTAGCTTTGTGTTCTTTTTTTTTTTATTTATATTTCATTTAAAAATTATGTTCTTTTATTTTATTTGTATAATTTTTATTCAGAGAAAAGGTTTTGATGGGAAGTATAATAATAATGAAATATAAATCTTATATCTTTAAACGAGCAATTCTTGTAATATATTCTAGATCTCGGCAACGGCTCCAACGATTTTGATGAAATTTGGCATTAATTAGATTAGCTAAAAACTAGTCAATACAATGACATATATTGTTATTGATATTCTCTGAATAGGAATTCAAATTTCGCCGTCAATGTCAAGAGTGACAATAGCTCAGTTGGGAAGTTGTCCATTTTTTTTTGTTTTGTTTTGGCAATCAAACAGAGTGGGGTCGAATCGCGGTGTTCCTATTAATTAATCTCTTTTTGTAATTTTTGATATTTTTTCATTATTTCATTATTTTTATTTTTTATTCCTATATATTCTAAAAACGGAGCAATACAAAAAAAAAATATGCTGGTCAACCAGATACTGATATTATTTATATCATGTTCATCTTCGTCATTTAAGTTTGCAGACTACTGATGGTTCCATGCGTCCTATACAATGGAAGGTACATTAACTTATTATATCATGTATCTAGTCGGGTTGATAAAAGGTTTCTATTTGAGGTTTTCTTCTTTCGCGTAGTTGCTATTTACATATTATATCTCTTAGTCGTCTTTTACGAACCTCACAGCTTAGAAAAGGAGTAGTAAATTGTATTCTTACTCCAATACCATACAAAAATATTTCTATATCATCATCATCATTGCAGCATATCGCCACCCACTGCTGGACGTAGGCCTCCCTCATGTTACGCCATAAAGTGCGGTCCTATGCCGCCTGCATCCAACGATTATATATTATAAATATTATAAAAATTATATTTTAAAAATTTTTCAATAAAAATTTAAATTATAAAATTATTTACATAAAAACTTTTACATATTTTAATTTTAAAAGGTTCTATATTAAATTTGGTCTGACGATTTTGTGTAATTTATTTTAAAAAGCATTAGGTATGATAATCTATCTGGGGGCACGGCAGTGCCCCCGCCAAGTCGAGCAAAAAAAAAAGTCGGGCAAAACGCAACACTGCCGTAACATACTTTTCTCGAAGCAATCCAGGCCATTTTCGACCTCCTATAACTTCGTTGTGAATGAAACTAGAAGCCTGAATTTTTAGTAACCTAGCAGGCATTGTATACACATTGTGTATTTCAAATTTCATTCAATTTGAATTAATAGTTTAAGAATTATAACTAGTCAAAATTTCGTAATTTTGTCACTCACTGACTGACTGACCGATCATCAATATTAAAGAGGCACTTCTAGCAAAGATAGAAGTTTCAAATTTAGAATACAATAAGTGTTCAGTGTATAAATTAAGGAAAAAATTGTGAAACATTGTAATTTTCTTCCAGTTTCCGAGATGTACTACCTGTATAAATAATTTTGTAAACCCATATAAATATATAGGATTACAAAGTTACATTTGCAGTTAATGAAATGTAACTTTGTAAAATGTAAGAATATGTTTGTCGACATCATTGCTTCCCTATGAGAATCATAAAAACCGGCTAAAGACTACGCAGATGAAGTAGTGGTTAAAATACCAACGTACCGCGCCAGTGTCGCGGGTTCGAATCCCATGCAAGACAACACCTTGTACTATCCACAAATTGTTGTTATGAGGCTGAATGTAATTTGTGTCAGTTAATTATATGTTCAATTCGTGTGGTGACAAAGTAAGAATATAATTCACCACTCTCTATCTTACCCGTGGATGTCGTTTATTTAAAACAAAAAGATCTTTAATATTGATATAGTCACTATAAGAAGTTGTTAGGTTAGCTATTTACGTAATAACTTAAGAAGAAAGGTCCTTTAAGCAGGGACTAAATGAGTAAACCGACTTGGTATAACATAAATCTCACAACTTTTTATGGTAGAAGAACTCAGTTGCGAGGCTTGGCTTTTTTTTACAAGTTTTGTTTTTGATGGTATAATTATTTATTGGACATAATTTCAAAGTGTGAATTGTCTACAATTCGTTGGATACAGGTAGTACAGGACCGCACTTTGTGACTAAACACGTTTATGATGATGAAATTTGCAAAATTTTTTTTTTCTGCATTACGCATAAAAAACAAAGGCATTTTAAATAAATTCTTGCGTATTTAGAAAATCACTGTCCCATAACAACACCTATATCATGTCTTGTGTATATCGTAAAAGTGCTGTTCTTATTTCTTTCTCCACAATCTTATACTATTGTATTCAACCATTTCCATGACATAAGTAAAATCAGCTTATAATAGATAGATAGCCAGAATTTTATGAATTCTTTTGCAGTCATTTTATCTATTTTCTTCTCTTGTTAGTCTCATACGCCAACCTCAACACAGGCAAAATATAGGATTAATGAATATAACGTACGTTTAAAATCGAAGCTACTCAATACGGAAAAGCCTTACTTCAGCGAATGAAATATTTTTGGATTCGTTTTAACTATATGTTTCTCTAACGAGAATCAGTTTATCGCCCTTCAGTAAAGATGGAGGTTTCCGTATAGTGACCGAGTAAGAACACAATTCACCACCCCATATCTTGCTCGTGGGTGTCGTAAAATAACGACTAATGGACATATCCATTGCATATAATAACTGTGCAAGAGAAGGAAAGATAGCAATAAAACCCTATAACTACTCATCTGACCAACATGATATTGTATGTTAACTTCTCTTTAAGTGTGGAGGAGGCTCGAGCTCAGCAGTGGGCCATATACGAGCTGTGATGATGATAATGAATCTGTGAAGGTATGAATCAAAATGAATAAAAAACTTATAAATTATTATTTATTTACAAAATTTGATATAAAAATACTGGTAACAAATACTATTTCAATAAATTTAACTACATTGAAATTAAATAAACGCTAGACTAGATCATTTCCATGCGAATTGTTTGAATAATGGGGCTGGCGCCACAGGTGTGGGGGCATAAGGTGGGAAACTAAAAGGTATTGCCCTAGACACGGCTATTGGTGCAGGAGCGACTGGAGAGGCAAATAATGAAGCAGGGACTGGTGCTGCTACCGGCCTTATGATGGGGGAAAACGGTACAGTAGGTAAAGCGGGCACAGCACGTGTATAAAGAGGTGCAGGTGCTACGGCAGCAGCTATTCGTGGGTAAAATTGAGCAGCTGGTGCAATTACAGGTGTTGGAGCTGGAAAAACTGGTGCAGGAGCGGGTAATATTGGAGCAGGTGCATGGAATATAGGTGCCGCAGATGGGAGAAAAGGCGCAGGTGCGGGAAATGCTGGAACTGGCGCTGAAAAGACAGGAGCGGGTGCTGGAAAAACTGGAGCTGGTGCGGGCACTGGTGCTGGTATTATTGGCGCAGGAGCTGGTAGTAGTGGTCCTGGAGCTATAGCGTGTGGTGAAGCAACTGCTACAGGTGCTGCTACAGCGTGTATAGACCTCACGCCATTAGGGAAGTTGTAGAATGGTGCATATCTGACTATGGGTACTGATCTCACTGCTGGTACGATGTGACCTACGCTAGCGTTACAGCTAGCTATGATTGCAGCTACAAAAGCGACCTGCAAGAGTAATTCATTATTAGTAAAACACAACTCATTTGAGATCTACTTATCGTTTTTAATTATTGCCTTTAGTGGCAGATGAGTAAGTAGTCTGTCTAATGGTAACATAATAACTACCGATAATGGTTCTTAGTAATACTTAGTAATACTGCTAATTTACCATAATCTCCTTTATTCCCCACATATTTTTTTTTTTTTACTAAAAAGACAACGCCGTGCACTAAGGGAATAATCCTTGTACTGCGGGGGACTTCACAAACATACAAACATATAATTAACGAACACAAATTACACCCAGATGTAGAACAACAGTTTGTGGATTGCACAAAGTGTTGTCCTGTGTGGGTTTCGAATCCGCGACACTGGCATGGTATCTTAACCACTACGGCATCTGTGTAGTCAAAGGATGTCACAGAAAACGGCTAAAAATGAGCAGTTTGCATAGCTAAGTAAAGATAAGCATGATTATCATCACGAAATTATTCTTCATCATTCACAATACATCTAAATAACTTTATTTAGATGTTATACACAATAAATTTAAATAGAGACAGCGTGAAATGACAAATACTCTGTTCTTATATAACGAGGAAAGAAATTAAAAAAGATAAATGGTTACTTTTCGTTATGCCAATTAAACTCGTTCAGAAATATGTATGTTCTGGTACTTTGCTGAAGTGATAGATACTTACCTCATCTCATCTTGATATATTTAAGTCGGACTGTTGGACTTAAGGCTCTTTCACAATGAGATGGAAATTGATTTACTAAACCGTGCTGGTGAGAAGTGTTGACATAGGGTTTTAGGTAGTTTTCATCTCTTGTATAGATGTTATCTGCACATCATATCCCTTAGTCTTTTACGACACTCACGGGTACGAGAATAGGTAGTGAATTGTATTCTTACTCTGTCACCACAGGGTTAGGTACTTAATGTTAAGCAATCCTGGGCATCGTCCTGGTTAAATATAAAAGTCACTAAAAATCCGCTGAAAAACTTAAGAGTACAGGTTCCAGAATGCCTTGCTCTCTTTCAGACGACTTGCTATGCCCTGGTAAGTCAATCAACGATACCACTCTCAATTAGCTATTTAACACGCTATTACCACTGATTGTAATAAAGAAAATAATTATATTTTAACACTCACTATTCTTATCATTGTGTATTATTATTAATATGATGCCCGTTGAATGTCAACGATGAAATGTATCGATGAATGTGTTACATGTCATTATATAGTTCATACTGTTGCAAGCATTACGTCTATGACAGTAGCGTTTGGTTTCACTTTCCTTAGCAAGGATCCATGCATGATCAATTAGATGTCAATATGGTCACCATAAGACGCCGAATACGTCGAACTGCTAACCTTTGCTAGAAATGTTATATAACTATCTGTTTAAAATAAAATTAATTGTCAATTGAACTTGAAATATGTCTTTTTTTTGGTATTTCATAATGTCTGTAACTCCAGAAGTGTTTGCTATCTTGCCGCAGAAATGACATATTTTCTGGTGCGCGTATTAGTAAAATAAACTTTGAAATGGGGTTAATATTTTTTGAAATTGCAAAATATGAAATACGAATTGTATTGTAAAATAGAATTCATTTATTTTTAATGTGAAGCATCTATAGGCGAGGGTGAACCTGATCGTTGGCGTGGCGTTAACGCCACGCTTGGATATGTACATTTGTGTAACAAAACCATAACCTGTTTTACAATGCTATACAACGATGTGCTGTATCATCTAGTGAGCTCAAAATAAATTATTAATCTAAACAGATACCTATAGTGTATATTAATGAAATTAATGTTTATTGAATAAAAATCATCATTTACTGGAAAAAAAATCATAAAATTTTATTAATACTTTATGCCATATCAGTTCTTGTCGTCGCCTGCTCTTTTATGAATATATACTTGTTTTATAAAAACTGATCGTATTTAAAAAAAATAGCCTAAAACCATCTATAAATAATTCCACGTCGAATATTCATGGTATGGGCCGATTGGTTCAGTAGTTTACAAGTTTATTGCGGTGGAAAAAAAAATTATGTAAGAATTGCTGCTAGTGCCTGCAGTCTCATTTGCGATAACATTTTAGCACGTAGAATGTTGTCATCATCGAAATAGATCCATGCCGAAATTACAGATGTTTTTTTTTATTAATTTGTGTGGTAGGACTTTGTCTACAGCTGGGCGTCAGTTCGTCCGGGGTAGTACCACACTCTCGCTGAAAAGCGTCGATTTGAGTAGTAGCAATTTGTTCCTGCACTTTGTACGGTGAGTGAGAGAGCCGGCAACCCCACTTTCTGAGGCTGTTTGCGTATGGGGGATTTTGGTTGTGCTTTTAGTTTCACTGAACCTCATTGCACGTATTCATATTACCATCACTTTCTTCATGGTAGGCAGTAGTCTAGCAAAGGTCCGTGAGCAGCAGTATCACTTGCCATCAGATGTGCTGTTTGCCACCAGTATCAGAAAAATTGTATTAATTCTACATATTCATAAAATTTCTGTTATGCATCAGTCAAATAAATAAATTACTTGTAGGTTATATAATTTAAACGTTAAATAATATACATATAAGATGAGATTAGTACGTAAAAAAATCAATGATGCTTATAATAATGAATGTTTGAGTTTTGAGATATTATTTGATAACCGCGTCGATATTCGTCTAAACCTTATTCATTCGGGATAGCTATGGACGTCAAGGATTGGGCCAGTGAACGGCCCAATAGTGATAGCTCCGTCAGCACCTGCATAAGTCGGAAGAAAGGTACCCCGTGGTGTCAGTTTAACTAATCTATTAGCACCGACCGCAAGGCCTCGACCATTGGAACACCGTACCGATACCACTTCAGCCGGCCTGCCTAACGCGCAATTACGTATCAGCTGTTTCACTGAGTGGGACTGAACCCTCTCTGCCCGGGTCGCACACACCTGCCAGTGAAGTCCAGTGAATCCGCCTGTAAGTCCCGCAGCGAAATTGCAGCCAACTGGCATGCTGCCTCTGACGACATTGTGCGATAGCCGTATAATATATGACCGTCATGGCCCTCTGTGAGCGTTATAAGAGTGCCCGGGTGATCAGGAATTCCTTTAAAACTGTGCACCGTATAGCACGTAGTGCCGAGTCCGCCCATGTTCTGGATTAACCGAGAAAGGTGCCAGGTGGCCACCGCACCGATGAGCCACGAAGCAAGTGGACGGAAATTCTTCCGCAACCAGCAATGCCCATCGAGCACCAGGCCGTGGTATTTCATATGGGCATGGACGCTGATGGAACACGATATGACGGTGATTGAAGCGTCGGTGGGTGGACTAATGCGGAGCACATGAAACAATAGACCCTCCATTTTGTCCAGCGCCTTTCTCAGCTCCCGTGCCTCGATCCACCTGACAATCTCCTCAGTGCCGTGGGTTGCCAGGCGTGCCGCTTCCTCTAGCATTCCACCCCGGGCTGTGACAAGTGTATCGTTTAGCAAATTGCTGAGTCCCTCCCTCTCAATCATTAGTCGTAGCCGATGTTCTACAAGGTGGGCCCAAAGCAGACCCCTCTGGAACATCATAAGACATGGGCATTTGCATAACGCACCCCATTCGGCCAACAAAACAGTATGCCAAAAAACTACATTTGTGTTCTTGTCACGATGTATTTCACCCCTTGGCCACTTCAATGCGTTTATTCTTCGAGCTGTGTTAGGTAAATCCGTTATTTTGTGAATTTCATCTCGCTTAACAAAATCAACTTCATAGCATTCTGAGCGATTGAACTTCCTTACGAGGCCAACAGTTAGATACCGTTGTTCCGTAAATTATTGTTAAGGAATATGTGATAAAGAGATCCTTCTAAATATTTCAAGCTTTTTCCAGTTGAATTGAATGTGCAATTTTATAATTTTTTACAGCCTAACTAACACTTAACAACAGCATAATAAGATTAACGAAGCATCCATTATACAAATCACTTTTCAAGAATTAGTTCACGAAACAGGGACGTCCTCGATATTTTGCGAATTGAATAGAATATCCATATATTAATCGAATCATTATGCTATGAGAATCCTTACACTGATTTGTATTCAGAAAACACAAAGAAATGTTTCTCTGTTCCGTCTTAAATCGCTTATTGTGATAAGCTACTTTTTAGAGTAACTTCATTTATCGTCATTATATACATAGGTATCGTGACCAGCTCAGATTTAATTAAAATCGTTAGGTGAAAGTTAGAAGACGGACCAAACATACTAAAATAAGCAAATTTTCTCTTCTTTTTTCTGATAGAGCTAAGATTTTTGTTTGTAGGAGAGACCGGTGAGTAGGCGCTACCCGGAGGGACGCCGACGAAGCCAAAGCGTCACCGCGTCATGAAAACCCCTTTAACACTGAATGGGTAACTGACGGGGCAGACTGTTTAGTTCAAGAAATTGGTCCTGATTGCCCAATATCCACTTAAGAGAAGGCGGAATGAGGTAGTACGATACGTTATAAAGCCTGATGCCCCCTTACTAAAACTCGGGATGGCTTGGCTCCATTGCAGCCATTGAAAAAATTCCTATTTGTCTGAGCACACCCCGCCTGACCTTCTACGGTGACAACAATATTAAGTGACCTCTATAATGTACTGAACGCCCACTCACACCTTTTAAATGGATCACTGAAGATTGTGTATTTAACTGTAGTAAAATTTGTATCTACCAACTTCTATTTTTAACCCCTGACGAAAAAAAAAGTGGTGTTATAAATTTGACGTCGATGTCTATCTGTCTGTGTGTGTGTCTGTCTAGGGCATCGTAGCTCTCAAACGGATGGACGGATTACAATGCCGATTACATTTTTTTATTGGAAAGCCAGTTTCATGGCGGTGCTTCTTAGCTATGTTTAGTTAATAGCAGTCCAACAGTGTAAGAGTAGCAGCTCTTGCCCAAATTATGTAATGGCGTATGATTATTCGATTAAGTGCTGCACGTGTGCCAGTATAATCGTTAAATGACAGTTAGTTGATAATGCCTGTGGAAGAGAAGGTAACACTTTTTTATTATTTTAGTTTATGTCGGGCTACTCAAAATGTTCAATTTTATATTATTATACTACTAATACTAGAATCATATTTTACATTAACCGGCCAAAAAAACAATGAAAAGTCCTCCAATAACCATCATCATCATCATCGCAGCCCACATATGTTTCACTGTTGGGCTCAGGCCTCCTTCACAATGGGAAGGAATTTGACCTACTATACCTACCATGCTGGTCAGACATGTCGATATAGGGTTTCATTTCAATTAAGTCGCCCGCGGTGGATCGTGACGCCGTAGAGGAGTTCCTCCTCGATCCTCCTCACGATCCGCTGCCTCTGTTCGTGATGACTACCTCACAGAAGATGGTAACCGCGTCTCAGTTCCGGACGCTGTCGAGCATAAAAGTAGTAGACTGTGCAGAATAAATAAAAATAGTAGACTGTGCAGAATAAATATAAATAGTAGACAGTGCAGAATAAATAAAAATAGTAGACTGTGCAGAATAAATAAAAATAGTAGACTGTGCATGCACCACACGATCAGCCACAAGGCCCATCCTAGCTGGGCACCCCACAATATAGGCATTAGTACAAAGTCCTCTGCATACATTACGCAGAAAACATTGCGCCACTCATAATAGTCTACCACCAGCCGCCTTAAGTATAAAAGAAGCACTCCGTATAACAGAGTTGTAATAACGGAGTGCTTCATCAGTCATCATCAATAATATCTATGCAAGAGAAGTTAACCTTAAAACCCTATATCAACCTATCTGATCAGTGCGGTATAGTAGGTCAATTGCTCTTCCTTTTGCGGAGAAGGCCCAATAGTAGGACTTATGTGGATTGCAAAGAAATGATGTGACTAATAGTTATAAATATGTAGACGACATCTAAATACAAGAACGAAAACTCAAAATCAATCTACTAGTCTGACCAGTGAGGTTAGTAGGTTAATTTCTTTCCTATTGTGAAGGAGGTTCCAGTATGATGTATATCAAGAGAGATAATCCATACTAATATTATAAATGCGAAAGTAAGGATGTTTGTTTGTTTGTTTGTTTGTATGTAACGCTTTCACGCTTAAACCACCGAACCGATTTCAAAAATTCTTTCACCAATGGAAAGCTATAATATCAGGGAGTAACATAGGCTATATTCTATCCCGGTATTCCCACGGGAACGGGAACTACGCGGGTAAGGCGATTAAAACCGAAGCGAAGCGAGGGCGGGTTGCTAGTAAAATATAAATGTAAATAAAAAAGTGTGTGTACTCATGTACGCACGTAAGAAGTTATACTTCTTCGCCTTATCCGATGATTGTACAAAAATCGCCACTAATTTTTTTTTTTTTTTTTTTGTGGGTGGGTTGCGGTCGGCGCGCCCCCGCACCACTCCGTCCGGGGCGACAGAGGGGCTTAAGCACGCAACTCCCGCAACCCACCCGAAAACCACCTCGCCTTCGTCGTTGGGCCGACCACCGGAGCAGGTTTACTTGTCGTCAGTGGTCGGCCCGACGGAATACCCCCTACGTGGGGTACCCTCCCATCGACCGACGTCCCCCCCTCAGGGAGGACGTCGGTCTTTCCTCACGCGGTGGGCCTCTCGGCGGATGACGGACTAATCCCCGGTCACGTCACCCGCGGCCTCGGCTAGGGTGGCATGAGGCACAGGTAGTTGCGCCTGCGCCGTCCCATTCGCCGGCGGCGGATCTCCTCATCGAGGCTGCGCTCCTGGCGCAGACGATCCGCCGCCTCCTTTTGCGAGATCACTGTCGCGCAGAAGGCTGCGACCGCGTCCCAATTCCCGACGCTGTCGACCATCGCCCTAGCGATGGCCGGCAGCGTCAGGTCGGCACCGATGATTGCGACAAGTTCACGGCGCTGCGTGGCCCAAGCGGCGCAGGCCTCGAACGTATGCTGCGCCGTGTCCTCGTCGCAATCGCAGTGGTGGCAGGACGGTGTACTCTCCCTCCTTACGACCTTGTGCAGGTATTTGGCGAAGCTCCCATGCCCCGTCAACACCTGCACTAGTCGGAAGGAGAGCACCCCGTGCCGCCTTTCCAACCACTGCATCAGCACCGGCCGGAAGGCCTCCACGATCCGCACCCCGAACCGAGGCCTCTCCAGCCGGACTGCCCAACGGGCAATGACGTCTCGGCGGGCGTCGACGCGCCAGGCGGTGAGTTCCCTCAAGGAAACAACACCGCCCTCCCCGCGCACCCCCCACACCCGCCAATACAACTCGGCGAGCATTTCCGCCTCCAGGTCCCACGAGTCCCGGCCAATAGGCACGCTGCCTCCGTTGCCACCGTGCGGTATCCGCGGATGGTCCTGACCGCCATGACCCTCTGTGGTCGCCACAGAAGGGCCCTAAGTCGGACGGTCAAGGACCCCGCCCACACCGGTGCGCCGTACAGGGCCATCGACCGGATGACCCCCGGGTACAGCCGTCGGCACGTGGCGCTCGGTCCGCCCACGTTCGGCATAAGCCACGATAGAGCGGACGCCGCGCCGACGAGCCGTGGAGCGAGCCTGCGGAAATGCTCCCGGAACCACCATTGCCCGTCGAGCACCAGGCCCAAGTACCTCATATGGGCCCGGATGCTGATGTCAACCGAGTGGACGGTGATCGAGACGCCGATCGGAGGGCTCATACGGCTCCCATGGAACAAGAGGGCCTCCGTCTTGTCCAGGGCGACCCTCAACCCCAGCGCCTCGATCCGCCCGACGACCTCTTCGGTGCCATAGGTCGCCAGGCTTACCGCCTCTTCTAGCTTCCCACCGCGGGCTGTGACGAGCGTGTCGTCGGCGTAACAAATCACGCCCAGCCCGGGCGGGAGGCTCCCGTGGCCAGGACCCTCTGGAGTAGTTACGCCGCACTTGACCTCTGCCATCTTGTTGGACATTTTTAAGTCTTGCCTTGACTACCACTCTAACGGCTGGACGCTCGCGCGCTTTTTAACCCACCAACCATTCATCCCCTCGCCGAGTGGCCAAACTTAGGATTAGGGGTAATTTTTTATAGGGGTTTTCTTCCCCGCGGTCCGAAGACCCCCGGTCCTGACCCACTTACTCAGGATTACGGTTTGGGCCTTCCGGGTCTGGCCGCTCGCGAGCGACCGACCTGTCACGCCCCCGGGCCGTGACGGAACCGTCCCTGGCGACGGAGTGCCATGAGGCACATCCGCCCCATTGGCCCCGGGTCAGATCCGCCGTGCGCTCTGCCACCAGAGCCGCACGCGGAGACCCCCACCTGCCGGAATCTTGGCCGTCCAAATGGATGCGTGACGTCCAAATGGACGTTTCCAGGGAGCACCACGAGGAGGTGCTCCGGCCGCGCCCCCCAAATCGCCACTAATAATCCTTACTAATATAATAAATGCGAAAGTAAGGATGTTTGTTTGTTTGTAATGCTTTCACGCTTAAACCACCGAACCGATTTCAAAAATTCTTTCACCAATGGAAAGCTATAATATCAGGGAGTGACATAGGCTATATTTTATCCCGATATTCCCACGGGAACGGGAACTACAAGGGCAAGACGACTGAAACCGAAGCGAAGCGAGGGCGGGTTGCTAGTAGAAAATAAAGTTATTTAATACATTGAAAGGTTTGTTATAATGCATTATCTAGTTGACATTTGTGACGGTGTACGCGGGCATCGTAAAAATTTACTCACATCATTTTTCTCTAACGCGCGAAAATAAATACAACTACAAAAATATTATCCCTACTAATATTATAAATGCGAAAGTAAGTTTGTTTGTTTATTTGTTTGTTTGTTACGCTTTCACGCTTAAGCTAAAGAACAGATTTTAAAACTTCTTTCACCAATAGTAAGCTATAAAATCAGGGAGTAACATAGGCTATATTTTATCACGATATTCCCACGGGAACTGGAACCACGCGGGTAAAGCGACTGAAACCGAAGCGAAGCGAGGGCGGGTTGCTAGTTTAAAATAAAATACAATTCCTAGCGAGACTATATTGTATACTAGATTGTTATGTTTTAAATATAATTAATACCAATTTTAATGTTAAATAATTACTAACCATAAAGAATATAATTTTTTCATATAGAATCATATTCATTCTTCTTACACTGTCAATAAATTTGTATCAAAATGGGAGTCAATATTAAATAAATAATATTTTGTATCAGGTAGATAATTACAAATTTTCTCTAATAACGAGGACGTAAGACAACTTAGTCCACCCGTGACCATGAACGCTGCAAAGTGTTCAAAACGTTGGGCAGTCAAAAATGAAATACAAAAGCGATAAAATCCGAAATGTAGTTTTATTTAAAATAGTTATGATTATTAACATTAACTCCAGCATAGTCGTGAGCTGAACTAGTTATGGGTATAATATTTGAATTTTTTAGTAAATAAGCTAGCTAAACTTATATTTCTCTTCGTTATACGACTTCATCGTAATACAAAGCTTTATAAAGAAAACATATTAGAACTAGCTCTATTAGTTTCGTCAAGGACCATGTGTAAACTTCCTTGAAACTTTAAGAGTTAATTAACGTATCAGCGTGATTAAGCGTTAATCCACGTGTTAAAATACAATACTAAGCACTAAATACGCAATAACATAATATAGTTACTATTAATAGTAATAGACGACATTTCGACATTGCCAAATTTGAAATGAAATTAATTAGGTTTGAAATAAGATTACGTACTTGCTTTATATTATATTTATCGGTTTTCTCTTAGTTTTGAACACGTCATAGTTATTGCCATTATATATTTTACGCAATACCAGCTATAAATCGCGGCTTCGTCCGGGTGAAAAAA
Source organism: Lymantria dispar (assembly GCA_032191425.1). NCBI lineage: Eukaryota > Metazoa > Arthropoda > Insecta > Lepidoptera > Erebidae > Lymantria > Lymantria dispar. The sequence continues at coordinate 24,961,397 of CM063457.1, forward strand.
ATCTCAAAGTTGAACAATTATTCCCAGGGAACATGTTCTGGGAGAAAAGTGATCCTACATGTTTTATTTTGTTTATCTATCTACTAATTCTTATTTAAATCCCTTAGAATAATAATTAAATTTTCTTTCCTTAATCATGCAAGCACTTAAAAGGATTTCGTTTAAAAATTTCTTATTGGGAATGTGAATTTTGGAGTGGTAGGACCACACTGTCGACAGTTATCTGTCTACAGCCGCGGGCCGGTCTGTCTGGGGCAGTACCACACTCTCGCAGAAAATCGACGTCTGAGTAGTAGCGATTTGTTACTGCGCTTCGTTCGGTGAGCGAGAGAGCCGGAAGCCCAATTTTCTGAGGGTGTTTGCGTGTGGAGGATTTTGGTGGTGCCCTGGTATCGCCGAGCCTCAATGCACGCATTCACACTCCCTTCAATTTCTTTGCGGTAGGCAGCGGCCTTGTAAGGGTCCATGAGCGGCAGCAACACTTACCATCAGGTGTACTGTTTGCTCGATTGCCACCGTTTGCAATATAAAAAAAAAAATGTCATATTTAGAGTAATGCCACGGGCAGAGGCTAATTTACTATATTATAACTACACTAAATGTGTCAAAGATAAACGCGGGAGAATCAACTGTTTAAAGAATAAAATAATCCTGTTCTAAGCTACTTATAGAATTTTTGGAAACTTGATGGATTTGTTTTTCTATTATGTTACAAATCCGTGTGGTGATGGTGATGGAGACGACTAAGGGATATAATATACGTATAATATCTATGCTAGAGAAGGAAAACTCGAAATAAAACCCTATGCCAACACGTCTGACCAGCGTGGTGTAGTAGATTAATTTCGCTCTCATTGTGGAGCCTCGAGCCCCATCATAATGATAATGATGACATTACAGTTTTAGGTTAATTTACTTAAATTCTTTACAAGTACAGGTAAAAGAAAATAATGTAGATTGAAAAACGATGGTTAAAATTGTAATATTTCATTTTATTTCACCATCATCAACTCAGCTCATAAACGTCCAACTACTGGGCTCGAATGTCCTCCATAATAGGATGGAAATTGATCTACTATGTCACGCTAGTCAGACGGGTTAGTGTATGGTTTTATTTTTGAGTTTTCCTTCTCTAGTATTGATGTCGTATACATATTACAATCCCTTGGTCATCTTTTGACACTCATGAGCAATAAATAGGGTGATGAACTGTATTCTTACTTAGTCACCACATGAAAAAAGGCACATATACATAATCTTATATCTTTAAACGAGCAATTCTTGTATATATATATATATATATATATATATATTCAGGATCTCGGAAACGGCTCCAACGATTTTGTTGAAACTTGGCATACTAGAGGTTTCGGGTCCGAAAAATCGATCTAGCTAGGTTTTATTTATAGAAAATGTTGTTTTGTCCGTGTTTTTAGCAAAACAATACAATGGCATTAAATTTTAAAAGAATATGATTTCAAATTTCGTTGTCATCGTCATGAGTTACGATAGCTCAGTTTGGAAGTTGACCGGTTCTAATTTTGGTTTTTTTGGCATTCAAACAGCGTCGGTTCGAATCTCGGTGTTATTATTATTCTCTTTTTGTAATTTTTTATATATTTTTCATTATTTATTTTTTATTAATATATATGTAAATAAATTCGACAAAAATATTCCGAGTGAAGCTCGGTCAACCAGATATTCTTTAATTAATACTCAAACTTTTTTATCATTAATACGTTTAATTTCAGTTCATTCTCAGTATAAAAATATTTAAGTCTAGAGGATCAGTCAGAATTTATTTAAGGGCGATAAAAGGAGCTGAGGGAGCTAAGTAAGGCGAAGCTGCAACAAAAGGTGAAGCAGCTAGGTATGGAGACGCTGCATAACGAGCATAAGCTGGTACAATAGGTGCTGGTGCAGCTACGAGGGGTGCAGCACGAGCTACGTAGGGTGCGGCAACTACAGGTGCAGGAGCAGCGACTAATGGAGCAGCAGCTGCTACTAAGCCATTGTAGTTTCTGGATACGTATTGCGAGCTGGAGGCTGTTACGAAAGGTGCAGGAGCAGCGACTAAAGGCGCTGGTGCAGCAACCAAAGGTGCAGCGGCCGCGACTAAAGGCGCTGATGCAATTACACCACTGGGCTTAGCGCAGGCCAACGCCAGAGTAGCAAGGAAGAATACCTGAAAAAAAAATAACAAAAATTAGTTCAAATTTAATGGATGCCCATTGCCAGTTATAGTCCTATCCGGCTTATGTCACGATTGATATGCTCACCAAGTAACTTGGTGATGATAGTTGTTGTTATGAGGTTACCAGGTAAGCGCTGTTTGCCATTTACCTGAATAATACCCGGTCACTTTTATTACTCCCATGGGAAAGGGTAAGTGCTATAATTTTAAGCGTTACAAATATGGCCCAATATACCATACACACTTTAGTTCCACGTAATATGTGGCAGTGTTTACGTGGGGGAAAGGAATAAGAATACTGTTCACCACCCCTCTATCCTGCCGCAGGTGTTGTAAAAGACGATTAAGGGATATGCAGATAACACAGATGCAAAATAAACTTGAAATAAAACCTTATACTAACTGTCTGATCAGCTTAGTATTGTTGGTCAATTTCCCTCCCATTATGGAGGAGGGTCGAGCCCAGTAGTGGGACATATATGAGTTGTAATGAATATGCAGAAACATGTCAATGATTGTTAATTGGAAACTATGGTATTTGTTATTGATAATATCTTGATAATATTAAGCAAATCACCAGAAATTCAAATAAAATGTTTCTTTTGATCCAATATTTGATCTCAGAAGCTCACAATTACAGTAGCATGCTTACGTTATTAAACCAATAAGTTAATTTCAAACAATGTTTAGAGAAAAAATATTGTTATCAAGCAATTTTTTTTTTGTGGGGAAGTTACAAGTTATGAAATAAACACGGGAATACTCACGATCTTGTACATTTTTGGAAGAATTGTTTGTTTTGTCTGTTGAACAGAAAATGTGGTTGTGATGTCCGTTGTAAGCTGGCATTACCTTTTATACGACTTTGAATAAGATTCACCTTGTGTTACGTTTCGTCATTGTATCACAATGCTTAGTTAGACTGGACACGCAATGGGGACGCGTAGTATTACAACAATAAAGCTGGGCTGACTGATAAGATTATTGATTCACGAAATTTGAGTATAATTACATTGATTTCCATATTAATACGTGAAAAAACAACTTTGTACCCCCTTTTAATGTAAATTAAGCTGATGGACAAGTATGAAATTTGACACAGTTGATAAATTTATTGAGGAGAAGTGAAGAAAACTAAATTTGGATATCGTAATGCATTTAAAATACATTAAATTAATAAATAAAAACATGACGCACACTACTTTGCAATCTACACACACCCGCGTATACACACTTTTGTTTATGATTAAAGTCTGGTCGAACTGAATGTCAACAAATCATAATTATGATGATAATGTCTAATAGATATTTGTACTTACATATTGGTTATAAGTAAAATACAGCTTACGCAATATACAGTTATATATGTTATATATGTATTTGTATATACAATTATATGTGTATACTAGCAACCCGCCCTCGCTTCGCTTCGGTTATAGGTTATAGTCGTTTTACCCGCGTAGTTGCCGTTCCCGTGGGAATACCGAAATAAAATATAGCCTAGTTTACGCCCTGATATTATAGCTTTCCATTAGTGAAAGAATTTTTGAAATCGGTCCAGTCGTTTTGAAGATTACCCGGAACAAACAGACAGACAGACAGACAAAATTTTTTTAATTGCTATTTTAGGCATAGGTGTCGTGCAAATAACCGTGTGAGCATGAAAAAAGCCTATTATTTGGACATTACAAACAGAAACTCCAATTTTATTTATTGGTATAGATGTATCGACCACTCGGTGACCACTACTTATAAATAAAACTATTTTTGGATCATCGCGTTTGTATTTGATTATTACTTTCCTGATTTTTGGAATACTTTTCAGTATTTATGATCACAGGAGGACTAAAGTATTTAAATCACAGTTATTACAATATATTTTTTTACTTTCTACAAAATTAGATATCAATTATCAAATTTGAACATGTTAGAAAAAGAAAGTAATAATTCTATATCTATTAAACATTAAATTTATAGCGACTTTTTTTTTGAACAATTTATGTCTAAACATTGAGTTATTTGTATGGTGACGGGGTAAGGCGATAAATCAACATCCCATACTTTGCCTATGGGAGTCTTAAAAGATAACCAAGAGAAATTATATACAGATAACATCGTTGCAACATATGGAAAACTCGACTAAATTCAACACGTATTGTTAGTCAATTTCCCTCTAATTGCAGAGAAAGCTTTAGCCAAGGGAGACATACGACATTAGCGTCTTCGTCAGTCACTCCTGATTGCAACTATACTTCCATTCACACCATGTTGCTTTTGTATCCCATGTAAATCTAAAAAGAAGGTAGCAAAAATTGTAAACCAAACTATTCGGAATTTATCGCATTTGTATTTGATTTTTGATTGCTCAACGTTTCGAACACTTTGCAACTTAGATTCTACAACCATCATTAAGACAGTACAGCAGAAGATTAATTGTCGATTGAATAATTATTTAAATGATATACTTAAACGTTTTTCGGCGTTAAAATCTTTACCGTGTGAAGTTCCAATGTATCCCATGGATGAGTTAGCCGAAAAAAATATACGTATTTCTAAAGACATTATCGTGATTAAAATGATTGTTATATTTCTCCTATTTTATTAAACCCAAACCACGCACTTATCGGTGATTCTTATGATATGGTTCTAAAAAGACTTCTAGAGATCGAGTGCCGCCTCGCACGATCCTTAGATTTTCATAAGGCTTCTACAATTAATTACATTATGCGATTCATCATACCGTGCATACGTAACATGCTTATTCGTTCGCAGCCTCTACTGCAATACCACCTAGATATCCATATTATGCGAATAGCGAAAATAATGATGCCGATATATGCTCACACAAAGCTCCACAGCTTTGCCAGCACACTTGGTGGAAAACAGCATTGAGTGGATTCACGGCCCCGATTGGCTATATAATGAACAATCTATAAAATCATAAATTTAACATATGCGAGTGTACCGGCTAGTACATTAATTTTTAATTTTTTTTTTCAAATTAATGCTCTTGAGATCGGTGATAATTGGTATATTTACTGTATTACTATGAGATTAATATCATCATTTACCTACCCTCATCCCACGCTAAGTGGGGTCGGCACAATATGTTTTTACTTTCCATAGCCTCCTATCAGCCGTCATATTTGCACTCATTGCTTTCATATGCCTATTCTCATTCACGCAATCCATTCATCTCTTCTTGGGTCTGCCACGCTTCTTCGACACCCACCATTCTCTATCAATAATGCCATCGTCTTGGAGAAACGAGCCTAAATACTTAAAATTGGAGTAAACTGGTAGGAATACCCCATTTAGGGCAATGTGAGAGAAGGGAAGAGCCTACGAAGTTACAGAATAAATGTTCAGTTCTGTAGCGGATAGATAATTATAAAAATCTGTAATCACGTTGACTTGTTTGAACGTCAGACATCTTATTCCGCCCGTGACCATGAATGCTGTAAAGTATTTGAAACGTCGGGCAATCATAAATGAAATACAAATGCGATACAATCCGTAAAAGTAGTTTTATTTACAATAGTATTATTTACCTGTTAATAACAGAGTTACAAGTCGTTGTGCGAAGTTACATTGATTTCCCTCACATAACCATTAAATTTTAATGAAAATATTAAATAACAGATAACACATAATAATACATTTTAAAAATAATAAAACACATTAACAATAGTATATGAACATATTTTTCGAGTGACGACAGATTAAGAATACCATTTACCACTCCCAATTTTACCCGTGGATGTCGTAAAAAACGACTAAGGGATATAATAAGCATATAATATTGTAAGGTTGGGCGTTGGGATGCAATAATACGATCTGACTGCTGTATAATAACTGTTCGTTTATTCAATAAGTATTAGCTTATATAGAGGATACGTGTACTTATATGTAACTTATATACTAAACACACACACACACACACACACACACATATATAGGATACACCACAACATCTATGCAAGAGAAGAAAAACTCAAAATAAAACCATATACTAACCTGTCTGTTTGCTTCCTATTTTGGACGACACTCGAGCACAACATTGGGACCTATATGAGCTGAAACGATGATGATGATATGTGCATACATTTAGAATTTAACCTGATGAATATCAGCTATCACAAGGGCCTGAAGTATTTTGATATTCAACATCTAGAATCTGGATATTAAGAAAAGTTTCTATCGCTGGGTATGGCCTTTAACTAAACATAAACCTTGCACAAAATCCGCTTATAGTCAAAGACTGAATACAGATAACAGCACAAACTTAAAGAGAAGAAAAAATTTACACCACACACACTTCAAAGAGCTTTCATGTCATAAATTCTAGAATTTATTCTACTTTCATGTCTTCACTGCTAAATCCAACCTTTATTGTCACATATGAAGATATAAAAATGTAAATATTCTCATATTTACAAATTCACATCCTTTTGAATAAGAATTATATAAATTTATCACAATAGGCTGTTTACGATCTTGGTTCCTTTAATATTATCAACAAATAATACAAGTATACAATGGTATTCCTTCTATTGTAGTATAAATGTATTATGTCTCTTTTCTTAATATAGAACATACACTATTTAAATGGATATAAATGTAGGAATCAGATTAAAGGCTTCGATATTTATATCAATAATAGGAGCGGCGAGACATTATTATACCAATTCCATGTATTTTCTGTACTCGTTATAGATTTGTGGCAATTACAAAGGTTTTAATTATATTAAGCAGTGATTGTTTCGTTGATTCACGTATTATTATTATGTGGTCATGCTTAAACGTCCATGTTGCCAAACACGTGCATATTGTTTGATACTAATATATAGAGATACTTAATGTCGCATGGTTGTAAACTCGAACACCACCAACTGTTGTTATACTTATAGGTATCTAACACATGTATAAGAGCTTCATCGAATACCGTCTGGTCAACAATGCCCAAGGAGGGCTGATACCAGAAAAAAGGTCAAACATATTTGGTAAAACTTTTGTAATATGTACATTGGATGAAAAGTACATTTTGTATCGACCTCAAGAAATTGAAATAAGAACGACATAACCAGACATCAGTACAAAGATACTTAGATCACCTTACTCATATGTGTGGCAAAATAGGAATACAATAGTCAACATCCGCATACTTTTACCGTAAATATGGCATAAATTGCTCAAGGGTAAGCAGATAACATAGGGATATTATCTGCTTACCGTCCCTTGATCAATTAATAAAGGCGTAAGAGAAGAGAAACTGCACAGATGGTGTATTGGTTAAAGCACCGACCTATCGTGCCAGTGTCGCGGGTTCGAATCCCACGAAGGAAAACACTTTGTGCTATCCACATTCTAATCTTCTGAGTCTGGATATAATTTGTGTCCGTTAATTATATGTTGGTAATGTCGCTCGCAATACAAGGATTTTACTTCCTTAGCGCAGGGCATTGTCTTAAAAAAAAATTAATAAAAAATGCAGTAATGTGCGCCATTTATGAGTATGTCGGTGACGCGAATCCATAAGATTTTCCCCTACCAAAAAGTGCCCAACGAGGTTAAAGAAGTTTTCACATCAAAAATTCTAAAAAAATGTTTATAAAAATATGCCTGACCACTTATGGCTCTCAATGTACTTCCGTCCTGAGGATGCCTCGTTTAGAGGCGAAACACGTGTCAAATAAATATTCGAAGTTCTGCGAAAAATTGTAATTTGATGTTCTGGAAGGTGAGAGAAAGATTGTAAAGAAAATCTTACTCCTATCCCGCATTCCTTTTATTGTGGTGTGCGGTATATTCATTACCCTGGGAAAGTGGTGGGTCTCCCTTCCTTCCTTCCATTTTAAAATAAAAATGGATTTCCGTAATGTATCATCACCTAATTCAATCAATTATCTCATTTACATATACCTATGACCTCACAGGACGACGATGAAAAATAAATCATCATTAATCATCATTTCAGCTCATTTACGTTCCACTGTCAGGCTTAAGCCTCCTCTAATAGGAGGGAAATTGACCTAATATAACACGTTGTTCAGATGTTTTGTTATAGGGTTTTACTTCAAGTTTTCCTTCTCTTGTATACATGTCATAAATATATTTAATCCCTAAGCCTTAAAATAAATTAAATAAATTCCTTATGATGACTATTCGAGTTTTTGATAAAAAATCGAAATATTAATTAATATTTTAAATATCATAACTAAATTTAAAAGATATCAATTTCTCAACAAGTATCTTATTTTAAGCGTATCAAACAAATACGAAAAAGCAACTTAATTTGCCATAACCCTCGTATTTTACAAAATATCAAATTTGTTGAAATTTATATCCCCTATTGTGCGATATTAAGAACGCATCCAGGGGAAAGTTTATGGTGTCATGACCTTCTTAATAAGCTTAATTCAAAAATATTTTCTTGCTTAATTTACTAGTTATCTTCGTTATCCTCTGAGAAATAAGCTTAATCTGATATTGCGCTATGCGCCTTTCATGGGATTTATGGCCCATCTTGATGATTTTATGGCCCAAAAATTTTAGTAGCGAAATATTGTGTTCAAATAAGCTCTAAAGGCGATGATAGTCTTGGTCAAAATATTCGTTATATAAAGTAAAACTTATTGAAATGAATAGGTAATATAATTTATCATGTTTTTCACGAATGTCTTAATAAAATGATTAAGGTACGCTGCGGGAAGAGAAAGACCTAAAATAAAGCCTATGCTCTAACCGTGTAGCCGTGGTTATAGTAATCTTTCTTCTATTATGAAATAGATAAAATGGCGGCACAGATATATATATAGAAAAGTTTAATACTTTTTAATAACATTGGTAATGAAATAATAGTCATTCATTGTTATTTATATACTCTATATTCGCGGCAAACTCCTAGGTGATCATAAAAAATTCACTTTCGTTGCATGAATAGGCCTGCTCTCATTAGCAATGCAGGTCATGCCCGGCCGTCATACAATGTCACTTGCGTAACAAATGTTGTCTACTAACGCTGGGCCAAGATTTATATGTCAATAAACACATACCTACGTATATTCATTCAGCTAATAGCTAAGAGTAAAGAGCTGATCTATATATACTTAAATAGTATATATTTATATATAAAGTATTATCAAGTATGATATACAATTATAGTTATTTGGTATTCAGTCATCATCCTCATCCCAGTTCATATACGTCCCACTGCTGGACCCGAGCCTCCTCTATAATAAGAGGGAAATTAATTACCTATACCGCAATGATCAAACGGGTTGTTAAGGAATTTGTTTGTAGTTTCCTTGTGTATTATAAGAAACAATATTATCTTCATATACCATAGATATATATCATAGATATCCCTTTGTGTTCCTTTTCATCACCAATGGGCAAGATTAAGGTTGATGAATAGTATTCTTAATCCATCATCACACGGAAATCATATTCAGTAGTTTTATTGAATAATTTATATTTAAATGTATTTATTTGAAAGATTCTCGAGTGGTGACCACGTATGGGATCACGGAGTGTAAGACAAACTACTGGATATTATAGATTGCAGTTTTGGGATATACATACGTTATGGGATAAAGGACAGTAAATAAATGGTACTCAACTACAATGACTAAAACCTAAATAAATCATTATCTCAGCTCATATACCTTCCACTATAGGGCTCGGATCTTCTCCACTATGGGAGGGAAATTGACCTACTCTACCACACTGTTCAGACGTGTTAGCATAGGGTTTTGTTTCAAGTTTTCCGTCTCTTGCATAGATGTTATATGCATATTATTTCCCTTAGCCGTCTTTTACACATACATCTTACACCGATGGGTAAGATATGGAGTGAAGATATGGTGAATTCTATTCTTACTCCGTCACAACACAATAAAAAGAAAAAAGTATATGAAATAAATAAATAAATACAAAATTATAAATATCTATATTAGTTTTCGCTTAAACATATTTACAAGGTGCATTACTATTAACGAGTGAATTAATTAACAATATTTTATAATTATGCTCTTGGTGGCTTTGTGTTGGGCCTTTTGAATGGATTGAAAGTAGTTACTTCTATATCTCTGGCGTTTGCTCGTAGATTTTGAAGATGCACACCCACAGTTTTATGTTTAACCAAACGTACTGGCCGAATTTTGACAGGTTTCAAAATTATTTTCGCGCTCGATGAAGGCACATATGAGTAAATATGTTTAACAACCTTCACGTGAGAATGTGTTTTATGAAGAGGTGGCGGAGTTATGTACGCCAATGGTACAGGAACTATCTCTACAGAAGTTTTGAATTTCTGGGGCTTTTGACGAGGCCAAGTTTGTTGGGGTCTAGGCTGCTGTTGTGGGCGTGGTTGAAATTGAGGTCTTGGCTGAGGTTGAAGATTGGGGAAAGGTTGTTGTTTTGGTGGATATGGAGGGAATTGAGGTTCTTGTGGTTGAAATTGTGCTGGCTGAGGTCGCAACTGCGGTAGTTGCGTTTGAAATTGTGACTGTTGAGGTTGAAATTGCGTTGGCTGTGGTTGAGGTAGAAAATTGGGCTGTTGAGGTTGAAATTGCGTTGGTTGTGGTTGAGGTAGAAAATAGGGCTGTTGAGGTTGAAACTGCGTTGGCTGTGGTTGAGGTAGAAAATTAGGCCGTTGAGGCTGAAATTGGTTTGGCTGTGGTTGAGGTAGAAAATTAGGCTGTTGAAGAGGAAACTGTCCATTTGGTAGTTGTGGTCGAAACTGGGGATTTGGGGATTGTGGCTGGAATTGTGAACCGGGCCGCTGTGGTTGAGGTTGGAACGACGTTTTTGGTCTTTCTGTAGGGGTGCCATAAAGATTGAAATTCACATTCTCGTTTGAAGGTAAAGCCTGTACAAAACTATTGTCGCTACTTGACGTATCTATAGGAGTTGTAGATTCTAGTTCTGGCAAAGCTGTAGCATCAGCTTCGGTAGTTCTTTGAGTTGTTGGCTCTTTAGTATTCTCATCAGGGATATTAGTTGGTTTTTCTGAGGGTATAAGTCCGAATGTAGGTGGAAATCCAAAGGGGTAGGGTGGAAGTAATATTGTAGCGACGGGAGCAGCAGCATGCGCAGTTGCTACTGCAATAGCTACATTAGGCTGTACTGGTAGCTCTTGCGGGGGATTTGGATTGACGGCTACAGGTATAGTATTAGCTGGTTGCACAAATACTGTAGGTGTAGGAGGAACAGGAACTACTGGTGCTAAAGGAGGAGGCGCTACGGGAGCTACTGGTGCTACTATTGGAGGTATGAAAGGAGCCACTGGTGCTACCACTGGAGGTACTACCAAACGGTTAAAATTTCTTTGAAAGTATTGTGAACTAGCAGCCGTAACTACTGGATTATGATTTATCGACCCAGGTGCTATTGGTACCACAGGTGCTAAATGGTTCAACCCTACTCCGGAGCCTTTCACCAATCCACATATTGCTGCGAACAGCAAAATCTGTAAGTAAAACAATAAACAATTTTATAACGATTAATAAAGAAAATACAATAAAATAAATTAGTTTCAAATTATAACAATACCCTCCAAAACATTTTGTGACCCTTTCTGGTTGCTTTTGATATTATAATGCGGGCGTTAGAATATGGAGCCCTCGCTTTTATATAGGTGTAACAAATTTTGCATCGTGGTGTGGCAACATGACGGGTGTCGCGGAATACTTAATGGTGCAATGGGTAAGGACACGGACCTTGATGGCTACAAAAATCGTATTGAAAACGTCGAGGGAATAATAACGATGGGTCATTTGGAAAGTACCAACGTGACATACTTCATTCGTAATATCGTATTTGCCTATTTATTATGTCCACAGAAAGATAGTTATGTAATTCATATAATTATTCAATAATGTGATTAATAGGCAAGAAAAATCATAAATTTATAAAATACTAGCTGACCCAACAGAGGTTGTTCTGTTCAAATAAAAGGAATTCTCCTTGAATTCGCCACCTACCAGGTCCAATGGTGAATCTGAACCATTCTCAAATCCACTTGAACACACAAAAAATTTCATCAACATCGGTCTAGCTGTTTAGAAGGAGTTCATTGACATACACACATACACAAGAAATTTATATATAAAGATATGCCCACTGTGTGTTTTTATATTGATATATATGTTTTTCAGAGACCTTTTCAAAGACTAACGGGAACCCTTACTAAAGCAAGAAGCTTTATATTCGAGAGAATTTTACCAACGTATTTATATTGCTTTGCGTCATATTCAATAATACTTGGGTTGCGGGCTGGTCACTTGAAAAGGCAGGTGAGCAATGTCATCACTACCACAAAACTCGCTTTGAGGTTCGTAATTGAACCTGCGTCTGATGCCGCCCCAGCCGAGGTTGCGGGTGACTGGACCGAGAAATAGTCCGTCACCTGCAGAAAGGTTTACCCCATGAGGGCAAGGTGTTGGGCAAGGACAGTTCCTTGCCCAACACTTCTGAGACGTCGCCCTCTTTCTGGTACCGACCAGAAAGAGTATCCCAGCGGGCTGACCTCGGATTCGGTACCAGTGGTTAGTCCAATGGTGAAGGGGAGGGAATACGGTGGGTTATAGGGCGCCACTCTTTCCTCACCTTAGACAGGATGGACGGCGTGCGTTTGCACCATAGCCTGTCATCATTCATAATTCATCATTGAAATACCTACTACCATTATATTATATGATTATTACTTGGAATAATAACGTATAGAAGGATAGTGTCGGTACTTAAGCGACAAAAACATGGAGCCATAAATACTACATGCCCGCAGGTGATTACACGGGTTATAGGGCGCCACTCTTTCCTCACCTTAGACAGGATGGACGGCGTGCGTTTGCACCATAGCCTGTCATCATTCATAATTCATCATTGAAATACCTACTACCATTATATTATATGATTATTACTTGGAATAATAACGTATAGAAGGATAGTGTCGGTACTTAAGCGACAAAAACATGGAGCCATAAATACTACATGCCCGCAGGTGATTACACGTACACACGCACACCACTATACAAATTATGAAATCAAATTTTGTTTTTATTAACATAAATGGTCGAAATACTTTTAAAAGGAATGTTAATAAACTTATTATGTTTTTATAATGTGTTGTGGCACTATTTGAATGCACAAACCGTCATAATTATCTATTAATTTTGAGAGTTGCGTACGTACATGCAGTACAGTGACCTTATACACTACGGAACGATCCGGCGTAAGCTCCATTAGACCCCAATTTAAATGCTTCATTTTTGTGCGGACCTCTATACGTTTTCTGTACGTTATTATTCCAAGGATTATTATTTATTTTATATACGCCACTTCATTTTAAATATATTCCATTGTATATATTTTATTTAACTTCCATCAGCCTGCCATGAAGATCAATTTCATCATCATTATTGGATGATAATCACAGCCATCAAATCTCAGGCCACATAAGTTCCACTATTGGGCCGCCGCCACATAGGAGGAACTAGGAAGCAGGAGTTGACCTACATAGACATGGTCTGGTCATGGTCTGACCATCGGGTCAAACCTTGACCAGACCATATGATATAACTGTAAGAATGATTTTGCCATAAACACGCGTGATAATTACAGTAGTACTGAAATAAATAAATGTCACCCGAGAGGGTGTCTTGGGAGGAGTCTTGGTCGTGGATGTCGTAAAAAACAAGTTTTCGCAAGGGCCGCAAGGGAAGATAAAACTTAAAATGAAACTCTATACCAACACGTCTGACCAGCATGGTGTAATAGAACGATTTTCCTCCTATTGTGGAGAAGGCTCGAGCCCAATAGTGGGGCGTGTACGTGCTTAAAAGATACAGAATGATGAAATATCTAATTATTTCAATACCTGCTACTATAATTATCACACATCTGCAAGGGAATGAATAAAGTGACAGTATATCAAACAAATTCATTACTATCATCTTTAAAAGTTGTTTCATCCAAAATTACAGTACATTTTTTTTGGGGGTGGGTTACGGTCGGCGCACTCCTCGCTCCGCTCCGTTCGGGGCGACAGAGGGGCGTAAGCACGCACACCCGTAACCCACCCGTGACACGTCGACTTCATCGTTAGGCCGATCACCGGAGCAGGGTGACTTGTCGTCAGGGATCGGCCCAAAATTACTGTACCTGAGAAATTATATCCATATTTTTTATTGCTCTTGGTGATAAATGAGCAAACAAAACATACTTAATGGTAAGTGATAATACTGCTCATGGACCTTTGCTGCCTACCGTGATGAATATGAAGGTAGTGTGAATGCGTGCAAATGACATTCGGTGCTACTAAAAGCATCACCAAAACCCACTACACGCAAACACCCTAAGAAAATTGAACTTCTGACTCTCGCTCACCGAACTAAATGCAGTAACAAATTTTTACTACTCAGAGGTCGATTTTCTGCGAGAGTGTAGTACTAAGTCCATCGCCCGCCGAGAGGCCGACCGCGTGAGGAAAGACCAACGTCCTCCCCGAGGGGGGGACGTCGGTCCCCCACTAGGGGCTATTCCGTCGGACCGACCACTGATGACAAGTAACCCTGGTCCGGTGGTCGGTCCAACGACGAAGGTGACGTGGTGTTCGGGTGGGTTGCGGGTGTATGTGCTTACGCCCCTCTGTCGCCCCGGATGGAGTGGTGCGAGGAGTGCGCCGACCGCAACCCACCCAAAAAAAAAAAATAAAAAAAAAGAGTGTAGTACTAACCCAGGCAGAAGGGCCCGTGGCTGTAGACAAATGACTATCAACACTGAGTTCCTACTACATAAGAAGTACATCTACCACATAAGTATTTAGAACTAAAATATTGGTTTTAAAAGTGAGTACGTCAGTTTAGTTAGATAGCAGAATACAAAATATACTATTGGATCAAGATTGCATACCTTATATGATACTATTTATTTTCCTTGTTTTACAAAATATTGAGTTGATAGAATAGTAAACAGCATCTGTTTAGTATTTCTTGTAGCGTTTACTGAACTATTATTTTCACAAACATGCTTGGAAATTTGAGCATTATTTTCACTAGATATAATTTTGAAAATATTAGTTAAATTGAATGAAATTTTTAATATACCGTGTGTTTATAATGTCTGTTTGGTTAATAAAATATCAGAGTTCTTGCTTTATTCATAACGAAGTTATAGGGCGTCGAAAATGGCCTGAATTGGTTCGAGAAAATTATGTTACGGCAGTGTTGCGTTTTTTTTTTTTGCGCCTGATGCGGCCCTAGCCGAGGCCGTGGGTGACTAGACCGGGGAATTAGGCTGTCACCCGCCGAGAGGCCGACCGCGAGAGGAAAGACCAAAGTCCTCCCCGAGGGGGGGACGTCGGTCGATGGGAGGGTATCCATTGGGTCGACCACTGATGTCAAGTCACCCTGCTCCGGTGGTCGGCCCAACGACGAAGGCGACGTGTCGCGGGTGGGTTACGGGTGTGTGGTGCTTGCGCCCCTCTGTCGCCCCGGACGGAGTGGTGCGAGGAGTGCGCCGACCGTGGTCCACCACCCAGAAAAAAAAGCGCTGAGGAACCGCAAATACAGTTAAATAGACCTCAAAAAAACCTTAAAGAAGTACGAAGAGCACAAGTTAGCCTATGGACTGTACGGAGGAGACTTTTGACAGCTAATATATGCTTTTGAAGACCAGTGCAGGTGCCCAAGATATTCCGTGAGCACCGCATTGCTCGATTGAGATTCGTTACAAATCCTTGGACACTAGGTAAATGGAGTAGCGTACTTTTCTCCGATGAGGCTCGACTTTGTTTGCATGGCGTCAGCGAGTATGAAGAAAACCAGAAGAACGCTATGCGGACGTGTGTTTACCTCTAAAAGTAACCCTATTGAGGACGTTTAAGACCGTCTAAAAAGGCGAGTACGATCTGTCCAACCACCTCCATGAAACATCAGACAGCTAAAACGTGTTATCTCGGCTGAGTGGGAGCACATTCCACAGGACACCATCAAAAGCCTGGTGGATATCATGCCAATACGATTACATGCCGTAATCGCTGTAAGGGGAGGTCATACTTATTGTTTGTTTTTATTTCTTTAGTGTCTTTTTTTATTAAAATACCATAAAAATACTCGTAGTCTTTTTTTTAAAGACGACACACTGCACTAAGGAAATTAATCCTTGTATTGTGGGGTACTTTACATACAACTAACCGACACAAATTACACCCAGACTCATGACAACAATTTGTGGATCGCAAAAAGTGCTGTTCTGCGCGGGACTCGAACCCGCGATACTGCAAGTCGTTATCTTAACCACTACGCCATCTGTGCAGTCGAAGTGTGCATCTGTACAGTCTTAATTTCATAATACCCATAAAAACTAATAAAAAGAAATTTATAGTCATCTTAACTATTAACTAATGACATACTAAAATATAAATATTATCCACAGAAAAACCAAGGACTATTAAGGTGCCCGTTTTTTTTTTGCGAAGGCGTATATTCAAAGGTTTATTCAAAGCGCCTAATTGAAACCTTATATTTTTTCGTCGCTAAAAGTTGTCAAAGGTATTTCTAAAGGCGTCATGACTAAAAATATCGCACAGACGCAATTTTCCATTCTTGTTTAAACAAAATTTTATTTAACAATGTTACCCAACTTAACGTCAACGTGGTCATATATATTTACAATAAGAGGTACAACCAGAGAACTCGTAACGTGTTTTAATTTAAGAAAAAAGTTATGTCATGAATTCATAAGTCTGTTGACGTCTATGTAGTCATAATGCTATTAGCCACGGACGTCAAGGATTCGGTACCATTGGTTGGCCCAATGGGGACTGACTCACTGATGACCAAATAGTGGAATAAAGTGGGTAATGAAGCCGCGGGCCGGCCTTTGATAGCCCCGGACAGAACGGTCGCTGTCCATACCATAGGCCGCCCAAAAAAGGCATAACTGGAATCGATACGATTGGGTGGAGATTGTAATTAACGTTATCGTCATCACGATTCTGCTCTTATACCATTTACTTTAGATCGACTCAATATGGACTTTCTTCCGTTGTACATATTGCAAAACTTTACGATCGGCCGCCTGCCTAACATTAGCTCTCCTTGAGATTGCAATTGTTCACTATAAGGCATTAGATGGAGGTTACCGAGGTCGATGTAAAATTTTAAGTCTTCTTTTATGACACCCAAGAGCAATGTCAGATTGGTAGTGGTAGCGGCAATGTTGTTGGTATTTGTGTTGTATTATATAATGAGGCTTATATCTAACAGAGGATGTCGATTGACTGATGGAAATTAGAAAAACTAACTTTAATAATCATCCGTGTAATACCTAACTATGAATGTATAATAACTAGTAAGGATAAAATAATATTTCTCGTTCATTTATTGCAAAAGATCAAAAGGTTAAATCCGAAAATAAAACACCATGACAGCACATATCGTAAAAGTGGTCTACTAGACAAAATTGCCCCTACACTAAGAAGTTGACGAGTTTAAGTAAATGAGCTGAACTCTTTAATTTCTTGAAAAATTACTCATTAGTTATTTTAAAGACCTCCAATACTAAATAGAATATACATATATTTATTGATAGATTTTAGTTTGAAAACACCTCACCCACCTAACTATCCGGTGCGGCAATAGGGTTTAACAGAATCAGCCATACGACCTCTGAGAGATCTATATGCGCTTTTAAGGTAGGGAGATAATCAAGACCATAAACTGTTTGACGTTCCACCAAGGATGATTTTTAGGTATACCTAAATATCCACTGAGCGATATTCAGGAGAACTTCAGAGCATCTGTGATTCAATCAATGAATTATTTTATTTCTTTCAATAAAAAAAAAACTACTAGCGCCTAAGTTTTTTCGATCAAACAATCAAGCTCTAAAACTTTATTTTCACGCTAACACTGTAATAAAGTTTTCTTGTGTGTTTGTATTATTTACTTTGTACTATTATATTATTTTAGAATTTTATTTTGTATTATTATAATTTGTACTATTATAGAACGCTTCTCAACGTTAATTAGGATTTGCCAATAGATGGTGGCGTTTGCTTTTTTGAATATTTATCATTATACACGTCTAACTGATGGGTTCGAGCCTCCTTCAAAATGGTAGGGAAATTGACCTATTATACCACGCTTATCAGACGAGTAAATATGGGGTTTTATTTAGAGTATTTCGTTACTTTCTCAAATGTTGTCCGTATAATATAATTCCTTAGTCTTATTTTACGACTTCAACGTGTAAAAAGGGTGATGGTGATTTGTATTCTTACTCCG
Organism: Lymantria dispar; assembly: GCA_032191425.1. Classification (NCBI taxonomy): domain Eukaryota; kingdom Metazoa; phylum Arthropoda; class Insecta; order Lepidoptera; family Erebidae; genus Lymantria; species Lymantria dispar. The sequence goes on from CM063457.1 coordinate 24,979,883, forward strand.
TCACCAGACGGAAAATCTAACTTAATACTAATAATAATAAATAAATACCTCTGGGCCAGTCGTTATCTCACCATGAGACTAACGCAAACCTCGGAGGAACATTATATGGCTCTCTAAATTCTTTTGATATAAAAGAAAAAATGTATCACAAGATTTATAGGAAAACCAATAAACCGCAGGGCAGCTTGTGGCCTGCTGAATGTGAGTGGCGGCACTGCGGTCCTGAGTGCCCCAGAGAGTCGGCCAGGGCCTCGTATCCAGCTCGCCTTTATTGGCTGGCTAGAGTGGAAACCGAAGAGTGCCCGCAAGATTCTCAACTTTGGCTTGCCTTAAATGGCTGGTCAGAGAGGGGTCGCCAGAGCTATGTGTTCGGGGGTGGAAGTGTCATTTTCAAGGGCTTAACTACGGGGAAACCACTGCGATGGTGAAACCGGCGCCGCACCGCTCGACACCCCAAGCTACTTGCACCAATATTGCCCCCCTGTTGCCCGTATAGCCTGTGTGTCTGTGGCAACCGTTTGGGGGGGCCCGTTCAGTGAGATGGCGAGTCACCGTCTGCCAAAGTTCAAGACGATAAAGGTATTGAAGGCAGACGACAGTTTAAAAATCAATAGTTTTTAGTTTAGCCAGTCCTTGATGGACTCCCTCCGCCCCCATTAACAGTTTCTCCAACCTCCAACCCCATTAACCGTTATTAGATACCATCATCACACAATAGTTTTACACCTACCGTTGACAGTTCACGTGTGTTATGTTGCAGGCGTGGAGTGTCATCGGTAGACATCCCATCCCATATTTAGATTAAATTTCTCCAAAGGCATCTGCGTGTTGGATCCATATCCCCATGTAAGCCTTTCAAAGGACCGGGTATCTTCCCTAGAAAGATAGCGTGAAATGGAGATACATGAAAACGTTACTTTTTACTTATTTAATAATAAGTAAAAAGTAACGTTCCGTTACTTTGCCTTTGAGTTTCGTAAAATATTACTAAGGAATATAATAAGTATAAAACATCTATTTCCGTGTGGTGACGGAGTAAGAATACAATTCATCACTTCCTATCTTGCCCGAGGATGTCGTAAAAGACAACTATGGGACAAATATGCACATAACATCTGTGCAAGAAGAAGAGAAGGAAAACTCGAAATGAAATCGTACATGTCTGACCAACATGGTATCATCATCATCATCATCGCAGCCCACATACGCCCCACTGTTGGGCTCGGGTCTTCTCCATAATGGGAGGGAAGAGGGAGTGCAACGTATGTAAAATTCGATGATGATAAAGGTGAAAATATCTGTATAGGACAGGGAAGCCTCGAAATAAAACCTTATACCATCCCGTGTAACTAATATGGAATAGTAAGTCAATAAATTCTATTATGCAAGAGGCTTGAGCCCGACATTGAGAGGTTTATATAGCTAAAGTGTTGATAACAATTATGATGAAATTGGATTAGGTTTATTTTGATACTAGCAGCGCACTACGGTTTCACTCACAGTTCCTCTTCCCGCGGCAATATCTGGATAAATTATAGCCTATGTATTATCTGATATGTAAGCTATATTATAGTGAAGATTCAACAAAATCCATATAGTAGTTTTTGCGTGAAAGAGCAACAAACTTCTTCACATCTTCACATACGAACTTTCGCGTTTATAATATTAGCAAGGATATTTACTTATCTTTTACTAACTGACCTGGTGAACTTCGTACCGCCATAATTTTTTTCGTAAATATATTTTCTAAATTGCCAAAGATATAGTCTCTAATGGAAGAATCATTACAACTTTGTCGGGAAAGATTCGATCGTCTTGGTCGCGGCATTGTTAATGATGATTCAAAGAGAATACAAATTACTCATGATTGATTTTTGACAAAATTATAATTAACAAATTTTCAACCATACTTAACTATAGACAAAATTTTGTTTAGCTGTCATTTGCGTTTTGTTATTACATATCAAATGCGTTTTTTTATACTACGTTTCATAGTGAATTGTTATTCTCTTTGACATTTTATGTCATGTCACACGGGAAAGCGATCGAACGGTGTAAAAGAGTTATTGGCGAAATTTTGTAAACACCATTTAAAAAAAAAACGGGATAAAAAGTATCCTATGTCCGTCTCCTGGTTCTAAGCTACCTCCCCACGAATTTTCAGCCAAATCTGTATAGCCGTTCTTGAGTTATAAATAGTGTAACTAACACGACTTTCTTTTATATATATACTAGCGGACCCGGCGAACTTCTTACCGCCATTTTTATTCGTAAATATATTCTCTAAATTTACGAAGATATATTCTCTAATAGAACAACCATTACGGCTTTGTCAGAAAAGATTCAATCGGCTTTATCGGGACATTGTTAATGATAATTCAAAAAACATACAAATTACTGATTATTGATTTCTGACAAAATTATAATTATCAAATTTTCAACCGTACCTAACCATAGACAAAATTACGTTCAGCTGTCATTTGCGTTTTGTTATTACATGTCAAATGCGTTTTTGTTATACCACGTTTCATAGTGACTTGTATTCTTTTTGACGTCTTATGTCACGTCCCACGGGAACGCGATTGAACGAGATAAAAGTATCCTATGTCCTTCTTCTGGTTTTAAACTACCTCCCCACCAATTTTCAGCCAAATCGGTACAGGCGTTCTTGAGTTATAAATAGTGTAACTAACACGACTTTCTTTTATATATATATATATATATAAATCCCGTCGCAAAAAAGGGATGTTATAAGTTTGACGTCGATATCTATTTGTCTGTGCGTATGTGTGTGTCTATCTGTGGCATCGTAGCTCTCAAACGGATGAACCGATTTCGATGTAGTTTTTTTTGTTAGTGTTCTTAGTGTGTGGTTAATATCGATCAAGCAGTCTAAGAGTATCAGCTCTTTTCCAAAATAATATAATGCTGGATGATTAATCGATTAAGCGCTTCACGCGTGCCAGTATAAACGTTAAATAACAATTGATGATTCCTGTTGAAGAGAACGTAATACTTTTTTTATTATTTTAGTCTGTGTCGAAGGTTATTCTAAATTTCCAATTTTTCTTATCTAATTATTATAATTACCATTTTACCATATACTTATTTTGAAGAAATTACAAACTTTATAAACAAAAAAAAAAACAGTACTTTTTTTTTTTTTTTTGTGGGTGGGCTGCGGTCGGCGCGCCTCCGCACCACTCCGTCCGGGGCGACAGAGAGGCTTAAGCACGCAACTCCCGCAACCCACCCGAAAACCACCTCGCCTTCGTCGTTGGGCCGACCACTAGAGCAGGTTTACTTGTCGTCAGTGGTCGGCCCGACGGAATACCCCCTACGCGGGGTACCCTCTCATTGACCGACGTCCCCCCCCCCCCCCCCCCCGGGGAGGACGTCGGTCTTTCCTCACGCGGTCGGCCTCTCGGCGGGTGACGGACTAATCCCCGGTCACGTCACCCGCGGCCTCGGCTAGGGCGGCATGAGGCGCAAACAGTACTAATATATAGATAAAGGTCACTATAAGATTTGACTCATCGCTCAATGTCAGTCCAATGTGGTCGGGGTAGCGATATTGCAACATTAATGCCGCCCGTCTTATATATAATGCAGTTACAGAATCATAAACAGCATGTTCTCACAGAAGTAACACAATCAAATACACCAAGATGATGAAAATTGTGAGTGTTTTATATTAGGGCTATGTTAAGTGATATTTTACAATATATAAATATGCACATAACATCTATGTAAGAGAAGGAAAACTCGAAATCTCTCTCTTTTCTCAGTTTATTATACGTCCCACTGTTGCGCTCAAGCCTTCTTCACAATATAAGAGAAATTAACCTTACTATATCATGCTGGTCAGACAGGTTGCACTCGAAATAATAAAACCCTATTATTTCGAGTTTTTCTTCCCTTGCATAGATGTTATATGCATATTATATCCCTTAGTCGTCTTTTACGACACCCACGGGTAAAAGGGGGTGGTGAATTGTATTCTTACTCCGTCACCACTCGAAATAAAACACTATAATAACACATCTGACCAGCGTGGTATAGAAGATCATTTTTCCTCCTATTGTGGAGGAGACTCGAGCCCAACAGTGGGACGTATATGAGCTGAAGTGACTCACATTACATAAAGACTGATATAAGAACTTAACAATTCGCGTTACAATTATAATCGGCCTTTTAAAAGTGTACATAGATAGTGTTTATTTGTATACAACATTCATTGTTTATTCACAGATCGTAGTAATCGCTGCGCTTGTCGCCATCTCTTATGCCAAGCCATCTTTGGTGAGTGCACCGCTTGTAGCGGCCGCACCAGCGGTAGTCACAGCGTCCAGCTCGCAATACTACCACCGTATCAACAACGGCATCGCCGCGGCTTACGTAGCGGCCCCAGCGGCTTACGTCGCTCCCGCCGCTGCCCCATACGTTGCCGCCCCATACGTTGCCGCACCATATGTAGCTGCACCATATGCCTCCGCACCCATTGTTGCTCTATAAATAATCGACTATTAATTAATTGTGATATTATGACTTAATAGGCTCTTTGTTGATCTATGATAATAAATAGACAAATGTACTGAATTATTTTTTGCGCTTTAAATTCCTATATCGTATCAATAACGGCATCGCCGCGGCTTACGTAGCTGCACCAGTGGCTTACGTAGCTGCACCAGTGGCTTACGTAGCTGCACCAGTGGCTTACGTAGCTCCCGCCGCTGCCCCATACGTTGCCGCGTCATATGGAGCTGCACCATATGTCGCTGCCTCCGCACCCATCATCTATAAATAATCGACTAGCTTAAATTATTGCCATATTAAATGCATACGTGCGACCTAAAATGATGTTGGTTGTAGATCCATGACGTGATAATAAAAATAAGAAAGGTTTAAATGATTTTATTATAATACTAACCTGTCCAAATTTTGAAAATGTATGGTTATGTATTTAAAATAGTTCAATAGTTAAGTAAATTAAAGAAAACAATTTTTTTTTAAAAAACAAGCTTTTATTAGTTGTTAATAAAATGAACTAAAAAGTTAAAAATCCAGGTCCATCATCAGACCTTGGTTACCATATAGTATCAAAGTACTCATCAAGATGAATCAAATGAGCCCAAACTCGATGGGGTTGCGTCGTTTAATTACGGAGTTCCTATGGCCAGCTTCCAGGTCCATCATCATATTCATCGCTATGTCACAATAATATTGCATTATCATTTTATTTATACATGCATGCAAAATTTCAGCTAAATCTGAAACCGGAAAGTGAATCAAAAACTTGGAAAATTTGATTACAGACAACGGGACAGATGAAACTAAATAAAAGCTTGTAAACTTGTAAAATATAATTAAAAAAAAAAATGAATATGAATATTAATGAAAATTTATTTTTATAAGAATGCTACATATTATGTTTAATTATAACGCGCATGGTTCTCGCCCATTTGTACCAAAACGTACAAAATAGTAGCCCTAAAAAAGATAAGGAATATGTATTTATGCTGGCCGCCGTGTGGTGACGGAGTGAGAGTACAATTTGCCTCATATCTTGCCCGTGGATCTCGTAAAAGTATACACATATAACATCTGTCCAAGAGAAAGAAAATTTTAAATAAAACCTTGTACCCGTCCATTTGAGCGATATGATATAGTACGCCAATTTCTCTTCCGATGCGGAAGAGGCTCGAGCCCAGCAGTGGGACGTATACAAGCTATGATGGATGAATAAATTTCGGAATGTGGAAAGAAAACGAGTTACCATCAAAAAAAGTACCAAAGAGGGAAAAAAGATTGATACTTTTTAGTATTGAAATTATCGTGTGATTGATACATCTTATAATATCTATAACGGCAAAACACTCAGGTATTGAGATCGATTACGTCGACCCGGGTTTCAAGCATATCCGATGCTCATCCTCAAGGCGAGTGCGCAGCGGCGTCTGTCCAAATTAATAGGCGTGTTGGATCTATCCCCGTGTATAGCGTTGCCAGGCGTCCGGATAAAGCCGGACATAGGTAGGCTTTTTAATTGCGTGTCCGGCCAAAATAATCGGTGACCGGCCAAAATAATCGGTGTCCGGCTTTTATTAGGCTTTTTACATTTCGCAAACGAGTTAGCGCCAAGCGTGGCCGAGCGCAGGCGAGTCGACTATTGTCATAATAACCCAGAAAGCTTAATTTTTTGTCGTACCTAATAATACTAAAGCACAAAATCCTCAATAATGTAGGGTGTCCGGCCTTTCAACTCAAATGTCCGGCCATACTGGCTAGTCTGTCCGGCGCGTCGGTTTGACAACCTGGCAACCCTACCCGTGTAAGCCTATCAAAGGACCGGGTATCTACCCAATTGGAAGATCCCGTGAAAATAAGAGGGGATACAATAATGATAAAAATAATATTAATAGGCACATATGGCACTGTGGGTGCATAAGTACGGTAAAGTAGTAATGTAGAATATACTGCATAATATCCTCGTCACAAAGCGCAAGTATTTGACTTTTTTTTATAGCTGTTGATGGCAAACACCTGCAAAAGATCGCAAAGGGGGAGAGTACATAGTCCTGTCACCACTGCGATTGTGACAAGGACAATCAATTCAACTAGTAATTTTAATATTATATAGACTTATTGTATTCGCTGCTGCGCTGTAGGATGTACTCATTTTAATTTATTATAACTATAGGTACATTTCAATTAGATTGTTCTGAAGTTAAATTTTACTATAACATCTTGAAGCTTCCACATGGGCTCCATCCCCAGATTTGTATTAAAATAAAGAAAACTAAAGATTGGATTTATATTGTCAAAATAACCGATACTTAACAAGCTTTAAAAACTGGAATCCGTTTTTTTATTAAAGCTTGTCAAAGCGTGTAAAATTTTTGTCAGCGTATGCTCCCAACACAGGTAAGAATGGTGGCCCATTATAAAGTTTGGGTTACAATGACTTTGGCAGATAAAAGGTACTAAAGGTGTGTAAAATAACGATCTAATTTCGTCAAATTATTAAACGTGATTTTTTGATATTACCTTCAGAATATTAATATCACGTTATTCATTGCCAGACACTTAACATCTGGGCAACCCCTTGCTAGACACCCTTAACGTTCATGCAATTATAATTCTACTAACGTTATAGTATAAAAGCTGATTTTTATATAATAAGTAGATGACGTATTAGACTTGAGTAATGAATAGACGATGTTTCCTCAGTAACCAGACATTTTTCATAGTTCCAACCCCTTTCCAGACAAACATGTAGGGTAGCTGTAGGAGCGAGCGCGAGGCAGCGTATATATAAAGCTGAAAGTTTGTCAGCCAGACAAACTTTCAGCTTTAATAAAATTACGAAGGTCTGGGGTTCACAGGCTCTTAGTCTAGAAGGAGCATTCTAATAGATTAAATAAGACGAAACTATCACATAATAATATACATGTGTTGTTCTCTTGATTTTAGTTTATTTTGTAGTGTTTGGTTCATATTGGTATTCCGCTATTGTTGGATTGTAATATTGTTTTAAAATTCAGCTTTTTATTAATTTTCTTATTCTTTCTTTTTTAAATATTTTATAAAATATAAAATACCAAACGATTTTATGATTTGAACATTAGTATTAAAATCAATTCAAAATAAAACCTTATAGCTGACCATTTAACCAGCTTAATATAACAAATTAATTTCTCTCCCGTTATGAAGTAAGATCGAGCCCAGTATTATCATCATTTCAGCCTAACGCCGTCTACTGCTGGACGTAGGTCTGCCTCATATTACGCCACAAAGTGCGGTCCTATGCCGCCTGCATCCAACGACGCCCAGCAACTTTCACTAGGTTTTTAGTCCACCTAGTGGAGAGGCGTTTTATACTGCGTCGTCCGATATGTTGTCGCCACTCGAGAACCTTTCTTCCTCAGCGGTTGTCGGTTCGTTGAGCGATGTGACTTGCCTATTGCCACTTCTGCGTGCTAATTCTTCGTGATATGTCGGTTACAATTACGAATACGAATAATATAATTTCATATCAATATTTGGATTATAAAAACGTGTATATATTAACACAGTTTTATCAAGGAATTGGTGATATCCGTGTGGTGATGGAGAAGAATATTCATCACTGCCAATCTTAGATGTGGATGTCGTAAAAGATTACCGAGGGGTATAATGAGCATATAACGTTTCTGCAACAGAAAGAAAATTTGGCAATATAATAAAATAGCATTTATCTTATATCTTTAAACGAGCAATTCTTATATATATATATATATATATATATTCAGGATCTCGGCAACGGCACCAACGATTTTGATGAAACTTGGCATACTAGAGGTTTCGAGGCCAAAAAATCGATATAGCTAGGTTTTATTTATAGAAAATGTTGTTTTGTCTGTGTTTTTAGCAAAACAATATAATGACATTATTTTTTAAAAGAATATGAATTCAAATTTTGCCGTCAACGTCATGGGTTACGATAGCTCAGTTGGGAAGTTGACCGGTTCTAATTTTGGTTTTTTTGGCATTCAAACTGCGTCGGTTCGAATCTCGGTGTTATTATTATTCTCTTTTTGTAATTTTTTTATATATTTTTTATTATTTATTTTTTATTTTTTATTAAAATATATCTAAATAAATTCCACAAAAATATTCCGAGCGAAGCTCGGTCAACCAGATATTTATCACATAAAAACCATACCACAATACTACAAACCACATCACAGTAATTTTTTATAGTTAAAGTTGACGACAGAGAAACACTCAGCAATGTGCCGCATAGAAATTATACAGGGTTGGTTTTCAGCAAACCCCTTTTGTTTGAAATATACAAAGAACTTTATACTAACCCGTCTGACTAGTGTGGTATAGTAGATCTATATCTCTCCTACCATGGAGGTGGTTCGAGCTAAGATGATGATGATATAGGAATTTAAAGCGCAAAAAATAATTCAGAACATTTGTCTATTTATTATCATAGATCAACAAAGAGTCTATTAAGTCATAATATCACAATTAATTTATAGTCGATTATTTATAGAGCAACAATGGGTGCGGAGGCATATGGTGCAGCTACATATGGCGCGGCAACGTATGGGGCGGCAACGTATGGGGCAGCAGCGGGAGCGACGTAAGCCGCTGGGGCCGCTACGTAAGCCGCGGCGATGCCGTTGTTGATACGGTGGTAGTATTGCGAGCTGGACGCTGTGACTACCGCTGGTGCGGCCGCTACAAGCGGTGCACTCACCAGAGATGGCTTGGCATAAGAGATGGCGACAAGCGCGGCGAGTACTACGATCTATAAATAAAATATAACGATTAGTGGTCATGAGTTTTACAATATGCTATATTTTTATACATATATATATTATTCAACTGTATATCCTCCCAAATAGCTGGACTATAGCTCGTGGATACGAGATTAGTTTACATTAGCTATTGTATCTGATAGGTGGCGATATCTTGAATTGGTGGTAATTCCATTTTTTTTTTAGATTTACATTAAACAACCTGTGTTGGGCCTGGGGTTCAAAACTCAAAATTGCTAATGTAATAAATTAACAGCCTCGAATAACGTTTTAATTATCTCATTTGAATTTAATTTCATATTATATAATGTAACATTAGTTAACGTTTTAACTAAAAATATAATATATAATATAAAAAAAAAGCTGCTTTTTCGAATTTAATATCACTTTTCAATAGCAGGACCATTATTAGTGTAGCTATTTTTTATTATCTTAACACTTGGTAGAGTAATAAAGATATTATTTTAAATTAATAAATTAGTGCAATAAAAACTAATACTTACTAGTTTCATCATTTTGATAGGAATTGTTGTTTGTGCTATTACAACAAGAGCAGGAATCGTGATGATACTATGGTCATCTGATCATTATATAGTTGGTTGTAACTTTGATGTTGTAACATCGATGCTCGCTTATGTCTCTGGCATTGGCCGAAGCGTGATATGAATCCAACCAAGTTACAAGCCTTCGAGAGTAATTGTAATTCACGTAAGCGTACGTCACTTATATTGAACTCAATAAATTTCTCCTTCAAGAGATATTTCACAAGTTACAAATTAAAAATAAGTAATAAATTGCTAAATTGCTACCCGTGTGATGATGCGATAAGAATACAATTGTCGCAACCCCTTGCTTGCCCGTGAACATCGTAAAAATCAGTCAAGGATTCATAGACTACAAGCCCATGAATAAAATTAACCTGTGAAATGAACCAACGTGAATAACGCTTAGAAGGCTGTTACTATATCATAAAATAACTCTGAGCGCTATGCCGTCATTTCTGAGCGATACAGGTAAGTATGTGAGTAAATGGAATTTCTCAGGTATAAGTGAGGTATTACGACTAATTATTAATGTACGCCTTTTTTATAGCTGGTTTTTTATAGATCTTTTTTATAGATGATTAAAAATAAATGTCAAAAGAACCTAGTGCCGCACTAGTGGTGGTGCCGGCAGTTAGTGAAAATTTTTAATTCGCCGGTAATTGTAGAAGCAATATAGGGCATTTATTACTGTACGGTATTTGTGTAATTCTTTTTGCATACATATACAGATACTTTACTTAAACAGAATACATGTTCTGCGATTTCGGCGGTCTCTCCAATTTTACACTCATATCCTTAGATGGAGTACCTATACCAGTATGCTCGGATTTCCATTACCTAAGTTCTCTTATCCAAAGCGATGGCAACCTAGATTGTGCGGTGAAACACAGAATCGATGCGGAATGGATAAAGTGGCGGTAGGTCACGGGTACAACATTGCGACCCCAGAGTACCCCTCAAATTAAAGAGTAAAATTTATAAAACACTAATAAGACCTGCCGTACTGTATGGATCGGCATGTAGGGCGACAAAAGCGACGGATGAGAGACGACTGCATGCAGCGGAGATGTGAATATTGAGATAGATGTGTGGTGTGAAAAGAATGGCTAAAGTGAGGAATGAACACATTAGAGGATGTTTGAAAGTTGCGCCAGTGACGGAAAAGTTAAAGAGTAAACGGCTGACATGGTATGGACATATGATGAGGTGGGATGAAAGTAATGTTGTGAGGAAAGTTTTAGGTATGAATGTTGAAGGCTTTAGAGGTAAAGGAAGACCGAGGAAAAGATGGATGGACTGCGTGAGGCATGATATGGATAGCCTGGGAGTGACTGCAGAGATGACGTCTGATAGTACCGTATGGAAGAAGATGACATATTGCGTCGACCCCAAGTAATTACGATAAGAGCAAGATGATGATGATGATGCAGATACTTTACCCATAAACGCCGTACATATTTTCAGCGCAGGGGTCGAAAACCAAAGGAAACCCTTTCCCTACACCCATATGATATAAGGTCATTATAAAATGTACGGCATCTTGTTCAAAATGTTATTTAAGACGAACAATAACGTTTGATAATTATGCCGTCCAAAAATTTTTGTTAATATTTGTGTAAATAAATAATTATCTACATTTCAGGATTTACCGAGTTATTACTGCTGTAAGGTCATAAATTTATGTACAGCAACTTTTCTTTTGATATAATGTTATTAAATATTACCGTTGTACCTTATAGTCGTTCATTATAAATGGTAACAAATAAAAATATTAGGATAAATAAATAATAGTTCAAAAAAACTAAAAAAATACGCTTTTAAAGAAAATCCAACTAAAAAATAGAAAATAAATTTTTAAAAATTTGAATTAAGAATAGTGTATATTTTTTAAAAAAGCGTTGGGGTGCATGTTGTCAATAGTTATAAATATTTTATTGACAAAAGGATTATCATTTTGATAATATCATAAAAAGCACCCCACGAGTTTTTTTACAATAAAAAATATTTTTTCTTATATACCTACACTATTCTTAATTCAATTTTTTTTAAATTATTATCTATTTTTTAGTTGGATTTTCTTTAAAAGCGAATTTTTTTAGTTTTTTTATTTTTCATTTTTTAGTTGAATTTTCGCTAATCCTGATTATCCTAGTAAGGATAAAGGGTTAAACTATTTAAAATATTAAATTGTCATCGGTCCTTAATAAGTATGCCCAATTTCGAGTTAATCTGACATTTTGAAGGGGGTCAAAATTATGTTCAAAGATTCCGTTACATACTAACATACATACGTCTGAAGCTAATAAAAGCGTATTAAAAAGAATATAAAATTGCCGAGATTTATAAGATTTTTCAAATATTCCTGGAGCAATTTTAGGAGTAATATTTTCAAAGATTATTGTTATTTTACATGTAACAAATATAAATAAACAAAATAAACCATATGCCGTACATTTTTCGTCATATTATTCTTTACAGCTGATTAAAACTTCGATAACGTTTGAGAGTCATTAATAACTGTACGGCATTTGATAAATTTTGTTTGTAATATTAAATAATAATAAAAAATTATAATGCCGTACATTTTAAATGACACATTACGTATAGTAAACCTAGCAAGTGAAAACTGTTATTTTCAGCATTCCAGCTTTTGAAAGATTTATCTATAAAATAAATAAATTTAAATTATGATTATGATTTATTTATATAAGATGTTTGTACACTAGTTTATCTTATAAAATAATTTTTAACAGAAAATAAACCGACTTCAAACAGTAAACTAAAAAGCAAATAATAAATTTACTTCGCACAAAGTCATATGTATTTTAATTTAATTAAATAGAAATTATTAAATATTTATTTTATAATTTTGAAGTCGGTGCCAAGTAAATGCTACTACTACTACTAAGTACCGATTCATATATTTTTCTAATACTGTTATTGTTTTGTAGTTGCTTTGATATTTTTAATAATATTGTGTTTACTTAGTGATTTGATATTGTAGTAAAGTTGTTGTAGCATTTACTTGACACCGACTTCAAAATTATAAAATAATTATTTAATCATTTCTATTTAATTAAATTAAAATACATATGACTTTGTGCGAAGTAAATTAATTTTTTGCTTTTTAGTTTACTGTTTGAAGTCGGTTTATTTTTTGTTAAAAATTATTTTATTTTACGATTTTAAGTGATGGATAGACCGAGCAAGGATGCTTCTCGAATAAGGAGAAGTCGTTTACTTGAGACGGAAAATGATAGACGAAAACGATTAGACAAAATTAAAAAAGAAAGCTAATAAGAAGAGAATAAATGAAACGCCAGAGGAGCGCAAAAATAGATTGTCGGCTATGAGAGCTTATATACGAAAGTCAAGAAGATCGTGACCATCGCTTTTCTTTGATTCGTGAGTGATTATCAAATGAAAACGAAGAAACCCGTGTTCATCGGTTCAGTTTAATTAATTCATTTAATGCTGTAAATCGTTGAGGAATTCTCCCAACTGTCTATGGTCTCCATCATCAGATCTACTGCAGACCTTCATTATAATCCATATGGATGCAAAGTTCGCATTAATATAAATGAATTAAGTCCAAGCACGAGGTAGCTACTTTAAACCGTTGAGAAGTTCCCTAAACTGTCTTTGTCTTTATCATCAGACCCCTAATGACAGTCCCAACCCATCTAGATGTAAAGTTCTTGTCAATACAGATTAATCAAGCTCAAACATAAGGTAGCTGCTGTGAATCATTGAGGAGTTCCCTGGAGTGTCTCTGCTCCATCATCAAATCTATTCCAGACCTTTATTAAATTGTAGTGCTTTAATAAAATACTTAATGAAAAAACTTACAAACGCAGTAGTCGCCCCTACGATGTTTGAAAGTTCCCCTTGATTTCTCTGGTCTGCCATCATCAAACTCTGATTTTCTTATCATGGAACCAACTTTGAAATAACTCCTTTCCACCAAAAAAAGAATCATCAAAATAGGTTCATAAACGATGAAGTTATCCGCGAATAAACATAACAAAAGCATATATACGGTCGAATTGAGAAACCTCCTCCTTTTTTGAAGTCGGTTAACAAGTATCACTTTAGCCCTACATACTACTACCTACTTTCCATCGACCAATTGCAGTACTATCCCCTAACTCCTAACCGTTAAGGAGTTCTGTAGCTTCATCATCAGCACAGCAGCATCAGATGTTGATTCAAGTATACCTCACAAGCAACAAGTTAGCCCTACATACTACTAAATAGTTGCCATCGACCAATTGCAGTACTGTCTGCCAACTCCTAACCGTTATGGAGTTCTGTAACTTCATCATCAGCACAGCAGCGTCAGATGTTGACACCCTAAAGCATATACCTGAGTAAGACATGATTATTACGTAACAACAACACCATACGAGCAAACAATTTTCGGTGGTTGCTCTCGATTTCTCCTGGATTCCATCATTAGATCCTGACCTGGTGAAAATGGGACCACCTCAGAAGTGAACTCTATCTAACAAAAGTATTTTTTTTTAAATCTGTCTATAATTGACGGAAATATCGGTGAACATACATAAAAAAATATATATTATATATACAGACGAATTGAGAACCTCCTCCTTTTTTGAAGTCGGTTAAAAATAGATCATATAACAATAATTTTCTATTCGAGGTTCGGTTAATAACAAAGGAAAAATTTTATTCAGCATCTTCATCTGATTCGTTATCAGTCTCGTATTCCGTTTATTCCGCATCAGAAGTAAGTTCTCCCTCACCGTCGCGCTCGGCATCTGAAATACAAATATGTGTTTGTAATTTAATTATTGTAAGAAGATTACAAGTGCAAGGAAAAATGTATTCTTTACCTGTACTTTCATCAGCATCTTTATTCGTTTCTGCAACCGCCGCACTTCTGCCATATTTTTAGATGAATCGTTGATGTCCGCAGGATCTGATATGTTTACAACACAGAAACATGACTGAGACACAAATAAATTTAGAAGCCTGATTCGACGTAGCGTGGCTCCTGTTATAACTTATGGTACTGCTATACCTACATAGTAGTAACGTTTATACAATATGGTGAGACACGGTGCAAGCGCCAAACTTAAAATTACTAAGTTTCCGATGGATTCAGTTTAGAGATAAAAAATTGTTCCAATAAATACAAAATGTTGCACTTATTTGTATTTTTAATTAATGTAAATCAATAATTACGAACTGATTTCAAAAATTCTTTCACCAATGGAAAGCTATAATATCAGGAAGTAACATAGGCTATATTTTATCTCGCTATTCCCTCGGGTACAGGCACTACGCCGGGTAAGGCAACTGAAACCGAAGCGAAGCGAAGACGGGTTGCTAGTATACAATAAAAATCAGAGTTAAAAGAAAAATATTAAACAAATATATAAAAAAGAGGGCAGGTATTCTGCCATGTTACAGACAGTGGTTTGAGGCAGTGGAATAATCTACCATTTCACAGACTAGCGGACTTTCCAAAGTGTACGGCACTTATTTTTTATCGAAGATTTTCTAAAGAGTTAGAAACCTAAGTTATGGCCGTACAGAACAAAGTCACCAGAAGGCTCTCTTTTCGGAGGGAAGTAATTTACCCCATATACCTATGTGTGCCACAACAAAATGTACGGCATGTTGGAAAATATTATCTACTTATGAAGTACTCTGAAGATCATTTAATTTTACGAGTATGTTCTTCGATATCATCATCACCTATATGCTAATTAGAGATAATAGCGACCCTTGGCTTTCGACCCTTGCGCTGAAAATATGTACGGCGTTCATGGGTAAAGTATCTGTATATGTATACAAAAAGAATTACACAAATTCCGTACAGTACATAAATGACCACCACCACTTTAGTACGGCACTAGGTTTTTTGACATTTATTTTTTAATCATCTATAAGCTATAAAAAAGCCGTACATTAATAATTAGTCGTAATACCTCACTTGTACCTGAGAAATTCCATTTACTCGCGTACTTACCTGTACCGCTCAGAAATGACGGCATAGCGCTCAGAGTTATTTTATGATATAGTAACAGCCTTTTAAGCGTTACTTACGTTGGTTCATTTCATAGGTTAATTTTTCCATGGGCTTGTAGCCTATCACCAGGAGGGTGAGATGCAGCTTTTTCCTGGATGTATAATACCTCACAACAACCCCCATATGGCTGTCAAGTGTGGCGATTAAGGCACTATACTTGTTTCAACTTGCCCTATATGCATGAAATATAAGGAGGTTAGCAGTGGACGGCAAAGGGCTGAGTTAAGAAATTGATAGATAGTTTTAAGAACAATAAAAGTATTCCGACCAAGTTTTTGTATCTTTATTCTACCGTTTTATATATTTTCATGAATATATACTAAAACATATAAAATGTATTTTATTATCCATTTTATTAATACAAAATATTTTTTTTTTATTATTTTTTTTTATCTTTCCGTATGGTGACGGACTGAAAAAACATAATTTACCAGCCCATTCCTTACCCATAGGTTTCGCAAAAGACGACTAAGGGATTAAGATATTCAGATAACATCCTATGCAAGAGAAAACTCGAAATAAAACCCTATACCAACACGTCTGGGGTACTATGCCAGAAACCTCCGCGTGGTGTACCCCGGGCACGAGCGACAATTTCTTGGACTGCTCTCTGGAATTGTCGCTCGTGGCAAATATCTGGCCCGAGGGGGGGCCCAGTTTGTGGGATGCCCCAAATTTGCTCCATGCCTTCTAATTGTAGAGGGTATTGGACGCGAAAATTCGACGGGCTCAGTCACTCATTCGTTTGAGGACTGGGCAGGCATTTGCCAACCGCGACAAATCGTAGACCTGATTCTTGCCTCGGGACATTTGTCTTGAGGCCTAGATTCAGGAGCGAGGGTCTTGGCTTAACCGCCTGGACCGCGAGGAAGAAAACCTCTATAAAACAATCAGTTCTGGCGCGCAGCGAGAGGATGCATGGCTGATGGGTTGTTCAGTCGTTAGCGCGCCCCCAGCCAGGGTACCTGCGGACCCCCTGTGTTGGGATACAAATGTACGCTTGCCCGGGTATCGGGATCTCTGCCCGGGTCGACCTTTATTTCTCCCATACTCGTGGGAACCGAATGGATTCTTCGTACAATTTGGATGTAGATAGAAGGGGTGAGACGCCCAAAACCACCGACAGCGGGGAGCCTACTAGTTCCCACACTACAGCCCGGCCAAGCTACGGTAAAACTGGCCCAGAGGAGAGGGATGTCTCGTCGGACTGCAGTTCCGTACTGGAGGCATCCAAATCAGCCGAGAGCCCGGCGAAAACAGAGGCCCGAAGGAAGAAGCGAGGGAGAAAAGCCACACCTGCCACGGAACGCGCCAGGCGACGCGCCGCGAAGCTGCGGCAGGTGGAGCTGGAGGCACTGCATGCTACCGACGTTCCGCCCAGTGATGCTAGCGTATCTGACGCAGGCAGCAACGTGACGGCGGAGACCGACGGGGCTGCAGAGCAATCGATGTACGAGGGCGGCAATGCCGCAGGGCCGTCCGAGGTGATGGAGTGCCATTCTGCGGCGTTGTCACTGTCGGCAGCCTTGATAGTCAGGGACCAGGCCCTACCCCCGAAAGTGCGGAAGCTCCCCTTGCATAAGGATAGCAGCACCGTATCCGAATCGGAGGGGAATGGCGATATCATGCCTCCTCCCAAGGTGGCGACCTCAAGTAGAGGGCGCAGGGGGCGTGGAGCCACGGTGGCAGCGAGGGCCGCAACTTCGTCCCCAGTAAGCCAGGTGCAGAAGGACGAGGCTCGCAAGCGGGCTAACGAGGCGGCGGCCGCGAGAATGATGAGGGTGTTGTAAGACATCCCTCCCAATGGCGCGACGGCGAAGTGGCGGTCCTGCAGGCCGAAAATGCCCGCCTTAGTGGTGAGGTATCAGTCCTGCAGGAGAAAAATATGGCCTTGGAGAAGGAGTTGTCGACGGTTCAGAGGGCGAACTGCGAGTTGGCCAAACAAATGGCTGACTTGCGGCGCCAAGTCGCGCAGCTGGCGCAGACTACACCGTCGACAAGCGCTGGCATTGCCGCTGCCCCCACCGCTCCCATTGTGCCGACTCGCGCTGCAGCGAGTACCAACGAGGTCCAGCCGGCAGCACCAATTCCACTGCCTGTAGTGGACGGCGTGCCGGACAAGGCTATGCGCGCTATAATTGAGGTCGTCGCCAAGGTGCTCGATGCGCGCATGGCAGCTCTGGAAGCGAGCCTGCCTCCGGAGCCCCGTCTCCGACCGCCGCTTGCAGCTAACAGGCCGAAGGCCGCGGCATCAGCTCCTGCTGCGCTACCCTGCCTGGGCGGGCGCGTAGGGAGCTACGCTGCAGCCGTTGCTGGGCCGAAGCCTAAGGGGCCCGTCGCGAAGAGGAAGGTGGTACCGGCTCCTACCAAGGCCGGAACTCAGCCGCTGCCGGCAAATGCACCGCTGGCGGTGGCCAACGCAGCCGTGGCCGTGACTGCTGTGCCCGGCACCCCTGCTACGCCTGAAGAGGGTTGGCAGACGGCCGAGCGCAGTCGTAAAAGTCGCGGCCAAAAGAGGAGAGCGGAGGCCAAAAGCGCCGCTAAAGCCTCCGCTCCCAAGGCGGGAGCCGGAAATAAGAGGTCGCGCAGGAGGCTCCGGCCGCCAAAGTAAGCCGCGGTGGTGATCACCGTGCTGGCTGAGGCGGCCGAGAACGGCCTCAGCTATGAGGCCGTCTTACGTCGCGCCCGGCGGGAGCTTGACGTCTCCGATTTAGAAGGCGTCGAAGCCAGGACCCGCAAGGCCCGGACAGGGGCTCGGATTTTAGAGTTCCCTGGGGCCGAGGGCACCAAGACGGCCGATAGCATGGCGGCCAAGTTGAGAGGTCTGTTCGCAGAGGAGGCTGGCGTCAAAATCGCCAGACCCGTAAAGTGCGCAGAACTACGCGTCGCGGGTTTGGACGACTCGGTGACGGTGGATGACATCCGGGAGGCCATCGTCTCGAAAACCGGGTGTCCCGTGGATACCGTTCGAATTGGCGCCATCCGCCCTGGTCCGGGCGGCGTCGGTGCTGCCTGGGTGCAGTGCCCGGTGGAGTCGGCCAAGCAATTGGCCGGCTCAGGCAGGCTCCTCGTGGGCTGGAGCTCGGCGCGGGTGACCGCGCTGGAGTCCCGGCCTGCGAGGTGCTACAAGTGCATGGCGGTCGGACACACTCGGCCAACATGCACTAATTGCTTTGACTGCAGCGATCTCTGCTTCCGCTGCGGTCAACCCGGGCATAAGGCGGCATCGTGCGCCGCCACTCCCCTCTGCCCCGCGTGTGCGGCGGGCAATAGGCCTGCCAAACACCGCATGGGGGGCAAGGAGTGCAGACCCCCGGCTTCGGCCCCAAAGGGGCGGAGCGGCCCGACGACCCCGGCCGCTCCCGCCCCTAGCGCGACCCGATCGCCCGCCAGCGTGGAGGTGATGGATACGGCCCACTAATGGCGACCGAATCCTACCACCTCCTGCAGGCCAACCTCAACCACTCCGCCGGTGTGCAGGACGTTTTCCTGCAAGCCATGGCGGAGTGGTTGATCGGTGCAGCCGTAGCCGCGGAGCCGTACGCGGTGCTTGACCGGCCCAATTGGTTGGGCAGCAGTGACGGCTCTGTGTCAATCGTCGCCTCCACGTCGTGGCATTCCCCGCCCTTGTTGCTCAAGGACAGGGGCGATGGGTATGTCGCGGCGGAATGGGGAGAGGTTACGCTATTTGGTGTTTACTTCTCCCCAAACAGGAGCGCGCCGGATTTCGGGGCCTTCCTCACCATCCTGGGGGCCTCGATACGGCGACTAGCACCGCGCCAAGTCTTCGTTCTGGGAGACTACAACGCCAAGTCCACGGCGTGGGGTCCCCCAGGACGAATGACCGCGGGCGGGCGGTCGAAGAATGGGCGGCGGCACTGGGCCTCTGTTTGCTGAACAGGGGCTCGGTGCAAACGTGCGTGCGGCAGCAGGGCGGGTCGATAGTGGACTTGTCGTTCGCTAGCCCTAATGTCGCAGCACGTGTGAGGAGCTGGTGCGTCTAGGAGGAGGTCGAGACCCTATTCGACTACCGATATATCCGGATAGAGGTCTCCCGGACCCTCCTGCAGCCCAGCAAGGGTCACACGGCGGACGGAGCTCCCGCGTTTCCGCGGTGGGCTGTGGGTCGATTAGATCGGGAGCGCCGTGAACTCGTCGCGATTATCGGTGCCGACCTGGCGCTGCCTACCTTCGCCAGGGAGATGCTCGTTAGCGTCAGGAACTGGGACGCGGTCGCCACCTTCTGTGAGGCTGTAATCTCACGGAAGGAGGCGGCGGATCGTGTGCAAGTAGAGCTCCTATTCGACGACACGTTCCGCCGCCGGCGACTCGGGCGGCGCAGGTGCGAGTATCTGCGCCTAATACCGCCCTAGCTGAGGCCGCGGGTGATCGGACCGGGGAATTGTCCGTCACCTGCAGAGAGGCTGACCGCGCGATGGCGACCGACGTCCCAGTACGTCGAGAGGTGAGAGGTTACCTGAAAGGGTATTCCGTCGGGCCGACCACTGATGACAAGTCACATCTGCTCTGGTGGTCGGCCCAACAACGAGGTGACGTGGGTACGGGTGGGTTATGGGCCCGCGCGCCGTCCTTTCATCGCCCCGGACGGACTGGACCGCGTGTGCGCTTACCATAGCCCACCCATAAAAAAAAAAGAAAAAAAAGAATACCCCCACGTCTCATTTTGAGCTTAAATAAGAGTAGCTATAGCTTGTTATTGGCTTCATATAAAGCCTCAAATCGCTCAACATGCTATGGAAAGGGCTGTGTGATATTTTTGTGTGATTGATATTTCTCTATGTGATAAAATCCGGAATACGGCAAACTATAGAAGAACGGTTGTAACCGACATAGCCCACAGAATTAGCACATTTGAATGGTAACATACAGACCACATTACTCATAGAACCGATAACCATTGGTGAAGAAACGTTCTCGAGTGACCACCACGAACCGGACGACACCGCGTAGGAGGACCCCCTACTGGATCGACTAACGACGTCATAAAAGTTGCACGGAACCTTTGGATGCAAGTGGCACAGAGCAGTTCCAAGTGGCATTCTCGTGGGATAGCCTATATCTTCGGGATAATGGATAGACGGTTAGATTGTATCTTGACTTACTACACAGAAAAGATTCTAGATTAACTTACTGGTTTTATTTTACGTATTTAATTTTATACAATGTCAAGAGAAGGGGTGGAAGAAAAATTGTATTCTTACTCCGTCACCATCATCATCATCCTGCTCTTATCCCAATTACTTGGGGTCGACGCAATATGTCATCTGTTTTGACAAATTGCAAAAAGTTTCGGCAATGACTTTTATGACCGGCCGCCTGCCTGACGTCAACCCTCCTTGGGAATGTAATCGTTGACCCAAATGGTACCAGATGGAGTTGGTCCGAGTCAATCTAGGGCTCTTAGTCGTCTTTTACGACACCCACGAGTAAAGCAAGGGTTGGTAGTATTCGAAGCCACTACCACACAGCTACTACTCCGTCACCATACGAAAATAAATAATTGGAGTTCCCAAAAAAGGTACCTATAGGTTTTTAAGTAACTAAAAAAACCGGTCAAGTGCGAGTCGGAGTCACGCACGTACCATTTCGTACAAAAATCGCGTTTGTTGTATGGGAGCCCCGCTTAAATAAATATATTATTTTATTTTTAGTATTTGTTGTTATAGCGGCTACAGAAATACATAATTTGTAAAAATATCAATTGTCTAGCTATCGCGGTTCTTGAGATACAGCCTGGTGACAGACGGATGGACAAACAGCGAAGTCTTAGTAATAGAGTCCCGTTTTTACCCTTTTGGTACGGAACCCTAAAAACTATTGGTGCTAGAGAATTTAAAATAAAATATTCTGAAAACAGAAGAAATTCCCTAAAAAAGAGCCGGAATTGTAGTTTTAATAACGTTATAAAAGTTATAAAAACTTTTCTTGACACTACGGCCGAAAACGAAAACACTGGCTGTGTTTGTAATTGAGTGAGAGTGAGTGAGTAATTTCGAACTTTTTAATAAACATGTTATTTAAACATATTAAATACGAAAATTAAAAATTAATGAATGCGAAAATTCGGCCTCATAGAGAATAAATTAATAAACAAGAACTCGTCGTCACAAAAGAAAATTATCGCAATTTTCAATTATATAAGTATACTAGCTGACCCAACAGACGTTGTTCTGTTCAAATAAAGCACCACCTACCGGGTCCAATTGTGAATCTAAACCATTCTCGTATTAATTACTTTATCCCATTGAGCACACACGTGCTCAAGGGGATAAAGTAATTAATTTGTGTAAATTATTTACTCAATCCAGTCAACAGATATCGCCATCTGTTAAAATCGTTTGGAGTTAACAGATAATTGTGCATGTCAAATAATAGACAAATAATTTGCAATAAAATAATATTGCGACTATAAATTAAGATGTAAGCTATCCTTTCAAGTTGGATCAAACTGCACACGGTGTGCAAATTTAAATAAAATCGGTTAAGTAGTTTAGAAGTCCATCGCAGACAAACAACGTGACTATATATATATATATATGGAAAGAGAGAGAGAGAGAGAGGTAATATTGCACCCTGCCACGCGAGCCAATTAAATAACGTAGTTATGAGCACCTCAAAATGTAATTAAGCAATACAATAGTAAAAGAAAACCAACGTGATGTTTGTAGCTTCACGTGATATTGAGTTTATATACAACTAATAGATATGTATATCTATATAATATATAAAAATGAATCCCTGTTTTCCTTGGTCACACCATCACGCGTGAACGGCTGGACCAATTTCATTAATTCTTTTTTTGTTGTATTTGTTATTGTCAGGTGAATGTACGTATGAAAGAAAAAATAAGAAAATTGCTCAGAAAATTAGAAAATTTGAGAATACTTAACCATCATTTAAAATTATTTCGAATCTAACCGCCTTCATCACTGCTTTGTGTTTCGTTTTTAAAGACAACAGTAATAATAACATCCAACACGATATTGGCACGGTAGGTCGGTATCCTAACTACTACGCCATCTGTGTAGTTAATTTGGCTTATAAAGCTTTTCAAGTCAGGATCAGGTAGTTGCCAGAAGATTTGGAGAGTGTAGATTTATTTGTCGACGACGTCATAGTTTGACCCTCTACGAGAGCCATATAAGCGTTTATTCGAAAGGACTAAAACGGTAGGTATTAGATTCAATACTGAAAAGCGTTTATTCTGTGTGAGAGTGGTATAAAACGCAGGTTATACTTTTAACGCGCAAAAATGATAGTAGAAAACTCCAAAGAAAAGGCTAATATGCCCAGTAAATTATATCGTCCTGATTTGGAGAACTTTTCATGTATGATTAAACGCAAGCAAATTTATCGCTCTCCATATTGAAAAGATAGCGCCATTGCGTAATTTATTATAGAAAACTAGTTGACCCAACAAACGTTGTTCTGTTCAAATAAAAGGAATTCTCCTTGAAATCGACAGCAGTGCCACCTACCGGGTTCAATTTTAAATCTAAACCATGCTCAAATCCCCTTAAACACACAAAAACAAATTTCGTCGTACGTGTATGTCACTGAACTTCTAAACCAAGGCTGCTAGACCGATGTTGAAAAAAAATTTTGTGTGTGTTCAAGGGGAATCGAGAATGGTTTAGATTTAAAATTGGACCGGGTTGGTGGCACTGCGATCGAGTTCAAGGAGAATTCCTTTTACTAATTTTTTTATTTGAACAACAACGTCTATTGGGTCAGCTAGTAGATATTTAAAGAAAATAAGAAATGGTTTTGAGATAAGTATGAAGAACGTATATTAGGCGAAATGAAGCAGCTGTTGTGCTGCGCCTGTGCTGGCGCTATATAAGCCGTATACGCGACCTGTGCTTTCTGTGGCTGAACACGCATCTCAAGCTCGTTTTTACTGCATGGTGAAGCGATCAGGTGCGGTTTTATGCAGGAATTAGAGGCACTTCATTAAAATTCCTTCGAATAATATTCTTCAAACTAAAAATTACAAATGTTTGGATTCCAAATGCTATGATACCTTTTCTGACCTCGATGAGGATGATATTGTGCCATATCAACTTTATTCTCAGAATAATACAGATTCACGTTCTGAAAAGGCTATGGCAAGGACAGTCAATCAAACAATAGGAATCTTGATAGAGATTCATGTAGGTTAAGAATAATAATAATGTTTTTTTTGACGTGACAACGTCTTATAATTCGATGGAGCCGGCTGCACGCACGAAAAAACATGACGCATGCGGCGTTACCTCGCTCTGAGGTGTTCCATTTAAGGCTTGATCCATACAAAATATCTATCAAACAAATAAAATTAAAATTTTCTTTTGAAAAATGAAACCATGCCATCAGTATTTTCTTATGACGTTGTCACGTTCAACTACCGTCAGTAAACCGACTTTACAGACAACCGATTATTTTTTTTGGGGGTGGGTTACGGTCGGCGCGCTCCTCGCACCACTCCGTCCGGCGCGACAGAGGGGCGTAAGCACGCACACCCACAACCGACGATGCACGTCGCCTTCGTCGTTGGGCCGACCACCGGAGCAGGGTTACTTGTCATCAGTGCTCGGCCCGACGGAATACCCCCTATTTGGGGTACCCTCCCATCGAATATAATTTTTTCATATAGAATCATTTTCTTCTTACACTGGCAATAAATTTTGTATCAAAATGTGGGTCAATATTTAATAACTAATTTCTGTATCGGGTAGATAATTATAAATTTTCTGCAGTAACGATGACTTGTTGGACGTGAGACATCTTAGTCCACCCGTGTCCATGAACGATGTAAAGTGTTCGAAACGTCGGGTAATCAAAAATCTAATAAAAACGTGATAAAATCCATAAAGTAGTTTTATTTAAAATGTATAATACTCGTGTAAACATCAGAAATCATTCTTTCTTTGTTTAAAAATAAGTCATTATTTTTAACCCCCGACGCAAAAAGAGAGGTGGTATAAGTTTGACGTCGATGTCTGTCTGTCTGTGTGTGTGTATGTGTCTGTCTCTGGCATCAAGCTCTCAAACGGATGGACGGATTTCTATACGGTTTATTTTCATTAGAAATCCAGTTTCCTGGCCGTGGTCCTTAGCTATGTTTGATTAATATCGATCCAGCAGTGTAAGAGTATCAGCTCCAAAATGATGTAATGGCGTAAGATTACTCGATGAAGTACTTCACGCGTGTCATATACGTTAAATGACAATGAACTGATAATTTCTGTTGAAGAGATATAATATTTAATAATTACTGTTTTTTTTTAATTATTTTAGTTAGTGTCGGGGTTTTTTTAAAACGTTCAATTTTACATAATTAGATCAAACAACCTAACCCTGGGTAATATAAAAAGTTTAAATTTAGCATGCCGACCTAGTCAAGTCCTAGGATGGACTGGGGATTAGTCCGCCACTCGCAGAGAAGCCGACCGCGTGAAGGCGACACTTCGGGAAGTAATCGGTACCAGCTGTCAGCCCAATGCCAATGGGGAGAGAATACGGGAGATTATGGGACCCACGCCGTTCATCTGTCGCCTCGGACAGATTAGGTGGGGTATGTCCAGACATAGCCTGTCTACAAAAAAAAAATGTACAAAGAAGAAAATCAGAAAAAACAATGCATTCACATCCATTTTATTAGAAACTAGCAGCCCACCCTCGTTTCGGTTCGATTTCAGATACCTTCTCCGCGTAGCACCCGTTCCCATGAGAATACCGGAATAAAATATAGCCTATGTTGCTCAGGCTGAATGTAGCTTTCCAATGGTGAAAGAGTTTTGAAATCGACACAGTAATTTTTGAGATTATTCATTACAAACATACACAAACACAAAAATACAAATTTTTCCTGTTTATAATGTTAGTGTAGAAAATACGTGTTGGTAATTATAAAAGTATAAGCTATACGATCAATTTTATAAGATTATTTTATAAGCCAGATCAAATGTTGAAGTTAAATAGCTCAAAATTTATTTCGTCATCATCATCATTTCGGCCCAAATACGTCCCCCCTTTGTGCTCGGAGCTCTTCCACTACGGAAGGGAAATTGACCGACTACCACGCTTTCTTTTTTTTTATGTGTGGGTTATTGTAAGCGCACACGCCGTCCATTCCGTCCGGGGCGATGAAAGGACAGCGCGCGGGGCCATAACCCACCCGCACCCATGTCGTCTTCGTTGTTGGGTCGACCACCAGTGCCGAGTTCCTTGTCCTCAGTGGTCGGCCCGACAGAGTACCCTTTCGGGTACCCTCACCTCTCAACGTCCCTGTCCCGGAACGTCGGTCGCCGTCGCGCGGTCAGTCTCTCTGCGGGTGACGGGCTAAAGTCCCCGGTCCGGTCACTCGCATCCTTGGCTAGACCGACTACCATGCTGAGTAGACGTGTTTGCATAGAGTTTTGATTCGAGTTTTCCCTCTCTTGAATAAAATTTATATGCATACTAACAACCCGACTAGTCCCCGTTCCCGTGGAAATACCGGGATAAAATATAACCTAAGTTACTCCTTTTATAGACAGTTACCTGGTATTAAAATATTATCAACATCGGTTCAGCCGTTTTGAAGATTACCTAAAACAAACAGACAGACATAATTTTTTTTAAACTGGTTATTAGACATAGGTATCGTGCAGATAACCGCATCAGCATGAAAAAAGCCGATTATTTTGACATTACAAACAGACATTTCAATTTTATTTATTTGTATCCCTACTTATTAATATTATAAACGCGAAAGTTTGTATGTCAGGATGTGAAGATGTTTGTTTCTCTTCCACGCAAAAACTACTGAATGAATTTTGATGAAAATTCACAATAATATAGCTTTCATACCAGAATAACACATGGGCTATAATTTATCCCGATATTCTTACGGGAAAAAGAACTACGGCTGAAACCGCAGGGCACTGCCGGCGCTGCTAGTAGATTATAATCTAGGGGATATATCCCTTAGTTGTCTTTTACAACACCTACGGGTAAGAGAGGTGGTAAATTATATTCTTCATTACCATGTATCGTCATCACCAGATAATGACACCTACTCCAATTGTTTTATAATTGACATTGGAATGCATTACAACGAACCGATCAATTTCAAACAAAGGACTCGGTAAGCTATTATGTGTTTACATATTTATGAGCTGTCCTCCTGTCTCCTCCATATAAAGACTGAACATGATAATAAAAATACAAGAAGTGAATTATTTATTTATTCGTTGTTAGAGTAGCTTCAAATTCAAATCCTTTATTATGTATAAACCCCGCGGCGGCACTTACATATTGTCATTTTTTTTTTACATTTTACCTTAAATTACTACCGGATCGGAACGCGACCGCACTGAGAAGATCCGGCAAGAAACTCAGTGGGATTGTCTTCCTTTTTATCATTTACTATTTTTTTATTTAAATAAAATAATATACAATAACATGTCTATTAATAGCTCCAGTATGATGCCTTTCGAACCTTCATATAATACAGTTATTAAATGTAGCGAAAACGTACCATGGCTGGACCAGATCCCGCAAGCGGCACCCGATCACGAGTTAAACACTAGACCATCACTCCCCTCAACCACGCCCCGGACGGAGTGGTGCGAGGAATGCACCGACCGCAACCTACCCTCAAAAAAAACCAAAAAGTGAAGCAATAGGGTCCCGTTTTTAGTCTTTGGGTACGGAAGCCTAAAAAGAAAGTAAACTCGATATACTCGTAAAACCATCTTGAGGGCCACTTCGATTTCTCTCCATTTGTGGAAGATTTTCGGTCGGCCTACTCGTAGGATGTTTGTGAGTTAAAGTATAAGATAAATATTTTTCTTCTCTATTTTTCTTTTTATACATTCCTTTCCGTGTGATGACGGACTAAGAATACAATTCACTACCCCCTTTCTTGCCCGTGGGTGTCATAAAAGACCCTTAAGGGATATAATATAACCCATGGGTGTCATAGAAAACGACTGAGGAATGTAATAAAACCCTATACTAACACGTCTGACCAGCGTGGTAGAACTATTTCCCACTCATAGTGGAGGAGGCCCGAGCCCAATAGTGGAACATGTATGGGCTGAAATGATGATATACATTCAAGTTTATGATCAGAGTATAGGGTACTAAATTCATAAATGTCTGCCATACTTTATAACCAAATTAAATGACTGTGCGATTTAGACCAATCCAGATAAATACATCTGTGTTAAAGCTTTCAGCATCTAACATTTATTACGTAACATTTCCAATACATGCACTGGAAGGGAAGTTATTATCAGCCCTTGCAATTATTATGTGATTGTCAGCTTTGAATCTGAATGTTTCGATTGTATTGCTTATGTTATGTAATCACAATAAGTATTGGATTCTCCAATAGGTACAATTCAATTTCGTTTATAAATAAAACTTCTGTTTTTTCTTAAGTGAGATCTTTTATAAGCAAGTTTGGATGAGGAGTAAATTCATACAAGTCCTCATCCACATAGTCACTATATCTGTGTTGATAGATGTCAAAATCAGATAAATATATTTTTCCTTTTCAGCATTGAAACTTTACATATTTAGTAATAAACGTGGGCTATATTTTATCCCAGTGTTCCCACGGAAACAATATGGGTGTTATAGCGAGAACTTCACCGATTTAAAAATTTTGTCACCTGGTAAGCTGATGAGGTCATCAACGAGTACATAGGCTGTATTCTGTTCCGGTATTTCCACGCACACGGACACTACGGGAGTGAAACCGCGGCAATTTGCTAGTTAAATATTTTATTCTTTATATAGGTAAAAATTCTAAAGCATCATTGATTATAATAATAACAATTAGGCATCCATAAGCTTATCTATCTTTCTCCTTTAGTTTGGTAAACGGATTGAAGATCACAATTGGGGTTATAAATTTTTCAGTCTACTCATTCAACTGGTCTTGAACTCCTTCAGAAAAGTATAAGATCTAAATATATTGTATTCTTAACCTGTCACTATACAGAAAACCCATAACACTTCTGGGCTCGATATGCTCCATATCAGAAGAGTAATTTACCGACTATACCATTCTGATTTTGTACCTATAGGATTTTGTTTAGAGTTTTCCTCTGACATAGATATTATATGCATATTATATCTCTTAGTCATCTTTTACGATAGCCACGGGCGAAGTAGGGACTAGTGAATTATATTTTTACTCCGACATCATACGCAGAACCACACAATGGAATACGTGGCACTAGTAAGGAAGTAGTTTAATAATCCGTTATGTGCGGTATTGTGTCCTTTTAAAGGACCAACAAACTGCCATAGGATTAAATGTTATCATTATCATCGCAGCCCATACACGTTTCACTGTAGGACTCAGGCCCTCTCCACTATGGGAGGGAAATTTTTGTTTTCCATAACCCACCAGTACCCACGTTACCTTCGTCGTTGGGCCAACCACCAGTGCCGAGTTCCTTGTCCTCAGTGGTCGGCCCGATAGAATACCCTTTTCTGTTAGCCTCATCTCTCAACATCCCTGTCCCGGGACGTCGGTCACCGAAGATAGGGAGTGGTGAATTGTATTCTTATTCCGTCACCACACGGAAAATTAGAGAAAAAAAAAGAAAATTAGAGTATATCACTGTTTATTAATTTCATTTGGTATCAACGTACATAGTAGGAGTAGGGTGATGCATATGTATACGCCAAGTAGGGTAGAGCATAATCATATGTGCTGTAGGAATATCCGACAGGTGCAGTGTATGCAGCAGGAGAGATGTATTCGTAAGCTCCAGATACTGGATATTCAAATACCAAAGGCTTTGGTTTAGCTGAGGCAATAGCCAGCAGAGCGAAGAACATCACCTGAAAATTAATCAATATATTAATGTTAAAATTCCAGTTTTATGTTTTATTTTCACAATTATGATACTGCTAATTATATTCATACGATAAAAATTAGGAAAATTACTAAATTATATTTTAAAGCAGAATGATATTTTGCGAGGAATACGAGTTAATTTAAAAAGATGTAATATATCTCCGTGAGTTATTTATTTGTAAAGTTCCAAGTAATGCAAGTATTGTTTCATTGGTACTGTCTTCCCCTTCCCTACATTACTGATGCTTGTCCTTTAAAAAAAACACCAGACACAAAGCCTTTTTATTTAAGCCGTTATTTTTTCACAAAACATAATTTTTTTCATAAAACTCTTATACTATAGCCCATAAAATATAGGATGATCTCTGTGACAGTTGTCCCTAGTGCTGTCACGCTTACGACAAAGTCCGTAGTTTTTTATCGATAAAACTCTTTATTTTTATAATTGTGATTTTCTATTATAATTAAAATACAATCGATGAAAATCTTTTTGAATTGATTTCAAACAAAAAGTGTTTTTTGACTCTTTTAGTTATTCAAAAGGAATACAATCAATGTCTAGGTCACTATTATCGTCATCACTGGAGCGTTTCTGCTAGAACATTTATAATTTTTTGCCAAATAGGAACAGTCGTTAGATCAATCAATCAATTACGACTATTTTATAAATAAATATGTCTAGTTTATTGACAATAATGCGTACATAATGTTATCATCTACCCTGAGACGAAAAGTAGTTTTTTAATGTTTAATTAATTCAATTTATGTATTTTATAATGTAACTGTCTGTTTTAATTGTGAAAAATATGTTGAAAGTTTTATATAGGTACTGTATTGGATTTATTTCTTTTATGAATAACTTAATAAAGATCGGTTATCGATTTACGTATATCGACTGTCCCATCTCTTTTTATTTTCAGTCCAGTATGACATTGTACGTGTGTAAGCGTCATTTATGTATAAAATATTTAGTAGGTATTTCAGTACTTACGAGGTACATTTTAGGCATGAATATTAATATTTTATATTTATAATATATTGCAATTCAGTTC
The DNA here is from genome assembly GCA_032191425.1 of Lymantria dispar. Taxonomy (NCBI): domain Eukaryota; kingdom Metazoa; phylum Arthropoda; class Insecta; order Lepidoptera; family Erebidae; genus Lymantria; species Lymantria dispar. The sequence goes on from CM063457.1 coordinate 25,010,713, forward strand.
CAATAAAACTGACACGAAAAAAATGAAAATATATTTGATACAAAATGAAATTGTAAACATGTCGCTCGTTCAAACTTACTTCGTTGGTTTCGTTGACATCTGTCACAGAAATCAAGCTATATTTTATGGACTATAATTACTTGGGCTCGACGCAAGCGCTCTTCTTTCACAAAACCATTTCAGATGTCATCTCTAGATTCACACAATTCATACTTTCTATGGTCTTTATTGCATAGTTATCAAGCCATAGCAACTTAAAATACGTGTATAAAATTTTAAACAGGATATCTATATATTAATCTTATATTATACATATATATGGATTGAAGTATAAATATTTGAAGTAATTCGTTTAGAAATGTAAAATCATATTATCTCAATAATTCTGATTAAATTATAAAACCGAATCTTATCTTAATTTTACTCAATAAAATAGATTTGATTATTAGTAATTAATGCCTGTGAAAATCTGTATCTATTACTATATTGTTAGTTAATAACTATTACCATTATTATTATTTGATTTCATACACGCTGGGTTGAACCCAGCAGTAGGACAGTCTCTTCTAAAATAAGAGAGAAATTGACCTACTATACTATAGTGGTCAGACATTCCTAATATCATACCTATAATAATAAAATTGTAAGAGGCCTTGTCAAATTATTAAAGATATTGAAGAAACCTAATATGGAATTTTATATAGAATAACAGAAGATAAAATAATAATATTTGAAATTTCGTTCCACCATCCTACACTTTGCAGAATGCAATTTTCACCGACATATAACTAGCGATCTAATTTAAAATATTTAGCCATTTAGGATAAAATATAATAATCTTCATCGTCATCATCCTGCTATAATCTCAATTACTTGGGATCGATTCAATATATACTCTTTTTTAATATTATATATTGATTGATTAGGTGATTGTAAGAGTTATCGCCACTATTTTTGTTGATTGATTGGTTGATTGCAAGAGTTATCGCCAATATTTTTGTCTGATGGCAACTCCTCTTGGGAATATAATTAATGAACCAAACTGAATCTGGTGGAATGCCCCAGATTGTTGTAAAGTTTATAGTCGTCTTTTACGACACACAAATAACGTAAAGTAGGAATAATAATAAGAAATCTCAAAACATGAAATATTTAAACATAACTACTAATCCCACCACACATTCACATTAAACATAACTAGTATAAAATATAATATTATAATAAATACGTACGTATTTGAACATGTTTATTTGGCTTGCGATTTTTGTGTTTACAAGACTTGAGTTCCGATGCACAATGATTATAATCGACTGTCACATCTCTTATATTAGTTGAAAAGTACAGGACAATGCGTAATTTATGACTGTGTCGGAGGATAAATATTTTAAATATCCTCCTTTAGCACATTAGTAAGAAAGACACGTACGACCTTGCTCAGTGGACAATAAGGCTTATTAGATCAAGGACATGCTTGGAGTATTTTGGAGTAATCCAAAAACTAGTTATTCGTTGCGACTACAGTATAAAATAAAAAGCAAGGATTACGTTTTTATAAGTATTTCTGATACGCGAATATTACACATCCTTACTAATATTATAAATACGAAAGTAAGGATGTTTGTTTGTTTGTTTATTTATTGCGCTTTCACGCTTAAACCACCGAACCGATTTCAAATTTCACCAATGGAAAACTATATATATATCAGGGAGTAACATAGGCTATATTTTATCTCGGTATTCCCACGGGAATGGGAACTAAGCGGCAAGGCGACTGAAACCGAAGCGAGGGCGGTTTGCTAGTTGTAAATAAAACTACTTTTATACGGATTTTATCGAGTTTGTATTTGATTTTTGATTGCTGGACGTTTTGATAACTTCACATCATCATCACGGGCGGACGTTTTTAATCACATTTATTCTTTTGTGGTAATAAGTATATGTCAGAATATTGGATAGGATTGTCATAAATATTTGTCGTTACTATATCAGTCGTTTCGTTATGGCTTGTCCGGAGACCCAAAAAAGAAAAATAAAAGAGGGGCTCGTTCGATATATTATTAAACTTTTCAACGTTTGATCAGTAGCGATTTACTTCTGCCCTTGGATCCGTGAGCGAGAAGGTACAAACTCGCTATGCTGATATTACAGAGGTCCATAAATAGCAATTACAATTTGTTATCATGTGGGCTACTTGCTTGTCTTTAGTAAAAAAGGTCTCATTTTCTTATAAAATAAGATCAGTTAATAGGAAAAAATAATGATACGTAGTAATCTTACTGCTTTACGGATTTTATCGCGTTTGTATTTGATTTTTGATTACCCGACGTTTCGAACACTTTACAGCGTTCATGATCACGGGTGGACTAAGATGTCTCACGTCCAACAAGTCATCGTTACTGCAGAAAATTTTCTGCAGTCATCGTTACTGCCATCGTTACTGCAGAAAATTTTCTGCAGTCATCGTTACTGCCATCGTTACTGCAGAAAATTTTCTGCAGTAACGATGACTTGTTGGACGTGAGACATCTTAGTCCACCCGTGATCATGAACGCTGTAAAGTGTTCGAAACGTCGGGTAATCAAAAATCAAATACAAACGCGATAAAATCCGTAAAGTAGTTTTATTTAAAATGTATAATACTCGCGTAAACATCAGAAATCATAATCTTACTGCATGATGACTTTTTTCTCTTGCACTATCTTCCCGTGTAGTGACGGCGTAAAAATTCAATTCACCACACCCCTTTCCTTGCCCGTGGATAGCATAAAAGACAACTTGAAATAAAAACAATTTCCCTCATATTATTGTGGGACCTTGAGCCGAACAGTGGATCGTGTATGAGCGCCATATGTTTAAACTTCTACGTAATCGACTTTATAAAATACCCACTTAAAGTCTCAGAACTTACTAAGTTTCCCCTCTCCGTCTACCAAATGGTCCCCACTACACCTAGGTATTGAAAGGTCCCTGGTATACAATATTTTTTTATGAAGGAAAATTCTAAAGAATAAATTCAAGTACCATTAGAAAAAGAAGTCCTTTTTCTTCTCAACCCAGCTACGTTCCACTACTAGACTCGAGCCTTCTTTGCCATAGAAAGGATATTAACACATTATGCCACTTTGGTCAAAAGGGTTTGACATAGCATTTTATATCAATTTCTTTCCAATCACTCCTTTTCCCCTCCTACATGGAGGTGAATTGTATTCGTACACTTCGACCAGATGGCAAACCCACTTCAAAAATATACATTTAATCGTCACAAATTACAGGACACACACACCTCGGCACAATTATTTGTGAATCGCGCAAAGAATATTCTACTCTCATATTATTCTTCTCTTAAGCACTAGCTAACCATATTATTAATAAGACTAGCACGTCATTTATGCATACATAACCTAATGATTTCTGATGTTTACGGGAGTATTACATTATAATAAATAAAACTATTTGGACTTACGGATTTTATTGCGTTCGTATTTGATTTTTGATCGACATCTTAGTCCACCCATGGCCACGAACGCTGAAAAGAATTCGAATCATTAGATAATCAAAAATCGAATATAAATGGGATGAAATCCGTAAAAAAACTTTTACAAACATAACTTATTTCATTAAGGTGCTGTGTGGTAGCGGCTTCGAATACTACCAACCCTTGCTTTGCTCTTGGGTGTCGTAAAAGACGACTAAGAGCCCTAGATTGACCCGGACCAACTCCATCTGGTACCATTTGGGTCAACGATTACATTCCCAAGGAGGGTTGACGTCAGGCAGGCGGCCGGTCATAAAAGTCATTGCCGAAACTTTTTGTAATATGTCAAAATAGATGACATATTGCGTCGACCCCAAGTAATTGGGATAAGAGCAAGATGATGATGATGAACTTATTTCATTAATGCTATTTAACGTCTAGTTATTTATCATTTTATACTTTTTTTACTACCAGTCACTACATTTTTTTCCTCTCAAGATTATTTAAGTACTGCAAATTATTATACAATATAGCAATGACGTAAGTAATTTTAACATGCATTGTTTGTGTGTAGACTTTGAAATAATTTGTAAATCTATGGAATAACCTTGAAATTAAAATTGCAACATATTCTAATGAATGGCACTTAGCTACAGAAAAAAAATCATCATCAGTTATAATTATGTATTGACTCTGTGGCAAATATTAGCATATACTTTTTTAATGATCTTAATAGATTACTTAGTTTATTTATATATTAGTAGATTAGTGCTGTGTGGTAGCGGCTTCGAATACTACCAACCCTTGCTTTGCTCGTGGGTGTCGTAAAAGACGACTAAGAGCCCTAGATTGACCCAGACCAACTCCATCTGGTACCATTTGGGTCAACGATTACATTCCCAAGGAGGGTTGATGTCAGGCAGACGGCCGGTCATAAAAGTCATTGCCGAAACTTTTTGCAATATGTCAAAACAGATGACATATTGCGTCGACCCCAAGTAAATGGGATAAGAGCAAGATGATGAATAGATTACTTATTAATAAGTTACTTTACATTAATAGATTAAAGAGAACAAAAGTAAGACTTGTAAAAACACTTGTGTTCTCGATTTTTCTGTATGGAGTGGAAACGTGGACGTTGCGAAAGGCCGAAATGGACAAAATAGATGCCTTTGAAATGTGGTGTTGGCGCCGCATGCTCCGTATTTCCTGGACTGCAAAACGTACTAACGTATCTATATTGCAGGAGCTTAAGATCAAGACCAGACTTGGTGGCATATGTCTACAAAGAATACTCGCATACTTTGACCACATAGCTAGATGAGAAGGAAATAATCTCGAGAAGCTCGTGTAGTGGGCAAAGATTCGGGTAAAAGACTCAGAGGACGGTCACCAATGCGATGGTCGGATCAGGTCCAAGAAAACTCTGAAATGACATTTAATAATGCTCTCAGACATGCCCAAGACAGAGTGCAATGGAGAAGTATTATTAATACCTTAGCGTCGCAAAGTCCACAAAGACACGACTCTCAGCTATGAGGAAAACGACTGAGAAGAAGAATATATTACTAAGGAACGTAAGTAGATAACTTCACACGAAATAAAACCGTATAAAACCCATATGACCAGACTGATATAGCTAATCAATTTCAGAGCAATAGAATCTATAAACGATGAGATGATATTGGACTGTAGGACAGGGTTAGAAAGAAATGCCTTTAGATATCTAAAAAAAAATATTGAACTTGTTTATAGAAAAAATACTATAAAATACTACTGAGGAATACAATATACAGATGATGATCATCTTGAGAAAGAAAACATAAAACTGTTTAACATGATATAAAACTGTTTGTGTACTAGCCTCTCTGATTAGTGCGATATAGGTCAATTACCTTCCCAATCTCAAAGAAGCTTGAACTCAGCAGTCGATCGTACGTAAATGGAAAGTAAGGGTTTTAGTAAGAAATTGCAACAATATAGTAAGTAGTATCAATACAATTCACCACTCTCTTTCTTGCCCGTGGATGTTGTAAAAGATGACTAAGGGATATAATAAGCATATAACATCTATGCAAGAGAAGGTAAACTCGAAACAAAACGCTATACCAACCTGTCTGACAAGCATAGTAAGGTCAATTTCCCTTCTATTGTGCAGGAGACTTGAGCCCAGCAGTGGGAAGTATATGAGATGAGTAAGAGAAAATATTCTTCGCGGAAGAAGGCGGCGGATCGCCTGCGTGAGGAGCGCAGCCTCGATGAGGAGATCCGCCGCCAGCGACTGGGGCGGCGTAGGCGCAACTACCTGCGCCTCATGCCGCCCTAGCCGAGGCCGTGGGTGACGTGACTGAGGATTAGTCCGTCACCCGCCGAGAGGCCAACTGCGTGAGGAAAGACTGACGTCCTCCCCGAGGGGGGGACGTTGGTCGATGGGAGGGTACCCCAATAGTGGGTATTCCGTCGAGCCGACCACTGATGTCAAGTAACCCTGCTTCGGTGGTCGGCCCAACGACGAAGGCGACGTGGTTTTCGAGTGGGTTGCGGGAGTTGCGTGCTTAAGCCCCTCTGTCGCCCCGGACGGAGTGGTGCGGAGGCGCGCCGACCGCAGCCCACCCACAAAAAAAAAAAAAAGAGAAAATATTCTAGACAATATGTCATTTGATCACCAGTAGGCCAATTTGTAATTATAAAAGATACTCGTGTCTAACAGTCTTATTAATAATAGCTAACCTTCCAAGTTTTCTGTTAATAGTAAGAGATTGTTATGAGTCCTTGTAGTGACGGAGTAAAATTACAATTCATTACTTTTATCTTACCTGTGGGTATCGTAAAGTACGACTTGGGGATACAACTTGCATATAAAATCTGTGTAGGAGAAGGAAAACTCGAAATAAAATCCTATACCAACACACTCGACTAGTGTGGCATAGTAGGTTAATTTTCCTCCTATTATGGAGGAGATTCGAGACCCGCAGTGGAACGTATATAAACAGAAGCAAGCAAATTTCCTAAAATATTATCTAAAAATACTAAACCAATTTTAGAAGTTATGTCATTGCAATGACTGCACAGATGCCGTAGTGGTTAAGATAGCGACCTACAGCGCCAGTGTCGGGGGTTCGAATCCCACGCGGGACATCACTTTGTGCGATCCACAAATTGTTGTTCTGAGTCTGGATGTAATTTGTGTCCGTTAATTATATGTTTGTAAAGTCCCCCGCAATACAAGGATTATTTCCTTAGTCCAGGGTGTTGTCTTAAATAAATAAAAAAAAACTAGTAGTAAGTATTAAAGTATTCGCTAACTCTATGGAGAAAGGAAAACGAAGAGTGCAAATCTGAGGGTCAAAAATTGTTTCGCTATCAGAATAAAAAAAAACCAAGGAAAGGGACATCTTAAATATTTTACTGTTACATTTATTATTAGTATTCATATACTGTACATATATAATAGCCTGTGTCATACTTGTGGCAGCCTGTTGATGATTATCTGCAGAATAGGCTGGCAAACGTGCCTTGCTTAGGTGATGATTGACATCAAGAAGTCATCATCATCATCTTGCTCTTATCCCAATTACTTGGAGTCGACGCAATATGTCATCTGTTTTGACATATTGCAAAAAGTTTCGGCAATGACTTTTATGACCGGCCGCCTGCCTGACGTCAACCCTCTTTGGGAATGTAATCGTTGACCCAAATGGTACCAGATGGAGTTGGTCCGGGTCAATCTAGGGCTCTTAGTCGTCTTTTACGACACCCACGAGCAAAGCAAGGGTTGGTAGTATTCGAAGCCGCTACCACACATCAAGAAGTATGCCAGTAAAAAGTAGGGCCAATTAATTGAATAATATCTTAGCAATTTATTGAATACAGGAATATCGCCCCAAATTAAACAACCAACAAAATTTTTTTTTAACTGCAAACGTTAGCAAACGAACAACCAGTATATTTTTTTAGTGATGCTGTCGCTCATGGACATCACTAAAACCCACCACACGCAAACACCCCCAGAATTTTGGGGTTCCGGCTCTCTCACTCACCGAACTAAGCACAGTAAAAAATTGCTACTATTCAGAAGTCGATTTTCTGCGAGAGTGTGTTGGATGGATGGACCGACCCGCAGCTGTAGATAGAACTGTCAACAATGTAGTCTTACCACTGTAGAAACTTTTATCTTGGAAATCTAAATTTATAAGCAGACTACAATACTACCACAGAGTGCAAATACTAATTTTTCTCGCACAAGATTGAACTTTTTTTTTTTTTTATTGCATACGGTGGCAAACGAGCAAAAAGTACACTTGATTGTAAGTGTTGCTGCCGCTCATGAACCTTTACAAGGCCGCTGCCTACCGCGAAGAGAGTGAAGGGAGTGTGAATGCGTGTATTGAGGCTCGGTGATACCAAGGGCACCACCAAAACCCTCCACACGCAAACACCCTCAGAAAGTTGGGCTTCCGACTCTCTCGCTCACCGAACGAAGCGCAGTAACAAATCTACTACTCAGACGTCGATTTTCTGCGAGAGTGTGGTACTGCCGCGGACGGACCGGCCCGCGGCTGTAGACAGATAACTGTCGACAGTGTGGTCCTACCACTCCAACTTATGAACTTATCAAATACTAGCAACCCGCCCTCGCTTCGCTTCGGTTTCAGGCGCCTTACCCGCGGAGTAGTTTCCGTTCCCATGAGGATACCGGGATAAAATATAGCCTATGTTACTTCCTGATATTATAGCTTTCCATTGGTGAAAGAATTTTTGAAATCGGTTCAGTGGTTTAATCGTGAAAGCGTAACAAACAAACAAACAAACATCCTTACTTTCGCATTTATAATATTAGTAAGGATTTTTGCCGATCGTCACTGTCACTCTATTTCCGTCTCCGTGACGAGCGGAAGACTTGCGTCGGCTCCCCGGTCACTATCCGGCAAAGCTATGACTGGGGCCCGTGTGCTCCGCCCGCCTTGGGAATTGGTTCACAACAACTCTGATGACGAGGCTGCCTTGGAGAGTCTCGGTGGGACGCCCATGTGGAGCTTACGCACCACGTTATAGGGGCGACCCCAGGGTTCACTTTCAAGACTGTCCAGCAGTCCTTGGCGTAACAGATGGCCAGTGTGAAGGCAGACCGCACACTTCGGTGAACCTCGTACAACTGGTCTTTCTGTTCAGCGTTGCCGTGAAGCCGCCGGCTACGGATGTAGGATCACCCGAGAGCCGCCCTCTTTGGGGACAGACGCCGCACCCGGGTACGGGACACCTGTATCCGACTGCACCTGTGGTTGGACAGTCTCAACCACCTCCTAGTCCTACCAGCTCCTCACACGCGTGCAACATTGCGGCTAGCGAACGACAATTCCTCTACCGACCCACCCTATTGCAAATGAACTGAACTGAAAATTTTAATATTTTATTATTACTTCGTTAGTGATAGTGATAGAAATAAAACTCATATAGAGACATAAAACTAGTTTTCATTACCGTATTTTCAAATAATGTACTTATTAAAACCAATTTTAATACTAATTTTAGTATCGCTTTAGATAAACTCTTATTGATTAATTAAAACCTTAATTATATACCCACGCAAAACTTAAACACGTCATTAATCTACGTCGTAATTCTAAAACTTGAGTATAGTTAATGTGATCATACGTCCCGTTTTAAATGGGACAGTACCGTTTTCAGGTTGTCTATCCGGTTTGCCCTAGCCATACAAAAATGTCACGTTTTGCAAACAGAGCTTAAGTGATCGTTTGTTTTACTCACCGGGACGTATTTTTGTTTCTTTTTGTTTTAAGTCCAAAGTTTTATCTTGCAATAATATTTAGATGTTCTTGTTCTCTTAGGGTTTAATTTCATATTTTTACATATTTGAGTTCCATTTTGACACGTAAAAAAACGGAACAATTCAATCGTCCCATTTTGAATATATAAAAATGTGGTTACATTAGATATAGTCCATTATAAATTAATTATATTTAATCAAAATATATTTTATTAAAAGATCTGTATCATGGCTTTTATACATAGTATATACACGTGTACTTACACCTACATATAATCCACCAATCATTCGTCATCTTCATTCTGCTCTTATTCCAATTATTTGAGGTGGACTCAATACGTATTCACCTTTCATAGTACATTTTTTTTATGGATGGACTATGGTAAGCGCACACGCGGTCCATTCTGTTCGCAAAGGACGGCGCGCGGGCCCATAGCCCACCCGTACCTACATCGCCTTCGTCTTTGGGACGACCACCGGAGCAAGGTGACTTGTCGTCAGTGGTCGGACCGACGGAACACCCTTTCGGGCACCCTCACCTCTCTCGTACATATTGCAAAAGTTTCAGCAATAGTTTTATGATCGGTACATACCGATCATAAAACTATTGCTGAAACTTTCGTGCTTAGGACATCCTGCTTAAGAATACAATTATTGCCCAGATGGTATGAGATGGATCCAGACCTGGTCTAGATAGAACTCTTAGTTCTTAGTACTATTTAATGACACCCACGAATGACTACGAGCAACAACCAACATCAACCAAAAATATACCAGTCATTGTGTTGCTATATCTTATTACTTTAATGAACTAAGTTTATGATTAGATAAATGCTACAACCAAAAAATTACGAGTTTCTACATCTTAAATTTCTATAACCCACCCGTACCCACGTCGCCTTCGTTGTTGGGCCAACTACCAGTGTCGAGTTCCTTGTCCTTAGTGGTCGGTCCGATGGAATACCCTTTCGGGTACCCTCACCTCTCGACGTCCCTGTCCCGAGACGTCGGTCGCCGTTACGACGTCAGCCTCTCTGCGGGTGACGGATTAAAGTCCTAGTTCCTGATGCTGCCAAGCATCTCCCTAGCGTTGGTAGGCAGCGTCAGGTCGGTACCTCTATGGAAGCCACAAGAGAGACCTCAGATGGATAGTTAGAGTCCCCGCCCACACCCCGATGCGTCGTACAGGGCCATCGACCAGATCACCCCCGCGTAGAGCCATCGATCATACTGAGCATAAGGGTTAATATCAAGTCTTTAGCTATAATAGTAATAAGTACTGAGTTTTATAAAGTGAAAAGACTCTTATGCTCGTTTTCATTAGGGACCTAAATTTTAGTTAACGTCTAGGGTAACCTATATAATCATAACCGTCGTTATCTCAGCCTATATAAGTCCCACTGTTGGGCTCGAACCTCCTCCACTATGGGAGAGAAATTGACTTATAAAACCACGCTCTCCGCCACGTCTCGGCCTAGGGTGTTGGTTCGAATTTTTTACCGACTTCAAAAAAGGAGGAGGTTCTCAATTCATCGGAATCTTTTTTTTTATGTATGTTCACCGATTACTCAAAGACGCCTGGTCTGATTTGCAAAATTCTTTTTTTGTTTGATAGGGTATTATACTTCCCAGGTGGTCCCATAGTCATCAGGTCAGGATCTGATGATGGTATCCTTGAGAAATTGGTGGAATTCTTAAAACTTTATAGGCAATTTTAAGGTTTTTAGTTTACTGTTTAAAGTCGGGTTTTTTTGTTAAAAAATATTATTATTATAATTATGTTTTCATGCATAGATGTTATATGCATATTATATTCCCTTAGTCGTCTTTTACGAGACGCACAGGTGAGAGAGGGGGTGGTGAATCTTATTCTTACTCCGTCACCACAAATATATAATACATAACATAAATGTGTTAGGTCCTATCTTTATATATATACATTTTCTGTTCGTGTGTTTGTAATTTTACTCCTTCTAAAAGGCTGGACCGATTTTGATGATTTATTTTGTGGCTATTTCGATGGATACGAGAAGAGTGGTTAATAATTGGAAGCGGTAGGTGGTGCTGCGATCAATTTCAAAGAGAATTCCTTTTAGCATTTTTTTAGTTTGAACAGAACAACGTCTGTTGGGTCAGCTAGTAACATAAATAATTAATTGTTGTTTCATTGTTTTAGGTGTTAATTCAAACTTAGATGACGTCATTAGGCTAATACGTGAAACAGAAAATAAGATAACCACATATAACATTCCGTCACGGAATCGACTTCCTACTTTATATTATATAAATAAGAATAAACTTATTATAGCTATGTATCGGTCTGTATTATTTAAGATATACTATTTAAATTTCAAAAGATATATGAAATTTAATTATTCTGCGAAATATTGCTACTATACAATAATCAGCAGACACAGTTTACAACGGAACAAATGAATTTTCACACTTATTCATAACGCAAAAATATATTCTTACGCATCCAAAAGTTATGTACAAATGTTAAATAATGTATACGATTTATTATTCAAATCATGTATATCATGGTTGATTCTTTTTAACTAGTTTTGACACTGTAAAAGTATAAAATGAACGTTAATACTTACATTGTCATCATATACTTTTCAGCTGTTGTGATTGTTGTAATCCAACTCATTCCATTCAAGTAATTAAAAATGATCAAACTGGTAAGTCGTTATCTACACATATTCTTATCGATATTAGGGTCAGCGTTGTAGTTTAATTAATATATTTGCATGGGGCATGTATCATTATATTTACCTAGGACAAACAGTCCAGTTAGGTATATCCAATTTCGAGAAAGAGATCAGCCGACGAATCCAACTCGGTTGGGCAGCGTTCGGGAAACTTAAGAGGATCTTCTCGTCCATCATACCTCAGTACCTGAAAACACAGGTCTACGACCAGTATGTTACCAGTGATGACTTACGGCACAGAAACGTGGTCCCTAAATGTAGACCTCATAACAAGACTCAAAGTCGCTCAGCGTGCTATGGAACGGGCTATGCTCGGGATTCCTCTGCGAGATAGAATCCGAAATACGGAATTCCGCAGAAGAATGAGTGTAACCGACATAGCACGAATAATTAGAAGGCTGAAGTGGCAATGACGAACCGACAACCGCTGGGGAAGAAAGGTTCTCGAGTGGCGACCACGTATTGGACGACGCAGTGTAGAACGCCCCCCCACTAGGTGGACCGACGACCTGGTGAAAGTTGCTTGGCATCGTTGGATGCAGGCGGCAGAGGACCGCACTTTGTGGCGTAACATGAGGGAGGGCTACGTCCAGTAGTGGACGGCGATAGGCTAAAATGAAAAAAAAATTGAATGGGGTGACTACCGATTTGCGTAACTTAAAGATGTAGTCATCATCGTCATTATCATCATCTTCACATTGATCTCTACAGTTGGACATAGATCTCCATTAATGCTACAAAAGGCATGCGGGTTTCTCAATTTTGTCTAACTTTCCCTATTCCGTGTGGTGATGGACTAAGAATACAATTCGCCTTTAGATATTGTAAAAGACGATTAAGGAATATACGCATATAACGCATATTCCACAGAAGGAAAAGTCGAAACAAAAACCTTTAGTAACCTGTCTGATAAGCATAGTATAGTAACGTCAATTTCCCTCCTATTATGGAGGAGGCGCGAGCCCAGCACTAGGACGTATATGAGCCGAGATTATCAGATGATGATCCCAAGGAGGTGCTACTGTCTATTCGCCAAGTGAACACTTAGCCGATTTTTACAACTCTCACAGGAAAATAAGAGGTGGTAACACATTGTATTATTAATCCATCACCACACAGTAATATGGATATCCCTTTTCTAGAATTAGATCATATATCAGGATATTTAGCAGGGATCCGATATCAACTGTTGCTATTCATTACCTTGGAGACATTTACTTATCCTAAGGCTGATTTCACACATCATTTATAATATTTTTAATATATATAATTTATATACTGAGAGATCCGTGCACCTAAGGGCTCTAAAATTTTTTCAGCACGCACGCCGTCCATTCAATCCGGGGTAACGAAAGGACGACATGCAGTCCTATAGCCTTCCGAATTCCCGCTCTTTCAACATTAGGACGACCAATTTCTTTTCTAATGGAGGCCATACACGCTAGGTTTTGCATGATGGTTTTACCTGTGCATGCATAACCGACAGGCAAGCCCTGTATGTGATTAAACTGTATAGTTATCGGGGCATGTGCATGCAACCGAGCAAATATGAAATTGATATTTTATGCAGCTCGGTTATGAGGAGGCTCGGTAGGAGCGTGTATGGCGTCCGGCGAGTTTGTCTGCCACAGTTCTCATCCATTCGTAAATAATTGTTGTAATCCGTTGGTGTAAATCTTAATTCATTTATCAAATTTACGTGGTAGAATTGCTTTCTTTTCAATAATCAGCGTTTAAACTCAATCAGTGTGATGTATTTCTCTTGTTCTGTTCTGCATAACAAGTGTTAAGTAAAGTACAGCTATCGCATCGTCGTCGTTCATTGTAGTTCGGTATTGGTGTCCTACACACAACGTTACGTAGCTCAATTGAGAGTTAATGGCAAAACTGTGCATGCAAACCCTAACGTGTATAATTATGTAATATGAAACTCGGTTCTACATGTCGGCTATGAATGTACGGTTAAAACCATCATGCAAAACCTAGCGTGTATGGCCCTCCATACATATACATATAATATCTGGTTGACCGAGCTTCGCTCGGTATATTTCTCTTGTATTTTTGTTGAATATATATATATATATATATATTTTTTTTTTTTAATTAATGAATGGGAAAAATATCAAAAATTACAAAAAGAGAATAATAACAACATCGAGATTCGATCCCACGCTGTTTGAATGCCAAAACAAAACAAAAAAAGCTGGACAACTTCCCAGCTGAGCTATCGCCACTCTTGACGTTGACGGCGAAATTTCAATCCATATTCTATTGACATTTTATGTCATTGTATTGATTAGCTAAAAACACCGACAAAACAACATTTTCTATAAATAAAACCTAGCTAGATCGATTTTTGTCCCCGAAACCTCTAGTATGCCAAATTTCATCATAAACGTTGGGGCCGTTTCCGAGATCCTGAATATATATATATATATACAAGAATTGCTCGTTTAAAGATATAAGATACGCATGTTGTATATACACGCATACACACACAATAACAACACACGCAATACAATACAGACTTATAATTTCCTGTTAGAAGTTTTTGTTTTAAAAAGCAATAAATTATTATTAGTAAGATGTATTTGAATGAATATATAAAACATTAATTTTATCTGTGTTACTGAATTTATTTAATTTAAATTACTTTAATAGACACTAATACAATTAGTGGATTCATCGGTCATTATTAGATAGCGCAAATTTGCTGATATGATAATATAAAGATATTTAAAAGTTTTCCGTGTCGTGAAGAATTATATTCTTATATAATTCCCCACCCCCTATCTTGCCTACGAGTATCGTAAAAGACTGCTCAGGGATATAATGTGCATATGACAACTATTCAAAAGAAGGAAAACTCGAAATAAAACCGTATACCAAACTTTTTAAATAGCGTGGTATAACTAGGTCAATTTCCCTCCCCTTTCAGAAGAGGCTCGAATCTTTCAAGCCATCTTTGGAGCTTTGATGATGATGATGGTTGTAGTGAGGATTTAAAATTATTAAGTAAATTTATCTCAAGAAATAATAGCAAGTCTGTGTTCAATAAATATTTCATAAGTTTATAACTGTTTTAAAAACTTATAGACTGCCGTAGTTATAATCGATTGGATCAGGCAATTCATGGCGGAAATCCATTTATTTTAAAATAAAAGGAAGAGGTAGGCAAACCGCTTTCTGACGGGTATTCAATGTACCGCACACCACAATGGAATAGAAGGAATACGGGTTGGGATCAAGGTGGAATAGGATATGATGAATCTTACTCTCACGTGATGAGCTCCTACCAGAACGTCAATTTGCAATTTGCCGCAGAACTTCCAATATTTACTCGACACGTGTTCTACCTCTAAACGAGGCATCCTCAGGACAGTTCGGCTTAAAATGCGCTTACGCAAATGCCCGCATTCCTTCCAGCTATTGTGGTGTGCGATATATTTAGTAATCATGACAAAGTGGTGGGGCTTCCTTCCTTACTTCCATTTTAAAATGCCGTAGGTATTATTATTATAGATTCCCCACGGGATTTTTAAGACAACTTGCGAGCTTGTTAGGCCACTCTAAATTGATAATTATCATGACAATTTGTGATGACGAAAATAATGCGAATTACTTTGATTCACTTATCGAACCTTATTTGAAAATGTATAATGAATAGTAACATCATTTCAGCTCATATACGTCCCCATCGTTGGGCTTGAGCCTCCTCCTCAATAGGAGGGAAATTGACCTTACTATATCATACTGGTCAGATAGGTTGGTATAGGGTTTTATTTCGAGTCTTCTTTCTCTTGCATAGATGGTATATGCCTATTATTTCCCTTAGTCGTCTTATACGACATCTACGGGCAAGATAGGGAGTGTTGATTTGTATTCTTACTCCGTCACCATAGTCGTCATGGACCTTTACAAGGCCGTTGCCTACCGCGAAGAAAGTGAAGGGAATGTGAATGCGTGCATTGAGGCTCGGTGATATCAAGGGCACCACCAAAACCCTCCACACGCAAACACCCTCAGAAAGCTGGGCTTCCGGCTCTCTCGCTCACCGAACGAAGCGCAGTAACAAATCGCTACTACTCAGACGTCGATTTTCTGCGAGAGTGTGGTACTGCCTCGAACGGACCGGCCCGCGGCTGTAGACAGATAACTGTCGACAGTGTGGTCCTACCACTCTTTGAAGCCTTAAATTTTAATTTAAAGCCTGCACACAAATATTACGGAAATAAACGCTCGCATTCACCTTTTGATATTTGGTGATGTTGAAGGGATTATTATATAAATTCACCGGTCATCATTACTAGTCCTATTATTTAAAGCTTACTGCTTGATTTAAAGTTTTAGTATTTATATTCGTAGAATTAATGAACTGTATGCAGATTATTGTGCAATATCAAGAGAGCTTGCTCTACAATTCTGGGTATTCGTTACAAAGCTCTAGTATTATGGGGGCAGTAAGCGGCTCGACTTTAAGTACACCTACGTAACATCTATCAATGATTTGACGAACTACCCTATATTTATTTACTGATGAACTACGACACGCTTAACTGTTTTACTATCTTATATTAACAATAGGAAATTCATATCTAGGTAATTATTGTAGTTAGATATTCGGAGTTTTGAGAGATTTTCCGTGTGGTGACGGAGTAAGAATACAATTCACAACTCCCTTTCTTGCCCGCGGATGTCGTAAAAGACGACTAAGGGATATAATACGCGTATAACATCTATGCAAGAGAAGGAAAACTCGAAATAAAACCCTATACCAACCTGTCTGATCAACACGGAATAGTATAGTCAATCCCCCTTCTATTGTAAAGGAGGCTCGAGCCCAACTATGGGACGTTTATGAGCTGAAATGATGGTAACGATGATGTGGGCAGAAAACCAACAAAAACTATACTGGATATTAAATTAGAAAATAAATTTAATAAACTATTCATAATAACCCCACTTTGATTCAATTACTTAAGGTGTCTAATATGCCCTCTTCATCCATACAACTCTACCAGGTATTCACTACCTTTCCATTCATTCATCATCCATCCTTAAATCCCTCCTGACAATATGACTTTCATCCTGTCTCATAATAAATCTATACAGAAATTATTATCAAACAATATTTTATCGCCTTTCCTCTTATATTAAAAGCAATTAAGGATTAATGCGAAAGAAAACATCAGCATAATTACCAATATATACAATTAATAATTTCCATCCATCCATCTATCAGCATACAGACGTCCACTGCTGGACATAGGCCTCCCTACGAGAATGCCACTCGGAACGGTTCTGCGCCACTTGCATCCAACAGTTCCCTGCGACTTTGAGAATGTCGTCAGTCCACCTAGTGGGAGGTCGTCCCACGCTGCGCCGTCCGATTTGTGGTCGCCACTCAAAAACCTTTCTTCCCCAATGGTTGTCGGTTCGACGAGCGGTGTGGCCTGCCCATTGCCATTTCAACGTGCTAATTCATAAATAATTTAAAAGATGATTATTTAAAAAAAAAAAATTAAGAGAACCCTTTTAAATTTAAAATTACACCTTTTAAGGTCAGAATGTAACCCCTTTAAAGTATGAAGAAGAAGAATGTAACCCCTTCTGTACTAAACATGTTGCACATAAAAAGACGTTTCTCACCAAATTTGCCTGTGTGTGTATGTAAATAATCGATTAATATTTTTACATATTTTTAATATCCTTATATTTAGTAAGTTCATTCTTCCTACTAAGTATAAGCGTTAGCTTGTAAAAATATTAGTACAGTACCCGTGAAGAATCTGATTAGCATACAATGTCTCGCTACCCCTTATTTTTCCTTGCCGCCTTAGCCGAGGCCGCGAGTGACTGGACCGAGGAATTAGTCCGTCACCCGCCGAGACGCTGACCACGTGAGAAAAGACTGACGTCCGCCCAGGGGGGGGGGCGTTGGTCGAGAGGAGGGTACTCCTCAGGGGGTATTCCGTCGGACTGACCACTGACGTCAAGTCACCCTGCTCCGGTGGTCGGTCCAACGACGAAGGCGACATGTCACGGCTGAGTTACGGGTGTGCGTGCTTTATCGCCCCGGATGGAGTGGTGCGAGGAGTGCGCCGACCGTAACCCACACCCAAAAAAAAAACACTCACTTTTCCATAGGAATTGTAAAATTATGGCGATCATTGCCTGCGCCCTTTTATGAGGTGTTCAATCTCTAATATATAATAGACGTTGATATACTGATGGAAAATATTTGATGTACTTTATATAAGTACTAGCTGACCCAACAAACCCTTTTCTGTACATATTAAAATATAATAATGCCTAAGAATCGATTGCAGCGCGTCACCTAAATGGGACAATTATTAATTCTCGAATTCACCTGATCATAAAATAAAATCATCAAAATACCGCCGTTAAGAAGTTCAGTTATATACACATACTTAAAAATCCTTTACATATACAATTCTTTTGTTCGTGTTTATGTGTTTGAACTTCTTCTAAACGACTGAACCGATTTTGATGATTTTGTGTGGCTTCTAGTAGAATCAATAATGGTTTAGATCAGCGGTAAGCAACTTTTTGGCATGCAAGGGCCACAATGCGGCAAAATAAACCTTTAGTTTATTGTCACTTGTGATATTAACCCTAGATTCTATATTTTTATAGTTATTCTATATTTTTATACTTATACTATATAATTTGTCATATTAGAAAAAAAATGCTATTATAATTGTAAAATATAATATAAAGCATTTGGAATTTAATTCGAAAACGTAATGCTTACATTATTTTTTACAGCTAGAAAATAACTACCAAAATAGAAATAAATACTTATTTATAAAACATTCACGGGTCGCAAGTAAGACGTTTGCAGGCCGCGTGTTGTCGACCGCTAGCTTAGATTAATAATTGGCCTCAGTAGGTGGCATTACGATCGTTTCAAGGGATTTTATTTTAATGTGCACAGAATAGTGTGCTTAATCTTGAATCTATATTCCAATCCTAAATCCAATCGCAGCTCGAATTTGAGCAATTTGGTACTCTTGAAAGCGACACAAGCGCACGATTGTAATGAAAATCAGTGGAATTTCTTTAAACTAAATGAATTCGACTCATTTGCTACTCCCGACGTGATTTTGACGTAGTTTAAAATTGATAATCTTGCATAATTTCAAGAAAGCGTCTTTATAGTGACCGAGTTCGGTACCGTTATTAATTTAAAGTAATAAAATACGGAACATTTGGTGAAAATAACAACGGCAAATGCGAAGAATTCATTCTCGATTTTGTTTAAGAGTACCAAATATAAGTTTGGTGAGATTGGAATTGAATCGGATTCGAAATTGGAATTGATTTCCAGGGTAAGCTCACAGATATCCGTTGAGTCAGCTAGTATATAATACAAAGATTTTCAAATGTTTGACTTCCAACGATATGACGTCACTTGCTTATTATACCTATAAACACCCTTACTACCCTAAAAGTTTAATTCGTCTCTTTTCTGCAAGTATCGTAAAGGACAAGTAAGGGATGTCATTTCATCATCATTTCAGCTCATACATATCCCACAGTTGGGCTCGAACCTCCTCCACAATAGGAGGGAAATTGATCCACTACATCACGCTGGTCAGACGTATTGGTATAGAGTCTCATTTCAAGTTTTCCTTCTCTTGCATAGATGTTACAAGGCAAGAGAGGGGGTGGTGTATTATATTCTTACACCACACGGAATAATTAAAGGATGTAGTCCGATAATATCATTACAATAGTTAAAAAAAACGTGAAACTAGAATAAATTCTCTCCCAAACTCTCTACTTTTGATCACGTATCTTCATACATGACCAAAAGTACTAACTATCGATATACTATTTTAATATCCAATCCAAAATTGGCACCTAAATTTTAGATAACACTGAAGGCAAGCTATATGATACAGCACGTCACCCTGCTCCGGTGGTCGGCCCAACGACGAAAGCGACGTGGGTACGGGTGGCTTATGGGCCCGTGCGCCGTCCTTTCGTCGCTCCGGACTGAATGGACCGCATGTACGCTTACCATAGCCCACCCATAAAAAAAACGTGTGGCACTCGAGGACTGCCGCCGTAAAGCTATTGCATAGCATTTTTTATCAACTTATGCAATTATATTTATTTTTTATTTATGCAGTTTATTTTTTCTTTGATATGAATTCAAGTTACACTTTTTGAGCGTGGTGACCGATAAGAAAACAAATGTACTATATGAATAACAATAAAGGCGGTTTGGATTACCACTGTCGTCCGCTGAAGATCGTTGGGACCGTTAGAAAACGCGCGAAAACACTTTTTGACGTAAGCTACGCAAAGCGGTGGCACGTGTGCGCACCGAGACGGACGAACGCAGAATGTCGACGACCGTCACACCGAACGCTCTTCCGAGCTACATGGTAGGCGGAGTGGGGTGTGTTAAGTTTTATTTTCGTTACGGAATTTCTTGATTCGGTTGCCGCGCTCAAAGCCCGCGATAAAAATTATACAATAGCTTAAAAATATGTCACAGCATCATTGACTGAACGATGTTGTCATTGATCTTTTCATTGCACTAAGTATTACTTAAAATATAGGTGTAGTTGTTGAAAACGTAAATAATATTACCTATATAATATGTTTTTTTTTTCTTTCAGTTCTTATTTGCCTGCATTTTGGCGTTGGCGGTTGCTGCGCCTAATCCCAACCTTGTCTATGGTGTTGCTGGATATCCTTACTACGCCGATTACAATGCACCCTGGCCTTATTCTGCTTATCCAGGTCCAATTGCCTATTCTGTAGCTTCAGGCTATGGTCCTTATTTCGGTCTCTAGTTAACTGTAACCTCATTGGTAGAGTAACTATCTTTACATTAATCTTTCTGTTAATCATTTTAATTTTTTATAGTTTTTTTATTTATGTTATTGCAATTCAAATGGAATAGTTTGTTAGTGGAATTTAATTTTGTTAGCGAATTAGTTGCTAATTGTAGAAAATGTATCCATATAAATACGCTAATATACCTTATTTATGAAAAAGTGCTTGTTTTTTTTATATTAGCATTTCATATTAGCATAAGCCTACCCGCACTGATGTCGTTAAATGGACAAAAAAAAAGAAATAATTTCTTTCAAAAAATATTAATAAAAATGTTATCAACATAGTTACAATATGAATTCTATTCTGAATGAAAAACGAAATAGATGGGATTCCGATACGACGTTGATGGGACAGGAGCAGTTGTGGCGTACAAATTAATATAAGAAATTTCAGACGAAACCATTGCAATCTGTGCTCGGCAGTGATAGCATATAGTCACAATCGCGCCCGGCGGTAATTCAACAGGAGCACAATGGGACGACGCGAACGGGGCGTAAATACGGGCAAGCGGCCCGTGGGAGTCATAAAACATGACGCACACAATATATGCATTTTTTTTATTTGATACCATTAAAAAGTTACATTTCAAAAAAGAAATTACTTATACTCCGGCCGCTCTGAGTTTGCGTTCCTGACACATGTCAATTCGTCATAACTAGTGATGTACAATAAATAACATTCATTATATTTAATAATGTGATTTATTCCATTCATTATGCGTATTTATTCAATTCAAGATAGATTTTGTTAAATTTATAGAAATTATTTCGCATGTTTTTTTTAAGGTGCCTTCATATTTTTTATGCTATACGGTGAAGAAGCATTATGGCCGGCTCCATAATCTTAATTTGAGCCCAGATTAGCTCTATGGTATTGTACTGACAGTGGAATAGGGGAATTCGAAGAACGCAATAAGCGTTCTCCAGAGCTAGCTCATCTAAAACATAACGAACTTATGCCGGCTTATGGTCATTGATTAATTTCATCATCTCTGCTTTTAGTGTAGACATATTTTCGTCATTGCCACGTCTTTGCAGCCACCGATTCCTCTTTTTATTAGCTTTGGTATCTACCAAAGCTAATAAAAAGAGGAATCGGTGGCAAAATAAAGCATCTGCTTTATTTAATTGCACCGAATGATAAGGGGCGTTATCCATTAACATAACTAAAGGCTCTGGGGGGCCAGGTAGTAACACATCCTGGAACCACT
This sequence comes from Lymantria dispar, assembly GCA_032191425.1. Lineage (NCBI taxonomy): Eukaryota > Metazoa > Arthropoda > Insecta > Lepidoptera > Erebidae > Lymantria > Lymantria dispar. The sequence goes on from CM063457.1 coordinate 25,032,777, forward strand.
CCTTGAATGCAGTCGCATTCATTTCTTCGTGGTAGTCAGCAGTAGTTTTTGACTCAAAAACCAATAAACCGTTTTCCACGAAACCGTACTTCGCACAACCAGTGTGGCACATTATGAGTCGTGTTCCTTTACCCATTGACACTTTCGACTTTGACGCTTGAGTGTCATTTGTCCAAGAACGAGAAAGCATGTGGTTGGGGTTCAGTCTTGTCTCGTCGATAAAAACGGTATTGTCCCAATTATCAATATTTTTCGCTTCTTTCAAAAAGTTAATTCTTTTTAAAATTATGTTATTCCTTTCTAAAAGAATTTTCCAGAAGAAACAAATGAGTTGCTTTCAAAAATGCTAGAAGCGACGACTTAGTAAGATATTCACTTCTGGGATAATAACTACTATATGTATGCTTCCGTGTGATGACGGAATAATAACACAATTCACCACCCCCCTTTGCTGCCCGTGGGTATCTTAAAAGACGATTAAGAGATTATAATATGCATACAACATCTAAGCAAAAGAAGGAAAATTTAAAATAAAACCTTATACCAATACATCTAACTAGCGTGGTGCAGTTGGTCAATTTCCCTCCCATTGTGGAGGAGACTCGAGCTCAGTAGTTGTATGTTTATGAACTGTGGTGAGTGATGATGAATGAATGCGATTTCTTATAGCATCAGCCTCAAAGCTATTATTGTCTGTTATAAGTTCATTTCTGCATTTCTTTTTTTGGTGTTCGTAAAATATTTTCTCCAGTGCCCGAGGAGCCGAACTTTTCTGTATTAATATTTGTTATTGTCCGTTCGCTTGCTCTAAGCGCCTGAGAGATGCGCTCTTGTCTTGTTATAATTACGGGTCCGCCATTTTGTCTTTCAAGCTCAAGGTAATATTGAAATTTGATAATTAGTTCTCGTGTTTCATTTTTCAATATTTAACCGTGTTTCGGCATTATTATTTTGCATCGAAAGTACAAAACAGTAATATACGATACATAACAAAAGTCTAGACTAGCGCAGAGGCTGACCTGTTACTCACATAACAAGGTGAATCAGGCAAATAAACAACAATAGCAGTCACGAGAAAATACATATTGAGAAACACTGGAGAACGTAGTCTATGCGCGTAAGACGACAAGAAATGACTCTTTGTGACCGTCATAAAATGGCGGTCCCCACAACGCTATTACGGGTAGCCATTTTTCACTAGCAATATAAAGTAATAAGTCATTTTATTTTAATTTTTTCTAATAGATCTGATTGTTATCACGATATTTATTTTCTTAAGTTTTGATTGGGCGTACCTTTGTCATATCACTAACTTTATTAAATAGTAAATACATTATATATTATAAAATAACATTATAACGTTTTATTAATATTATACCGACAAATTATATTAAGATTATAAAAATATGCGATTACAATTGCCTCGCTATTTTGTCCCATCACTACAAAAACAAACATAAGACAAAACCTTGAAACAGTGCAGTTTGACATATTTTGTTTTTAAAACTATTGTTTTTATATTTGTTAATTGAGTAATTGTTAATAATTTTAGCCGAAAATTAATAAGTTTATTGTAAGTTGGCATAATTATTAAATTTTTAATGTTATTACTCGTTAATAAGGTAAATATAAGATATTTAAAATAGTGCCGTAAATAGTACGCCAGTTCAAAGTTACATCGCCCATTCTATCATGACCTGTTAGGAACGCAATCTCTGAGCGGCCGGACTATAGTAAAATGTTTTTGAGTATGTTATTGTGTATATAAAATGTTTGAATTTGGTTCCACCAGAAAAGGTTTGATTGCCACATCTTGATATTAAATTGGGGCTAATTAAACAGTTTGTTAAATCACTGCAAAAAGATGGAGATTTTTTTTTAGATACATATGTTACAAGTCCCCGAAATTGTCTGAAGTAAAGTTAAAAGAAGGAGATTTTAGTAGCCCCGACATTTTTGAAAACGAAAATTTTTGTCTGATCCCCTCTTGCTGAATCAATGGGAATGTTAATCGTAAAATATTAAATCGTAAAAGCAAAAAGTAAAGATAAGATTGTTTATAAAATATAGTGCAGAGCTTTTGGGCAGTACTAAGGATCTGGAATATAAATCTATTTTGTCCAGTGCATGCTGACAACGTATAAAGCTCAAGGGTGCAAGCTGAACTTAAAGTTCACTTCTCACATTCTCGTATTGGATATATTCCCAAAAATTTGGGTACCTATAGAGAAGAACACGGCGAAAGATTTCACCAGAATGTACGTTATATCGAGAGACGTTACCAAGGGCAATGCCAGCATTTTTGGATGCTTGAGTGAAAAACCAAAGAAGGAAACCAAAAAGGAATTCGGAGAAGTATGAAAAAAAGAAGAAAGGGAGAAAAAATACGTTACAAGAAAAAAAAAGTAAAAAAAAAACAAAAATAATGGTTGATAGGTTTTGATAAATATTATAATGTGTGTTTGTTGTAATAAATAATTGTTTTTTTTTAATTATTGTGTTCATATTTTGCAAAAAAAAACTACACGTGATGGAGAGTAATAGAACTTATTTTTGAAATCAGCGTAAAAATATCTCATGCAGCTGAATTATTATTTTTTTACATACCTGTTACAGGCCCATATAGGTGGGCGGCGCAGGCGCGATTACCTGCGCCTAATGCCGCTCTAGCCGAGGCCGCGGGTGACTGAACCGGGGAGGTAGTCCGTCACCCGCCGAGAGGCCGACCGCGCGAGGAAAGACCGACGTTTTCCCCGAGGGGGGGACGTCGGTCGATGGGAGGGTACTCCTCATGGGTATTCCGTCGGGCCGACCACTGACGACAAGTAACCCTGCTCCGGTGGTCGGTCCAACGACGAAGGCGACGTGGTGTTCGGGTGGGTTGCGGGTGTGTGTGTTTATGTCCCTCTGTCGTTCCGGACGGAGTGGTGCGAGGAGTGCGCCGACCGCAAACCCCCAAAAAAAAAGGCCGATATAGGTACATGAATATTAATTTTTTCAGTTCATATACTCTTTACTGTATCGATCAACTATAAGCACGCTAATCTGACGAGTGGGTATTTTTAAGGTTTATTTTAAAATTTATTTCTCTTACACACCTGTTATTTGCATATTTATTCCCTTAGTCGTCTTTTGCGACAACCCCGAACAAGAACGGCAGGTAAAGAATTATATTCTTACACCGTTACCACATAGAAACACATTAACAGTTTTGATTGAACTTATAATTCAGTGCACGATAATGAATCGTATTCTGTTAGCAAAATTACATTGCACATATTGTCCTTCGTAAATACCTATAAAACAGTTCGCAATACAGTATCAAGTATCATTCAATACAGCAAACACTTTGTGATAACAAGATGTTCAAATTTGTAAGTTTACAGTTATTAATTTTTCATTCGCTATTAAGATTCCTATTCGTGTGATGATTGAGTAAAAACACAATTCACTACCCCGTATATTGTCAGTATATCATAAAAGACGACTAAGGGTATATGCAAAGAACATCCATGTGAATGAAGGACAATTATAAATAATGGCCTATCTATACCAATAAATAAAATTGGAGTGTCTGTTTGTAATGTCAAAATAATAGGCTTTTTTCATGCTCACACGGTTATTTGCACGACACCTGTGCCTAAAATAGCAATTAAAAAATTTTTGTCTGTCTGTCTGTCTGTCTGTTTGTGCCGGGTAATCTTCAAAACGGCTGGACCGATTTCAAAATTCTTTCACCAATGGAAAGCTATAATATCAGGGCGTAAACTAGGCTATATTTTATCCCGGTATTCCCACGGGAACGGGAACTACGCGGGTAAAACGACTATAACCTATAACCGAAGCGAAGCGAGGGCGGGTTGCTAGTACTTAAAATAATAACGTATAGAAGAATAGTGTCAATACTTCGAACTTTCAAAATTTGAATCTAAAAATACTAATGACGCGCAGACGATTACACACGTACACACGCACACCACTATACAAATTATGAAATCAAATTTTGTTTTTTTTAACATAAATCGTCGAAATTCTTTTAAAAGTAATGTTAAAAACCTTTTTAAGTTTTTCAAATGTGTTGTGACACCATTTGAATGCACAAACCGTCATAATTATTAATTTATTTTTTTAAAAGTTGCGTGCATACCTGCAGTACAATGACTTGTACATTACGGAACGGTTCCGGCGTAAGCTCCATTAGGCTCCAATTGAGATGCCTCACTTTGTGTGCATGAACTTACCTTCTATACGTTATTATTCTAAGGGCCTATAGGAAACTGTCTGACCAGTGTGGTGTAATAGATCAGTTGTTCTTCTGGTGTAGCGTAACAGTGGGAGATATCTGAGATGATAATGATTAATGTTGCATTTCAAAGCATGTTCATATAATTATGACCCAACGGAATTCTGTACTGTACTTGTCTGTGTGATGACGGCGTGGCCGTGTGATGACGGAGTAAGAACACAATTCAGCACTCCCTATCTTGCCCGTGGATGTCGTAAAAGGCGACTATGGGATGTAATATATAAATAACATCTGTGCAAGAGAAGGAAAACTCGAAATAAAACCCTATACCAACATGTCTGACCAGCATGGTATAGTAGGTCAAATTCCCTCTCATTGTGGAGGGGCCCGAGCGCAACAGTGGGACGTATGTAGGCTGCGATGATGAAAACATAATTCTAATTCACCTTATCAATCACCACCGCCTACCGGATACAATTGTTAATGTAAGATATTCTTTAATCCACTGAACCGCCAAAAGTTTCATCAAAATTGGTGCAGTCGTTTAGGAGCTTAATCACATTACCGTTTACTTAAGAATTATATATAATAAGATAAATGATCAACTGTGCCCGCCGCTTCTATTGTGCAGATAAGTTTTTGTAAATATCATATCAAATACTAAATTTAGATCATTGGGCCGTGTTCTCGCTTCATAAAATTCTGTTTGAAGTGATAGGGCATTAAACTGGAACAATGTGTAAATATTTTTATCATGGACTAGCGGCCCTTGCTTCGCTTCGTTTTCAGCCAGTTTGCATTTTAAATATCCAATAGCCCCGCATTTTAAGTATCCCATATCTATTAAGATATTAGCGTATGCGACTGCACTCCATGAGGTATCGGATTCGATTCCCCGGATAAGATAAGGTTTTAGAGGGTTTTACTGAGAGTAAAAACAGCAGTTACTCCCTATGTAGATAGCTACCTAGTAGTAAAATGTTAGCAAAATCAGTCCAGGCGTTTTGAAGGTTACCCGGGACAAACAAATAGACAGACAATATATTTTTAAACTATTTTATAAGCATAGAAAACTATTTTGACTTTACAGACTTTACTTTATTTAAATTTATCTGTATATAGTTGACGTGTAAATTGTCTCCTATAAAAAAAGCAAGCCCACACTGGTCTAATTGGTAAGGTAGCTGTAATGGACGTCGTATACGTTCCAATTCCTACCTATGGTAATCATTATCACTCGCAAATAAGTATTTCTAAAATAAAACGTGAAATAAATTATATTTATTCAATTCTTGTTTTTTTCATTTTTAACCGACTTCAAAAAAGGAAAAGGTTTCTCAATTCGACCGTAGAATATGCTTTTTTTATGTTTGTTCGCGGATAACTTCATAACTTCCTAGTTTATGAACCGATTTTGATAATTTTCTTTGTTGGAAAGGGTATTTTTCCCAAATGGTCCCATGAAAATTTTATCGAAATCGGACAAGCAATTTTTGAAAAATCAACAGATATCTAAAAATGTATCTTTATTGTCAACATTATTGAAGGCTGTTTTTATTTCGTGTAAAAAAATAATTATTAGTTATTGATAATAAAATTATGTATACACTTTCAGTTCTTACTCGCTTGTGTGTTGGCACTGGTGGCTGCTGAGCCCAAACCCAAACCTGGTGTGCTGTACAGCGCATACACAGCCCCGATAGCTGCAGCATACACCGCTCCCGTGGCGGCCGCATACACAGCACCGCTCGCCTACTCCGCATACACCGCTCCCGTCGCTGCATACTCCGCTTACACTTACGCCTCACCATACTCTTACTATTTACGCCGTTAATTAAATACTCAAATAAATGCTAATATGAAATTAAACATGTTTATATCAATTTTATATGTTCTCCGTGTGGTGACAGGTTAAGAATATAATTCACCACTCCCTATCTTACCCGTGGGTATCGTAAAAAACGATTAAGGGATATTATAATGCATATAACATCTATGCAAGATAAGGAAAACTCGAAACGAAAATCTATACCAACATATCTAACCAACGTGGTATAATAGGACAATATCCCTTCTATTATGAAGGAGGCTCAAGCCCAACAGTGGGACGTATATGAACCGAAATAACGATGATAATATATCTCCGTCTATATGTAACAAACCATGTTCGTAGTGTCTAAATTACTTTTTACTGACAATCTATATCTATACTAATCTAAAAAGCTGAAGAGTTTGTTTGTTTGAACGGGCTAATCTCTCTCTACTCGATTGATCCGATTTGAAAAATTATTTTAGTGTTAGTTAGCCCTTTTGTCAAGAATGGCTATAGGCTATATATCATCAGGCTAAGACCAACAGGAGCGGAGCACCAATGAAGAATGTATCAAAATCGGGTTTTTTTTCCCTTTCGAGAGCTTCCAAATGTCATGACCCAAAAATCATGTGTTACAGAATCGTCTTATTAAAAAATATTTTCACCTTCTACGTAAACAAAGTCTTACGATAAAGTTAGCGTTAGCCCAAAGTATATATACCACGCGGACGAAGTCACAAGCAGAAGCTAGTATAATCATTGCAGGTACCATATTATGGTACCTGCATGTTCAAGAAATCATCATCTGAGTAAAGGCCAATATCACCGTATAACACGCGACTTAGATCCGATTGTAGCTTTATATTTGAATAATAAGACATCATATCAAGATACATAAATCGCAAATAGTATCAGAAGAAAGTAAAAGTAGTGCTCACGTAAACATCAGATATCATTAAGTATCAGAAGAATCAGGAAAAGTTCGACTGACATATGAGAAATATTTTGAATATCTAAAGGAAAATGTATTTTAGAGATGCCCCTTAGAAAATAATAATATAATAAGAGTATGAATATCTCATAAAACATCGGATATTCAGAGACAATACAATAATTTTGAGGAAGAAATATCCAACCTCATTAAACAAATATCTAAAGTCAAGAAAAATATACAAGAAGAAAAGAAAACCCATTTAAGTAACGGAGAACGTCAGAGATTAAAAACAAAATCACACAAATAAGTAAACAAATTAACAAACAAATTTTCGGCAATATAAAGGCACATAGGGAAAACATTTTTGAAAAATATATAAGCACATCAGCGGTTGTGAAAAAACACTACAAAGAGCTTCGTACAGCTTCAAAATGAACACCAAATATTATAAATAAAGCTGGAACCACAATATCAAAGCGATTAGACATAATAAAAGAGGCTACACATTTCTACCGAGAACTTTATTCCAACCCAATCGACATCTAACTTAGAAACCTATAATGACAACTATATTTTAGAAGGGATGGAAAATGTTGAGACAGTGTCCTCAATATTACCTTCCGAAATAGAACTTGCAATTAAGACACAAAAAAATGATAAAACACCTGGGGATGACAAAATAACGAACGAATTACTAAAATCTATATCTGACCCTTTACTGAAACCTCTGCAAACCAAGCTCAATAATATACTTGAAAACAGGACGACTCCAAGTCAGTGGTCTACATCTATAACGACTCTACTACACAAAAAAGGTGATAGAGCCAACCTCAATAACTACAGGCCAATCAGTATAATGAGTAATGTCTACAAAGTCTTCACAAAAATCATACTGAATAGACTTACAAAAATCTTAGATGAAAATCAATGTCGAGAACAAGCAGGATTTCGAAAAAAATTCTCAACAATTGACCATATCCATGTTGTGACATAACTGGTAGAGAAAAGCAAAGAGTATGGAAAGTCTATCTACATATGCTTTATAGACTTCGCCAAAGACTTCGATTCCATTGAACACCATGCTATATGGAAGGCACTACTAGAGCAAAATATAGATATAAATATTGATTACATAGAGCTTATAAATAGTACATACTCCAACTGTTCGTCTAGGATACGACTAGAAAGAGATGGACCAGAATTTTGTTTACATAAAGGTGTAAGACAGAGCGATTCGCCCTTACCAAAAATATTTTCAGCTGTCCTAGAAATGGTTTTTAGGAACATCAACTGGGAAAATCAAGGAATAAAAATAGACGGCGAATACTTAAGCCACCTGCGATTTGCAGATGATATCGCTATATTTGCAGAAGAGAGCACACAGTTAGAAAACATGATTAACGACTTAACAAGGGAGAGTATACAAGTTGGGCTATCAATAAATATCTCTAAAACAAAAATTATTACAAATGATAGAGCTCTCGCTATCAGAGTAAACTGAGAAAATATAGAGTACGTTTCAGATTACATTTACCTGGGTCAATCAATTTCATTTGTGGACCAATCATCCTAAGAAATAAATAGACGGGTTGCAATTGCTTGGAAAAGATACTGGCAATTAAAATAAATAATGACGAATAGAGATACAAATATAAAAATTAAAAGTAAACTTTATAACGCAGTAATCCTACCATAGAGTAATACTATATATTGAAAATAGAGAGCCCACTCGCATTTTTTTGACATCACTAATATCAAAAGAAAGCGCCATCTATTATCGTAATCAATAATTATTTCGTATCCACGCAAAGAAATTCTTTACACACACATACGTCTCTCACACACACACATGCGTCTTTACATGTGTGCATTCTATTATCCTATTCGTAGAATTTTAAGCATCCTCTATATCCTAAGTATTGAATTGCTAATACTTAGCAAATCAACAACTATAAAGAAATAGTCTCGAGCGCGAATTCAGTGCCCGTGACTTTTAGCAGTTACAATATTCATTAAATCGTACATTGAAATTACGCTTGCTTTACTACTTGAAGCAAAGCATCGCGGGCAAATCTGTGTATGTAATACATAGCACAGAATCAACTATCAACAATGTTGGTCCATAGAATTACAAAGTGGACGACAAGAATTTAGAGAACGATAAGGAGTACGAGGATGACCTTATGAAGATTTAAACTTACGAGTGTTTCTTTATTCTAAATTATTTGTTATCGTAGCTAGAATTTAACACGAATTGCGATAGTTGATAAATTTTCTTAAAATTCAAGTATGTAGTGAAAATAATAGTCTCAGATAGTACAATAATTAGAACATTTCTGAAATCACAGGACGCAATTTTATATTATGGGCCATTTCATTAAACATTGAAATCTAAAGAGAATTTACATACATGAAACATTCAATTTATTTTTATACATTGAATGAGTTAGGCTACAGAACGTAATTTAACCCTAGAAAGATAACCATACTGCATATTACGTAAAGGATAACCATACGCTTCAGAGGCGCACACTTTTCAAATGCGTGTTTTCATTCCAATTATTTATATTTATTTACACTAATTTAAAAATATGAAAGGTTAGTGTGTGGTTTTTAAAAATAAAACATTTATCTTAATAGATTTTATATTATAGTAATTTTTAACTTATAATTACGAAACCTCTATGAAAAATAACAAAAATTAGCAGTCTTCTGTTTATAGGAACAAATTATTATTAAATATCACAAATCAACATTTTATTTTCTTATTAACTAATAGACTATAGAGTATTAACTCCAAAAAAACATTAAACTTTGGTATGATTGGCTTTAGAGGCAATCAGAGCAGACGTCTTTCTTGTGTTCGCCACAAATAGGTTCCTGATGTGAAACATCTATAGGCGAGGGTGATCGCGATGGTCGCGTGGCGTTTAACGCCACGCCTCGCGGTGTCCTCTTGATTAACTATTAAATAAATATCGGGATATATATGTACATTTTTGTAACGAAACCATGGTGCGATTTAAAATTTTGTACAGTGCCATCTAGTGAACTCAAAGTAAATTGTTATCTATAATGTATACTTATGAAAATAAATGTTTAGAATTCATTCAGTGTGCGGTGGATTAATTTTATTTCTGTGTAATATTTCAAATAATAATGGAAATCGTATTATTTTATTCAATACTTTATGCCATATTAGTTCTGTCGTAATCTATTCTTTTATGCATATATACTTGTACAAATAATTTCGATGTTTTACATCTGCCAGGCGTCCTGAGCGACGGCTCAATTTTTTACATTTCGCGCAGTTCATTTTTGACATTTTCTTCTTTTTCGATGCGCAGTAGCTGCAATATTGCCTTTTTTGCCTGGAGGCTCCCCTTCGTCATCTGCAGAAGCTAGTGCAAGAGATCTTGGAAGAATATTATCAATATTACTTCGCACAAAGCGTCTTGGCAAAGTAGGAGCTTCAAGTCTTTGGGTCATCCACTGTTGGGTCAACTGGGTACTGAGATTTTTCATTGTATTGGTAGTAGACCAGCAGTAACGATTTCTACCTCTAATCACTCTTCCAGTAGGTACAATAATACGTTGATCACATTCTGAACTTTCAATAGGCTCTTGTACCCAGGCTGTGGTAAATCTTCATTCAATACATTGTCTGCCTCTTCAATCGCTACGCTATCGATGTACTCATCTTCGACATCACTCTGAACATCATCTTCGCTCTCATGATCTTCAGAAAGAAGATATCACTTACACTTACACGCTATCACTTTCTTGAGTATCACCATTCTCATCTTCTTGGGCCAATAATAGGCCTATTTCGTCTTCTGCAAGTGCCCTTCTACTTGTCATGGGCTACGCTAATAATGTTTGCTGTAAACAAAAATAAAACATGTATAAATAAATTTTCATATCCATTAATTAAAAGTACAAAACAACACTAAAAGTTACATAAAAGATAACCATACGCCTCGCGAGCGCATAAAAACTCATAACTTGAAAAATATAGTACTCACCGCTTAGAACCAGCCGTCCCACGATAGGCCTGGCCGCTGACTGAGTTGGCTGAGAAGGACAAGTTAATACACGCGCAGAATGAGAAGAGACAACAATATTATTGTGGCACGGGCGCCTCTGCGGCGTAGGTTATCCTTCTAGGGTTAAATAATATAATATGTACATCGATATATGTAAACATTATTTGAATCTTAAAGATTACATGGTAAAACCAAGATAGTTGTTCAAATTAATTTCTTTGCTTGAAATACTAACAAATCAATTAGCAATATAGTAAAATAAGAGAAAAATAACATCACAGACGTAATACGAAATATAAACGACAATAATATTTTTAGGTAGTACTAGTACTCATCATCATTTGCCTGCTCTTATCCCACGCTAAGTGGGGTCGGCACAACATGTACTTACCTTCCATAACCTCCTATCGGCCGTCATATCTGCACTCACCCTTTTCATACGCATGTCCTCATTCATACAGTCTATCCATCTCTTTTTGGGTCGCCCACGCTTCTTTCGTCCATCCACATTCATATCGATAACCCGCCTTATCACATGGCTTTCATCCCTCCTCATCACATGTCCATACCAAGACAACCTCGCGCTCCTAATCTTCTCTATCACTGGTGCTACTTTCAGGCTTCCCCTAATATACTCATTTCTTATCTTATCTAACCTTGTGACCCCACACATCCATCTTAGCATATGCATCTCTGTGGCATGCAATCTTCTCTCATCCGTCTTTTTCAATGCCCAACATTCAGATCCATACATAGCAACAGGTCTGATGACACTCTTGTATATTTTCCCCTTAAGTTTAAGGGGCATCCGTGCATCGCAAATTGTTCCCGAGACCTGTCGCCACTTCATCCATCCTGCATTCATTCTACGATTTACCTCCCGGTCGATGTTGCCGTCGTCTTGGAGAAGGGAGCCTAAGTACTTAAAGTCGGAGCAAACCGGTAGGGGTATCCCATCTAGGCCAATGTGAGAGAATTGGGAAGAGTCACCAAAGCTGCAGAACAGATGTTCAGTCTTGGTGCGGCTGATCCTAAGGCCTACTCTCTCCAACCTCTCCCGCCATTTCTCCAGTCTACTCTGTACTCCAGCTGCCTCCTCTCCAACGAGGACAATGTCATCTGCAAACAGCATACACCACGGTGCTTCCTCCTGTATGTCTGATGTCAGAGCATCCATTACCAGGAGGAACAAATAAGGGCTTATGGCCGAACCCTGGTGCAAGCCTACAGTGACACTGAACTCATCAGTGACACCGACTTCGGACCGGACATTCGTACGCGCTTCTGCATACATAGCTTTCACTAATCTTACATACTTCCCCGGCACTCTTCGTTCTTTCAAAGCCCACCACAGAACTTCCCTGGGAACTCGATCGTACGCCTTCTCTAGGTCAATAAATACCATGTGCAGGTTTTTACGCGCACTTTGGTTTAGTTGGCGTAAAGCAAAAATTGCATCCGTGGTTCCCAGTCCTGGCCTAAAGCCAAACTGGTTCTGGGTTATTTCACTTTCCTCTCTCATTCTTTTCTCTATCACTTTCTCCCAAATCTTCATGCTATGTGACATGAGCTTTATTCCTCGGTAGTTGTTACATTCTTGTACGTCACCCTTATTTTTAAAGATAGGCACCAGTGAACTGGTACGCCATTCGTTCGGGATCGACTCTTCATGTAACAACTTATTAAAGAATAAAGTCAGCCACTTCCATCCATCCGCTTGTAAAACCTTCCATACTTCTACAGGTATACTGTCTGGGCCAACCGCTTTACCTCTTTTCATACTCTGGACAGCCATTCTTACTTCGTCTAAGCTTACTTCTTCTACCAAACCCAGATTGGTCGGTAGGTCGACTACCTTTCCACTCCAGACGTTCTCTTCATTCATTAATGTTTGAAAGTAACTCTTCCACCGGCCTTTTATTTCTTCATCGCTGGTCAGAACTCTTCCATTATCATCTTTTATACATTTAACGTGCACGATATCTCTAGCATTCTTTTCTCTCGCTTTCGCCAGGCGGTACAGTTCCTTTTGTCCCTTGGAGCTCTCAAGACTTCGGTATAATCTGTCTTGGGCCTTAGCTCTAGCAATCGCTACACCTTTCTTACCCTGCTTCTTGCATTCCATATAGGCTAATCTTTTCTGCTCTTTCAATACCGGGTTATCGTCATTTACGCCTTTCCATTCTTTGAATGCATTCTTCTTTTCTTTCAAAACCTTTTGGACACACTCATCCCACCACCACGTATCTTTAGCAATCACTCCTTTACCTTTCGTCTCACCCAGCACATCCTTCGCCACTTCCCTCACACATGAGGCCATCTCGTTCCAGCATTCATTTACCGAGTTATCCTTCATTCTATTTTCCATCTCACTCATTTTATCAACCACTCTCTTCCGGAATTCATGCGCACAATCCTCTTTCTCAATCATAAACCACTTAATTTTTGGTGGGGGCTTAGGTTTAAACCCAGCTATCGGTCCTGTGATTTTAATCTCCAGTAACAATAGGCGATGCTGGGAAGTTAGAGGCTCACCTGGGATTACTTTGCAGTCTACAACTGCGTACTAGTACTACTACTAGTACTGGTACTACTAGGTAGTACTAGTACTAGTAACAGAAATATTTAAAAATAAATCTAAAATGTATGGCAGAATTTCAGATATAGTGTGGTAAATATATTAAAATGGTTTTGGCAAATTATGACAGCTTATTAATATTAGGGATTAAAGTATGAAATTGTCGTTTCGTACTGATAAATTAAAACCATTTTCTTGTCCATAAAACAGATTTCTTTAATCAAAGTATCTACACTCGTTATCAACACATTTCTGCTATCTAATTTGAAGATCATTTAAACCTTTGCGATAGTATTCTGGGGTCCTGGACTCCACAAACTGTGTGAAGGTATTTTGTACTGCTTCCTCGAAAGAATTTTTTTCCGTGCAGAAAACTGTCCAAATCGTGGCAAAAATGGTAGTCTGTCGGGGCGAGGTCTGGCGAGTACGGAGGATGACGTATGGTTTCTAACTGCAGGTCTTGTAGTGTTAAAGCAGTTTCTCGAGCCGTATGAGGTCTTGCATTATCATGGAGCAATAATGGTGCAGATCGATTGACAAATCGGGACTGTTTTACTCTGAGTTTCACCATCATTGTTCGGAATTCTGCAGCAGTAGACACCTATGTTTATTATTTGACCAGATCTGAGGAAGCTGTAGTGAATAACACCATGAAGTGACCACCAAACCGTTACCGTCACATTTCTATTGGTAAGATTCGCTTTAGGGCATTGATGTAGCGTTTGATCTGGGGTCAGCCATTGCGTTGTTCGCCTGCGATTATCATAAAGAATCTGTCTTCACTTTTTTCGTTGTTATTAAAGGGTATTTTTTTTATCGCTATTCTATTCCTGCAAAAATAACATTTTATGTCAACTAACTTATTCTGACTAATATAAATCAATTGATCTTCATTGTTGGCATTGGCAATTATAGCCTTCTTGATCTCGAAATCAACTATACCTACAACTAAACCTAACTATAACTACTCGATCAGTCCACTTATTAATTCTTTTGTCTCACTTACGAACATGCGCCCGCAAGGAATATTTAATATAGAATTTCATGTTGGATTTACCTTCCCTTACAGTTTAGATATCTAGATAGACTACATGCCATATGCTTTAGAATATTCACAGTTAAGAGATGAATTGTATTCTGACTCCACCGCAAGTTAAAATTAAATAACTTTAGAGGGCTAATTTTAAAATACCTTTTATTTGTTTGATTACTTTGCTCATACTATAGTTGTGCACTCTTTTAATGATCTTAGCAGCAAAAATCTCTGTAAGTATTATACTTTTCAAATTATGTAGTATTAACTAATTTCAAAACCTGTGTGTATACATTCAAATTCAAATTCAAATAGCCTTTATTACGGATAAATATATACATTTCATTGCAATTATTTCTACCATTTATACTATATAATTTTCCACTATTATTTATATAAAATTTACATGCATTACTTTTACGACAATTCATTAGTAACAATATAATAATAATAACTATTCTTCGACATCGGTAACATAATCCGCTTGCCCTTTGGCATAGGCCTCCCCTAGGGTTATCCAAATTTGCCTGTTCTCGGCGTTTCTTTGCCATGTTATTCCAGCTACTTTTTTGATATCATCTTCCCATCTGATTTTTTGACATCCTTTTCTTCTTTTCCCATCCCGAGGACACCATACCGTTACTTCGTTTGTCCATTTTTTCTTCTTGCTTCTTACCATATGGCGGCCTGCTCAGTTCCATTTCAGTGTTTTCACTGTGTAGGTCACATCTTTAACTTTTGTCTTACTTCTTATATTTGTAAGTTTTATTTTGTCCCTTAGTTTAATGTTTAGGATGCTCCTCTCCATTTTATTTTGACACACTCCGAGAGCTCTAATTTGCTTGTTTGTAAAGGCCTAGGTTTGGGCTCCGTAAGTTAAACAAGGTAATATGCATGAGCTGAAAACTGTAGTCTTATCTGTGAAAGGTATGTGTGGGTTTTTCATTATTTCCTTTAGGGACCAGAATTTTTTCCAAGCGTTGCCTATTCTAATATTTATTTCTTTCTGCATCTGGCTTTCAGGTGCGATAATTTGTCCTAAATATGTATATTGATCCACATATTCTATTTGATCAGAATTTAGACATATAGGTGTTCTTATGTGATTTGACATTACTTTAGTTTTGTCTAGATTCATAGTCAATCCCACTCTTCTACTTTCTCTATCCAGTTGTGTTAACATCAATTCTAAGCCTTCAGGATTTTCATTAAGCAGAATTAGGTCATCGGCGAATCTGAGATGGTTAAGCTTCTCGCCATTTACAGTTATTCCAAATACATCCCAATTGATTTGTCTGAATATATGTTCTAATACCGCCGAGAATAATTTTGGCGAGAGGGGGTCTCCTTGCCGTACTCCTTTTTTTATTTTAAATGCCGCGCCTTTTCTTTCAGTCTGGATGGTTGCTATCGAGTCCTTGTATATATTTTTTATTATCCTGATATACTTTGGATTTACTCCTTGTGAATGTAGAGCATCCCAAATGTATGAATGTTTCAGAGAGTCAAATGCCTTATTGTAGTCTACAAATGCCAAGTAGTAGGTTTTTCCGTACTCGTTGCTTTTTTGGATAATTTGCTTTACAACATGGATATGGTCCATTGTTGAAAAGTCGCTCGGAATCCCGCCTGTTCTCTCGGCTGATTGTCGTCCAATCTTAGACCGATTCTATTTAATATTACCTTAGAGAATATCTTGTACAAATTGGAGATAAGACTGATCGGCCTATAATTATTTATTTCCGCTCTATCGCCTTTCTTATGGATCAGTACGATGGTTGATGATGTCCATTGTTGTGGTATTAGTTCATAAGTCATAATTTCGTTATATACATTCGTAATATATTTTATTATGTATTCTAGGCATTTTTTTAGAATTTCGTTGGATATTCCATCATCTCCGGGAGCTTTATGGTTTTTTTGAGACATTATTGCATTTCTTATTTCGTTTTCTAATATTGGAAGAATAGGTTCTTCATCTTCTTCTCGTAGGTATTGGGTGTTTGTACAGTCTACGTCATCATATAATTTGCTGTAGAATGTTGTTGCTATATTCATAATTTCGGGTCTCTTTGTTTCTTTCATACCAGTCGCCTTGCTTTTGATGCATGAAATCCAGGCAATATTGTCTTTCAATTCTTTTAGGGCTTTCTTAGTGCCTCCTGATTTTTCAATGTGGTATTGGATAGTCCTATTTCTAGTTTGTTGCCTATGTGTCCGGATTTTCTCATTTATTTGTTTACGTTACGTTACGTTATTTCTGTTCTATTTTGTTTTTTATTATTTAAAAGACTTTTCCTAGTTTCCATAAGGTATCTGGCTTCACCTCCAATTTTATCGTTCCTATTTTTTGAGGTGTATAATTTTCTAGACAATTTTTGAAGTGTTTCCTCCAGTAGGTTATATTTTCCTTGTATATCTTCACTTGTATTATTAGGTAGTAAATTATTCTTCAACATTACCAACACGTTCTCTGGGACGGGCAGTGAGATTTGATTTGGTGGAAATCCTTGCTTGGTATACGGTCTCTTTTTTTTTTTCGTTTAGGTAGACTGCGCCTCTTACCATTCTGTGATTAGTATTAAAGTTGAGCTTATTAATTATATTTATATCTTTAAAAATTTCTGGTCTATTAGAGAGTATAAAATCTATCTCATTCTTTACATTCCCATCGGGAGATATCCAGGTCCATTTTCTGTTTCTCTTTTTCCTAAAGAAAGTATTTATGACTTTGAGGTTGTGTGCTTGTGCCAGATTCACTAGCCTTTGTCCATTATTGTTTCTTCTCCCCGTGCTAAAATGACCTACTATGGTATCTTCGTGGGGTAGCTTTTCACCAATCTGGCCATTGAAATCGCCCATCAAGATAACTTTCTTAAATGTATTTGCAAGGGTTTTTTCCAAGTCCTCGTAGAATGTGTCCTTTATGTCCTTGGGTGCCATCTCTGTTGTTGCATATATTTGGATTATTGATATAGTTTCATATCCATGTAAGTTGATATTTAGTTGTGCAATTCGCTCTGAGATTCCAACGAAGGACTGAATACATTCCTTATAGCACTTTTTAACCAGGAACCCGACGCCATGTAGACCAGGTGTATTTCCTAAATGATAGAAGATGTATTTTTCATGTTGTTCGATTTTTTCATCCATCCTCCTCACCTCACTGAACCCAATAATGTCCCAGTTTATAAAATCTAAAGCATATTCTAGTTCTTGTAGGGATTCATCTGTTCTTAATGTCCGGGTGTTGAGTGTTGATATGTAAATATTATTTCTCTTATCTTTTTTAACAGCTTTTCCTTTTTCATTATTTTTATGTATTATGTGCTGTTCATATTTATTTTGTTTCTCGGGCGGCGAACCCAGGGGGTTTTGGTCTCTTGCCCTACGGTGACCAGCCGGGTTGGGGTGATTTTCCTTGTCGCGGTATTCTTTGCTTATGTGTGTTGCTGCTTTCCGGTTACTGATGTCTCGAAATTCCTATACTTTTGGTGTAGTTGTTTTTGGTGCAGTTGTTTCTAACTGAGAGTGTGATCTGGACCTCATGTATGCGAATGGGTCAGTTTTGTGTAATTTTGCTGGGGCTACTATGTTTTTATTGCTGCCGCCCGACCCCTGCTGATCCTGCGCTGCAGGTGATATTGAGGTTTCTCTTTTTCTTTTTTCGTTTACTTTTGGCTTCATTACCACTTTGTTATTCTTAATATACACATCGTTTCCCTTTGCCCTCTCTCGGTGGAGTTCTTGCTGTAATTCTTTGCGTTTTTGTAATGTTTCTTTTGAAAAGTCTTCGGTAATGTATATTGGTTCGGGCATTTTCTTTTTATTTCTTAGAATCTCGATTTTTTTGCTATATGTTGTGAGAGTAATTAATACAGGCCTTGTTTTTCCAGGTGTTGTTTTTCCTATTCTGTGTAATTTGTTTATGTCATAGTTATAAATTTTTATCCCCAATTTTTCAAGCAATCCTGTAATGTTGTTAAATAGCTCGGTATAATTAGTCTCCGTTTCTATAAATCCGTGTATTATAATGTTATTCTTTCTGTTTGCATTTTCTAAGGAATTTATTTTCATAGTTAATACTTCAATTTCTAATTTTAGGTTTTTATTTTCTTGTATTAATGGTTTAATTTTGTCATCTATGGTCACCATAATTTTTTCCGTATTATCTTTTATCAAAGTAGCTTGTTTTTCCATTTCTAGTTTCATCATATTATAGAGTGTGGATATTGACATTTCTTGATCCATCGTTTTGTTATTCGTTTTTTACAATGCAATAACAAAACGTTTCGTAATTACTTTAACTGGAACGCAACTTATCACAGGAGTACAATTTTTCGTTTTGTAATGGCAGCACTGAGTTCTTCCGTTTTGTTGGTATTATGTAAACTTATCTATGGCTTGCTGGACTTTGGACTTTCTTTTTTAAACACGGTTTTAAACGGTTTTGACAGATGTGTAATGAGTTTACATCTACTAATTAATTTCCTTTTTTTTTGTAATTTTAACGTCTCACACTCATCCTATAACTTAATATCACTTGTGGTGTTTTTAGTTTAATATGTTTCACTGTTTGTTTGGTTTTGTTTTGTTTGCACTGGATTTATTGTTGTTTATTACGAAGGGCACTGACAAGCGTCTTTACTATTATTAAACCGGAACCGGCAATCCGAATTTAACAATGTGTATACATTACACATTGTTAAATGTTATACTTTTTTTTTTGTTAATGCAGTGGATATGCATTTACGCACTGTCCTCCGCCAGTGATAGCCGAGGGGGTGTGTGGAACTCGCCGGTCACTGTGCAACCGGAATACCCACTAAAACCAACAGCGGTCCTTTTCGGGCTTTCACGGAGCACCGGAGGGATGATCTGTCGACATTCGATCCCCGACACCCCAAGCAAGGCCGTCTGGCCACGTCCTGTTGTCTTTTAAAGCTGTGGGAGAAGATACGCATATCGCCGCCACTCCCTCTCTGGTCGACGCCTGCAGAAAGTCTCATACTTATTAGAATAGAATTTTAAAATTACACTTCATAATATGATAGAAGTCAAACCCTGGATCTAAGGTTTTTTATCCCCAGCTTAATACAACTAAATAAAATTAGCAATCAATAACTGATATTTTTTTCGTGTGGTGACAGAGTAAGAATACAATTCACCACTTCCTATCTTACCTGTGGATGTTGTAAAAGACGACTATGGTATATATTTAATATGCACGTAACATCAGTGCAAGAGAATGAAAACTCGAAGTGAAACCCTATTTCAACATGTCTGACCAGCACGGTATAGTAAGTCAAATCACCTCCCACTATGTAGGAGGGCCGCGTCCAACAGTGGGACTTATATGTGCATTATGTAACTATCCAATTATTCATTCATTCATCCGTCCGATAGCCTGTTCGTGCCCACTATGACACTTGTTACACGTGAGTCATAAGCCTTTTGAAGAGGCAGAATAATATAATTGTTACACTTGGCTGGCCGTTTGTCAGAAGTAGTTGTTATTTATAAGCTTGCCAGCAGTTTGCTGCTCATTGTTGTGGAGATCCCTCGGCAGATTTTTGTGACTCCTATATAAAAGTAGAAAGCGGGGAAACATTATAATCTTAACCCATCACCAAAAATGTTACTAAAAATAATAATATTATCTCGTCATTATTATTTCAATGCTCAATCTTCAGTCGTTTTGAACATAGACCCATATACATGTTATGTGAAATTATTTAACAATTACGTTAATTTTATGCTTATTTGAAAAAAAAATGTTTACAACCTTATTTATTGAAATTAATAAATACCTGCCTTAGTTACATTTAATTCGGATAGAATATCAATTCCAGTTTTTAAAATTGACTCTTGCGCTATACAAGAGTTCTGTTTTGCAGCGGTTGCAGTGCCTGAAATAATACATATATTTATATTTATTTACGTCTTTAAACTGTTAATTAACAGTGATAGATTCGACAAATCTATCGTTTCTTGGAGCCTCGTAAAATGCAAATAAAAAATTATGTACTAGTGTAGAGCTTTACTCACTAAAAAACTAGCAGTGGGACTTGACAGTCACTAAAGAACCCTCTCTCAGAGAACTTACAGAAAGATCGGATTTTTTTACGAAAATATAGTAGTTTGTATTTTCTCTTCATCTGTTTTTTGCAAGATTCTCAACTCAGACATGTCTTAAACTGCTGATCCGAGTGTGGGTAGGTATAGTGTGCCGTTCGGTGAGTCGTTGGCGTTATGCTGATAGTGTGTATGCCCATGGCAACAATTTGGGCGATCCTTCCAGTGATTTCGCGAGTTAACAGCTACCAAAACCAAAACAGTGGTGTTGAAGGCACATGACAGTTTTGAGCTAAACCAAGTCCATTGTAAGATTCAATTGAGTTTACAATACACTACAACAGCAATTTTACAGCTGTCGTTGGCAGTCATCGAGTGTTGTGTAAATGTGGAATGTCATCAGTAGACGTTCCATGCCATTTTTATATTCAGCTTTTTTAAAGGATTAACGTTTTGGACCTATATCTTCATATAAAGCTCTCATAATATCGGGTGCCGTCGACTCCTTGATGATCCCATAGAAATAAATGGAGATATATAATAATAACAAGTACAAATACATACTAGTGAAATTAGCACACATTATTCATGTATATATATACTCGTATATATATAATTTAATTATCTAAATTGACTGCACTTGATGTAGAAGGCTGATTATTTTTCTTCGGTAATAATGAAGTGTTAAGATAATTTGTTATGTAACATTCAAAATCTGAAAATTATTTATCGATCGTGAGTAAATACACATAATAAATCTTCTTAATAAAGTAGGTCAAGATACATAATGTGTTAATATTTTATATTTAAAATAATATATTTATTTATTACATTTAAAATGTTTAGTTATTACAATAACAAATATGCAAAAGCCCAACTATGTCATTTCTTATGGTTTAGCTCAAATATTTTACTTTGTTATTAATACATTTCGTTTTCCATTCTTGCTATATCTATTAATGAAAGTATAGACTGCAGAAGATTTTTATTATTGTAGATGTACGTAAAATAGATATAATAGGGAGAAAATTCCGTGAATAGAACAGCAAATGTCGTGTGGTAAGAATATAATTCACCACTCCCCCCCCCCATCTTTCCCGCGGCTGTCGTAAAAGACGACTATGGGATACAAATATAACATTTATGCAAGAAAAGGAAAACTCGAAATAAAACCCTATGCCAACATGTGTGCCGAGCATGGTATAGTAGGTCAATTTCTCTCTTACTGGGGAGGAAGCTCGAGCCCAGCTGTGGCACGTTTATGAGCTGTAAGACGACGTAAAATAGCATACAAAAAAGTTGAATAATCATTTATCTCTTTTTTTACCATTATGGTGTTTAGTGGGTCACGGACAGCCTAACAATTGCATAGATAGCGTAGTGGTTAAAACACAGGCCATGTATCGTATATTTGATTTTTACGATCTTCGACTATACTTTGTGTGATCCACAAATTCTCGCCGAGTCTGGGTGTTAATTACACCTATGTTGTTTTGTGTTACACAATTTTGTTGTTCCTAAAAATGCCCGTAATACGATAAAGTCTTTATTTTTGTTTTATGTTAGACTATGGTCTGGATACAACCCGCCCAGTATGTCCAGGGCGACAGATGGATGGCGTGTGGCCCTATAATCTACCATGTTTCCTCCCCAATATCATTGGGTCGACCACGGGTGTCGATTCCTTGACATTAGTGGCTGTCTCGGCGGTCACGGTAAGGCCATAGAAGTTCAAGACGAAGAAACTTAAGCTCTTGCACTAACATGTCAGTCAATCACCTAAAAAGAATCTATTGCTACATTATTACGTTGGAATACTATTCCATACTAACCAGACAACCTGTAGGCAGTGTCAAAACATTCAATCGACGATTTCGGTTTTGTCTGATAATGAATATGGCACACCATTTTCTTCTTAAGAAGTTCCAAATCCGCATCCTTCTCCAGTTTGCCCTGGACTCTTTGTACCCATTCTTGGAACCGTTCTGGATATTTTTCAGGATTCGGCAAATGGTAGGTCAAACTGAAAAAATTAAACAAAAACTATTTCAGTATGTAATATGATAATATTTTATATTTTTTGCCTAAAGATTTTGTCTGATCTTTAAAAAAAAGGCCTGTCTGATCTTTAAACATGAGTACATATAATAATTATAATAAATAAATACGGAAACAGAGATAATTTTCGGGTAAAGGGTCTACTGCTATAAACAGGTTTTCCCACAGAATAACTGAAAGATGGTATTTAGTGGTTTACATCTAACAGTTTCCTATGACTTTCATTATTCATCCATCAGCCTATAGACGTCCACTGCTGGATATAGCCTTCCCCATAAGAATGCCACTCGGAACGGTCCTGCACCATTTGCATCCATCGATTCTTTCCAACGATTCCACCTAGTGGGAAGCCGTCCTACGCTGCGTCGTCCGATTCGTGGTCGCCACTCAAGACTTTCATTAATTCTACGATTAATTAATCATTAGTCTTATAGGTCAACCTTCCGATTTACAAATAACCGGTAGATTCTTGGTTCTTACTCGGAAACCTTTAATGCTCAACGGTAGGTTATGTACTCTGAGCGAGTCATGCCACTGCCAAAGTTCTTAGTATGTTAATGCCAATTCTTTTTGTAGGGATTCATCATCATTTCAGTCTCACTGCTAGAATTCAGAATCCTCCACAATTGCGAGGAAATTAACCTATTGTAGCATGCAATCAAACAGGATGGAATAATATTTTATATTAAGTTTTTCCTTACCTGTATGGACGTTTTAATATAAGAAGAATCAAGAATATAACAAACTTTTAAACGTCTTTTAACACGCCCACGACACGGACACATTACACGGAACGTAATGATTTCATAATTTTTAAATACAATCTACTTAGAATTAAGAAAATATGTTCTGTTGAATAAATATATAAAGTAGGTACTTACAGGAGTCATAGGGACAATCAAATGAACATTTTTTGACATGTTATACAGCTTCTTTAATACTTTTTAGGCCGTCGTTGGGCAATAAAGTCTTGATTTCTATAATTTTTACACCAGCCCACAAAATTTTAGGTACTACGCCAAATTTTTTATTCTTCTTCTTCTTGTGTAATGACAATCAGCAACAATTATGCCAGTGTCGAGATACAATATTTCACATTTTACAAAATTTTCACATTTTTAGTCACGTCACATAATATAGTCGCTAAAAATTTTATAAATTTCTCCTTCTTCTTCTTGATTAATGGCAATGAGCTGCAATAATATGCGCTATTGGTGCCAATGTCGAGTTATAATTAATTAATTAATTAATTAATTAGTCACGTCTTTAGTCTTCGTAAGTAGTCCGTCGTTAACATTGATTTAGTGTTGATAGCCAAATCAAGCTTCTTCTGGGAAAGGACAATGGGCATTGCGGCCTATGAGCGGCCATCAATGAAACTAGTGTCATTTGAAAGGGGAGATCTTTGACAACAAATATTGTTCAAGGAGTACTATGAAATACCGTTTGGGAAAAAAAATATAGTTAAAATACTATTATTAAAATACTATTTTTTTTTTCATTATTATTTATGTATCCTAATATTCAATACTTTTTCTATTAGAGGTCTAAGAACCTTTGTTAAAATCGGTCTCGCCATGTTTCATGCGTCAACCAATCAGCGACGAGCGCCGCTCGCACTCGGCGACTCGGCGATTACCGTTATGCTCGAGCGCACAGCGCAGTCCATCGTTGACATTTGTTTCGTTGAGTACTGTGCGATTATTATTGTTTGACAATTTCTTTTGACTCTGGCTTGCATATCGGACTTGTTAATATCTATCTTGGTGACTTGTGCTCGTTTTTTTGGACTTTTTTTAAGCAGATTCCTATAACAATGGCAGATAATCGCCAAGTGTGTATTTTATGTAATCGATCCGTGATAAACAGAAGAAGATACGAAATAACCCGTGCTCGGTTTGAAGAACATCCCGCTGTAGGCCAATATATCTTTGAAGCTCTTACCTCTGAACATCAGGTAAGTACATCAAACGAAATCATTATTTCTTAGTTGTCACGTCAACAATATAGTACTGTTTAACTTGAGGTGGTCACAGTGTTAAAACTCTCGCGCATTGAGATTACATTTCGCTGTAAGTAGTAAGTAAACTGTTACCGACGCGGCGACGTTGTCGTTCCGTTTGATCCACGGGGCGAGAACGGGATAGAAGTATCGGTATTTACGTATGAGTAAGCGAGATAATTAATACTGCTTAGGCAATCGAGTAAAATATTTTTCTTTATATTTCGCTTTGTTTGAACAGCGTTCAATGAAAATAACTAAGCGTTTTAACTAATTGTAATACTCTCATTTTCAGATACAATACAATGGTCAGGAGTACATTTGTCGACCATGCTGGCAACGGGCAGAAAGAGCTGCGCAGCCAAGAGAAGACCGTCCACACGAATGTGTATTACATATTGAAGAATATTCAAGACTCCCTAATACAGCAATGCGTTGTATGTATGAAAACTGCAGACGAACGGATCTCCGAAGGATTCCGGATAACATTAAAGTGACATTCTTGATTCATTTTAATTTTTATATTCCAAATAGTGCAAGAGTTTGCGATCATCATTTGGTATCCAATGATTGGGATCAAATAATTGACAGCCCTAACTTGCTCCACGACTTCAATGCCACACATTTTGTGCATATCATGAGCCTCATGAAAATCGCGGTGCTTCGAGGATCTATACTAGATTTTGATAATATAGATGACATGGACCCAAATGAAGTATACATCCGATTAGGCGTTAGTCGAGACCAATTTATGAATATTTTGGAACAAACTCCTTCATTGTCGAACGTATCAACACGCCCGAAAACATCTTTGGCATGCTACTTAATGAAACTGCGAGGCGGTGAAGCAAATGAAAGGCTGGCGACGCTTTTTAATATGAGCCGTAGAACCCTAGAACGACATTCAACGTTCGCCAGAGACTCTCTTTTACTGGACTTCGTTCCCCGGCATCTTGGTTGTGATCATCTCAATAGAATTGATGTAGCTAACCGAAACCTACAAGTTCCAAATGCAATTTTTGGAAATGCAAATGCCTTAAACAGAAAGGCAATTGTGATAGCAGACGCCACTTATATATATATACAAAAGTCCGCAAACTATTTATTCCAAAAGCGATCATATAGTCTACACAAATACACGAATTTGTTGAAACCGTTTTTAATAGTGTGCTGCGATGGCCACATTTTAGATGCCTTTGGGCCATATTCAGCCATAGAATCAGATGCACAAATAATGAAAAATATGATTGACGACGAAGGAAATCCTTTCCATTGGTTTTTTGAACATGGAGATGTGTTCATCTTAGACCGTGGGTTTCGCGACGTAATCGACGACTTACATGCCTATGGTTATGAAGCTCACTTACCGAAAACAAAAAATCGAGACGAAGATCAATTGACGACAGAACAAGCGAATAAGTCTAGGTTGGTTACTATGTGCTGCTGGGTTGTTGAAGTTATAAATGGTTGGTTCAAACGCGATTTTAAACTATTCCGACAAGACTTTTTCAATCGTGCTTTGCCTCATATGATGACAGATTTTAGAATAGGTGCTGCATTATTGAATGCTTGCAGAGAACCATTGTCAGATAACGTTCACGCTGAAACATTTATAGAAGTTATAAACCAAAGAGTGAACCAACCAAATAACCTAGCAGAGTATGTCCTAGCCAACAACCTTAATCGTAGACGGGCTAGTTTCGATAGCATTACAGGAAACCAACCTAACATAAGTGATTTTCCTTTGCTGACTGAGGACGATTTAACCATTTTTGCACTTGGTACATACCAAGTGAAGCTAGCCCGCAGCTATTACGCGGAGCATGTGCGACAAGGTCTCTATAATATAGAAACGTATAGGGACCCCGATGTTACAGGCCTAGGCAGGTGCGGCATCACAGCAACAAATGTTTGGCTGCTAAGATGTCGAATACAATCTAGACATACTAGGTCAAAAATATATTATTCGTACATTATAGTAGATAGAGAGAAAAGCGGCAGAGAAGCCATAGAAAACTACTATTGCAGTTGTCTAAGCGGTAAGCGCACTCTTGGTTGCTGTGCCCACATTATGTGTGTAGTGTGGTATTTAGGGTGGGCGAGAAACCAAGAGGAAGATATCCGTTTACCAGCTCATTTTTTAAACGATATTATTGTAGACGACAATTGAATCCCATCATTTTCTTTTTTTTAAAGGAATACTAGCATTATATACGAGCATTGTATATGTGTCTGTCAATAAATCGATGTATTTAATAACCAATTAACCTTTAGTTTTATTTAATCCATCATTATCTTATACTTAGACATGCATTACGTTTTATCATTTACGTACTTTCGGTTTAATTAATTCGATTTTTTTATATGATCAACGCTTTATAACTTTTTATCTAAACAAGTTGCCGAAATAATTTTTTGCAGTCTTAATATATACATAATTGTCGACTAAAAAATATATAGGACAGATGTGGCCGCCGATGGGACAAGCGCCATACATTTTTGCCCATTGTCCTTTGGCAGAATGTGAAAATGCACGCAATTCGCTATTATATCATATTCACTATATATCAGCATTCTATCAACATTATATTACATAAAATATCAACAAAATTATTCAATATAACACCGTAAAACACTAAAATAATGAAAAAAATATAAAAGCGCTACGACATTTTGACATTCGCGTCAAAAGTCCTTTATAAATTTCAATTTTACAATATACTAAAAATTACAATTGACAGCGTCAAATAGGCATCTTCAACTTTTTAATTAGAGAATAGAGAAATAGTGGGTACTTTACAGTTCGATGGAGGTTACATGAGAATAAACTAAAACTATGTAGGTACTTTGGCTCCTTAAAATGATTATCGATAATAATTATTTTGTATTAAATATGTTGTTAGTAAATTCTTATTGAATAAAATAAACATCAATAAAATATCAGTTATTTAATTTATTGTATTCAAAATATATATTTATATGGGACATCTAGTGACATTTATTTACATTATTAGTGTCAAATCAAATAAAAACTATTAGAGTTTAAAACTAGATAGCGCTATAATATAAAACGACTGTCCCCCCCCCTGAATCCTACCATGCATAACATATGGTTGCCAAATATGGTCTTTACGTAAAAAAGATGAAGAGAAACTAGCGATACACCAACGGAAAATGAAGAGAAGTATGTTTGGTATTAGATTATCAGACAAAATTAAAAATGATTCAATAAGAAAGAAAACAAAACTAAGAGACACAACAGAAAATATTAGAAATATTAAATGGAAATGGGCAGGCCATGTGTGTAGAATGGAAAATGACAGATGCATCGATATATACTTATGTACTACGTACTAGATATCACGGTCCGAACACTTGATTTGTTCGACTGAACTGTACTGCAATCCGTACACCTTACTTTAGTGTGGCTATGACATTCATGTAGTGTGGATGCATACAGAGCTGCGTTATTAATACAATAATTCATATAATCCGAATCCAAACGTGAACTTATATGTGAATACAAATTTTTTAGTCAAGTAAGTAAAATGTTTTGTTGTTAAAGTGAATAAATAGGTAATAATATCGAAATACCACAATAATAAAAATAATTTTACATTTAAATGTCACACCATCTTGGTTCATAGACTAAAATCCGCAGATGTTCAATTACACAATCGGTTGGAGGTAAAAATATATGACTAAGCACAGACTTGACGTGGTGTTTCTCGAAAGTATTTTGATTATTTGTATTCTTTTTCCTTTAGTATAAATTATCAATTAATATTTATTTGTCAAAGATCAGAAAATATGACGACGTGCGCATTTCGATTTTGCAAAAATACATCCAGAAATGTCAGCGAATCATCAGGTGTCAGTTTTCATCGGTAAGTTTATAGGTAGCATCGAAATACATATAAAATTGTAACTCCGTATTATGCCTACAAAAAAAAAAAACACACACACACACACACACGCACCTTTATGTATTACTATAAAAAAGAACAAAATGTTGAAAACAAAACATGTGAAAATTATTTCGTTACAAATTAAGTTTTCTTTGCCGTTCAGTGTGTGTTGTACTACTTAGTTTACACTTTGAAATAGAGTATGAGTTTTTTTTATGAATGTAGGTACAAAAATTGTCACTTCTATAGTTTAAAATCGTTGTGTAACATGTAGTTACTATAGTAACCACACGTTACATAACTTTAAAGCGATCTAGCGCTGTGTGCTTCAATATTTGGGTTAGACTACAATTTATTGTTTCAGCGCTGCAGCGAACTTTAGTGTAATTAATAAGTGTTATCAAAATGAAACAAAATATTTATTCGGGATAGCTTCTCTATATATATAACTCTATGGATAGATGGACCAAGAAAGTAATAGAATGGGTACCAAGAGAAACAAAAAGGAGTAGAGGTAGACCGAAAAGGCGATGGGAAGATATGTTTAAAGAAAGATGTGAACCAAATTGGAGACTAGACGCTAAAAATAGAGAGAACTGGAGGAAGTTGGGGGAGGCCTACGCCAAACAGGCGACTTCCACAAATCAAGATTAGGTGTAATACTTTTACTTTTATATTAGTTATTATTTTAATATTATTAAGGAAAGATTGTGGTTAGAATAAAGTCTATTTTATTTATTATTTATTTATTATGAATATCTCCAATTTATTAAATTTTTAATCATTTTTTTATGATTCCCACAGGAAATTAAACATTTACCGAGGTTTATCATGATATTTTGTACGCATTTGGATGGTTCCTAATTATCATAATAGGTCGGGGGAAAAAGTTTTTTCGCATATAATCTGTATAAACTTTTAATAAATTCCAAAAAAAAAAACCCCTTTCATTTCGGCTCATATACGTCCCACTGCTGGGCTTCAGCCTCCTCTACATGGGAGGGAACTTGACCTTATTATACCATGCTGGTCAAACAGATTAGTATAGAGTTTTGTTTCGAGTTCTCCTTCTCTTGCAAAGATGTTATATGCATATTTAATCCCTTAGTTGTCTTTTGCGATACCCACTTCTTTCTTATATGGTTGTAGATAGAAATACATCACGTATTAAAGCACTAGCGATCCGCTGCTGCTTCGCTTCGGTTTTAGTCGTCTGCATTGTAAATCTCCAATATCTCCTAAAATATTACGATACCGGACTGTCTGTCACAATTCTATTCTATGAGGCCTCAGGTTAGATTCCCGGACAAGGCGTAGCAGGGCGGCGGACTGTAGAAGCGGTCGCGCCATATCTCCACCGCTGGCTTAGAAGAAGGCACGGCAGCCTTACATTTAGGATGGTGCAGGTGCTTACCGGACATGGGGTCTTTGGTAAGTACCTGCATAAAATTGGAAGAGAAGAGGCCCCAGGATGCCATGAGTGTGGCGCGCTAATCGACGATGCGCGCCACACACTGGAAGTATGCCCCGCCTGGGGGCCTCAGCGCCACGTCCTGTCAACGGAGATAGGAACAACGGACCTGTCGTTGCCGACCATCATCTCCAAGATGCTCGGCAGCGACAGCTGTTGGTCGTCGATGGCTTCCTTCT
Source organism: Lymantria dispar (assembly GCA_032191425.1). Taxonomy (NCBI): domain Eukaryota; kingdom Metazoa; phylum Arthropoda; class Insecta; order Lepidoptera; family Erebidae; genus Lymantria; species Lymantria dispar. The sequence continues at coordinate 25,063,120 of CM063457.1, forward strand.
GTGAGGCTGTTATGACAAGGAAGGAGGCCGCGGAGCGTGCCCGCGAGGCGCTTGCGTCTGCTGACTCGCTCCGCCAGCGGTGACCAGGGAGGAGGAGACGCCGTTATGCGCTTCTTCTCCCACCGCCCTGAATGATGACAGGACGTGGCCAGACGGACAAGCGTTGGGGTGTCGGGGATAGAATGTCATCAGATGATCTCTCTGGCACCCCGTAAAAACGTGGAAGGGGCCGCTGTGGTTTTAGTGGATATTTCGGTCATAATTGTGGCCGGCGAGTCCCACACACACTCCCGTCTGTAACCGGCGGTGTGCGTAAATGCATTTCCACAGCGTAAACAAAAAAAAAAAAAGATGCCCGGACAAGGCAAAATTTTATAAAAATTTCTTGAGAGGAAAAATAGTCTCAGTTACCCCTTATACAACCAGGTACCTGGTAAAATATTGTTAAGTCCAGCTGTTTGGAAGATTACTCGCAATATATATATATATATTTGCAAGAATTGCTCCGTTTTTTTTTGTGGGTGGGCTGCGGTCGGCGCGCCTCCGCACCACTCCGTCCGGGGCGACAGAGGGGCTTAAGCACGCAACTCCCGCAACCCACCCGAAAACCACGTCGACTTCAAAGATGTAAGATATTGCAGGTACCTACTGACTTGATGCACAAATTGTTGTTCTGAGTCTGGGTATAATTTGTGTTCCTTAAATTATATCCTCTCCGCGTATGATAAAATCAACAAAAGAAAAACAAAAGTGTGGTTACGATATCAGTGTGTGATGTACCTACAGTGTCAGTGTCGTGGGTTCAAATTTCACGTGGGAAAATATTTTGTGTGATCCACAAATTGTTGTTCTGAGTCTGGATACAATATTGTATCCGTTAATTATATGTTTGTAAACTTATTTTCTAAAATAATAATTTTAACAAGAAAACCGACTTTAAACAGTAAACTAAAAACGCACTAGTCGTCTCTACGATTTTTGAAAGTTCCCTTCGATTTCTTTGGTCTACCATCATCAAACTCTGATACAAACATAAAAAAACATATATACGGTCGAATTGAGAACCCTCTCCTTTTTTGAAATCGGTTAAAATATGATAAAAAAAATCCCGATGATTCAAGAAATACGCACGTAACGTCAAGTCTTCTCTTCTGTCGGCATTCCCGGAGTGCCACTATTTTTTTTTTCTTATATATAAACTCATTTGCAAAAAAAACGGGCGGTTTTGATTTTCATTCATATTTAAAAAGATACAATACCAAAAAGGTTTCAATCGTTTGTACACGTTACTGGCCGGTTTTAAAAATGCTGTGGTATTTAAAAAAGTACGTTCTAAATTCAATTTTTCATTTGATGTTCATTTTTACAGAAAACCCCTTTTTATCCTACATTTTTGGCGCGAAGTTCCAGAAGTTAACATCGACTTTCATAACTTTTATTCAATTTTTATCGATTAATTTCATATCCTTGACTGTCAAAGCTTTATTTAATGCTGTTTGGCTGTATCAAAAATGGTAGATAAAGTGGTAAAAGCTACCAAAATTATCGCGCTGCTTGAAGAGGGTTGCAGCCAATGTTTCGTGGCTAGGAGGCTAAATGTTAGTCGCTCGACAGTCCAAAGGACCTGGCAGCGATATCAGGAGACTGGTTCCGTCGAGAGAAGGCCTGGTTCTGGAAGAAAACCATGTACCCAACCACGGGATGATCGTTTTCTTGTGAGTCGCGCATTGAGAAATCGCAAATCTTCGTATGTTAACTTAAGAACAACCTCCAAGAAGTAAGAAATGTGCATATTAGTCTATGGACGGTCAGGAGGAGGCTTCTCGCTGCCAATATACGCAGTCACCGCCCGGCCCGCGGCCCCAAATTACTCCGTGAGCACAGAGTTCACAGGCTTAGGTTCGCTAGAAATTGTGAATCATGGACTCAAGACGATTGGAATAGGGTTTTGTTCTCTGATGAAGCCAGGATATCTCTGTTCGGTAAAGATCGACGTCGGCGAGTGCTAAGAAGACAAGGAGAACGCTTTGCAGAGGCATGTTTCGAAGAAATCACACCTTATGGTGGGGGCTCTGTTATGTTTTGGGCAGGAATAAATTCAATGGATCGTATAGAGTTAGTCTTCATTGAAAACGGCTCACTGACTGGGCATCGATACATAACGGAAGTTCTAATTTCTCATGCACAACCCGCATTGGCCGCTCTAGGTGAAGACTCGATTTTTATGGACGACAATGCTCGCGCCCACCGATCCCGCGATGTTAATGCGTATGTGCAAGAGGTCGGCATTCGTCGTTTGGATTGGCCAGCTCGAAGTCCCGACCTCAATCCCATAGAGCATGTCTGGGACGTTCTGAAACGGCGTGTGAGATCAGTACACCCGGCTCCGCAGACCATCAGAGAGCTGAAGAATGTGATTACTGCGGAGTGGGAACGTATTCCGCAAGCAAGTATCCGGGATATACTCGCTAGCATGCCCAGATGAATTCAAGCTGTGATTTTAGCTAGAGGGGGTCACACTCGATACTAAACATTTATCTGCTTTTACTTTATTAAAGAAAAACAAACAAAAAAACTTTTTTATTTTTACTTCATGAGCATATGCACTACTAGCGAATATACACTACTAGCGAGGTTTAGCATTATTTCCCATAAATTGTATCTAAATTTTATGAAATACTGATGAAAACGATTATTTTCTTATTAATTTAGCAAATTGTGTGGATAAAACTACCTATAATTATCAAACAAAGAAATATTAACATTTGAAATGGTTCATTGCTTAGGTGCCCGTTTTTTTTGCAAATGAGTTTATATAAATATATCTACATGCAATAAATTATCACAGGCACACCAACACATTTAGTTAAACTTATAATTATTCAGTGCACGGCGTGAATCGCATTCTGTTAGCAAGATTACATCGCACATATTGTCCTTCGTAAATACCTATAAAACAGGTCGCAAAATAGTTTCAAGTATCATTCAATACAGCAAACGCATTGTGATAACAAGATGTTCAAATTTGTAAGTGATTACAGTTATTAATTAAAAGCTTTTATTTAACTTGCCCTGTTAATATGTTAGTATGGGACAAATCTTGCGAGTATAATTGCAACCACTTCCTGTCATTAAATTAGGTTGAAATTTGATTTACCTACTTACATAATTTCGGTGACAATGCAATAATATAATACCACGAAGCTGGTCTCATGATGGCGTCGAAAGGTGGCTATAGGAACTCTTAAACTAAACAAGATAAAACCGTCGAGTTTGGACTCGTTTGAATAGTCTTGACAAGCACTTTTTCTTCGTTTTAGAGTATTTAAATAAAAGTTTATTTTTATTTTATTTTTTAAATTTCTATTTTATTTTTCATTCACTGTTAATGTTTCATTTCAATGCATGATCCGTATTTTTTTGGCACCAATCCCATCACACATGCCCACTATTGTAACTCCTGTAAGCCAGGATCCACAATGGTATCTATAGATTACACCGAAGTTTGATCCTCAGGCAGTTCCGGGAAATGATTTTAATTGTCTTGGGACTTGCAATAAATTTAATTTGAAAAGTTAAACAGGAGGAGTTGAAAGAGAGCATTGATTCCATTTTCCTGCAATGCAATGCGGGTAACGTGTAGCAAAACTAGTTGGTCAATAAATAAGAGATGTGCAGCTACAATAACCGCATCCGCAAAGTACCAGGAATATGGGAAATCTTAACGGGGCCTATATGTGAACCTTAATATTGATTGCTATAGTATAAGTATGATGATCCTCATAATTATAATAGCTAACTGACCTAAGAGTGTTCTGTAAAAATCCAAAAAATATCGTAGAATTTCTTGTAACTGATCACAGCGTCACCTAATGTAACTAATTTTAATTTTAAACCATTCATTAAATGCATTGAAATACATACCAAAAAATTACAAAAGGATCGCGCCACCCGTTTACAAGTTCAATCACATACAAATAGAATTATATCCTTACTAATATTATAGATGCGAAAGTAAGGATGTTTGTTTATTTGTTTGTTACGCTTTCGCGCTTAAACCGCCGAACCGATTTCAAAAATTTTTCAGCAATGGAAAGCTATAATATCAGGGGGTAACATGGGCTATATTTTATCCCGGTATTACCACGGGAACGGGAACTGTGCTACGGGTAAGGCGACTGAAACCAAAGCGAAACGGTTGCTAGTAGGTACATAAAGACTAGTAACCAACTATGCCAATAAATTACGTAAATAGGTTTTTATAAATAGCATGTCAAATCAAAATCTCAGTCATTTTTTAAGTTTTTTTTTTGCCCCTTCTCTTGTCCGTGGATGTCGTAAAATACGACTAAGTGATTAAATATGCATGTTATATCTATGCAAGAGAAGACAAACTCGAAACGAAACCCTATAGCAAGACGTCTGCCACTGACGACAAGTAACCCTGCTCCGGTGGTCGGCCCGCGCGCCGTCCTCCCGTCGCGCCGGACGGAATGGATCGCGTGTGCGCTTACCATAGCCAACCCATAAAAAAAATACCAAGACGTCTGACCAACATGGCATCATACAAAAATTTTCTCTCCCATAGTGGAGGAGGCCTAAACCTAACATTGGGACGTTTATAGGCTTTTATAATGATGATGATGAATAAAATTATGTATATATTTTCAGTTCTTACTCGCTTGTGTGTTGGCGCTGGCGGCTGCTGAGCCCAAGCCCAAGCCTGGTGTGCTGTACAGTGCATACACAGCTCCCATAGCTGCAGCATACACCGCTCCCGTGGCGGCCGCATACACAGCACCGCTCGCCTACTCCGCATACACCGCTCCCGTCGCTGCATACTCCGCTTATACTTATGCCTCACCATACTCTTACTATTTACGTCGTTAATTAAATACTCAAATAAATGCTAACATGAAATTGAATACTTGTTATTATTTTGTATTTCGTTAGTTTAATCATTTTCTGTATGCCTTGTGATCCAACCGCACTCCAACTTGCTGTACCGGTCGTGGTCCAATGATTTCGATATGTTTCCTTTGTTGATCTGCCCAAATTTTATGAAATGGGTAGTATTTGACATGATACAGTACGATTTAACAACACGCTGAGAACTATTTCAGATGTGTTTCTTTGGTGGTCAATAATAGCAGCATTTTTTAGCTTGCGACCTGTATATTTATAATTTAATTTATATTTTAAATTTACTACATTCGCCGAGGCCATTTCACTTAAAGTCATCTTTTTAGGGTATATTTATACAATGGTTAAGCACGGTTACGCGACAGAAAATGAAAATGTTCGGATGAATTGGCGTAGGGTTTTATTTCAAGGTTTTCTTCTCATCTGCTGACAATTCAAGTTCGTAGAGTCCAAAATATTTCTTACTGACATGATATAGTTCCTGTCATATTCACGTTAATCATCACTTGGGGCCAGCATCACCGTATAAAATACAACTAATATTCGAATGATTTTTTTTTATTTGGATGCCACCGCGTCAGAATTACTATCAGAATAACTAAGATTCATATCTGGTACTAGGGGAAATTTCATTTAGTAATTATTATTACTCTGCGTGTTATGATTATCTCTTCATCATCATCATTTCAGCTCATATACGTCCCACCATTGGACTTGAGCCTCCTTCACAATAGAAGGGAAATTGACCTACTATACCACGCTGGTCAGACGCGTTGGTATAGGATTTTATTTTGAGTTTTCCATCTCTTGCATATTCGAAAAAATATTATTCAAGTTTTCAATTCAATGGGTAGTGTCAGTGAACAGAACTTATATTTGTCGGAGCTTATAAACGTTAATAGAGTTCACCGAATAAGAAGTATAAAGTTAGAATATGAGAATAATTTTAACTAGTTTCAACTTCCTAATTTCCTCTATAAAAATGCCCATAAGTAAACTTAAATATTTAAAAACTAAAGATGCAAATGACTGAATTGAATATTCTTTATTTATGTTTATATTGTCTTGCGCATTCCTTGTTTTTTGTTCTTCCAAGATTGTTTTATTTAGTTTTTGCTAAATTTTAATATTTGAATAACTAAAAAGTCCATCATAACTACATAGTTATATTAATAAATAAACATTTAATTAGTTTTAAGTAAAAGTTACTGCATACACCGATCTCAATAAAAATATATACTTCTAAACTTTTAATTGCATTTTTCTCAAGATCTATTCATTAAGATATAGTATTAATCCTTACATTATCGACCCTTACATTGCTCGTGGGTGTCGTAAAAGTGTAGTAGAAGTTTTTTCATCGACTGCCATTTGGTTTGATGTTATTTGGGCAATAATTACATTTTCATTTTCAGATGATCGGCTATAAAACTATTGCCAAAACTTCTATAATCTATATATATACAAGAAAGTCGTGTTAGTTACACTATTTATAACTCCAGAACGGCTGTACAGATTTGGCTGAAAATTGGTGGACACGTAGCTTAGAACCAGGCGACGGACATAGGATTTTTATTCCGTTCGACCGCGTTCCCGTGCGACGTGACATAAAATGTCAAAGAGAATACAAGTCACTATAAACTATGGTATAACCAATGTAATAACAAAACGCAAATGACAGCTATTGTAATTTTGTCTATGGTTGAAAATTTGATTATTGTAATTTCTTCTGAAATCAGTAATTTGGGACGTGGACTTTTGACGCGAATGTCAAAATGTCATGTAGTGCTTTTATATTCTTTTCATTATTTTAGTGTTTTAAAGTATTATATTGAATAATTTTGCTGATATTTTATGTAATATAATGCAGATAAAATTCTGAAATGTAGTGAAAATGATATAATAGTGAATTACGTGCATTTTGACATTCTGCCCAAATTTCCAGAGACGCATGACTTGGATCAGCACCAAGTCATGCTAAGGACTGACTGAAAGACTAAGACTAAAGACGTGAATAATAATCAATATACTCGACACTGGCACCAATAGCTCATATTATTGTAGCTCATTGCCATTAAATAAGAAGAAGAAGAAGAAGAATCAGTAATTTGTATTCTCTTTAAAACATCATTAACAATGCCGCGACAAAGCTGTAATGCAAGAAGGATACAAAACATTGCGAATGAAGGTAAAATATATTTACGCAAAAACTTATGGCGGTACGAAATTCGCCGCGTCACCTAGTCTATACCAATAAATAAAATTGGAGTGTCTGTTTGTAATGTCAAAACAATAGGCCATTTTCATACTCACTTGGTTATTTGCACTATACATATGCCTAAAAATCAGTTTATTTTTTTTTTGTCTGTCTGTCGGTCTGTTTGTTCCGGGTAATCTTCAAAACGGCTGGACCGATTTAAAAAATTCTTTCACCAATGGAAAGCTATAATATCAGGGAGTAAACTAGGCTATATTTTATCCCGGTATTCCTATGGGAATGGGAACTACGGGGGATAAGGCGACAGAAACCGAAGCGAAGCGAGGGTGGGTTGCTAGTATACTATAAAAGAAGACTGTATTGCGTCGATCCGAAGTACTTGGGATAAAAGCAAGATAATGATAACGAACAAAGTTATTGGAACAATCTGTGATCACGTGCACTTATGTAAATCTTATCATCAACCTGATCTTATCCTACACACTTGGAGTCGATTTAATATGTACTATTCTTTCGTAGTACCTATATATTGTACAAGTTATTAACAATAGCTGTATCAACGGCGGCCCGCCTGATATCAACCCTTCATAAGAATGTTATTGTTGACCAGAGGACATAGGATAGAGTTGGCCAAAGTCAATGCAAAACTTTTAGTCGTCTTTTACGACATCCACCTACAATATAAGTTTTGGTCGTATTTATAGCTGCTACTACAAACTGCTTCTGCAGAGATGTATCTTATCTTATATCTTTAAATGAGCAATTCTTGTATATATATATTCAGGATCTCGGAAACGGCTCCAACGATTTTGTTGAAACTTGGCATACTAGAGGTTTCGGGTCCAAAAAATCGATCTACCTAGGTTTTATTTATAGAAAATGTTGTTTTGTCCGTGTTTTTAGCAAAACAATACAATGACATTAAATTTTAAAAGAATATGATTTCAAATTTCGTTGTCAACGTCATAAGTTACGATAGCTCAGTTGGGAAGTTGACCGGTTCTAATTTTGTTTTTTTTTTTGGCATTCAAACAGCGTCGGTTCGAATCTCGGTGTTATTATTATTCACTTTTTGTAATTTTTTATATATTTTTCATTATTTATTTTTTATTAATATATATCTAAATAAATTCGACAAAAATATTCCGAGCGAAGCTCGGTGAACCAGATATTATAAAATTATATCTTTAAATTAAATAACTGTTTATTTTTTATATTTTTCGTTAACTTTAGGAACATTAATTTAAGTAAAATATAAACATAATATGCAACACATATATTCCGTGTGGGGACAGCGTATGAACACAATTCACCGAGCAATTTGCCCCATCGTATCGTAAAAGACGACTAAATGAAATATGCACATAAAATCTATGTATGAGAAAGCAGACTTGAAATGAAACCCTATACCAACACGTTGGTCAGTGATCAGACCGGGGGATTGTCCGTCACCCGCAGAGAGGCTGACCGCGCGACAGCGACCGACGTCCCAGGACGTCGAGAGGTGAGGTTACCCGAAAGGGTATTCCGTCAGGCCGACCACTGACGACAAGTCACATCTGCTCCGGTGGTCGACCCAATAACGAGGTGACGTGGGTACGGTTGGGTTATGGGCCTGCGCACCGTCCTTTCGTCGCCTCGGACGGAATGGACCACGTGCGCTTTACCAAAGCCCACCCATAAAATAAAATACCAACACGCCTGACCTGCGTGGTATAGTAGGTTAATTTTCCCCTATTGTGGAGGAGGCTTGAGCCCAATAGTGGGATGTATACGAGCTGAAATGATGATATAATACATATTCTAAATTATATAATGTTAGAGTACTACATACAATAATATATAACTTCATTATGTATAATAGTTCCAATCGTAATTGTTTTTTTTTCCTTTAATTCCTTTACTATATAAAGGAAAACAATGCATTCCTTTATATCAGTGGTCGGAAACACGCGGCCCGCGAACCTCTCGCTTCCGGCCCGTGAATATTTTGTAATTAAGTTACAAATATCAAAATAAATGCATGTCGTTATTGTTCTAGCTGTAAAGCCCATACATATAAGTATAAACATAATTTAAGTATTATGTGAACGAATTAAATTCCGTATGTTTTAACAATTTTAATAGCATTTTCATTTTTTTATGGGATATGACCAATTATACGTAAGTATCAGGTAGAATCTAGGGTTAATATCACAAGTGCGGCCCCGCCTTTAGTTTATTTTGCTACCTTGTGGCCCTCGCCTGCCAAAAGGTTGCCGACCGCTGCTTTATATAGCTGGAGATATTTTACACTTTAAGGCACAACTGAATAGTGATTCGTAATGCTCTATCAAGTAATTTATTGCCTTACAAACTATAATATTATAATAACTGCAGAAAAAAAATGCCACCGCCTGCATTTTATTTCGGTGCCGTTCATAAACTCTTATCATAATAAATAATGATTAATTACGTTTCGTTACATTATTGTCCCTTATTTTTTGGGCGGACCACCGGCGTGTTGGTATAGGGTTTCATTTCAAGTTTGCCTTCTCATACATAGATGTGTACCGAGTACCTTGTCCTTCGTGGTCGGCCCATATTATATTATACGTATGGATAACTGGAAAGCATTAAAAGGGCAGTCTTGCCTAATAGTCCTAACAACGCTATAGGCAAATAATATAGGCAATAATTGGCAAAGGAATTATTGCGTTATTAACACAGACCATCTGATCAGATTCTCTCAGAGCAGAGCAGGTCACTCCTTCGTCTATTGACTACCTTAAATATCCGACAACTAAGCATCGGAACGTCGCTCTTATACGGTCTCTTTACAGCCATCTGAGCATAATTTGGCCACCCGCCCCATCTAGTGTATCTAAGAGAGGTTTATTTAAGTTGAATCCAATATACGGATTCCTTCGTCTTCCTTCCGTGTAGTGACGGAGTAAGAATACAATTTACCACTCCCTCTCTTGCCCGTGGGTGTCGTAAAAGACGACTAAGGGCGTAAATATGCATATGATAACTATGCAAGAGAAGGAAAACTCGAAACAAAACCCTATACCAACACGTCTGACCAGCGTTGTATAAGTAAGGTCAATTTGCCTCCTAATAAAGAGGAGGCTCGAGCCCAAGAGTGAGAAAGAGAGACATTACTATATTATGCTGGTTATACAGATTGGTATAGGGTTATATTTCGAGTTTTCCTTCCCTTGCATAAATGTTATATGCATATGACTTAGAGGACTAAGGGATATAAATCCCTTAGTCGCCCCTTTTACGACACCTACGGTTAAGAGAAGGAGTGGTGAATTGTATTCTTAATCCGTCACCACACGGAAAAATGATGAATATATGGATTAGAAATTATTTTCTTATCATCATCATCATCGTCATCTCATAACGCCTTAGAGAGATTAGGCTTGAGTCTCCTCCACAATGGAAGGAAAATATACCCACTATATACTATGCTAGTCAGAGGGGTTGGTATAGGGTTTTATTTCGAGTTTTCCTTTTCTTACGTAGAATTTATATGCATATTAAATCCTTTAGTCTTCTTTTACAATACTCACGGTTAGGATAGATGGTGGTGACTTGTAATCTTAATCTGTCAGTAGACGGAATACTTTTTTATTGCTGTTGTTGGTAAATGAGCAAATAACACATATATATGCCGCTGCTGGCGGTGCCCCGCGCGCGCACCAAACTCCTGCAGTGCGCACCGCTCGTGCGGGCGCTACGTACGCTTATAGCCTCCACTACACGTCGGCAGATGCATCCGCAGATGTCATCGGCGGACGCGTCCGCCGACGTGTAGAGGGGGTGATTTGCTCGTCTGTGGTAGGTATTTGACGTCCGCAGATGCATCCGGCACTCATCCGTTAGTTGTCGGATTTTGTAGCACGGATCAAAGGGTTTCAACGCCAGCGCTGAGTGTTGCGTCCACACGTCTGACGGTGTTCATCGGGAAGCGGATGAGAATGCACGCGTGATTTCTGCAGTATTTTTTTGTTCTTTCTTTTTTACTTGCTCGTTAAAATGGCTAACACGAGCACTGACAAAACATTCAAATTTCTGGAGCTGTATCAAGCAGAAATTCGAACAAAATTATCAAATTCTCGGGATGGCTCTGCATATATGTAGTTCTAAAAGCTAGTTATCCACGCTATTCCTGCGAAAAAAATGGCGTCCAGGAGGATGTGTTAAAAAAAATTGCAATAAATCATCATCTTCATCATCTCAGCCCATATACGTCCCACTGTTGGGCTCGGGCCTCCTCCATAATGAAAGGGTATTTGACCTACTATACCACGCTGGTCAGACGTGTCGGTATAGGTTGGTATAGGGTTTTATTTCGAGTTTTCCTTCGCATAGATGTTATATGCGTTTTATATCCCTTAGTCGTCTCGTACGATCACCCACGGGTAAGAATGAATGTGTGGGGGATTGTGGTGAATTTTATTCTTATTTCGTCACTACACGGAAGGCAAAAAATACATTATGGAAATGATTTTTTCTCCACATTATTCGGTTTCTATGTATGCTGATTACAGCGTCCACCACGTTCCTCTTCTCCATTTTTTTTTTTAATAACTACTGCGATGGATAAATGGATGTGTTAATGGATGCATTAAATAGTACTTAAAGGTCCTAAATAAATAAATAGCTGCAACAGCTACGGTCTCAATATCCATTACGCGTGCGTACTGTTATACGGGTATCCTTAAGGATGTTTTTAAAAAATAAACTTATTTAATTTCACACAAACTTGTATTGAAATAAAACTTAGAGGTAGTGAATACAAATAGTAGAGGCAACCGTGCTCGACGAAGATTGAAACCGGACTGAGGAGAGGGCTAAGCTATCTAGATAGGAAGGCGAAAGTGCTGATGGATATGTAGGAAGAGTTAGCATTTTAGGGAACATCAGGAAACTGTAACAGCCCCCCGCTTAAGACTAAACTTACACCCCAGAGTGAAGTTTATGTCTGAATTCTAATTCTAGGAGTGTCCAGAGTGGTAGGAGAACTAAGCTCCATCTCGGGATGAGAAGCTGGGTGGAAAATGACGCTAGTTTCAGTTGAAGGGGAAAAGCAGCGGTTGCGGCACAAATAAATCTTATAACCTAAGTAAAAGATAATTATGAATAACATACAATATACAATAATCGGTACATGAAAATGATTTACTTCTATTTCTCTGGGTTTCGTAATAAATTTATTTAATTCTTTATTAAGCGTAGCAAAACCTTGATCATTATCTAATACGCGTTTAATATTGAAATGTTTAATGTTTACTTCGGGCAATATGTGGTCTGAATACTTTGGTATACTAAAGTTACTATTTATAATATCATAATCCAGGTTAATGTGAGTTACGTTAATTTTAATATTTTGTTTCGTGAATAATTGAAATCCATTACAGAACCCAGTACAACCTAGAGGGACCCGTAATACTCCAGTTCCGATTATATTGGTTTCATAAACATTGTTATTTTGGCAATCGAGAGTGAATTTAGTAACATTTGAAATAACAAATATCCATTCATTATTGTATAATTCTTGCCAAATTTCAAGGTTACCCTTAATCAGTTTTATCGGACACTGGTTGGGTATATATGTTATTGTTTTAGATACAATTTCTGTTTCACATATAGGGTGAGTTACACTAGATAGAATATTAACTTTGTCGCAGATGTAGTTAGCTTTAAGAGATTTACAGTTATCTAGGTTATCTAACTGACAATATTGATTCTTATCTCTAGAGAGGCCTACATAAGTAGTGGAAGGAATAATCGTACTATAAGTATTATTTTGGTGTAGAGTTGGCAATGGCAAACTATGATATAAACCAAACTCTAGAGGATGAACCAATGGTATCTTAACTATGAATATAATTTTATTATCAAAATAATATGTACTTATACTAGAAATTTTCAAAAGCTTATGGATATTACTTAAATCTAGAGTAAGTGGAAGTTCCTTAGAATTAGGTAAATGTCTATAATTAATAACTAAATCATTATATAACTCTTGAGGTGAACAAATGGCAGGATAAAGAACATTATTTTTACTAAACATTAAGCCATTTGATATATCCTCTAATTTAAAAGACAAAGTAAGTAAACTATTCTCTAATATAGTTACAATTTCCATAATTCTAGTTTTAATAGTTAGGGTAGCAGATACAAAGGTGAGATTTTTAAAATTTTCAGTTAAGGAAACAACAGCGCTATTCAGGGATTTTTCATTTTCTATAAGTTGGGTTATAGTTTGATTGAATGTGGTAATAGCGGAAGTAGTGAGAAGAATATTGTCTTTCATGTATTCGGCTAATGCATTTTGGTCTTTTCCTAAAGCCTGAATAGCGTTGCCGTATTGAATAGCATCGTCCTCATCCATTGTACCAAACACATGTTTGAGTACAGACCCAACGCCTGCAAACCAAGCAGAACGCTTGATTTTCCGCGTAAGAAGATGTGAAATTGATCCAAAGTCTCTAGAAATATCAGCGAGTCTGACCTCGAGTGGTTGTAATATGTTAATACATTCGGCAAACTCGAAAGCTGTACTTTCATTACACATTTTGGACGTTATACTAAGAACATGATTAATATTAATTAAATGAGGAGATATGAAGGATATGTCTACAGGAACCACAACACTTAGATGTCCATTGATTACTTTCACCGAACCGATTGGATCGAAGTAGATTCCAGGCCCACTCTCTATTGGTTTTATGATATCAGGAAAACCTTCGCCATTAACACTGCAAGAAAAGTGCGATGGAAGATGATATAACAATTAATTAAGATGTTCTCTGAGCTAGTTTCATTTGATCATAATGGTACTTTACATGTCTTCTGTTTATCAATAAGGATGCATTATTATTGCCGTGTAATTTTATTATTTTATACGGGCCCTTCCAAATAGGAGATAACGCTTTGCCCAAGCGAAGGTGATTTTTTAAGTAGACGTAATCGCCGATTTTGAAATTCACAGAACGTGTGCGGTTGTCATAGTGGGTTTTGGACTTTTCCTTTGATTTTTGAATATTTTCTATGGCTTTGCTCCTGGAGAATTTTAGTCGTTGTTGTAACATTCTAACGAATTCATTATAGGTAGGATTTAGATCCTGTTCATAAATGGAATTTGGTATATAAGGTTTACTGCCAAAAACGAGTTCATGTGGAGTAAAATTTGTGGTTGAATGGATGTTGGTGTTGTAAGCCATCATGGCAGTATAAACGAATTTAGACCATCTTGAAGGATCATGATCTATATATGATTTCAAATACTCCTTTAAGGTGGAGTGGCTACGCTCTAAGGCACCTTGTGTTTGGGGATGGTAAGGAGTCGACCATATCTGTTTGATCTTTAAAAAGGAACATGTTTCTTTAAAAAGTTCGGCTGTAAAATTACTGCCTTGATCGGTAACAATAATTTTCGGTATGCCGAATACTGATATGAAATGTACGAGACATTCACTCGTTTCTTCGGCAGTTGTAGATCTAATAGGATAGGCTGCGGAGTATTTAGTGAGATCATCTTGTAGTGTGAGAATATATTTTAATTTTGCTAGGCCGGATTCTGGAAGAGGTCCTACTATGTCAAGAAATATCTTTTCAAATGCCATTGAGGCGGTACTAGTAATCTGCATAGGGGCTCTATTCGTTTGTCGCAAGGCTTTATTCGTCTGACACAGCTGACATGCTTTAACATAGTTTTCAATATCTGACCTCATATTTTTCCAGTAATATCTTTCTGATATTCTGTTATACATTCTAGAAGAACCTACATGACCAGCTATTGGTAGGTCATGATTATCTCTAAGTATTTGTTTGATTTCACTCAAAGATGGGTATTGTATACTATTACGGTAGATGTGTACTTCTATGCCCGTGTTATTGAATAAATAGAGGAGCATATTGTATATTTTAATAAAATAGTGGTTATCAAAAGGATTTTTGAAATCTGTTATGGCTATTATTTTGTCATTTTCATTTAAAGATATAATGAATTCATTCCTTAGTATTTTAAGGCTCTCGAAGATATCGGAATAAGAGCACGAATCAAAGTGGTTTATTTTTGTAAATAGGTAATAGTATGTTTTATTTTCATGTTGATTTGTAATGAACGAGTTTAGGGTTCTTTCTAGCGTCAAAAAAGTGTCTTTATCGGCGAAATTTGATATGGTCATTTCAACGTATGGAATTGATTCATCCATATCCACGGAGGTAGGTATGACAATATGTTTATAAGGGGATTTCAATAGACTTTCGTTATGTTCCATTATTTTACTATCGAAAGTGTAATTTTTATTGGCAATTATTTTAAGAAATTCGGTATAAGTTTGAGATATTGAAGGTGAATCCTCAATAGCACTAGCAGGATTATAAGGTGAATCGAGACACAGAGGAGGATCACCATGGCGTAAAGGTGAGTCGTCATTAGAATTATTAGTCGTAGGTTGTCCTGTGTCAAGCTCATCAAGATTTAAGTCCCTTAAATCGTCAGGCATTTCAATCAAGTCTCTTTGGTTAGGAGTAAGAGGTGGAATAATGTCTGGGTTTAGAAGGTCATCGTGGTCGTAAGAGTCTTGATTATCAGGGAGCGAAGGATTGTCATGGTTAGTTCGAGAAGGTCCTGGGACTGGTTCAGGAGCAAGGGGATTCATAAGTAGAGGATTTTCAGGTGGATATCTAGAAAGAGCATCAGCGGCGTTAAATTTACCCTTTCGGTATATGATTTGGTACTCGTACTCCTCTAATTTAAGTCGCCACCTTTGCAATTTGCTGCTTGGATCCTTGTGGTTGAAAAGCCACTTTAGCGGACGGTGGTCTGTAATGATTTGGAAGTGTCTACCATAGAGATAAGGGCGAAAGGTCTTACAGCCATAAAGGATCGCGAGAAGTTCTTTTTCCGTGGTGTTATAGTTACACTCACTTTTGTTGAGAGTGCGGGATGCATAAGCTATGGGCTGGTCTTTGCCTATTTCACCCTGAGAAAGTATTGCACTGATAGCATAATTGGATGCATCCGTGGTTAGGATAAATGGTTTGGAAAAGTCTGGATAAATTAATAAAGGTGCTGAAATTAACATTTGTCTCAGAGTATCGAATGCTAGTTGATGTTCGTTTTCCCAAACAAAAGGGACGTCTTTTTTCAAAAGATTTGTTAAAGGTTTGGCCAAGGTCGAGAAGTTTGGTATAAATCTACGATAGTAAGAGACAAATCCTAAAAAGGATTTTATGTCCTTGGCGGATTTCGGAATGGGATAGTGTTGCACGGCTTTTAGCTTTTCCGGATTAGGTTTAACTCCCTGATCCGTGATAGTGTGTCCTAAGTAAGATACTTCCTTGCGTAAAAATTCGCATTTATCGGGTTGTAGTTTAAGGTTAAAAGAGCGGAGTTTTCGGAAGACAGAGGTTAAATTTTGAATATGAGATCGTAAATCAAAGGAGTAGATGACAATATCATCTAGATACACAAAACATCTTTCCCCTTGAAGACCAGTAAGGACATTATTCATAAGTCGTTGGAAAGTCGATGGTGCATTCTTTAAACCAAACGGCATACGTGTAAATTCGTAATGTCCCTGAGGTACAGAGAAGGCTGTTTTTTCAGTGTCTTCCGGTTTAACCTTGATTTGATGAAAACCGGAAGCGAGATCAAGGGTGCTAAAATACTTACTATTGCCAAGTTGGTCCAAAATTTCTGAAATATTTGGAATAGGATACGAGTCTCCGATAGTGATGTCGTTTAATTTACGATAATCTATTACGACTCTCCACTTCTTCTCGCCGGAAGCGTCGAGTTTCTTTGGTACCACCCAAATTGGTGATGACCAAGGTGAAGCTGATGGTTTTATTATTCCTTGTTGGAGCATTTTGTCTATTTGTGAATTTACTTCCTTTTTATGACACTCTGGGAAACGATAGGATTTTACATGGATAGGAATTGAGGTTGAGGTTTTTATTTCGTGTTCAATTGTATTGGTATATGTTAATTGGTCGCCAGGAAGGTGGAAAATGTCGGAAAAGTCAGCACAAACGTCGAGTAGTTGTAAGCTTTCTTCCTGGTTTAAGTGAGAAATACGGATCTGTTCGAATACTGATTTAGTTCGTAAGTAAGCGTCATTATGGCATTGACTGTCGGCATTCGTGTTATGAATATATTGCGTTGTCTCAAGTCTAACGTAAGGAACTATTTCTAATTTCAAGTCGGGATCGAAGGAAAGTGCGTGATGAGAGGTATTTACGACGGATATATTTATTCTTGAATTGTCTTTCACCCGAACCACACAATTAGCTATGAGCAAGTTTTCTATTGGATGCTGGTCTAATATTAGTCCCTCGCTGAGTTCAGGGTTTGATACGGTACATTCTATAATTGTTTCAGTTCGAGCAGGGATTACACAAATTGGTTCGTTGAAATGTAAATTTAAAATTATTTTACCAAGTGTTAATTGTTGTTTAGGGTAGTCTATATTTCCGTCCATTTTATTAAACATGTCGTTGCCAATTATACCGTCATAGGGTAAATCTATCCCTTCGACTACGTGGAAATTATGAATTATTGAATCGAGTTGGATAAGTATATGACCTAAAGTGGATTTTGTGCCGGAAGAATCAATTCCTTTGAATTTTACAATGGTTTTCGTAATTTCTGGCATTCTTTCGATACAGGACTTCTTCACCAGACTAAAAGACGCTCCTGTATCAATCAAGAAGGAAAGTGGCTTTGAAGATATAGAAGTAAGTACTCTTATATATGGTAAATATTTGCGAGAGATATTTGGTATGCAATTTATTATGGGATCTGACAACGGTTCAGTGGTGGATACTTTGGGCACCGAAGCATTTGGTAAATATTCTTCTTGTGTGGATATAGTATAATTATGTTTTCCAGGATTACAACTTGACCTTGTAGCGGAAGTCGCAGTGTCATTTTCCGATGGATACTGTGTCATGGATACAGTGGATTTATTAATACTATTGGGTAAAGATTTTTCTACCCGGGATATAGAAGGATATAGAAAATAAAAATTATCGTTACTATTATTATTATTAGGATACCTAGGATTAGTCATGCCGGATTTTAGTTTAGGGTGGCCCGACCGACACCTAAACGAGCCATCATTTAGTTTAAAGCTTGATTTGTGACGAAATCGGCGTTGACTACACCTTCTTCGTTTTCCTCTAATAAGTTAACCCTATTTTGGCTATTTTGCGGCAAATTGAAACGTTTGTTATTGTATTCCCTTTTACGGCAATTTTCTAAAACATGACCAGGATTTTTACAGTAACGACAATATTCGGTATAAGCAACGGGACGCGGCTTATGTGGAAAACCGAAATTAGGCCTAAACTCGTGAGTTTTATAATCTGGTTTAGGAAAGGTTCTTGGTCTTAGAGAATTAGGCTCAGTTGCGGAGAAAGATTTTCTATTAACAAATTGCAATATTTTCTCTTCCGAAATAGCAGCGTTAATAGCCTCGTTCAAGGTTTTCGGGGATCGAACCCGAACATTGTTGGATATCCTTGGATGTAACCCAAGGACAAACGTGTTAAGCGCAATATCTTCCATTGCACTTGTCTTACCAGCGAGTTCCATTTTTTTCGAGTTAGAAAGTGTAATCTCAGTTAGCAAATGGGATAAACATGTTTCCACTCGGAGCGAGTACTGTGTTACGGTCTCATTGGAATACTGTCTACATTCTTGAAGGTCAGTTAATAAGTGCGAGTAACATTTTCTTTCGCCGAATTGTGTTGTCAAGAAATCTTTTAGTTGATCCCAATTGCTAAATTCTTTGATGGAACATGCAGCCTCGGCTCTACCTTGTAATTGGCTTATTATAAATTTAAAAATAATGTGTTTCTGATTAGTTGAGGCGAGGTTGTATGCATTCGAACAATTCGTTATAAATGGTGTGAGTAGGTTCCTAGATCCATCGAATGGTTTGATGAATTTTATCAGAACATTCAAGTCAATGGTATCGGATTGAATTTGAATTGGTTTATCTTGAGACATTTTAAATGTTTAGCAGTTCGCGGTGGGTCTAGCGGATGCGATATGAAGAGGTTCTACGAACTTGGACAAGCTACGGCGTTATCGTAT
The DNA here is from genome assembly GCA_032191425.1 of Lymantria dispar. NCBI lineage: Eukaryota > Metazoa > Arthropoda > Insecta > Lepidoptera > Erebidae > Lymantria > Lymantria dispar. Next base: position 25,082,367 of record CM063457.1, read on the forward strand.
CAACGAGTCGGACGACGCTACTCTGTTTATCACTTATAAAAATAACAATATCACGTTACGTCTGGGCTAATACTAAGATTAAATTATGTATAACTTAAGTTTATATTTACGAAACACTTTTATATTTTAATATACACAAACACACTATTTAGGGTTGCTCTTCGCGAATAATTTATCACTGAATCACTGAGTTTAGTATAAGTAAACGAAGATACACTTACATGGATGTACTGCACAGGATACTTAACAGGAATATCATAGTGGTAGTAGTAGCAAGGCCCCTGTGGCCCCTTGGATGTAGCAGGATATAGAAGTGAGCCCGGTGTGACACGAAATTTGCGTAGGATTCGCAGCACGGTACCACTTGTTTCACGATTCGAATGTAACTCGAACGGATGTCACTTATTAAGGACGTTAATAGAGTACTGTTATGAACTGTCGGATGCCAAGGATCACAGTTACGATCCCACCGCTGCCACCAATGTTATACGGGTATCCTTAAGGATGTTTTTAAAAAATAAACTTATTTAATTTCACACAAACTTGTATTGAAATAAAACTTAGAGGTAGTGAATACAAATAGTAGAGGCAACCGTGCTCGACGAAGATTGAAACCGGACTGAGGAGAGGGCTAAGCTATCTAGATAGGAAGGCGAAAGTGCTGATGGATATGTAGGAAGAGTTAGCATTTTAGGGAACATCAGGAAACTGTAACAGTACGCACGTACGTGTTGCGTCCGTCAAGAATCTATACAGACTGATCGGCCTGCAGACGTGTGGACGGTGCACAGAGATCCATCTGCGGATGCATCTGACGACGTCTGCGGACGCATCTGCCGACGTGTAGTGGGAGCTTAACACACTCACACCGAATAGATCTGTCCTCGTGTTCACTGAACGTATTCACAAAGGCCGCTTACTTCCTTTGTAGTTTAGAGTAACTTATTTTTTTTTTCTTTTTAGATAGTGGGAACATAACGCTAGGTATAATATAGATTAAGATAGTTCACTACTCTGTCGCATTAGGCTTGTTGCCTGTAATGATAGATGTAAGTTTTATAGTAAATAAATAAATAATACATACGTACATATGTGTTGTTTACTGCATAACACATGTATGTAATACGATCGTGCATGGCCCTTTGCTAGGCCACTGCCTACCGTGAAGAAAATGAAGGGAGTATAAATGCGTGCAATGAGGTTTAGTGATACTAAAGGCATTACCAAAACCTACCACACGCAATCACCTTCAGAAAGTTAAACTACCAGCTCAGTGTGTAAGCAAGAGTGCTTATCGACCGAAGTGCAGTGACAAATTACTAGGTACCGTTTAGACGTCAATTTTCTGTGACAGCATACCGGCTTGCGGCTGTAGAAAACATATTATAGTTGAAATTTGAAGTAGCTTAAACTATCTGAGTAATGTACTGTATGTACTAAGGATTTTGACTTTTAAGTGATTCATTATATTCTTAAGGTGCTTAAATTCTCAATAACGTTTAAGAGTCGCGTTAAAATATAAAAGACGCCTAGTTAGTTTGGTTTTTACGTGTAACTTAACGATTGGGGATTTCCTCATATACTATTCAACTACTGTGAATTGTTTCGTTTATCCGTAAAGTTTACAGCAAGGTTACGTTTTAATGTATCTTTTTAAAACAACACCCTGACCTAAGGAAATAATTCTTGTGCTGTATGGGACTAGGTGGATTGACGACATCTTAAAAGTAGCAGGGAACCGTTGGATGCAAGTAGCGCAGGACCGTTGCGAGTGGCATTCTTGTGGGGAAGCGTATGTCCAGCAGTGGACGTCTATAGGCTGATGGATGAATAGATGGGACTTTACATACTTATAATTTAAAAACACAGATCCGGATTCAGAAAAAAAAATCGTATATCGCTCATTGTTTCATGGGAATCGAATTGGCGGCACTGGAATGCAAATAAATTTATTTAATAAATATAATTAATTACGTAGCTCTTGCGATGACTGGTTAAGAATACAAAGTGTTATGATCTCTTATCTGTCCATGGAAATTGTAAAAACTGCTCATGATCCCTGAGTAGGTACTTTCCTGCAAAACTTCATCGCCAGTCACCTAAACGTGACGATTGCGGCATTATCCACTCTAGGGGAAGCCTATATGGCTTGGCTGGCTAGTATTGTTCTGCGAGAAAATCAAACTTGTGATATCTGGCTACTACCATAGTTTACTATCTTAATTACTATAACAACTGTGCAATTAATCAAAGATTTAATATACTGCACATTTTCAAGTTAACATTCTTATAAATAATCGTAATTTTTCAAAAGATAATTCACATCACAAACGATATACAAAAGTCAAGCATTCAAATGTAAATTTGACTCATCCCAAAAAGTGTTTGTTTCATATTTACATATTCAAAATAGACTAGGTAATCATAATTCATTAAACATGGTTCTCATTTAGGCGATCCTCACATAACATACACTGTCCTTCATGACTTACTATAAAGATTGCTTCAGACACCGAGTTGACATCATTTAGTTCTGAAATAGCTCAGTGACAACACAGAAAAATGTTCAAATTGGTGAGTTATTACCTTACCGTGTTTTAATTATTATGACTAGCTTGCAAATAAAGTATGAAACTTTCCATTTTTAACGGACTTCAAAAAAGGAAGGGGGTTTCTTAATTCGACCGTATATATGCTTGTTTATGTTTGTTCGCGGCTAATTCGTCGTTTATGAACCGATTTTGGTGATTCGTTTTTTGTTGGAAAGGGTATACTTCTCGAATAGACCCATGAAAATTTTATAGAAATCAGATAGGCGGTTTTTAAAAAATCAACAAAAATCTAAAAATTTATCTCCATTATCGACATTATTGAAGGCGGTTTCTTTTTTTGCAAAAAATAATTGTTTAGAATTAGCTTGAGAAATATATCAATTTGTGTACGTATTATTCATGAAATTATTCATGTGGTGACGGAGTAATCCATTTGATATTGATATCATTATTAACTATCCCATGAATATCGTGAATAAAGGAATGTAAGTAATAAAACAAGTAAATCTCTATATGAAACTTTATATCAACAGTTTGGCTAAGATAGTGCTGCGGTAGACCAAATTAACTCAATTGAAGGGTCTCCTGTCCTTCTAACCTCAACATTGGGGTTTATATGGGTGAAAAGAAGATGTAGGTATGTAATGAAATAAATAACACTCATTTTCTTTTATTAATATTATCACTGTCTTGGCGTTCTATGTCAATATTTTTGAGGATTTTACCTCGCTTTCACCTATATTTTGATTTCCCGAAGTGGTTGGACGTAAGACTTGTTAGTCCTCCCATGAAGTCATGGCTTATTGAACGTAGACACGTCAGTACTCCCGTCATCATGAACGCTCAAACGTGTTCGCAATGTTCGAAAAGTGAAAAAAAATCGGCCAAGTGCGAGTCGGACTCGCGCACGAAGGGTTCCGCACCATTGCCCAGGTAAATAAGTGCTCCCTATTGTTATTATGGATATTGAGCAAAAAAGGGCAAAAAATCGCGTTTGTTGTATGGGATTTTATTTTATTTTTAGTATTTGTTGTTATAGCAGCAACAGAAATACATAATTTGTAAAAATTTCAACTGTCTAGCTATCGCGGTTCTTGAGATACAGTCTTGTGACAGACAGACGGACGGACAGACAGCGAAGTCTTAGTAATAGGGTCCCGTTTATACCCTTTGGGTACAGAACCCTAAAAACAAATATAAACGCGATAAACTAAAATCAGTAAAAATAGTTATATTTTAAATGTGTAATACTCGTGTAAACATCGAATATTATTATTTCAAATAATCACAGCAGAGTGAAAGGTATTTTACTTTAAAATATTTTGATGTTACACCAAAAAAAAATATGGTTTCAAATTATTAACTTGAAACCTTCATCCAATCATTAGTCTAGTAACATGTACTCTTGAACATATATCAAGGGAGATGAAGCAATAATCTTTCTCTCTCATTAAAGCCATGAATTTCATTAATAACTTACGGATAAATGTCACACAAATAGATAAATCATTGTTTAATGAACTTAAAGTTATTATAACTATTGAATATGGACTTTGCAGTACCCATTCTAGTGCTGTAGACTAAGTATAAAGACCATCATTTAATAGCAATCCATTGACGACCAAATTCTCCATATATGCGATAATGCTATAATTTAATCCTTTTCTAACAAATTTCTAACATCCTTTATCATGGCAAGTCTATTCGTCCATGCAATCAATAGACCTCAACAAGCATAACTAGCTCATTATTTTCAATATACAATGCCAGCCTTATGCTAGTCTCGGCATTTATCATTAAAAAAAAAAGAACTAGCGTGGACCTTATAACCAGTTTGTATAATTCGTTTTTATAATTTACTAGCAACTCGCCCTCGTTTCGCTTTGGTTTCAGTCGCCTTACCCGCGTAATTCCTGTTCCCGTTGGAATGCCGGGATAATATATAGCTTATGTTACTCCCTAATATTATAACTTTCCATTGATGTAAGTATTTTTGAAATCGGTTCGGTAGTTTAAGCGTGAAAGAGTAACAAATAAACAAACTTACTTGCCCATTTATAATATTAGTAAGGATTCTAGAACAAAAAAATATTTTACTGTAGTATAGTACTGTATGATTCGAGAACGATGCTCGACAGTGTCAGGAACTGTGACGCGTTCGTTTTCTTCTGCGAGGCAGTTGTCTCGTAGAAGGAAGCGGCGGAGCGGGTCCGGGAGAAATTCCTCTACAAGGACACGCTGCACCGTCAGCGCGTTGGATGGCGCAGATGCGAGCCTTGATGCCAACCTAGCTCTGGTCGCGGGTGGATGAACCGGGTATTAGTTCGCCACCCACACAGAGGCCACACTCCGTCAAAGAGGACGGTATCCGAAAATGAAAAGGAATTGGTACTAGCGGTCGGCACAATGGCGATGGGAAGGGAATACGGTAGGTTATGGAGCCACGCACGCCGCTCATCCTTCGCTCTGAACAGATTGGACGGAGTGTGTCCACTGCTGGACATAGGCCTCCCCACGAGAATGCCACCCGGAACGGTCCTGTGCTACTTGCATTTAACGGTTCCCTGTGACTTTTAAGATGTCGTCAGTCCACCTAGCAGGGGCTCGTCCTACGCTGCGTTGTCCGATTCGTGGTCGCCACTCGAGAACCTTTCTTCCCCAACGGTTGTCGGTTCAACGAGCGATGTGGCTTGCCCATTGCCATTTCAACGAAGTAATTCTGAGGGCTATGTCAGTTACACCCGGATGTCTACAGTCTACGGATGTCTGTATTCCGCATTTAATCACGTAAAGAAATGCTGAGTATAGCCCTCTCCATAGTACATCGAGCGAATTTGAAATTTTTTAAGAGGTTGACATTTAGAAACCACGTTCCAGGCCCGTCCTGACGGCTAAGCTATATTATATTAATTTTTTTATCTATACTAATAATATTATAAAGAGGAAAGATTTGTTTCATTGTTTGTATTGAATAGGCCCTGAAATTACTAGACCTCTTTAAAAATTCTTTCACCAATGGAAAGCTATAATATCAGGGAGTAACATAGGCTATATTTTATCTACGCGGGTACGGCTACTGAAACCGAAGCGAAGCAACGGCGGGTTGCTAGTCTATTATAGTTGTATGCGATGCTGTGTAGACTTTCTAAAATATTACAAAATGTATTTATTTTTTCAAAATTTTGTAAAATTTAATTCAATTAAATACGTTCTTATTTATCACAGCATTCAAACAAACAAACAAATTAACTCTTCAAGTTTATAAAAGTAATAGGTACCTATAGATTGAGCTAATATAATGTAAATTTGAGTAAATTGATTTTCAAGATGGATAACCTTCAATTATAGTCCAGTAAAAATATCGTGCATATTCAAACAATAATATTACACGCTTCATATATATGACAAGTAACATGTATTGAAAATATGCTAAGTAATATTTTGTTGAACAAAAGCAGGCATGTTGTGGAATAACCTGTCTTGCAGTATTTTTAAAAATACACCACCTTATCTTCGTGCTCGATTATGGTTAGAGACAACTATTAATTTAAGATTTCGATTGAATGGATGCGAATTGAAACAGGAATTATTTTGTATAACATCCTTTTGTCTTTACACATTTCATATTAAGAGGTGGCTCATCGTAATTTTTCGTCCTATAAGTCAATGAACGCCGGCTGCAGGCATAAAAAAGTATAATTCATTGTCACGTTCTGCCCGAGGCGAGCGTGCAAACGAGAGCAAGCAACAAACGATAGAGAGGCACAATCGGCCTAAGCGTTCGGTTTATGACATTACTACATCTAATTAATCTATATAATTTAAGTAAAAAGATATTTGAATTAACGAGTGCAGATAAATGTCAATTTATCAAAGATATTGTATTTGATTTTTTCAATCTATCGAATTCATCATCTACATTAGATAGCGCCATATATTTAAAATTTTTGTTTAGTCATCGCATAGGTAATTTTATAGAGTCGTAGTTCAACTACATATGAATGAGGTATATTGATACTGTTGATAACCCCTTTTTGGGGATACGTTTAGTCAGTACCCGCTAGATATATTCGAGGCGACAGAAGTGACCGCGTGCAAGCTTACACCGGTCTAACGCCGTACATGTATGAACCTCTCTAGAGTTCTTGTCCTGGGTTTGTTGATAGTCCCTTAGCTAAATACTTAAAAAATAACTAAAAACTGTTACGCAATTCGTTATATTCACTATAACGAATTGCGTAACTATTTTAATTATTTTTCAGTGTAGTCTACTAGATTTTGGCCACAGTTTTACACTCCTAGTTCCTATGTTGCCATGAAAATTATATATTTCTAGCAAATGTCCGTAGTTTCACTCTTGAAGTTTCTGTTTCCGTAGGAATAGGAAGATAAAGTATAACTAACTACTACTAAACTTGCTGATAATGTAGCTTTCCATTGGTGAAAGAATTTTTAAAATCGGTTTAGTGGTTTAAGTGTGAAAGCTTAACAAAATAATCAATAAACTTTTTCTTGCAATTACAATATTAGTTAGGATTTGTAGATGAAAACATTGGCTTGGCTTTGAAATAACATAGCCTTTTTTGTAATGAAAATGTTATTAGTAGATTATTTTGGGCAAACTATAACCTGTCTTATTAACTTCAACGACATATAAGTGACCCGTCCGGCGAGTTATTTTTCGGGTAACTACCACCGTCGAAGCCCTAGCAATAATATTACCTTTACTAATGATTAAAGTTATCAGTCATCAAATATATCCAAATATAAACACGTATATTTAAACATTCAAGTATATAAGTCCATAAATAATATAATCTTTCTCGATAAATTTAGCTAATATTAAATACTAATTCAGTTCGTCTACTGAGGAAATAAGATTCACTACCCCTTTCTTGTTCATGGGTATCCTAAAAGATGACTAAGGAATATAATATGCAGATAATATTTTGACATGAGAAAGAAAACTGCATATAAATACTATCCCAACCTATCGGATACTAGACTAACTGTAGGTTGTTTTCTTTCCTATTGTGGAGGAGGCTAGAGTCCTGTAGTGGAACTTACATGAGCCAAGAACGGACGAAAATGAACTCCGTACCGACGGTAGTCAGCTCAATAGCGAAGGGGAGGGAATACGGTGGATTAGAGGGCCGTTCTATCGTGCCCGTGGATGTCGTAAAAAACGACTTAGGGATATAATATGCATATAACATCTATGCAAGAGAAGGTAAACTCGAAATAAAACCCTATACTAACATATCTGACCAGCTTGGTATAGTAAGGTCAATTTCCCTTCCATTGTAGCGGAGGCTCGAGCCCAGTGGGACGTATATAAGCTGTAAAGATGATGACGATGAGGCTGCGCTCCGCCCTTTTCGTCATCCCAGATGGAGAGGACAGCGTATGAAAAAAAAAAGCTTAAGAAATTCACATTTTAATATCATTTTTTTTTCTTTTCAGTTGCTCCTAACTTGTATGCTGGGATTATCAGTTGCAGCACCAAACCCAGCATTATATTATGGTTCACTCGACTATGCACCCTTGGCTGCCTATAGTTCCCCATTGACAGCGTACCCTGCTCTAGCTGCTTACACAGCTCCTGCTGCATATAGTGTACCATACTTGTATTCCGGCTACGCTACTTCATCCAGCTACAGTTATTCTTCACCCTTTCTATGGAAATGAATAACAACGCTAGGAAAAAAGAAATAGATATTTACTGACAATAAAATGTTGCAAGTAAATGTATAGTTTGACTTTATTACCTTATGACCTGATATCCATGGCTTCTATAACTATAGAATTTTCATGCCTAATTTTCTTTAGAATTCAATTTAGAATAGTAATTAATTTTCAATTTTATTCAAATTTAGAATTCAATTTACCACCCACTTTTTTATCCGTAGATATCGTAAAAAACGAATACGATATTACAATAAAAACAGATGTTGATCTGTTCACATCAACATCGGTCCAGCCGTTTAGGAGGAGTTCACTGACATACACATGTACACAAGAAATTTATATATAAAGATAATATGATAATGTTAATCTAAATTATCTACCGCCGCTATGGCGAAGGTTAAATCACATATCAACATATTTTTTCATTCAAAATTTTATTCGTAAAATAAAACGTAAAGGCGACGCCTTATTATTGTGGTATTTTTAAAAACCGATTGAGTCAAATCACTGTAAGAATACCCAGTCCTCTGCTCTCAAAATTATACTGCTATTGGGCTCGGACTTTCTCCACTATGAGAGGAAAATTAACCGACTGTTTGGTTATATTCCTAACCTATCGCTATAGTTTTTTTTTATTGGAAGCAGTGGCAAACGAGCAAACACTACACCTGATGGTATGTGTTGCTGCCGCTCATGGATCTTTGCAAGGCCGTTGCCTACCGCGAAGAAAGTGAAGGGAGTGTGCATGCGTGCAATGAGGTTCGGTGATACTAAAGGCATCACTAAAACCCACCTCACACACAGACACCCTCAGAAAGTTGGGCTACCGGTTCTCTCGCTCACCGAACGAAGACCAGTAACAAATTTCTACTACTCAAACGTCGATTTTTGCGAGAGTGTGGTACTACTCCGAACAGACCAGCCCACGGCTGTAGACAAACAAATGTCAACAGAATGGACCTACCACTTTTTAAATTTGTAATTAGATTCAAATATACCTACTTATAGATCCATGTGGTGACAGACTAAGAATACAATTCGCCACACCCTCGTGGTGGGCAGAGTATTCCGGCGGGCCGACCACGGAGGACAAGGAACTCGGTACCGATTGTCGGTCCAACGACGAAGGCGACAACCGGCTTCGGTGGGCTACGGGGCCGCGCGCCGTCCCCCCCCTGTCGCCCCGGACGGAGCCAACCGGCGATTGCGCTGACCCATATATATAACCCACGCATGAAAACACACTGTACCTCACAAGTAATACATATTAAATTGTACTAAACATAGTGCGATTGCCAAATCAATCTATTTATTTAAAACATAAAAGATCTTTAATATTTATATAGTCACTATAAGAAGTTGTTTGAAGGTTACCTATTTACGTAATAACTCAAGAAGAAAGGTCCCTTAAGCAGGGTGAAGGCGATGCCAGGGGGTTTCATCGGTGTGCAGTCAGTGAAGAATTATGTAATGACTCGTTGGCGCCAAAAAAGTATTGATGTGTTGAAAGAAACTGATTTATTTATATATATATTAACTATTGGTATAAGAGAACAACACAGGACAATTAATAGGATTAATTAATAACTATATAGAGAATTACAATATAAAACAGAATACAATATAGCTTAAGGCTCGTATCTAGACCTATTCGTGCCGTAGAATTTGAGAGAGTAACAAAAAGGGCGCGCAAATCTCGGTGCGTGAGCGCGCGGAAACCTCTCCCCGCGCGTCCAAATACCCCGCGCGCCAGTCACCCCGCGCGCACCTGCATAGCAACAATAGAATGCCTACTATTTACAATTTTGAATACATAGGTATTTTTATTCTGCATAATTCGCGTCGCTTACATTCCCCACCCAAGTGTTGCTTAGCAGCACTCCTCAATCAACGGGATCCAAGCGACGCGTGAAGCGGACTGGGTAACTACTCCAGCCTTCGTGTTTATCCTTAGTGCCCGTCCATGTTTTCCTGGCGGCTCTTCTATCACCAGTCCTTTTGCCCAGGTGTTTCTAATACCGCCTGGATCAACGACAAAAACATCTTCCCTTATGGCTCTTTCCTCCTTGTACCATTTTATTCCATTGCGTGTTGTTACAGTTTCCTGATGTTCCCTAAAATGCTAACTCTTCCTACATATCCATCAGCACTTTTGCCTTCCTATCTAGATAGCTTAGCCCTCTCCTCAGTCCGGTTTCAATCTTCGTCGAGCACGGTTGCCTCTACTATTTGTATTCACTACCTCTAAGTTTTATTTCAATACAAGTTTGTGTGAAATTAAATAAGTTTATTTTTTAAAAACATCCTTAAGGATACCCGTATAACATTGGTGGCAGCGGTGGGATCGTAACTGTGATCCTTGGCATCCGACAGTTCATAACAGTACTCTATTAACGTCCTTAATAAGTGACATCCGTTCGAGTTACATTCGAATCGTGAAACAAGTGGTACCGTGCTGCGAAATCTACGCAAATTTCGTGTCACACCGGGCTCACTTCTATATCCTGCTACATCCAAGGGGCCACAGGGGCCTTGCTACTACTACCACTATGATATTCCTGTTAAGTATCCTGTGCAGTACATCCATGTAAGTGTATCTTCGTTTACTTATACTAAACTCAGTGATTCAGTGATAAATTATTCGCGAAGAGCAACCCTAAATAGTGTGTTTGTGTATATTAAAATATAAAAGTGTTTCGTAAATATAAACTTAAGTTATACATAATTTAATCTTAGTATTAGCCCAGACGTAACGTGATATTGTTATTTTTATAAGTGATAAACAGAGTAGCGTCGTCCGACTCGTTGATACGATAACGCCGTAGCTTGTCCAAGTTCGTAGAACCTCTTCATATCGCATCCGCTAGACCCACCGCGAACTGCTAAACATTTAAAATGTCTCAAGATAAACCAATTCAAATTCAATCCGATACCATTGACTTAAATGTTCTGATAAAATTCATCAAACCATTCGATGGATCTAGGAACCTACTCACACCATTTATAACGAATTGTTCGAATGCATACAACCTCGCCTCAACTAATCAGAAACACATTATTTTTAAATTTATAATAAGCCAATTACAAGGTAGAGCCGAGGCTGCATGTTCCATCAAAGAATTTAGCAATTGGGATCAACTAAAAGATTTCTTGACAACACAATTCGGCGAAAGAAAATGTTACTCGCACTTATTAACTGACCTTCAAGAATGTAGACAGTATTCCAATGAGACCGTAACACAGTACTCGCTCCGAGTGGAAACATGTTTATCCCATTTGCTAACTGAGATTACACTTTCTAACTCCAAAAAAATGGAACTCGCTGGTAAGACAAGTGCAATGGAAGATATTGCGCTTAACACGTTTGTCCTTGGGTTACATCCAAGGATATCCAACAATGTTCGGGTTCGATCCCCGAAAACCTTGAACGAGGCTATTAACGCTGCTATTTCGGAAGAGAAAATATTGCAATTTGTTAATAGAAAATCTTTCTCCGCAACTGAGCCTAATTCTCTAAGACCAAGAACCTTTCCTAGACCAGATTATAAAACTCACGAGTTTAGACCTAATTTCAGTTTTCCACATAAGCCGCGTCCCGTTGCTTATACCGAATATTGTCGTTACTGTAAAAATCCTGGTCATGTTTTAGAAAATTGCCGTAAAAGGGAATACAATAACAAACGTTTCAATTTGCCGCAAAATAGCCAAAATAGGGTTAACTTATTAGAGGAAAACGAAGAAGGTGTAGTCAACGCCGATTTCGTCACAAATCAAGCTTTAAACTAAATGATGGCTCGTTTAGGTGTCGGTCGGGCCACCCTAAACTAAAATCCGGCATGACTAATCCTAGGTATCCTAATAATAATAATAGTAACGATAATTTTTATTTTCTATATCCTTCTATATCCCGGGTAGAAAAATCTTTACCCAATAGTATTAATAAATCCACTGTATCCATGACACAGTATCCATCGGAAAATGACACTGCGACTTCCGCTACAAGGTCAAGTCGTAATCCTGGAAAACATAATTATACTATATCCACACAAGAAGAATATTTACCAAATGCTTCGGTGCCCAAAGTATCCACCACTGAACCGTTGTCAGATCCCGTAATAAATTGCATACCAAATATCTCTCGCAAATATTTACCATATATAAGAGTACTTACTTCTATATCTTCAAAGCCACTTTCCTTCTTGATTGATACAGGAGCGTCTTTTAGTCTGGTGAAGAAGTCCTGTATCGAAAGAATGCCAGAAATTACGAAAACCATTGTAAAATTCAAGGGAATTGATTCTTCCGGCACAAAATCCACTTTAGGTCATATACTTATCCAACTCGATTCAATAATTCATAATTTCCACGTAGTCGAAGGGATAGATTTACCCTATGACGGTATAATTGGCAACGACATGTTTAATAAAATGGACGGAAATATAGACTACCCTAAACAACAATTAACACTTGGTAAAATAATTTTAAATTTACATTTCAACGAACCAATTTGTGTAATCCCTGCTCGAACTGAAACAATTATAGAATGTACCGTATCAAACCCTGAACTCAGCGAGGGACTAATATTAGACCAGCATCCGATAGAAAACTTGCTCATAGCTAATTGTGTGGTTCGGGTGAAAGACAATTCAAGAATAAATATATCCGTCGTAAATACCTCTCATCACGCACTTTCCTTCGATCCCGACTTGAAATTAGAAATAGTTCCTTACGTTAGACTTGAGACAACGCAATATATTCATAACACGAATGCCGACAGTCAATGCCATAATGACGCTTAGGTACTTACGAACTAAATCAGTATTCGAACAGATCCGTATTTCTCACTTAAACCAGGAAGAAAGCTTACAACTACTCGACGTTTGTGCTGACTTTTCCGACATTTTCCACCTTCCTGGCGACCAATTAACATATACCAATATAGTTGAACACGAAATAAAAACCTCAACCTCAATTCCTATCCATGTAAAATCCTATCGTTTCCCAGAGTGTCATAAAAAGGAAGTAAATTCACAAATAGACAAAATGCTCCAACAAGGAATAATAAAACCATCAGCTTCACCTTGGTCATCACCAATTTGGGTGGTACCAAAGAAACTCGACGCTTCCGGCGAGAAGAAGTGGAGAGTCGTAATAGATTATCGTAAATTAAACGACATCACTATCGGAGACTCGTATCCTATTCCAAATATTTCAGAAATTTTGGACCAACTTGGCAATAGTAAGTATTTTAGCACCCTTGATCTCGCTTCCGGTTTTCATCAAATCAAGGTTAAACCGGAAGACACTGAAAAAACAGCCTTCTCTGTACCTCAGGGACATTACGAATTTACACGTATGCCGTTTGGTTTAAAGAATGCACCATCGACTTTCCAACGACTTATGAATAATGTCCTTACTGGTCTTCAAGGGGAAAGATGTTTTGTGTATCTAGATGATATTGTCATCTACTCCTTTGATTTACGATCTCATATTCAAAATTTAACCTCTGTCTTCCGAAAACTCCGCTCTTTTAACCTTAAACTACAACCCGATAAATGCGAATTTTTACGCAAGGAAGTATCTTACTTAGGACACACTATCACGGATCAGGGAGTTAAACCTAATCCGGAAAAGCTAAAAGCCGTGCAACACTATCCCATTCCGAAATCCGCCAAGGACATAAAATCCTTTTTAGGATTTGTCTCTTACTATCGTAGATTTATACCAAACTTCTCGACCAAACCTTTAACAAATCTTTTGAAAAAAGACGTCCCTTTTGTTTGGGAAAACGAACATCAACTGGCATTCGATACTCTGAGACAAATGTTAATTTCAGCACCTTTATTAATTTATCCAGACTTTTCCAAACCATTTATCCTAACCACGGATGCATCCAATTATGCTATCAGTGCAATACTTTCTCAGGGTGAAATAGGCAAAGACCAGCCCATAGCTTATGCATCCCGCACTCTCAACAAAAGTGAGTGTAACTATAACACCACGGAAAAAGAACTTCTCGCGATCCTTTATGGCTGTAAGACCTTTCGCCCTTATCTCTATGGTAGACACTTCCAAATCATTACAGACCACCGTCCGCTAAAGTGGCTTTTCAACCACAAGGATCCAAGCAGCAAATTGCAAAGGTGGCGACTTAAATTAGAGGAGTACGAGTACCAAATCATATACCGAAAGGGTAAATTTAACGCCGCTGATGCTCTTTCTAGATATCCACCTGAAAATCCTCTACTTATGAATCCCCTTGCTCCTGAACTAGTCTCAGGACCTTCTCGAACTAACCATGACAATCCTTCGCTCCCTGATAATGAAGACTCTTACGACCACGATGACCTTCTAAACCCAGACATTATTCCACCTCTTACTCCTAACCAAAGAGACTTGATTGAAATGCCTGACGATTTAAGGGACTTAAATCTTGATGAGCTTGACACAGGACAACCTACGACTAATAATTCTAATGACGACTCACCTTTACGCCATGATGATCCTCCTCTGTGTCTCGATTCACCTTATAATCCTGCTAGTGCTATTGAGGATTCACCTTCAATATCTCAAACTTATACCGAATTTCTTAAAATAATTGCCAATAAAAATTACACTTTCGATAGTAAAATAATGGAACATAATGAAAGTCTATTGAAATCCCCTTATAAACATATTGTCATACCTACCTCCGTGGATATGGATGAATCAATTCCATACGTTGAAATGACCATATCAAATTTCGCCGATAAAGACACTTTTTTGACGCTAGAAAGAACCCTAAACTCGTTCATTACAAATCAACATGAAAATAAAACATACTATTACCTATTTACAAAAATAAACCACTTTGATTCGTGCTCTTATTCCGATATCTTCGAGAGCCTTAAAATACTAAGGAATGAATTCATTATATCTTTAAATGAAAAGGACAAAATAATAGCCATAACAGATTTCAAAAATCCTTTTGATGACCACTATTTTATTAAAATATACAATATGCTCCTCTATTTATTCAATTACACGGGCATAGAAGTACACATCTACCGTAATAGTATACAATACCCATCTTTGAGTGAAATCAAACAAATACTTAGAGATAATCATGACCTACCAATAGCTGGTCATGTAGGTTCTTCTAGAATGTATAACAGAATATCAGAAAGATATTACTGGAAAAATATGAGGTCAGATATTGAAAACTATGTTAAAGCATGTCAGCTGTGTCAGACGAATAAAGCCTTGCGACAAACGAATAGAGCCCCTATGCAGATTACTAGTACCGCCTCAATGGCATTTGAAAAGATATTTCTTGACATAGTAGGACCTCTTCCAGAATCCGGCCTAGCAAAATTAAAATATATTCTCACACTACAAGATGATCTCACTAAATACTCCGCAGCCTATCCTATTAGATCTACAACTGCCGAAGAAACGAGTGAATGTCTCGTACATTTCATCTCAGTATTCGGCATACCGAAAATTATTGTTACCGATCAAGGCAGTAATTTTACAGCCGAACTTTTTAAAGAAACATGTTCCTTTTTAGAGATCAAACAGATATGGTCGACTCCTTACCATCCCCAAACACAAGGTGCCTTAGAGCGTAGCCACTCCACCTTAAAGGAGTATTTGAAATCATATATAGATCATGATCCTTCAAGATGGTCTAAATTCGTTTATACTGCCATGATGGCTTACAACACCAACATCCATTCAACCACAAATTTTACTCCACATGAACTCGTTTTTGGCAGTAAACCTTATATACCAAATTCCATTTATGAACAGGATCTAAATCCTACCTATAATGAATTCGTTAGAATGTTACAACAACGACTAAAATTCTCCAGGAGCAAAGCCATAGAAAATATTCAAAAATCAAAGGAAAAGTCCAAAACCCACTATGACAACCGCACACGTTCTGTGAATTTCAAAATCGGCGATTACGTCTACTTAAAAAATCACCTTCGCTTGGGCAAAGCGTTATCTCCTATTTGGAAGGGCCCGTATAAAATAATAAAATTACACGGCAATAATAATGCATCCTTATTGATAAACAGAAGACATGTAAAGTACCATTATGATCAAATGAAACTAGCTCAGAGAACATCTTAATTAATTGTTATATCATCTTCCATCGCACTTTTCTTGCAGTGTTAATGGCGAAGGTTTTCCTGATATCATAAAACCAATAGAGAGTGGGCCTGGAATCTACTTCGATCCAATCGGTTCGGTGAAAGTAATCAATGGACATCTAAGTGTTGTGGTTCCTGTAGACATATCCTTCATATCTCCTCATTTAATTAATATTAATCATGTTCTTGGTATAACGTCCAAAATGTGTAATGAAAGTAAAGCTTTCGAGTTTGCCGAATGTATTAACATATTACAACCACTCGAGGTCAGACTCGCTGATATTTCTAGAGACTTTGGATCAATTTCACATCTTCTTACGCGGAAAATCAAGCGTTCTGCTTGGTTTGCAGGCGTTGGGTCTGTACTCAAACATGTGTTTGGTACAATGGATGAGGACGATGCTATTTAATACGGCAACGCTATTCAGGCTTTAGGAAAAGACCAAAATGCATTAGCCGAATACATGAAAGACAATATTCTTCTCACTACTTCCGCTATTACCACATTCAATCAAACTATAACCCAACTTATAGAAAATGAAAAATCCCTGAATAGCGCTGTTGTTTCCTTAACTGAAAATTTTAAAAATCTCACCTTTGTATCTGCTACCCTAACTATTAAAACTAGAATTATGGAAATTGTAACTATATTAGAGAATAGTTTACTTACTTTGTCTTTTAAATTAGAGGATATATCAAATGGCTTAATGTTTAGTAAAAATAATGTTCTTTATCCTGCCATTTGTTCACCTCAAGAGTTATATAATGATTTAGTTATTAATTATAGACATTTACCTAATTCTAAGGAACTTCCACTTACTCTAGATTTAAGTAATATCCATAAGCTTTTGAAAATTTCTAGTATAAGTACATATTATTTTGATAATAAAATTATATTCATAGTTAAGATACCATTGGTTCATCCTCTAGAGTTTGGTTTATATCATAGTTTGCCATTGCCAACTCTACACCAAAATAATACTTATAGTACGATTATTCCTTCCACTACTTATGTAGGCCTCTCTAGAGATAAGAATCAATATTGTCAGTTAGATAACCTAGATAACTGTAAATCTCTTAAAGCTAACTACATCTGCGACAAAGTTAATATTCTATCTAGTGTAACTCACCCTATATGTGAAACAGAAATTGTATCTAAAACAATAACATATATACCCAACCAGTGTCCGATAAAACTGTTTAAGGGTAACCTTGAAATTTGGCAAGAATTATACAATAATGAATGGATATTTGTTATTTCAAATGTTACTAAATTCACTCTCGATTGCCAAAATAACAATGTTTATGAAACCAATATAATCGGAACTGGAGTATTACGGGTCCCTCTAGGTTGTACTGGGTTCTGTAATGGATTTCAATTATTCACGAAACAAAATATTAAAATTAACGTAACTCACATTAACCTGGATTATGATATTATAAATAGTAACTTTAGTATACCAAAGTATTCAGACCATATATTGCCCGAAGTAAACATTAAACATTTCAATATTAAACGCGTATTAGATAATGATCAAGGTTTTGCTACGCTTAATAAAGAATTAAATAAATTTATTACGAAACCCAGAGAAATAGAAGTAAATCATTTTCATGTACCGATTATTGTATATTGTATGTTATTCATAATTATCTTTTACTTAGGTTATAAGATTTATTTGTGCCGCAACCGCTGCTTTTGCCCTTCAACTGAAACTAGCGTCATTTTCCACCCAGCTTCTCATCCCGAGATGGAGCTTAGTTCTCCTACCACTCTGGACACTCCTAGAATTAGAATTCAGACATAAACTTCACTCTGGGGTGTAAGTTTAGTCTTAAGCGGGGGGCTGTTACAGTTTCCTGATGTTCCCTAAAATGCTAACTCTTCCTACATATCCATCAGCACTTTCGCCTTCCTATCTAGATAGCTTAGCCCTCTCCTCAGTCCGGTTTCAATCTTCGTCGAGCACGGTTGCCTCTACTATTTGTATTCACTACCTCTAAGTTTTATTTCAATACAAGTTTGTGTGAAATTAAATAAGTTTATTTTTTAAAAACATCCTTAAGGATACCCGTATAACAGTGTGTCGCCCGCCGTATGTCGTGTAAGGCCGAGTGTTCGTAGACCGTCATATTGCCCGCACATTTTCAACTTTGCAGCTTCGTCTCCAAGGGTCTCTTTGGCTAAACGGTTTAGTACTATTTTACTGTTGCTGTTCCAGTTACGTAGTTCATAATTGTTGTGTTTGTGTATATACCTATTTTCTATCAATGGCATAGTAGTTGCAAAGCGTTGCGCGTTCTTATTTTTTACAAATTGCGCAATAAAGGGTGAACAGTTAGCGCCGAAAATTAATGACGTCATGACATAATGACATGATTGTATGGGTTCTTCTAGCATCTTAATGTTGTAAGGTTTGGTTGGATCTTCGGTGATGAGCCATTTGTCACTGAATTTATTAGATAGCGTTAATTCTAATAGTACAATTTCGCACAAAAGTTCACTATACTGTTTGAACCCCCACAGGCCGACGCGGACCGCTAACGATGCACACATCATGGACACAGTGGACCCTTCATCTTCCGAGTTGCCGAATAATAATTGCAGCGTTGACGTTATGTCCTTTGGTGACGTAGTGCTCATCAAGAGGTCAGATACAGCTTCCTTTGCGGGACCGCGAACACATTTTCGTAGACGCCACAGGTTTTTCTTCTCACTATAGTTGCAGATACTGATTGACTCTTCGAACATGTGCTTGAATGACAGCCATTCCATCTGGTCACCAGAGAATATGGGAAGTTCTCTTGGTGTGCTGAGGCGACTGAGTAATTTCGGGTCGTGGCTAGTAGACGCATGGGTGGCGTCCAATTCCCTTAGTGCGTACGTCAACTCCTGCACTGGACCGTTAGTACCGTCGTTACACGACGGTGGAAGCACTGGGCCTTGTAAAGTACCATTCTCGTTAGCCCCTTGCTTCTCCAGTTCATGTTGACTACGCTCGAGCCACTCCTCGATGTTTTTGCTGTCATCTTGGCTGTCACATTGCGATGCGTGTGGACTGTATTTTTCTTCTACGGCTGCTAGATCTGCTGCTAGCTGTATGTCTAGTAATTCCATTTGTATACGAGCCTTTTGTTTCGCTGTTTCTAATTCTAGTCTTCTTTTCTGTGCTGTCACTGAAGATGCCGACGACTTTGTTTTGTGCGAAGAAGGTTGTTTTAGACTTTCACTTTACTTGACACTTTTCTTGGCACTCGTCGTAGCCACTTGCTCTGGCTGTATAACTGCTCTTGGCGCTTTGTACTACGTGTGTTAACCATGGTTTGCTTTTTTGGTGGTGTGCTAAACATTCCTGATCCGGCTCGAAGAACCAGAATGAAGGCGACGCCAGGGGGGTTTCACCGGTGTGCAGTCGGTGAAGAATTATATAATGACTCGTTGGCGCCAAAAAAGTATTGATGTGTTGAAAGAAACTGATTTATTTATATATATATTAACTATTGGTATAAGAGAACAACACAGGACAATTAATAGGATTAATTAATAACTATATAGAGAATTACAATATAAAACAGAATACAATATAGCTTAAGGCTCGTATCTAGACCTATTCGTGCCGTAGTATTTGAGAGAGTAACAAAAAGGGCGCGCAAATCTCGGTGCTGAGCGCGCGGAAACCTCTCCCCGCGCGTCCAAATACCCCGCGCGCCAGTCACCCCCGCGCGCACCTGCATAGCAACAATAGAATGCCTACTATTTACAATTTTGAATACCTAGGTATTTTTATTCTGCATAATTCACGTCGCTTACACAGGGACTGAATGAGTTAACCGATTTGGTATAACATTGGTCTCACAACTTTTTATGGTAGAAGAACTCAGTTGCGAGACTTGGCTTTTTTACAAGTTTTGTTTTTGATGGTATTAATATTGACAGTGTCACCTACAATTCAGAAATAATTGATGTTTACCGGCATTTAACTTTCACTATGCCTCTTACATAAAACTTGAACGTATAACTACTCGTATTGTCTAAATACTTAAATTTTTGATTTAAATATATTTAAATTGTTAAAACAAATGTATTATCGATCTATAATTCATTGAAGTAGTCACATAAAAATTCAATACACAGTGAAGACACACCTCAAGTAGAATTATATTGCATGTGTTGTCCTTCGTAAAAGACTATAAAATTGTTCTCTGTAGTGCCTTTTTATCAAAAAACCATTCCGCGTCGGAGACCCGTAGCGCACGGACGTGCGCCTCGCTGCTCTCCACTGCCGCGCTCTCCCCGCACCCGCCCCCTGCGGTCGTGCGATCTCGCTCCGTCTCGCTCGCTCTCGCAGCGTACCTCGCATCGCGTCGCGCCGCCATTTTGTTGACGTCTGTGGCCGTTCAGTGGCCCGCTCCGGGTGGCCGTGTATACGGTTGTCTGTGGCAGTTTCGCTGTTTGGACGCAGGTGTTGCCGGATCCCAACTGCACGAGTTGACTTTTTCAAGACGTCGAGTGCAGATTTCTGCCGTTGGTAGATAAAAAGTCAAACCATTTTGGCCCCCTCAGGGCAGAAAACCATATTGTTTGGTCCCCGGCGGAAACCTCACGGTGTTAACGAAGCCGGGTGAGGCAAGGCCCCGATTTGCCTGCCGAGCCCCTTCAGGGCAGAGCTAACAATCGGAAGGGGTTAGAGCATCTGGCCTTGGGGGATCTCCTAGTCGGACCTAATCTACGGCTTTTCATCATTTTTCTGCGAAGGCCTAACGGCCCGAGCAGCTAGGAACCTATCGCACATTAAGATTGGCGAAGGATTACAAGCTTAGGGCACACTAGTTAAGCACATATCCTCCCGACCTGCACCCGGTTGGGAGGGACACGCACCACACACAACCCAGGGTTCACCTCACCCAGGGCGCTAGGTCTAACACTTTTCCCGCGAACGTTTTTTCCACCAGCCCACGATGGCGGAAAAAACTATTACAATCGACGCCCTTCTGGCAATCCCAGAGATTCAAGCTTATATTGCCCAACATTTTGGAGCAATAACAATCTTACCACCCCAGCCTCAACGCGCTCCTACTACCGCCCTGCCGCTTGAGCCGGAATTACCGACCATCAGCACGGCGATGGAAACGGAATCACCCCCGTCCTCCTCAGCCTCATCGTCCTCCTCCTCCGAGTCGGAAGATTCGCCCAATGAGGGCTCATTTACTGTAGTCCGCTCCCGCAAGCGGAGCAAAAAGGTAAAGGTCAACAAAGAGGCTCCCTCTAAGGCCCCAAAAATTAAGCCGACTGACTCGGCAAAAACACCCGCTGCAGCCCCGTCTGCAACGACTGCCATGGCCGCCTCGGTCCCCCCAGTCGTCTCGCAGGCCACCCCTACCTCTGTCCCATCTTCCACGGACAGCAACACCGTCGCTCCGCAGACGGTCAAAAAACCACTGGCTCCGCCGCCCCTATATATCAGGGACAAGGAGAAGTGGCTAACCATCTCCGCTTGGCTAAACACCAATCGCATAAATTACAAATCGGCTAAATCCACGCCCCAAGGCATACGAGTGGACCTTCACTCGTCAGCCGACCACTGCACCGTGTCAAGCATGCTAGGGAATCAACAGATTCCCTACCATACATACACCCTCCCCGAAGCCAAACTTCTGCGTGCATTTATACGCAATGTCCCGAGAGAAATCGACACTAAAGAGATCTTAGATTCTCTCAAAACCCAGGATCTGCCGGTTGTAGAAGTACACCGGATGATCCGGGGAAAGGGTCGTTACCCCCTTAACATGATACTCGTCTGCCTTACGAATAACGCAGAGGGTAAAGGTATCTACAAAATTAAGACCATCTGTGGCCTCTCTGGGGTCTCGGTAGAGCCCCCACACAAAAATAGTAATCTGGCACAGTGTCACAAGTGCCAAATGTATGGACACTCGTCCAAGAACTGTTTCGCCCGTCCTAGGTGCGTCAAGTGCCTAGGTGACCATCACACCACCCAGTGTGAAAGGCCAAAGGACATCTCCCTCTGCAAAGAGCCACCTGCGTGAGTTCTCTGTGGAGAATACGGACACCCGGCCAACTACCGCGGCTGCCCAAGAGCGCCGAGGAGGCTAGTCCGCCAACCCAACACAAACGGCAAGGCCTTGTACTATAACAAGACCTTCGTCCCAGCCCCCTTACCAACCCACAATGCGTGGGCTCGCCCCCTGCTAACCAGCAAGGAGGCTTTCCCAACCTTGCCCAACAGGCAGCCCGCTGCCCCACCCGCACCATCTCAGCCCAAACCACCAATAATCGGGCCAAACCAGCCCACCGGTGGTAATCCCAAGCCCCCTCAGGGCGCCCCCATTCCCATCGTCGTCGCTAAAAGCGCGCCCCCAAAAGCCCCCCAAGGACTAGATCCAGATCTAGCCCTGGTGGCCAACTTCGCGGCTCAAATCAATTTCGCGGAAATCCGCGAAATTGCAGCCGATCTTAGAAAGAACGAGGGAAACAACCTCGCCCTCCTTAATATAGCGATCAAATTCGCCCCCACGTTAGAGCGTCTAGGCTCACTCAAATTCAACTAAAATGGATAGGTACACTCCCGGCAGAGTTAAACCCAGACACCTCAAAGTAGGGACATTCAACGCAAATAGCCTTACCCAACAGAGGGATGAAGTAGGCACATTCCTTCGGGAACACCAGCTCGACATCTTGTTAGTACAAGAAACGTTCTTAAAACCATTCAACAGGGACCCTAGAATCGCGAACTATAATATAGTTCGCAATGATAGGACAACCTCACCAATGGGTGGAACGCTCATTTACTACAAAAGGTCGCTGCATTGCACACCTGTGGATCCGCCCCCTCTGATGTACATTGAAGCTTCAATTTGCAGACTAGCCCTCTCAGGCCATCAGCCTATCACCCTTGTATCCGCATATCTCTCTCCCAATAGAGAGCATTCGAAACAAATGGTTGAAAAAGATCTAAAAGCCTTGCTAGAATTGGGAGGCGCCGTCATCATTGGCGGTGACCTTAACGCCAAGAACACCTCTTGGAGCTGTCAAAGTTCCAATACGAGGGGCAAGACTTTAGAGCTATTCGCTGACAGACTGGGATTTGATGTCATAGCGCCCATAGAGCCGACACACTTCCCCTTTAACGTTTCGCACAGGCCGGACATACTCGATATCTTTCTTCTCAAAAACATAAACCTTCGTTTATGTTCAATAGAAGTTCAACACGAGTTAGACTCAGATCACCGCCCGGTGACTCTGGAATTAGCCTCCCGCACACCCGGCCCCTCAGGCCACAACAACGAAAGGACCAAGATAGCGACTGACTGGGCACGGCTAGAGAAAAATCTCAAGTCAACCTCGTCGGTCCACCTTGATCAAATTCCCAATGACATTACGTCTAAGGAACATACCTCTCAGGCGATCGAGTCGCTTACAAGTCACGTGCAGTCGATAATGGACGACTGCTCGCGGCCGGTACCAGATACGAGTGATCGTAAATGGCGCCTGCCAGACGACGTCCGTGACTTGTTAAGACGTAAAAACGCCGCGACACGCGCTTATGACCGCTACCCCACGGAGGACAACCGTACCCGCCTACGGTCACTCCAGAGGGAGGTTAAACAAGCTATTAATGAATTGAGACAGAGCAAATGGGACGCCATGCTCGAGGAGCTAGAGCCCTCTCACCCAGCCTTTTGGCAGCTTTCCCGCTCACTCAAAAAAGACATCGTGTCCACTCTCCCTCCTCTCACCAGACCCAACCAGCCACCGGCGTTTATGGACGATGAAAAGTCAGAATGCCTGGCCGACTGCTTGGAGCTTCAGTGTACGCCGAGTACACTACACCCCGACGCCGCGAATCACCGCTTCATCGCCGACGAAGTGGAACGTCGTACCACTCTCTCGCGCTCGTTACGAAACGACAACCCCGATCAGCCTATCCCAGTAGTAACCACCGATGAGGTCGAATCGTTAGTCAGGGGTCTTAAAACCAGAAAAGCCCCAGGTTCGGACGGAATCTCAAATAAAGTCATTAAATTATTCCCCGCCCACTTAATAGTCCTGTTGTGCTGCATCTTCAATGCAGCACTAAATAATAACATCTTTCCCGCGCAATGGAAAGAGGCCGTGGTAATAGGAATCCACAAACCCGGCAAGCGCCGTACCGAACCCAGTAGTTACCGCCCGATTAGTCTACTAAAAGGTCTAGGTAAGATCTACGAACGAATAGTTCTCAGTAGACTACGCACATTCGCCGAGGCTAACAACCTCGTTCCCGTTCCCGCTTGGTAGAATACACAAGTAGTCAGTTCATCATGAACAGATATACGGGTGTATTATTCCTAGACGTAGCGAAAGCATTCGACAAGGTTTGGCATGAAGGCCTAATCTACAAACTCTATCTCCTCAAGATCCCTCACTACTTAATTCTCATTATACATGACTACTTAAGTCATCGCAGCTTTCGCTACAGGGTGGAAGGGACGTTGTCGACCTCCCACCCTATCAAGGCCGGCGTCCCTCAGGGGTCAGTCCTCTCCCCATTTCTCTTCACGCTATACACTAGCGATATGCCCAAATTCAACCGGGTACATAAAGCGCTTTACGCTGATGACACCGCACTCTTTTGTGCTGGTAGATCTCCGACAACAGTAGCCAAGACTCTCCAAACAGCGGTTACCGCCCTAGCCAACTGGTTTAGGAAATGGAGATTAGAAATCAACCCCGAGAAGAGTCAGGCGGTCATGTTCACTAGACGAACTGCCCGTTCCTACTCTATCGATAGCATTCCTCCCCTTAAAATTTTCAACAAGCCGGTCACTTGGGCCAGGCAGGCCAAATACCTGGGTGTGACCCTTGACGATCGACTCAGCTTCGCCCCTCACATAAAGCAAGTCCGCGCACGGGCAGCCTTTGTGATGGGCCGTCTCCACTGTCTACTCAACTCTAGGTCGCGTATGCCCCTGAGTAGCAAAATCCGACTATACACCACCTGCATACGGCCTATCATGACCTATGCCAGCGTGGTGTTCGCGCATGTTAAGCCACACAGGATCCACAGGCTACAGACACTACAAAATCGTTTCATGCGCCGAGCTTCGGGAGCACCGTGGTTCATACGAAACGTCGATCTCCACATCGACCTCGAACTGCCGACCATCAAGCAGTTTATGAAACGGTGCTCTCAGAGCTACTTTGACTCTGCCATGACACACCCCAACCAACTAGTGGTTGGGGCGGCTTCCTATAGACCCTCCAAAATCTCCTCCATCCGACGTCCTCGTCACGTCCTCGACGAAGAGGACGACAATATCACACTCGCTCAACAAAGAGCCTACACGGCCCGCGAGGCCTTAACAAATAAATATCCGCGGTTCCGCCCTCGCCGTCGAGGTGCGAAACCGCGCCGCGCAAAAGTCACTACTAAAAACGTGGGCACGCCCACTTTGCCTCCAGCGACGCCCCAAGCCGAGGTCCGTTCCCCACAGGGGGAGCCCTTGGGCGATGTCGCTTAGCATACTCTTCTCCGGGTTGAGAGCCCTCAGCGCTCGCCCATAGTCCGCGTCAAGCTGTCAAGGCCATCTGAGGCCAACAGCTGTACACACACAAAAAAAAAAAAAAAAAAAGCCTTTTTATCATTTGAAGCAGCAATAGCTCCTTGATAACAACAATCAATATGTACAAACTTGTAAGTAAAATGATAATAAAATATTAAGTAAAATTGAATATTTTGAATAATCCCCGAAATAAACTAATATTATCAAAAAAAAGTATCATATTCTCTTCAATAGAAATTATTAATTTGATGGTGATTTAACGACTGTACTGGCACACTGGGATTAGACAACTGGCAATTTAAATTTTATGAAAAAAGAATATAAAAAGGAATTAGACAATTGGCAATGACATTTTTTAGTAAAAGGTGGCATAAAAAGGATTAGACCATTTGCAATTTCAATTTTTAGTAAAAATAGGAACAGGGTGTTAGAAACTGGTAATTTCAATTTTTAGTAAAAGAAAAAAGAATATAAAAAAGGGATTAGACAATTGGCAATTTCAATCATATAAAAAAAATAATATAATAAAGGGATTAGACAGTTGGCAATTTCAATCATATTAAAAAAGAATATAATAAAGTGATTAGACAGTTGGAATTTCGATCATATTAAAAAAAGAATATAATAAAGGGATTAGACAGTTGGCAATTTCAATCATATTAAAAAAAGAATATAATAAAGGGATTAGACAGTTGGCAATTTCAATCATATTTAAAAAAGAATATAATAAAGGGATTAGACAGTTGGAATTTCAATCATATTAAAAAAAGAATATAATAAAGGGATTAGACAGTTGGCAATTTCAATCATATTAAAAAAAGAATATAATAAAGGGATTAGACAGTTGGCAATTCCAATCATATTAAACAAAGAATATAATAAAGGGATTAGACAGTTGGCAATTTCAATCATATTTAAAAAAGAATATAATAAAGAGATTAGACAGTTGGCAATTTCAATCATATTTAAAATAGAATATAATAAAGGGGTTAGCCAGTTGGCAATATAAATTTTTAGTAAAAAAATATATTTTTAGTAAAATAAGATAATTAGAAATATAATAATTGGTGAGCCGTTGCCTTTTTCCTATAATCCCATACCGTATGGATACAATCTTAAGTAAAGATACATTATATGTTATTGATTAAAGTTCGTATTTTAATATTCAATTTTTTTCTAGTTCTTACTCGCTTGTATGTTGGCGCTGGCGGCTGCTGAGCCCAAACCCAAGCCTGGTTTGCTGTACAGCGCATACACAGCCCCGATAGCTGCAGCATACACCGCTCCCGTGGCGGCCGCATACACCGCGCCGCTCGCCTACTCCGCATACACCGCTCCCGTCGCTGCATACTCCGCTTACACTTACGCCTCACCATACTCGACCTATCTGTTGCGTTAAGCCTCAATACAATAAATAATAAATAACTAAAATAATATAATGCTATTATTTGTGTAACGCCTCATCGAAAGAGTAACCCGTCGGAAAGGCCACCCATGACAACGACCGAGTACCGGTAGCCCGGTCGCATGGCGCTAGAAACTCTCTAGCGTATATGACTATTTACTATATTGCACGCTGTCCCTTTCATTGCTCGAAACGGATCAGGTGGAATATAACCATATCATAGCCTGTCAAAAGGTTAGCTTAGAGCCATCAGGAAGTTTATCTAAGTCTGAAAATATTCACTATGTATAAGTTGGGTTTAATTTTATCCTCCATGATCCCTAGGGATGTGACTTGGAGGAAAAATAATCGATTAATAAAATAATCGATTTTTTATTTAAAAAGAAATCGATTCTAAAATAATTGATTAATGAAAAATAAATAATTGATTATAAAA
This sequence comes from Lymantria dispar, assembly GCA_032191425.1. NCBI lineage: Eukaryota > Metazoa > Arthropoda > Insecta > Lepidoptera > Erebidae > Lymantria > Lymantria dispar. Next base: position 25,110,147 of record CM063457.1, read on the forward strand.
TAATCGATTTTTTTCTCCTAAGAGGATTATGATGACCTTTTTTTAGGAAATGTGAGCTTGTTTTTCTAATATAGTATGAAACACTGCACGCAGTATCGTGATTTTTTAGATCTAGCAGTGAAATAATCTATTATAATCGATTTTTTAATATTTTGATAATCGAATATAAAAAACGATTATTACAAAAAAATAATCGATTAATAATCGATTATTATAAAAATCGATTATTTTTTCACATCCCTATGATCCCCATTTCATAAACCAACACGCAAGAGGCCATACGAAAGGACAATACCCGCGCCGACCTGGTTCGCCAATCACGCGTGGGTCGGCGAGAGTCTAGCGTCCCTACTACGACTACGAATTAGCTGAAGTCGCAGGTAGACGAAATGAGGATTAGTCCACCACTTGTAAATATTTTGACCACGTAAGGGCGACCAGGCCTGGGCCCTTTCTTATAATTTTTTTTTTCTTGTGTTTAGGCAGGCGCAGACATGGACCGTCCGACGACTTTTTCAAAGTCACAGAGACCTCTTGAATGCAGGATCAAGTTTTGTGTCGATAAAGATAAGGACGCCTACACTCAGCAATAGTTGGTGGTAAAATATTGTAGATAGATCAATGGATTTAGTAAAAATTACGTTTGGCAGAATACAATTTCTCATGGAACTATTAATGTTTAACCGCCAGAACTCGAAGGAGTATGTTAGAATATTTAACGTTGCGAATGGATAACTTATACGGCGTTCAAAAGTCTTCAAAAATGTTTTGTTTATAAATAAAACCATATATACGGATTTTCTCGCATTTGTATTTGATTTTTAATTACCCGATGTTTCAAACACATTTCAGCGTTCATGGTCACGGGCGGACTGGCTTAAAAGTGTTCGACACGTCGGTCAATCAAAAATCAAATACAAATGCGATAAAATCTACAAAAAAAAAAGGTTTTATATATAACTAACTGACTCAACAGACTTTGTTCTATTCAAATAAAATAAAAGGACAGCAGCTCCACCTACCGAGTCCATTTGTAAATCTAAATCATTCTCAAATCCCCTTGGACACACACAAAAAATTTCATCAACATCCGCCCAGCCGTTTAGGAGGAAGTCAGTGACATACATACGTACACAGGAAATGTATTTATATATAAAGATTAGTTTTGTGAATGGGTAAATTAGAGATTTACTATTGTTTGAAAGTTTTATCTAAACTGTTATACTCGCGTAAACATCAGAAATCAACATTTTGTTTACGGAATGAACTTTTAGAGTTGCGAGATTCTTCACGCTAATTTAATTCACTGCTCAAGCAAGTAAATAGCAATTTACGTTCTATTATAATAAACAAATAACTTCTAAAAGTTATAGATAAGCACTGTGTTGGTGCTATTTTCATACTAATCTCTCCATCTACACCTCCATCTTTCAGTTCTTCAAAGGCCTCCACACAAAGTACAGTGCTATAATCGCGTCATTTGAAAGACTATTTAATGATTACAATCAATGGTACGAATGCTTTAGGAAAACCCTATTGTTCAGTTCTTTTTAAGACTAATATGAAAAGACAACCGATCGCAACAGTTTTTTTTTATTGCAAACGGTAGCAAAGCAAGAAAACAGTACATCTGATGGTAAATGTTGCTACCACTCATGGACTTTTGCTAGGCCACTGCCTACTGTGAAGAAAGTGATGGGAGTATGAATGTATGCGTTAAACTAAAGGCATCACCAAAACCTCACATAAAAAACCCTCAGAAAGCCCGACTCTCTCGCTCACCAGACGAAACACAATAAATTGATACTACTCAGACGTTGTTTTTCTGCGAGAGTTTGATATACCCCAGACGGATCGGCCCATGGCTGTAGACAGACAACTGTCAACAGTGTGATCCTAACACTATTAAAAACAGTTTAACACCATATCGCAGAAGGAGGCGGCGGATCGCCTGCGCGAGGAGCGCAGCCTCGATGAGGAGATCCGCCGCCGGCGACTGGGGCGGCGTAGGCGCGACTACCGGGTGACTTGACCGGGGATTAGTCCGTCACCCGCTAAGAGGCCGACCGCGTGAGGAAAGACCGACGTCCTCCCCGAGGGGGGGACGTCGGTCGATGGGAGGGTACCCCAAGTAGGGGGTATTCCGTCGGGCCGACCACTGATGACAAGTAACCCTGCTCCAGTGGTCGGCCCAACGACGAAGGCGACGTGGTGTTCGGGTGGGTTGCGGGAGTTGCATGCTTAAGCCCCTCTGTCGCCCCGGACGGAATGGTGCGGAGGCGCGCCGACCGCAGCCCATCCCAAAAAAAAAACACCATATTTTAATCTTAGTACATCACTATACAATTAAACTACTAAATATACCAAAATTCAGTTAAAACGAAAAGTTCGTGTACGCTTTCAGCGGTCATTTCTACCATGATGTACGTGAATCAGAAATCACAGAATTCTGCTGTGTTGTTTCGAAATGCTCTAATATGGCATTTTTAAATGAGATTTAAGAACCATGCTACTTACTCATTGCCAACATAGTTAATAAAAATATATATTTATATATTTGCCGTGTAATAACGGAGTAAGATTACAATTCACCATACCCTCTCTTGCCCGTGGGTGTCGTAAAAGACGACTAAGGGATATAATATCCGACCTGACGCTGCCGACCATCGCTAGGGAGATTCTCGGCAGCATCAAGAATGTGCGAATCCGCCTTCTGTGAGGCCGTCATCTCACGGAAGGAGGTGGCGGATCGTGCGTGAGAGGAGCTCCTCTTTGGTGATACGTTCCGCCGCCGGCGACTGGGGTGGCGCAGGCGCGAGTACCTGCGCCTGATGCCGCCCTAGACGAGGCCGCAGGTGACCGAACAGGGGACTTTAGTACGGCGCCTGCAGAGAGGCTGACTGCGCGACGGTGACGGACGACCCGGGATGTGAGAGGTGAGAGTACCCGAAATGGTATTCCGTCGGGCGGACCACTGAGGACAAGGAACTCGGCACTGGTGGTCGGCCCAACGACGAAGGTGACGTGAGTACGGGTGGGTTATGGGCCCGCGTGCCGTCCTTTCGTCGCTCTGGACGGAATGAACCGCGTGTACGCTTACCCCACCCATAAAAAAGCGATATAATATGAATATAATATCTATGCAAGAGAAGGAAAACTCGTCACAAAGCCCTTTACCTACACATCTGTTCTGCGTGGTATAGTAGGTCAATTTCCCTCCCATAGTGGAAAAGACCCGACCCCTACAGTGGAACGTGTATGGGCTGAAATGATGATGATGATTTATATATAAACGATTTACAATACCGCTAATATAATTAATTCAATTCAAATAATAGTTTTGTTTAACTTTTTCAGCCGATACAGTCACATTCCTGTTTCTGTTACGACACGAGTTATATAAAATATTAAAACAAGTCTATAAGAATAACTTTTAGGTGACTTGTTCGGAAACGTGATTCTTTTGACTTATTCTTTTAAATCGTAACAATGTTTCAAACCTCGTGTTTTATTTTCTTTTATTACTCAAATACGTCATTAAATTATCACGGCATCATGTTTTGTACATACTTAGTCGGTTTCTGTCCTCGGCTCCGCCTATATTAAGAGTAACTTCGAAGTTGAACTATTTTCCTAAAGGGACCCATACCCGGGATAAAAAGTACCCTATGTGTTAGTCCAAGTAATGGTCTGTCCATTTGCCAATTTTCATTCATTGAGTAAAAAACATCCAAACATCTTTATAAACTTTCACATTAACAATGTTAGTAATTTTCTAACGTGTTCACTTAATACATGAACAAAACCAAATCAGTTGTAATCCACAGCGAATATTGTTTATATTTTTAAATTCACCAGCGTGATTATTGTCTGTTCAGTAATAGGTAGTGTGTGGTGACGGATCAAGATTATATGTTCATCATCATCATCGAAGCCCACATACATCCCAATGTTGAGCTCAGGCCTCCTCCACAATGGGAGGGAATTTGACCTACTATACCATGCTGGTCAAACATGTTGGTATAGAATAGTTAATTATGTTGTTTAAGTATTTTATAGGTAATTCGGTGTAAACAAATGTTCCCTAGGGTCTGAAAACAAAAGATTATAACTACTGTGTGTTACCACTAATGGCATTTGTACATACAACATTAAAATATGGTATCTAAATGTTGGCCTCATAAAAATGTTCAAATTCGCTTAACGTGCTGTGGGGAGGGCTATGGTCAGTTTTTTTCTACGTGATAAAAGCGTTGTATAAGCGCTGAAATGAAATGAAAATCCGTCGAAGAACAAGCGTAACCGTCATGGCCCGCAGAAATAACATGTTGAAATGCCAACGGGCAGGCTACATCGCTCGTCGAACCGACAACCGTTGGGTAACAAAGTTTCTTGAGTGTCATTCTTGTGGCTAGGCGTATGTCCAACAGTGCACGTCTATAGGTTGATGGATGCAAGTGTAAACAAACAAGATCACACAATGATTTATCTAAACTAGTGGTCACCGTATGGTCGAAATTCAGCCATAATTCATTTTAATTAATTTTTCTACTACACAATTTTCTTATAATTTTATTTAAACTGTATTTCATTAATAAATTTTTTTTTTTTTATTTTTTTTTATGGCAAAGAGCTACAATAATATGAGCTATTGGTGCCAGTGTCGAGTATATTGATTATTATTCACGTCTTTAGTCTTAGTCTTTCAATCAGTCGTTAGCATGACTTGGTGCTGATACAAGTCATGCGTCTCAGGAAATTTGGGCAGAATGTCAAAATGCACGTAATTCACTATTATATCATTTTCACTACATTTCAGAATTTTATCTGCATTATATTACATAAAATATCAGCAAAATTATTGAATATAACACTTTAAAACACTAAAATAATGAAAAGAATATAAAAGCGCTACATGACATTTTGACATTCGCGTCAAAAGTCCCCTTAATGACTTAATAAATAATATATAAGTACAAATGTTTATTAGACATTGTCAAGGGCAAGGACATATTCAACACCACCACGGTGTGCGGCCTCTCCGGCATCGTGGTAGAACCCCCGCGCCGGAAGGGCATGCTTTCGCAATGCCACCGGTGCCAGCTCTACGGCCACTCGGCACGCAACTGCTACGCGAGGCCCAGGTGCGTAAAGTGCCTGGAGGACCACGCTACGGCGGATTGTGCCAGGCCCAAGGCCAACGACCCCACCAAGAGTACCACACCACCATCGTGTGTACTCTGCGGGCAAGTGGGACACCCCGCTAACTACCGTGGCTGCCCACGCGCACCACGGCCGGTTGTGAGGAGACCACCACCACCCCCACCACAAAGGTACCTTCAGGCACCTAAACCCACAAGGAACCCGTGGGTCAACTCACAAAGCAGGGCGAAATACCCCCCCTGCCCAGCAAATTAGCCACCCCGTCGGCACCCGCGAACGCGATACCGTCGGCAAAGGCCACTAATAATAATAATATATATAAACCGCCAACCGTTGGGCAAAAACAGCCACCCGCGGGCCTTCCTAAGCCTCCTCAAGGCAAACCTAGTAACACACACGCGCCAGCCGCTAGCGGTCTAGACCCGGATCTAGACCTAGTGGCCAGATTCGCGTCAATAATAAATATTAGAGAAATACGCGTAATCGCAGCGGAACTGCGAAAAAACGAAGGCAATAGCCTCGCGTTACTTAACGTCGCCATGAGGTTCTCACCCGTACTAGAGAGCCTCGGTTCCTTCAGAGCCTAATTATGGATACGTACACACCAGGCAGAGTCAAAACAAGATCACTCCGCGTAGGGTTTTTCAACGCGAACGGTCTCGCTCGCCAGAGAGACGAAATAGGTACATTTCTACAAGACCAGCAGCTTGACCTTTTACTAGTCCAAGAGACTTTTCTTAAACCCTACTCAAGAGACCCTAAAATTGCAAACTACAATTTAGTGCGCAACGATAGGGTCGGTTCTCCCCTAGGTGGGACTCTCATATATTACAAAAGGTCACTGCACTGCACACCCCTAGATCCCCCCGCCATGACGTACATTGAAGCCTCGGTCTGTCGGCTGGCCCTCACCGGTCACCAGCCACTGATCATAGCATCAGTATACCTTTCCCCTCCTAATGGGGACACACCAAAAGAGTTGCTTGAGAGTGATCTCCAAGCCCTCTTAAAACTCGGCGACGCCGTCATTATCGCAGGCGATCTAAACGCCAAAAGTAAGTCGTGGAATAGCCACACCAACAACCGCAGGGGACTGGCCCTCGAGACTTACGCAGATCGGCTCGGGTTCGACATCATAGCCCCAATGGAGCCGACTCACTTCCCTCACACAGTCGGGCACAGGCCCGACGTATTAGATATAGCCCTATTAAAGAACATAAACCTCCGTTTATGTCTAATAGAGGTAATTCACGAGCTTAACTCGGATCACCGCCCGGTGGTCATTGACTTCGCCCCCCGATACGGCCCCTCAGGCCTTACCCCCCCCACTGAGAAAGTGTGCACAGACTGGGAGCGACTGAAGGCTAAACTCCAGTCTCCCTCCTCGTCGGCTCATCTTGACAGTATATGTAATACATTGAACAATAAAGAGGACATCGAATCCGCGATCGACGCCCTCACCGGCCACGTACAATCGTTAGTTAACGATTGTTCACGGAGAGTGCCCGACACGAGCAATCGTAGAAGGTGCTTACCCGCTGACGTCCGCGACCTACTGAGGCGTAAGAACGCAGCCATAAGAACCTACGACCGCTTCCCCTGCGAAGATAACCGCTATCATATGCGGTCACTGCAGAGGGCGGTTAAAACGGCTATAAATGAGTTTAGACAAAACGAATGGGACGCCACCCTAAGCGAACTGGAGCCTTCGCACCAGGCTTACTGGCGGCTAGCCCGTTCTTTCAAAAAGGATACGGTGTCCACCATGCCACCCTTAAACCGCCCCAATCAACCGCCGGCGTTCGATGACGATGAAAAGTCTGAATGTCTGGCGGCCGACCTTGAGCAGCAATGTACGTCGAGTACACAACACACAGACGCGCGACACACCGACACCGTTAACAGCGAAGTGGAACGATGTACATCGCGTACGCGTACCGCAGACGCTAAGCCACAAGAGCCTATACCAACAGCGACAGTGGAGGAGGTTCAGTCGATAGTTAGAGGTCTCCACCCTAGGAAATCCCCCGGTTCGGACGGTATTTCTAATAGAGTTATTAAACTCTTCTCTCATTCACTATTATTAATATTAACAACAATTATTAACGCCGCATTAGTCAATTACATATTTCCTAAACAATGGAAAAAAGCCGTGGTAATAGGTATACCTAAACCCGGCAAGCGACGTACCGAACCGTCATCATATCGCCCGATTAGTTTACTTAACAGTTTAGGTAAAATATATGAGCGCGTACTACTTAGTAGGCTAAGAAAGTACGCTGAGGAAAACAACCTCATCCCGCCGATTCAGTTCGGCTTTCGCACGCAACACTCTTGCGTTCAGCAAGTACATCGAATAGTCGAGTATACAAGTTATAAACTGCAACGCGGTTTATATACGGGTATGCTTCTATTTGATGTAGAAAAAGCGTTTGACAAAGTCTGGCATAACGGCCTTATTTTCAAGTTAATAAAGCTCAAAATCCCCCACTATTTAGTTATGATAGTTAGAGACTTCCTACTCGAGCGTAGCTTTCGCTACAGAGTGGAAGGTACTTTATCAGCACCGCACAAACTAGAAGCCGGCGTCCCCCAGGGATCGGTGCTCTCTCCAATACTCTTCTCGCTGTTCACCAGCGACATACCCCAACATAGTAGAATACAAACAGCATTATTCGCTGACGACACTGCCATCTTCTATGCAGGTCAATCTCCCTCAACAGTGACAACCGTTCTCCAAACTGCGGCTACCGCCCTAGCCAAATGGACTAGGAAATGGAGAATCGGTATAAACCCCACCAAAAGCCAGGCGATCATATTTCATAAGGGGATAGATCGCCGCTACCCAATGGCTGAATATCCACAGATAAAGATGTTCGACCAACCCATCCCCTGGACAAGGGAGGTCAAATATCTGGGTGTGACCTTGGACAGACGACTGACCTTCGGTCCTCACATAGGGCGAGTCCGCGCGCGCGCAGCCCTAGTGCTAGGATGGTTACACAGCTTAGTACACGCAAAGTCTAAGCTATCTCTCCGTAATAAAGTTAGATTATACACCGCTTGTATACGTCCTATCATGACGTATGCAAGTGTAGTGTTTACACAAGCGAAGCCACGCAGGCTACATCGGCTACAGGCATTACAGAATAGGTTCATGCGCCGAGCGACGGGAGCACCGTGGTACATGCGCAATGTGGATCTTCACATAGATCTTGGCTTGCCGACCATCAGGCAATTCATGAAACAGTGCTCCCGCCGCTACTTCGACTCTGCCGCGACACACCCGAACCCATTAGTGGTAAGGGCGGCTTCTTACATCCCCTCTAAAATGTCCGCGATTAAACAACCGCGACTAATACTCGACGAACCCGACGACACTATTACTCTCGCCCAGACTGAGGCATACACAGCCCGCGCGGCCTTGACAAATAGTAGTAAATATCCACGTTACCGCCCCCGCCGACGGAGAAGGAAGACGTGTCGCGTTAAAATCATAAACGTGGGAGTGCCCCCTTTGCCAGCGACCGCCCGAGCCGAGGTCCGTACCCCACAGGGGGTGCCCTCGGGATGGGTCGCTTAACTTTAAGCGGGTTGAGAGCCCTCAGCGCTCACCCACCAGTCCGGGTAAAGTTGTCACAGCCATCTGAGGCTAACAACTAAGTCACAAAAAAAAAAAAAAAAAAAAAGACATTGTCATCGTTTTTTGACATTCAGTTCGACCAAAGATTTAAACCGTAAACAAAAGTGTTTAAGCAGTGTGTGTAATGCCTTTTTTAATGAATTTAATGTATTTCTAATCCATTATTATTAGAAATTTCAGTTTTATGTACTTCTCCTCATTATATACTTCAACTGTGCCGAATTTCATACTTGTTCATCTACGCAATTTTGGTAAAAGGAGTATAATAAATATATAAATTAATTATTTGTATAATTAATTTATGTTTCACGTATTAATTTATAGATACGGCTATTCAATTAATCTAAATACAATATCAATTTATTATATACTTACAGCAGCAGTGGGACGTATATGAGACGTGATAAATAATATACTTATAGTAGTCCAAATGCGAAGGTGACTAATAAAATCTGTGAAGTATCCTTTACTCATTATAAAGTAATGTGTTATTTCAGTTATGGTGAAGATACCTTGTGATAGTCATTATGTAATGACTACCACATGGAACCAATATTAGTTCAAAAGACGACCAAGAGATTTTTTTTGTATGTGTGGTCCACCAAAAAGTTCTCAGTGTCTGGGTGTTATTTGAGACCGTTATTGCATATTTGTGACATTTCGTGACACAAGGATTTATTTTCTATAAAGAACTTTGGGTCTCAAAGAACGTACCTATTTATTAATTTATCTATTTTTACCAAGTTCCTCGCGACGGATTGGCTTTTGTTCCTTAGTAGTAAAGTGATTTTTATTTAAAAGAAGAATGGAAATTCGTGGGTCAAAGAAAAGACCTTCGACAAACATTTTTGGGAAAATTTATATATATAAATAAATATATAATATTTTAATTATTAGTTGAATATGATCATGATCATCGTTATCATCGTTTCAGCTCATATGCGTCCTACTGCTGAGCTTTAGCCTACTTCATATTAGAAGGAAAAACTGAGCTACAAAGCTGAGCGAATATCGCTCTTCAATCAGGCGTCACGCGATTGGCGTGAACATATGCTGCTGTCAGTTGCTGTCAGCCATGCTGGTCAGTCGTTAATTCGAGTTCTCTTCCTCTTTCTCTTCCTTCCTTCCTTAGCGTAGATTTACCTATATACCTTCTCTTGCGTAGATTTACATATATGCATATTATATCTCCTAGTTGTTTTATTTTTTCAAAACTTTTAGACCTTAGACGTTCATATTTAGGATTCTATCTCGCAAAGAAATCTCGAGCATGGCCCGTTCTATAGCTCGTTGAGCCACTTTGAGCTTGATTATAAGGCCTACATTTAGGGATCACATTTCCGTCCCGTAAGTCATCACTGGTAATACACATTGGTCGTAGACCTGTGCTTTCACTGAGATAAGATGAATAAAAAATCCTCTTAAGTTACCCGAACGCTGCTCTACTAAGTTGAATTCGTCGGCTAACCTCTTTCGAGGGACCTCTTCTTAGATGACTTCAAATCTCAAATTTAAGAAAAGTGGTACATTTTTAGGCTGTGGGTTTCCAATATATAGTATTACTCTATGGCTGTGGGTCTATTTTGCATAATTATCCAGCGCGATAATCCTTAAAATGAGAGGTATATCATGAAAATTGATAAAGGTGTAAAAAAAATCTCGCACCCCAACAGAAAAAACAGGCTAGACAAATAATATACGAGATACACTTCAACATTATAGTTTATTGCTTTGCTTAATCCCATTATCAATATGTTTCATATTTCAACGAAGTAGATAAGCTGAGTATGGTGAGGCGTAAGTATAAGGGGAGTATGCAGCGACGGGAGCGGTGTATGCGGAGTAGGCGAGTGGCGCGGTGTATGCGGCCGCCACGGGAGCGGTGTATGCTGCCGCTACCGGGGCTGTGTATGCACTGTACACTAAACCAGGCTTGGGCTTGGGCTCAGCCGCTGCCAGCGCCAACACACAAGCGAGTAAGAACTGGAAAATAATTTAAAACACTTTAATTTTACATCTTACACCAATTTTCATCATTATCATTCGCCTGCTCTTATATCAATCTTTAGAATACGACGCCATGTATAGTAGAAAAAAAAACGTATAAGCGTGCTATCAGTGTACATGTTATATTTCTGTTCCCTACCAACATTAAGTTAAGTAGAAGGCAGCCCAGGTTGATAAATACTCTGCAACTGTTAGTTCTGTCTGAGTCTATACTTATTTATTAATTGTTTAATTGCAAAAACTTACGTATTTGAACATGTTGTTTAGTGTTGTCAGAGTACAGTTGTTCAACTGAATGATAGAAAGAATTTAGCATCGTCCAATTTTATAGTCAATTATGAAGGACGATATGCAACATAAGGAAAAACGAATGCGAAGCTTGCGATGGTGCTTGCACGGCGCATAATAATGTGTAGTAATTTATACATACTTCTACATGATGGCTGATAGTCTGATGGCTGCTCTAGTAGTTAACTCGTGATCGGGTGCTGCTTGTGGGATCAGCCATATTTTCTTCCTTTCTTTATGCTTTAATTTTTATTTATGTTTTTTTGTCTTGTATAAAATCTTGAAAATTTATACATATATACAATTTCGAAGGGCATCACACTAGAGCTAATACCATATATGTTGTACGAAGCATAATATTATGTATATTTAAAGGATTAAGAAAATAAATGACTGTCCGCTGAGTTTCTTGCCGGATCTTCTCAGTTTGTGGCCATGTTCCGATCCGGTGGTAGATTATTGTATTGTATTCAAACGTGTAATTTGACAATAGGTATGTAAGTGCCCTTAAGGGGCCTATGCAGAATAAATGATTTGATTTGATTTGATACATGTATAAATATATACATATAATGGATAACCCTAATGACAATAAAAATAATGTATTATTTCACACGATCGGATTATCATAGCAACATTTTAAAATGTCACTATTATTAGAAACTAGCTGACCCGGCGAACTTCGTACCGCCTTTTCTTCGTAATTATTTTGTTTTAGTATTTATCAGTTTAGTTTTAGTATTATACGTGCGGTGACGAAGTAGGAAAACAATTCACCGCACGTGTGTGTCGTAAAAGACAACTAAGTCATATAGTATGCATATTATAGTATTTATGCCAAAAAGGGAAAACTCGGAACAAAACCCAATTTTTTTTTTTTTTTTATGGGTGGGCTATGGTATGCGCACGCGTGGTCCAATCCATCCGGGGCGATGAAAGGGCGGCGCGCGGGCCCGTAACCCACCCGCACCCACGTCACCTCGTTGTTGGGCCGACCACCGGAGCAGATGTGACTTGTCGTCAGTGGTCGGCCCGACGGAACACCCTTTCGGGTAACGTCACCTCTCGACGTCCTGGGACGTCGGTCGCCGTCGCGCGGTCAGCCTCTCTGCGGGTGACGGACAATTCCCCGGTCCGATCACCCGCGGCCTCGGCTAGGGCGGCATTAGGCGCAGATACTCGCGCCTACGCCGCCCGAGTCGCCGGCGGCGGAACGTGTCGCCGAATAGGAGCTCTACTCGCACACGATCCGCCGCCTCCTTCCGTGAGATTACGGCCTCACAGAAGGCGGCGACCGCGTCCCAGTTCCTGACGCTGTCGAGCATCTCCCTGGCGATGGTCGGCAGCGTTAGGTCGGCACCGATAATCGCGACGAGTTCACGGCGCTCCCCCTCCCACGCAGCACACACCTCGAGCGTGTGCTGCGCCGTGTCCTCGTCGCAATTGCAGTGGTGGCAGGACGGTGTGCTCTCCCTCCTGACAATCTTGTGCAGGTACTTCGCGAAGCAACCGTGCCCCGTAAGCACCTGCACCAGTCGGAAGGAAAGCACCCCGTGCGTCCGCTCCAACCACTCCATCAGCACCGGCCGGAAGGCCTCGACGGTCCTGACACCGTACCGAGGACTCTCCAGCCGGACTGCCCAACGGGCAATTACTTCCCGGCGGGCGTCGACCCGCCAGGCGGTGACCTCTTTGATGGAGACCATACCGCCGCGGGCGCGCGTCTCCGATGCCCGCCGATAAATGTCGGCGAGCATCTCCGCCTCCAGGTCCCACGGGGGGGTTCCGGCCAGGAGGCACGCTGCCTCCGTCGCCACCGTGCGGTAACCACGTATGGCCCTGATCGCCATGACCCTCTGTGGTCGCCTCAAGAGGGTCCTCAGCCGGACGGTCAGGGACCCCGCCCACACCGGTGCGCCGTACAGGGCCATCGACCGGATCACCCCCACGTACAGCTGTCGGCACGTAGCGCTGGGTCCGCCCACGTTCGGCATCAGCCGCGAAAGGGCGGACGCCGCGCCGACAAGCCGGGGAACAAGTCGGTGGAGATGCTCCCGGAACCAAAAATGCCCGTCGAGCACCAGGCCCAAGTACTTCATGTGGGCCTGGATGCTGATGGTAACCGACTTCACGGTGATCGAAGCGCCGGCGGGTGGCCCGGCGGTACGGAGGCCATGGAACAAAAGGGCCTCCGTCTTTTCCAGGGCCACCCTCAACCCCAACGCTTCGATCCGCCTGACAATCTCCTCGGTGCCGAGAGTTGCCAGGCGTGCCGCCTCCTCTAGCGTCCCACCCCGGGCTGTGACGAGTGTATCGTCGACGTAGTAAATTACGCCCAGCCCGGGTGGGAGGCTTCCTCTCAACGCCCAGTCGTAGCCGATGTTCCACAGCGTCGGACCCAGAACCGACCTCTGTGGGACACCGCACGTCATGGGCGTTCGCACAACGTCCCCTACTCGGTTAACGTAGAGGACGCTGCGCCCCTCCAAGTAGTCCGCCACCAGCTGCCTGAGGTACACAGGCACCCCGTGATACCTCAGCCCCTCCCTGATGCAGCTGAATGGCAGACTGTTGAAGGCGTTGGCGATGTCCAGGGACACCGCCAACAGGACTCCTCCGCCGGTGACGGCCTCCCTCACCACGGCCTTCAGGCGCAGCAGGGCCGCGATTGTCGAACGCCCTCTCCGAAAACCAAACTGGGCGTCCGACAGATCGGGCCCGACCCTGACGAGGTGCCGCTCGATGCGGGCAGCCAACACCCTCTCCAGCAGCTTGCCCGCATCATCGAGCAGCACAATGGGCCTGTAGGCCGAAGCCGACTCGGGAGATCGTCCCGGCTTCGGCAGGAGAACCAGCCTCCCCTCTTTCCAGCACCCGGGGAACTGCCCGGACGCCAAACAAGCGTCGAACAGTCCCCTGAGGCGTGGTCCCAGGTGTTCGAGGACCAGGGCCAGCACACGGTTCGGAATACCGTCGGGCCCGGGGGCGGTGGATTTGGCTCGCATACGCGCCACCGCTGCCCCCATTTCCGGCTCCGTGATGGGCGGAGCACTTTCGTCGTCGGCCTCCCGGTCGCTGTCCGGCGAAGCCATAACCGGGGGCGTGTGCTCCACCCGCCGTGGAAAGAGGTCCTCGACAACTCTGGTGAGGAGGCTGGGCTGGAGAGTCTCGGTGAGGGGGGGGGCCCGCCCGCGGAGCTTGTTCAGCGCTGCGAGGTAGGGGCGACCCCAGGGGTCACGCTCGAGACTGTCCAACATCTCCCGCCGACTGACGTCCTTGGCGGTACGGACGGCCAGCCTGAAGGCAGATCGCGCACTGCGGTAAGCCTCGTACAGCTGGCCCTCCCGCTCAGCGTCACGGTGACGCGCTCGGCTGCGGGTGTAGGACCTCCGGGCACGTATGCACGCGGCCCGGAGATCCGCCAATTCTCGGGACCACCAGGGGACCGCACTCTTCGGGGGCAGACGCCGCACGCGGGGCATGGCCGCATCGCAGATCTGCGTTAACGCACAGCGGATGCGGCCAGCCTCGGCATCCACCCCGTCCGCCTGGGGCGGTGAGGACAGCCACGACTGAACGATGGCTGCCTCCGCTAACAGGTCCCGATCCAGTCGACCCACAGCCCACCGCGGAAATGCGGGAGCTCCGTCCGCCGTGTGACCCCTGCTGGGCTGCAGGAGGGTCCGGGAGACCTCTATCCGGATGTATCTGTGGTCGGATAGGGTCTCGACCTCCTCCTGGACGCACCAGCTCCTCACACGTGCTGCGACATTAGGGCTAGCGAACGACAAGTCCACTATCGACCCGCCCTGCTGCCGCACGCACGTTTGCACCGAGCCCCTGTTCAGCAAACAGAGGCCCAGTGCCGCCGACCACTCTTCGACCGCCCGCCCGCGCTCATTCGTCCTGGGGGACCCCCACGCCATGGACTTGGCGTTGTAGTCCCCCAGAACGAAGACCTGGCGCGGTGCCAGTCGCCGTATCGAGGCCCCCAAGATGGTGAGGAAGGCCCCGAAATCCGTCGTGCTCCTGTTAGGGGAGAAGTAAACACCAAATAGCGTAACCTCTCCCCATTCCGCCGCGACATACCCATCGCCCCTGTCCTTGAGCAACAAGGGTGGGGAATGCCACGACGTGGAGGCGACGATTGCCACAGAGCCGTCACTGCTGCCCAGCCAATTGGGCCGGTCAGGCACAACGTACGGCTCCGCGGCTACGGCTGCACCAATCAGCCACTCCGCTATGGCTTGCAGGAAAACGTCCTGTGCCTCGGCGGAGTGGTTGAGGTTGGCCTGCAGGAGGTGGTAGGATTCGGTCGCCATTAGTGGGCCGTATCCATCACCTCCTCCGCGCTGGCGGGCGATCGGGTCGCGCTAGGGGCGGGAGCAGCCGGGGTCGTTGGGCCACTCCGCCCCTTTGGGGCCGAAGCCGGGGGTCTGCATTCCTTGCCCCCCATGCGGTGTTTGGCGGGCTTATTGCCCGCCGCACACGCGGAGCAGTGGGGGGTGGTGGCACACGATGCCGCCTTGTGCCCAGGTTGACCGCAGCGGAAGCAAAGGCCGCTGCAGTCAAAACAGTTCGTGCATGTCGGCCGAGTGTGTCCGACCGCCATGCACTTGTAGCACCTCGCAGGTCGGGATTCCAGCACGGTCACCCGCGCCGAGCTCCAGCCCACGAGGAGCCTGCCTGAGTCGGCCAATATCTTGGCCGACTCCACCGGGCACCGCAGGCAGGCGGCACCGACACCGCCCGGACCAGGGCGGATGGCGCCAATTCGAACGGTGTCCGAGGCACATCCGGTTCTAGCCACGACAGCTTCCCGGACGTCCTCCACGGTCACGGAATCGTCCAGACCCGTAATGCGCATTTCGGCGCACTTTACGGGCCTGGCGATTCGGACGCCACCCTCCTCCTCGAACAGACCCCGCAACTTCGTGGCCAAACTGTCCGCCGCCTTGGCGCCCCCGGCCCCAGGGAACTCCAGGATCCGAGCCCCTGTCTGGGCCTTGCGGGTCCTAGCTTCGACGCCTCCGATGTCAGAGACGTCTAGCTCCCGCCGGGCGCGACTCAAGACGGCCTCATAGCTTAGGCCCCTCTCAGCCGCATCAGGCAGCACAGTAATGACAACTGCGGCTGATTTTGGCGGCCGGAGCCCCTTGCGCGACCTCTTGCCTCTCTTCTTTTTTCCGGCTCCCGCCTGGGGAGCAGCAGCTTCCGTGGCGTTTTTGGCTGCCGCCCTCCTTTTCTGGCCGCGAGCCTTCCTGCTCCGCTCAGCCACCTGCCAACCCTGTTCCAGCATGGCAGCAGCGCTGAGCGTAGCAGGCGCGGTCGCGGGCGCGTTAGCCGGTGCTTGCGGTATCGTTGTGGGCACCGGCGGTGGTACAGCGGGAGCCGGCGCCGCCCTCGCCTTTTTAGTGGCGGCGGGACCCTTAGGCCCAGCCACGGCCGCCGCAAAGCTGGCCACGCGGCCTCCCTGGCATGGCAGCGGGGTGGGACTCGACGCTACTGTCGGCCGCGCGGCCCTCGCCCTGTCCGCAGCGAGCGGCGGCCGGAGAGGTGCCTCAGGAGGGAGTCTCGCCTCCACGGCCTCGATGCGCGCCTCAACCATCCGACCAACTCTGGTGAAAATGGCGCGCATAGCCTCATCCGACACGCCGTCCACTACGGGAAGTGGCATGTCCGCAGCGGGGGCAGGGGCACGCCCCGTGCCGCGAGTCAGCGCAGCAGGGGCAGCGGCAGCGTCAGCCCTCGTCAGCGGCGTCCGAGGCACAGTCGACGGCGGTGGCCCAGTTATTGGAATCGGCGCGGTCGGCGACAGCCGCGCGAACTGGAGACGCAGGTCAGCCATTTCTTTGGCCAACCTGCGGTTCTCCCTCTTCACCGCCACCAGCTCCGTCTCCAGCTTCTTATTATGCTGCTGCAGGCCTGATACCTCGCCACTGAGGCGGGCATTTTCAGCCTGCAGGGCTGCCACTCCTGACATTGGGGGGTCACTATGCGTAGCGGGCTCAGCAGCCGCCGCACTGGTGGGAGGGATATCATCCAACACCCTCAACATCCTTGCAGCCGCCGCCTCATTTGCCTGCTTACGAGCCTCGGCCTCCCGCACCTTGCTTACTGGAGACGGAGTCCCGGTCCTCGCCGCCACCGTGGCCCCACGCCCTCTGCGTCCCCTGCGTGAGGTCGCCACCTTGGGAGGAGGCATAATGTCTCCACTCCCCTCCGAATCAGATGCGGCGCTGCCACTCTTGTTCAGAGGGCGCTTCCGCACCTGTGGGGGGAGGGCCTCCTCCCTCGCTGTCTTAACTGCCGTCAGAGATGATGCGGCAGGCCCCCCGGCGGCCTGAGCGGCCGGGCTCTCATTTATGATGGACGGCCCTGCGACATTGCCGCCCTCGTCCATCGACTGCTCCGTCGCGGTGCTGCCTGCGTCAGAAACGCTGCCATCACTGGGCGAAACGCCGGCAGCACGCAGTGCATTCAGTTCCGCCCGTCGCTGTTTCGCTGTACGCCGTCTGGCGCGCTCCGTTGCAGGGGTGGGTTTTCCCCCCCGCTTCTTCTTTCGGGCCTCCTGTATCGCCGGGCCCTCGGCTAATTCGGATGCCTCCAGTGCGGAACTGCGGTCCGACGAAGCATCCCTCCCGTCTGTGCCAGTTTTGCAGTAGCCTGGCAAGGCTATAGCGTGGGAACTAGGCTCCCCGTTAGCGGTGGTTTTGGGCATCTCACCCCTCCTGTCTTCATCTTTATTATACGAGAAATCCATATGGTTCCCACGAGTATGGGAGAAATAAAAGGTCCACCCGGGCAGAGATCCCGATACCCGGGCAAGCGTACATTTGTATCCCAACACAGGGGGTCCGCAGGTACCCTGGCTGGGGGCGCGCTAACGACTGAACAACCCATCAGCCATGCATCCTCTCGCCGCGCGCCAGAACTTAGGATTCTGGGTGATTGTTTTATAGAGGTTTTCTTCCTCGCGGTCCAGGCGGTTAAGCCAAGACCCTCGCTCCTGAATCTAGGCCTCAAGACAAATGTCCTGAAGCAAGAATCAGGTCTACGATTTGTCGCGGTTGGCAAATGCCTGCCCAGTCCTCAAACGAATGAGTGACTGGGCCCGTCGAATTTTCGCGTCCAATACCCTCTACAATTAGAGGGCATGGAGCGAATTTGGGGCATCCCACAAACTGGGCCCCCCCTCGGGCCAGATATTTGCCACGAGCGACAATTCCAGAGAGCAGTCCAAGAAATTGTCGCTCGTGCCCAGGGTACACCACGCGGAGGTTTCTGGCGTAGTACCCCGACAACAAAACCCTATACCAACACGTCTGACCAGCGTGGTATAGTAGGTAAATTGCCCTCCCATAGTCGAGGAGGCCCTAGCCCAACAGTGGGACGTGTATGGGTTGAGACTATGATGATGATTTATTAGCCTCCTACAAATAGCGTAAAGTTGCGGATTAAGGAAATATAACACTTTCCGTAAATTCCATCCAGTTAGATTATCAATAATACCATTATATCGACATGTTTGTGGCCGAGGCCGGCGACCGTCCCACCTTCAGCAGGAGCACTAGCCTCTCCTCCTTTCAACTTCCAGGGAACTAGCCAAACGCTATTCAAGCGTTGTACAGACCTGTGAGATGTGGTACCAGGTGTTCAAGGACCAGTGCCAGCACCCATTAGGGTTAACTGCCTGGCCGGAAAGTGATAGATTTAACTCGTATATGCGCCACTGCCGCCCCATCTCCGTGTTCGTGGCGGGGCGGTTTCCGGTTACTATCCAGCAAAGCAATGATTGGGGGGGCTTTCCGCGGTGAGAAAAGGTCCTCGACAACCCTGATGGGGAGGTCGGGGTGGAAAATTTTGGCGAGGGGAGGACGACGTAGCTTACTCAGCGCTGCACGATAGAGGCGACCCCAGGGGTCACATTCAAGACTGTCCATAATTTTCTACTTATTGATCTGAAGAAAAAGTGAAATCTCTACTTGGTGCTGCTCAATAAGGACGACCCCAGGGGTCACGTTCGACACTCTCCAGCATCTCTTAATGGATGCTGGCGCTGGTCTTTAAGCACCTGGTACCTTGATTGTAAAACGCTTGATTAGCGTTTGGCCAGTTTCCTGAATGTTGAAAGAAGGGGAGGCTGGTGATTCTGCTGAAACTGAGGCGGTCTCTGAACTCGGTCTCAAACTTATCAATATAATGGAATTATTGATAATTCAACTGAAATGAATTTACGGCAATTTCCTTAGTCCGCAATAATTACATATTATGCCAAAAATGGCGAACCGACGGGACAAACATCAAATATTTGACAGGTAAGAACAATTTGTATGGGAAAATAAAATTGTTGTTTTTAGTATTTTACTCGCAATTTTGCCATATTTTCTCACCGTATAAACCTTTCCTGGACTTCCACAAATAATTCAAGACCGAAATTGGGCAAATCGCTCCAGCCGTTCTCGAGTTTTAGCGAGACTAACGAACAGCAATTCATTTTTATATATATAGATAATATCCATGAAATACCCATGTATTTTCGTTATAACGATCGTCATCGTCTCTAATACGTCATGATAGAGCCTCTTCCCTGCCTGTCAGTATAGGAATTTTTCGGACCGACCACTGACGTCAAGTCACCCTGCTCCGGTGGTCGGTCCAACGACGAAGGCGATGTGTCACAGGTGGGTTACGGGTGTCCGTGCTTACGCCCCTCTGTCGCCCCGGACGGAGTGGTACGAGGAGTGCGCCGACAGTAACCTACCCCAAAAAAAAGTATAGGAATTTTCTCGCAAGGGAGCGAGCGAGACAGATTGACTCGTCTTATATAAGTGAAAATGCCTCTCGCTCTCTCTTATCTCCAAGCCTAAATGTAAAGTATATTTTTGAGAGGAATACTCATGTGTAACAAATAAAAGTAGATGAAATGACTAATTATTACTGAGAATAAATAATAGATGTGAGAAATAAGTTACATTACCTAATACTTACCAGTGAGATTGGAATTTGTCAGTAGATTAATATCAAACTTCTGGTTCTTTGTGACGCTTACACTTGCTAAAAGGATAATCCTTTTTTTTTTGGGGTGGGTTACGGTCGGCGCGCTCCTCGCTCCACTCCGTCCATGGCGGGAGAGGGACGTAAGCACACACGCCCGTAACCCACCCGCGACACGTCGCCTTCGTCGTTGGACCGACCACCAGAGCAGGGTGACTTGTCATCAGTGGTCGGCCCGACGGAATATCCCCTGAGGAGTACCTTCTCCTCGACCGACGTCCCCCCATCGGGTCGGGCGTCGGTCTTTCCTTGGGTGACGGACTATTTCCCCAGTCCAGTCACCCACGTCCTCGGCTAGGGCGGCATCAAGCACAGGTAATCGCGCCTACACCACCCCAGTCGCCGGCGGCGATTCGCGTCGTCGAGGAGTCGCTTCTCGCGCACGCGCTCCGCTGCCTCCTTCCGCGAGACTGCTGCCTCGCAGAAGGCTGCGTCCCAGTTCCTGACGCTGTCGAGCATCGCCCTGGCGAAAAATTCATGGCATCGAACAATTCATGGGTCAGAGAAAGCCTTATACCATCCACAATTTTTTTTGCGAAAATCAACTATATAATATATTTATTATTAGTTGAATTTGATCATCATCATCGTCATCATCGTTTCAGATCATATGAGTCTCATTGCTAGGCTTTCACCTACTCCATGTTAGAAGGGAAAACTGAGCCACTATAGTCATCATCGCAGCCCACATACGTCCCGCTGTTGGGCTCGGGCCTCCTCCACAATGGGAGGGCATTTGACCTACTATACCATGCTGGTCAGACATGTTGATATAGGGTTTTATTTCGAGTTTTCCTTCTCTTGCACAGATGTTATGTGCATATTATATCCCACAGTCATCTTTTACAACATCCACGGGCAAGATAGGGAGTGGTGAATAGTATTCTTACTCCGTCACCACACGGATTATAACGACGGTTCCAAGGCTAATTGGTCTAAGCGACATTTTTTGCGATATTGAGTTATATACATATTCGGAATCAGCGAATTTTTCTGCGTCGTTTGAACTGGGTTTTAAATTTTTATGAGCATATTTTTGGCGCTTGAACCCCACACTAACTTTGCTCTCATTTAGAACGTCTGTGATCCAACCGACATAAAATTTGAGCATTATCTGTAGTTGGTAACTTGGACTATATGGGCTTTTCTAAAGTCTTTGTCATACGTCGGTTGATTCATTTTTCCTACGACTATTTTGAATATCTAATGCGCGTTAAGATATTTGACCTTTTGCTCAAATACATGGTTTTGTCGCTTGAGACATTTTGCATTACTTCATAAAGATAGGCTATGTCGCTTGAACCATTTTGCATTCCATCATAATAAGAGGCCTAGTCGCTTGAACCATTTCAACTTGGCCTAGTTTTATATGTAATGATGTTTGAACCATTTTTGCTTAAATTGATATGGATGTTCAATGTTACATAATCCTTCTGAGATACGTTCAAACTTTTATGGTTTCGGTAGTTATACCATTTTACTTAAATTGAAATTGAAAAATTTTGCTTGTTAAATCATCAGAAAATAGTAATAAAGATTATACTTATGTCGTTTGAAACAAAAAAAAAATTGTTGTACAATATGAATTAACGTACTTTAGTGTGAAATTTTCCATGTGAATTTATCTGTCGGACGCCCAGTTTGGGTTTAGGAGGGGTCGTTCGACGATCGCGGCTCTGTTGCGCCTGAGGGCCGTGGCGACTGAGGCCGTCACCGGTGGGGGAGTGCTGTTGGTGGTGTCCCTAGACATCGCCAACGCATTCAATAGTCTGCCATTCAGCTGCATCAGGGAGGCGCTCCGGTATCACGGAGTGCCAGCTTACCTGAGGCGGCTAGTGGCAGACTATTTGGTGGGGCGCAGCGTCCTCTGTACCAACCGAGCAGGGGACGTTGTGCGAACGCCCAACGTGCGGTGCCCCACATGGGTCGGTCCTCGGACCTACCCTGTGGAACATCGGCTACGACTGGGCGTTGCGGGGGAGCCTCCCGCCCGGGCTGGGCGTGATTTGTTACGCCGACGACACGCTCGTCACAGCCCGTGGTGGGACGCTAGAAGAGGCGGTAAGCCTGGCGACCTATGGCACCGAGGAGGTCGTCAGGCGGATCGAGGCGCTAGGGTTGAGGATCGCCCTGGACAAGACGGAGGCCCTCTTGTTCCATGGGCACCTTCTGAGCCCTCCCATCGGCGTCTCAATCACCGTCCGATCGGTTGACATCAGCATTCGGGCCCATATGAGGTACTTGGGCCTGGTGCTCGACGGGCAATGGTGGTTCCGGGAGCATTTCCGCAGGCTCGCTCCGCGGCTCGTCGGCGCGGCGTCCGCCCTATCGTGGCTTATGCCGAACGTGGGCGGACCGAGCGCTACGTGCCGACGGCTGTACACGGGGGTCATCCGGTCGATGGCCCTGTACAGCGCACCGGTGTGGGCGGGGTCTTTGACCGTCCGACTTAGGGCCCTTCTGTGGCGACCACAGAGGGTCATGGCGGTCAGGGCCATCCGCGGATACCGCACGGTGGCGACGGAGGCAGCGTGCCTATTGGGCGGGAGGGCGGTATGATCTCGTTAAGGGAGCTCACCGCCTGGCGCGTCGACGTCCGCCGAGACGTCATTGCCCGTTGGGCAGTCCAGCTGGAGGGGCCTCGGTTCGGGGTGCGAACCGTGGAGGCCTTCCGGCCGGTGCTGATACAGTGGTTGGAGAGGCGGCACGGGGTGCTCTCCTTCCGACTAGTGCAGGTTTTGACGGGGCATGGGTGCTTCGCCAAATACCTGCACAAGGTCGTTAGGAGGGAGAGTACACCGTCCTGCCACCACTGCGATTGCGACGAGGATACGACGTGCCATACGCTCGAGGCCTGCGCGGCTTGGGCAGTGCAGCGCTGTGAACTCGTCGCAATCATCGGTGCAGACCTGACGCTGTCGGCTATCGCTAGGGCGATGGTCGACAGCGTCGGGAATTGAGACGCGGTCGCAGCCTCCTGCGAGACAGTGATCTCGCGGAAGAAGGCGGCGGATCGCCTGCGCGAGGAGCGCAGCCTCGATGAGGAGATCGGCCGCCGGTAACTGGGGCGGCGTAGGCGCAACTACCTGCGCCTCATGCCGCCCTAGCCGAGGCCGCGGGTGACGTGACCGGGGATTAGTCCGTCACCCGCCGAAAGGCCGACCGCGTGAGGAAAGACCGACGTCCTCCCCGATGGGGGGACGTCGGTCGATGGGAGGGTACCCCAATAGGGGGTATTCCGTCGGGCCGACCACTGATGTCAAGTAACCCTGCTCCGGTGGTCGGCCCAACGAGGAAGGCGACGTGGTTTTTGGATGGGTTGCGGGAGTTGCGTGCTTAAGCCCCTCTGTCGCCCCGGACGGAGTGGTGCGGAGCGCGCCGACCGCCGCCCACCCACAAAAAAAAAATAAAAAATCCAAAATAATAAATATTTTTTTTCTATTTCAGACATTGGTTTTATTTTAAAATGAACTATAATCATTACATCTTTTCGTATTCATGCTAAATCTTAACAATGGTTTATGAACCTACGTCTAATCTTATGATAGTAAACATTCACTTTACTTGATTCAGTTTGAACATTTGTTGTTGTTTGTATTAATTTACTTTAGTCTACTTCAACTTCACATGTTACTTCAACTCTTTTGACATGTTAAATTCATAGTGAGGCGTGTAGTTTATGTCATTTTCCCTTGTTCTGTTTCATATCTATATTAACATTTGAACTAATTTACTTTCAACTTGAATATAAATCACTGGCAGTTAAACCATTTTTCCTTCTTCCATCAAACAATA
This sequence comes from Lymantria dispar, assembly GCA_032191425.1. Taxonomy (NCBI): domain Eukaryota; kingdom Metazoa; phylum Arthropoda; class Insecta; order Lepidoptera; family Erebidae; genus Lymantria; species Lymantria dispar. The sequence goes on from CM063457.1 coordinate 25,134,100, forward strand.
TATACGACGCATTTTAAGTCAAACGACATTTATATCAGTAAAAAAAGGCTAAATATTCATGAAAACTATTTATGAAAGTACAATATGTATTTAAAGAAATACTGTATTTAGTAGATCAAAATCTACGCAGTAGTTTTTTTAATGATTTTTTTTCCGAAAAACGAAACTTTAAATCGCTCTCCTGTAACTTTTAAAAAATGTCGCTTAGATCAATTAGCCTTGGAACCGTCGATATAGTATCTATACTATGGTCACTATATACATAGTCAGAGTATATACTATAGTCAGACGGGTTAGTAAATAGTTTTATTTTGATTTTTTTTTTCTCTTGCGTAGATTCACCTAAATGCATATTATACCTTCTAGCTGTTTTTTTCAAGACCCACCTCAAGATTGTATTATTGTACAAGTGATACGGTCTACCGATTGCCACTTAAGCGTGCTAATTCATCATGCTGTGTGTGTTACACCCATTCTTCTACGAGTTTCCAAATTTCAGATTCTATCTCGCAGAAAAAACCCGAGCATAGCTCACTCCATAGCTCGTTGAGCAACTTTAAGCTTGATTATGAGGTTTACATTTAGGGACCATGTTTCTGTCCTTAAGTCGTCACTAATAACATACTAGTCGGACACCGTAGGCTTTCAGATAATGAGGTATGATCAAGGAAAAGATCATTTTAACTTTACCGAACGCTGCCCAACCGAGTTGAATCCGTCAGCTGACCACTTTCAAATGATCTTTTTTTAGATGATTTCAATCTCTAATTTAAGAAAAGTCTTATATTTTTAGACAGGTATCTATTTTTCGTCATTATCTGATGCGGAAAGTTATAATGAAGAGTAAATCATGTAATTTGATAAAGGTGTAAGGAAAATCTTGAGCACTGACAGACAAACAGACTACAGAAATGATAATACGAGATAAACTTCAACATTATAGTTTATTGCTTTGCTCAATCCCTTTATCAATATGTTTCATATTTCAGCGCAGTAGATAAGCTGAGTATGGTGAGGCGTAAGTATAAGGGGAGTATGCAGCGACGGGAGCGGTGTATGCGGAGTAGGCGATTGGCGCGGTGTATGCGGCCGCCACGGGAGCAGTGTATGCTGCCGCTACCGGGGCTGTGTATGCGCTGTACACTAAACCAGGCTTGGGCTTGGGCTCAGCAGCCGCCAGCGCCAACACACATGCGAATAAGAACTGGAAAATAATTGAAAACACTTTAATTTTACATCTTACACCAATTTTCATCATTATCATTCGCCTGCTCTTATATCAATCTTTAGAATACTACGCCATGTATAGTAGAAAAAAGAGGCGTATAAGCGTGCTATCAGTGTACATGTTATATTTCTGTTCCCTACCAACATTAAGTTAAGTAGAAGGCAGCCCAGGTTGATAAATACTCTGCAACGGTTAGTTCTGTCCGAGTCTATACTTATTATTTATTAATCGTTTAATTCCAAAAACTTACGTATTTGAACATGTTGTTTAGTGTTGTCAGAGTACAGTTGTTCAACTTAATGATAGAAAGGATTTAGCATCGTCCAATTTTATAGTCAATTATGAAGGACAATATGCAACATAAGGAAAAACGAATGCGAAGCTCGCGATGGTGCTTGCACAGCGCATAATAATGTGTTGTAATTTATACATACTTCAACATGTATAAATATATACATATAACGGATAACCCTTATTACAATCAAAGTAATGTATTATTTTACACGATCGGATTATCATAGCAACATTTTAAAATGTCATTATTATTAGAAATAATATCCATGAAATAACCATGTATTTTCGTTATAACGATCGTCATCGTCTCTAATACGTCATGATGGAGCCTCTGCCCTGCCTGTCAGTATAGAAATTTTTCGGACCGACCACTGATGTCAAGTCACCCTGCTCCGGTGGTTGGTCCAACGACGAAGGCGATGTGTCACAGGTGGGTTACGGGTGTCCGTGCTTACACCCCTCTGTCGCCCCGGACGGAGTGGTACGAGGAGTGCGCCGACAGTAACCTACCCCAAAAAAAAAAGTATAGGAATTTTCTCGCAAGGGAGCAAGCGAGACAGATTAACTCGTCTTATATAAGCGAAAATGCCTCTCGCTCCCTCTCTTATCTCCGAGCCTAAATGTAACGTATATTTTTGAGAGGAATACTCATGTGTAACAAATAAAAGTAGATGAAATGACTAATTATTACTGAGAATAAATAATAGATGTGAGAAATACGTTACATTACCTAATACTTACAAGTGAGTTTGGAATTTGTCAGTAGATTAATATCAAACTTCTGGTTCTTTGTGACGCTTCATCATCATCATCATTTCAGCCCATACATGTCCCACTGTTGGGCTCGGGCGTCCTCCGCTATGGCAGGGCAATTGACCTACTGGACTACCACGCTGGTCAGACGTGTTAGTATAGGGTTTTGTTTCGAGTTTTCCTTCTCTTGCATAGATATTATATGCATATTATATCCCTTAGTCGTCTTTTACGATACCCACGGGCAAGAGAGGGGGTGGTGAATTGTATTCTTACACTTACTTCTTATGACGTTTACACTTGCTAAAAGGATAGCCTTTTTTTTGGGGGTGGGTTACGGTCAGCGCTCTCCTCGCTCCACTCCGTCCAGGGCGGGAGAGGGGCGTAAGCACGCACGCCCGTAACCCACCCGTGACACGTCGCCTTCGTCGTTGGACCGACTACCGGAGCAAGGTGACTTGTCATCAGTGGTTGGCCCGACGGAATACCCCTTGAGGAGTACCCTCCCATCGACCGACGTGCCTCTCTCGGGGAGAACGTCAGTCTTACCTCGCGCGGTCGGCCTCTCGACGGATGACGGACTTACTCCCCGGTCCAGTCACTCGGGCTAAAAGGATAGCCTGAGACATAGCTGACTAGTCAACGCCGAGCTGAAATTACTGAAGCGAGAAAAATAAAATTTGGACCCTAGTTTCGTTTTGTGACGTAGACACTCACTAAGTAAGAATTTTTTGGAATTCTACTCCTAACAAAGTTTGTATAGGTTCCAAAAAAAAACCTCATCGATTTTCATTAAATTATTCATAAACACTCTTTAGTAAAAATAAATAAACACATGTTTCAGCATTTTTAATTTTCATCTTCTAAGGATATAAAGCGAGATAGAATCCGGAATACGGAAATCCGCAGAAGAACGGGTGTAACCGACATAGCACGAAGAATTAGCACGCTGAAGTGGCAATGGGCAGGCCACATCGCTCGACGAACCGACAACCCCTGGGGAAGAAAGGTTCTCGAGTGGCGACCACGTATCGGACGACGCAGTGTAGGACGCCCCCCCCACTAGGTGGACTGATGACCTAGTGAAAGTAGCTGGGCGTCGTTGGATGCAGGCGGCACAGGACCGCTCATTGTGGCGCAACATGAGGGAGGCCTACGTCCAGCAGTGGACGGCGATAGGCTGAAATGATGATGATGATGATGATGAAGGATATAAATAGGTATAAAGAAGTTGGTTGTCTGACTCATCAACGCCGACTGAAACTACTGAAGCTTGAAAGGTGAAATATAAACCGTAGTTTCACATTTTGACGTTGGGATCCGCTATGAAAAGATTTAATGATACTTAACTCCCATAGGGGTGAAACGCTGTAGCAAAGTTTGTAGGACAAAATAAAATCCTTATCCATTGTCTTCAAATTTTACAGAAAAACTCTTCAATAAACATAAATAAATACGTATTTCATTCTGTATTTATCAATTATCATTGCCTTTTTTTTTGGAGTTAGGCTACAGTCAGTTCTCCCGTCGCCCGGCTCCGTCCGGGGCGACAGAGCGGCGTAAGCACGCATACCTGTAATCCACCCGTGACACGTCGCCTTCGTCGGTGAGCCGACCACCGGAGCAGGGTGACTTGTCGTCAGTGGTCGGCCCGACGGAATATCCCCTGAGGAGTACCTTCTCCTCGACCGACGTCCCCCCATCGGGTAGGACGTCGGTCTTTCCTCGTGCGGTCAGCCTCTCGTCGGGTGACGGACTATTTCTACAGTTCAGTCACCCACGTCCTCGGCTAGGGCGGCATCAAGCACAGGTAATCACGCCTACACCGCCCCAGTCGCCAGCGGCGATTCGCGTCGTCGAGGAGTCGCTTCTCGCGCACGCGCTCCGCCGCCTCCTTCCGCGAGACTGCTGCCTCGCAGAAGGCTGCAACCGTGTCCCAGTTCCTGACGCTGTCGAGCATCGCCCTGGCGAAAAATTCATGGGTCAGAGAAAGCCTTATACCATCCACAATTTTTTTGCAAAAATCAAGTATATAATATATTTATTATTAGTTGAATTTGATCATCATCATCGTCATCATCGTTTCAGATCATATGCGTCTCATTGCTAGGCTTTCGCCTACTCCATGTTAGAAGGGAAAACCGAGCCACTATAGTCAGATGGGTTAGTAAATAGTTTTATTTTGAATTTTTCTTCTCTTGAGTAGATTCACCTAAATGCATATTATATTTTCTAGCTGTTTTTTTTTCAAGACCCACCTCAAGATAATGGGGTGATGGATTGTATTATTGTACAAGTGATACGGTCTACCGATTGCCACTTAAGGGTGCTAATTCATCATGCTGTGTCGGTTACACCCATTCTTCCATGAGTGTCCAAATTCCAGATTCTATCTCGCAGAGAAAACCCGAGCATAGCTCGCTCCATAGCTCATTGAGCAACTTTAAGCTTGATTATGAGGTTTACATTTAGGGACCATGTTTCTGTCCTTAAGTCGTCACTAATAATACACTAGTCGTACACCGTAGACTTTCAGATAATGAGATATGATGAAGGAAAAGATCATCTTAGCTTTTCCGAACGCTGCCCAACCGAGTTGAATCCGTCAGCTGACCACTTTCAAATGATCTTTTTTTAGATGATTTCAATCTCTAATTTAAGAAAAGTCGTATATTTTTAGACAGGTATCTATTTTTCATCATTATCTGATGCGGAAAGTTTTAATGAAGAGGAAATCATGTAATTTGATAAAGGTGTAAGGAAAATCTCGAGCACTGACAGACAAACAGACTAGAGAAATGATAATACGAGATAAACTTCAACATTATAGTTTATTGCTTTGCTCAATCCCTTTATCAATGTGTTTCAAATTTCAGCGAAGTAGATAAGCTGAGTATGGTGAGGCGTAAGTATAAGGGGAGTATGCAGCGACGGGAGCGGTGTATGCGGAGTAGGCGAATGGCGCGGTGTATGCGGCCGCCACGGGAGCGGTGTATGCTGCCGCTACCGGGGCTGTGTATGCGCTGTACACTAAACCAGGCTTGGGCTTGGGCTCAGCAGCCGCCAGCGCCAACACACATGCGAATAAGAACTGGAAAATAATTGAAAACACTTTAATTTTACATCTTACACCAATTTTCATCATTATCATTCGCCTGCTCTTATATCAATCTTTAGAATACTACGCCATGTATAGTAGAAAAAAGAGGCGTATAAGCGTGCTATCAGTGTACATGTTATTTTTCTGTTCTCTACTAACATTTTAACCCATTTAGTTAAGTAGAAGGCAGCCCAGGTTGATAAATAGTCTGCAACGGTTAGTTCTGTCTGAGTCTATACTTATTTATTAATCGTTTAATTGCAAAAACTTACGTATTTGAACATGTTTAGTGTTATCTCAGTACAGTTGTTCAACTGAATGATAGAAAGGATTTAACATCGTCCAACTTTATAGTCAATTATGAAGGACGATATGCAAGATGAGGAAAAACGAACGCGAAGCTTGCGATAGTACTGCATAGTGCATAATAATAATGTGTACAAGAATGAAAAATAAATATGTCTATACACATAATATGTATTAGGGTAGAATGATGTCCGTTATTTCATATATTTCTAAAAAAAATTACTTTTTGAACTTCTAAATATACATAGAAAATTTTAATACGAAAGGTTAATCTTGAAACATATGTCTGTATTATCAATATATCAATTGTGTATCCATATGTTACCGGAAATGTATGTAATCCGTCATTATATACAATTTCTAGGAAATATGTGTAATTTCTAAAATCGTACAGAAATGTGTAAAATAAATTATATTAGACCCATTTCCTAGGAAATCTATACATTTCCTAAATAGCAATCGGAAATGTAAAAAATTTGGGTACGCGGGGGTAGCGGGGCGAGGAGAGCGTATTGCTCGTCTGATCAGGGATAGGTTAGGTTAAGTTTGCGCCTGATGCCGCCCTAGCCGTGGCCACTGGTGACTGGAATTAGTCCATCCGGGAGATTAGGCCGGGCGCGTGAGGAAAGATCGACGTCCTCCCCGAGTGGGAGGCGTCGGTTGATGGGAGGGTACCCCTCAAGGGGGTATTCTGTGGGGCCGTCCTCTGATGTCAAGTCATCCTGCTCCGGTGGTAGGCCCAACGACGAAGGCGACGTGTCGCGGGTGAATTACGGGTGTGCGTGCTTGCGCCCCTCTGTCGCCCCGGACGGAGCGACATGTTTACAATTTCATTTTGTATCACATATATTTTCATTCTTTTCGTGCCAGTTTTATTGCAACTGAATTGCAATATATTATAAACATAAAAATATTAATATTCATGCCTAAAATGTACCTCGTAAGTACTGAAATACCTAGTAAACATTTTATACATAAATTACGCTTACACACGTACAAGGTCACACTGGACTGAAAATAAAAAGGGATGAGACAGTCGATATACATAAATCGATAACCGATCTTTATTAAATTATTCATAAAAAAAAATATACCCATATACAGTACCTACATAAAACTTTCAACATATTTTTTTTTTTTTCACAATTAACAGACAGTTACATTATAAAATACATAAATGTAATTAATTAAACATTAAAAAACTACTTTTTGTCTCAAAGTAAATGATAACATTATGTACGCATTATTGTCAATAAACAAGACATATTTATTTATAAAACAGTCGTAATTGATCAATTGATCTAACGACTATCCCTATTTTGGCAAAAAGTGATAAATGTTCTAGCAGGAAAGCTCTTGTGATGACGATAATAGTGATCTAGACCTTGATTGTCTTGACCTTTTCAATAATTAAAACAGTCAAAAAACAGTTTTGTTTGAAATAAACTCAAAAAGATTTTCATTGATTGTATTTTAATTATAATAGAAAATCACATTTATAAAAATAAAAAGTTTTATCGATAAAAAACTACAGACTTTATCGTAAGAGTGACAGCACTAGGGATAACTGTCACAGAGATCATCCTATATTTTATGGACTATAATATATTCTACAACACTACTTTACTGCACTTATACATATAGGTCTATCTACACTAATAGTGTTCTTCATTTATTAATATTTTTTAATTATAGCAATAATACTATTACAAAGGATCGGATTGGCATAATCATCATCATTATCATCGTAGGCCATATACGTCCCACTGTTGCGCTCGGGCCGCCTCCACAGCGGGAGGGAATTGACCTACTAAACCATGCTTGTCAGATATGTTGGTATATAGTTTCATTTCGAGTGTGCCTTCACTTCCACAGATCTTATGTGCATAATATATCCCTTAGTCGTCTTTTACGACATTCACGAGCAAAATGGGAGTGGTGAATTATATTCTTACTTCGCCACCGCACGAAATCAGCATAGCAATACTTTATAATGTCATTAGGTATTATTAGAAATAACATGTTTGCTTGTGTATTTTCGTTATAACGATCGTCACTAATACGTCGTGACGGCACCTCTTCTCTGCCTGTCAGTAAAAGAACTTTCTCGCAAGGGAGCGAACGAGACAGATTGGCTCGTCTTACATAAGGCATAATTCCAGTTTCTCTCTCTCATATCCTCGAACACAAATGTAACTTATATTTTTGAAAGGAATGCTCATGTGTGACAAACAAAAAGTAGATGAAATGACTAAATATTACTGAGAATTAATAAATAGATGATAGAGATACGTTTCATTAATACTTACTAGTGAGGTCGAAAATTATCTCGGTAGATTAGCATTGAATTTCTGGATCAAGGGACTCTTTGTGATACTTACACTGTTGCTGAAAGGGTATCCTGCGACTAAAGCTTAAAAATACAACAAAAATGGTTATGTCAATAATATTATATTAATTTAGAAACGAAAAAAAATGGCGACGTAGGTATAATGACAATTAATCGGGTTACACGTAAAACTTAAATCTACACATGAAGTAAGTATAAATAAAACTCGTGGCCCACAGTGCGGACCATATCACCCTAGTGTAGAATATTATGATGACAAGTAACTCTGCTCCGATGGTCGGCCCAACGACGAAGGCGACGTGGTATTCGGGTGGGTTGCGGGTGTTGCGTGCTTACGCCCCTCTGTCGCCGCGGACGGAGGGTGCGAGGAGCGCGCCGACCGCAGCTCATAACAAAAAAAAAAGCGTAAAATATTATGCTCTAGATTGCGGCATTGAATCGTCGCAGACGCATGTGGAATGATACTTTACGAACCGCGCGCCGTTGCGAAAGAGTCTCTTGATGGGGAAAATGGATATTCGTTTTAGATATAAAAATCAATTGTTTGATATTACATTAAAATTTGTAAATTAAACTTTTATGCTGAAATTTTCTGTATATATTTAGGAGTTAAAAAAGCTAATTTTATAGGTAGACCCGAGCAATTACAAAATAAAAATAGCATCATTCTCCCCTAAGATATATACTTTGTTGGCCATAAATACTGTTACAATTAAAAATATACAAAATGTTACATTTGAGTTTGGAATCTGTCATTTTTATATAATTGTTCATTTTGTTTTCTCAGTTTGGCCCCAATACATTGTAATATCGATATCGATATTAAAATGGAGTGGGATGATAATGAGAACCAAATCGCTGTGATTGCATTAAACAAAGTAAGTATGTAGCCAATTGTAATTTTTAAAACTCTCCATACACTAGGTATTAGTAAAATGTTTGTGTCCCGGTACACTATTAATTTATTCTGTCACAAACAGAGGCGGTCTCATTGTACCTACAATGTGACCTGCTCTGTTTGTGAAAGAAAGGGGTGCTGGCCGTTTAAAAAAGAATAGGCTGGTAAAATCGAAACAACTACTGAAGCGGTACGCAAAAGGAGGTCACAGAAAAATTTTGTTTACGGATGAGAAAATTTTTACAATTGAGCAACATTTTAACAAACAAAATGATCGAATTTATGCCCAAAGCTCTAAAGAAGCTTCCCAATAAGTCGAAAGAGTTCGGTTATGGTTTGGTGGGGTATTAACTATGAAGGACAAGCGTATCAAGATACCATACTTGAGAAGGTAGTGAAGCCTCCTTAACAACACCATGTTCAATAACCAAGAATGGTCCTTCCAGCAAGACTTGGCGCCGGGTTATAAAGCCTGATCTACGCAGTCTTGGTTGGAAATGAACGCTTCGGACTTCATCAGAGCTGAAGACTGGCCACCGTCTAATCCCGATTTTAATCTGCTGGATTATAATTTATGGTCAGTTTTAGAGAATACTGCTTGCACTAAACGCCATGATAATTTGGAGTCCCTAATACAATCCATACGATGGGCAGTGAGGAATTTTCCCATGGAAAGAGTACATGCTTCTATTGGCAACTGGCCTCAACCTTTAAAGAAATGTATTGCAGCCAATGGAGCCAACAACCACTTCGAATAAGCTTTTTATATTTTAAATTGTTTTATATTTATGTATTAAACTAACACACTGAAAAATAATAAATGTTATTTGCAATAGAAAACATTTTTTTCTTTGTTACAGTATTTATGGCAAAACTAGATATACATTCTTTTCATTCTTGTACACATTATTACTATGCGCTGTGCAGCACTATCGCAAGCTTCGTGTTCGTTTTCCTCATCGTGCATATCGTCCTTCATAATTGACTATAAAGTTGAACGACGCTAAATCCTTTCTATCATTCAGTTAAACAACTGTACTGTGATAACACTAAACAACATGTTGAAATACGTAAGTATTTTTTAAATTGACATTTAATAAATAAGTATAGATTCAGAGAGAACTAACTGTGGCAGAGTATTTACCAAACTGGGGCGTCTTCTACTTAACAAAATAAGTTGATAACATGTTGATAGAGAACAGAAACTTAACATGTGTACTGATAGCACACTTATAGGCCGCTTTCTTCTATTATACATTAAGAGCAGGTAAATGACAATAAAGAAAAATGGTGGATGTAAAATTAAAGTGATTTAAATTATTTTTCAGTTCTTACTCGCTTGTGTGTTGGCGCTGGCGGCTGCTGAGCCCAAGCCTAATCCTGGTTTGCTGTACAGTGCATACACAGCCCCGGTAGCGGCAGCATACACCGCTCCCGTGGCGGCCGCATACACCGCGCCGCTCGCTTACTCCGCATACACCGCTCCTGTCGCTGCATACTCCGCTTATACTTACGCCTCACCATACTCGACCTACCTACTTCGCTGAAATATGAAACAGATTTAGAAACAGATTGAGCACAGCAATAAACTATAATGTGAAAGTTTATCTCTTATATTATTTCTTTAGCCTGTTTATTCGTTTGGTGCGCAAGATTTTGCTTATACCTTTATCAAATTTCATGAGTTACCGCCCTCATTTTAAGGTCGTACCGGATAATGACGAAAAATAGAGACAATTCTAAAAATGTACGACTTTATATTTAAGCTTTGAAATCATCTAAGAAGAGGTCCTTTAAAAGAGATCAGCCTACGAATTCAACTCAGCTGGACAGTGCTCGGGAAACTTAGAGGATCTTTTCATTCATCATACCTTACTTTCTGAAAGTACGGGTGTACGACCAATGTGTGTTAACAGTGACAACTTCAGAACGGAATCGTAACCAAGCTCATAGTCGCTCAAAGAGCTATGGAGCAGGCTACGCTCGGGATTTCTCTGCGAGATAGAATCAGAAACACGGCAATCCGTAGCAGAATGAGTATTACCGAGATATCACGAAGTACTCTAAAGTGGTAATAGGCAGACCATATCATTCACACAAAAACGCAATTCATCACCTCTGATCTTGCTGTGGGTCTTAAAAAAATGATTAGGGGATTAATATGCGTATTGGTAAATCTACGCAAGAGGAGAAAATTTTGAAATAGAACCCTCTACTAACTCGTCTGACTTGTCAAGGTAAAGTATCTCAGTTTTCTCTTGTAATATAGAGTTGGCTCAAGTCCCAGCATAAAAGCTACTGGGACCCATATGAGCTGAGAGATAATGACGATGACGATAATCATATTCCACTAATAATAAAAATATTATTTACTTCATTTTTACAAATATTCTTGGCGATGATAAAGTTTTTTTCTTTAACCCACGAATTTTCTTCCTTTTTTAAATAAATATACTAAGGAATAAATCCCAATCGCCGCAAGAGCCTTGGTCAAAATAGATAAAATTAATAAATAATTAAACATATTTCTTAGATGCACAAGGTACCACCTAGAATGCAATAACGGACTCAAATCACATGCAGACTCAGAGATATCCTTTGTAGAACGCATAAAGAATAGTTCTCAAATATGAGATGATTCTCTATACATCTTTATTTATTAACATTTTGTGGCACGTCGTAGGTGCTAAATATTATGCGGGTGACCGGACCGGGGAATTAGTCGCGCGACGCCGTTTGGCGTCCCGGTAGGGTACGTCGACGGGAGAGGGTACTCCCTAAGGGTATTCCGTCGGGTCAACCACTGAAGTCAAGGAACTCTGTATCGGTGGTCGACCCAATGACGAAGGCGACGTACTATACGGGTGGGTTACGGGTGTGCGTGCTAACGCCCCTCTGTTGCCCCGGACGGAGTGGAACGAGGAGTGCGCCGACCGTAACCCACTCCCCAAAAAAAGGTGCTAAATATTATCATTGTAAATGCAATATAAATAATCCGCGATGTTATGGACACAATTAGTTGCCGACCACTGACGACAAGTCACCCTGTTCCGGTGGTCGACCCAACAACGAGGTGACGTGGGTACGGGTGGGTTATGGGCCCGCATGCCGTCCTTTTATCGCCCCGGACGGGATGGACCACGCATGCGCTTATCATAGCCCACCCATAAAAAAAAAATCGGCACAACTAGTTGTACTACTTGCATTGACTTAACGCTTATATCTCTAATCTACAAGATGACACTCTATGCCACCTTTCAATAATAATAATTTTTTTTTTTTTCTGTAACTACAGTCGCCATCCATACCAGTATTATTGGAGCGGTTGGTGGAGAGCAGGAGTCTTTGGTTTCCAACCGATGCAGGTCTTATCAGAAAATAATAATTAATAATAAAAACTTATGCTCATTTTAAGCAAATTTATTAGTTGTGAGGCCAGGTCTCCAGGTAGATTACTGCCTACATGCCTACAGCTATAAATGTGTTACGTCGTCCGGTATGGTAGCATTCTCGTACAGAAAGTTAATGTTGAGGTAGTAACAATTTACTATTACGTTTGTATGGTAAACAAGAGAGGTAATGATCAAACTACACTTTATCATAGGCAGCAACCGGGCTAACCCATGGTATTGTAGATAACCACGTGCAGCAGTTAACAATGACCATGATAATGTTCGTTTGCTACCATAGACACTAAAAAGAGAAAACACAAAGTAGTCATTGATTAAGATTGTCGACAGAAGTGAAAACTTAAAACTATATATAAACATTCGTTATTGTCTAATTAATTGTTTGATCGTAAATTAATATTTTATACCGCCTTTTATTGTTCAAAATTTTTCAAAAATTTTCAGTATAGTAGTTTAGTCAAAGTATAATAAACAAACTCACATTCACATTGATAATATTGATTAGAATTAAGAAGGCTAGTGAAATTCACTAACATTCTTGTCAGACGTGACTGTTCCATTAATCTGATAAGATTCCGATTCGGTTGCAACTATCCGCAGTTAGCTACCATACTACCTGGTACTAAGCTTTTTATGAACAAAATGATATAAGGAATCTGATGATATAAAATAAAATAGATATATACAACTAGTCAATCCGTAAGGAGGCCAAGCCGGCCAGAGAGGTCAGGGTTTTCGTAACAGTAGTCGGCCCAATGGCAATGAGGGAGGCATACGGTGAGTTATGGGACCGCGTTAGCGTCCTTTCATCATCCCAGAGGAACAGACAGCGTACATCCAGACCATATGCTGTCAAAAAAGTGCACATCAAAGGATATCTCCTTCATCATCATCAATCAGCCTATCACCGTTCACTGCTGGACGTAGACCTCCCTCAGTTTTTGCCACAAAGTGCGTTTTTGTGCTGCATCCAATGATGCCCAACAACTTTCACCGGGTCATCGGTTCATCCAGTGGGAGGGCATTCTATACCGCGTCGTCTGATGATACGTGGTCGCCACTCAAGAACCTTTCCTCCCCAGTGGCTGTCGGTTCGTCGAACAATGAGCACACTGATCGTAGACCTATGCTTTCAGACACCGAGGTATGTTGGATAGGAAAATTCGCTTAAATTACGCGAACGCTACCCACCGAGTTGGATTTGTCGCTGGAAGGAGAAATCTTTCGAAAGAGCTCTTCGTAGATGATTTCAAATCTCAAAATTAAGAACAGTGGTACAGTTTAAAACTGAAGGTCTACTTTTCGTAATTTTCCGGTCTTGTAAGCCTTAAGGAGAGGTTAATTACGGAATATAATTAAGGTGTAAGCTAGCACACCAACACAAAAACAGAGTAGAAAATTATTATAGTGGTAGGACCACACTGTCGACAGCTATCTGTCTAGAGCCGCGAGCCGGTCCGTCCGGGGTAGTGCCTACCACGCTCTCGCAGAAAATCGACGTCTGAGTAGTAGCAATTTGTTACTGCGCTTCGTTTGGTGAGCGAGAGAGCCGGAAGCCCAACTTTCTGAGGGTGTTTGCGTGTGGAGGGTTTTGGCGCATTCACACTCCCTTTACTTTCTTCGCGGTAGGCAGCGGCCTTGTAAAGGTCCATGAGCGGCAGGAACACTTACCATCAGGTGTACTGTTTGCTCGTTTGCCACAGCTTGCAAATATAAAAAAAATAGAAAAAAAAGAAAAATGATAATACGAGATAAATTTCAACATTATAGTTTATTGCTTTGTTCAATTTCTATATCAATATGTTCCATATTTCAGCGAAGTAGATAGGCTGAGTATGGTGAGGCGTAAGTATAAGCGGAGTATGCAGCGACGGGAGCGGTGTATGCGGAGTAGGCGAGTGACGCGGTGTATGCGGCCGCCACGGGAGCGGTGTATGCTGCCGCTACCGGAGCTGTATATGCGCTGTACACTAAACCAGGCTTGGGCTTGGGCTCAGCAGCCGCCAGCGCCAACACACAAGCGAGTAAGAACTGGAAAATAATTAAAAACACTTCAATTTTACATCTTACACCAATTTTCATCATTATCATTCGCCTGCTCTTATATCAATCTTTAAGTTAATAATAGAAGAAAGAGGCGTATACGCGTACTGTTAGTGTACATGTCAAGTTAATGTTCTCTATTTACATAAGATTAACCCATTTTGTGAAGTAGAAGACGGCTCAGGTTGGTAAAATATCTGCAAAGGTTAGTTAGCCTGTCTAAATCTATTTTTATTTATAAATTGTTTATTTACAAAAACTTACGTATTTGAACATGTTGCTTAGTGTTATCACAGTATAGTTGTTCAACTGAATGATAGAAAGGATTTAGTATCATCCAACTTTATAGTCAATAATGAAGGACGATATGCAATATGAGGAAAAACGAACGCGAAGCTTACGATGGTGCTACACAACGCATAATAATGTGTACAAGAAATAAATAATAATGTTTTCCCGAATGTAAATCAATTCTATAGTTATTCTTTCATTGGAAGAGGAGGTAAATTCGGCAAACCGTTCATCTGGTGTTGCTTATTGTAGGCAATTTTCTCATCCAAGGTGGAGGAGGCCATTGTCCTAAAATAGGACTTTACAGATAGAAAAAAAAATTCGCCTACAGGCGCTTATTTTTAAGGGAACTTTTGCACATTACATGTATACGAATTTTTTTATAGTGCACGAATTCATGCGTAGATAATATACACAGCGTGATAATCTATATCTATATATATATATAAAAGAAAGTCGTGTTAGTTACACTATTTATAACTCAAGAACAGCTGTACCGATTGACCTGAAAATTGGTGGGGAGGTGGTTTAAAACCAGGAGACGGACATAGGATACTTTTTATCCCGTTTCTTTTTTTAATGGTGTTTACAAGATTTGGCCAATAACTCTTTTATCCCGTTCGATCGCGTTCCCATGTGACGTGACATAAAATGTCAAACAGAAAACAAGTCACTATGAAACGTAGTATAAAAAAACGCATTTGATATGTAATAACAAAATGCAAATGACAGCTAAACGAAATTTCCGCAGGCTCGCTCCACGGCTCGTCGGCGCGGCGTCCGCCCTATCGTGGCCTATGCCGAACGTGGGCGGACCGAGCGCTGCGTGCCGACGGCTGTACGCGGGGGTCATCCGGTCGATGGCCCTGTACGGCGCACCGGTGTGGGCGGGGTCCATGACCGTCCGACTTAGGGCCCTTCTGCGGCGACCACAGAGGGTCATGGCGGTCAGGGCCATCCGCAGATACCGCACGGTGGCGACGGAGGCAGCGTGCCTATTGGCCGGGACTCCCCCGTGGGACCTGGAGGCGGAGATGCTCGCCGGACTATATCGGCGGGTGACGGGGGTGCGAGCGGAGGGCGGTGTGGTCTCGTTAAGGGATCTCACCGCCTGGCGCGTCGACGCCCGCCGAGACGTCATTGCCCGTTGGGCAGTCCGGCTGGAGAGACCTCGGTTTGGGGTGCGAACCGTGGAGGCCTTCCGGCCGGTGCTGATGCAGTGGTTGGAAAGGCGGCACGGGGTGCTCTCCTTCCGACTGGTGCAGGTTTTGACGGGGCATGGGTGCTTCGCCAAATACCTGCACAAGGTCGTTAGGAGGGAGAGTACACCGTCCTGCCACCACTGCGATTGCGACGAGGACACGGCGCGCCATACGCTCGAGGCCTGCGCCGCTTGGGCCACGCAGCGCCGTGAACTCGTCGCAATCATCGGTGCTGACCTGACGCTGCCGGCTATCGCTAGGGCGATGGTCGACAGCGTCGGGAATTGGGACGCGGTCGCAGCCTTCTGCGAGACAGTGATCTCGCGGAAGGAGGCGGCGGATCGCCTGCGCGAGGAGCGCAGCCTCGATGAGGAGATCCGCCGCCGGCGACTGGGGTGGCGCAGGCGCAACTATGTGCGCCTCATGCCGCCCTAGCCGAGGCCGCGGGTGACGTGACCGGGAATTAGTCCGTCACCCGTCGAGAGGCCGACCGCGCGAGGAAAGACTGACGTCCTCCCCGAGGGGGGCACGTCAGTCGATGGGAGGGTACTCCTCAAGGGGTATTCCGTCGGGCCGACCACTGACGACAAGTTAACGCTGCTCCAGTGGTCGGCCCAACGACGAAGGCGACGTGGTTTTCGGGTGGGTCGCAGGAGTTGCGTGCTTAAGCCCCTCTGTCGCCCCGGACGGAGTGGTGCGGAGGTGCGCTGACCGCGGCCCACCCACAAACAAAAAAAAAATAAAAAGCTAAACGAAATTTTGTCTATAGTTAAGTAGGGTTGAAAATTTGATAATTATAATTTTGTCAGAAATCAATAATGAGTTACTTGTATTCTCTAATACTACTAATAACTACATTAGACTTTTCAAAATATGATAAAATATTTTTGGTAAAAATGTAATTTAAAATAGTAAAAAAATAAAATTTCTTGTAAAGCGGGATACTGAAATCAAGTAATCGTTTGCTTAATAGATGAAGAGGTTTATAACTCCACCTAGTTGTGGAATATTCGCTCCGAAAAGTTAAATCGAAGTGTTGTCAAATCATAACCTATCGTAAAAAGGCTAGGCATATAACTATGTTAGGTACACAGTTCTATGTCTAGCCTTTGCCTTTCTATGCTTAGCCATAGTATTGGTAGTAAGTTCTTTAAATAAACAAAAATTGGTAGTAAGGTCTTTAAATAAACAATCCTTACTAATATTATAAATGCGAAAGAAAGGATGTTTGTTTGTTTGTTACGCTTTCACGCTTAAACCACCAAAAATTCTTTCACCATTGGAAAGCTATAATATCAGGTAGTAACATAGGCTATGTTTTATCCCGGTATTCCCACGGGAACGGGAACTACGCGGGTAAGGCGATTGAAACCGAAGCGAAGCGAGGGCGGTTCGCTAGTAAAAAATAAAATTAATTTATAATGCATAAAATTAATCTTGCTTAATAAGCTTTATAAATTAAAAAACAGTTGAATACGGGATATAATTTTTTTTAAATTAAAGTAGTCTAAAAATTTCTTTTAGGTATAGGTGTCAATGATTAATCTTTATAATATATCGTCTTCTCAGCACCTCACGTACACCTGCCACTTTTGGCCTCAAGCCTCCTCCGCGATAGGAGGGACATTGACCTAATATACCATGCTGGTCAGATATGTTAGTATAGGGTTTTATTTCGTACTTTCCTTCTCTTGTACTGATATTATGCATATTATATACCTTAGTTGTCTTTTACAACATCCTTAGACAATATAGGGAAGTGTGAATTGTATTCTTACACTGTCACCACACATAAAAGATAACATATACTCGGCGAAAACCAATAGTTTGGAAGTTATGATGTTTTTAATTTTTATATCAATCTCTCCAGATTTAAAGTGATTCCACAAAATTGAATATAATTTGCTGTGAAAATAGTATAGATGTGTAGTTAGTAAGGAAAAAACTAATTTTGCAATTGTTCTTACATACTAATTTAGTTTTAGACATTTTGGTGAACAATTTTAATTTTTAAGTGATTATGCATATTTTTATTGCATAATTTAGACATAATTTACAAAAAAAAAAATACTAGCGGACAAATAATTTTCTACAAGAAATATATTATTAGTCTCAAACACTATTTTAAGGGTTTAGAATAGCACAGACAAAAAAAAGAGGTTTTGCGAAACATATCTTATCCTTAGATTGATCACTTAGATATCTTAGACTTAAAAAAAAATTAGAATACTATAAATGAACTGGACTACCCAAAATCAGATTCATAACTATGGTGGATGGATGCCCGTAGCAATACTAAAGGTCCATGCTCGGCAGTACCACTTACCATCAAGTGAGCTGTTTACTTGTTTGCCACCATCGGCAATAAAAAAAGACTACTTTACGGATTTTATCGCGTTTGTATTTGATTTTTGATTGACGTTTCGAACACTTTGCAGCGTTCATGGTCACGGACGGACTAAGATGTCTCACGTCCAACAAGTCATCGTTATTACAGAAAATTAATAATTATCTACCCGATACAGAAAATTAGTTATTAAATATTGACCCACATTTTGGTGCAAATTTATTGCCAGTGTAAGAAGAAAATGATTCTGTTCGAAACGTCGGGCAATCAAAAATCAAATACAAACGCGATAAAATCTGTAAAGTAGTTTTATTTAAAATGTGTAATACCCGCGTTAACATCAGAAATCATTAAAAAATACTTAAGCAACTTGTACACCTGTACCCTTTGTTGTTGACACCGACGAAAGAGGAAAATGAAGGTTACGTATTTTACTCTAAATCCGTCACTATATGAATGATTAATAAAGTGATACATAACAACAATAAATGCAGTAATTATTTACAATAAAGAATATACAGACTGCTGGCATTTATTAATAGTTACTAAGCTCTGCGAGTCTACCTTCACTTGAATAAATAAATATTTATTAATAGTATTTTATTAATATAGAACTCGTTACAAGGTAGACTACAGTACTTCAATGTACTGTAATAAATTTAAATTAATTGCATTTAAAGTACTAATATTGGTTTTCACTAATGACACCTTATTATTAGGTAACAACCAAAGCAATCTAAATGACACAATTTCATTTACCATGTAAGACTCATAGTAAAATTGCCTTAGGTGTTATCTAAAATTTAGGTGTTGATAGTAAAAATCGGCTTTATAGCACTTACAATCTGTAAAAGGTTACGTCTAATTATTTTTTAATTATTTTTTTGCTTGTTACTATCTGTCTATTGATCTTCTTTCTAGCCGGGTATCGTTTCGTCAAACGATGTTTATTTGTTATTTAAGTAATAATAATGCAAATTATTATTATAAAGAAGTAACAGTACAATATGCCAGTCTTTCTTGTCTCGCGGTCGTTGGAAATAACGACTAAAGGAATTAAGTAGATAGGTAATAATGTAACAGAAGTCGAAATCTCGAAATAAAATCCTATACAAACCATGCAGCCGCACCGACCAGCGCAGTGCAGAAGCAATTTTTTGTTTGTAAATAAAGGTATTTTTTATGAAGGTCTGTGAATAATAATGGTACTGGCTGACCACCAGTCTGTATTCTGTACAAACTAAAAATAAAATTAAATTAATATTTCCTTGGAATTAATTGCGGCGCCATCTACTGGATTCTGATGCATTGTTTTAGTGATCAGAAACTGTCTTCACGTTATTGCCTTTTTAATGAAACCGGTTTGGACCACATCTTTTAAATGGTTTCAAAGTCTATAACCGGCATAGAAATATTTTTTTATATTCATACTAGCAAATTCTCGTATTTTACCTGAGTAGTTCCTGTTCCCGTGATAATACGGAGATAATATATAGCCTGATAATGTAGCTTGCCACTAGTGAAAGAATTTTTAAAATAGCTTTAGTGGTTTAGGCGTGAAAACGTAATAAACAAACTCACATTGGCATTTATAATCATAATCACCATTTTAGCTCATATACCTGTCACTGATGGGCTCGAGTATCTTTCACAATAGGAGAGAAAATCTACTATACCACGCTGGTCAAACGTTTTGGTATAGGGTTTCATTTCATGTGTTACTTTTTTGCATATAATAGCCGTCCTTTAGGCGTCACACACTCATTGAACTTTTTAGTAAATCCATTCAGTTTCAATTATAAGATATACACAGCACTATACGACAACTACAGATATACTGCTATAAGCATGTCGGTGACGCAAACGCACGGGCTACCTATACCAAAAGTGTCTAAGGCGCATAGCACACTGCGCGTGCGTTAGTCATGAGCAACGGTGACGACAACCCATCAGATTTGCCCCAACGCGGCTAAAGAAGTTATCACTTAAAAAACTTGTTTACGAGGGGAAATTAATTCAAAACAATGCAAAATCTCAATAATTTGCATTTCGTTATATGTACTTTATCTCTTAGTTATCTGCCATCTGCAATAATTGGTCATTAAACACGTACGTGTTATCAAAGGTTTTTAGTTTAAGCAATGAAGTGCAAACTATGCATCTTAAGTACATCATCATTTTGTCATTATAATTTAGCTTTACGTCGAATAATTGACATAGGCCTCCTCATAAATTAAACACTAGTCTTAATTGTGCACTAAAAAAGAGCAGCAAACCAATTTTCTGGCGATATCGTTCGCCGATATCTTTCGCCAATATCTATGACACCTATACACAAGTATCACTCTCTATCTTGCCCGTGGATGTCGTAAAAGACGACTAAGGGATACAATACGCATATAAAATCTATGCAAGATTAGGTAAACTCGAAACAGAACCCTATATCAATCTCTCTGACCAGCATGATATAGTAATTTAGGAGTGGTAGGACCACACTGTCGACAGTTATCTGTCTACAGCCGCGGGCCGGTCCGTCCGGGGCAGTACCATGCTCTCGCAGAAAATCGACGTCTGAGTAGTAGCAATTTGTTACTGCATTTCGTTCGGTGAGCGAGAGAGCCGGAAGCCCAACTTTCTGAGGGTGATTGCGTGTGGAGGGTTTTGGTGGTGCCCTTGGTATCACCGAGCCTCAATGCACGCATTCACACTCCCTTCGCTTTCTTCGCGGTAGGCAACGGCCTTGTAAAGGTCCATGAGCGGCAGCAACACTTACCATCAGGTGTACTGTTTGCTCGTTTGCCACCGTTTGCAATAAAAAAAAAAAAAAAGTAAGGTCAATCTCCCTCCTATTGTGGAGGAGACTGAACCCAACAGTAGGACGTATATGAGCTAAAATGATGATGATGACACACATATAATGTATGTAACAATTTTATTCTTATCTCAACACCACATGGATAATATAGGAATATCATCATCATCATCATCATCATTTCAGCCTACAGCCATCCACTGCTGGACGTAGGCCTCCCTCATGTTGCGCCACAATGTGCGGTCCTGTGCCGCCTGCATCCAACGACGCCCAGCAACTTTCACTAGGTCATCGGTCCACCTAGTGGGGGGGCGTCCTACACTGCGTCGTCTGATACGTGGCCGCCAATCGAGAACCTTTCTTCCCCAGCGGTTGCCGGTTTGTCGAGCGATGTGGCCGGCCCATTGCCACTTCAGCGTACTAATTCTTCGTGCTATGTCGGTTACATCCGTTCTTCTGCGGATTTCCGTAATCCGGATTCTATCTCGCAGAGAAATCCCGAGCATAGCCCGCTCCATAGCACGCTGAGCGACTTTGAGCCTTGATATAAGGCCTACATTTAGGGACCACGTTTCCGTGTCGTAAGTCATCACTGGTAACACACACTGGTCGTAGAGCTGTGTTTTCAGACACTGAGGTATGTTGCACGAGAAGATCCTCTTAAGTTTCCCGAACGCTGCCCAACCGAGTTGAATTCGTCGGCTGATCTCTTTCTCGAAATTGGATCTACCTAATTGGACTGTTTGTCCGAGGTAAACATAGTGATCGACAACTTCGAGAATCGCATTGCCAACTAGGACCGGTACAGGAATGACATGGGCATTTGACATAACTTTCGTCTTACCCATGTTCATTCGTAAACCCACTAGTTGGGATACCCTGCTGAGATCATTGAGCATTGTGCCAAGGTCCTCCATGGATTCTGCCATAACGACTATATCGTCCGCAAATCGTATAGGAATCGTATAGGAATATAAAGAATAGTAAACGAAAAATATGTAATTATTTTTAAATGCGTTTTTATATTGATTAATGTACATTAGTGGCATTTTAAATAATCATTATCATCATCATTTCAATTCATATACATCCCCCTAATGGGCTCTAACCCCCTCTAAAATAAGAAGGAAATTGACTTACTATATGACCTATTATGGTTATTTCCGAGTGGTGACGGAGTAAGAATAAAATTCACCACTCGACGACACCCTCTCTTAGGCGTGGGTGTCGTAAGAGACGACTAAGGGATTATAATGTGCATACAATATCTATGCAAGAGAAGGAAAGCTCGAAACAAAACACTATGCTAATACGTCTGACCAGCGTGGTTTAGTAGGTCATTTTCCTTCCCTTGGTGGTGGAGGCCCAAGCCCAACAGTGGGACGTATATGGGTTGAGATGATGATGCTGGTTAGACGTGTTGGTTGGGTTTTTATTACGAGTTTTCCATCGCTTGCATAGATGTTGTAATCATATCCCTTAGGCGCTTTTACTACACCCCCGGGCAAGATTTGAGAATTACATTCTTACTCCATCACCAAAGAAAAATAAATGACCACCCACATACCTAACAAAAAAGTTTGATCCGACTTGGAGGAAGAGAAATTTAAACACAGTTGGTTGGTTATTATTATATATTGTTTCGCATTTTTAATAAATATTCCATTTAACGTAGTAAATAAGTAGAATAAGGTGATGCATAGGTATATGCGGAATAGGCAGCGACAGGAGCGTTGTATGCGGAGTATGCAAGCGGAGCTGTGTACGCAGCAGCCACGGGAGCGGTATATGCAGCTGCTACCGGAGCTGTGTATGCACTATAAACCAATCCTGGTTCAGGTTTTGGTTCAGCAGCCACCAACGCCAACATACAAACGAGAAGCACCTGAAAAAATAATTTGTACTTTAATTCTTTTCTTTTTTATAAACACAACGCCAAAAGGAAATTATTCTTGAATTGCGGGGGACTTTACAAAGATATAATTTCATTTTCATTCATCCTCATTTCAGCTCATATACGTCCCACTGTTGGGCTCGAGCCTCCTCCACAATAGGAGGGAAATTGACTTTACTATACTGTGCTGAACAGACAGGTTAGTAAATATAAAGTTTTATTTCGAGTTTTCCTCCTCTTGCATAGATGTTATATGCCTATCATATCCCTTAGTCGTCTTTTACGACATCCACGTGCAAGATAAGGAGTGGTGATTTATATATATATATATATTCTTACTCCGTCACCACACAGAAAAACTATAAAAATATAATTACCAGACACAAATTACATCTAGATTTAGAACAACAATTTGTGGGTCGCACAAAGTGTTGACTTACATGGGATTCAAACCCGCGACACTAGCACGATAGATGGATATCTTAACCACTACGCCATCTATATAGTCTTTACAATAAAATAGTCTAGTCTAATCACTATCATTTACTACGTGTTGTTATAGTTATCGAGTTATAGAGCCGTCATCATGATCACCATCCGTTCTTTTAAACGCTGGCGAGTGTTTCATCTTCTCTAAAGGTTAGATTCATCAGTTTCTATAATGACCCTATCAGTTTTTAGAGTGACCTTAACAGTTTTTAGAATCTGCATTTTTGGGTATATTGAAATAGTTCACATGCATTCACGATTTTTTATCATATCATATTACTATGACAGCCTCTATTTTAGCAGGCTATGGTCTGAACACTGGCGCCATGTAGTTTTACAGCCCACAGTGTTTCACACCGCCATTGGGCCAACTACTGACGCCGATTCTTTGAAATGCGTGACCGGTCCGGTTAGCCCCTACACCTATTTGGTCTTTTGCTAACAATCTCGTCAATAATAACTATATTTATCGTGTTTAAATATTTAGAATATATAACTCACTGCCTTGAACATTTTGGTTGATGTTATCACAATAATACTGTTTAACTGAATGATAAAAGTACTCAGGTACATCAAGATTTATAGTGAGTAATGAAGGATAGTGTGCAATGTAAGGTTAAAGCAAGCTTGAAGCGATGTTGTGCGTTGAATAAATAATATGGCTGGTCATTTTAACATTACTATTAGCTATGTATTCCGTGTGGTGATGGAGTAAGAATACAGTTCAACACCCCTATCTTGCCCTTGGGTATTATAAAAGATGACTAAAGAATGTAGTACGCATGTAATGTCTATGCAAGAGAAGAAAAATTCGGTACAAAAATCTATACCAGTTCCTATGTTCAGCGTTCTCTAATAAGTCAATTTTTCTCCTACTCTGGAGGGGGCTCGAGTTCAGCAATGGATATATGAGCTGAGATGATAGGTAGTCAGTGTATGAAAAGTAAAACTCGAAGTAAATACCAATATGTCTGATCAGTATGGTATAGTAGATCCATTACACTCCTATTGTAGTGGAGGCTAAAATCTAACAGCGCGATGTACCTATATGTACATCTTATATGATAATTATCTATCTATATCTATACCAATAAATAAAATTGGAGTGTCTGTTTGTAATGTCAAAATAATAGGCTTTTTTCATGCTCACACGGTTATTTGCACGACACCTATGCCTAAAATACAGATTAAAACATTTTTGTCTGTCTGTGTGTTCCGGGTAATCTTTAAAACGGCTGGACCGATTTCAAAAATTCTTTCACCAATGGAAAGCTATAATATAAGGGCGTAAACTGGGCTATATTTTATACCGGTATTCCCACGAGAACGGGAACTACGCGGGTAAAACGACTAAAACCGAAGCGAAGCGAGAGCGGGTTGCTTTTACATCATTCTGTTCATACATCCTTCCTAGATCCTAGTTACTTGGATCCGACGCAATAAGTACTCTTCTTCTGATGTACATATTACAAAAGTATTGGCAATTGGTTTATGACCAGTTATCTGACTGACCTCAACGCACCTTGAGAATGTAATAGTTAACCAAACTGCATTAGTTGGAGTTGGCCTAGGTCGATGTTAAGCTAAGAGTCTAATTTAACGACGCCCGACAGCAATGTAAGTGTTAGTATATTCGTAACCGCCGCCATACCGCAGCAATACTACTGCTAATGACTATTAATATGATGTCAAGAAATTCACGTATTGTTTTAATCATAAAATATGTGGTTGACCGAGCTTTGCTAGGTATAATTTTTTTTTTCTAAGTAAATCATATTTTTAATGAACATATTTAGAATATATATTATATATATATATATATATATATATATATATATATATATATATATATATATATATATATATATTATATTACTAGCTTCTGCCCGCGACTTCGTCCGCGGAAAATTTCTTGTTTTAACATAAGATTACACTCGATTGATATTACTGTATTTAATTTTATTAGTAAAATATTTTTTGGAATCAGATCAGTAACTTAAAAGATTACCGAAGTTCTATTTTCTGCTCAAGGTAACTTAACCCTTAGTTGCCTTTTACTTATTTTATTTATTTGTTTAAGTTAGGTATCTATTTAATTTAAAGCTTCTCTATATACAATGTTTGAGGTTGTTTTATTTTCCGGTAACAGAATAATCTGCCTTTCGGATGATCCCACTCTTGATAGACCAACATATAATTGCCCATGGGAAAAACATTCTTTTCGTAGGTCAATGCCAACCAAAGAGAATGTTTGTCCCTGGGACTTATTAATAGTCAGGGCAAATGATTGCGCACGTTCAGCGCTAGTTTCTCGAGCACGGGCCCGCGTCGTCCTCACATTTTGGCTTGCGAGGCGCTGTGAGCGCTCGGAGCTAGATTCTCTAGCGCGTGCTTGCGAAATATATTCTCTATTTCTCGAGAGGCGTTGCTCATTTTCAGGGGCAGATTCTTCCGTACGGCGTACTCGAGCGGCTCTTGTCTGTGATGTCTGCCGAGACAGTTGAGATTTCCTTTTAGGCATGCTCTCAACAAACCACGCACAGACTTGAAAACAATTATGAACAAAGGGAGAGCGACTCGAACACCGTCCGCCTTTACAAAACAAAACAATCGTAATATCGAATAACTCGTGTCGATTATTACGATAGAACGAAGTACGAAACTACGAACATACAAAACAAACGTACAACGAAATTACGATATTTTCGATTATGAGGTATCTATCAACAACAACAACCATGCGAACGAAACAACCGAAACCAATAACCAACTGACATGTAATTTTTAGAACTCCAACTAACGACAACGTGGGCATAATAATTCGAGAGGGTCATCAATCCACGGAAAGTCTTAACACCGCGATTCAGAAAAATGACGTCATTGCAGAACGCCATCTATGGGCAAATAGGTAAAACGTCTGCACAATGAAAGTTATGCTAGGGTCATTTTGCGTTTTAGTAATTTTATATTATCTCCGAAACTGTATGACCAATTGATATACTGTAAATGGCAAATCTTATCTGTATGATGTTCTTGTGATACTGAAATAATTTATTGTCATAAGAATTAATATTTTGTTGCTCAAATAATCAACCAAACGTAACAATGCCGAAAAAAAAATTTTTTAATGCAATAATAGAAGTATAAAAGATAAAATATAAAAGATAGAGATATGGTATCGCTGACTTTTTTGTAGAAATAATTAAGATGAACCAGGTAGCCATACATTCTTTTTAATTTTAAGCAACTGTTTAGGCAGCGCACGCAAATAATTCTGTTTTACGAGGTATTTTTTTCCGACTTGCCAGACAAAAGTTGTGATAGCTCGGTTAATATACATGTTATAGAAACAATTTATAGCCTATAGCACTCAGGAATAATGTAGCTTTCTGCCAGTTAAAATAAAATTAGAATTAGATTATGAGTTCCAGAGATTACCCCCTGCATACAAACTTACAAATTTTACCTCTTTATAATATTAGTATAGATAAACTCATTTGCAAAAAAAACGGGCGGTTTTGATTTTCATTCATATTTAAAAAGATACAATACCAAAAAGGTTTCAATCGTTTGTACACGTTACTGGCCGGTTTTAAAAATGCTGTGGTATTTAAAAAAGTACGTTCTAAATTCAATTTTTCATTTGATGTTCATTTTTACAGAAAACCCCTTTTTATCCTACACTTTTGGCGCGAAGTTCCAGAAGTTAACATCGACTTTCATAACTTTTATTCAATTTTTATCGATTAATTTCATATCCTTGACTGTCAAAGCTTTATTTAATGCTGTTTGGCTGTATCAAAAATGGTAGATAAAGTGGTAAAAGCTACCAAAATTATCGCGCTGCTTGAAGAGGGTTGCAGCCAATGTTTCGTGGCTAGGAGGCTAAATGTTAGTCGCTCGACAGTCCAAAGGCCCTGGCAGCGATATCAGGAGACTGGTTCCGTCGAGAGAAGGCCTGGTTCTGGAAGAAAACCATGTACCCAACCACGGGATGATCGTTTTCTTGTGAGTCGCGCATTGAGAAATCGCAAATCTTCGTATGTGGATCTTAAGAACAACCTCCAAGAAGTAAGAAATGTGCATATTAGTCTATGGACGGTCAGGAGGAGGCTTCTCGCTGCCAATATACGCAGTCACCGCCCGGCCCGCGGCCCCAAATTACTCCGTGAGCACAGAGTTCACAGGCTTAGGTTCGCTAGAAATTGTGAATCATGGACTCAAGACGATTGGAATAGGGTTTTGTTCTCTGATGAAGCCAGGATATCTCTGTTCGGTGAAGATCGACGTCGGCGAGTGCTAAGAAGACAAGGAGAACGCTTTGCAGAGGCATGTTTCGAAGAAATCACACCTTATGGTGGGGGCTCTGTTATGTTTTGGGCAGGAATAAATTCAATGGATCGTACAGAGTTAGTCTTCATTGAAAACGACTCACTGACTGGGCATCGATACATAACGGAAGTTCTAATTTCTCATGCACAACCCGCATTGGCCGCTCTAGGTGAAGACTCGATTTTTATGGACGACAATGCTCGCGCCCACCGATCCCGCGATGTTAATGCGTATGTGCAAGAGGTCGGCATTCGTCGTTTGGATTGGCCAGCTCGAAGTCCCGACCTCAATCCCATAGAGCATGTCTGGGACGTTCTGAAACGGCGTGTGAGATCAGTACACCCGGCTCCGCAGACCATCAGAGAGCTGAAGAATGTGATTACTGCGGAGTGGGAACGTATTCCGCAAGCAAGTATCCGGGATATACTCGCTAGCATGCCCAGACGAATTCAAGCTGTGATTTTAGCTAGAGGGGGTCACACTCGATACTAAACATTTATCTGCTTTTACTTTATTAAAGAAAAACAAACAAAAAAACTTTTTCATTTTTACTTCATGAGCATATGCACTACTAGCGAATATACACTACTAGCGAGGTTTAGCATTATTTCCCATAAATTGTATCTAAATTTTATGAAATACTGATGAAAACGATTATTTTCTTATTAATTTAGCAAATTGTGTGGATAAAACTACCTATAATTATCAAACAAAGAAATATTAACATTTGAAATGGTTCATTGCTTAGGTGCCCGTTTTTTTTGCAAATGAGTGTATATTAATAAAAAACTAAAAATGATGAAATAATGAAAATAATATCAAAAAATATCAAAAATTAAAAAACAGAATAATAATAATAATGAGATACGATCTCACGATGTTTGAATGCGACTGGACAACTTCGCAACTGAGCTATTGTCACTCTTGACGACGGCTAAATTTACATTCTTATTGTAATGACATTTTATGTCATTGTATTGATTAGCTAAAACACCGACAAAACCATATTTTCTATAAATAAAACCTAGCTAGATCGATTTTTTAGCCCCGAAACCTTTAGTATGCTAAATTTCATGAAAATTGTTGGAGCCGTTTCCGAGCTTCTTACAAAAACTCTAGTACGGTTGATTCCATTTGTCTAGTTTTGGGCTTTGAAACATTTGAAATTATGAAGAAAATTGCCTATCTATCCTGATATGCCATGTCATTTTACGAAATGACTGGTCTGGCCTAATAGAAAGTAGCGACAGCATTTTGCATAGACCACACAAGCTTTGAGCGTATACGTTACCATGTCTTCATTGCAATTTCAATGGCGTCAAAACAGTGTCTTTTCTTTTCTGACAACAGTGTGTAGGTACTTGACGAACCAATCATACTCCGACACGATCTGTACCAGTCGGAAAAAAGGATCCTGTACTGCCACTCCTTCCCTCAATCAGCATGGGCCGGATACTGAAACGAGGCCTCTCTAATTCCCTGTCAGCGATAACCACCAATAAGGTCCGGACAGCAGCTCTGCCTCCAAGTCCCATGTGGGAGTTCAATGGGCATGGTACTCCCGTCCATAGCGTGCGATATTTGCCGCGGTGTGCAATATGGATTTGATCGCCTTAGTCCTCTGTAATTGCCACAAGACAGACGATGTGAGACTCCGCCCACTCAGGTGCGCCGTACAAGGGCATCGACCGAACCACCCTTACGTACAGCCGTCGGCACGTCACGTAAGAGTCCCATATTCGGTTAAAGCCAATAAAGGGCGGATGCCACTCTGATGAACCGCGAAGAAAGTCAGAGAAAACGATGCTAAAACCACCATTGTCAGTAGAAAACCAGACCCGGATATTTCATCTGAGCTTGGATCTGATGTGCGCTCATGGGTACCAAATTGATGGTCATCGAAGCATAGGCGGGTGATTCGTTACGACACCCATGAAATAAAAGGGCATCCGTCTTATGCGAAATCTTCAATTTCTGCAAAAGATAAAGCACTATTAGATCATATTATACACAGATAGCTATATATTGGTTAAGATATCGACTTCCTGTGTCAGCGTCGCGGGTTCGAATCCCATCTAGGACAATACTTTATGATCCACCAACTGTTGATCTTAATCTGGTTGTAATTTGTGTCCGTTAATTATATGTTTGTAAAGTCCCCTTCTTGTATTACACAAGAATTATCTCATTTCAAATCACACTATTTTTATGGATTGTATTTACAGTTTTCAGTGTTGATGGTTACGTGAGGACCCGTGACCATGAACACTGAAAATTGTTCCAAACGTCAGGCAATGAAAAATCAAATACAAATGCAATAAAATCCGTAAAAATAGTTTTATTCATAATGTGGAATACCCGCATAAACATCAGAAATCATTATGGTAGACACTTATATCTAAATCTGGTTTTATTCCAGATTTAGATATCTGGATTTATTCCAGATTTAGATATCCGAATTTATTCCAGATTTAGATATAAGTGTCTACCATAATAATAAATACATAAGAATCACTTAAATGATGTTTGACGTGACAACGTCTAATAAATCGATGAACGCTGTTTGCGTGCATGAAAAGTGTCCCGTTACGCTCGTTGTCCCGTTACGCTCATTGTTTTATTATTAAGTAGTATACGATTCAGCTGTACTAAAGCGCGCCATCTATCGATGCGAAAGGATTTCAAATATATTCATTTATTACAATGCGAATCAGCGAAACTGAACAGCGCCATCTATCGAGACTTACGGTAATTGCCGACCCGATTTAATTTCAATAGCTTATAACAATGGATACTTGGTTACGCTAATTCAATTTTATTCATAAAAGTATGCAGTCATTTCATCAATGTTTTGTTATGACGTTGTCACGTTAAACTATCGTTCGTAAACCGACTTTACAGACAACCATGTTTTTTCTAGTTATGATTGAGGCGAAACTGCTAAGGCCGTCGTCGTCTCAGCTTATATGCGTTCCACTGCTGGTCTCGAGCCTCCTCCCCAATAGGAGGCAAATTGACCTACTATACCATGCTGGTCAGATATGTTGGTACAAGTTTTTGTTTCGAAGTTTTTCTTTTGTTTCGCAAATTTTATATGCATATTATATAGTCAGTCATCTTTTACGACATCCACGGACAAGATAGGGAGTGATGAATTGTATTCTTACTCCGTCACCACACGGAATATTACTAATATGTCTAGGCAAATTACGATGTAGCACATACATTCTTCATTGACACTGGTCATTGAAAACTAATCGTTATTCAAAACATGATAATGTCACTTACACTGCATGAATTCGTCCTTCTTAAATTACTATAAATTTCTTCGTAAGAATAAATCCGATATCATTTAGCTCAGAAGTAGCAAAGTAAACACACATTCATTCAATATGTACAAACTGGTAAGGATAATCCTAATTGTATCATTAGAAATAATGTATCAAATACTTTTTATTTCATCATCATAATCATCTCAGATCATATACGTCCCAATCTTCGGCTCGGGCTTCTTCTACTATCGAAAGGAAATTGACCTACTATACTACGCTGGTCAGATATCGAGTTTTCCATCCCTTGTATCGATGTTATATGCACGGAAAAGAGAGAGGAGTGGTGAATTGTATTCTTACTCCGTCACCACGAGACATTCCAAGATAATGATAAATTCAAATAAGCTTACAGTTTTAATTATTAACTTATAGTACTTTATCTTATTTTAAATTTCGAAAAGGAAACTTCGATATAACTCTAAATCAATACGTCTGACGAGGATACGATATTCTTATTTTGTCTTTTCTGGGCGGGCTATCTGTCGTCTGGACGCACGCCGTCCCTTCTATCCGGGGTGACGAAAGAGCATTACCTACTGTATTCCCACCCTTTCGCCATTGGGTCGACCACTGATACCAAATCTTTGAGTCCGTGGAACAAGATTGGTATAGTAAATAAATACTATATTTGTTTTACACTAAAATTTTATTTGCTTTTCCAGTTCGTACTCGCTTGTATGCTGGCGTTGGTGGGTGCTGAGCCCAAGCCCAAGCCTGCTTTGCTGTACAGCGCATACACAGCTCCAGTAGCAGCAGCATACACCGCTCCCGTGGCGGCCGCATACACAGCACCGCTCGCCTACTCCGCATACACCTCTCCCGTCACTGCATACTCCGCTTATACTTACGCCTCACCATACTCAACTTATCTATTACGCTAATAACATCAATAAAACTAAATTATAAAAAGGAACACATGCAAGCTGATGAATAAATAACTTTCATTATATTGGTGTTTTGAATTTTCTAGCAATACCTAATACATGATGTAGGTCATAACCATATTAAAATCTTAGGCTTAAACTTAAGGGGAAAATATACAACAGTGTCATCAGACCTGTTGCTGAATGTTGTTGTTGTCTTCTGAATGTTGGGCATTGAAAAAGACGGATGAGATAAACGTGTATGCTAGAGAGATTCGTATGCTAAGATAGATGTGTGGGGTCACAAGCGTAGACAAAATAAGAAATGAGTATTTTAAGGGATCTCTGAAAGTGGCACCAGTGATAAAGATTAGGAGTTCGAGATTGTCGTAGTATGGACATGTGATGAGGAGAGATGAAAGGAAAATGACGGCGGGTTATCGATATGATTGTGGATGGATGTAAGAAGCGTGGGTGACCCAAAAAGCGATAGATGGATTGTGTGAATGAGGAGATGCGTATAAAAGCAGTGAGTGCAGATATGACGGCTGATAGGAGGTTATGGAAGGTAAGAACTTGTTGTGCCGACCCCACTAAGCGTGGGATGGGGGCAAGCAAATGATGAGAACATATTATTTATCAATTAATTTTCCTTAATATGGCAATAAATTTGTACCAAAATGTGGGTTAAAATTTAATAACTAATTTTTTTGTATGGGGCAGATAATTATAAATCTCTGTAATAACGATGACTTGTTGGACGTGTGACATCTTAGTCTACCCGTAACGATGAACGCTGCAAAGTGTTCGAAACGTCGGGCAATCAAAAATCAAATACAAACGCGATAAAATCCGTAAAGTAGTTTTATCTATATGTATTCTATACCACTAAATAAAATTGGAGTGTTTGTTTGTAATGTCAAACTAATAGGCTTTTTTCATGCTCACACGGTTATTTGCACTATACATATGCCTAAAATACACTTTATATTTTTTTTGTCTGTCTGTTTGTTCCGGGTAATCTTCAAAACGGCTGGACCGATTTCAAAAGTTCTTTCACCGATGGAAAGCTATAATATCAGGGAGTAGGTAACTAGGCTATATTTTATCCAAGTATTCCCAGCGGAACGGGAACTACGCAGGAAAGACGACTGAAACCGAAGCGAAGCGAGGCCGGGTTGCTAGTTTATAATATATGCATATATGTTAAATTAGTATATGCACGCTTTAATATATGTTTGCCCTCAGCCTAAACATTTAGTGATGAAAATTTTCATCTGAAATAACTAATTAATTAAAAAAATTTGTATGAAAATTTGGTTTGCTATTTCAGTCCCCTTCAGACCCTTAGAATGGATGAATGAATGGAAAATCATTTGACGTAATTTTTGCTGATTTCCTAATTTGCTTTACGAAAATGTCGCCCTAATAACATAAAAAAAATATTTAGAGAATATTTTGTAAAGAAATAATTTTTACTATATAAGAAATAATTTTTATTGTATATCGAAAAGAAATAATATTTTACTTAAGTACCTCAAAGCTTAAGGTCAAGGTCTAATCGGCGGCGGTCTATGCTTATTTACTCAATAAGAGTAATTCCAATAAACGTAAATTCATCCTATCATAAGAATTGGTCAAGGACATTCATTATTGATACTAATATACTTCAATTGCATATCAATTATATCATAATCCATCTACACTTCTAAGTTATCCTTGCCGAACATTAAAAAACAGCTAACAAACACTAATAAAATAATTTTTTATCATCATCATCATTCAGCCTCTTACCGTCCACTGCTGGACGTAGGATTCTGTCATATTTCGCTACATAATGCGATTCTGTTTCATCTACATCCAATGACACTCAGCAACATTCACCAGGTCGTCATTTCACCTAGTTGGGGGGCACCTTACTCTGAGACGTCAGACACGTAGTCACCACTCAAGAACCTTTCTTCCCCAGCTTTTTTTTTTGTTTTATTTATTACCAAAAAGCAAAAAACTTGTACAGAATTAAAATATAGTGCCACTTAAACCTCTTGGGTTTGTGTGTGACACTTTACAATCCATTCACGGTATAAATGCCTACACACAAATGAATCAACATACATACACACGCACACACACATACATATACATATATATGTATATACACACATGTGTATACAGCTATACATATTAATTTATCGTTACAAATATATGCAGTATTAGTATAAGACAGAAAAGAAAAGAGAAAAAGTAAACAGTAAGAAGAATAATATTTGCCGACTATAAGTTCGATAAGAAGTGTTTCTTTAGAACATATTTAACGTTTTTTAAATTAATAATACTGGGTATGGGGGTAGGTAAAGAATTTAGCAGTCGTGGTATTAGGTATGCGCTCGTCCGTTCGCCGTAATAATTACCTGCAGTAGTAGTAACAAATTTGTTTTGTGCGACTCGACGCGTATATATAGTGATTTATTTTGTGTTGCACTTGAGTGTTAAAAAACTGTTCTTTTAGGAGGCTATATTTAACTTTTTCATGTATTGGTAGCGTTTTACAATATTTAAATAGCTGTTGTCGGATGTCGCCTGAACATTCTCACTTAAGCGTGCTATGTCGGTTACACCCGTTCCTCTACGGATTTCCGTATTCTGAATTCCTTATCGTAGAAAAATTCCGAGCAAACCCCGTTCTATAGGATGTCTTTGAACTTGTTTATGATATAATTTAGGGACCACGTTTCCGTGCCGTAATTAATCACTGGTGACACATAATGGTTGTAGACCTGTGTTTTCAGACACTGAGGTATGTTGTATAAAAAGATCCTTAGGTTTTCCCAAAAGCTGCCCAGCCGAGTTGGATTCATTATTTGAATTTAGATCCAGCTAACCGGACTATTTGTCCAAGGTAAATTAAGCGATTGATAACTTCGAGAATCACATTTTTCAATATTTAAGACATAAGTCTAAATATCTAAAAATCTAAATATCTGTCTAAATGTCTGTTTTAAAACAAGCCTGAGAATTTATTTGTTTTAGTTCGAAATGTTGACATACAGATCACATGACATTAATTTCTTTTGAGCATAGATATTTTATTTAAATCAAATTAATGGCTCAAAGTCGCTCAGCGCGCTATAGAGAGGGCTAAAGATTAATTATATCAAAATAAATAAAAAAATGTCATTTAAAACTTATATTTCAAATGCTATTGGATGATAAATGTAAAAACAATATTCAAAAAATATATATCGTCATCTACTAACGAATCGTCGATACGTTATGGTTTTCACAAAAAAAAAATATATTTTTAACCAACTTCAAAAAGGTTCTCAATTCGGCCGCATTTTTTTTTTTATGTTTGTTACCTGAGAACTTTCGATTGGGTAAACCGATTTTGATAATTCTTTTTTTGTTTGAAAGCTGGTGCTTCCCGTGTAGTCCCATTTTAATTTCATCCAGTTTCGACAATGGCATCCATGGGAAAACCACATAAGTCTATAATTTGCATTAAGTATGTGCGCGATAAATGGACGAAAACTCAATAACAACGCCAACCGAAGCTGATGATTCTTTTTTAACCGACTTTTAAAAAGGAGAAGGTTGAGAACCTTCTCTTTTTTAAAGTCAATTCGACTTTAATTATTTTTTTTTTTATGTTCCTTACCTCAGATCTTTCGACTGCGTGAACCGATTTTGATGATTCTTTTTTATTTATTTGAAAGCTGTTGCTTTTCGTGTGGTTCCGTTTCAATTTAATCCAGTTTTGAACGTGGTATCTATGAGAAAACTATTTAAGTCTTAAATTTGCATAAAGTATATTATAGTACACATGGACGATAACTCAATATAACACCAACCGATTTCGATGATTCTTTTTATTGGATAGGATGTACTTCAAGGGTAGTTTGATTAGGTTCTGATTATAGGATCCATGCTAAAGTAACGGTACTCTTTAATTCTTAGGAGCAAATTATTGACACTTGGCTGAATCTCTTATAGTATACGGATATTTGAGTCACCTACCGTAATGTTGAACGGCACTGTCTCAAACGAGCAGCACTATTAGTAGGTTGACTCATAGGTAGAAAAAAAAAATGTGCACTTCACATTCACTAAAAATCAAACAATAAAAATAATTTTTAACAAAAAAAAAGACTTCAAACAAAAAACAATTCCCAAACAAATTAATATGCACTAAAAAGCAAAAAAATAGTTCTTGTACAATGTAGTGCCCGCCCAACCTTACAACAACTTGATGAAAAAAAAAAAATAGAGTACTTAAAAGTCAATCAAATTATTACGACTATATAATGTAGTTACAATTATTATTATTTTAGGAGTCGGTGTCAGTCAACAAAACTAGGACACCGACAAACATACCAACATAGACATAGACACCGACTCCAAAAATGACAATAATTGTAACTACATTATATTGTCGTAATAAATTGATTGACTTTTAAGTATTCTATTTTTTTTTTCATCAAGTTGTTGTAAGGTTGGGCGGGCACTACATTGTACAAGAATTATTTTTTTGCTTTTTAGTGCATATTAATTTGTTTGGGAATTGTTTTATGTTTGAAGTCAGATTTTTTTTTGTTAAAAATTATTTTTATTGAACTGAGCAAATTGCTACAAGCATAGAAAGAAATAAATTTTATAAATGTGTCATTTAATTGGGCGGATCTTTTAGTATTATATTTATATTAGCTGATCCAACAGACGTAGTTCTGTTCAAATAAAACGCCACCTACCGGGACCAATTATGAATCTAAACCTTTCTCGAATCCCCTTGAACACACACAAAAAATTTCAGCAACATCAGTCCAGCCGTTTTGGAGGAGTTCAGTGACATACACACGTACGCTAGAAGTTTATATATAAAGAAAGATAAGTAGGTGGGTTTAATTTTTTTTTTTTTTTATGGGTGGGCTATGGTAAGCTCACGCGCGGTCCAGTTCGTCCGGGACGATGAAAGGACGGCGCGCGGGCCGATAACCCACCCGTACCCACGTCACCTCGTTGTTAGGCCGACCACCGTAGCAGATGTGACTTGTCGTCAGTGGTCGGCCCGACGGAATACCCTTTCGGGTACCCTCGCCTCTCGACATCCTGGGACGTCGGTCGCCGTCACGCGGTTAGCCACACTACGGGTGACGGACAATTCCCCGGTCCGATCACCCGCGGCCTCGGCTAGGGCGGCATTAGGCGCAGATACTCGCGCCTGCGCCGCCTGAGTCGCCGGCGGCGGAACGTGTCGCCGAATAGGATCTCTACTCGCACACGATCCGCCGCCTCCTTCCGTGAGATAACGGCCTCACAGAAAGCGGCGACCGCGTCCCAGTTCCTGACGCTGACGAGCATCTCCCTGGCGATGGTCGGCAGCGCCAGGTCGGCATCGATAATAAGGTGGGTTTAATGGACAATTAGTTGCTCCATCAAATTTTAGGTATTTTTGGGACTAATCTCGCCACACATGCCCACCACTGTAACTCCTGTAACTCAGAGTCCACAATGGTTTCCGTATAAGACGTCGAGATTTGTCCACCAGGAAGTCCCGTGAAACGCTTTTAATTGTCTTGGGACCCGCAACCATTTTAATTAGAAAAATTCCAATTTCCTCCTATGCAAAGCACTAGACATGAAGCAAAATTGGCTAATAAGCCTATAGATAAAAGGATTTACAACTACGTGAAGGGCAGCGGCAGAGAACCAACGGATTTAACAAAGCTTAGGGGACTTATATGTGAGGTTTAGGATTGTAATAGTAGATATGACAGAAACGCCTGAATACACGGAAATTCTCTCTAGTTGTACAGCGGCCGCATAGTAGTGACTTGCAGACTGTCTAACATGAGGTCCCGCTTTAGGTAGTCCCTAAATATAAATAGCTAGATGATGCTGAATGATGTAGTCACCTCATTAATGATTAGGATCCGAGGTAGTTAAAGTTAAGTAAGATTTTATCCCCGTAGTACATACATACATATATTCACGCCTTTTTCCCATAGGGGTAGGCAGAGACCACTTCCCTCCACTTGCTACAATCTTGACATACTACTTTCGCTTCCTCTACATTCATTAATCTCTTCATGCATATTCTTCGGTTTAGGGTACTTTTAACCTGGCCTTTCTTAAGAACGTCCCCGATTTGATCGTGAAACGTCCGCCTTGGTCTTCCCCTTCCAACACTTCCGCTCAGATTCGCCTTATAAATTCTTCTTGTTAATCTCCTTTCATTCATTCTCTCTACATGTCCAAACCAACTTAACATACCTTTCTCAATCCTTGTCACTACATCAACATTCATACCACAACGTTCCTTGATTACACTGTTCTTAATTTTATCACTCAGTTTTACACCAATCATGCTCCTCAGCGCTCTCATTTCCACAGCATTTATTCTACTTTCATGTTTCTTCTGCCATACCTAGCTCTCACTTTCATACGTTAGGGTTGGTACAAGGACTCCCCTATGCACAGCCAGGCGAGCCTTCTTAGAGAGGCTCTGGCTGCCCATAAAGGTGTGCAAAGCACCATTCACCATATTTCCCTTACATACTCTTCTTTCAATATCATTTTCACATTTACTATCTCTCGCAAAAGTTGATCCCAAATATACAAACTCTTGTACTTGTTCTAATATTTCCTCTTTTATGCGTATCTTGCACTCCGTCATACATTCTCCCCTTTCAAATACCATAACTTTCGTCTTCTTTACGTTAATTTTCATTCCCTTTCTTTCAAAAGCATCATGCATTACTGTTACCATCTTTTGCAACTCATCCACCGACGAAGCAAGTAGGACTTGATCGTCAGCGTAGAGAAGACATTTGACAAGTAACCCATTCATTCTCAGTCCGTATTCACTCTTTTTTAAATCAGTCAGGCAATTATCCATGAATAGGTTAAATAGCCATGGTGACGCAACACATCCTTGTCTAACACCCTTTTGGATACTAAACCATTCAGTGTACGCCCCTTCGATTCTGACGCAGGCACTGGAGTTCTCATAGAGAGACTGCAATGCTCGTATCAGGTTTCTGTTCACCCCATGCAAAGATAATGCTGACCACAACTCATTCCTCACCACTCTATCATAGGCCTTTTCCAAATCTACGAACGCGCAATAGACCTTCTGACTCTTCGCCAGAAACGTTTCGGCTATGCAACGCAAGGAAAAGACCTGATCCATACATCCCATTCCCTTTCTGAATCCTGCTTGCACATCCCAGACTCTTTCATCCGTCTCTTTTATAACTCTCTCTATCAGTATCTTTGCATACAGTTTGCCGACGACGCTGAGAAGACTTATTCCGCGGTAATTGGCACAGTCTTGTTGCGACCCTTTTCCTTTGTGTAAAGGCACGATGACAGCCTTGCACCAGTCTTCTGGCACTCGACCTTTCCTCCAGCACAAGTTGAAAAGGCGGTACAACAGATTCACCACTATGACATCGCCAGCTTTCAGCGTTTCGACCGACACACTGTCATATCCCGCAGCCTTACCTAACTTCATATGCTTCAACGCATTCACGATCTCATCTATACTTATCTCGCAATCCCCGTAGTGATAGAATAATTATACTATACTAGCTTTTGCCCGCGGCTTCGCCCGCGTTAAAATTAACTTGCATATTGAACTATTATCGCAAAGAATTTTATCGGCATAAAAAGTATTCTATTTCTTAATTTAAGAAATACTCTATCTATGTGTCCATTTTCATCCAAATCTGCTCAACAGTTTACGCGTGATTAAGTAACAAACATCCAAATATCTTCACAAACTTTCACATTTGAATATTACTTCCAGACTTGTAGTTCAGATTCCCGTGGAAATACGATGATAAATATGTCTTTCCTTAGTCCCTGATAATGTAGCTTTCCATTGGTGAAAAAAAAAATATATCGATCAAATTCCCGCAGTTTCACCTACGTAAACCTCATTCCCATGCGAATGCCGAGATAAAAAATGCCTATGTGACTCACAACACAAAAACAAAAAATTTTGAACCGTAGGTATCGTGCAAATGATTGTGTGCATAAATAAAACCTATTATTTTGATAGACAAACAGACGCTTCAAATTTATTTATTTGTAGATATAGAAAATTGACTTAATATCTCGACTTACTGTCTAGTAGCGGCTAGGAATATTACTATGCTTTTATTGTTTGTGGAGTGTCCCAAAATACTACTAAGACAAAGATTTACATCGATCTGGACCAATTGATGATGCCGTCTGGCCAACAATGGCGTCCGTCAGGCAGCCGGTCATAAAATGTTGCTAGAACCTTTGCGATATATCTACGATGGGAGAAGAGTACCTACATATTGCGTCCATCCAAAGTAATTAGGATAAGAGCAAGATAATGATGATATGTAGGCTGGGTGTCTTCGACTATATACGTTTCACCCTTTTAGGGCTGCTTAAAATTATTCCTTAGTGCGCTTACCCCGAAAAAATTCTTTTATAAAATTCTTTTTTCATCTTCCGTATCTTCCTCTGCTGAGTTTCTCTTTTTAGAGATATCTACCAAAGGGGCTAAAGCCGTCCTTGGTGTTGTATACTGTCCTCCCAATGTCGACTACTTCTCCAGTCTCGATTCGATTCTGGAATCTTTAGGGTCAGAATATTCACACCACATCATCATGGGCGATTTTAACACTGATCTCCTTTCTTCCCATTTACCACGTGTTCAAAAACTCCTTGAAGTCATTCAGTCTGCCAATCTACAGATTGTACCCTTACAGGCCACTCACCACAACAGGGATGGCAACGACACATGGCTAGACCTAATCCTCACCTCCAACCCTTCTCTTGTCTCCTCTAACGGCCAATTTCCTGCCCCCGCCTTCTCTCACCACGATCTCATTTTCCTTTCTTACGTCTTGAAACCTCCTAAGCCTAAGCCCAAATTTTTGTACATGCGTTGTTTTAACAGAATCAACCTCACTGATTTACAGAGTGATGCCTCAGCACTTGACTGGGACTTTTTACGAGCATCTTCGTCAATTGAGGAGAAAGTACGGTGCTTTGGTGAAGTAGTCCACCACCTCTTCGATAATCACGCACCTATCAGAAAGGTAAAATTAAAACGTCCACCAGCACCCTGGATCTCAGAAGACATCCGTAAGGCAATGAAGCGCAGAGACCGAGCATATCGAAAATATAAAGGTGATCGGTGCCAAGTACTTTGGTCTGAGTATAAGGCTGCAAGGAATCGGTGTAATCAGATGATTCGTAATGCTAAACGCCGCCACATTCTTGACAATATTAGTTCTTCTTCCGCTGCTAATGCCTGGAAGTTTCTAGGGACTCTAGGCATCGGTAAGCACTGTCATTCGGATTCTCAGGTGACAGTGGGTTTGGATGACATCAATCAGCACTTTTCTTACTCTATCCCGTTGGACCACAAAACCAAAAGTCACACTTTAGATTATCTAAAGCA
Organism: Lymantria dispar; assembly: GCA_032191425.1. NCBI lineage: Eukaryota > Metazoa > Arthropoda > Insecta > Lepidoptera > Erebidae > Lymantria > Lymantria dispar. The sequence continues at coordinate 25,175,489 of CM063457.1, forward strand.
GTTACCTCAGTCTAACATCTATCCGTTCAATTTTTCTCCAGTTGCGTTGGAAGAAATCAAAAAAATAATCCTATCCATTAAGTCTAATGCTGTGGGATGTGATTACGTAAGTCGTCGCATGATCACAGCAATATTGGACCACCTTCTTCCTGTTATTTCACATATTATTAACTTTTCTCTTGAATCTGGCTGTTTCCCATCATTATGGCGTAAGGCTTATGTAATACCTTTGCCTAAAATTTCTAATCCTTCTCTTCCTAATCACTTCCGTCCTATATCTATTCTTACCTTTCTTTCTAAGGTTCTGGAGGCTTGCGTGCATAAGCAATTATCGGATTTCATTTTCAAAAATAATCTCTTATGTCAATTCCAGTCCGGCTTCCGACCAGGCCACAGCACAACATCTGCTCTCCTAAAAGTGACTGGCGATATTAGGGCTGGTATGGAGAAAACCAATGTGACGGTTCTAGTCTTAATAGATTTCTCTAACGCCTTCAATACCGTCAATCACGATATCCTTCTAGCCATCTTATCTCACTTCCTGATCTCACCCAATGCACTGGAATGGTTCTCTTCTTATCTTCAGGGGCGTCAGCAGTGTGTCCGCATCGAAGACAGCTTTTCGAATTGGTGCGACCTCAGCGCTGGCGTCCCTCAGGGCGGTATTCTCTCTCCTTTGTTATTTTCTATCTTTATTAATCTCATTACTTATAATCTTCAGTGTTCGTATCATCTTTATGCCGATGACTTGCAGCTTTACTGTCAAGCGAGTGTGGAGGATATGCCGTCAGCAATTGCCAAAATCAATACAGACCTTGACAGCATAAAAAGTTGGTGTTGCCAGTTCGGGTTGATGGTGAACCCTACCAAGTGTCAGGCAATAAGTGTGGGTAGTCAGCGTATGATAGGCCGAGTAGACGTCAAATCTCTCCCCTCTATATTGTACGACGGCTCTATTGTGCCGCTGTCCCCTGACGTAAAAGACCTTGGCTTATATATCGACTCCACTCTCAATTGGAGTACTCAAGTAACCAGAGTGAGTCAGCGAGTCACCTGTAGCTTACGTGCTCTCAATCGGTTGAGACATTTTCTACCGGTTAAAACTAAAACGACGCTTGTCCAAACTTTAATTTTTCCTCTAATTGACTATGGTGATGTGTGTTATTTTGACCTGAATGCAGATCTTCTTAATAAACTAGACCGTCTTCTCAATAACTGCATTCGATTCATATATAATCTTCGCAAGTATGATCATATTTCTGCTTATCGTTCTCAATTAAATTTTCTAACTATTCGACAACGCCGTAGTTTGCGTGCCCTTACTTTTCTATATTCTATCCTCAACTCTCCTAATTCTCCTAATTACTTGTCTTGTTTCTTTCAATACCTCTCTACTAATCATGACAGAAACCTTCGCTCCTCCAAAAACTTGCTCTTACTTTGTCCATCTCATCACTCTGATCGTGTGCATTCCTCTTTCGTTGTCCAGGCGGTTCTCCTCTGGAACTCACTACCTCTCGGTATCAGGATGGCAACTAGTCGTCAAACATTTAAGAAGAGCGTTCGACTCCATCTCTTAAACGAGTTGGCAGAATCATCACAACTGATATAATGTCCTTATAATTATGTATATATACTGTGTATGTATATATTTATATATCTTAATATATATCATATCTATCTTTGTATTTGGGTATGTATGTATCTTTGGTATGTATTATATATTTTCGTATATACCTATTTATCTATGTAAAATATATTTTCTTTTTCATTTTACAATAATATAACTATCTCGGAACATGCACCTACCTTTTTTTCGTCTCTGCATCACCTATGGTTGACTGGTAGAGAATGCCTTTGGCATTAAGTCCGCCATTGCATTGTTGCATGAAGTTTAATAAAAAAAAAAAAAAAAAATAGATCGGTACACAAAATTTCACACATCTTTGGCTATGCACTTTTCACCCTCTTAGGAGTTGAATTTCCAAAAATTCTTTGTTAGTACTCATCATCATCTCAGCCCATATACGTCCCGCTGTTGGGATCGGGCCTCCTCCATAATGGAATGGTAATTGACCTACTATACCACGCTGGTCAGACGTGTTGGTATAGACTATAGGGAATAAAGAAGGAAAACTCAAAATAAAAAATTTGAGTTTTCCTTCTCTCGCAGAGATGTTATATGCGTTTTATATCCCTTAGTCGTCTCGTACGATCACCCACGGGTAAGATGGGGGGTGGTGAATTGTATTCTTACTCCGTCACCATACGTATAATGTTAGCACTCGCTTATCCCAAAACAGAACTTTCACGTTCCTAGGACCATTATTTTAGGTTATACACTTTTCATGCCCTTAGGGGTGAGACTGCCAGAAGTTCTTTCATAGTGCTTGGTAAGCGAGCGCTAAGAAAAAAATCTTGGGGTAATCCAAGAGAGCCGACCGTGTACTAAAGTGATCGTTCCACGGCTCACTGATTTCGGATAAACGCTTTTCACTTCCTTAGGGGTAAAATTGCAAAAAACTCTTTTTTAGTGAGCACTTTCCCCAAGAAAGACAACTTCATACAAAATTTTACGTTTCTAGGCCTAATGATTTCAGCTATATATTTAGCCCTTAGGGGTTGAGGTTCAAATATAATTTCTTAGAGCTCACATACAACAAAAGAAAGTTTTACGTGCCTGGCCCCAATAGTTTCGTCTATAAGCTTTTCACACCCTTAAAGGGGTGATTTTCCAAAAATTCTTTGCTAGTGTTCGTGTACCCCAAGAAATACGACGGTGTAAAAAAAAATACGTTTCTAGGCCCAGTGGTTTCGGCTGTATGCTTTTTGGTCTTTTAGGGGTTGAATTTCATCCCCATGTAAGTGAATTTTCAAAATGCTAGAACGAATATTTATTTGTTTATTATCAAGTGCCTTAATACAAAGATTCATGGTTCTATCATCGAAAATGACGAATTTCCATACAAAATGCCATCCCCTATTTCAACCCCTTATACCCATTTTTTCGCAATTTCTTTGCTAGAGCTCGTGTACCTCAGGAAATACTACGGTGTAAAAAAAAATATTGGTTGCCTGTAAAGTCGGTATACGGGCGAAAGTTTTACGTGACAACGACTTTGAGTGGTAAAATAATTTTAATGTTTCAATAATTTTAATTAGTTAATTTTAGTTTCAATAATTTTAATTTAGTTAATTCATTCGTATAGTAGGAAGAAGGATGAAATAATAGTAACAATTTAAAACATTTATTTATACAAAGAATTATATTTAAAACATTAATTTATACAAAGAATCTCGCACTGAATTTCATATTAACAAAATTTTATTTTTACCTTTACACATACATACGTATTTATATACAAATATACAATTTTTATGTCTGTCTCTCTCGCTCTTAGGCGGGCTAACCATGCCCGAGTGGAAGGGACGCGTGCCTCTCACTCGCTCTCATTGTGAGCGCATAACGTGAGCGGAGCGTAACGCAGTTTCTTGAAGTGTCACCCGGCAAACCAATTTATAAGACGTTGTCACGTCAAAATGACGTTTCTAGGCCCAGTGGTTTCGGCTGTATGCTTTTTGTCTTTTAGGGGTTGAATTTCATCCCCATTTAAATGAAATTTCCAAAACGCTAGAACGAATATTTATTTATTTATTATAAAGTGCCTTAATACAAAGATTCATGGTTCTATCATCAAAAATGACGAATTTCCATACAAAATGTCATCACCTATTTTAACCCCTTATACCCATTTTTTCGCGATAAAAAGTAGCCTATGTCCTTTCTCAAGCATTATTCTATCTCTGTACCAAATTTCATCAAAATCAGCTCAGTGGTTTAGACGTGAAAGCGTAGCAGACAGACAGACAGAAAGACAGACAGACAGAGTTACTTTCGCATTTATAATATTAGTAAGGATAAGGATATCCTCAACCTATCTTTACCCTAACGTTTTGAAGGAAAAAAATGAAGGGAATAATCACCAGAAGGCCAATGTAACGTCTATTATGAAGGCAACACAGGCCTAATGACAAGGTACATATGGGAATAAGAAATGATGCAATACTAAAATAAATAACTTTTAGGAATTTTAACGGTGTTCGTAAAAATGGAATAATATAAATTACCTCCAATGCAACTTTTGATTTTTTAAATGTACCAGTGAATTTACCATAAACGGTACGAGTTTTCAACAATGGTAAAATAGAGATATAATCATGAGTGATTTGTTTAAGTCATCCAGTCTAAATAGATACATTGACCTCCATGTTTGTCGCAACTGTACCTATATAAAAGTATTGTAAGCGTGGACATGCACGCGCTGACCTCTGACGCAATGGACGTCACGCATCCTGAATGCTTGATATAACCGCATTAAGCAGAAGCGTACCAATAAAATAAAACATTGTCTAGAATTTACTAAAGTTACTTTAGGAAATACAATTATTAAGAGAATGAAATAGAACAACTAGAACAGATGTTCCAGTTGACCACTGATGACAAGTAACCCTGCTCCGGTGGTCGGCCCAACGACGAAGGCGACGTGCATCGTGGGTGGGTTGCGGGTGTGCGTGCTTACGCCCCTCTGTCGCTCCGGACGGAGTGGAGCGAGGAGCGCGCCGTCCGCAGCTCACCCCCAAAAAACAAATGTCCTTATAGTTTTATTTCACAAATTTAATAATCGTATAAAAATAATTTCTGATGCGAGTGTTTAATTCCTCATCATGTCAGCCTATATAAGTCTCACTATTGGGCTCAGGATTCCTCCACAAAATGAGAGGGGAATCGATCTACTATTCCACGCTAGTCAAACGTGTTAGACTAGAGTTTTATATCGAGTTTTTCTTCTCTTATATATAGTATATAGATGTTACCTTCATATTACCCTTAGTCGCCTTTTACGACACCCACAGGCAGGAAAAGGGTTTCATAGTTACCATTAATCAGATGAAATTTAAACTGGTAATAAAATTTTCTCGGGTTAATAGAGCTTTCTATTATCGTGCTTTGATACGCGATCAATTTCTTTGAAGGTGACACTCTAATCACCGATCCCACTACCTGCGGCCTCGACTATGATTGCCATCAAGTGCAGATATTTGCACCCACATTCTGATAGCGGAATATATCAACCATATATTCCGGCTACGGAGCATGGAGTTTATTCTTGTTGATCCACGTCGACACTTCCATCCACAATACCATTATCTTGCAGAAGACTGTGATGGTATCTCAGTTCCAGTCAATCATCGCTCCAACGACGACATACAGTGTCAGGCCGATAACAACCCGGACTGATACTGAAGAAAATTAATAACGTTTAGTTCAAACACAAAAATAATATTATTCAGTTTTGTAATATAGGACTAAAAAAGTTAAACTACTTTAATTTTATACTATATCAATGATAAAGAAAAGTGAGTAATTTCATGAATTCCTTGTAATTCTGTTTCGTTACTTAGAGAGTGAATGACAATATCTATCAAAATTGCTGAAAACCAGATAATTTTAGTCACTCAATGTTAAAAAATGCATTATAAGACTGCTGTAAGCCGGCCACAAACGTCGGCTTCGATGGATAAATTTATACTACCTTAGTGAAAGTAAGTTATTTCAAAGATAAATAAATTTTAAGAAGGAAATATTCGCAAGTGACAAGGTAATTCTAGGCGATAAAGCAGAACAAGATAATTTCAAGTTTTAATTTCAATTATCAACTGAAATAAAAGACTTAATAAATGTATGAATTTATAAACAAAAACATTAACTAAAAGACTAAGATGTTTTAAAATAAACTTTAATTAAAATTATATGCAAATAATAAATATTATACATTTATATTTTCAAGTAAATATTTGCAAACTTGGTTCCCTTTTAGATAACTTTACTTGATGTTTATCTTGAATTCGGAGCAACATTGCACATGGTCCTCGAGAGTGTTAGCAAACCCTCGTACTATCTTGAAATTTCATTGGTACGCACTTAACTATTTAAAGAGCAGGTTTTATATCAAATACATCATTCCCTTCTTTTGCTTAATACAAGAAGCACAAACAAATCCAACAAAATGTACAAGCTGGTAAAAAAATATATTAATTTCATTATTATAAGTATCTGGAATATTTCTATAGGCAATTATTATTTTATTTGTAACAGTAATTCAGTCAATTTTCTCATATAATTAAAAAGTTTCTACAAAATTAGTCGAATTTCTAACATAAACAAAAAACTCGTTGCTCAACATTGCACAACGCATAGGCTCTAAAAAACTAAAATTATTATTAATTAATACTCATATTTTCTAATATAAATCTAGACCTAATCGATCAGTAGCGAGTATACTGCATTATCTCGCATAGTAACAGAAATCGTTTTGATCAGAATTTTCAAAGATCGGGGGAAAATAGTACAAAATAAAGGTAGTATAAAATAAAAGATATAACTCCACTTATTTTCAGGTGATCTTTGCTACCTTCCTCGCCATCGTGGCCGCTAAGCCTGGTATTCACTCGGTGGCATACCCCGCGCCTTTAGCATATACAGCACCAATCGCTGCTGCATACACAGCCCCAGTTGCTGCCGCATACACTGCCTCAGTTGCTGCCGCATACACTGCCCCAGTTGCTGCCGCATACACTGCCCCAGTTGCTGCCGCATACACTGCGCCGGTTGCTGCCGCATACACTGCCCCTGTGGCTGGTGCCTATTCTGCCTATACCGCATATGCTGCTCCCGTCGCCGCTTATACTGCACCCTACAAAGCACCCGTTGCACTATTAAAGTAATTGTTAACTTTGGGACTGACATTAAAAATATTATATATAAATGATAATAGAAAAACATAATTTTTATCACAAATGTTTTATTTTTTCTATCACTTTTCAACCAATATTTAATATATTGATTTCATATTGGAGAAATCCAAGGACTCTTTGTCTAAACTAAAGAATCAGTGTTTATGATTGTCTAATTTCGTATTTAAAGCACTAGATCAAAAACTAACAAAAATATGTAAATAACTTATAAGAGATAACTTATTTTGAAGCGCAGGAAAGTCTCAAGAAGTCTTTATTTTCAGCTGCATAAAAGGAACCTTAGTCCGTGTGGTGACGGAGTAAGAATACAAATCACCACTCCCTATCTTGCCCGTGGGTGTCGTATATTATGAATAAGGGATATAATACGCATATAACATCATCTACGCATGAGAAAGAAAACTCGAAATAAAACCCCTTTTTTACGGTCGGCGTACTCCTCGCACCACTCCGTCCAGGGCGACAGAGGGGCGTAAGCACGCATACCCGTAACCCATCCGCAACACGTCGCCTTCGTCGTTGGGCCGACCACCGTAGCAGGGTGACTTGACGTCAGTGGTCAGCCATCGTTTTCAAGGAATTCTATTTTATATATTTTTATAACTTTTTAGAGAACAGCTTCTATACTAGTGTTAGCCTACTTATCGAGGAAGGCTATAAAGCTATATCTCGTCACGCTAAGACCAATAGTAGCAGAGCACCGATGAAGGATGTTTCTAAATCCGCAGATTTTTTTTTCCTTTTGAAAGCTTCCGCTGCGTTCACCGCAACGGTTAAAGTTTTGTAAAAATCATGTGTGACAGAATAATATCATTTAAAAATATTTTCACCTTCTACGTTAATAAAGTCGCGGGCCAAAGTTTGCGTTAGCTCAAAATTACTATTCCACGCGGAAGAAGTGGCGGGCAGAAGCTAGTAATAAACAAAGAACCATGTGAAAAAATGATTAAGATAATAATATTGATGAGGAAGCAATCTTAAGAGTGACTCTGACATTTTTTCCATTTCGTTTACCCAATGACACAAAAATTTGCTGCTCTAAATCTTCGTCTCCGCTCATAATAACACGCATTGCTGTGCTCCTCCATTATAAGAGATAAATTGACCTGCTTACGCTAGTCAGACGGATAGGTATAGGGTTTTATTTTGAGTTTGCCTTCTCTTGCATAGATGTTTATTTATTTATCGGGAGACCAACAGCTTAAAAGTAATAACAATCTAGGTAAACATATTTAAGATACATGAAGTCAATAACAGCTCTTCACTATTATGCTTCACATAAAACAATACAACGGAGAACATTAATTTTGCCTATTGATGTGTTGTGAAAAAATCGAGACTGAGTGTCCGTTTTATCGCATCCGTATTAGCATCAAATATATCGAATTTATGTTTTTTATATTGGTTGTTAAGTGTATTGCTAGCTCGCCACAAAAACGCATTTTGACGGTAATTAGTAGATACTAATGGGAGATAGCAGTAAGTATGATGTCTTGAAGCTCTAATTGGTATATTAAAACTTATTTTTGATAAAAGTGTAGGACAGTCAACAGTGTTATATGCATTTTAATCTCTTAATCGTCTTTATAACACCCATGAGTAAGATAGGAGATGGTGAATTGTATTCATACTCCCACGGTGGAGTATAATCTTAGCGCCAATTAATCGCTGAATAACGAAAGTCACATGTATTAGCACATGCATTAAAATAGAAAACATGTGCTCATAACATATTAATCAAATTTCCATTGTATTGCCTAAAATAGAGTACATTTATAAAGTTATAATTAGAATGTGTACGAATAATCTATTCAACAATAATTTATCAAAATACCTTGTGTTCTTTCTCGTGAGGGTTGTTTAAAGGTTATATGTAATTATCGTATCAAAATGACATCACAATCAAATATTCTATAATAACAACAGTAACGCAACCGATTCCTAATTTATTTGTCTCCGAAATATTATTGAAACTTACAATAATAGTTGATTTATCATTAGTTGAATTTATATAATTGGATTTAATATAGTAAATCCACGTTTTATATAATAACTACTTATATCCGCAGTTTTGCATAGTAGGAATATCGGGATAAAATATTGCCTATGTTGTACGTAATTTGGCTTGCATTGGTGACAGAATCCTACCATATTTTATTAACTTGCTTTCTTGTCTGGTTTTGAACTATTATAAATAAAAGTATTTTTAAGGATTTTAACGCCTTATTCGCGTTCCTCCATAATAGTAGATTTTATTTCGAGTTTACCTTCACTTGCATAAATATTATATGCATGTATCCCTTCATGATTTCAGCCTATCGTCATCCACTGCTGGACGTAGACCTCCCTCATATTACATACATCACAGAGTGAGGTCCTGTGCCAACTGCATCGAACGATGACCAGCAACTTTCATCGGGTCGTCTGTTCACCTAGTAGTGGGAAGGCGTCCTACATTGCGTCGTCCGATACGTGGTCACCACTCGAGAACCTTTCTTCCCCAGCGGGTGTCGGTTCGTCGAGCGATGTGACCTGCCCATCGCCACTTCAGCTTGCTAATTCTTCGTGCTATGTCGATTACATCCATTCTTCTACGGATTTCCGTATTTCGGATGCTATCTCTCAGAGAAATTCTTAGCCTAGCCCGCTCCATAGCACGCTGAGCGACTTTGAGCTTGGTTATAAGTGGTCATTTAGGGACCACGTTTCCGTGGTGTAAGTCATCACTAGTAAGACAAACTGGTCATAGACCTGTGGTTTCAGACACCAAGGTGTATTGAAAGAGAAGATCCTCTTAATCCCTTTTGTATTATGTATCCCTTAATCGTCTTTTACGCTACTGACGGACATGAAAAAGGGTGTTGAACAGTATTCTAAATCCATCACCACACGAAAAGTATTTATTATCTTGATTTGGTCCCACCCTTTCCGATTCGTCCAGGATAACAGAAGGGACGGCATCCATCCCCATAACCCACGGTCCACGAACCTCTCTGTAGTTATGCTTGTAGGTTATACATATATAGCGTCGACCCAAATTAATAGGGGTAAGAGCAGGATCATAACGATGTTGATGACTCATACATTGTGGCCCATTTTTTACAATATTTGAGCCAACTTTGGGCCTCTAATAACTTGACTAGTATAGTTCTTTAATCTCAAAAAAAAGAAGTAACTGATTGACTGAATAAAAAAAATATTACGTTCTCTTCAAGAGGCAATATCAATTAATTGTCATTTAATGATTATACTGGCACACGTGAAGCACTTAATCGAGTAATATTATTACGCCATTACATCATTTTGGAAAAGAGCTGACACTCTTACACGGCTGGACCGATATTAACCAAGCATAACTAAGAACCACCGCAAGGAAATTGGCTTTTAAATAAAAAAAACCACCATCGGAATCGGTGTATCCGTTTGAGAGTTATGATGCCACAGTCACACACACAGACAGACATCGACATCAAACTTATAACACCCCTCTTTTTGCGTTAGGGGCTAAAAAGAAAGTAACTAATTGCCAAACCATAAAAAAGAAAAAAAAAGTTTGATGTGCTAAAACTATTTCAATACAACGTACGTATGCGTACTTTTGATAGTTCTAATGTCGTTATTATAACATTATACTTAATCAAGTTCAAGGTCACTCCAAACTTGATCGACATTTATGGCGACCTTGATCATTACGCGGTTCGATCACTCATTGGACAAATGAATGTCGCCTACACCTTCCCTATAGATATATTAGATGATTATAGTCATACAATAGAACGTTCTGGACGTATGACGATAGATACTTTGATTAGAGTCCAACCGCAAAGATCCTCCTGCCAAAATACAGCGTGTTTTTATTTTGTTCAAGGTATTAAATATATTTGTAGTATTAAATTTCCGTATAATGATGTAGTAAGAATGTAATTCATCACCCCCTATTTTGCCCGTGGGGGACGTAAAAGTCATAGTTTAATAGGAATACATGCAATTAATATCTACGCAAAAGAAGGAAAACTGGAAATAAAACCCTATCCCAACACATCTTAACCAGCGTGGCATAATTGGTTAATTTTCCTCCTATTGTGGAGGAGGCTCTAGCTCAACAGTGGGACGCATATGATGATAATGATTAAATAATGTCCCGTTTGTTAATTATTTTTAAATACAACATTTCACCATCCCATGGCAACCGTAAAAATAGAGTTCACTACAAGAATAAATTTTCTTTCTTGAGAAACCTTGTAACCTCAATTAGGATTGCTAAACTGCTTGATAAGCTTGGCGATTATAGTAAAATCGATGGGTATTTTTAATAGCAAACTTCAAAAGGCTGTTAGTAGTAAGCACACATGATATTCCTATTCCTTCGCCATACATTTCTAATCATAATCAGCATAAATATTTGTTTTTCTTTTTTAAAGACAATATTATAGAAAAATACAAAATTTATCTTTATATGTATATTTCTTGTGTGCTGTGTGGTAGCGGCTTCGAATACTACCAACCCTTGCTTTGCTCGTGGGTGTCGTAAAAGACGACAAAGAGCCCTAGATTGACCCTGACCAACTCCATCGTCAGGCAGGCGGCCGGTTATAAAAGTCATTGCCGAAACTTTTTGCAATGTGTCAAAACAGATGACATATTCCGTCGACCCCAAGTAATTGGGATAAGAGCAAGATGATGATATGTATATTTCTTGTGTACATGTGTATGTCACTGAACTCCTCCTAAACGGCTAGACCAATGTTGATGAAATTTTTTGTGTGTGTTCAAGGGTATCCGAGAATGGTTTAGATTCAAATTTGAGCCGGTAGGTGGCCTGTCGTCGATTTTAAGAAGAATTCCTTTTATTTTATTTCAACAGAACAACGTCTGTTGGGTCAGCTAGTATACTTATATATTTCTTGTGTACGTGTGTATGTCACTGAACTCCTTTTTTTTTTTTTTTTTTTTTTGTTCACGCTGTGGAAATGCATTTACGCACAGTCCCCCGCCAGTGGGCGGGGGTTGTGTGGGACTCACCGGCCACGTCCGCAGCCGGAATACCCACTAAAACCACAGCGGCCCCTTCCGCGCTTTTACGGGGTGCCGGAGAGATCGTCTGATGACATTCAATCCCCGGCACCCCAACGCATGGCCGTCTGGCCACGTCCTGTCGTCATTATTTAGGGCGGTGGGAGTAGGTGCGCATATTGTCGCCTCCTCCTCCCGGGTCGCCGGCGACGGAGCGAGTCAGCAGAGGCGCTTGCCTCGCGTTCTCGCTCCGCCGCTTCCTTCCTGGATATGACGGCCTCGCAAAATGAGGCCATCGACGACCAGCACCTGTCGCTGCCGAGCATCTTTGTGTTAACGGTCGGCAGCGACAGGTCCGCTCCGAGAACCGCCGACAGGTCGTGGCGCTGAGGCCCCCAGGCGGGGCATACTTCCAATGTGTGACGCGCATCATCAGTTGGCGCGCCACACTCATGACATCCGGGGGCCTCTTCTCTTCTAATCATATGCAGGTACTTACCGAAGACCCCGTGTCCGGTAAGCACCTGCGCCATCCTGATGTCACTGAACTCCTCCTAAATTGCTGGACCGATGTTGATGACATTTTTTGTGTGTATTCAATGGGATTTGAGAATGGTTTAGATTTACAATTGGACCCGGTAGGTGGCGCTGCGATCGATTTCAAGGCTAAATCCTTTAATTTTATTTGAACAAAACAACGTCTGTTGGGTCAGCTAGTATGATATAAATCCTTGTGTCGCGTAAGACTTTATATAAATACAATAAGTAACAGCCAGACTTTACCTGTGTGGTGCCGACCACCACCCCCTCTCTTGCCCTTGGGTATTTTAAAACACGACGAATAAAATAAGCACATAGCATCTATGCAGGAGAAGAAACACTAAACAAAGCCCTATAATAAAACGTCTGACCAGCGTGGTATAGTAGGTCAATTTCTCTCCTATTGTGGAGGAGGCTCGAGCCAAACAGTCGGACGTATATGAGGCGAAGTGATGATGAATAGTCAGACTCAGAATAATCATACCTGGAACGTACAAAAAAAAAAACAAAAAAATAATTGTCATGTATGGGAAACGAACATATAACACTCGGCTATGGACACAGAAATCTTGAATGGAATCGGTAGCTATTTTAGACTTTTCTGTCAGAAAATTCTTGGTATCAACTTGGAATATGATTCTGTACCTTAAACATTATAAGTAGCCTCTTTACAGATTTAAATTAATTTACACATAGCCGTGTAGTGACGGAGTAAGAATACAGGTCACTGCCCTCTTATTTGGCAGTAGATATCGTAAAATACGACAACATGCTCATTACATTTATGCAACGGTATACAAGTTGGTCAATTTCCCTCCTATTGTAGAAGAGGCCCAGGATTATGTGCGAAGGCTAGGGGGAGAGCCCAGGAATGATAGCTGAAATGATGATAAATGAATTTACATAGTGAACTACCTATGTATGATATTGTATTATTAACTGACCTATTAGAAGCCTTAATGATTTCTGATGTTTACGCGAGTATTATACATTTTAAATAAAACTACTTTACGGATTTTATCGCGTTTGTATTTGATTTTTGATTACCCAACGTTTCGAACACTTTACAGCGTTCATGATCACGGGTGGACTAAGATGTCTCACGTCCAACAAGTTATTGTTACTGCAGAAAATTTATAATTATCTACCCGATACAGAAATTAGTTATTAAATATTGACCCACATTTTGATACAAAATTTATTTAAAATAAATTTTCAGAAATTAGTTATTAAATATTGACCCACATTTTGATACAAAATTTATTTTAAATAAATTTAATTTAAATAAATTTTGTATCAAAATGTGGGTCAATATTTAATAACTAATTTCTGTATCGGGTAGATAATTATAAATTTTCTGCAGTAACAATAACTTGTTGGACGTGAGACATCTTAGTCCACCCGTGATCATGAACGCTGTAAAGTGTTCGAAACGTCGGGTAATCAAAAATCAAATACAAACGCGATAAAATCCGTAAAGTAGTTTTATTAGAAGCCTTTCTGTGCAAATCTAAAAATATTGCGAGCATGAACGCCGACACGTGACCATAAACTGTATGTGAGTACCTATACAAACTTAAAAAAGTTTAAAGGTACAATAACAATTAATATGTATTTTTATTTTTGGGAATTAAATAAATAAAACATCGGTTTACTGACGATAGTTGAACGTGACAACGTCATAAGAAAATACTGATGGAATAGTATCATTTTTCAAAAGAAAATTTTAATTTTATTTGTTTGATAGATATTTTGTATGGATCAAGCCTTAAATGGAACGCCTCAGAGCGAGGTAATGCCGCATACGTCATGTTTTTTCATGTGTGCAGCCGGCTCCATCGAATTATAAGACGTTGTCACGTCAAAAAAAGAAACACTAAAGTGTACGAAGCTTCGATCAATTGAAAATCTAAGGGCGGTAGAATTCATAACGATAGTTTTTACATTTCAATGTGTAATACTCGCGTAAATATCAGATTCAATTCAATTAAATGATTAAAAATGTTTTTAATCGATCGCATCACCAATAAACAGATGTAGTTTTCATTTACCATTCTTAAATACACATAAAAACAATAAAATTTTATTCAAATCGGTCTAGGCCTTTTTTGTATGTGTGGGCTTATAGTAAGCGCACACGCAGTCCATTCCGTCCGGGGCGACGAAAGGACGGCGCGCGGGCCCATAACCCACCCGTACCCACGTCGCCTTCGTCATTGGGCCGACCACCGGAGCAGGGTGACTTGTCGTCAGGGGTCGGCCCGACGGAATACCCTTTCAGGTACCCTCACTTCTCGACGTCCCTATCGGTCTAGCCCTTTAGGAACAGTTGACGCATATGTAAACATACGGAAGAATTATCAATAGAAAGATTATATCTGTGATATTTAAACGATTGTTTCTAAAGTTTTATATATTTGAAGTTAGTCTTTCTTTAACAAGTATAGTAGTAGTAGTAAGAATATAATTCACCACGCCCTCTCTTGGCCGTGGGTATCGTAAAAGACGAGTTCAATGTGCATATAAAATCGGTACAAAAGAAGGAAAAAATGGAACTAAAACCCTACACTAACCCATCTGACCAGTGTGAAATAGTATGAATACTATTTTAAAGCCTCGAAAGTGGAACGTGCATGAACTGAAATGATCATGATGATAATGAGATTTTTTGACATAATATACCTACGTATTTTTCCTTTCTACAATTCAGTTTAATTTTTCTGGAATAAGCCATTAATATATAAAATACTAGTTGACCCAAAATACGTTGTTCTATTCAAATCTAAAAAAATAGTAAATTCTCCTTGAAATGGATCGCAGGGCCACCATCTGTTTCCAATTAATTATTAATCTAAATCATTCTCATATCGGAACAGCCACAAAAAAAAATCATCAAAATCAGTCCAGCCGTTTAGAAGGAGTTCAATTACAAACATGTTTATATAAATAAAAATTTATTTTTGCAATTGTTAATAAATGTTTATAAACATAATTTTATAGATCAAGTTGTATATATGCAAATTTATTAGAGCACGCTTATTAATATATAATTTAAATAGAATGTAGACCTGTTATATACAAAGAAACAATCAACTAAGGACTTGTCATCGCACAATGAGTAGTATACCTTGAAAATATTATTGATCGGAATATCATCATAATATTTTATTGAATAATTACTTGTTATGCAAAGACGTGTGGTGACGGAGTAAGAATACAATTCACCATCTCCTCTCTTGTCCATAGGTGTCATAAACACGACTTATAGAAATTAAATGCAGATAATCTATGCGATAAAAGGTAAACTTAGGAATCGTTCGTCATGGCGCCTCAGTCCCAAGGAGTAACTCTCCCAATTTCTGATGGTATTTGGATTCTCGGCGTCTAAATATCGAGCAAAGTACACTTTGGGAGTCATTTGGAGGACAAAGCCAGATTGGCTAGCAAAAAGTTGGGCGTCCTGAACAGATCCAGGCGGTAGTTCACACCGAGACAGCGTCTTGTGCTATACAAAGCACAAGTTCGTCCTCATGTGGAGTACTGCTCACATCCCTGGGCAGGTGCGCCCAAATATCAGCTAGACCCACTTGACTCCCTGCAAAGGCGTGCTGTTCGAATCGTCGGGGATCTCAATCTTACGGACGGATTGGAGTCGCTGGAGCGGCGGAGAGACTTTGGGTCACTCTGTGTTCTCTACCGACTCCTTCATGGGGAGTGCTCCGAGGAACTGTTTGACTTGGTACCACCGTCACCATTCTACCAACGTACCACTCGACACCGTAGCAGAGTTCATCCATTTCACCTGGAAACGTTATGGTCTTCAACTATACGTTTCCAGCGATCATTTCTCTCACGTACGTGCAAGCTCTGGAATGAACTACCTACTGCTGTGTTTCCCGAGCGCTATGACATGTCCCTCTTTAAACGAGGTTTAAGAAGAGTATTTTCTTCACGGTAGGCAACGGCCCGGCTGTGCCCCTGGCATTGTAAATATCTATGTGCAGCAGTTTCACTTACCATCAGGTGTTCTGCTTGCTCGTTTGCCACCGTTGGCAATAAAAAAAAACTTGACATAAAACCCTATGCCAATGTGCTTGACTAGCACGCTATATAGCGCGGTAGATCAATTACTCTCCCCCTGAGCTCCTGCACAGTTCAGCAGTGGGACTTGTGTGGGCTGAGATGATAATGATGATGACACAAAAAGACGAAAAACTCGAAATATACCAATCTATACCAACCCGTCTAACTAACATGGTATAGTGGACCAATTTTCCTTTCTCAGTAGAGAAGCGTCGAACCTAGCAGTGGAGCGTATAAGAGCTGAAACGATGATGAAACAGAACCACTTCCTCGTAACTTTATCCTGAAATAGTGATTTCTGATGTTTATTTGAGTATTAATATACACTAATATTCCTGAAGAGTTTATGTACGAGAAGAAAAATTCGTAAGAAAACCCTTTACTAACGCGTTGCACCTGCGTTCTTTCCTAATGTGTATAGTTTTAAAACTCCCAATTGGGCTTTTGAACAAAATATTTTTTTTATATGTACCTATTTTAAAACTTTATTAATAATAATATTGATATTTAGTGCAGAAAACTTTATAAAAGATTTTTTCAATTAAGTATAAACATTTAAAAATTATCAAAATTTGAATAAAAATCAAGTGACAATGAACGCGCTAAGACTGAGTTGTGACGTCATAATGTTAAAGTTATTTTATAACAGTACAGTGTATACAGCTTATTACCCATGAGTTGACAATAATATTGGTAATTTACTGCTAAAAAACAATTTTTTGTTACATATATTTAATTATTTAACAATGACAGCAGAATTAAACATTGTACTTATTATCTCTGTATAAATTGCAATAAGTGAAAACTAACATTATGACGTCACACGCGTTTGGATTTGTTCGGAAGCTGTCGGCGTGTTTTCGTCACTGGATTCAAAAAAATATTTTTATTTTGATATAACTTTTGAATTATTGTGAAACATAAATAAAAAAAATAGTTTTGTTATAAGACTTAAATATGATCTTTCCATTTATTACAAAAAAAAAATCAAATATCCAATTATCATTCAATATATAGTGAGTTACTAAATAGTTTAGCGACGGTTTGAATTTTGCGAGTTTATAAATCATAATCATCATCATCATCTCAGCTCATATACGTCCCACTGTTGGGCTTGAGCTTGACCTTACTATAACCATGCTGGTCAAACCAGTTGGTGTAGGGTTTTATTTCGAGTTTGCCTTCTCTTTCATAGATTTTATACGCGTATTATATCCCCTTTCCGTATGGTGATGGAGTAAGAATACAATTCACCACTCCCTATCTTGATTGTGGATGTCGTAAAAGACGACTATGGGATATAGTATGCACATAACATCTGTGCAAGAGAAAGAAAACTCGAAGTAAGACCCTATACCAACATGTATGACCAGCGTGGTATAGTAGGTCAAATTCCCTCCCATTGTGGAGGAGGCCCGAGCCCAACAGTGGGACGTGTGTGGGCTGCGATGAAGATGATGATTATATCCCTTAGTCATCTTTTACGGCATCCACGGGCAAGATAGAGAGTGGTGAATTGTATTCTTACTCTTTCACCATACGAAAGAGTTTATAAATAACAGAGATACACAACGTAATTTGGGGACCCTCCTAGATCGTGATCCCGGCACTTTACAAACATGGTGTTATTTCCAACATTACTATACTTTACAGGTGGATTGGCGATCGTACTTTCGTTTCCCAATAAAGATTTGCTGTCAATTTTCTGGTTCCCTTTTTATGACAATCGCGAACTGAGTAACGGCAATTGTATTCTTATCTTTTCGCCACACGGTAATTTAAAGTGCCATTTTGTTAATTTTCTAGAAAGTACGTCCACGTGTAAGATTGTAACAAGGCAAATCGTCCATAAAAACTATAAAGCTTTGTATTACAGGGTATTTTAAACATGCAACTAAGGAGCAAAAATTGTATCTAGACTTAAAACGATTTATGAATCGCACAAAAGTTTGTCTCGCATAGAGGTTGAACTCACAGTATAGTCGGTATTTTTTTTCTTTTTTCTTCGGGCTGGGTTGCGGTCGGTGCACTCCTTGTACCACTCGGTCCGGGGCGACAGAGGGACGTCAGCACGCACACTCACCCGCGCGACACGTCGCCTTCGTCGTTGGGGCCGACCACCGGAGCAAGGTGACTTGACGTCAGTGGTCGGCCCGAAGGTATACGGTAATACCCCCTTGAGGGGTACCCTCCCATCGACCGACGTTCCCCCCCCTCAGGGAGGACGTCGATCTTTCATCACGCGGACGGCCGATCGGCGGGTGACGGACTAATTCCCCGGCCATGTCATCCGCGGCTTCGGCTAGGGTGGCATGAGGCACAGATAATCGCGCCTACACCGCCCCAATCGCCAGCGGCGGATCGCCTCGTCCTGGCTGCGTTCCTCGCGCAAGCGATCCGCCGCCTCCTTCTGCGAGACTACTGCCTTGCAGAAGGCTGCGACCGCATCCCAGTTCCTGACGCTGTCGAGCATCGCCCTGGCGATGGTCGGCAGTGTCAGGTCGCCACCGATGATTGCGACGAGTTCACGACGCTGCTCTGCCCAAGCGGCACAAACCTCGAGCGTATGCTGCGCTGTGTCCTCGTCGCAATCGCAGTGGTGGCAAGACGGTGTACTCTCCCTCCTAACGCCCGTGTACAGGTATTTGGCGAAGCATCCATGCCCCGTCAATACCTACACCAGTCGGAAGGAGAGCACCCCGTGCCGCCATTTCAACCACTGCATCAGCACCGACTCAGGGCTCTTCTGTGGATGCCACAGAAGAGCCCTGAGTAGGACGGTCAGGGACCCCGCCCACACCGGTGCGCCGTACAGAGCCATCGACCGGATGACCCCCGCGTACAGCCGTCGACACGTAACGTTCGGTCCGCCCACATTAGGCATAAGCCACGGTGGAGCGGACGCCATGCCGACGAGCCGTGGAGCGAGCCTGCGGAAATGCTCCCGGAACCACCAATCGAGCACCAGGCCCAAATACTTCATATGGGCCCGGATGCTGATTTCAACCAAATGGACGGTGATCGAGACGTCGATGCGAGGGCCTATGCGGGGCTCATGGAACAAGAGGGCCTCCGTCTTGTCCAGGGCCACCCTCAACCCCAACGTCTCGATCCGCCTGACGATCTCTTCGGTGCCTAGAGTCGCCAGGCTTGCCGCCTCCTCTAGCGTCCCACCGCGGGCTGTGACGGGCGTGTCGTTGGCGTAACAAAACACGCCCAGTCCGAGCGGGAGGCTCCCCCTCAACGCCCATTCGTAGCCGATATTCCACAGGATGGGTTCGAGGACCGACCCCTGTGGGACACCGCACGTCATGGAAGTATAGTCGGCATAAGACTACTCAGCCTACTACGTCATTTTTTAGTTCAATTGACATATATATATGGTTGTATTTCTAGATAATCTTATAAAAAAAAACTGCTTTACGGATTTTATTGCGTTTGTATTTGATTTTTGATTGTCCGATGTTTCGAACATTTTACAGCGTTCATGATGGCCTTAAACGCTGAAACTATATGTGTAATACTCGCATAAACATCAGAATTCTAGATGACCTCTTTAGCTCTGAAAGTAACGTTCGCTCTGAAATAAAACTATTTTTAGTAAACACAGACAAAACGATATTTATCATTATTAGATCGATTTATCGCCCCCCAAACCCTGTGCATACTAAATTTTAAGGCAATCACTTGTATGGTTGCTGAGATTCTAAATATAAAGAAACATGGAATTCTACGAGAATTGTTTATTTCAAGACATTAATTTACTTACTTTATTTTATTTACTTTTTTTTTGATATTAAGCCATGAATTTTATAAATAGCTACGCCACTTTCAAACTTCTCCTTACTACTTATAATAGTATTATTATTTATAATAGTATTATACTGACCTAAATTTATTTATATACCTATTTTCTTTAAATACTTTCCATCTATCCAACAATACTCCAGTGAATATGAACGTTGACATACAACGTTCATATTTATAGGAGTATTATCTATCTATCTATATATATATATATATAGGAGAGGTGGGTTTTGCGAGCGATATATTGACTCATCACCATATCTCTGGAACCATAAGGCGTACAGACTTGAAATTTGGTAGGAGTACTCCTTTTGTCGAGTAGAGGTCAGCTAAGAACGGATTTTACGAAATTCCACCTACAAGGGGTATTGCGGGGGCGTTAACAGTAATATATATTTAAAGGAACAGGGTGAACCGAAACTACTGATGCTAGAAAAGTGAAATTAGGACCGTAGTTTCATTTTGTGACGTAGGCTCCCACTAAGAAAAGATTTTTTGACATTCCACCTATGTAAAGTCTGTATGGAAAGAAGAAAAAATCTTTAGCAACAGTCTTCAAATTAAGCACAAATACTCTTTGATAAAAATAAATAAACACGTGTTCAGTGTTTGTCCATTTTCATCCTCTAAGGGTGTAAAATAGGCAGAAAGATGTCAGTTTACTGACTTATCACAGAGCTGAAACTACTGAAGCCAGATACATGAACTTTTGACATTAGTATTTTTGCGTGACGTAGAAACCCACTAAGAAAGGATTTTTTGCAATTCAACCTCTAGGAGGTAAACCGCAGTAAAAAAGTTTATAAAAAGAGAAAAAAAATCTACTTCGATTTTCTTCAAATTCTCTACAAATACTCTTTGATATTCCGTGTGGTGACGGAGTAAGAATACAATTCACCACCCCCTATCTTACCCGTGGGTGATCGTACGAGACGACTAAGGGATATAAAACGCATATAACATCTATGCGAGAGAAGGAAAACTCGAAATAAAACCCTATACCCACACGTCTGACCAGCGTGGTATAGTAGGTCAATTACCCTTCCTTTATGGAGGAGGCCCGAGCCCAACAGTGGGACGTATATGGGCTGAGATGATGATGACTCTTTGATAAACACGTGTTTCAGCATTTCTTAATTTTCACCCTCGAAGGGTGTAAATGGGTATGAAGAAGTTGGTTGACTAACTCATCAACGCCGAGCTGAAATTACTATAGCTAGAAACATCCAATTTTAACCGTAATTTTGTTTTGTGACATTTTTTGGAATCTAACCCCTAAGGGGAGCACCGCAGTAGCAAAGTTTGTATGAGGAGAAAAAATATTATCATCGATTTTATTTAAATTTTGCATAAATAAAAAGATCTCTCTTCAATAAAAATGAATAAACAGCATTTGTCAATTTTTACCTTCTAAGGGTGTAAATCTACATTTAATATTATAATGAGGAAATGTATTTTTGTATGTCTGTTACGAATGAACTCAAAAACTACTGGCCGGATTTCGATAATTCTTTCATCATTAGAATACTACACTATCCCTAACTGACATAGGCTATATTTATCCCGGTATTCCCTCGGAAACGAGAACTACGCGGGTAAGGCGAAAGAAACCGAAGCGAAGCGAGGGCGGGTTGCTAGTCTTTATATATAAATTTCTAATGTACGTGTGTATGTCACTGAACTCCTCTTAAACGGCTGGACTGATCTTGATGAAATTTTTTGTGTGTGTTCAAGGTGATTCGAGAATAGTTTAGATTAACAATTGGATCCGATAGGTGACGCTGCTGAAAATTTCAAGGAGAATTCCTTTTATTTTATTTGTACAGAATAAAGTCTGTTGGGTCACCAAGTTATATATAAATAACATAATTTTAATTAGTATTAGTACAATAGTTCGGAAAACTTAAGAGGATCTTCTCGTCCAACATACCTCAGTGTCTGAAAACACAGGTCTTTGACCAGTGTGTGTTACCAGTGATGACTTACGGCATGGAAACGTGGTCTCTAAATGTAGGCCTCATATCAAGGCTCAAAGTCGCTCAGCGTGCTATGGAGCGGGCTATGCTCGGGATTTCTCTGCGAGATAGAATCCGGAATACGGAAATCCGCAGAAGAACGGGTGTAACCGACATAGTACGAAGAATTAGCACGCTGAAGTGGCAATGGGCAGGCCACATCGCTCGACGAACCGACAACCGCTGGGGAAGAAAGGTTCTCGAGTGGCGACCACGTATCGGACGACGCAGTGTAGAACGCCCCCCCACTAGGTGGACCGATGACCTAGTGAAAGTCGCTGGGCGTCGTTGGATGCAGGCGGCACAGGACCGCTCATTGTGGCGCAACATGAGGGAGGCCTACGTCCAGCAGTGGACGGCAATAGGCTGAAATGATGATAATGATGATAATTTTAATAAAAATATTTTTACGAATTTTATCACGGTTGTGATTGATTTTTGATTTGCCCACGTTTCGTACGCTTTTCCACCGCTTGTCTGAGATCTGGTTCAGCCATAATCATTTCAATTGTTTTACGTATCTTGTGGTTCGAAGGGCATCATACTGGAGCTAGTACTTATCTTGTACACAATTTTATGTTTAGTAAGAAAAAAATGAACACAATAAGAGTAGTACAAGTACGTTGAGTTTCTTACCGGATCTTTTCAGCAGCGGTCGCGTGCCGATCCGATAGTAGTAAATTTTTTTTGATAATCGGATTTCATTTTGTTTTGTCAATATGTCAGGGTTTATAGTTATGCTTCGCTTCGGTTTTAGTCGCTTTACTCGCGTAGTACCCGTTCCCGTGGGAATACCAGGATAAAATATAACCTATGTTACTCCCTGATATTATAGCTGTCCACGGGTGAAAGATTTTTTGAAATCGGTTCGTTGATTTAAGCGTGAAAACGTAATAAACAAACAAACTTACTTTCGCATTTATAATATTAGTAAGGATAAATGATTTGAATTTGATTCGTTTTCATTTCAGCGTTCATTTCACAGGAGGACTAAGTTATCTCACGTCGAACAAGTCATTGTTATTACGTTTCATCATCGTTGTTTTATTTCAAATGTGTCATCATCATCATCATGATCATCATCACCACAATTCATATACGTATCACTACTGGGCTCAATCCTTCTCCATATTGGGAGTCAAATTGACTGACTATACCATCCTAGTCAAGCGGGTTGATATAGGGTTTTATTGCGAATTTTCCTTTTCTTGCATAAATGTTATATGCATATTATACCCCTTAATCGGGTATCCCCGGGGATACCCGACCAGAGTAAGAAGGGGGTGGTGAATTATATTATTACTTCGTTATCACACGGATAATACTTGCGTATATATCAGAAATCACTATGAAAATAAAGTCACTATGATTTTGTTTGTTTATATCCTCTCTTAACATGCAAAAGTTAACTACACCCTCGCCATACAGTTAGACTACTGATCGACACATAACAGTGTATTGCTAAAAAACCACTCTATTATTATGGGTATTACTTTAAAATGTAGGTAAGGAAGCGGGACTCGGCACTTTGCCATGGTTCAGCTTCAAATGTGTCTTCGACATCAATCCTGAACCGTCTTAAGGATATCTCATTCAGAGGCTAAACACATATCGAATCAATATGTGAAGGTCTGTGACAAACTACAAGTTGAACTTCTGCAGGATTCTCATCGCTTAATATTTTTTTATTTTTTTATTTATTTTTTTTTTTTTTTTTTGTTCTGACAAGGAGTGTTAGCCTCAGATGGCTGTTACACCCTTACGCGGACTAGTGGTGAGCGCTGAGGGCTCTCAACCCAAAACATCATCATCGTCGCTTAATAGTAGAAAGACTGCCTTATATCCTGTTCGAGAATCAACACACCGTGGGCGACAACGGGGATGCGGTGCGCGGTGCCAGGGGGGCGAGAACAGCGCTCGCGCCTGCTCCGTAAACATGGCACTGCGCTTTCGTCCGCCGTATTAAACGTTTGCGTGTTATGGTCTCTTGTACCTTATTCTAATATAGTCCATACTTTCCACTGGCTTTCATTTAAATAATTATTATCTAAATAGTATACTTCAATCTATATCCTGATCCACCTTGATCCTATCCCATTTCCCTTCCTTTCTTGACATACATGGTATACCGATTAACCATCTGAAAGTGGTGGTTCTTACTTTCTTACCTCGTTTTTAAAATAGTATTAGATTGTCAACATACGTTTACCGTATGGTGACGGAGTAAGAATACAATTCTAGGCTAAGGGATATGCATAAAAAGTCTATGCAAGAATCGAAAAATCGACTTAAAACCCTATACCCATCCGTTTGACTAGCGTGGTATAGTAAGTAGGTCAATACCTTTTTTATTACGGAGAACTCGAGCAGTGGGACGTATATGAGCTGAAATGATGATGATATCAACATAGTATCGCTTAATTCAATCAATGAAATTTATTTCTATCAGCCTGTATCACATGCCAAAACTATTTGCAATCAAAATTATTCAAGTCGCGTATAGGTCCTGATTGCGTATGGCACACCAAGGTGCACAGACGCAGAACTGATGCCAATACAATAGAGGTCATCATTGAATCCTTATAAATTAGTTGGGATGTTAGTTTATTCGTCAGTGCTTACGAGAGTTAGCTAGAAACATTCATCATGTTCAAATTTGTGAGTAATTATTTATTTTAAAATAATTTTCTTTTCATCCACACATTGGCTTAGTGGAATGATATAACGATAGTTTGATTATAAAGGGTTTTAATTACCTTCCGAACTGGAACCTATATTGTAAATATAATTTAGCATTACGGACTATATTTCTTCTTATTGAATTCTGTGTCGTGACGGAGTAAGATTACAATTCACCACTCCCTATCTTGCCCGTGGATGTCGTAATGATGATGATGATGAATCTTTACTACCCCATGGGAATCGTAGAAACCGACTACGCCATCACCAGGAGAATAAGCAGCAATAGTCTCCTAAGAAACTTATAACAACCAGTGCTATTGTCGTTTGATAAGGCAATTACAGCTTTATTCTCACCTTCTCAATTGGGAGGCCTATAGCCAACAGTGTCGATAAGTTGATGGGTGGATACATTACCATCATCCTCCTCTTCGTGTCCTAATTACTTCAAATCGACTGAATAAATACACTTCTATTATAGTACATATCTTAAAAGTCGGTCGCATACCCACCGCCGAACCTCTTTGGGAGTGTAATCGTTGCCTTTACGCAATCAAATGGATTAAGCTCAGGCTGATACATAACTCTTAGTCCTCTTTTACGATATTCACGAGCGATATGAGTATATGTGGCCAGCACCACAAAACAACGAGACTATTACAGTGGCAGGACCACACTGTTGGCAATTGTATGTCTACAGCTGTGGGCTGGTCCGTTCGGGGTAGTACCGCACTCTCGCAGAAAATTAACCTCCAAGTAGTAGCAATTTGTTACTGCGCTTCGTTCGGTGAGCGAGTGAATCAAAAGAGCAGCTTTCCGAGGGTGTTTGCGTGAGGTGAGTGATGCCATTGGTATCACCGAACCTCAATGCACTCATTCACACTCCCTTCACTTTCTTCGCGGTAGGCAGCGGCCTTACAAAGGTCCATGAGCGACAGCAATACTTACCATCAGGTGTACTATTTGCTCGTTTGCGACCGTTGGCAATAAAAAAAAGAAAATCTATGCAGTAAAAAATATAAATATTTCTTTTACAGTTGTTATTCGTCGCTCTCCTGGCATTCGCCACAGCGAAGCCCCTGGTTGTCAGCTACAGTGCACCAATAGCCGCCGCCTACACAGCTCCAATCGCTGCCGCCTACACGGCGCCTGTTGCATACTCAGCATACAGTGCATACTCACCGGTTGCTTACTCCGCCTACACTTATGCCTCACCATACTCTTACTACCTTTAAACTGGACAATTGTTATTAAAAGCCCTTATTTATTTTCACGCTAAAATTTCAGTTATTTAAGTAACTTGTGAATTATAAGCATGCAATTAAAGTTATAAATTACTTTAATTGTGGTTTGTGTTTAACCAACTTCAAATAAACGTGGAGATTCTCTATTCAAATGTTTTTTTTAAGTGTGTTACCCCAATTTTTTTAACCAATTTCGAAGATTTTTTTTTATTTGAAAACAGATATTTCTCATGTGAAACAAAGTTCATCTTTGTCTTCTTTACTCTTGTGGTTTTTTAAATATACACAGTCTCCAAGCTAAGCCTTAGTTAGACTATTGAGAGTTTTACCCTTTCAGAGGAATCGTGGTCGATGAAGATACATGTACAAAAATATTATTAGTATGGAGTAAAGCCTTATTAATGTGACATTTTGACATTAACGAATTGATAAATAGTCCTATGAAAGAAGCTATAAATCTGTAATATATGCATACATTAATTGGCCGCCCATATAGCTACAAACACACTCAAACACTCGCACACACTGTGTAAAAGCGAACTCGTCATATAAAAGCACATCCTTACTTAATATTATAAATGCGGAAGTAAGTTTGATTGTTTGTTACGCTTTCGTGTTTAAACCATCAAACCGATTTCAGGAATTCTTTCACTAATGAAAAGCTGTAATTTCAGGGAGTAGCATATGATATTTTTTATCCCGGTGTTCCCATGGGAACGGAAGTCGACTGAAACCGAAGCGAAGCGAGGGCGGGCTCTAGCTGCCTTCTTTATAATTCTACTAGCAACTCGCCCTTGCTTCGCTTCGGTTTCAGTCGTCTTACCCGCGTAGTTCTCCGCCCCGTGAATATACCGGGATAAAATATAGCCTATGTTACTCCCTGACATTATAGCTTTCTATCGGTGAAAGAATTTTTGAAATCGGTTCGATAGTTTAAGCGTGGTAGCGTAACAAACAAACTTACTTTCGTATTAATAATATTAGTAAGGATTAATTAATGTTAATAATTATATTATTATCATTCTGTGTCTCCGATTCACGGCTATCTTCCAAGGGACGATATCCGGTCCTTTGAAAGGCTTACATATGGATCCAACACGCAGAGGCCTTTGGAGAATTTTTTAATTTTTTTTATCATTCTTATTGTTAATTATTTTATATCCTTTTTCTCTTTTTTAATTTCTTTTCTTGTATATTTCGAACGAAGGGGATTTGCCGGCAATCAGCCCTGCAAAGTTTTTAAGCAGCACAACACAGCATATAGATACAGTAAAACCCGTTTAAGACGATTTCAAAATGACCCGACCAGAAACACGTCTTAGGCTGGAAAGCATATTATGCGGAAAAGAGAAAAAAACGTGGCATTAATATTTATTTAATTCTATTATTATTTTGAATACCTACGTATTGAATTTAACATTTAAAAAAATACCTAAAATAAAATTTTGATTATTATTACTATTATTACTTAAAGTAATCACTTATTTTAATTTGACAATAAGATTTTAAGGCATTAGCAATTACAAGATTTTCAACGTAATTTAATTTTCGCAGTGCGTCTTCGCTTTGATTCAGAAAAGTTACGTAGCGTCTTAAACCATTAACTGCTGATAATGCCTGGGCGTATGACAAAATCGGAGTTGACTTATCTTCTTCTTGGTCGTTATCACTTAAGGACTAGGGACGCTCGACAGTCATCACTTCTTCAGTTGCTGGCCCCTGCTGTAAGGGGTAACAATATGCAGAGACTGCGGGTGACCGGACCGAGATTTAGTCCGGGCACCCGCGGAGAGGTTAGCCTCGCGACGCCGTTCGGCGTCCCAGTAGGGGACGTCGACAAGAGAGGGTATTCCCTCGGGGTATTCCATCGGGTCGACCACTGAAGTCAAGGAACTCAGCACCGGTGGTCGACCCAACGACGAAGGCGACGTGCTATACGGGTGGGTTACGGGTGTGCATGCTTACCCCGTTGCCCCTCTGTCGCCCTGGATGGAGTGGTGCGAGGAGTACGCCGACCATAACCCACCCTCCAAAAAAAAGGGGGGTAATAATATGTGTATTTGAGTGGCACGTGTTGGCGTATTAAACGGGATGACTAATCGTATTAAGCGTTAAGAAATGTATGAAAACATGTCTCAAGTTGCTGGGACTGACGCAAAATGGCGTATTATGCGAGAAATCGTATTAAACGTGATCGTATTAAACGGGTTCTACTGTATTTCTTGTGTACATGTGTATGTCACTGAACTCCTCCTAAACGGCTAGACCGATGTTGATGAACTTTTTTGTATCTTCAAGGGGATTCAAGAATGGTTTAGATTAATATTTAGACCCGGTAGCTGGCGCTACGATGGATTTCAAAAATATTTTTTTTTTTTAACTTCAATAGTACAGCGTCTGTTGGGTCAGCTAGTTATTATGCGTAATTGTAAAACCTAGCCTGTTTTACCTAATCAATATAAGTTTCTGTTATATTAAAGGTGAAAAGTATGCTATAGGTAGCGGCTTTCTCTCTTCTCTACGTAGTGGTTGAGGGGAACGATGGCTACTCTAGTAGTTAAGCTTGTGATTGAGTGACGCTTGTGCACTCTGGTCCAGCTATTGTTGTCTTGTCTGGTACAGATTGTTACAATATGTTTTAGAAAAAATATATCTTATGTGTTCTCTGCCTGGCCTCAAGCCTCCTAGAGAATGTAGTTGTTAATCAGATGGCATCAGATATGGTTGGCCTAGTAAGCAACAAAGCCCGGCAAAAGTGCAATGTGTATGAAAAAGGTCCAGTGACTTCACCATAGCCGAGAAATAGGAACAGCGTACGGATTTTAGCGAGTGGGGACTCTGATACAAGTGGTACTAAACCCAGCATAAACCATCTATCCTTATAACAGGTGGGCATGACGTAAAGATCTTAGCCGAGGCTGCTGACCGGACCGGAGATTTTAGTCAGTCACCTGCAGAGAGACTGACCGCGCGACGGTGATCGACATCCTGGGAAAGGGACGCCGAGAGGAGAGGCTACCCCTCAAGGTATTCCGTTGGACAGACCACGGAAGACAAGAAACTTGGTACCGATGGTAGCTACGGGGGGTTATGGGGCCGCGCAACGCACCTCTGTCACCCCGGATGGGGCCGAGCGGCGGGTATGCTGACTAAAGGCAACTCCAAAAAAATGGTGTAATGATGTATTTTCTCATACGAAATAAACAAATAAAAGGTCGATATACATATAACTCTTAGTCATATTTTACGACAACCACGAGTAATGTAACAGTTCGTAGTATTCATAGCGGCCACCACACAGTAACTTTAAGATATACTAGCTTCTGCCCCCGACTTCGTCCCCGTTGAATAGCTTTTTGTGGCTAACACTAATTTTAACCCGCGACTCTGTCTACGTAAAAAGCGATTTTTTTTTAAATATTACGATTGTGTCACATATTATTTTTGAAAAACTTTAAGTATTAGTGTAGCTCACGTAGGGGAAGCTCTCAAAAGGAAAGAGAACCCACGATTTTGAAACATTCTTTATTGGTGCTCCGGTCCTATAGGTCTTAGCGTAATGATTATAGCCTTCCTCGATAAATGGGCTATCTAACACTGCAAGAATTTTTAAATAAGACCAGTAGTTCCTGAAATTAGTACGTTCAAACAAACAAACTCTTTAGCTTTATATATTAGATTTATTGCAATTTAAGTTAATATTTAAATTTAAATTCCATATACAGTAACAACACTATGTGAATATATAAATGTTCATTATAATGCAAAACTATCATACAAATATAGAATAACCAAAGACAATTGTAAATTTGAATATAATAAAGTGTATACATTAAAATGTGAAGGTCTTTATAATTCTAAAATAGTTCTTCGCCTATTGCTTCACTCGCGTCACGGTTTAATACAACAAACCTTATAATAAACAAATATAACAAAACACAATTTAAATAAATTATAATAAAGCATAATTTCTGATGTTTACGCGTTTACATAAATATATTTTTACAGATTTTATGGCGTTTAATTGCCCCATATTTTTGATTGCCCCATGTTTCGTCTGCCAGCAATAGGACGTATATGAACTACAATGATGATGATAATGATTATTTCAATAGATAATGTTCACAATTACAAGATCTATATTTTTTACGCCCAACCCTAATTCTTTTACTAAATTTTATTCTAAGTTATTTTTTATTATATTATCTTCTTGAGAATGATAATTAAGGTTTATTCACTTCAAAGATTAGGAGAGCCAGCCAGATAAAACAAACAACATTTTTAAATATAGGTTTAACATTATTTAAACTTAAATGATCTTCATATATGTCCCCCCTTTTTTTTTTGGGTCTGCTGCGGTCGGCGCGATCCTCGCACTCTCCGTCCGGGGCGACAGAGGGGCGTAAGCACGCAACACCCGCATCCCACCCGAACACCACGTCGCCTTCGTCTTCCGGTGGGCCGACCACCGGAGCAGGGTTACTTGTCATCAGTGGTCGGCGTATATGTCCCCCTTCTGGGTTTGTATTTCCCTATGGGTATGCGGATTTCATTTAATTTTTACTTCTATAACACAAATAACATTTACATGTATGTATATCGCTTAGTTATCCTTTCCGACACCCACATGCAAGATAGGGGATGGTGAATGGTATTCTTACTACGTCACTACACGGGCGGTTTATCTTTTTTACTTAGAATAATAACGTATATAAGGTAAGTTCGCGCACAAAAAGTGAAGCATTTCAATTGAAGCCTAATGGAGCTTACGCCGAAACCGTTCCATAATGTACAAGTTCACAGTACTGCACGTACGTACGCAACTCATAAAAAATAAATATGTAATTATGACGGTTTGTGCATTCAAATGGTGTCATAACACATTTGAAAAACATAAAAAGGTTTTTAACATTACTTTTAAAAGTATTTCGACGATTTATGTTAATAAAAACAAAATTTGATTTCATAATTTGTATAGTGGTGTACGTGTGTAATCGTCTGCGCGCATGTAGTATTTTTAGATTCATGTTTTGATCGTTCGAAGTACCGACACTATCCTTTTCCACGTTATTATTCTAAGCTTTTTTATTAATTTTTATTTTGTATTTTCTTCAGCCTTACAAACGAAAGTTCTCGACGTATCCGCAATATAGTACGGAAGAAAATTCCAATTTTATCATTAAAATTGTGATTTTAAAAATATATACTTACATAATTTATTAATTAACTGAAATAAGTGCGAGGCGGAGTCGCACACGAAAGGGTTCCGTAACATTATCTATAATAAGGGCAAAAAAATCGCGTTTGTCGTATGGGAGCCCCGCTTAAATATTTATTTTATTTTGTTTTTAGTATTTGTTGTTAGGCAGCGTTCGGGAAACTTAAGAGGATCTTCTCGTCCAATATACCTCAGTGTCTGAAAACACAAGTCTTTGACCAGTGTGTGTTACCAATGATGACTTACAGCACGGAAACGTGGTCCCTATATGTAGGCCTCATATCAAGGCTCAAAGTCGCTCAGCGTGCTATGGAGCGGGCTATGCTCGGGCTTTCTCTGCGCGATAGAATCCGGAATACGAAAATCCGCAGAAGAACGGGTGAAACCGACATAGCACGAAGAATTAGTACGCTGAAGTGGCAATGGACAGGCCACATCGCTCGACGAACCGACAACCGCTGGGGAAGAAAGGTTCTCGAGTGGCGACCACGTATCGGACGACGCAGTGTAGGACACCCCCCCACTAGGTGGACCGATGACCTAGTGAAGGTGGCTGGGCATCGTTGGATGCAGACGGCACAGGACCGCTCATTGTGGCGCAACATGAGGGAGGCCTACGTCCAGCAGTGGACGGCGATAGGCTGAAATGATGATGATGATGATGATTTGTTGTTATAAGGGCAACAGAAATACATAATTTGTAAAAAAATTCAACTGTCTAGCTGTCGCGGTTCTTGAGATACAGCCTGGTGACAAACAGCCGGACGGATAGACAGCGAAGTCTTGGTAATAGGGTCCCGTTTTTACCCTTTGGATTCGGAACCCTAAAAAGGGTGGTGTATTGTGATTTTACCCTGTCGCCACACGGATGTATGTGTATATTTCTACAGATAGGTAATTTTGTAGCTACTTCTTAGTACAGAACATTAATAATTCCAAATGTATACTTACGCCTTTAAAATATTTAGTCATATGTATTATAAATTCTTTTGTATCACTAACAAGCATTTAACGAGGCCTTGGTTAATACACTAAAAGAATTTTCTAACAAATAAATATTCATTTGTATTTATGTTTGTTTTCAAATTTCGTCAAATATATAAGGTAGGACATTTTTCATGTCACTCAGTGCAAATAGTAGTGTCAAACTTAACAAGTGTATTTTTAAACAAAAAAAAGTACAAAATGTTGAAGACACTTTTGGTAAGGCTTATTAAGTATTGTTTTAGTTTCATTAGCATGTATTTATGTAAAATAATGAACTGTTTAATTTGGTAACACTGAATACAGGTAAAATTGCAATAGAAATAGAATTAAGGAGATAGATCAAATGTTGTATTGGGCGATATATAAAATACTGTATTGCAGTTCTATTATATATTTTTCATGTAGTAACGAAGTAAGGATACAATTCACCACCCTCTTTTCTTGCACATATTAATGCAAGAGAAGAAAAACTTTAAATAAAATCCTATATAAATCCGTCTGACCAGCGTGGTACACTAGGTCAATATCCCTCCCATTGTAGGGGAGGCTGGAGTCTAGCAGTAGGGCGTATATAAGCGGAAATGATGATAATATTATGATTATTGATAATGACTTATATAAATACTACAATTACTATCAATGAAAACAGATCGATGTTTATCACTCAATTATGCAAGAATGCCTAAACATTTGTTAGAAATATTATATTTGTTAGAAATATTATATTGTTAACAGCTATCGATCTCTCATGCCAAATATAATGGGTTAGATCCCCATGTAAGACAATTCTTTGTGCGACTACAAATAATTGTTCTGAATCTGGGTGTAATTTGTGGGTTTCTCTGCCGCGATACAACTACTACCCCGAGGTGTTATTAAGATATGGAATTCGATAACATTGTAATACGGAGATAGATTATAATTTAGAATAGCACATAAAACACTTTTAATTCTCACATTCAATGCACAGATGGCGTAGTGGTTAAGATAGCGACCTACAGCGCCAGTGTCGGGGGTTCGAATCCCACGTGGGACAACACTTTGTGCGATCCACAAATTATTGTTCTGAGTCTGGATGTAATTTGTGTCCGTTAATTATATGTTTGTAAAGTCCCCCGCAATACAAGGATTATTTGGCGGCGTAGGCGCAACTGTCTGCGCCTCATGCCGCCCTAGCCGAGGCTGCGGGTGACGTGACCGGGGATTAGTCCGTCACCCGCCGAGAGGCCGACCGCGTGAGGAAAGACCGACGTCCTCCCCGAGGGGGGGACGTCGGTCGATGGTAGGGTACCCCGCGTAGGGGGTATTCCGTCGGGTTGACCACTGACGACAAGTAAACCTGCTCCGGTGGTCGGCCCAATGACGAAGGCGAGGTTGTTTTCAGGTGGGTTGCGGGAGTTGCGTGCTTAAGCCCCTCTGTCGCCCCGGACGGAGTGGTGCGGAGGCGCGCCGACCGCAGCCCACCCACAAAAAAAAAAATACAAGGATTATTTCCTTAGTGCAGGGTGTTGTCTTAAATAA
Organism: Lymantria dispar; assembly: GCA_032191425.1. Lineage (NCBI taxonomy): Eukaryota > Metazoa > Arthropoda > Insecta > Lepidoptera > Erebidae > Lymantria > Lymantria dispar. The sequence goes on from CM063457.1 coordinate 25,209,412, forward strand.
ATAAAAGAAAAATGTATATCATATCATAATTTCTCATTCTCTCAAAATAAAACTTGCCATATTACTTCCGTGTGATAAATTTTATTGAAAAAACCAACACTAACGCCAGCTAAGACGCGAGCACAGCTAGTATCATTATAGTTTAGTAAAATACAAATAGATAAAAAAATCCCCGTTAATCAACGCTTCATTGAAATCTTTAGAATAATGTACAAAATAAAATCGGTTAAGTGCGAGTCGGAGTCGCGCACGTAGGGTTCTGTATCATTATTTATAAAAATCGCGTTTGTTGTATCGCGTTTGTTTAACTGTGCTGCCTTAAATATATATTTTATTTTATTTTTTTAGTATTTGTTATTAGCGGCAACAGAAATACATAATATGTAAAAATTTCAACTATCTAGCTATCACGGTTCCTGAGATACAGGCTGACAGATAGACGGACGGATAGACAGCGAAGTCTTAGTAATAGGGTGCCGTTTTTACCCTTTGGGTACGGCATCCTAAAAATGTGAACCGTTGCTCGAGACGCCTGGCAGATGTATACAAGTAATATGCATAAAATAACAGATTACGACACGAACTAATATGGCAATTTAATAATAAAGTATAGCGATATTTTGTCCAGGCAATGATGACTTTTATTCAATAAACATTTATTTTCATTAAATACAAGAATTAAAAATTCAAAAATATTTTAAATTGTAACAAATCAATTCTTTTAATCTGCGTGTGGTGACAGAGTAAGACCATCTTACCTGTGATGTCATAAAAGAGGACTAAGGGATATAATACATTAATACACGTATAATATCTATGCAAGAGAAGGAAAACTCAAAAAAAACCCTATACTAACCTGTCTGACCAGCATGGTATAGGAAGGTCAATTTCCCTCTTACTGTGAAGGAAGGGCTTGAGCCCAACTGTGGGACGTATGAGCTGAAATAAAAATGGTCATTAATTCTCTTAATTAATGACTTCAGTAATAATAATATAACATAATAGTTATATTCGATGCCTCTGACAGTATTACTGTGACTATTGGTCAGAACTATATTTACTATCATATGGCGTGGCGATGCGTCGCCACGGCGTGCATCGCCACGCCAGCAATCGGTTTTACGTACGACAGAATCAGAATCCTAAACAAAATCTTATTTTTGTTACAGATTGTAATGTTAGCTATTACAGCAACAGCCACAGCTCAGCCTTACTTACCTGTACGTTCCTATGGATATGGTTCATATGGACCCCTGGTGCCTTCCGCATATACTTCAGCGATAGTTCAAGAAGCAGTGCCAACATTGGTGCAAGAACCTTTACCAGCAGTTGGAGCGGTATCAACGGTACTCCCTGGTCCAGTCTCAGCGCCGTTCCCTACCGCAACTGCATTCACTACTCCAGATTTAGCCAACTATGCTTACGGAGACTATAGTTCTTTATATGGAGTTCCAAATTTCAGAACTCTAGCTTCAACTTATCCGGTACCGCAGTATAGTTACGCTTACGGAAATTATGTCTACCGACGATAGTTTTTGATATTTGATATTAATATCTGGTTGACCGAGCTTCGCTCAGAATATTTTTGTTGTATTTTTGTCGAATTTATTTGGGTACATATTAATAAAAAATAAATAATAAAAAAAATATCAAAAATTACAAAAAGAGAATAATAATAACACCGAGATTCGATCCGACGCTGTTTGAATGCCAAAACAAAACAAAAATAAAACTGGACAACTTCCCAACTGAGCTATCGCCACTCTTGACGTTGACGGCGAAATTTGAATCCATATTCTATTGACATTTTATGTCATTGTATTGATTAGCTAAAAACACCGACAAAACAACATTTTCTATAAATAAAACATAGCTAGATCGATTTTTTAGCCCCGAAATCTTTGGTATGCCAAATTTCATGAAAATCGTTGGAGCCGTTTCCAAGATCCTGAATATATATATATATATATATATATATATATATATATATATATATATATATATATCTGTATATATATATATATATAAGAATTGCTCGTTTAGTAGATACCATTATTTGATCCTATGTATCTTTCATATTGTATTTAAGCTACGATGTTATTGTTAAAATATAAATATGTCTATTAATATTATTGTATTTTTTAACCCCCGACGAAAAAAGAGGAGTGTTATAAGTTTGACGTCGATATCTGTTTGTCTGTGTGTGTGTCTGTCTGTGGCATCGTAGCTCTCAAACAGATAGGCCGATATCGATGCAGTTTTTTTCATTTGAAAGCCAGTTTCCTTGCGGTGGTTGTTAGCTATGTTTAGTTAATATTGGTCCAACAGTGTAAGAGTATCAGCTCCAAAATAATGTAATGGCGTATGATTGCTGGATTAAGTACTTCACGCGTGCCAGTATAATCGTTAAATGACAATTGATATTTCCTGTTGAAGAAAACGCAATACTTTTTTTATAGTTAAGTTTGTGTTGGAGGTTATTCAAAGCTTTGAATTTTAGTTATATTTCTTTTTTTTTTTGCTGTTGGTGGCAAACGAACTAAAAACACACCTGATGGTATTTTAAATAAAACTACTTTAAGGATTTTATCGCGTTTGTATTTGATTTTTGATTGCCCAACGTTTCGAACACTTTGCAGCGTTCATGGTCACGGGCAGACTAATATGTCTCACGTTCAACAAGTCATCGTTATTACAGAAAATTTATAATTATCTACCCGATACAGAAAATTAGTTATTAAATATTGACCCACATTTAGATACTTTATTGCCAGTGTAAGATGGATAAGGATATGGTATGGTATAATGTAAATAAGGATGATGGTAAATGATATTGTTGCTCCCATAAGCAGCAGTATCATTTACTGCTGCATTGCTAATCTCTCGCTCACCGAACGAAGTGCATTAATAAATTGTTTGATCAAGTCCTGACAATGGAATCCATGAAAAAACGATTGAAGTGATTTTTTTTTGTTCAGAATTATTGGAAAATATATTTACTTAGGAGGATCTTCTCGTCCAACATACCTCAGTATCTAAAAACACAGATCTACGACCAGTGTGTGTTACCAGGAATGACTTACGGCACAGAAACGTGGTCCCTAAATGTAGGGCTCATAATAAGGCTCAAAGTCGCTCAGCGTGCTATGGAATGGCCTATGCTCGGGATTTTTCTGTGAGATAGAATGCGAAATACGGAAATCCGCAGAAGTACGAGTGTAACCGACATAGCACGTAGAATTAACACGCTGACGTGGCAATGGGCAGGCCACATCGCTCGACGAATCGACAACCGCTGGGGAAGAAAATTTCTCGAGCGGCGGCCACGTATTGGACGACGCAGTGTAGGACGCCACTCCACTAGGTGAACCGACGACCTGGTGAAAGTTGCTGAGCGTCATTGGATGCAAGCGGCACAGGACCGCACTTTGTGGCGTAACATGAGGGAGGCCTACGTCCAGCAGTGGACGGCGATAGGCTGAAATGATGATGAATGATGATAATGATATTCAGATATTAAAGGTTTGTAACAGATACAAATTACATACTGACGAAGTATGAATATTTTTTATATCCTATCAGCATCGATTACAAGGATATGAACTGGTTATTTAAATAAAGAAACTAATGCAATTATTTCAATATTTTATTAGAAATAAGTACTCGATTTCCGAGTGGTAACGGAGTAATAATACAATTCACCAGGCTTTCTTGCCCCAGGGTGTCGTGACTTATACAAGAGGTGCATAATAACCATGCAGACGAAGATAATCATGAAATAAAACGTTATGTCTATACCAACTCTTCTGACCAGCATGGTATAGGAAGTCAATTACTCTCCTATCATGGAGGAGGCTCTACCTGACAGTAATCTGAGATGGTGATAATGACGAGACCTTATTGTAGAGAATTTGACTTTATTTAAGAAGTATATACACGTCAGATCTATTTGACTTGCAGTTGGAAAAAAAAAAAAGAAAATTACGATGATAGACTTAAAATATATATTAATGGTTCAAATTTTCACAATCACCCCAAATAATATTTTCGATATACTTTAAGCAAGTATATATTAAATTTTATTGGCCCTGTTTACTATGGAATATATTTTATAGCTTTTAGAATACTAGTACACTGTCTATTCAGCTTTTGTCATGGAAGTTCTCAAGTTGATATTATACTTAAATTATGCTGATATTCATCATCATCATCTCAACTGTATATGTTGGACTCAGGCATCCTCCTTTGTGAAGGGAAATTAGACATACTACACCTTGCTACTCATACGTGTTGGCATAAGATTTTATTACGAATCGTCAGCATTAGGCATGTTTTACGACGTCCACGAGCAAGAAAGGGGTTGATGCATTGTATCATTACTCCGTGATCACACAGTTCGTTATCACACATTGATGTTATACCTATATTAAAAATTAGCACCTGAATATAGCCTCTTTTTTTTGGGCGGTGGGTTGCGGTCGGCTCACTCCTCGCACCACTCCGTCAGGGGCGACAGAAGGGCGTAAGCACGCACTCCTGCAACCCACCCGCGATACACGTCGCCTTCGTCGTTGGGTCGACCACCGGAGCAGGGAGACTTGACGTCAATCGTCGGCCCGACGGAATACTCCCTATTTGGGGTACCCTCCCATCGACCGACGTCGCCCCTCGGGGAGGATGTCAGTCTTTCCTCACGCGGTTGGCCTCTACCTGAAAATAGCCCAATAGCCTCTAACTCGCCATTCAATTGAATTCAAGATCAACAATTGATATTTGGAATAACTAGTTTATAAGATTGTATTAATCTAAGCATAATCGAATATATTTTTTATCAAAGAATTGTTCTGAAGTGAAATACTGACTGTTCTTTTTTATTAATTTGAATACATTCCAACCACTACAGTTCCTGTAAAGAGCTTCCATTTCATAAGTCATATCCAGGTTCATTTCTTAGGTAGCCTCACGAAATGATTTTAAATATCTCGGGACCTGCAACATTTTACTTAGAAATCATAAATAAGAGGAATTCGAAAAATTTCACTTATCCCCTTTGCAAAGCGTGAGAGATGCATTACAATTTTGGCGGCAGAGTGTCAGCGTGTGGAATTAACTGTCTACGTCGTTTCGCCATTTCCTTCTGCAAAATGACCGCCTGGCAGAATCCAGCAAAAACATGACAGTTCCTAACGCTGTTGAGCTTCGTCTTAGCAATGGCCAGCAAAGTCAGGTCGATCTCGATGATTACGACGCATTCACTATGCTGTTCTGCCCAAGCCACATAGACCTTAAACGTATGCAGTGCCGTGTCCAATCGCAATCGTAGTTGTAGGAAAACGGTGCTTAGTCCCTCCTCGCGATAGCGTACAGGTACTTGCCGAAGCATCCATGGCTCGACCCGTTATGTACCAGTCGTAAAGAAGGCCGCAGTGTCTTCGGGTCCGAACACCAAAACCTTTCAGCCGGACTACCTAACCGGAAAACCCTGCGATACTAGAGCGCCTTCCTGATGCAGTTAAATGGTTTACGATGTCCAAAGACGCAGCTCATAGCTCCCTTCCACCAGTAATATTCACAGCCGATGTCCACAACTACGGCCCTTAAGAAGGGCGTGATCGTCAAATGCCCTTTTAAACTAATAGTCACATGGATCGTAGCGTATGCAGTGGGTGCAATGCGGGCAGTCAGGCTTCTCTTTAATAGCTTTACCATAAATTCCAACAGCATGATGGACCTGAATACCGCAGCCGAGTTCGGAGATCGTCCCATCTTCTGAGCACTGAGCACCAGCTTCCCTCTCATTCAAGCATCCAGGGAATCAACCAGATGCTGGACGTTGTACTGTCTCTTGAGGCGTAATTCTAGGTATTAGAGGACCAATGTACCAAAGCTGGTAATACCTTAATGATTAAGCCGAGCCATGCAAAAGACATACACCATTTATCATACATACATATTTATCGTCTCGACTCATACACGTCCTACTGCTGGGCTCGAGCCTTCTCCACAATAGGAGGAAAATTTACCTTACTACCATGCTGGTTAGGCAGGTAGGTATAGGGTTTATTATAAGTTTTTCTTCACTTGCCTATGCAAGGAAAGAACATTTATATGTTATATGCCTATTATACCCCTCTCTTAACTCCACGGGCAGGAGATGGAGTGATGAATAGAGTTTTTACTCCGTCACCGCAAGCAAATACACTATTATATTTAGATAAATAAAGGTACACGAAGTTTACCGGGTCATCTAGTTTGAAAATAAAAGAAACTTTTGCTAGAAGAAATTTATTAGAACATTTGGCAAGTCGTCGTTAGTTGAGCAATGATTAAGATGTCAAATTCTTAAATCGTTTAGCGAACAAAGTAAGTAGGATAGTTGTAGGGGTAGGCAGCATAGTTGGCTGAATAGGTCAGAGGTGCAGGATATCCAGAATAGGTGAGGGGAGCAACAGCAGGTACGGTGTAGGCAACTTGGGGTTCAGGCTTGGGGTTGGCGAAAGCCGCAACCACCATAGCGAACAGGAAGAACTGTAACAAAAAGATAAATAAATTTTTTACAGATTTTATCACTTAATATTATTATATCAATTAGATAAATTTAGTCAAATTTTAAGTAATATCGTCCTCTCAGACCATGTACGTCCCACTACTGGGCTCGGGCCTCGTGAAATTGACCTACTATGTATACCACGCCGGTCAGACTTTTTTTTTGTGTGACTTAGTTGTTAGCTTCAGATGGCTGTGACAACTTTACCCGGACTGTTGTGTGAGCACTGAGGGCTCTCAACCCGTTCCGGTCAGACGGATTGGCATGTGGTTTTATGTCAAGTTATCCTTCCCTTGTTTAGGTGTTATGTGCGTATTATATCCCTTAGTCAACTTTTACGACAACTACCGCCAAGATAGAGGGTGGTAAATTGTATTCTTACTCTCTCACAACAAGGACACCATTCGTTTAAATGTAATACAACGCTGGTATATCAATGAACTTTTGAGACATGGTTCTGTTATCTATAAGATGCGGTAATTTATCCTGTGTAACAGATTAACCAAATGCTTTTTCAAGTTTTCCTGCTCTTACAGTGATGTTGTCTATTTGCTATCGATATACTAATTTGATTGGTTGGATAATATATTTTATTCTTAGTTAATTACGCTCCTAAGGAAAATTAATTTAGTGACCATAACTGTTCTGCATGAAAACCGAATCCACATTTACCGAATAAACTTAACACAGAAGACTTAACCTTAACCACAAAGCCATTTGTGCAGTAAAATTTTAAATTTTGTCCATCGGAGTAGCACAAATCGGCTCAGGGATCATAACAATATACGTCAGGACTCTCATGAGAACCCCTAACTGCGTGTCCCAAGCCACCTGCCTGGCATGCAGCATGGAGGAGACGTACGTCTAATACTAACTGATAATTAAATAGATCCTGTGTTTTTATCTAAACAACAATTGTCTTACAGACAAATTTATAGCATTTTTATTCGAAAGAAAAAAGGGTTGCTTAGGGTCATATGACTGGACTGAAAATGATCAAGAAAATTGGCTATCTTGTTATCACAAAGTATCTACATGATTGAGCTAATAAGTTAAATGATCACTAGAATGTTTGGCCTTTTAGCGTAGCTCCATAATGCGAAGCAACTGTCGACTAAAATCCGACGTTTCAATGTCTGGTTGGGCAGAAGTTTTAGTCAGATTTTGATCGAATTTATATGTAACTATCTCAGAAGTATAATCTACCAAAATGAAAATCAGATCATAATTGGCGAAATGATCGATGTCGAATGATCGAATATACACTAAAATGGAGAACATCCTTTTTTGAAGTCGGTTACAATTATTAATAGTATCGTCACAGCTCATATATTTGGTATAAGTGCTGGTGCTGTCGAGCTTCCTCCAAGAAGGAGAATGAATAAACCTACTGTACCACGCTGGTCAAACGTATTGTTATAGGGTTTCATTTCGAGTTTTCCTTCTTTTGCATAGTTGTTATATGCGTATTATATCCCTTAGTCGTCCTTTACGACACCCATGGGCAAGAAAGGGGGGTGGTGGATTGTATTTTAGCTCCATCATCACGCGAAAATATTAATAGTTTAAATTATAGCACATTAACTTTTTTCTATTTACCACTTTTTAAAATTTCATTTATATACATATAAATTTATAGAATAATAAAATATAAATTTACTTACCAGTCTGAAGAACATGGTTGTAGTGTTACTTGGGATTATTTCGCAAGTGATAATCGTTAGAAGAGTGTCCCGGCTTATATACAATATACAGCGACCACGCCTAGATAAGTAGTCTTGTCATTCTTAGATAAAAAGTGTCCTTGTTCAAAGCAATGAACATATACCTTCTAGGTACATCTGATATTTACACATCCGTGTTAGGCGGCATCGTTACATAATTATAGGTTACATTATTTATAATCTTGCGTATTGTTGATCTATTTCATGATATCGTAATACAATTAAAAAACTATTATTAATATTCCTTATATATACCTATCGTAAATCTTTAACAGAAAGTAATCACCATCTTGGCTCAAACACGTCCCAGTGTTGGCTCAAGCCTCCTCCATAATAGGAGGGAAATTGAACTTACTATACCATGCTAACCAGACAGGTTTATATGGGATTTTGTTTCGAGCTTTCCTTCTCTTGCATAGATGTTATAGGCTTAATATATCCCTTAGTTGACTTTTACGACATCCACAGGTAAGTTAAGGAGTGGTGAAATGTATTCTTATTCTGTGATCACACGGATAACAGAAGGTAATAGTAGTAGTAGTGGTTGAAAATTAAAATCCTAACTGTAAAAATAAATATTATATGCATATAACGTTTATGCAATAAATGGAAAATCTCAAACAAAAACCTATACTTACACGATCTGACCCAGCTATTTCACGATCTGATCCATTCTATTTCGGAGGAAACTTGAGCCCAGTAATGGGACGTGTATATGCTGTGATGATAATGATAAGGATGATAATCTGGCAAAGTGCAAGACAACAAAGGTATTGAAGACAGACGACAGTTATTAAATCAATGGTTTTCTGTTAATCTAGTCCATTTAACCTCCAATCCCATAATCATGTATGTATTAGATACCATCATCACACAATAGTTTTACACCTACCGTTGGCAGTCCACGTGTGTAATGTGCAGACGTGGAGTATCATCGGTAGACGTCCCATCCCATTTTAACATTAAATTTCTCCAAAGGCCTCTGCGTGTTGGATCCATATCCCCATGTAAGCCTTTCAAATAACCGGGTATCTTCCCTTGGAAGCCTTTCAAATAACCGGGTATCTTCCCTTGGAAGATATCCGTGAAACGGAGATGATGATAATAAACAAAATGGTAAATGCACCAACGTTCATCCATATCTCAAAACCTATACATCCTACTGTTGAACTCGGGCCTCCTTCATTATGGGAGAAAAATTGATCTACTGTACCACGCTGCTTACTCGAGTTGGTTATAATTGTTTTATGCATATTATATTCCTTAGTCATTTTTACAACAACCACGAGTAAGTCGTGAATTATATTCTTACTCCATCACCACAAGGACGGCTACTGCACCAACGTCAACTCTTGTATTTGCGAAATGAGATAAGAATGCAATCAAGATGATGCTGGGTAAGACACTTCTACAATGTATATTTTTTAAACACAACTCCCTGCACTAAGGCAATAATCCTTGCATTGTAAGGGACTTCATAAATATATAACTAACGGACACAAATTACATCCAGACTCGGGACAAAAATTTGTAGATCGTACAAAGTGTTGTCCTGCGTAGAATTCTAACCCACAACAGTGACACGGTAGATCGGTATCTTAACCGCCATCTGTGCAATCGAATATTTGCTGGAGTAAAGTCTAAGTACCTAATAACCTATTATAATTTAGTTTATAACAATCTTTATACCTGAGAGAAAAAGCTTAAGTATTAAATGTGTTAAAATACATACACATTCATAGTATAGTAGTCTAAAAATAAGATCATTTTTTGTGATTCAAATTTATCTTGAGTCTGGACCTGTTAATTATATATTCGTTACGTTCCACGCTATACAAGAATTTATTTCTTACTGCAGTATTTTTTGATAAAAATTAGCAAGCACAGGTTTGTGAACACAATGTGTTTAGTTATATATCGCAAAGTACTTTTTATTTTTTTTGGGGTGGTTTGCGGTCGGCGCGCTCCTCGCACCACTCCGTCCGGGGCGACAGAGGGGCGTAAGCACGCACACCCGCAACCCACCCGCGATGCAAGTTGCCTTCATCGTTGGGCCGACCACCGGAGCAAGGTGACTTGACGTCAGTGGTCTACAGAGTAATTGAAATTTTGAACGCACAGTCACGAAAAACCCATACCCTGAAGATAGCTAGTCAGCAATTTTTACGATACCTACACCTTCACAAATGACAACTAGATAATGCGTTATAATAAAACTTTTAATGTATTAAACACCTTTTTATTAGTTTATTTTTCCCCGCAAACGTAGAATAATGCGAAGTATAAATTTTTTAGAAAGATTTTCAACTTGTTATGTCAAGAAGTATAATTTCTTTCATGCATACATAATTGTACACGTATTGTTTTGTGTAGAGTCCTAAATCACTGGTGATAAGTGAAAATAATGTACGCTTGAATAAGTTTATGACAATGAACAATAATACAAAAAAGTCTACGGCAGTATTGATTTAGCTAAAACTGTTATCGAAGAACTAAATTTAGAAAAAAAAAAACAATTCCAATGAAAATTCGTCAGTTAAAGGCGTCTACGAAAATGCACGCTAAAATAAATATGATTTTCTATGTAGTGACGGAGTAAAAATACAATTCACCATCCTCTTTCTTGCCCATGGGTATTGTAAAAGCGACTAATAGACATATGAATATAAAATTTATGCAAGAGAAGAAAAACTTCAAATAAAACCTTATAACGCTGCGTATGACCAGCGTCGTATAGTAGGTCATTTTCCCTCCTACTGTAGAGGAGGTCCAAGCCTAAGAGTGGGATGTATATAAGCCGAAATAATAGTGATGAAGTGATGAATAAAGGACACCTCACTAGGTGGACTGACGACATTCTCAAAGTCGCAGGGAACCGTTGGATGCAAGTGGCGCAGGACCGTTCCGAGTGGCGTTCTCGTAAGGAGGTCTATATCCAGCAGTGGACGTCTGTAGGCTGATGGATGGATGGATGGATGAATAAATATCATTTAAAATATTCAAAATAGTGTTTAGAGCGTAATTGTGATCGTATCCACCTTATAATTTGCTTCCTGTTTTTAATCATAATACCTATCTGGTTGACCGAGCTTTACTCGCCATATTTTTTTTTTTCGTAATTTGTATTTTTGAAGAACTTATTTAGACATATATTAATAAAAAGCAAAAATGATGAAATAATGAAAAAATATCAAAAATTACAAAACCAGAATAATTATAACACCGAGATTCGATCTCACGCTGTTTGAATGCGACTGGACAACTTCCCAACTGAGCTATTGTCACTCTTGATGGCGACGGCTAAATTTACATTCTTATTCCAATAACATTATATATCATTGTATTGATTAGCTAAAAACACCGACAAAACAAAGTTTTCTATAAATAAAACCTAGCTAGATCGATTTTTTGGCCCCGAAACCTCTAGTATGCTAAATTTCATGAAAATCGTTGGAGCCGTTGCCGAGATTCTGAAAATATAAGAATAATCTTATATCTTTAAATGAGCAATTCTTGTGCATAGTGCAGTTTCCTTTTAGTATTGTTTTGGCATTCAAACGGCGTCGGATCGAATCTCGGTGTAATTATTATTCTCTTTTTGTATTTTTTTATATTTTTTTCATTATTTAATTTTTATTTTTTATTAATATAATATCTAAATAAATTTGACAAAAATACAACAAAAATATTCCGAGTGAAGCTCGGTCAACCAGATATTAATATTATAATATAATACAAGAACTACTCGTTTGAAGATATTAGATATAAAATGTGTACTCATAAATAATATTTCGCTTAAAAAGCGTTAATTGATTTGAGATATTATCTTTAAAGGGGGTGGATAGTAGAGTTACAGATAAAATCGTTTCTTTACGATTTCTAATGAGATGTCTGACTAAAGTTTAATAAGTTTTTAGATCAATCATGTTTTCTAACCGGATCTTTATAAACGAGACTGAATTAAATGGTACGAGTATTTAGGTTTGCGTTTTCTTTAAATAAGTAAATTGGTAATTTTAATAATTATTAGGTATAAGTAAATATTAACATTATGATAAAAATAATATCATGTTCATGACGATTTTTTCCTGCAAAAAAAGAAGTTACATCAAAATTCATTTCAAAATAAATAACTAAAACTTTGTGTGTTCGAAAATATTCCAAATAACTGTTAGATAAAATTAAGTAGAGCGGCACTCCGGGTCTTTGTTGCGAAATCGTTAATACAGAATGGTACACGAAAGGCTAACCCACCGAGTGGACCATTAATCAAATAGTCGTTGGTTAGCCCAATGGGTGATAGGGAAGTAATACTACAGGTTATAGGACCCACGTCGACCCCCAGATGATTTTGGCGCAATGTGTGAATAACGTAAGATAAGACGAACACTACAAAAACAGTAAAAAATATTTTTTATTCAACCATTTTTAACCACCACGCTGGTCAGACAGATTGGAATAGGGTTTTATTTTTTTAATACAATGCACTAAGAAATACATACCCAAATGCGTAACTGACACTTCTGTCTTATTCCTTAGACAAACTCATTTGACTGCAGAGTGAGCATAATGGTCTTTTACTTTTCTATTGCCTGTGGTGGCAAGCAGTAACGAGATCCTATATTGCGGCGGCTACAAATACTACCAATCTTTACATTGCTCGTGGATGCAGTAAAAACTTACTATATATGATGGAGAAGGAGTATTTATTTTTTCGACACCGTGTAATTGGGATAACAATCTAATAGTGATGATTATGAAATGCATCAGCAGATGGGGCACCAGTACCAATTACTTGACATAAGAAGGTTGATTGACAGGTTACCCTTACAAGTAAGATTAATCGCTTCCGATTCCTCCTGTTTAACTTTTCTAATTAAATTAGCCCGGGACTGCCTGAGGGTCAAACCTCGGTGTGATCTATGGAGACCATTGGTCTCCATAGATCACACCGGAGCGACACACCTGGATCCTGGCGTACAGGAGTTACAACGGCGGGGATGTATAGTGGGATTAGTCGCAATATATAAAAAAGCGGTTACCCTTTAAAATATAATCTACCTGTGTGACGTCGTCAAACACCGATACAATAGGTGGTCTGATAATTTAAAATGAAATTATGAAATGAAACGATTTATTATTATGACAGACAGAAACATAAGAAAGACAAATTAATAATAATAATAGTTTCTTAAACTGTTTGAGAGCTACAATGCCCCAGACAGACAGACATCGACATCAAACTTATAACACCCCTCTTCTTGATAACTTTATAATGTTATTTTTTGGACTTATTATCTTATTGTGACTTATTAGGTAATAGAATTTTTGACTTATATACGATTGATTTAAAAATTAGTTTTATTGAATAATTACACGTTGACATCTGGGGCCACGGGCGTGCCCTCGCCAAGTCGAGCAAAAAAGTTGGACAAAACGCAACACTAACACTGCCGTAACATACTTTTCTCGAAGCAATTCAGGGCATTTTTGACCCCCTATAACTTTGTTGCGAATAAATCTAGAAGCCTGAATTTTTAGTAACCCAGCAGGCATTGTATACACATTGTGTATTTCAAATACACATTGTGTAATTTGTGTCGGTTAATTGTATGTTCTTTCCGTGTGGTGACGAAGTAAGAATACAATTCACCACTCTCTATCTTGCCCGTGGATGTCGTATAAGATGACTATGGGATATTATATGCACATACTGGCATGGCCCAAATTACTTTGGTCATGCAAATATGCGTTATGCGCCCGAAGGCGTTATGGCGGTAATTTTATGAGAGAATGGACTGTATAATTTTTCGCTAGGCGGCTGGTTACAAAATTGGTATCACAACTACGATGAGCATACGCTTAGGTCTAGGGTATAGGAATTCCACGCACCTTGACTCCAATACACTCCTGGATCGTCCAAAGCGTCCTTGAGGCTCCAATATCACAGACCGTCCGTCGTGAGTGTCCAAAGTGATAACCACTGTCGAGTTTTGCTGTATTTTAGGTGCACCTATACACTTCACTAGTTCGGTAATTATAACACGTACAATAGCGTAGTTTCACCCTATGCCACAAGGACGCGGGCGCATGTCACGCGCAGTTAAGGTCTTGCAGCGGCGGCGGTTCAAGGGCGAATGTCACCGAGCTTCTTCAGCTAGGTGTCGTGCGAATCGCGGGTTTAGGGAGGAGAGAAAAAGGATGCGTCATCCACTCGTCAAGTTGATGATACCATTTAGAAACAGAATGTTCACATTTGAATGACAGCAAATAACGCGGCGCTAACATCTCCCCCGGCCTTAAAGGGTTGCCTTTAAGTAACCAAAATGCGTATAAATATCGTATGTTATAGTAGGTAAATGTATGTAGTGTATGCGGTGTGTAGAGTATAGAATATAATTTATAACAATATGCGGTCAAATAAGTGCGGTAAATTATTATGCAATAGAATATATGCGGTACTTAAACTATACGGTTGAATATGTGCGGTAATGCATTTATGAACTAACTAAAATTACTTAAATGAACTTTAACGAACTAAGATAATAATTATTGATTAGGTAAAGGACATAATTTAACTACTGGACGAAGGTAGCTTCCCTTCGCAGTCTTTATCGCGCAAACTCGAATAGTGCCATCCTTGGAAGGGTAAACCTCTTTCACAACGCCCAACGGCCAAGCAAAGGGCGGAGCATTGTCGGTTTTGACAATGACTACCGTTCCCTCTTGTATGGGAACAGAAAGAACATTCCACTTAGCTCGCGATTGCAGCTGGTGCAAATATTCATTGCGCCAGCGCTTCCAGAATGACTGTACCATTCCATCAAGAAGACTATGTCTTTGAAGTAAGTCTTTCGATCTAACCTCGGCCGCGGGAATCGAAGCAAGTGGCGCAGTTTGCAAAAAGTGTGCCGGTGTAAGAGCGGAAGGCTCTGCGGGGTCGCTACTCATAGCGACAAGCGGGCGCGAATTTATAAGAGCTTCTATCTGCGTGAGAACGGTGAGAAGCTCCTCATAGGAAACTAGTTGTTGTCCTATGACTTTAAAAAGGATGGATTTTACAATCTTCACCATACTTTCCCAACAGCCACCCCAGTGAGGTGAAACAGGGGGAATGAACTTCCAATCTATGCGATTGTCTGAAAATTCTTCCTCTAAATGGGGGCGTAATTCGTCTAAAAATTTATAAAGATCGCGGAGATACGAACGTGCTCCAACGAAACAAGTCCCGTTATCAGAATACATACATTTTACAGGACCACGCCGTGACAAGAAGCGTTTAAACGCATTGAGGAAACTGACAGTACTCAAATCTGTAGCTATCTCAATATGAGTGGCGCGGGTTGTGAGACAAGTGAAGACGCATAGCCAAGCTTTACGGCTCTTCGCCCCCCGGCCACGAACGGGTGTGTACGACAGTGGGCCAGCATAGTCGCATCCGACATGCGTAAAGGCTTTATCGACCTGATTAACGCGGTGACTAGGTAGATCGGCCATGAGCGGAAATAACGGGGTAGGTTTCGACCGGAAACATACGTTACATTTATGAATGCGGTTTCGTATAATGCGCCTTGCAGCCAATATCCAGAATCTTTGTCTTAATAAAGACATGAGAAGTTCGGGCCCAGCATGCAAGTGCTTGCGGTGACTGTAGTCAACTATCATGTTAACTACCGGGTCATGGCGCGGCAGAAGGCATGGGTGCTTGTGCGTATATTCCTCGGTGGAATTCGACAAGCGACCTCCGACACGAATAAGACCGTTACTGTCTATAAACGGGCGAAGTTTATTTAAAGCGGGTGAACAAGGTTCATTTTTTAACAGACTAGATTTATCGTGCGAGAAATGAACACCTTGTACGGCGCGAATTAATTCAGTTTCTGCAAAATCTAAGTCCGCGGCGGTCACAGAATTACCACGAGGCAATTTCTTCATAAAGCGGTAAACGTAAACAATGACGCGTAATAATTTAGAATACGTCGAATGTCGTTGCGCAAGCGCGTAAATCAGGGAGTCTTCAGGACTAGTCGTGAGAACGTGTACCTGGGTCCGTTGCTCAGGTACATCTGCGTAATCATTATTATCGACTTTAGTTATAGGCCATTCACTTGGATCGCGCGTGATCCAGGAAGGTCCAGCATACCATAGAGGATGGTCGACTAGCTTGTCCGGGGTGAGACCACGTGACAGGCAGTCCGCGGGATTATTAGAGCCCGAAACATGAAAGAATCGACTCGCGGGAATATTATCTGTCAATTTTACGACTCGATTGGCGACAAAGGTTTGCCAACGATGTGGGGACGCCTTTATCCAACAAAGAGTTACTTTAGAATCGCTGAAGGCGAAGACATCCCTGACGGGATAGCGCGGTTTAATAATGTCTATGACCTTGCGAAGTAGCTGTGACAACAATACCGCAGCGCAGAGTTCCAATCGTGCAACAGAAACTACCTTTACTGGTGACACTTTAGACTTCGCGCATACAAGTTGTACTTTGTACTCTGTAGCTACGCGGATCTGTATATATACAACGGCACCGTAGGCTCGCTCGCTTGCGTCAGCAAAGCCGATAATGTTGACGTTACAATCCTGCACAATACCCAGATGTCGTGGAATACGCAGTTTGTTGAGGGCCGGAAGCTCTGCACAAAACTGCATCCAACTATTCACTACATGACGAGGAGGTTCAGCATCCCAGCCACCCTTCGACAGCCAAAGCTCTTTAATAAGAAGCTTGGCGAACAAGATGGCGGGAGCCGCGAAACCCATGATATCCCACAGCCGTGCTATCCCGGATAACATCGTGCGTTTAGTGCACTTGTCATCGGGAGCGGCGACAACAAAGCGGAAACAATCACCGGATCTATCCCAGTATAGACCTAGGATTTTATATGGAACAGACTCCTCGAACACTTTATCACGAGGTTCTTTATGCGTATCTGGTATGTGGGCTAGTACAGCATCAGAATTGCTGGTCCACTTGACGAGGTCAAATTGACCCAATTTGAAAAGTTGGATTAGTTCATCACTTAATGTGACGGCTTGCGTTGTCGTCATGACAGACAGAACGATGTCATCCATGTACAAAGATGAAGAAATGGCGTCTTTTGCCGCGGGAAACTTATGTCCTTCATCGAGGACAAGTTGATTTACGACGCGCAATGCGTGAAAAGGACTGGACTTTAGTCCAAAACAGACGCGGTTAAACTGATAAACAGCAACTGGATCATCGGTACTAAACCGATATAAAATCCTTTGAAACCTACGATCAGGTTCGCGTACCACTATTTGAAGGAACATTTGACGACAGTCAGCTGAAAGTGTTACCTCAAATAGGCGGAAATTTATTAAGATGCTAAACAAGTCGCCTTGTAAATTAGCACCTGCATGGAGAAGTTCATTTAGGCTGGGCCCAGACGGCAGAGTTTTACAACTCGCGTCCAGCACGCAGCGCAGACGAGTCGAAGATTTATCTTCCCTCACTACTCCATGATGCGGGATTGTATACGAAGGTCGGGTGACGTCATCATTGTTTATATTGATGGGACTTAGGTAGCCCTTATTTATATAATCGCGTATAACATCATTATAAGCGGCGCGGATATTGAGCGAGGCGTCCAACTTTCGCTCTAAACATTTGAGACGTCTAAGCGCGGCGGCGTAGGAATCGCCTAATAAACACGCATCATTACGAAACGGTAAGGCGACGACATACCTACCACTGTCATCGCGAACGGTGGTAGCGCGGAAAAATTCTTCACACTCAATATCGTCGGAACATTGAGCGGGTGGCACGGTAGCAACCTCTTCAAGCTCCCAGAAGCGTTTGAAGAGCGAGTCCATAGGGTCATGAACAGCGGAACAACAAGTGGAGACGTAACTGTGAACGAGCTGTGACGTAGGCGCGGAACCCATTATCACAAAACCCAGAACAGTTTGTATCGCGGGCGGTACATTCTTATATTGGCAGTGAACAACACCCGGTAGCATTAAATGCGCGAAGGTTGACGCTCCGATCAGGCAGTCGACCGGACCCGGAAGTGCGTAATCCTTATCGGCGAGCGGAAGTGACTCGAGATGCGCAAACGCAGCCGCATCGACGGGCGCGGACGGCAGCGTGTCGCTTATCCGATCGATCACGAGCGACTTGAGATCGAAATTAATATTCGTATTGAATCTGGAGTGGATATTTATGTTCACTGAACCCTTAACTTGCTTAACGGAACCCCCAATACCCCTGACTACCGTATGAGACGGCTTCATATTATTTAGTAACCCAATGCGCTCACAACATTCATAAGTTATGAAATTACTCTGCGATGCACTATCCAACAAACAACGAATCGTAAGCGGCCGGTTATAAACATCGTACACTACCACTTGAGCAGTAGCGAGCAATACTGTAGAATAGTTCGCTAACCGTTGCTGCTTATCGTTCTGTGTATCCGAGCGCGTGCGCTCTGAAGCGGCAATGGATGTCGTACATAGCGATAGATCGGTGCGTTGAGTTATCTGCGCCGGCGCATGGCATGGTACAGGCGCGAGCGCGGCGATGCTGACTAGCGCTTGTGGCGCAGTGGTGAGAGGCGCGGCAGCCTGATTAGGCGTAGCGGGTTCATAACGTAGTTTATTATTATTAAAATGTAGCATGGAATGGTGTCGCTGACTACAAGGGCGGCATTTTAATTTAGAGTTGCAATTAACTGCCTTGTGAGTACGACTAAGGCAGTTTACACACGCGGTATTGTTTTTTATGAACTTAAATCGCTCAGTAGGCGAAAGTTTTTCAAACGCGGTACATTTATAGTAATGATCGTGGGTCGCGTAATTACATAGGGCACATTTATCAGACGTCGTGCATGTTACGTATGACTGTGGATTCGGCGGGTTATTATTATAATTTTTAACGCGGGTTTTTGAAATAGACTTCGCAGTATTATTATTGTCAGCAGCTGTAGGCGTTGTGCTCCCGAAGATTCGACATTGACCTTTAATAAAATCAACAAAGTGATCGAGCGTATGTATTTTATTATCACGGGAGTACATTTGAAACGCACGTACTGTTTCTGCGTCAAACTTTCGCACAGCTATATGCAGTAATACGAAATCCAACAGATCATCGATTTTTAATGCTTTTAACGAGTTAACAGCGACTACAAATTTGTCGATAAACAATTGGTAATTAGCTGCAGACGGAGAACCATTTAATTTTAGGTTAAGCGCTTGTTCTAAATAGTTAGAACCTAACAGCTCGACGTCTTGATATTTATCGACAAGAGTCTGATAGATGACTTCGTAATTTTCTGGAGACGGTATGATACCAGAGAACGTACTCTGAGCGGCGGGTGACAATTTACCTAATAAATAGTATAGTTTGTCTGCGTTTGTTAGCGAGGAGTTATTGTGTACTGTAGCGTTAAAGCTAGCGTAGAATAATGGCCAGTTACACATATTATTATCGAACGACATGAGCTCGATAGGTGGTAGCCGCGGCATAACTCTGTGCGCTGTCGAGCTAGGCGACGACGACTCAGACGCGGGCGCGGGTTTCGTATACATCGACTTAGCTTTCTTGATGTAACAGTACAGGTCCTCGAAGGAGGTATAACTTTGGTACGAGGGAGTGGCTGTAGGATCACTTACGAGAAGTACTTCATTGTACTCATCAAGGACTTTGTGAAAGCTCGATCGTATATCATCTACCGTTACACAAGAATTCAGAAATAATTCGCGATGTTTCTCAGAAGTTTCTGCTGCTTTAGCTTGGCTATAAACAATATTAATTCGTTCAAAAATAGCGTTTCGCTTCGCTTCTAGAACAGTTAAGCGCGGACTACGCGGAGAAACTACCTTATCTTCGCGAGGCATAATCGAAATTAATTATCACGGTAGAACAAAACAACAGAAAACCTTACGTAAATATGCGGGTCAATAAATATAGGTAACTATCTAGATAGAATTGAATTGTGCAGCTATAGGTAATAATTATTACGGCGAATGAACAATTTTATTATCTCGTCCGTGCGGCTCGTGCGCAACGTTCGATGCTACCCACTTTTAAACTAGAATGCGCAATAATTTAAAAGTATGCGCGGTTTTGTTATGTTATGTTATGAGTACGTGTTAATAAATACTTAAATATAATACATATAAATGATGCCTAAAGGGCGGGCAATATTATGTGATTTATATAAATCTGTAAAGGCAAACACTTATATAGGCGCGGTGCGGGGATGCGTTGAGGTTGGTGACTGTCAACCAAAGAATCAACGGCTTTATTCTAATGAATGTAAGGTGCACAACGGCGTACTATCGTACTAACCACGTTGTGACACGAAGTTAAACAAACAAAATGGTAGCGAAAAAGATACAACAAAATCGACAAAATACAATTGAATTACAATTAATTGTATCCTGCGAGGAGGACCAAATTATGGCATGGCCCAAATTACTTTGGTCATGCAAATATGCGTTATGCGCCCGAAGGCGTTATGGCGGTAATTTTATGAGAGAATGGACTGTATAATTTTTCGCTAGGCGGCTGGTTACAAAATTGGTATCACAACTACGATGAGCATACGCTTAGGTCTAGGGTATAGGAATTCCACGCACCTTGACTCCAATACACTCCTGGATCGTCCAAAGCGTCCTTGAGGCTCCAATATCACAGACCGTCCGTCGTGAGTGTCCAAAGTGATAACCACTGTCGAGTTTTGCTGTATTTTAGGTGCACCTATACACTTCACTAGTTCGGTAATTATAACACGTACAATAGCGTAGTTTCACCCTATGCCACAAGGACGCGGGCGCATGTCACGCGCAGTTAAGGTCTTGCAGCGGCGGCGGTTCAAGGGCGAATGTCACCGAGCTTCTTCAGCTAGGTGTCGTGCGAATCGCGGGTTTAGGGAGGAGAGAAAAAGGATGCGTCATCCACTCGTCAAGTTGATGATACCATTTAGAAACAGAATGTTCACATTTGAATGACAGCAAATAACGCGGCGCTAACACATACCATCTATGCAAGAGAAGGAAAACTCGAAATGAAACCCTACATCAACATGTCTGACCAGCATGGTATAGTGGATCAAATTCCCTCCCATTGTGGAGGACACCCGAACCCAACAGTGGGACGTATGAGGGCTGCGATGATGAATTATATGTTTGTAAAGTTCCCCACAATATAAGGATTATTATTCTAGCCCTTAGTGCAAGGCGTTGTCATTTAAAAAAAAAGATTCAGCAGCAGCTCTTGTCGGGGAACTGTATGATATCTCACTGCGAAACCAACCCTACCAAACGCGGCGATTACGACATTATTCCTCATATGGCGAAGAAAAATGAGCCCTAGTCATGGCAACTCTATTACCCTTGAGCGTCGTTGGATGCAGTTGCCACAGTACCGCACTTTATGCTGAAGCATGAGAGGGTCTATGTTCTGCAGTGGACGGCGATAGGCTGAATGATGATTGGCATAATAGGTGTAGACAGATACCTAGATATAATTGTGTTCAAAGATAACTTGTAAAATGTTCAATCAACGGAATGAAAAAGCAAGAGTGGGAGTAACATGTCTTATGAAATTGTACCAAAATCACCCAAAGTATTAAGCAAACTAAATTGCCTAAAATTTACCTGAAAGAAAGAGCGTCATCATTAGGTTCGATTAACATCAAAGCGGCGAGGAGACTAGAGAAGATGTGTTTCAAAAAACCAATCAAATTTCTTTATTCTCTCCGCTTAGTGTAAGTAGAAATGACTTATGCGGAAAGGAGAGATGTTTCATTTTACAGAGAGTGGTATTTAAGAAAATCCATTGTTAGTATTCAAGAAGTAGACGGTACTGGTAAGGAAAATAAGTAGGTCTATCTACAAAAAGGAATGAGATACCATCAAAAACAAAACTTGTAAAAAAAGCCAAGCCTCGCAATTAAGTTCTTCTACCAAAAAAAGTTGCGAGATCCATGTTATACCAAGTCGGTTAACTCATTCAGTCCCTGCTTGAGGGGCCTTTCTTCTTAAGTTATTACATAAATAACTAACAATATTAAAGAACTTTTATGTTTTAAATAAATTGATTGACTTGGCAATCGCACTATGTTTTGAACAATTTAATATAATATGTATTACTTGTGAGGTACATTGTGTTTTCATGCGATTGCCAAGTCATTCTGTTTATTTAAGACATAAAAGATCTTTAATATTAATATAATCACTATAAGAAGTTGTTAAGTTAGCTATTTACGTAATAACTTAAGAAGAGAGGTTCCTTAAGCAGGGACTGAATGTGTTAACTGACTTGGTATAACATGAATCTCACAACTTTTTATGGTAGAAGACATCGGTTGCGAGGCTTGGCTTTTTTTACAAGTTTTGTTTTTGATGGTATTAATATTTCTATAAATTGCTTATGCTGACTTTTTATATTTCATTACTTGTTTTACTTAATTGTTAATTTCAATATATAAATAAATGTTTTTAGAAAGTATATGTGACAAAAGAATTTATGCCCATGTTGTTATTGTGGAAGAAAATAAAAATAAATCTTCGTAAGTGACAAAACTATGATTACAATCACCTAAATTAATACTGGTTAAATAAAATACCCACCCCCTATCTTACCCGTGGGTGATCGTACGAGACGACTAAGGGATATAAAACGCATATAACATCTATGTGAGAGAAGGAAACCTCGAAATAAAACCCTCTACCAACATGTCTGACCAGCGTGGTAAAGTAGGTCAATTACCCTTCCATTATGAAGGAGGCCCGAGCCTAACAGTGGGACGTATATGGGCTGAGATGATGATGAAATAAAATACTTTATCCTTATAATAATATATATTGCAGAATAATAATACAGAGGCTGATTATGCAATTACGCATAAAAATATAGTATGTAGTAGAAATATTTATTCAGGTCAATAATATCCATATCCGTAATTATAAGGCGATGCTCCATATGTTCCATAAGTCCCGTACGCTGTAGGGTTGGAGTAGCCCGAGTAGCCGTAGTAGTTAGGGTAACCAGATGCGTAGTTGCTGTAACCATAACCTGGATAATACTGTGGCCTAGCGAACGCCAGGGCGAGTACAGCAAACAAGATTACCTGAAAATATTGGATAAAATCTTAACAATTATATAATTTACTAATAATAAATTTCCGTGTGGTGACGAAATAAGAATACAGTTCAATTTAAAAAAACCATTAAGGAATATAATGCGCATATAAAAACTATGTAAGAGAAGGAAAACTCGATATAAAACCCTCTACCAACCCCTCTGACCGGCGTAGTATAGTATGTCAATTTGTCTCCATTATGGTGGAGGCTCGAGCCCAGCAGTGGGATGTATATGAAATGTGGTGACGATGATGATAATTAATTATCCGCCCATCGGCATTGACGGGTTAAGAATACAATGTGTCACCGTCGCTTACTTTCCTATAGAAGTCATAAATATTGACACTGCGATTACTCGGGGAATGGCTAGCATCACTCTTCTGGCAATTTAACTGTAATAGATTATGGCATTATTCCCCATAGCAAAAATCTATCTCCATAATAAATGTATTTGAGAGGCGACTGTCTTGTTGCTTCAATAAGTATAGGACTAGTCGTCTTAATGAGGTTCCGACTTTCAAATCAATGAAAAAAATTCGGACAACAAATTTGGAACTGTTTAGTATAAGTCAATTGGGTAGCCCTCTCTAATGTTCAACTAAAAATTATATGGCAAAACGTGAGTGATCTATCTCCCCTTATCTCTGAGAAAACAAGTTCACAAAACCGAAATGGAGATGAAAGGAAACTGTAACAATATTTTTCTCCATTATTTTAATATATTTCCGTATGGCGACCGAGTATGAAGGTTCACTCTCTCTTGCCAGTGAGTGTTATAAAACACCACTAAAGAATTGGGCTTTTTCCTGGGAAGATTTAAAAAAGATCCGCTAGGGGCAGCACCAGTGGGAGGGTACAAATGTTTTGAAGTCTCTATTGACAACAACGTCAAACGTACGTCTTATTATTATCGGAATAAATAAATATTGTGCTGGGACTTTTGACGCGAATGTCAAAATGTCATGTAGCGCTTTTATATTCTTTTCATTATTTTAGTGTTTTAAAGTGTTATATTCAATAATTTTGCTGATATTTTATGTAATATAATGCAGATAAAATTCTGAAATGTAGTGAAAATGATATAATAGTGAATTACGTGCATTTAGACATTCTGCCCAAATTTCCTGAGACGCATGACTTGTATAAGCACCAAGTCATGCTAACGACTGACTGAAAGACTAAGACTAAAGACGTGAATAAAAATCAATATACTCGACACTGGCACCAATAGCTCATATTATTGTAGCTCATTGCCATTAAATAAGAAGAAGAAGAAGAAATATTGTGCTGAAAAAAATTTAAACTAAAATTGTCATGCCTACAAAACATTGCGCATTCGCTAATTGTACGAAAATTTAAGAACCAACTAACCTCTCAACTAGGACATTTTTATTACCTGACACGGCTAAGCCACGACTTGCAAGCCATCGTTTTAAGTCCCGGACAAGATGATTTGCACTTTTGCAAATTTTAATTTCGCTCCAGGTACATCATCTTCCGTTAATTCCATTGTAATTCTATACGTTTGACGTTGTTGTCAATAGAGAATTCAAAATATTTGTACCCTCCCCACTGGTGCTGCCCCTAGCGGATCTTTTTTAAATCTTCCCAGGAAAAAGGCTAATTAAATATGCAAATAAGATCTATGCAAGAGAAGGAAAACTAGTAACTTTATATAAATTAGGTACACCAATATACCAACTAATCTGATCAGCGTTATGGACTAGGTCAATTTACCTCATATTATGAAGCAACCTAAACCCCAGCAGTGGGACATATATAAGCTGAAATAACACAATATTTAAAAAGAAATAGCAACTTGCGACTTTTTGAAGAATTATGATTATCTATTACATTATTTTGAAGCTAATATAACTGAGAATCGGTTTCTGTCAACTGGATTGCAAAATATTCTATATCTTTATAATAATTATTTAATATTTATAAATATTGTCTGTCATATTCACAAGGCTTATTACTAATCTAATTTCTATTAAAAGTTAGTAATCAAGAAGACACTTACCAACTTAGCAATCATTGTTGAAATATGTATGTTTGTATAGGACAACTCAGTTTAAATATTAGACTGTCCTTATTTTTATAATTCCCTCAACATTTATAGGTGCTTCATGTCCTTGAACACATGAACAATAACGAAAATTCTATACATAACAATCTCTTGGGAATCGATGTAAATTACGAGTACCGACAAACGTACGCGATCGGGACGCGATCTACATGACCAATTAGGTGTCTTTGTTTATATGAACTCAACATAGACCACGTCGTAGTTAAAAATAAAAATATATAAGTGATACTACAATATTTTAGTCATCGCCAACATCTTGCTATTATCCCTATTACTTGTAGGTGATTCGATATTTACTCTACTTTCATCTTTCATATCGCAAAAATTATTTGCAATAGTATTATGACCGGCCGCCGCCTGACGTCAAACCTTCTTAGGAATGTAATTCTTGTCCACGGCATCACATGGCGTTGGCCTAGCTCTGTTTTTTTATTGCCAATGGTGTCAAACAAGCGAGCAGCACACCTTATGGTAAGTGACAATGCCGCGAATGGACCTATATAATACTCCTGGTATTATATGGTATACCTCTGGTACTAAGCCGTAGCTAAGCCGGTGTCTACCGTGAAGACATAATCTTACAGAATACTCTTCTTATACCGCATTTAAAGAAGGATATGTCATAGCGCTTGGAAAATACAGCAGCAGGTAGTTTATTCCAGAGCCTGCACGTACGTGGGAGAAATGATCGCTGGAAACGTACAGTTGAAGACTATAACGTTCCCAAGTGAAATGTATAAACTCTGCTACGGTATCGAGTGGTACGTTGGTAAAACGGTGACTATGGTACCAAGATAAACAGAGCACTCATGAAAGAGTCGGTAAAGTACACAGAGTAAGCCAAAGTCTCTCCGCGGCTCCAGTGATTCCAATCTGTCCATAAGATTGGGATACCCGACAATTTTAATAGTACGCCTTTGCAGGGAGTCAAGTGGGTCTAGCTGATATTTAGGCGCACCTATCCAGAGATATGAGCAGTACTCCACACGAGGATGAACTCGTGATTTGTATAGCATAGACGCTGTCTTAATGTGAAGCACCACCTGGCTCTGTTCAGAACGCCCAAGTTTTTGCTTGCCAATTTGACTTTGTCTTTCAAATGACTTCTAAACTGGACTTTGCTCCATATTTCGACGCCGAGGATCCCAATACGGCAATTGGGAGAGTTACACCGTGGAACAGAGACGCCATGATAAACAGGTCCTTTTTACAATGAGCGTGCAAACTTGTATCTTTGCCGGATTAAATTAGACTAAATTCCGTTCATCACAATCCGACGACCACCTCAAGGAGCGCTTGATTACAGACACAAATTAAACTCTTCTTGCCGTGTACTTTAAGGGACATGCCGTTGCTTAATATACCGCTCGTCACCCGTGCTTTCATCCGCATAGCAAGGCTAACTCTCTGTGGAGAGCGTGCCCTTAATTCCCTTTCACCATACCTACAATCAATGTAAGAGTTTGTAGTATTCGTAGCTACACAGACTAAAAACACATACAATTTGCAATAATTTAATATATTACTTAAATTTTGTTAAAAGTTATAAAAACAAAAATTAGTAGGTAAATTTAAAAGTAGTTCTGGTAGTGTACATGTTGTACTATGGCGACTATTAATAGGTACACAGCTTTAGTTTTTTTATTGCAATTGTTATGTGGCGGTCATATTATATTATTCTAGTGGTTCAAAGTTATATTACATAATTTTAATGTCATTCTATGTAATTTAATGCATCCACCTATCAGCCTATAGAAGTTCTCTGATGGATATAGGTCTCCCCACGAGAAGGTCACTCGGAACTGTCCTATGCCCCATGCATCTAACGATTCCCTGTGACTTTCAAAATGTCGTCAGTCCACCTAGTAGAGAGTCCTCCTGCGCTACATCGTCCGATTAGTGATAGCCACTCGAGAACCTTTCTTCCCCAACGGTTAACGGTTCCACAAGCGATGTAATCTACCCATTGGCATTTCAACGTGCTAATTCCGCAGACTGTATCGGAAAGAAAGGGTGTAACCCTTTCTTTTACGGATTTTCTTATTCTGAATTTTATCACATAGAGAAATACCGAGCACAAATCTCTACATAACACGTTGAGCGACTTTGAGCCTTTTTATGAGGCCGACATTTAGAGATCATATTTCAGTGCCATTTGCCATCGCTGGTAACACATACTGATTACAAATCTTTGTTTTCAGATACTGCGGAATATTGGACGAGAAGATCCTCTCAAGTTTCCCTAACGTTGCTCAGCCAGTATAAATTCGTCGGCAGACCTCTTTCTTGAAATTGAACCTACCAAACAGGACTGCTTGACCTAGGTATACACAGTGATAGACAACTTCGAGAACTGCACTGGGACCGACATAGGAATGACATGGGCATTAGACGCGACTTACATGTTGTCCATGTTCATTTGTAGACCCACTAGTTAAGAAACCCTGTTGAGGACATTGAGCATAGTGCCAAGGTTCTCCAGGGATTCTGCCATGACTACCATATCGTCAGCAACGTGAAGGTGAGTAAGCAACCCGGATCAGCAAGTTAGGCTTGTTCTGAGAAAAAAAATAGCTTAAGTTACTTCTTACATAGACAGCTGGTATTTAACTATTATCAAAATTAGTATAGCTGTTTGGAAAATACCCGGAACAAATAGAGAGACGAAAAATATTTAAATTGGTTTTTAGGCATAAGTATCGCGTAAATAATATATTTATTTATTATTTAGAGGTAATAAAAATAAAATAAATATATGCTAAGTATATATTATTACTAGCAGCCCGCCCTCGTTTCGCTTCGGTTTCAGTCGCCTTACTCGCGTAGTTCCCGTTCCCGTGGGGAGCCTATGTTACTCAGGGATACTGTAACATTCTAATGGTGAAAAAATTATCGAAATCCGTCCAGGAGTTTTTGAGTTTATTCCTAAGGAACGTTTCCTCTTTATAATATTAGTGTAGATTGCACCCTTAGAGGGTGAATATTGCACCGAAAAGGTCATCAGGCGGATCGAGGCGCTGGGGTTGAGGGTCGCCCTGGACAAGACGGAGGCCCTCTTGTTCCATGGGCGCCGTATGAGCCCTCCCATCGGCGTCTCGATCACCGTCCACTCGGTTGACATCAGCATCCGGGCCCATATGAGGTACTTGGGCCTTGGGTGCTCGACGGGCAATGATGGTTCCGGGAGCATTTCCGCAGGCTCGCTCCACGGCTCGTCGGCGCGGCGTCCGCCCTATCGTGGCTTATGCCGAACGTGGGCGGACCGAGCGCTACGTGCCGACGGCTGTACACGGGGGTCATCCGGTCGATGGCCCTGTACGGCGCACCGGTGTGGGCAGGGTCCTTGACCGTCCGACTTAGGGCCCTTCTGTGGCGACCACAGAGGGTCATGGCGGTCAGGGCCATCCACGGATACCGCACGGTGGAGACGGAGGCAGCGTGCCTATTGGCCGGGACTCCCCCGTGGGACCTGGAGGCGGAGATGCTCGCCGGATTGTATCAGCGGGTGACGGGGGTGTGAGCGGAGGGCGGTGAGATCTCGTTAAGGGAGCTCACCGCCTGGCGCGTCGACGCCCGCCGAGACGTCATTGCACGTTGGGCAGTTCGGCTGGAGAGGCCTCGGTTCGGGGTGCGAACCGTGGAGGCCTTCCGGCCGGTGCTGATGCAGTGGTTGGAAAAGCGGCACGGGGTGCTCTCCTTCCGACTAGTGCAGGTGTTGATGGGGCATGGGAGCTTCGCCAAATACCTGCACAGGATCGTAAGGAGGGAGAGTACACCGTCCTGCCACCACTGCGATTGCGACGAGGACACGGCGCGCCACATGCTCGAGGCCTGCGCGGCTTGGGCAGTGCAGCGCCGTGAACTCGTCGCAATCATCGGTGCCGAACTGACGCTGCCGGCCATCGCTAGGGCGATGGTCGACAGCGTCGGGAATTGGGACGCGGTCGCAGCCTTCTGCGAGACAGTGATCTCGCAGAAGGAGGCAGCGGATCGTCTGGGCGAGGAGCGCAGCCTCGATGAGGAGATCCGCCGCCGGCGACTGGGGCGGCGCAGGCGCAACTATCTGCGCCTCATGCCGCCCTAGCCGAGGCCGCGGGTGACGTGACCGGGGATTAGTCCGTCACCCGCCGAGAGGCCGACCGCGTGAGGAAAGACTGACGTCCTCCCCGAGGGGGGGACGTCGGTCGAGGGGAGGGTACCCCACGTAGGGGGTATTCCGTCGGGCCGACCACTGACGACAAGTAAACCTGCTCCGGTGGTCAGCCCAATGACGAAGGCGAGGTGGTTTTAGGGTGGGTTGCGGGAGTTGCGTGCTTAAGCCCCTCTGTCGCCCCGGACGGAGTGGTGCGGAGGCGCGCCGACCGCAGCCCACCCACAAAAAAAAAAAAGGCTTTGAATATCAATATAGGGGACAAAAAATAAGCATGGCGGGAGCGTTTCTTTAACCACCTAAAGAAGGTTCTGAATAGTCTTCTTATCAGGCGGCTATACAGTGCGTATTATTTAGGTTATACAAAATCTGATATACACCTTCGGCATGCTCAAGTGGACTAAAACCGATTTAAGCAAACTGAATAGAAGAATTCGCACATGGAAAAGAATGCACTATCCTTTCTCATCAATAATGAAGTTGTAATATTTCGAGAAGCTGTGTGGGAAACGATGCCTAAGCCTTCCATGATCGCGAAGCATGATGTTGTATCAGGGATTATTGAATCAATATGACGAATGGTGAGCATCTCAGTGAGCTGATAGTGGATAGCGGGCACAACCTACTTGGCTAAAGATAACTGGCGTAGACCTGTAGTACTATACATCAGAGATCGCAAGAATGTATGACAGAGAAAGGAACTGTGAGATTGGTTCTACGGGTTTACATACGCCGGAAGTTGACTTTTTAGACTCTGTGTAACTTCGTACAGATTAAATATCTCTACAAAGTCTAATACGGTAATACACATGTATTTTATAAAAAGAAAAACATAAAAAGAGAAATATAGTAACTATTCACCCCACAATCATTTCAAGTCATATACGTCCCACTGCTGGGCTTGAGGCTCCTAAACAATGGGAAGGAATTCACCCACTATACCACGCCGGTCAGCTGCATTGGTATAGAGTATATTTCAAGCTTTCCTTTTCTTGCATGGATGTTATCTACATATCATATCCCTTTGTCATCCTTACTTCCTTACTATCCTTTCTTACTAATATTATAAATGCGAAAGTAAGTTTGTATGTTTGTTTATTTGTTTGTTACGCTTTCACGTTTAAACCACCGAACGGATTTCTCAAATTCTTTCACCAATGGAAAGCTATAACATCAGGTAGTAACATAGGCTATACTTTATCCCGGTATTCCTGTGGGAACGGGAACTACGCGGATTAGGCAACTGAAACCGAAGCGAAGCGAGGGCGGTTTGCTAGTAATATTATACATGCGAAAGTAAGTTTGTTTGTTTGTTTGTTACGCTTTCACGCTTAAACCACCGAAAGGATTTCAAAAATTCTTTCAATAATGGAAAGATATAATATCAGGGAGTAACATAGGCTATATTTTATACCGTTATGGCCACGGGAACGGGAATTATGCAGATAAGGCGACACAAACCGAAGCGAAGCGAGGGCGGGTTGCTAGTATATTATAAATGCGAAAGTGAGTTTGTCTGTTTGTTACGAGGTCACGCTTAAACCACCGAACCGATTTCAAAATGTTTTTTCAGCAGTAGGACGCTATAATATGCGGGAGTAACATAGACTATATTTTATCCCGGTATTCCTACGGGAAGAGGTATTACGCGGATAAGGCGACTGAAACCGAAGCGAAGCGAGGACGGGTTGCTATTCTTTTATAAAACTCACGAGTAATAGAGAGTGGTGAATTTTATGCTTACTCCAGCACCTCACGGAAAGTAACAATTATTTACAACTCCTTTATGCTTAGCAACCATGAAAAATAGTTTCAGTCAACAAACTAATACATATAAGTAAATTTAAAAAGAATTATAGGTCAGTAAATTCAATGTATTTTCAAGGCGAGTATTGAAGCGCTTTTGTCACATACAAAAAATATTATACAAAGCCTAATAAGGTAATTCAGGATATGAATCTATTGAAATTGAAGATCATCGACCTGAGTAACAATATCTTTGACAGATTGTTATATCAACAAAACATATACCTAATAAAGATCAAGGCTAATATTTCATTATAAAAGCTTAGCTTACGGAAGCTGAGTATGATTCAGTACACTGCATCACTCCATCAACATGTTCGCTAAAATCGTGAGTAGTCATCGTTAACTATATTTTAATAATAATAATCAGGAAAATTTCCATCCCATCTTTTAATTAAATTTAAGCCTATCAATACCGGCTATATATTTCAAATATAAGATATCTCGTGCAAATAGGAGATGGATAATAATAAAATTATAATAATTAATAATAATAATTGGATTATCCGTGTAAGGGGAGTAATAAAAATACAATTCACCTCTCCCTATTTTAACCGTGGATATTGTAAAAACCAACTAAGGGATCTAATATGCATATAACATCTATGCATGAAAGACGGCAAACTCGAAACAGAACCCTATATGAACCTGCCTAACCAGCATGGTGTAGGAGGTCAATTTCCCTCCTATTGTGGAGGAGATTTGAGCCTAGCAGTGAGATTGTCGATGTTGTTATACCTAACTAACCCTATGACGGTAATCTCGTAAAAGCTAACGAAGACAAATAAATAAAATATCAAGACAGCTCACGAGATATTCCACCATTGTAATCTCGCCATCTCATTTCGTGTAAGTCCCTACTATGCTCTTGCCTCCTTTACAGAAGAGAGTAGGAGTTCATTCCAATAGATCTACTACACCACGTCCAATTAAACGAGTGAACCCTTTTTTTCGCATAGATGTAATATGCATATTATACCCCTTGTTCATCCTGTATTTCCAAAACAGATATTTTTACTCCGTCACAACACAAAAAAAAAATATTACACCGATATTCATTTTGACGAACGGTCTAATAGCCAACGAAATCACGACTAAAAACTTATGAGGTACGCGTTCGGTGACTAGAAACAGCCCCGACTGCTGATACAGAATATTATGTAATAATTGAGTAGACTATTTTTATTAACATTTGGGGTGTTAGTTAGAATAAATTGTTATATGGCAGGCGACTTTATAAAAAGATATAAAAACTCAAACAAAAGTTAAAAGGAATTCTCCTTGAAATCGATCGCAGCGCTACCTACCGGTTCCCATTGTTGATGTAAACCATTCTAATATCCACCAGAATAGCCACTAAAAAAATCATCCAAATCGGTACAGCCGTTTAGGAGGAGTCCAATTACAAACAGACGAACAGAAGATTTATTTACATAAAGATAAAATTTCATTATATCATTATATTTTTCTTTTTCAGTTCTTCTTGTTTGCTATGCTGGCTTTGGCGTTCGCAGCACCGAACCCTAAGCCGCAGTTCCTGACCTACAGTTCAGGACTCGATTATGTCTACCCATCAGCTGGCGTTGTCCCCTCCGTGTATTCTGCATACCCTCCAGCACTTACTTATCCCTATGGTCCTGCACTAATCTGATCTGATAAGAGTCTAAAAACTACATAATTTTCTGAAAAATGAAAACGGATTGTCATTTGTTCCATAGATATTATCAACTCAACGCTATATTTTTATGAGCACATAAAAAGTTAAATCAAAGATGTCGAGTTTAATTTCGCACACCCTTTCTTCTCATTCAGGTACTGTAAGAGATGATTAAAGAAAGCGGCAACCGAAATAAAATCAATTTGGAAGGTCTTTTTTATTACTGTTGACGACACGAGCAAACAGCACACCTGATAAGTAAGCGATGCTGCCGCTCATGGACCTTTGATAGGCGGCGGTGATTCTGGAGCCGTCACCAACACCCACCCGGCTTCCAACTCTCTCACTAACGAAACGAAGTACAGTAACGAATTTCAATTGCAAACTTTATTGCACTCCATAATGTATAAAAGGTTTTAACAACTAAATTATGTAACAATTATGGACCCTGTAGGCGTGCCCTACAGGGTCCCTAACAACAGTAGAAGAGAGGAACATTTTTATAAATTGTTATAGTTTTATGATGCTTTTACACATACGGAATTGAATAGAATTATTATTATTTTATTACTGTATCTCCGATTCACGGCTATCTTTCAAAGGAAGATACCCGGTCCTTTGAAAGGCTTACATGGGGATATGGATTCAACACGCAGAGGCCTTTGGAGAAATTTAATGTAAATAAATAATAGTTTAAAAAAGCTAAAAAAAACACGCTTTTATAGAAAATCTAACTAAAAAATAAAAAATAAAATTTGATAAATTTAGATTAAGAATAGTGTAAATGAAAAATAAATGTTTATTACTGTAAAAAAACGTGGGGTGCATAGTGTCAATAGTTATTAACATTTAATGGCAGATATGGGAAGGATCATCACATTGAAAATATCTTAAAAAGCACTTTAAACGAAATCTAACCGTTTGAAGTGGATCAAAATCAAATCCACTGGAGTCGGTTACATACAATCAAACGTACAAGTGAAGATACTGTACCCCACGCTTTTTTACAATAATAAACATTTATTTTTCATTTACACTATTTTTAATCTAAATTTATCAAATTTTATTTTCCATTTTTTAGTTGAATTTTCTATAAAAGCGTGTTTTTTTAGTTTTTTGATTTAAATTGAATCACTTTGTTATCATAATTTAGAATAGTTAAATAGCAATTACCATTTTTAATCTTGTGAATACCAATCTCTATGTTGTAGTTAGAACGATAACCATTTTCAACAAAAATGAAGCCACTAAAATTTGTATCAGTGAATACTTTCAAAGTTATACAACCGTCAGCCGTGACGGCCATAAGTGATCTTAGGACAAGCCGTGTATTATCTATTATTCGTTTATCGGTAATCATCAAATTTTCATCGGATTTGATCACCCATATGTGGGATTGTTCTGTTGCAGTTTGGCCAATGAGCAAATCGTAACTTAAATAATTATCAGGGACGATTATCGTCTCAACAAGAATTGTAACATTGTCAATTACTAATGAAACCTCTGGTTTGCCTAATGCATTTACATATGTATTACCACACGGCCAATTTATTAATTTGCGATTTTTCTCGCGGCATGATCTCTTTTATAACAAATTCTTTTATTAAAGTACAATGGCTACCAAAATCTACGTATCCTGTCAGTCGAACATTATTAATACTCACACCTTTTATGAACTTATTGTCTACTCTTAACATGCTATCATCTAGTCATAATGTCTTAATTTCGGCATTTGCACTCCATGCGCTTCTATTGTATTCAGGGTTATCATGACCAAAACGTTTACACTTTTGACATTTAATAATAGGCTTTTACAGCTAGATACTACATGACCTATTTCGTGGCAATTATAACATTTCAAAATTTTATTAAAATCATTTCTTACAGACTTACGGGAACCTTCAATTACAGGAAGCAGTAACCTCTTATTAGATTTATTGAATTGTTCATGTTTCACACTCCTTAAGTAACCTAATAACTTATCAACATTTTCAAAACCTACTGCCTCCGCTCCGTACCGAACTGACCTGTCCTCTATTCCATACACAATACAATCAATTGCGTTCCTACCTACTATACCACATCTATTCAAAGCTATCAATTTATCATAATAATACTCTTCCAAATCATCACCAAACTTTGCCCTTTTCCCTAACATTTCCGTGAGCAAGTGACCATAATTCTCGTACATTGGAAATGCACATTTAAGTTTATCTGTCCATTCTTCCCATGTAAGTAATATAGAAGGTTGTCTCTCGTACCACCTTCTTGCAGTTGCAGTTTGGGAGGGCATAGTGCGCAGTTTGCTTACTATCCCAACCGTAAATTTCAGAGCATTCTTTAACTTTATTTAACCATGTAACAATCGTTTGGTTTTTTGATTTAGGATCAAATTCTGGCACTACGTTACTGTTAGTGAACCTTTCTCTACTCTGTGGATTTACAGTTGTGATAAGTTGCAAAGACTCCTTAAAACATTTCAGTAATTCAGAATTCACTGTATCAACATATGAAGGCTGCGGCGTCACAGGTGAAGACTCCCTGTCGATCTGCGTTTGGACTGGGCTACGTGACCTTACAACGCTCGCATCACGGGTAGTCTGAACTCTGTCACGCCTCTGCCTAGTACCTCTACAGTGTAGAGTCTACACTCTCTACGGTTACAATCTATTTTATCCTTTGATGACATAAACGATACCTGACCCTGCAAAGGCGGTGTTACAACTGACTTATATCTACGCTTTTCATAGGACTCAATCCGTTCGGGTGGTATTCTCGATCCTTGTTGTTAAGCATCATGATCTTCGGCGTAACGTGTTACTGGCGTACTATTTCCGTGCCTCGAAACATCATCTCGCGTTCGGGGTCGGCTGCGTCTCGAGGTTTTTCCAAAATCAGGGCTCAAATGCCGTCCAATAGGCCTTCGCCTACTTGTGGACCGGTTACTCAGCATCCTCACTCAATATATTTTTCAATCTATTGTCCAATGTCCTGGAATTGAAATTCAAACAACGAGTATCTTTTTCCGCCAAAACATAGCAGTCAGTGTTTTAATACAAACGAAATTGCATTATCGAGAAACTACATAACTATAGTGATTATGCAACACCTAAGCTTTTCATTGTTTTAAATAAAACCAGTAATATGAGAAAAGAAAAAGAAATTTGCCCGAGTTAATAGTTTTGGTTAAAATTTCCATTATGGGCCATTGATTTCGAAGTTCATTTTTTTTTATAGATAGTACTCAAAAATAAAAGGCATCTTACAAATTTTCAAGTTGCGGAACATCACGGTTTACGAAATATAATTTTTTAAAGTAAAGAATTTTAAAATTTTTTATTTTAAAATTGTTACGATAACCAGAGATAATATGTATTTCACATTCTTATGGTGAACCCAGACTTAACAGATAATATTAAAAATAAAATATTTTAATCGTTCTAATAATTATTTACGTGCAAATATTTTACAGGATATGTCACACTAAATATTTATTACGTAGGAAGCTGACACACAAGGGCGTCCATTGTGTGAAAGTTGTATCAACTTACACAAATATGAGTCAACGATTTACTCGCTTATGAAATTATCAATTAAATTACAAAACAATAATAAAGTCGGTTGACAAATTAAAATGTATGTAACCGAACTAGGCGTATATGTAAAGTCGTAAGTGTTACTTGATAACATTTATACAACACTATACCATAACATACGTAGAATAAAGTTGATTATGAGATTATTACATACCTCACTGTGGGCATACGTTCACACCAAGGTGGTATGATACACCTGAATTCCTTGGTGTTATTCCAGCTTCGGAATTGTTACAATTTGCCAATTGAAATATAAACGTGCTTGATAAACTTTTATTTATTCTCTGTATAATGCAGGATACAATTCTCTATTGATGATTTACAATTTGGTTGTTGACAATTCGCTATTATTCAATATAGAACACAATTTTGAAAATACAGTAACGTAGAATGGCGACCGTCTTCTCTTATTTCTTAAAACCACACAAAGGAAGTACCGCCTGCCAGAAATGTATACAAAAGAGCGACATCTTTTTTAAATATTGCCGGAAGTCATTATTGAGCCACTTACTTACAATAATATAGTATAATAGTTATTAATATAATAGTTATCTAAAAATATAAATCAATATTCTAGAATTAGGTATCAAAATTAACATGTTTTATAATAACTTAAACAACGAACAATACTTCAATTTAGATAAAATATTCGAGCGTAGCGGAAGTTTATTACAATTAATGATGAATTTTTATTAAGTGTGAAATACTAATTACCTATACCTACTATAATTTAAACATTATTTTCTTATCAAGCTAACACATGCGTAGTTCGCGCACTAGTCCTATCTCTCTTACTCTCATGCAAAGGATGCGGAAAGAAATTGATGAATCCTGGCGAATTTAATAAGGATAATCGGATATTTTAATCGAATTATTGCATTGTCATCAGTCTTTAACAGGTGTGCAAAGTTTGAATTAAATCTGATCGTTCAAAGTAGGACAAAATCGAGCCCAAAGGAGTCGGTTACAAACAAGCAAACATACATACATACATACAGGTGAAACTAATAAAAGCGTGTTAAAATGGGATGGTACATCTACCAATGACACTTCACGTCTGCACATAATACACGTGGACTACCAATGGTAGGTGTAAAACTATTGTGTGATGATGGTATCTAATAACTGTTTATGGGGTTGAAGGTTTAATGGACTGGTTAAACTAAAAACTATTGATTGAAAAACTGTCATCTGCCTTCAATACCTTTATCGTCTTGAACTTTGACAGACGGTGACTCGCCAACTCACTGAATGGGCCCCCTAAACAGTCGCCACAGATACGCAGGCCATATGGGCAACAGGGGGGCAACATTGGTGCAAGTGGCTTGGGGTGTCGAGCGATGCGGCGCCGGTTTCACCATTGTAAGTCCCCGATAAACGGCAACCCGCAGTGGTTTCCCCGTAGTTATTCCCTTGAAAATGACACTTCCACCCCCGAGCATATAGCTCTGGCGACCCCTTATTACTGTTATTATTAACATTAATTATTAATTTACATATGGACGTTTTTATACCTATACCCAGTTAGATGATATCATTAAAATAATCATTGACACTGTAGTAACATTTTCTTAATAAAAACACCGTTAATTTTTTTACAAAGTCATTATGTGTTCCTTCATTCTTTAAAGTTATGGGCAATTTATTATATACTAGCAACCCGCCCTCGCTTCGCTTCGGTTTCAGTCGCTTTTCCTGCGTAGTTCGCGTTCCCGTGGGAATACCGGGATAAAATATAGCCTAAGTTACTAAACACGTTTCTACAATCTTTTGACATCACATACTGAAAATCTGTATAATTAATCAGCGTGAGTTTTCAAACATAATTTATATGAGATATACATAAACTATTATCGCATGATAAAGGCGCTATTCTTACAGTACTGGAGGGTGTGGTATTCCAGACCAGTTTAAGTTGGTGGCCTATGGTCGGCGCACTCGTCACCCGGCTCCGTCCAGGACGACGGAGGGGCGTAAGCACGCATACCCGTAACCCACCAATATTGCACGTCGCCTTCGTCGTTGGGCCGACCACCGGTGCAGAGTTCCTTGACTTCAGTAAAAATAAAGGTCATAAGAATTAAACAAAAGATCTAGCTACATTGAAGGTTTTGTTATTTAATTTGTTTTTTTTATTTTAATTAATAATACTTATGTTAAAAAACTACAATCTAAAATACTTTAATACATATGATATAAAGATTTAAATCCTTACTTCCTTACTAATATTATAAATGCGAAATAACTCTGACTGTCTGTCTCTCTGTTAGACTTTCACGTCTAAACTACAAGACCAATTCTGATGAAATTTGGTAAAGAGATGGATTAAAGTATGAGAAAAGACATAGACTACTTTATAACGCGAAAAAAGGGTTAGAAGGGGTTGAAATAGGGGATGACGTTATGTATGGCAATTCATCATTATCGATGATAGAACCATGGAACTTTGTATTTTAGCACTCGGTAATAAATAAGTAGATATTTGTTCTAGCGTTTTTGAAATTTCACTTATGGGAGATGTAATTCGAACCCTAAAGCACAAAAAAAGCGTACAGCCGAAACCACTAAGCCTAGAAATGTTAATCACATTTCTAGGCTTAGTGATTTCGGCTGTACGCTTTTTTTTACACGGTTCTATTTCTTACGGTACACGAGCA
This sequence comes from Lymantria dispar, assembly GCA_032191425.1. Lineage (NCBI taxonomy): Eukaryota > Metazoa > Arthropoda > Insecta > Lepidoptera > Erebidae > Lymantria > Lymantria dispar. Next base: position 25,248,758 of record CM063457.1, read on the forward strand.
CTAAAAAAAATTTTTTGGCAATCCCACCCCTTTTTTTGGTAGGTATGGTCTGGACACCCCCTTGCCTAATCCTGCGGCAACGGGTGGCATGCGATCCCATAACCTACCGTATTAATCGCTATTGGGCCGACACTGGTACCGATTCCTTGACTGGGTGCCCCACGAACTCAATGATCGCCAGCGCGAAGTACGCGTCGAGACATGCCTTGCATTGCTCAACAGACATACCAATGAAGGAATTTTGAAACGCATTGTTACTTGCGATGAAAAATGGATTCTGTTTGATAACCGCAAGCGCTCAGCAAGTTCAGCACCTAAATAATACCCTAAACGAATACTTACCCCTAGAAAAGTGATGGTCACTGTTTGGTGGTCTAGCGCTGGTGTGATTCATCACAGCTTCATACCAAACGGGGTAAGCATTACTGCAGATGTGTAATGTGAAGAACTTAACACAATGATAGAGAAGCTGGCACATCTCTAACCAGCATTGGTCAATCGCTCGTCTCCGTTGCTCCTGCACGATAATGCGCGACCTCATACTCCACAGCAGACGGTCTCCAAGTTGCAAGAACTGGGTTTGGAAGCTCTCCGCCGTCCGACATACTCACCAGACCTTGCGCCTACAGACTACTTCTTTTTCCAGAATTTTGATAACTTTTTGGCGGGTAAGAAATTCAATACCCGAGAGGCAGTACAAAATGCCTTTGAAGAATTTGTTGCCTCTCGTCCAGCTGATTTCTTTAAGAAGGGCATCAATAAACTGCCGCTGCGTTGGCAAAGATGCATTTATTGCATGGGTGATTACTTCGATTAATACAAATAAAAAATACATGAAAAAAAAAATCGTTTAATTTTTTTCATACATAATGGCAATTTCGTAAGTAAAGACCTAATATTATAGAAGCCGCTAACTCATCATATGTGTAAGAGTTTATTGGGGTTGCTGGGTTGTCCGCTAGGGCGGTCCTTCCTCCGTAGCCGAGGCCACGGGTGACTAGACCGGGGAATAATCTATCACCCATAGAAAGGGTGACCGCGTGGGGGCGACCAACATCTCAAGAGGGACGCTAAAGAGGGACGGTACTCGAAAAGGTATCCCGGGCCGATCGTGGACGATAAAGAACTCGATGGCAATGGTTGGCTCAATGGCGAAGGGGGATGAATAAGATGGGTTATGAGGCCGCGTGCCCCCTTGCGTTGCTCCGGATGAAATAGAGGACGTAGGTGCTGACCATAGTCCACCCAAAAAAAAAGCAACGGGCGATATCTGTTATAGGTACTTTAGACGGAGCAGTTCATCATAGGCATTGTCCTCCCTGGCTCGTTTTGCCACCTCACCGAGAACACTGTCTCGCAGAAAGCGATGGCCTCATCCCATTTACCCACTATTCAAATCTTCGTCAGGTATTCTATACAAGCATACAGATCGCGAGCATATTCTACGCCATGTCATCGCTGTAATTATAAGGGTGGTAGCAGGGGATCATCTCCTTCTTTGGGACCCTTATACAAAGGCCATTGCTAAAGCAACCATGTAACACCTGCACCAATTAGAAGGAATAGCATACCGTGATACCCCTCAATTCACTCCTCAACAGCATCGGTTGGAAGGCCTCCATAATGCGGACGTCCGATTAGCAGATGCATTGGCATAGGACATATATCGAGCTTTCCCTCTCTTGCATAGATGTTATCTACACATTATAACTACTGGTGCTACTAACACCATCGGTGAGTTCTATGAGGCGTTTGCTTTCTGTCTGTGAGTCATATGCAGTATCCCACGGCCTGAAGTATAACGTCATTAAGAGTCAGCTGATGATTTTTAAAATGAAAGGGTATCCAAGTTACACCACATTTCCAAAGGTGTCGTTGTATGGGACGCGCTCCTGCTTAAGGTAGATAATTTTAAATATTTAGGCCACTGGATAACAGATAATTTAAAAGGCGATTTTGATATAGACAGGGAACGTAGGTCACTGGCTGTCCGCTGTAACATGCTGGCTCGCAGGTTTGCAAGATGTACTGTACCAGTCAAAAAAACGCTTTTTAAGGCATTCTGTCAGTCGTTTTACACGTGCAGCCTGTGGGTCAGTTATGGGCGTCGGTCATACAGCGACCTACGTGTCCAATACAACAATACACTTAGGGTACTGCTGGGACTGCCGTGGCGATGTAGTGCATCGGGTATGTTCGCGGAGGCACGTATTGACGGCTTTACTGCTATAATGAGAAAGAGGAGTGCCTCCCTGATGTCGCGTTTACGCGGCAGTACTAACAGTGTCCTGGGAGTTTTTACAGATCTGTGGGACACTCCAATGTTTCAACATTGGTTACGGCTCCATACCGAATTTTTATAATACCTAATTATGTAGATACTAACACTAGTTCTTAAGAAAATTGTTACTAACACCTATGAACCTTGTCTGAAAATAACTGTTATTATTATGTATCTCCTCGTTTCACGGCTATCTTCCAAGGGAAGATACCCGGTCCTTTGAAAGGCTTACATGGGGATATGGATCCAACACGCAGAGGCCTTTGGAGAAATTTAATCTAAATATGGGATGGGACGTCTACCGATGACACTCCACATCTGCACATAACACACGTGGACTGCCAACGGTAGGTGTAAAACTATTTTGTGATGATGGTATCTAATACATGATTATGGGGTTGGAGGTTAGATGGACTGCAAACCGAAAACTATTGATTTAAAACTGTCGTCTGCCTTCAATACCTTAATCGTTTTGAACTTTGGCAGACGGTGACTCGCCAACTCACTGAATGGGCCTCCCCAAACGGTCGCCACAGACACGCAGGCCATACGGGCAACAGGGGGGCAACATTAATGCAAGTGGCTCGGGGTGTCGAGCGGTGCGGCACCGGTTTCACCATCGCAGTGGTTTCCCCGTAGTTATGCCCTTGAAAATGACACTTCCACCCCCGAGCATATAGCCCTGGCGACCCCTCTCTGATCAGTCACTTAAGGCAAGCCAGAGTTGAGAGTCCTGCGGGCACTCTTCGGTTACTACCCCAGCCAGCCAATAAAGGCGAGCTGGATACGAGGCCCTGACCAACTCTCTGGGGCACTCAGGACCGCAGTGTCGCCACTCACATTCAGCACGCCACAAGCTGCCCTGCGGTTTATTGGCTTTCCTATAAATCTTGTGATACATTTTTTCTTTTATATCAAAAGAACGTAGAGAGCCATATAATGTTCCTCCGAGGTTTGCGTTAGTCCCATAGTGAGATAAAGACTAGCCCAGAGGTTTTATTATTATTATTATAACCCTCTATCATCTTTTACAAAACTCACAAATAACATAGAGAGTGGTGAATTGTACACTTACGCCAGCACCATTCGGTAAATAACAATTATTTACAAATCTTTTATGCATAACAACCACGCAAAATAGTTTCAGTCAGCAAACATATACGTAAATTTCAAAAGAATTATAGGTTAGCAAATTCAATATGTCTTTTCAAGGCGAGTATTGAAGCGCTTTTATACTATACAAAAAAAATACTATACAAAGCCTAATAAGGTGATTCAGGATATGAATCTATTGAAATTGAAGATCATCGACCTGAGTAACAATATCTTTGACAGATTGTCATTTCAACAAAACATATACCTAATAAAGATCAAGGCTAATATTTCATTATAAAAGCTTAGCTTACGGAAGCCGAGTATGATTCAGTACACTGCATCACTCCATCAACATGTTCGCTAAAATCGTGAGTAGTCATCGTTAACTATATTTTAATAATAATCAAAGCTGAGAAAGACTATCTATACTATGTATCTACTACACCGCATCGAACAGTCGAATTTAACTATTTTTTTAGTATCCCTTATCTTGCACAGATGTTATATGCATATATCCTTTATTCGTCCTGTAATTCCAAAACAGGGGATGGTGAATAATATTTTGACTCAACACGAAAAAATTATTATTACATTAAGAATTAGTTCAACGAACGGTCTAATAGCCGGAACCACGACCAACAACCTTATGAGGTACGCGTCAGGTGGCTGCAAGCAGACCCGACTGCTGATGCAAAATATTATGTAATTATCAAGTGAAATATTTTTATATTTGGGATGTTACTTTGAAATAAATCTTTATATCGCAGGAGACTTTACAAAAGGACATTTAATACAAAACTAGCTAACCCAACAGACGTTGTTCTATTGAAAACTAAAAAAATAGTAAAAGGAACTCTCCTTGAAATCGATTGCAGCGCCACCTACCGGTTCCAATTATTAATCTAAGGCATTCTCATATCCACCGGAATAGTTACAAAAATCATCAATAATTGCTCCAGCCGTTTAGAAGGGGTTCAATTACAAACATGAACAGAAGATTATTTATGTAAAGTTAAAATTTCATTACATCATTATATTTTTCTTTTTCAGTTCTTCTTGTTTGCTATGCTGGCTTTGGCGTTCGCAGCACCGAACCCTAAGCCGCAGTTCCTGACCTACAGTTCAGGACTCGATTATGTCTATCCATCAGCTGGCGTTGTCCCCTCCGTGTATTCCGCATACCCTCCAGCACTTACTTATCCCTACGGTCCTGCACTAATCTGATCTGATAAGAGTCTAAAAACTGTATAATTTTCTAAAAAATTAAAACGGATTGTCATTTGTTCCATGGATATTATCAACTCAACGCTATATTTTTATGAGCACATAAAAAGTTAAATCAAAGATTTAGAGTTTAATTTCGCAAACCCTTTCTTCTCATTCAAGTACTGTAAGAGATTATTAAAGAAAGCGGCAACTGAAATAAGATCTATTTGGAAGGTCTTTTTTTATTACTGTTGATGGAGTAAACAGCACACCTGATGGTAAGCGATACTGCCGCTCATGGACCTTTGCTAGGCGGCAGTGATTCGAGAGCCATCACCAATACCCACCCGGCTTCCGGCTCTCTCTCTCACCGAACGAAGCGCAGTAATAAATTGCTACTATTCGGACGTCGATTTTCTGCGAGAGTGTGGTACTACCCTGGACGGGCCAGCTCGCGGCTGTAGTGTGTGGGTAGAAGATTGCCAATAGTGTACTTCTACCACATTTGCTTTTACATGTATGCGACAACCCTTCTTGGTAATGTAATTGTTGGTCAATCGGCAACAGATGGCGTTAATCAAGTCAATTTAAAGATCTTAGTCATCTTTTACGACACCCATAAGCAACATAGAAGTTGTATTCGTAGCTGCTATTTCATAGCAATGTGCTGAAATAAATGAATAATACAAAATAATAGGGGTTTAAATATGAAATTGCCGTTTTAACGTACTATAGTCCGGCCGCTCAGAGATTGCGTTCTTGATAGGTCATGATAGAATGGGCGATGTAACTTGAACTGGCGTACTATTTACGGCACAATTTTAAATATCTTATATTTACCTTATTAACGAGTAATAACATTAAAAATTTAATAATTATGCCAACTTACTATAAATGTATTAATTTTCGGCTAAAATTATTAATCACTCAATTAAAAAATATGAAAACAATAGTTTTGAAAATCAAAACATGTCAAACTGCACTGTTTCAAGGTTTTGTCTTATGTTTGTTTTTGTAGTGATGGGACAAAATAACGAGGCAATTGTAATCGCATATTTTTATAATCTTAATATAATTTGTCAGTATAATATTAATAAAACGTTATAATCTTATTTTATAATATATAATGTATTTACTATTTAATAAAGTTAGTAATATGACAAAGGTACGTCCAATCAAAACTTAAGAAAATAAATATCATGTTAACAACCAGATCTATTAAAAAAAATTAAAATAAAATGACTTACTACTTTATATTACTAGTGAAAAATCATCATCATCATTCATCATCATTTCAGCCTATTGCCATCCACTGCTGGACGTAGGCCTCCCTCATGTTGCGCCACAATGTGCGGTCCTGTGCCGCCTGCATCCAACGACGCCCAGCAACTTTCACTAGGTCATCGGTCCACCTAGTGCCTACACTGCGTCGTCCGATACGTGGTCGCCACTCGAGAACCTTTCTTCCCCACCGGTTGTCGGTTCGTCGAGCGATGTGGCCTGCCCATTGCCACTTCAGCGTGCTAATTCTTCGTGCTATGTCGGTTACACCCGTTCTTCTGCGGATTTCTGTATTTCGGATTCTATCTCGCAGAGAAATCCCGAGCATAGCCCGTTCCATAGCACGTTGAGTGACTTTGAGCCTTGTTTTGAGGCCTATATTTAGGTAGTACGAGTAGGCGCAACTATCTGCGCCTCTTGCCGCCCTAGCCGAGGCCACGGGTGACGTGACCGGGGATTAGTCCGTCACCCGCCGAGAGGCCGACCGCATGAGGAAAGACTGACGTCCCCTCCTCGGGGAGGACGTCGGTCGATAGGAGGGTACCCCGCGTAGGGGGTGTTCCGTCGGGCCGACCACTGACGACAAGTAAATCTGCTCCGGTGGTCGGCCCAATGACGAAGGCGAGGTGGTTTTCGGGTGGGTTGCGGGAGTTGCGTGCTTAAGCCCCTCTGTCGCCCCGAACGGAGTGGTGCGGAGGCGCGCCGACCGCAGCCCACCCACAAAAAAAAAAAAAAAACGTGCTAATTCTTCGTGCTATGTCGGTTACACCCGTTCTTCTGCGGATTTCCGTATTCCGGATTCTATCTAGCAGAGAATTCCCGAGCATAGCCCGCTCCATAGCACGCTGAGCGACTTTGAGCCTTGATATGAGGCCTACATTTAGGGACCACGTTTCCGTGCCATACGTCATCACTGGTAACACACACTGGTCATAGACCTGTGTTTTCAGACACTGAGGTATGTTGGTTGGTTGGAAAATGGCTACCCGTAATAGCGTTGTGGGGACCGCCATTTTAACACAGTCACAAAGAGTCATATCTTGTCGTCTCGCGCGCATAGACTACGTTCTCCAGTGTTTCTCAATATGTATTTTCTCGTGACTGTTATTGTTGTTTATTTGACTGATTCTCCTTGTTATGTGAGTAAGAGGTCAGCCTCTGCGCTAATCTAGACTTTTGTTGTGTATCGTATATTACTGTTTTGCACTTTCGGTGCAAAATAATAATGGCGAAACACGGTTAAATATTAAAAAGTGAAACACGAGAACTAATTATCAAGCTTCAATATCACCTTGAGCTTGAAAGACAAAATGGCGGACCCCGTAACTATAACAAGACAAGAGCGCATCTCTCAGGCACTTAGAGTAAGCGAACGGACAATAACAAATATTAATACAGAAAAGTTCAGCTCCTCGGGCACTGGAGAAAATATTTTACGAACACCAAAAAAGGAAATGCAGAAATGAACTTATAACAGACAACGTTAGCTCTGAGGCTGATGCTACAAGGAATCACATTCATGCATCATCACTCACCCAGTTCATAAACATACAACTACTGAGCTCGAGCCTTCTCCACAATGGGAGGGAAATTGACCAACTGCACCACGCTAGTTAGATGTATTGGTATAAGGTTTTATTTCATATTTTCCTTATTTTGCTTAGATGTTGTATGCATATTATAATCCCTTAATCGTCTTTTACGATACCCACGGGCAGCAAAGGGGGGTGGTGAATTGTATTATTATTCCGTCATTACACGGAAGCATACATATTATTATCCCAGAAGTGAATACCTTAATAGGTCGTCGCTTCTAACATCTTTGAAAGCAGCTCATTTGTTTCTTCTGGAAAATTCTTTTAGAAAGGAATAACATAATTTTAAAAAGAATTAACTTTTTGAAAGAAGCCAAAAATATTGATAATTGGGACAATACCATTTTCATCGACGAGACAAGGCTAAACCCCAACTACACGCTCATTCTTGGGCAAATGACACTCAAGCGTCAACGTCGAAAGTGCCAATGGGTAAAGGAACACGACTAATAATATGCCACGCTGGTTGTGCGAAGTACAGTTTTGTGGAAAACGGTTTATTGGTTTTTAAGTCAAAAACAACTGCTGACAACCACGAAGAAATGAATGCGACTGCATTCAAGGAGTGGTTCCACGATGTGTTGCTACCTGGCCTCCCTGAGCCTTTAGTTATGTTAATAGATAACGCCCCTAATCATTCGGTGCAATTAAATAAAGCACCTACCAAAGCTACTAAAAAGAGGAATCGGTGGCTGCAAAGACGTGGCAATGACAAAAATATGTCTACACTAAAAGCAGAGTTGATGAAATTAGTCAATGACTATAAGCCGGCATAAGTTCGTTATGTTTTAGATGAGCTAGCTCTGGAGAACGCTTATTGCGTTCTTCGAATTCTCCCATTCCGCTGCCAGTACAATACCATAGAACTAATCTGGGCTCAAATTAAAGATTATGGAGCCGGCCATAATACTTCTTCACCGTATAGCATAAAAAAGATGAAGACACTTTTAAAAAAAACATGCGAAATAATTCCTATAATTGTAACAAAATCTATATTGAATTGAATAAATATGCATAATGAATGCAATAAATCACATTATTAAATATAATGAATGTTATTTATTGTACATCACTAGTTATGACGAATTGACATGTGTCAGGAACGCAAACTCAGAGCGGCCGGAGTATAGACACTGAGTTAAAATTAAACCTGCATGGTGTCAGATATCACAGTGAAACTATTTTCAAACGAAAACTATAACATTCTAAATTTAAAAAATTGATTGATTTGATCGTTCGACGTTCAATTGTTTTAACATTCAACTTTTGAAGTGAACATGAAAACGGTGAAAATCCGAGTAATTTTGGAATACGATTGCTGACGCGGAACTAACGCAGCAGAAACGGCTCGTAATGTCAATGCTGTGTTTGGAGAGGATACGGCTAACGAACGCACTGTGCGTTTTTGGTTTAACTGCTTTCGTAGTGAAAACTGAGACTTGAAGAATAAACCACGAGGAAGACCGGCCACTAAGGTAAATAATGATGAATTGAAGGTGATGGTGGAAGCCCAGCTGAGTCAAACTACCAAGGAATTAACGGCTTGGTTCGACGTTGACATACCCACAATATTGAGCCATTTGCACCAAATCGGTACCATAAAAAAAATTGAAAAATGGGTGCCTCATGATTTGACTGATTTGCAGAGAGCAGCGCGCATTGAAGCTTGCCTTATCCTATCAAACCAGTATAGAAATGAAGGGATTTTGGACCGAATTGTGACGTGTGATGAAAAGTGGATTCTTTATGATAATCGCAAGCGAACAACGCCATGGCTGTCCTCAGGTCAAACGACACATCAATGCCCTAAAGCTTACCCATAGAAAGGTGATGATAGCTGTTTGGTGGTCACTTCATGGTGTAATTCATTACAGCTTCCTCAGATAAGATAGAGATAAAGATAAAACTGTTTTATTGACACTTAGCTTAATTTAGATATTACAGTAAGTCGAATGAAATATAAAGGTTTTATAAGAAAATTAAAATAATAACTAAACTTAACTGTAAATACAACACAATAAATGTCAATAAGGTTCCCATTCAGCAATAATGCTACAGTGCAACATATGCTACACTGCAACGCTGATTTTCAATGGGTACCTTAATGACGTACGAATTATTCAAACGAACAAAAAGCCTAAGCGACAAGATAGCAGTTATATAAATATACATAATAAGAATTTAATGAATAAGAAGTAAATTTTAATAATAATTTGATATGTAAGAAGAATGTAATGATAAGAATTGGGTATATTGATTGGTATTAGCCAAAAGTTATTACTATGTTGAAGATCATTCAAAGTTATGAGATGAAGTATTAATTGAATCACCAGGTCCCGAACATAAGCCCAAACGCGTAGCCACAATTTTTATAAATATATGTTTTGCTGCTTTTTAAGAAGATATGTTTTAAGGTATACGTTAATAGAAAATTTGCTAGTTTTATTTTGACACGGTGGGGGAATTGAATTCCAACACTTAGTTGCAGCAAATTTGAAACATCCCCTGAAAGCTGTAGTTTTCAATCGCGATATAGATAGCGGATTGGTTACGGATCGAGGTGTATAATTAGAGTGGCCATGACGCCAACTGAGTTTATCATATAGATATCTAGGCCATTTACTTCTAATGAAGTAAAATTAAATTAAATAAATTAATAATTAAATCTTCTAATTTACTTCCATTTACTTCAGATCTGGTCAGGCAATAAACGCAGATGTCTATTGTGCAGAATTCAGAACAATGATGTCGAAACTGGCAGTAAAACAGCCCCGACTTATCAATCGATCGTAACCATTATTTCTCCATGATAACGCAAGACCTCATACTGCTCGAGAAACTGTTTTAACACTACAAGGCCTGCAGTTAGAAACCATACGTCGTGCTCCGTACAAACCAGACCTCGCCCCAACTGACTACCATTTTTCCACGATTTGGACAAATTTTTGTACGGAAAAAAAAATTCTTCCGAGAAGTAGTACGAAATAGCTTCACAAAGTTTGTGGAGTCCTAGACCCCAGAGTTCTATCGCAAAAGTTTAAATGATCTTTCAATTAGATGGCAGATAACGAGGGTAAATACTTTGATTAAAGAAATCTGTTTTATGAACAAAAAAAATGGTTTTAATTTATCAGTACGAAACGGCACTCTCGATCTTTAACCCCTAATATGTATACTGAAATAAACATACTCTACATCATCATCTTCATCATCGCAGGCAAAGATACACAGTCACAGCCACAGTTTCTCTGTTGGGCTCGGGCCTCCGCCACAACAGGAGAGAATTTAATCTACTATACCGTGCTGGTTAGACATGTTGGTATAGGATTTCATTTCGAATTTTCCTTCTTTTGTACAGATCTTATGTGCATATTATATCCCTTAGTCGTCTTTTACGACTTCCACGGGCAAGATAAGGAGTGGTGAATTGTATTCTTAATCCTTCACCATACGGATTACGTGCTCGTAATTGACGTTTAAAAATGTCATTTTTAAAAGTCAATTATATTATTGAAGTTGAATTACATCCTCATGCGACTGCAATTGTAGTGCCGTGTTCTACATTAAATCAATGATTTGATCTTTTATATCCTATAGTAATTAAAATTAACATTAGAACACCATTTTATGGACATAATTTTGTTATAATAGTTTAGCATTAGCGATTTTATTATTCAGGATACAAAATGAAACTGCGACAGGTCTTCTAAATTATTTTAATACAATCAATAACAATTTAAAAACACGGAGTGATATAATCAACATAATACATAAACTAGAATCCCAGAATCCTAGAATTTAAATAAAATTAGTTCTTTAAATTAGTTATTTATTTTATTATTTGGATAAAATTAAAAAAGTTGAATAACACCGACACGAACTAAAATTCACCAATAGGTAATCAGCACGTCCAAGAGAAATAAACAGAACTAATTAAGACAAATCCAATGACTCCAAACTTAGTGTGTATTAAGTATTGAGTACCGTGACTCCAAGCAAAATAAGCAATCCAGGCTTTCGTATCCTACCTTCGGGCTCCATCATGAGTGTAGCTTAGCAGTACTATCATACTTGAGTGTTCTAAGTGTTCGGTCACACTCTTTTGAAAGTACTACTCATTATGCGTTTAAGATTCCTACGGCAGCTAACAAAAAGAGCTGATAATCTTGAAGCAAACTTATGTTGGAATATTATAATATACTGTAGCAACTCTCTTGCAACTGTTTTTTTTTTGCCAACGGTGGCAAGCGAGCAAACAGCACCCCTTATGGTAAGTGATACTGCCGCACATAGACCTTTGCAATACCAGGGGCACAGCCAGGCCGTTGCCGTTGCAACTTAACTTTTTGTTCTAGTAAATTGATGTGTCAGTACTTTCAAATTCAATTTCAATCTTTACTGATGCCACTTTTTTATATTGTGAAGTTGGCGTGTGTAACGAGCTCCACAAATTTTGCAGGCACTTGCTTCTTTATATTTTTTTCTAGAATTCCATGCCAAAAATGTTCAAAAATGAAGGCATTATATATTTATTAATTGAAAAATGAAGATGTCACCGTGCATTGTCGCTAAATATGTATTCCGGTACCAGATTTGTTTTATATTAGTACATATTTAGATTTATCTGCCAGTTATCATCTTAGTGATCCCTATCTTGTAAGAAGTATTAAATCTGTAAACCTTCACCACAAGGGAGTTCTTACGTCAAGGAATAACTAATAAGTCGTCGCATATAACGTCCATAGTACTGGTAATGTCACATCTGCATAGGTAGCACTTTTGAACTACATTTTAACATAACTAACGGACACAAATTATATCCACACTCAGAACAACAATTGTTGCCCTGCGTGGAATTGTTCAAACCCATGACCAGTGTCACCGACCCACAGTACCGACCCACAGTATCAGTATACTGTGGGTCGGTATCTTAACCACTACACTACGCAGGAATATTGACTATCTGTATAGTCAATATTCCTGCTAAGCCCATTCTATATTACATTTTTATCACTTGTTCATTCAATATTATAAATATAACTATTTTAACGAATAAAACCCTTAAAAATAATTTTATTTATAATGTGTAATTAAATACTCGCGTTAACATCAGAAATCACTTGCTCATTCATTAAAAATCTACATCGTTTGAAGTCACATACTTGAAGCGAGCTATCGGATAATATTTTCTCTGTACACGCTTATCATCAGGCGTAAGAAATAATTTTGGAAATGGAAAAATGTCCACTAATATTTAGATTACATCAAATAATACTCATAACAACTACACCACACAACGATACTAATAGATGGCATTGTACGGAAGTTGGTACTATAACTTGGTAAAACTATTTCAGTAAGTATGAATCCCTGCCCAGAGATGGCGCGATTAACTATTTCATGTCCTCAACGCTGTTGGGAAACAATTTTACTTAAAAATTATAATAATTATCTATGATCATTCAGAATTCTTCAATTAATTATAATATACAAAGATATTTTTTGTGCTGTGTGGTAGCGGCTTCGAATACTACCAACCCTTGCTTTGCTCTTGGGTGTCGTAAAAGACGATTAAGAGCCCTAGATTGACCCGGACCAACTCCATCTGGTACCATTTGGGTCAAAGATTACATTCCCAAGGAGGGTTGACGTCAGGCAGGCGGCAGGTCATAAAAGTCATTGCCGAAACTTTTTGCAATATGTCAAAATAGATGACATATTGCGTCGACCCCAAGTAATTGGGATAAGAAAGAGCAAGATGATGATGATGATGATACAAAGATATTTTTTATGCTGTTGGTGGCAAACAAGTAATTAGCACACCTGATGGTGAGTGATACTGCCGATGCCTACCGTGAAGAAAGAGAAGGCAGTGTGAATGCGTGCATGTGATTCGGTGATACTAAAGATATCATTAAAACTCATCACATACAAACACCCTTAGAAAATGGAACTTCTGGCTCTCTTGCTCATCAATCGAAGTACAGTAAGTGCTATTACTCAGACGTCAATTTTCTGCGAAAGTGCGGTACTACCCCGGATGGACCGGCCCGCAACTGTAGACAGAAGACTGTCGACAGTGTGGTCGTACCACGTATAATTAATTAATTTATACATATCTGTACAGAGAACATATTTGTATCACATTTTCTCCGAATTATTACAATTTGAATAATGAATAACTTAATATAAATTTTAATGTCCTCTTTTTTTATTGCTGATGGTGGCCAACGAGCAGATAATACACCTGATTAGTGTTGCCCAAATGCAAGACCAAAACAAGACTTGGACTAGTCTTGGTATTGATCTTGCAGCATCACACCCGGTCTCGTCTTGGTCTTGGTATTGCGTATTAGAGTCTTTGTCTTGGTATTGTTCTTGCAGCAAGAGTCTCGCAAAGTCTTGCAGTTAGGATAACTCAACAGTTATTGATCATGGAATTAAAAATTATACCCAAATTAATAAAATATCATCAATCTATCCATCTGATAGCCTATCGTCGTATCGAATATAACCCTTACCACATTACACAACATTAATAACGCCCAGCAGGGGTCACGGGGCGGATGGGCGTCCTGCGTTCCCGCGATGGGCTGTGGGTCGCTTAGACCGGGACCAGCTGGCGGAGACAGCCATCGTATACTCGTGGCTGTCCTCTGCCCACCAGTCGGACGGGGTGGACGCCGAGGCTGGCCGCATCCGCAGTGCGTTGACGCAGATCTGCGATGCGGCCATGCCCCGGGTACGGCGTCTGCCCCCGAGGAGGGGTGTCCACTGGTGGTCCCGGGAGCTGGCGGATCTCCGGGCTGCGTGTATCCGCGCTCGGAGGGCCTACACCCGCAGCCGGCGGCGCCATCGCGACGCGGAGCGGGAGGCCGTGCTTTACGAGGGCTACCGCAATGCGCGGTCGGCCTTCAGGCTGGCCGTCCGCTCCGCCAAGGACGTCAGTCGGCAGGAGATGCTGGACGGTCTCGACCGTGACCCCTGGGGACGCCCCTATCGCGCGGTGCTGAATAGGCTACGCGCGCGGGGCCCTCCCCTCACCGAGACTCTCCAGCCCGGCCTTCTCACCCGGGTCATTGAGGACCTGTTCCCGCGGCGGGCGGAACACACGCCCCCGGTCATGGCTCCGCCAGACACTGACCGGGAGGCCGACGACGACAGTGTTCCGCCCATCACGGAACCCGAGATGGGGGTGGCGGTGACGCGCATGCGCGCAAAGTCTACCGCCCCCGGGCCCGACGGTGTTCCTAACCGCGTGCTGGCCCTGGTCCTCGAACACCTGGGACCCCGCCTCAGGGAGCTGTTCGACGCGTGTTTAGCGTCCGGACGGTTCCCTGGGTGCTGGAAGGAGGGAAGGCTGGTGCTCCTGCCGAAGCCGGGACGGTCTCCGGAGTCGCCTTCGGCCTACAGGCCTATCGTGCTGCTCGATGACACGGGCAAGCTACTGGAGAGGGTGGTAGCTGCCCGCATCGAGCGGCACCTCGTCGGCACGGGGCCCGATCTGTCGGACGCCCAGTTTGGGTTTAGGAGGGGTCGTTCGACGATCGCGGCTCTGTTGCGCCTGAGGGCCGTGGCGACTGAGGCCGTCACCGGCGGGGGAGTGCTGTTGGTGGTGTCCCTAGACATCGCCAACGCATTCAATAGTCTGCCATTCAGCTGCATCAGGGAGGCGCTCCGGTATCACGGGGTGCCAGTTTACCTGAGGCGGCTAGTGGCAGACTATTTGGAGGGGCGCAGCGTCCTCTGCACCGACCGAGCAGGGGACGTTGTGCGGACGCCCATGACGTGCGGTATCCCACAGGGGTCGGTCCTCGGACCCACCCTGTGGAACATCGGCTACGACTGGGCGTTGAGGGGGAGCCTCCCGCCCGGGCTGGGCGTGATTTGTTACGCCGACGACACGCTCGTCACAGCCCGCGGTGGGACGCTAGAAGAGGCGGTAAGCCTGGCGACCTCGGGTACCGAGGAGGTCGTCAGACGGATCGAGGCGCTGGGGTTGAGGGTCGCCCTGGACAAGACGGAGGCCCTCTTGTTCCATGGGCGCACTATGAGCCCTCCCATCGGCGTCTCGATCACCGTCCACTCGGTCGACATCAGCATCCGGGCCCATATGAGGTACTTGGGCCTGGTGCTCGACGGGCGATGGTGGTTCCGGGAGCATTTCCGTAGGCTCGCTCCGCGGCTCGTCGGCACCGCGTCCGCCCTATCGTGGCTTATGCCGAACGTGGGCGGACCGAGCGCTGCGTGCCGACGGCTGTACGCGGGGGTCATCCGGTCGATGGCCCTGTACGGCGCACCGGTGTGGGCGGGGTCCATGACCGCCCGACTTAGGGCCCTTCTGTGGCGACCACAGAGGGTCATGGCGGTCAGGGCCATCTGCGGATACCGCACGGTGGCGACGGAGGCAGCGTGCCTGTTGGCCGGGACTCCCCCGTGGGACCTGGAGGCGGAGATGCTCGCCGGACTATATCGGCGGGTGACGGGGGTGCGAGCGGAGGGCGGTATGGTCTCGTTAAGGGATCTCACCGCCTGGCGCGTCGACGCCCGCCGAGACGTCATCGCCCGTTGGGCAGTCCGGCTGGAGAGGCCTCGGTTCGGGGTGCGAACCATGGAGGCCTTCCGGCCGGTGCTGATGCAGTGGTTGGAGAGGCGGCACGGGGTGCTCTCCTTCCGACTGGTGCAGGTTTTGACGGGGCATGGGTGCTTCGCCAAATACCTGCACAAGGTCGTTAGGAGGGAGAGTACACCGTCCTGCCACCACTGCGATTGCGACGAGGACACGGCGCGCCATACGCTCGAGGCCTGCGGGGCTTGGGCAGTGCAGCGCTATGAACTCGTCGCAATCATCGGTACGGACCTGACGCTGCCGGCTATCGCTAGGGCGATGGTCGACAGCGTCGGGAATTGGGACGCGGTCGCAGCCTTCTGCGAGACGGTGATCTCGCGGAAGGAGGCGGCGGATCGCCTGCGTGAGGAGCGCAGCCTCGATGAGGAGATCCGCCGCCGGCGACTGGGGCGGCGCAGGCGCAACTATCTGCGCCTCATGCCGCCCTAGCCGAGGCCGCGGGTGACGTGACCGGGGATTAGTCCGTCACCCGCCGAGAGGCCGACCGCGTGAGGAAAGACCGACGTCCTACCCGAGGGGGGGACGTCGGTCGATGGGAGAGTACCCCAATAGGGGGTATTCCGTCGGGCCGACCACTGACGACAAGTTAACGCTGCTCCAGTGGTCGGCCCAACGACGAAGGCGACGTGGTTTTCGGGTGGGTCGCGGGAGTTGCGTGCTTAAGCCCCTCTGTCGCCCCGGACGGAGTGGTGCGGAGGCGCGCCGACCGCGGCCCACCCACAAAAAAAAAAAAAAAAAACACAACATTAATAATAATAATAATATCAATCGAGCCTCGATCAACACCTAAAGAGGCTCGCGTTAGGTAGTTGGATTGCGGGTCTGATACAGAAGGCGGTATTACTGGACATGGCGCGCATAGTGAGGAAGTTCCTCTCTTTGTAGCCCTAACCACTGGCGGCTTGGTCCTTGTATTCGCTGCCGGTGGGTCAATACGCTTTTTATATTTTTAAATATTTTATTTTTTATATCATATTAAAAAATGTATTAGGTAGTTTTTAAGTTGAATAAATGTAATAATAATATACAACCATACATAACCTCTAAATAATATATAACCTCTGGGCCAGTCGTTATCACCATGAGACTAACGCAAACCTCGGAGGAACATTGTGTGGCTCTCTAAATTCTTTTGATATAAAAGAAAAAATGTATCACAAGATTTATAGGAAAGCCAATAAACCGCAGGGCAGCTTGTGGCGTGCTGAATGTGAGTGGCGACACTGCGGTCCTGAGTGCCCCAGAGAGTCGGCCAGGGCCTCGTATCCAGCTGGCCTTTATTGGCTGGCTGGAGTGGAAACTGAAGAGTGCTCGCAGGATTCTCAACGCTGGCTTGCCTTAAACGGCTGGTCAAAATGGGGTCGCCAAAGCTATATGCTCGGGGGTGGAAGTGTCATTTTCAAGGGCATAACTACGGGGAAACCACTGCGATGGTGAAACCGGCGCCGCACCGGCGCTCGACACCCCAAGCCACTTGCACCAATGTTGCCCCCCTGTTGCCCGTATGGCCTGCGTGTCTGTGGCGACCGTTTGGGGGGGCCCATTCAGTGAGTTGGCGAGTCACCGTCTGCCAAAGTACAAGACGGTATATATATATATATATATTTTTTTTTTTTTTTGGGACTAATCCCACCACACATTCCCACCATTGTAACTCCTGTAAGCCAGGATCCACAATGGTCTCCATAAATGACACCGAGGTTTGACCCTCAGGCAGTCCCGGGATATGATTTTAATTGTCTTGGGACCCGCAACAAATTTAATTAGAAAAGATTAAAGAGGAGGAGTTGGAAAGAGAGATTCCACTTCCCTCCCAGGCAAAGCGGGAGACAGGAAAACAAAATGACTAGTCAGCCAATAAGTAAACAGGAGTACAGCTACGATAGCGCAGCAGTACGGCACCACGGATACGGAAGAGCTTAACGGGGCCTATATGTGAGCGTTAAGATTGATTGCTACAGTAGGTATGGCAGAAACGCATGAACGCACGGAAATTTTCTCGAGTTGCTACAAGGTCCGTATAGTATACTACCCCACAGGTGACTTGCAAACTGTTTAACATAAGGTTACGCTCGTTTCGCCAGAGATCGCACTCCCAGAGAATGTGATGTGCTGATTGTTCATACTCGTGGTCAGATGTGGAACATTGACATAATGGTGATGGTACGAGTTTAAAAGTAAATAATTTACTTTTAAAGTTGCCATGGCCAGTTAAAAATTGGGCCACGAAGTGGTCAACCTCCAACCACACCTTCTCCAGGCGCTCCCGGATGCATGGAAAAAATAGATAAAGATGACGACCTTTCGATGATGAATCCCATCTTTCTTGCCATTCAGTTAAAAGTTCCTCATAAACAATGGATTGTGGTGCAAACAATCTAGCAATTTTATTTCGGTCGCGCGGTAGAAGGAAATCTGTATTCATAGTTTCCTTTGTGGTGTAATACACATATATATATATATATATATATATATATATATATATATATATATATTCAGGATTTTATATATTTTTCATAATTTTTTATTAATATATATCTAAATAAATTCTATAAAAATATTCCGAGCGAAGCTCGGTCAACCTAATATTATTTAATTATAGAAAGATAGATAATTCGTTATTTGTAAACCAATTATAAGAAAAACTTAAATACGAGCATAACCAAGAATGTACAAAAGGCGACCTTATTGCTATAGGCGATCTCCTCCAGGCAAGCGTAGGATGAAAATGACAATGGATGACCGGTCCGCGGATTTTAGCCAGTCATCCGCAGAGAGGCTGACCACGCGACGGCTACCGACGTCCCGGGCAAGGGACGTCGAGAAGAGAGAGTACCCCTCAGAGTATTCCGTCGGGCTGACCACAGAGGACAAGGAACTCGGTACCGATAGTTGCCCCAACAACGAAGGCGATGTGCTACGATGGGTTATGGGGCCGCACGCCACCCTCTGTAGTCCCGGACAGAGCCAGGTGGCGGGTGCGTTGGCCATAGCACAACCCAAAAAAAAAACAATGAAAATTACAGAAAATAGAAATGGTAGGCAGTTTACTGTGGTAGCAGTGTGCTTGTGGTACTATAAATCAAGTCTAAATAATATAAGTAGATATATTGTTAACTAGCAACCCGCCCTCGCTTCGCTTCGGTTATAGGTTATAGTCGTTTTACCCGCGTAGTTCCCGTTCCCGTGGGAATACCGGGACAAAATATAGCCTAGTTTACGCGCTGATATTATAGCTTTCCATTGGTGAAAGAATTTTTGAAATCGGTTCAGCCGTTTTGAAGATTACCCGGAACAAACAGACAGACAAAAATTTTTTAATTGCTATTTTAGGCATAGGTGTCGTCGTGCAAATAACTGTGTGAGCATGAAAAAAGCCTATTATTTTGACATTACAAACAGACACTCCAATTTTATTTATTGGTATAGATGTCCACAGCTCGTTTACAAAAGTAAGATTACTTTTTATTTGTGTAGCGTAGTAGGAATTTCTAAAGGAAATAAATATACGTTTTTGAAGCTGAAAAGTGAACCCTCTTATGAAGCTTAAGTGTGATTACAAAGATGTTTGGTATGTATTACAAGCATTATATTCCATCCATGAATATATATCCCTTGACACGACAGATCAATGAACTGCTGCCCTTGACTTTGCTCGAATGTTTTATTTGGGGCTAGCTCTGTTAGCCGGGTGTAGTTATATTTTTCTAACACGCTCTTATTTACTTCACGTGTATATACACGCGAAGCAAATAACAGCGTGTATGAACGAATGTATGTTATACGTATGTATGTACACTATAGTAAAGAGACTAATGTCGTCTCAAAAGTCACAGGGGCCATTGGATGTAAGTGACACATGGCCTTTATGAGTGGGATTCTCGTAGGGAGGTCAAGTCCAGCTGTAAACGTCTACAGACTAATGGATGATGTAGAGTCTTTGAATTTGATTTTAAGGCACTTCAAAATGTCGTTGTATTATAGTGTGCTGCTAGATAAGCTAATGCAGCACTTAGTTCCGTAAGATCCGCGGATGCTATTCGGGTAACTCGAATGCTCTAGAACTTAAATGCTCTAGTTTAAAAGGGATAATTCCATGTAATGGTGGTACGTCATGTGATATGGTTTAAAATTCGAACGCAAGTTGAGACGTAATGACAAAGAAAAATTTTTCACCTACGCAGGAGCCGAAGAAACGGATAGTTCAAATTATAATATTTTGCAAATAATACAAACTACAATTCAAAAATAACTAAAATGAAACCTTAGTAGTCAAACGAATTAGTTCGATTAAACATAATAAATAGTTTAAAATAATGAAACTAATTAATAAAAATAGAATTAATAGAAAATAAAATAAAATATAAAAAGCGCGCTGTAATAGAAGGCCCAACTAAAAAGTAAAATTGTTAATGATAAACTCATTAACAATTTTACTTTAGAAAATGGATTAGATTAGAAAATGGAGTAAAAACATATTCATTACATATAAAGCGTGGGGGTGCTTACAATAATTGTAATTGATCACCCTTGAGCGTCATTTAATCTGTAAAATAATAGGTTAATACCACGTTTCCAATAACGACATTTAAATTTTAGGTGACACTAAATACAGTACATAATAACAATGTGTAATTGATATTAACATTAATAAAATTAATGAGGTTATATTAGGGGAGCCTGAAAGTGGCACCAGTGATAGAGAAGTTTAGGAGCGCGTGACTGTCTTGGTATGGATATGTGATGAGGAGGGATGAAAGGCATGTGACAAGTCGGGTTATCGATGTGATTGTCGATGGACGTAAGAAGCGTGGGAGACCCAAAAAGAGATGGATGGACTGTGTGAATGAGGATATGCGTGTGAAAAGAGTGAATGCAGATATGACGGCTGATAGGATGTTATGGAACATAAGAACATGTTGTGCTGACCCCAATTAGTGTGGGATCAGGGCAGACAAATATTGATGATGCTGTTATATTATTATTACATTATTATCATCGTTCTGCTTTAAATCTCGCTTTGTCTTAATTTTTTTTATTGCTAACGGTTGCAAATGAGCAAATAGGTAAGTGTTGCTGCCACTCATGGACCTTTGTAAGGCCGCTGCCTACCGCGAAGAACATGAAGAGAGTGTGAAAGCATGCAGTGAGGTTCAATGATACTAAAGGCATCACTAAAATACACCACACGCACCTTCAAGAAACCCAAACACCCTCAGAAAGTTGAGCCTCCGGCCCTCTCGCTCACCGAATGAAGAGCAGTAACAAATTGCTACTACTTGGACGCACAATTTTCTGCGAGTGTATAGTACTACCCCGGATGGACCGGCTGTGGACAAATAACTGTCAACAGTGTGATCCTTGCACTACAATTTTTCACACAACCCTTATCAGATGTGCACGAGCCTGGACTGATCGTGCCACCATGGGCGCAGCTCGGCGTAAATTACTACAGAGTCAACGATTAGCGCTATGTTCCTATGTAAGGCATACCAAACAGTTAACACTAAAGCCTTACCAGTACTTACAGGCGTACTCCCAGGCGACTTGGAGATACAAAGTCGTGTTTCAATGTATTATTCCACTAAGGAAAACATAATCAACGATTTTCTTTTACCATGCAATCATAATACTAGACTTTGCGCCACAAACTGTCGTGTACGATGAGCCCCTGACTGAATGGCAGGAAATGTGGAATTCATTAACAAGGTTCGTCATCTATATCTATTCACTCTATCTGTTCAGGAACGTTGAGAGCAAATATGGCTGGCAATTGACTGTGTAGCCCAATTTCTCACTAACGATGGGAATTTTAGAAGCAAATTATTCTATTTTAAACTAGTATTTTCACCTTTTTATCAATGTTCAACCTCTAACTGCGATTTTAAACACATCCTTTGGAAGTGTTTTATGCGGCGTATCGAGTGGAACCTCACGTTTAAACAATTCGCAAGTCGCGTCTGGGGTATTATACTATACGGCACTTGCAACCAATCCTATTCTGATTGGCAAAAGATTAAATATAGGTTCCTTAATCTCTGTTAAATCCGTGGTCTTTGCATAGTAGGGAAGTGGAATCTTTCCGACGCCTGCATTATTTCTTTTCTAATTAAATTTGTTGCGGGGTTCCAAGACAGTTAAAAGCGTTGCCCGGGACTTCCTGAGGGTCAACCCTCGGTGGCTTATACGGGACCATTATGGATCCTGGCTTACAAGAGTTAGTGATGAGAATATTAGAAGGAATTAGTCTCGAAAAAAAAATACATACATATTAGACATGCACTAACACACAATAATTTCATGGCTGGTATACCTATGCATAACTGTAACGCAATGTTTGCTTGGCATGTTCTTAGTATTAAATATAAAAAAGGGAGCCGTCGTTCAGGACGTCTGGCAGATATGAAACAGAAATTATTTTGTGCAAGTATATATGCATAAAAAAACAGATTAGGATAGGAACTTGAACTTTTTTTAATATTTTATGCCATATTGGCATAAAGTATTAATAAAATATTACGGTTTTCCAGAAAGGGATGATTTTTATTCAATAAACATTTATTTTCATTAGTAGGTATTCACTATAGTCGCGAGCTCAGTGCAGCGAGGAAAATATCGCACAGGCGCTTGCGCACAAGATCGTGTCGCTCCGTCTCAATCACACACTATTACGTATAGACTACATAATTATGTACATATTTATATAAATGCCATACTACAACAATCAAATTTACCCTCGCATATTCCGTCATATAGCGTGACGTCGTAACGCCACGAGCTGTTTACGCCACGCGAAAGATCAGGTTCACCCTCGCCTATAGATGTTTCACATAAAAAAATGATATTCACTATAATTATCTTAGTACACAAAATACAACAAAAATATTTTCGTATATGAGTTCATTGACACTGTATCTGTTTTCACTTATAATAAATTGGTGTTATAAGCAATAGACACCCGTTAAAGAATGTTAGCTAGATGATTGATAAGTCTCTAACGACTTTGTTAAACTTTACTATGTGGCAGTTTATAAAAGCCATGACGATTTTAACCCTTTTAAATTGATGTACATAGAAGACTATAAAATTTGTTTTATTATATACTAGCCTCCCCCTCGCTTCGCTTCGGTTTCAGTCGCTTTGTCCGCGTAGATCTCATTCCCGTGGGAATAACGGGATGAAATATAGCCTATGTTACTCCCTGATATTATAGTTTTAAATTGGTGAAAGGTTTTGAAATCGGTTCGGTGGTTTAAGCGTGAAAGCGTAACAAACAAACAAACTTACTTTCATATTTATAATATTAGTAAGGATTTTGTTAATAGAATTTTCTATGTGGTGTGGTCTTTTACGACACCCAAGGGCAAGATAGGCGGAATTAATTTGTATTCTTATATATGTACCTATATAGATATTCCTGACAGGTGGCACTAGCCCCGGGTGACTGAATATATCTTTGGCTGTAGAAAATAAACTGCAGCAGCATGGCCTACCACATAATTTAACGGGTGCTAGGTAAAATAAGATTTAAATCAATGCAAATAATATAATGAAACCGTGGTAACACAACAAAAAAGATGATTGATGCTTGTTTCTCTGTTGTAGATGTTCAAGTCTGATTAAAGTTTCCCCCGTGGGACCTGGAGGCGAAGATGCTCGCCGGACTATATCGGCGGGTGACGGGGGTGCGAGCGGAGGGCGGTGTGGTCTCGTTAAGGGATCTCACCGCCTGGCGCGTCGACGCCCGCCGAGACGTCATTGCCCGTTGGGCAGTCCGGCTGGAGAGGCCTCGGTTCGGGGTGCGAACCGTGGAGGCCTGCCGGCCGGTGCTGATGCAGTGGTTGGAAAGGCGGCACGGGGTGCTCTCCTTCCGACTGGTGCAGGTTTTGACGGGGCATGGGTGCTTCGCCAAATACCTGCACAAGGTCGTTGGGAGGGAGAGTACACCGTCCTGCCCCCACTGCGATTGCGACGAGGACACGGCCCGCCATACGCTCGAGGCCTGCGGCCTTCTGCGAGACAGTGATCTCGCGGAAGGAGGCGGCGGATCGCCTGCGCGAGGAGCGCAGCCTTGATGAGGAGATCCGCCGCCGGCGACTGGGGCGGCGTAGGCGCAACTATCTGCGCCTCATGCCGCCCTAGCCGAGGCCGCGGGTGACGTGACCGGGGATTAGTCCGTCACCCGCTGAGAGGCCGACCGCATGAGGAAAGACCGACGTCCGCCCCGAGGGGGGGACGTCGGTCGATGGGAGGGTACCCCAATAGGGGGTATTCCGTCGGGCCGACCACTGGCGACAAGTTAACGCTGCTCCAGTGGTCGGCCCAACGACGAAGGCGACGTGTCGGGTGGGTCGCGGGAGTTGCGTGCTTAAGCCCCTCTGTCGCCCCGGACGGAGTGTGCGGAGGCGCGCCGACCGCGACACACCCACAAAAAAAAAAAAGTCTGATTAAAGTTTAAGTGTGTCTAAAATTGGAACTTATTGAATAGTAACCACCAATATGAAAACGAATTCTTATTCAAATTCATTTATAGAACTTATATAATCTTCTATATGCACACACCGATAAAATAATGAACATAGATGAAATGGTGAAAAATTTATGAGTGCCAGTGTGGAGTATAAATAATTGTAGTATTAGCATGCGATTGGCATTTTTCTATCTGTTAAAGCGCCTACATAGAAATTAATAGCAAGATTTTTGCCATGAAGACTTGTGTTGCTACAATTATTTAAACATACCTATGTTTAAATATTGTTTTTCTCTCGCAATATCGGTAATGTGCTGTACACTAGCAATGTTGAATTCATAAAACACAGTAATTTTTAACACGTTTATATTAACTGCGTTTGTATGTAACGGAAATTTAGAACGTGGTTTTGCAGCTCCTAAACGTTGGATTAAATTGAAAGTTTGCACACTTATCAAGAACAGACAATACAATAATTAAAAGTAAGTTTAGTTTGTCCTATTATTCTTACAAGATTAATGACTTTTTTATATCCGTGGCTACGATTTTTATATAATTCTATAGATGTCGCGATCCTTTCTTACGCATCGCACTTTCTAGTTCTGTAGATTAAAGAGTGTTTTTTCTATACTTTTTCTAAGCTAAAGCGTGTTTTTCTAAACTACCAATTTTATATACATATTTTATATTACAAATGTAAAAACTCCAACAAGAGTACGAATTCCCAAACGATATGAGCAACAGGTTCGTAAAAACTGTCCACGCGGTCGAAGTTTTTTAAGCTCCATCATGCAAATAGCCCAAGAAAACTTTCAGACAAAACTCTCAAGCTCATATAATAGAGAAAGGAAATGAGGGTACAGTCTTCAACTGATGGGTCCATACATAGAGAGCTAAACAAATAATTCTCCAAGTCTGTGGGACGCGACTTGCGCCGATAATTGTATCGGTCAATGACAATGCCGTGTGAACCAGGCCTAAGTATCTATACCAATAAATAAAATTGGAGTGTCTGTTTGTAATGTCAAAATAATAGGCTTTTTTCATGCTCACACGGTTATTTGCACGACACCTATGCCTAAAATAGCAATTAAAAAATTTTTGTCTGTCTGTCTGTCTGTCTGTCTGTCTGTTTGTTCCGGGTAATCTTCAAAACGGCTGGACCGATTTCAAAAATTCTTTCACCAATGGAAAGCTATAACATCAGGGCGTAAACTAGGCTATATTTTATCCCGGTATTCCCACAGGAACGGGAACTACGCGGGTAAAACGACTATAACCTATAACCGAAGCGAAGCGAGGGCGGATTGCTAGTTTAAAATGTATTTGCTTTCAGATTACTGCATCAATACCAATGTTTGATACGCCATTTTGAAAAATATTTTCCATCTAATGTACTAACGAAAACAACTTGAAATTTAAAATCGATTTCTTATTATATTTTTAAAGACACTTTGCACCATGCAATTAATCTTTGTATTGCAGGGGTGTGCCGCGTGGGCGGGGGAGCGCCGTGAACTCGTCGCGATCATCGGTGCTGACCTGACGCTGCCAACCATCGCCAGGGAGATACTCGACAGCGTCAGATACTCGGACGCGGTCGCCGCCTTCTGTGAGGCCGTCATCTCACGGAAGGAGGCGGCGGATCTTGTGCGAGAGGAGCTCCTCTTCGGTGACACATTCCGCCGCCGGCGACACGAGCGGCGCAGGCGCGAGTAGCTGCGCCTGATGCCGCCTTAGTCGAGGCCGCGGGTGACCAGACCAGGGACTTTAATCCGTCACCCGCAGAGAGGCTGACCGCGCGACGGTGACCGACGTCCCGGGACAGGGACGTTGAGAGGTGAGGATAGCCGAAAGGGTATTCCGTCGGGCCGACCACTGACGACAAGTCACCCTGCTCCGGTCGTCGGCCCAACAACGAAGGCGACATGGGTACGGGTGGGCTATGGACCCGTGCGCCATCCTTCCGTCGCCCCGGACGGCGTGTGCGCTTACTATAGCTCACTCACAAAAAAAGGGGGGGACACATAATTTATTAACAAACACGAAATACACTCGTACTCAAGCACAATAATTTGTGGATCGAATCTCGATACTTGGCACTTGTCTCAACCGATACACCTTCAGTGCATTCAAATTATATTCATATTTGTTGCTGAGTGATTTATATGCGTAAATAAATGATTAAAATACCTCCATAAATGTATAGTACAATATAAATCTAGTGAAAAGAAGTAATGGATCCTTTGAAACATGCCAAGTCATTTTTAACAAAAGTAATTTGCCCTTAATGATGCCTTACCTTCCTACGGAATCCTCTACGACCTTTGCCCCTGAGTATCAAAACTTTGACGACCGAATTAAACTGTACAAGTCAATGACATGGTGGAGAAAAACATTTAAACAAATTATAATGAAATGGAGAGGTTGTTTATTGAGTACCTATATATTTTTCCATGTGGTGACGGAGTAAGAATACAATTCACCGCTTCCTATCTTGCCCGTGGATGTCGTAAAAGACGACTAAGGAATATAATGGGCATATAACATCTGTGTAAGAAAAGGAACAATAGAAACAAAACCATATTCTAACACGTCTAACCAGCGTGGCATTGTTGGTCAATTCTCCTCCCATTATGCAGGAGTCCTGAGTCCAACGGTGGGACATATATAGGCTGAGATGATATTTATAGTCTTTTCCTGTGGAGATGAATTAAGGATATAATTAACCATCTCGCTCCTAGCTGCCCTAACTATGACATAAGGGGGTTACCCCTACTTGTAGCGCAAAAAAAAAGGCCTTTATCATGAATTTTTTTAAAGAAAACCACAAAACTTTTTTAATCAATAATAATTATATCATCTTAAAGAACACATCTTGAAGAACTTTCAGTAATTTTTTTATTGAAAAATATTACATTATTAAGTGGAAAAAGGCCTTCAATGAAATAATGTTTTTATTTATACGGTTTGCGGTGACCAACATTGCGGCTAAGTGGAACATCTGAAACAAATAATGCGGATGGAGTTAGTTAAATATAAGTATAAACTAGTTTTTAATCGAAGGATTTAAAAAAATATTAATTTTTCACTAAATGGCGGATAGGCAAAATTAATGGTTCGATTTTAACGAAAAAAAAACGGCCGTTTTCTGGCTTTAAAACGGCCATTTTTTTTTTCGAAACAAAAAATCGTACGATTAAAAACTAGATTTTAATGTATTAAAGAAGCCTGCAAAATTTCAAGAAGATCGGTTCATTAGTGTTCGAGTAATCTTGGTCACCGACTTCAGAAATGCCATTTTAAGAAAAACGCGTTTAAAGTTTCAATTTCAGTTTACACGAAGGAAATATTTTTTTTGTAAACTTACATAGAGTCATCTATTCCGGGTCCATACAGAAATTCTTCCGCCGCCGCCGTCGTATCAATATTATCTTCCAGTTTCTTCGCAGACGTGCTAAAACTTTCAGTTCCGATTCGGCCAGGTTCGGTTTAACCTTTCCTTTTTTTTGGTCGAGATTGAGGTAAATTTTCACTGCTTCTTGTTTTTTGTCGATCCATTTTTAAATCTATACCAATAAATAAAATTGGAGTGTCTGTTTGTAATGTCAAAATAATAGGCTTTTTTCATGCTCACACGGTTATTTGCACGACACCTATGCCTAAAATAGCAATTAAAAATTTTTTGTCTGTCTGTCTGTTTGTTCCGGGTAATCTTCAAAACGGCTAGACCGATTTCAAAAATTCTTTCACCAATGGAAAGCTATAATATCAGGGCGTAAACTAGGCTATATTTTATCCCGGTATTCCCACGGGAACGGGAACTACGCGGGTAAAACGACTATAACCTATAACCGAAGCGAAGCGAGGGCGGATTGCTAGTGTAAAATAAATAAAAACTACGCTTATATCATTGTGAACGGCGGCAATTTTCAGCCCATATTCTCAGATACTTATACTTAAAAAAAAAGCAATAAAAAAAAATTGCATATTTCAAAGTCGTAAGTGGGGGTAACCCCTTAAGTGATATTATGCATATAACATCTAGAGAAGTGTAACTCGAAATAAATCCTTATACTAAATTGTTTAAGCCGTGTGGCATATTAGGTTCATTTCTCTCGTATTTTGAAGCAAGCTGGACTTTACCAGTGCCACGTATTTGAGTTGATATGACATATTTATATGTTGTGAAATAATATATTAAATGGTGTTCGAGCCAGAAACCAAAGATAATCATAGAGCCTGGATGTATTTATTTAGTTCCCTAAGCTATAGTGTAGTGATGTGCGCAATCTAGGCGCTATTAAGTTTAATATAACAAATACTCACTTGAACTCACTTACCCACAGAACTCACAAGTTGTAACACGTAATTTTGTAATATACTAGATTTAAACTTATTTGGGACTTTTATTTGGCACTAGTGTATACTCTAAAGATACAACATTGGTGGCCCATGAGGGGAAAATTAGAAATCCGTGCAAATTTCAAGAAATACAAAAATTTTCAAGACATTAAAAAAGGGCAAAGTTCGTCAAGACGGTTGACCACTTCCGAATCGGATTACTTCAAAGGTTGGAGAGCCTTGCAGTGGATGGACTAAAGCCACGGGTTCCAGACAAAGATATACTAATTCCAGAGCAATTCAGAAGCTAAGTTCGAGCAGGAATACAGCAAAAGTATTATATCGACATCTGCATCAAAAAGATAAGTGTCTTCCTACAATCACAATATTAATCCTAATCATCCAATATACCTCGTACACCTTATATACTATTCTTAATTATAACTAATTTGTGTAAACAGGGATTTTATGGTAAGTCATAACGGTAAACGTCCCAATTCTTACAAAAAATTCGTACAAAATCAGATTATTTTCTACCCCCTTTTTTTATTATTAAGTTTCTGTGCCGATTTAAGAAAATTAACGAACAAATTTCAAAGACAGTCTATTATTTCTCAGAAATATAAACGTCTTGCAATAAAATAAAGGTAAATAATACATTATAAAGAGAAATCTTGCTAATCTGTGCAGGAATCATAGATTTAACTATCGATAATTGGATATTTCTGATAAGTTACATTCTTTTCCACTATTTTATCATTTTAAACAGCATATAAGCAGTATATTGCACTCATATTTTTGGACTATAGGCCTTGAGAAGATAAATTATTAATAACAATTCAATAGAAACAAACTATTGAATGATTTAAAGTAATCACCAATACTCCGTTCCGTGACAATTTATTGCTAGCAAATTCTCATTGTGTTTGCCGACTAATTCCAGACAATAACTGCAACAACGAGCTCCTCAGACGTGTAGCACGCCAGCCCCAGTCTTCCAACTAGCAGGTGACACCGAGGGGAGTGACGTGAGCTTATTTAATCATTTTTATTTGTCCTTTTTTATAATTATTATGAAACAAATTAGCTAGATAAGTGCTTAACTTAAATTACACTATGGCTGAAGAGTGTTATAAAGAGTTATTTGCTAAAAGAACGTCAGCCAAAGGACAAATTACAAGATTTAAAAATTATTTAAATAGTATTTCTAAAGAAAAGGAATTAAGTGACATTCAGTTAACAATGTTGAATTTAAAGCTTGCCAAATTTGAATCATTATCAGTTAAAGTAGATGATTTGCAGAGTGAAATAGAGGTTTTGAGTACCGCAAATATGGACATTAATAATATTAATAGTTTACCATTAATCCAGTCCATCTAACCTTCAACCCCATAATCATGTATTAGATACCATCATCACACAATAGTTTTACACCTACCGTTGGCAGTCCACGTGTGTTATGTGCAGACGTGGAGTCTCATCGGTAGACGTCCCATCTCATTTTACATTCAATTTCTCCAAAGGCCTTTGCGTGTTGGATCCATATCCCCATGTAAGCCTTTCAAAGGACCGGGTATCTTCTCTTTTTAACAATGTGGAAGATAGCCGTGAAACTGGGAGATACAATATAATAATAAATTCTTTATTTTCTCACCACAACTTACGTTAATACAATTAATTATGGTATGAAATACATATTGACAAAAACCAAGTTGTGGATCGCTGGTGCCTGTAGTGGGCATTAAAAATACCTGTGTTACAGGTCACCAGGTCTCCACTCAGATTATTCAGATACCATTAAGAAACTTAATTACGATAGAGAAACGTGAGATGTTTGAGCGTGATTTATTAACTTATTCGAGCTCGTATATGGATGTGTGTGTGTGTTTTGTGTGTGTGTGTGCGTGCGTGCGGGCGTGCGTGTGCGTGCGCGTGCCTGCGTGCGTGAATGTTTATGTATACAGGGTGTATCAGGTTATGGGGCAACTGGTCAAAAGGGAGCTAGGCAATGGTGGTAGGAACCCATGAAAAAAATTTTAACGAAAAATATCGTTAAGAGACATGTAAAGTTTTCAATTTTGTCATCGCTTTTTCGTGTAAATCTGATTGAAATGTATAAAGTCAATGATACTTAATACGCAACATATTCATACTTTGTTAAATGTTCATTAGAAATTGAATAAATCAATGATTACATTCACATAAACAAAACAAACTTCCGACCGTTGACCGCTCGTCGCTCGTAGGTACAAACCTACACTATAGTGTTTGCCAAATAGCATGGCAAAAGAAGTGATTTGGTGACCTTCACCACGATATCATCAAATCCACTTGGATTTATCGCTAATTCTATCGCTTTCCATACAAACCGTCTTATCGTTGTAATATCGTGGTGAAGGTGTCTAGACCGTACAGAGATTACAAACATTTGTCTGCGTGTAATTTGTTTAGAATTTTAATTAAGAAATTATTAAACACCTACACGTGCAATAATAAAGCATACGTACACGTTACCTACCTTACCACTGCCCTAGCATGAAACTGATAGCTAACCTATCTTAAGGCTAACTTTTTGTGAAATACGTAAGGTGAGGTAAAATAATATACTAAAATAATTTATTTATGACTTTACAAAAATCTGTAGTTCTGGACTGTCACTTCCACTACTGTTGCTATCACTGCTGTCTGATACATGAATCATGAATGCATCAATCTTTCGGTATGTACTGTCATCGAGGCCCATCATTTTTTTTTCAATATCTTTTACATGCTCCACACGGAATATCAAACAAAATGGCGACTAGGCCACACGACGCCACTGATCTCGTACACCTGACGCTAAAATCAGTTAAGAAAAGATTTTATCTTTGATACACATAACCTAAAATCTTGCATCTACTTATGCGATCCTTTAGGTTTATTACACCTGACGGTAAAATGAGTTGAAAGCAATGTGTCATAACTTAAAACTTGGCATTTTTTGGGCGTTACATAACTCTTCGAAGCTAATTACGTATTTAATTATAGGATCTATATTAATATATTATATTGAATTTATATAAATACTAGCAACCCGCCCTCGCTTCGCTTCGGTTTCAGTCGCTTAAACCCGCGTAGTTCCCGTTGCTGTGGGAATACCGGGATAAAATATAGCCTATGTTACTCCCTGATTTTTTTGAGCTTTCCATTGGTTTAAGCGTGAAAGCGCTACAAACAAACAAACAAACATCCTTACTTTCGCATTTATAATATTAGTATGGATTCTCGGTACTTTAATTTTAATGTTACTTAAAAACTTTTGATTTTCAGACATTTGAAAGTAATTTGGCATTGTTATCAATGATATTATTTATAATGAAATGTCACCAGCTACAGGTTAATCTGGTATTTTAAGACAATGAAATACATGATTATAGGATATTAAAAACATATATTTTCTATGGTAATTTTACTAGATTTCGTTAAATTTTGGATTGTGCTGTTTGTAATGTTGCTTCCTGGTAGGCATCTACCAAGAGAATTTTGCGATACAACTTTTCGATAGATTTGTATGGTAAGCGATAGATTTTTTTTGCATTTTAAGATATCGTGGTAAAGGTAGGTGAAGGTCGTCTTTTGCCACGTTATCTGGTACTGACTATATCATTGAAACGTTTGCACAATTCTAGGTATTATGAATGAATTTATACTGTCGAAGCTTTACATGCCTACATGTATTCTGTTTGTACATGCCTACATAATACGTAACATTTAAGGCATAGACTCTTAGACACATGTTTTTGAAATCACTATAACTTTTATGTTATATTGTTTTTTGTGTAATGTACATTCTAATTACGATCTATGACCGTTAAACTACAACATACTTGAGCAGTTGCCCCATAATCTGATACACCCTGTATGCATGTGTGTATGCGGGTGTTTGCGTATATGGGTGTGTATGTATGTATGTATGTATGTATGTATGGATGTGTATGTGTGTGTGTGTGTGTGTGTGTGTGCTTAAGTATATAATATATATGTAACTTGTCTTCGTGTGCAACCAATGGTCACGTCAGAATATACATATATACATTGAGCTTAATGAACGTGATAATATGGAAAAAGACATCATAATGAGCATTGCTACGGCAAAGAAGTTTTCTAAATGTAACGAATATGAACAAAGACGACAGTCTTTGCAAAATACTTCTCTCTGTGTAGATGATGCTCATCATAATGTTGATATAGGTCTTAAACTTCCTCAGATACAAATAGCACAATTTAGTGGTGAATATTTTCGCTGGTTAGAATTTAGAGACACGTTTGAAAGTTTAATTCATAAAAATGAGCGCATTCCAAACATTAATAAATTTCATTACTTGAATTCATATTTACATGGTGACGCTGCTAGGGTTATTTCAAATCTCGAGGTATCTGCCATTAATTATCCTGAGGCTTGGCAGTTACTATGTGGTCGATACAATAACAAAAGAATGTTAATTAATCAACACTTAAATTCTCTATTCACTATCAAGCCACTTTCACATGAATCGGAGCGATCATTGACATTTATAGTAGATTACGTGACAAAAAACCTACGCGCCTTATCCAGTTTGGGTCAGCCAACTGATAAATGGGATGTATTAATTGTATTTATGCTCTCTAAAATTCTAGATACCCATACGTTACTAAAGTGGGAAGAACATCGTAGTAGGGAGTCCGATGAAGCACCCACATTGCTTAAATTTTTTGAATTTCTCATTGATCGGGCTAATGTACTCGAATCTCTTGGTCGTAATAATAATTATGACCATCATAACGCAAGGTCAAGGTCATTGATGCAATCACAAACTAATTATAATAAAAGCACTTATTCTAAGCCAGTTGAAAATAAAAATGTTAAATCTTTTACGAGCACTAGTAATTATAAAAAATCTAACAAAATTCAAAATACATTTGTATGTATAATTTGTAATGGACGTCATCGAATATATGATTGTCCTACCGTTAAGGCCAAGGATATCAATGAAAGAATGACAGACGTAGAAAAGTATAAATTATGTATTAATTGTCATAAGCAGGGTCATACTGTTAGCGAGTGTCGCATGGGACCATGCCGAATACATGGCTGCTCAGAAAGACACAATAGTTTACTGCATCGTCCGTCATCAACGTCAACCCTTGTCGATGTTATTGAGCTACCTAATTTAATGGTCAATCATTAGAATTAGATTACATCTTTATTAGAAAGAAACAAGTCAAGTTCTATTATCCACTGCCATGATTGAAGCCTCGAATCCATTTGGTTCGCAATAGATCAAAGTTCGTGCACTCTTAGATTGTGGTAGCCAATCATCTTTTATTACTGAATCGCTAAAAAATAAATTATCATTGAAAACTCAACCTATTGAGGCTTTAAATATCATTGGAATAGGCAATTTAGTCAATAATAAAACTACAATATACTGAATGAAGAGTACGTGTAGTCGTACTCATATAGAGTACAGAATATACTGAAGCAGGTCATCTGTCAGTGTCTAAGCATTTTATTCATAGCGTAACTCCACATTACTATTATTATATATTATCCTGGGGGGCGCGGCCGGAGCACCTCCTCGTGGTGCTCCCTGGAAACGTCCATTTGGACGTCACGCATCCATTTGGACGGCCAAGATTCCGGCAGGTGGGGGTCTCCGCGTGCGGCTCTGGTGGCAGAGCGCACGGCGGATCTGACCCGGGGCCAATGGGGCGGATGTGCCTCATGGCACTCCGTCGCCAGGGACGGTTGCGTCACGGCCCGGGGGCGTGACGGGTCGGTCGCTCGCGAGCGGCCAGACCCGGAAGGCCCAAACCGTAATCCTGAGTAAGTGGGTCAGGACCGGGGGTCTTCGGACCGCGGGGAAGAAAACCCCTATAAAAAATTACCCCTAATCCTAAGTTTGGCCACTCGGCGAGGGGATGAATGGTTGGTGGGTTAACAAGCGCGCGAGCGTCCAGCCGTTAGAGTGTTAGTCAAGGCAAGACTTAAAAATGTCCAACAAGATGGCAGAGGTCAAGTGCGGCGTAACTACTCCAGAGGGTCCTGGCCACGCCGGGGAATCCCTCACTGTGCCGGTGTCTGAGCGCGAGATGCGCACAAACACCAGCACGGTCAGTCTCCAGTCGTATGGGAGGGAGACAACCACTGCTTCAGTAGCCGAGGGCCCGGCTCAACATCGGGAGGCTCCAAAGGGGGGGGTGAAGAGGAGGAGGCAAAGGAAGCTGATCGCCACCACCATACACTCAAATCGGGTGCGTGCGCGAAAAGAGGCTGCGAAGAAGGAGGCGGTGCGGCTGGCGCTATCAGCTGCCGCGGCGGCCGCGAGCGATGAGGGCGGGTCAGCCGCAGGACCGTCGCGGGACGAGGGCGGGAAAACCGCAGAGCCATCCCAAAAACACCGAAGAGGAGGCGACAACTCGACGGGGTTGTCGAACGACGAGGGTGGCACCGCCGCAGAGCCGTCGCAGGACGAGGGCGGCGGTGCTGCAGGGCCGTCCAAGATGCAGATGTGCAGAAGAGGCAGCTTGACGGGGCTGTCGGGAAGCGACACGGCGTACGAGCTGTCGACGGACGAGGGCGGAAGTGCCGCAGGGCCGTCCGAAGACACCATGTCGGCTTCGGAGATATCGGCGGACGAGGGCGGTAGCGCAGAGCCGTCTGCCGAGGAGGGTCGGCGGAGCGCCGACGTTGTGGATAGGGACGAGGGTGGCGTAGGTGCTGCAGGGCCGTCCGGTTTAGGAGTAGGCAGGTCATCCGGAGATGATAGGGAGTCCGGCGACAAGGGGGAGGAGAAGGAGGAGGAGGCCGCTGAGGAGGCCGCCGAGGAGTCCGAGCCGCATCTTGCGGCGAGGGCTCTGACGGCGACCCTAGATGTAAGGAGGGAGGGGGGGGAGGAGGCCCGCCCCCCAACAAGGGACAGGAAGCGCCCCCTACATAAGGGTGGTAGCTCCCGGGCGAACTCAGAAGGAAGCGATACCATCAGGCCTCCCCCCAAGGTCCCGACCATGCGCCGGGGGCGCAGAGGCCGAGGATCGGTGGTGGCGGCGAGGCCGGGGACACCGGGTCCGGCAGGCCACAGTGGCGAGGTGGTGGCCCTACAGGCCGCGAACGCCCGCCTTAGCGAGGAGGTCTCCGGCTTGCGGGAACGCAACCGCAAGCTGGAGACTATCGGCGGTGCGACGGGAGAACCGCAGGTTGGCCAAGGAGATGGCCGACCTGCGGACCCAGTTCGCGCGCCTAGCGCCGGCCACGCCGCCGGTGCCGTCCTCGCCACCGAAACGGGCTGTGCCGGGGAGGGCGGGCCCGTCGTATGCGTCCGTGGCGCCAGCTGCGCCCGTCGCGGCTGCTGCGCCCGTCGCGGCTGCTGCGCCCGTCGCGGCTGCTGCGCCGGCTGCGCCCGTCGCGGCCTCAGCGTTTCCTCCCCTCGTCGTGGTCCCTCCGCCGGCTTGTGGCCGCGGGAGACCTCGGAAGGGGGAGGAGCCGCCGCCCGACGAGGTGCACGGCGTGTCGGAGTCGGCGGTACGCGTCATCCTAGCCTGAGTAGGGGTGATGATGGATGCGCGTATCGCCGCCGTAGCGGCCAGGCTCCCACCTGAGCCGCCCCTCCGACCGCCGCTCGCCGCGGACAAGGCGGGGCGGCCGCAAGCGTCAGCTCCCACCCCGCTGCCCTGTCAGGGTAGCCGCGTGGTGAGCTACGCTGCGGCCGCGGCTGGGCCCAAGGGGGCCAAGAAGGCCGGCAAGGTGCCGCCTCCCGCCAAGGCCGAGCCGCAGCCGGTGCCTGCGGTGCACCCGCGACCGCTCCTGCTGCGCTCAGCGCTGCTGACAGGCTCGAACAGGGCTGGCAGGTGGCTGAGCGGAGCAGGAAGGCACGCGGCCAGAAGCGGAGAGCGGCGGTCAAAAGTGCCGCCGTGGCCGCCGCTCCCCAGGCGGGAGCCGGCAGAAAGGGGAAAAGGTCGCGCAGGGGCCTCAAGTCGCCGAAGACGGCCGCGGTGGTCATCACCGTGCTGCCCGAGGCGGCTGAGAGGGGCCTCAACTATGAGGCCGTCCTAAAACGCGCCCGGCGGGAGCTGGACGTCTCCGACATCGGAGGCGTCGAGGCCAGGACCCGCAAGGCCCGGACAGGGGCTCGAATTCTCGAGTTCCCTGGGGCCGAGGGCGCGAAGACGGCCGATAGTGTGGCTTCGAAGCTGCGGGGGCTGTTTGGGCCAGAGGATGGCGTCCGAATCGCCAGGCCTGTCAAGTGCGCAGAGATGCGCCTGACGGGCTTGGACGATTCCGTGACGGTGGAGGACGTCCGGGAGGCCATTATGGCGCGTACCGGATGTGCCTCGGACACCGTCCGGATTGGCACCATCCGCCCTGGTCCGGGCGGCGTCGGTGCTACCTGGGTGCAGTGTCCGGTGGAGTCGGTCAAGCAATTGACCGACTCAGGCAGGCTCCTCGTGGGCTGGAGCTCGGCGCGGGTAACCGTGCTAGAGCCCCGGCCCGCGAGGTGTTATAAATGCATGGCGGTAGGGCATACCCGACCGACATGCAAAAACTGCTTTGACTGCAGCGGGCTATGTTTCCGTTGCGGTCAGACCGGACACCAGGCGGCATCGTGCTCTGCGGTGCCCCACTGTCCCGCGTGTGCGGCAGGCAATAGGCCTGCCAAGCATCGCATGGGCTCTGGGGACTGCAGACCCCCGGCTTCGGCCCCAAAGGGGCGGGGCGGCCCATCGACCGGGCCAGTCCCCGCTCCGAGCGCGGCCCGATCGCCCGTCAGCACGGAGGAGGTGACGATGGATACGGACCATTAATGGACCCCGTATCCATTCGTCTCCTCCAGGCCAACCTCAACCACGCTGCCGGTGCGCAGGACGTGTTCCTGCAAGCCATGGCGGAGTGGTTGATAGGAGTAGCCGTAGCCGCGGAGCCGTACGTGGTGCCTGACCGGCCTAACTGGTTGGGTAGCACCGATGGAACCGTGGCAATCGTCGCCTCCACGTCGTGGCCTTCGTCGTCTCTGACCCTTAGGGACAGGGGCGTCGGATATGTTGCGGCGGACTGGGGGGAGATTACGCTCTTCGGAGTCTATCTCTCCCCTAACTGGAGTGTGACCGATTTCGAGGCCTCCCTCACCATCATGGAGGCCTCTTTACGGCGAATGGCATCGCGCCAGGTCTTTGTCTTGGGGGACTTCAACGCCAAGTCCATGGCGTGGGGATCCCCCCGGACGAACGACCGAGGACGGGCGATCGAGGAGTGGGCGGCGGCACTGGGCCTCTGTTTGCTGAACAGGGGCTCGGTGCATACGTGCGTGCGACAACGGGGCGGGTCGATAGTGGACCTTTCGTTCGCTAGCCCCGAAGTCGCCGCACGCGTGGAGAGCTGGCGCGTCGTGGAGGAGGTGGAGACCTTGTCGGACCACCGGTATATCCGGATGGAGGTCTCCCCGGCAATCCCGACGCCCAGCAGGGGTCACGGGGCGGATGGACGTCCTGCGTTCCCGCCATGAGCTGTGGGTCGCTTAGACCGGGACCAGCTGGCGGAGACAGCCATCGTTTACTCGTGGCTGTCCTCTGCCAACCAGTCGGACGGGGTGGACGCCGAGGCTGGCCGCATCCGCATTGCGTTGAGGCAGATCTGCGATGCGGCCATGCCCCGGGTACGGCGTCTGCCCCAGAGGAGGGCGGTCCACTGGTGGTCCCGGGAGCTGGTGGATCTCCGGGCCGCGTGTATTCGCGCCCGGAGGGCCTACACCCGCAGCCGGCGGCGCCAACGCGACGCGGAGCGGGAGGCCTTGCTGTACGAGGGCTACCGCAATGCGCGGTCGGCCTTCAGGCTGGCCGTCCGCTCCGCCAAGGACGTCAGTCGGCAGGAGATGCTGGACGGTCTCGACCGTGACCCCTGGGGACGTCCCTATCGCGCGGTGCTGAATAAGCTCCGCGCGCGGGGCCCTCCCCTCACCGAGACTCTCCAGCCCAGCCTTCTCACCCGGGTCGTCGAGGACCTGTTCCCACGGCGGGCGGAACACACGCCCCCGGTCATGGCTCCGCCAGACACTGACCGGGAGGCCGACGACGACAGTGTTCCGCCCATCACGGGACCCGAGATGGGAGTGGCGGTGGCGCGCATGTGCACAAAGTCCACCGCCCCCGGGCCCGACGGTGTTCCCACCCGTGTGCTGGGCCCGGTCCTCGACCACCTGGGTCCCCGCCTCAGGGAGCTGTTCGACGCGTGTTTAGCGTCCGGACGGTTCCCTGGGTGCTGGAAAGAGGGAAGGCTGGTGCTCCTGCCGAAGCCGGGACGGTCTTCGGGGTCGCCTTCGGCCTACAGGCCTATCGTGCTGCTCGATGACACGGGCAAGCTACTGGAGAGGGTGGTAGCTGCCCGCATCGAGCGACACCTCGTCGGCACGGGGCCCGATCTGTCGGACGCCCAGTTTGGGTTTAGGAGGGATCGTTCGACGATCGCGGCTCTGTTGCGCCTGAGGGCCGTGGCGACTGAGGCCGTCACCGGTGGGGGAGTGCTGTTGGCGGTGTCCCTAGACATCGCCAACGCATTCAATAGTCTGCCATTCAGCTGCATCAGGGAAGCGCTCCGGTATCACGGAGTGCCAGCTTACCTGAGGCGGCTAGTGGCAGACTATTTGGAGGGGCGCAGCGTCCACTGTACCAACCGAGCAGGGAACGTTGTGCGAACGCCCATGTCGTGCGATGTCCCACAGGGGTCGGTCCTCGGACCCACCCTGTGGAACATCGGCTACGACTGGGCGTTGCGGGGGAGCCTCCCGCCCGGGCTGGGCGTGATTTGTTACGCCGACGACACGCTCGTCACAGCCCGCGGTGGGACGCTAGAAGAGACGGTAAGCCTGGCGACCTATGGCACCAAAGAGGTCGTCAGGTGGATCGAGGCGCTGGGGTTGAGGGTCGCCCTGGACAAGACGGAGGCCCTCTTTTTCATGGGCGCCTTATGAGCCCTCCCATCGGCGTCTCGATCACCGTCCACTCGATTGACATCAGCATCCGGGCCCATATGAGGTACTTGGGCCTGGTGCTCGACGGGCAATGGTGGTTCCGGGAGCATTTCCGCAGGCTCGCTCCACGGCTCGTCGGCGCGGCGTCCGCTCTATCGTGGCTTATGCCGAACGTGGGCGGACCGAGCGCCACGTGCCGACGGCTGTACGCGGGGGTCATCCGGTCGATGGCCCTGTACGGCGCACCGGTGTGGGCGGGGTCCTTGACCGTCCGACTTAGGGCCCTTCTGTGGCGACCACAGAGGGTCAAGGCGGTCAGGACCATCCGCGGATACCGCACGGTGGCAACGGAGGCAGCGTGCCTATTGGCCGGGACTCCCCCGTGGGACCTGGAGGCGGAAATGCTCGCCGAGTTGTATCGGCGGGTGTGGGGGGTGCGCGGGGAGGGCGGTGTTGTTTCCTTGAGGGAGCTCACCGCCTGGCGCGTCGACGCCCGCCGAGACGTCATTGCCCGTTGGGCAGTCCGGCTGGAGAGGCCTCGGTTCGGGGTGCGAATCGTGGAGGCCTTCCGGCCGGTGCTGATGCAGTGGTTGGAAAGGCGGCACGGGGTGCTCTCCTTCCGACTAGTGCAGGTGTTGACGGGGCATGGGAGCTTCGCCAAATACCTGCACAAGGTCGTAAGGAGGGAGAGTACACCGTCCTGCCACCACTGCGATTGCGACGAGGACACGGCGCAGCATGCGCTCCAGGCCTGCGCCGCTTGGGCCACGCAGCGCCGTGAACTCGTCGCAATCATCGGTGCCGACCTGACGCTGCCGGCCATCGCTAGG
The DNA here is from genome assembly GCA_032191425.1 of Lymantria dispar. Classification (NCBI taxonomy): domain Eukaryota; kingdom Metazoa; phylum Arthropoda; class Insecta; order Lepidoptera; family Erebidae; genus Lymantria; species Lymantria dispar. The sequence goes on from CM063457.1 coordinate 25,289,468, forward strand.
GCGATGGTCGACAGCGTCGGGAATTGGGACGCGGTCGCAGCCTTCTGCGAGACGGTGATCTCGCAGAAGGAGGCGGCGGATCGTCTGCGCCAGGAGCGCAGCCTCGATGAGGAGATCCGCCGCCGGCGAATGGGGCGGCGCAGGCGCAACTACCTGCGCCTCATGCCGCCCTAGCCGAGGCCGCGGGTGACGTGACCGGGGATTAGTCCGTCACCCGCCGAGAGGCCCACCGCGTGAGGAAAGACCGACGTCCTCCCTGAGGGGGGGACGTCGGTCGATGGGAGGGTACCCCACGTAGGGGGTATTCCGTCGGGCCGACCACTGACGACAAGTAAACCTGCTCCGGTGGTCGGCCCAACGACGAAGGCGAGGTGGTTTTCGGGTGGGTTGGGGGAGTTGCGTGCTTAAGCCCCTCTGTCGCCCCGGACGGAGTGGTGCGGAGGCGCGCCGACCGCAGCCCACCCACAAAAAAAAAAAAAAAAAAAAAATTATATATTATCCTCATTACGATACATACCAATGGACGTTAATCCAGCTGAGGTAGTTTCAAGAGATGTAGATATAAAACAATTTGTTTCCATGCCACTGTGGTGGTCTGGTCCTAGTTTTTTACTCGAGAATGAATCCGAATGGCCACTTCTAAATAGTAGAGATTAGACAGAACTGCCAGAATTAAAAGCACACAGTGCTATTGCAATGGAGGGTGAATATATCGTTGATTTCAATAAATATCCTTCTATAACGAGACTCCAAAGAACATATGCCTTTGTTCATCGGTTTATATATTAATATTCGAAACTCACACAATAAACGCGTAGGTATACTAAACGTTGAAGAACTTCGTGAATCATTACACGCATTATGTGTTATTACTCAACGTCAATGTTTTCCTAATGAATACGAATTACTTAAATTGGGCAAACCTATTAAAAATAAAGGCAAAAAAGAATCACTATCTCCATTTTTCGATGAAAATAAATTAATTCGTGTAGGCGGTCGTATCAGCGCGTCTACACAACCTTATGATCAGAAGCACCCAATCTTACTTCACGCTTCACATAGGTTAACTAAACTATATTTTGAAAGAGAGCATATTAAAAACTTGCATGCTGGTCCACAGCTGTTACTAGCGACAGTAAGAGAGACAATATGGCCAATCAATGGTCGTTATCTTGCTAGACGAGTAGTCGATAACTGCCTGCGCTGCAGACGTTTGCAAGGCATAACAATGCAGCCTAAAATGGGTGACCTACAACGGCAACGCGTAAATGCAGACTATCCCTTTTTATCGGTTGGCTTGGACTTCGCTGGTCCCTTTAGTATAGTATATTTCAAATGGTGTCACAACACATTTTAAAAACATAAAAGGATAACATTATTTAACATTATTTAACATTATTATTAACACTTTTAAAAGTATTTCGACGATTTATGTTAATAAAAACAAAATTTGATTTCATAATTTGTATAGTGGTGAACGTGTGTACGTGTGTAATCGTCGGCGCGTATGTAATATTTTTAGATTTATTTTTCGAACGTTCGAAACAAAGACACTATCCTTCTATACGTTATTATACTAATGTCCCGTACACATGCTGGCCGAGCCTAGGCCAGCGCGAGCGTCGGCAAATAGGTACAAGGCGAGTGCTAGTGTCCACACGTTGGCCAAGTGCGTCATACGCCAACGCGAGTGGCCAACGTAGACGAGTGTTTGTAGAGCTGTTCACACGTTGGCCTCGGTCAGTGTTCATTGTGCATTGAAACACTACGGATGTCGAAATAGACGTCGCTACAGCTTCGTCTAATTATTTAATGAGCGTATATAACTATTATCTCAGTGTATACCGCAGTAAAGTGGGGAAAAAAGAAGGTAGTTGATACTGAGTATTCACAAAAATAGAACAATGTAAGATATATCCGTGTGGTGACGGAGTAAGAAAAAAATTCATCAGTCCCTATCTTGTCCGTGGATGTCGTAAAAAATGACTTAGGGATATAATACATAATACGCACATAACATCTCTGCAAGAGAAGGAAACCTCGAAATAAAACCCTATACCAACCTATTTGACTAGCATGGAATACTAAGGTCAGTTTCCCTCCTATTGTGGAGGAGGCTTGAGCCCAACAGTAGGACGTATATGAGCTGAAATAATGATGAACGATTAAGATACTTTTAGATACTATAGGTAATATATAGGGTGCCTTGGATGGTGATTTACGTCGCATTTCTAGAAGTAGTGATGCAAATTTGAAAATATAATCATTTGTGTACGAAAATCGATACCGAGGCGAAGTGAGGCAAGTGATCACGAGCGATGGCGAGTGAAGGCGAGTGAAGACAAATCAGCACACGTTGGCGCTTGTATTCACTCGGCCAACTAGGCGAGCGACGGTGAGCGTTGGCCAACTAAGGCAAATCGGGTGTACACACGTTGGCATTCGCCATCGCTCGCCTACGTTCGGCCAACATGTAGACGGGCTATAAGGGTTTTACCTTGAGTTTACCATTTCATGCATAGATGTAAGCTGCATATATAACTTAGTCGTCTTTTACGATATCCACGAGCAAGAGAGGGTGTAGTGAAATGTATTCTTACTCCGTCACCTCGCGGAGTATTAATATAATACTAATAATTACATAATAAAACAATAAAATAATAATTACCATAAATATTGTGTTTAACAGCTGATCAAAATTTTTAATATAAAATGATTTTGTATTTGTAACAAAATGTAGGTCTGTAATAACTATAACTAGTTAGACACGAAACATTATAGTCCTATAGTGACGCCGAAAAATTTTTGAAATTTATATTGTGTAATTAAAAACCAATCTTCCGTGTGGTGATGTAATAAGAATACAATTCCCCAACCCTTTTCTTGTCTGTAGGTATCGTAAAAGATGAATAAGGAATATAATATGCACAAAACAACGCAAATTATATACCAACATGTCTGAACAATGTGGTGTAGTAAGAGGAGGCTCGAACCCAACATTGACATGAAGCTGCAATGATTTAAAAATCGTATATGAACCCTATAAAATCCGTAAAAATAGTTTATCGTAAATAAAAACAAGCTGTTATCTATATATTAATTAATACGTGAAGCGAAAACTTTGTAACCCTCTTTACGAAAATTACGTGGATGGACAAGTATGAAATTTGGCACAGTTGATGTATATAATGAGGAGAAGTGCATAAAACTAAAATTTCATATAATAATGGATTAGAAATACATAAATTAATTAAAAATGGCATTACGCACACTACAACGCAATTGCTACACATGCACGCACACATGCGCGCACTTGTACACTTTTGTTTACGGTCACTAGGCATGCCTTTTAAGTTTTGTCGTTTTCATATTGCCCGGCAATTTTGAATTTAGAATTGTTCTATATTCGAATGTGTTTAAATTTTGAATTTCAAAACAGTTGAAAGTATTAGGATTAATGCTATTGTTTAGTCACAGTGTCGATTGGAATTTGTCAGGTTACGTACGAAAATGAATCTTTCTAAGGAAAATATTCATGCAATAATTTTCTACAACTTTAGAAGAGGCTTGACACGGCTTCAGTGTTTTGAAGAGCTAAGCAGTTAAGCATCTGTGTTCAGTGATGAAGTCCCCATGTCTGGGGACGGTCGAACGCTGGTATTTAGAATTCCAGCGTGGACATACTAGTGTTAGTGACAAATCTCGCGAAGGACGCCCAAAATCCGGCTTCACTGAAGATAACATCATTGCTGTGAGACAACTAATTCTCGAAGATGGTCATGTGACGTATCGAGAGATAGAGGCTCTATTAGGCATCTCAGGGACAACCATTCAGAAGATCTTGCATGAAGCGCTTGGTGTGAGAAAACTAGTTTGCCGTTGGATACCGCATCTGCTTTCCGACGATCACAAGGCGGCCCGCGTCAGATGGTGTAAGAAAACTCTGTAAAGGTTCAACCGAGGAGAGTCAAATAACGTCTACGACATCATCAGTGGTGACGAATCTTGGATCTATGCCTACGATCCTGATTCCAAACAACAATCTACAATCTGGGTCTTTCAAGACGAGCCAATGCCGACTAAAGTTATTCGTTCTCGAAGCACTTCAAAGAAGATGTTGGCCACGTTCGTTGGAAAAACCGGCCATATTGCGACTATTGCACTTGAAGATCGTAGAACGGTTAACGCAGAGTGGTATACTTCAGTTTATTTACCACAAGTCATCGCCGAACTTCGAAAATCTAACTCAAAGCGACGCATCATCCTGTACCACGACAACGCAAGCTCACATAGCGCTCGTCAAACGATTGAGTATTTGAAGCAGGAAAAAGTAGAAATTCTTGACCATCCTCCATACAGTCCTGACCTAAGCTCTAACGATTTCTTTACATTTCCTAAAATTAAGAATAGTGTTCGTGGTCAAAGGTTTCAGTAAGGTGAAGAAGTAGTCGATGCTTTCAAGTCAGCCATTTTGAACACCCCCCTTTAGAGGGGAATAAGTGTTATAATGACTAGTTTGAGCGAATGGAAAAGTGTATTAAGCTACGTGGTGAATACTTTGAAAAACAATAAAAAGTACTGTAAGGTTCTAGTTGTGTTTTTTTCTTCAAACGGCAAAACTTAAAAGGCATGCCTCGTAAAATCTTTGGTCATACCGAATGTCAAATAACCATAATTATGATGACAAAGTCTAATAAGCATTTGTACTTACAAATTAGTTATTAGTGAAATACAGCTTTCTCAATTTACAATTATACATAAATAAAATTAAAAGAAAATTGTGAAGCAGAAAATTGAATTATGGCGAATTTCGACCACACGGCGACCACTACTTTTGTTAAAAAACCCTAAAAATGTACATAATTGTAATTTGTGTTCCTTAATTATATGTTTGTGAAGTCCCCGGCAACACAAGGATTATTTCCTTAGGGTGTTGTCTTCAAAAAAAAAAATTGGTTGTGTGATTTTATGAACCCACGGTAAAAGTGTAACTTTTTTCGAATTACAAATAAATAGCAACATTTATATTAAACGCTGATAAAAGCAAACAAGTAGCGTGGACCACTGGCACAAATGAGTAATAGTCTATACACCATACGGTCAGCTGATGCAATCGCCGCCATATTGGCCTCGGCTGCATGGTTAAATGTGAAATGCTATTGAATTCACTTAATTATACTATAGCAAATATTCTATTAATACGAGCTTCTGTGCATTAAACTGGCACAGAAATATAACAATTTATATTAACAATGGCAGAACCATAGAATAAGTAGTAAATTTGATTAAACAGTGTGATGCTCTTTGTTCTATTTTATTACCTATATAAATATAAATTGTATCACTTTGTATAAATCATCAGTTAATTTTTATACCCCTACTCCGTGGCCAACCGTCACGCGACATGCAATAGATGGATGAAAAAGTTTGCGGCGATGTAACAAAAGTTTCACTTTAAAAAGAAAATAAAATCTGTTATCTAAATGAAAGCGTATTAGCGAATAGTTAGCGTTTGATACTTTCACTTGATATTTTTATTTTTATTAGCAAAAATAAGCCCTCTATTATGTAAACATATAAATATAATTTATTTATACCCCTACTCCACGGCCGACCATCACGCGATATGCAATAGATGGACGAAAAAGTTTGAGGCGATGTAATAAAAGTTTTACTTTAAAAAGAAAATTAAATATATTATCATAATGAGAGCGTATTGGCGAATAGTTTGTGTTTGATACTTGATATTTTCATATTTATTAGCAAAAATAAGCACTCTATTATGTAAGAATAAATGCAATTCCTGTAAGTCTATTTATAGTATGCAACATGGTGCTATTCTTAGCGTTCTGGTTACCCATTGACGAAGCTTTATCGATCCAAAAGCCGTATTCCAGAATTACAACACGGGGAGTTGACCTAATTTTCAGACCTCAATGAAATAGGAGGATGAGTGAAGCCTTCGAACCCAAAGAGTATAACCATAGTATATTTCATCCCTTTCATTGTAAATCTTTATTCTTAAGTAAATAGTAAGTGTATCAATTCTTTTCGCTACAGGGAATCTTAGAAATTCTTTAAAATTTAAAACACCTAGGGATGGAATCTTAGATTTACTTCTAATAAGATTTGTTAAAATTTTTAATTTAAGTTAGTTATTTAGTAATTTTCAAATAGTTTTAATTCACCACCCCTTATCCTGCCCGTGGGGTCGTAAAAGACGACTATGGGATGTAATATGCACGTAACATCTATGCAAGAGAAGGCAAACTTGAGAAAAATCCTATACTAAACCTGCTCAGACACCAGTGTGTTATCATCATCATCATCGCAGTCCACATACGTCCCACTGTTGGGCTCGAGCCTCCTTCACAATGGGAGGGAATTTGATCCACTATACCGTGCTGGTCAGAAGGTGGACTGGTGGGACGTATGCGCTGTGGTGATGATGATGATAATGAACAGAACTGGTTATTTTCTTTTTTTTTAATTGCATAACTTGAGTGTATGTACTTTACTCTGTGTTTTTCTGATCATTCCAGACTTTTTAAGCTGCTAATGACATACAGTGTAAGTTTGATCGAAATGACATTATAATTATTACTAATATACCTATTTGTCCGTGTGATGACAGAGTAAGAATACCATTCACCACTCCCTATCTTGCCCGTGGATATCGTACAAGACAACTAAGGGATATAATATGCACATAAGATCTGTGCAAGAGAAAGAAAACTCGAAATGAAACTTTATACCAACATGTCTCACCAGCATGGTGGGTCAAATTCCCTCCCATTGTAGAGGAGACCCGAGCCCAATAGTGGGACGTATGTGGGCTGCGATGATGATGATGATACCTATTTACAATCTTTATATATATATTTCTTGTGTACGTGTGAATGTCACTGAACTCCCCTTAAACGGCTGTACCGATGTTGATGAAATTGTTTGTGTGTGTTCAAGGGAATTCGAGAATGCTTTAGATTCACAATTGAACCGGATAGGTAGCGTTGCTGTCAATTTCAAGGAGAATTCCTTTTATTTTATTTGAACAGAACAACGTCTGTTGGGTCAGCTAGTTTTATATAATTTATGAACCTATTAATTGGAACTGTTCTGTACTTTCATTTCTTGTAACCTGTAACTAATATAAGGCCGCAGCTGAAAATCAGCGCTATAATTTATCTACAATATGCTGAACGCTTGCCTTTTAGACACTAATACCTGAAATTTCTGTTATTATATACTACGATTATTTTAATTATCAATATTCTTTCGTCTTCGTTTTGAATTTCATATTGTGTTCAGTAAAATATTAGTCCAACTATAGTGTCCAATAAATCTTATTTTCTTTCTTTCTTTAATTATTTAATAAAAAAAAATAACGGTTTAATGAAATACACCGATATTTGATCAATATTTACAGTTTAATTTTATAAATATTATCGAAGTGAGTTATCATTGTTTTGCCAAGCCCCCAAGGATGATATGCCTGCAGTGGCGAGGTCAATGACCATGCGACCTAGTTTATGTTTGACGTCACAGTTACGCCTCCATGACGTCACGCTCGAGCCTTGGCGAGCCCATTCAAAACTAGATCACAGGCAGTATAGTACACTCTCTTCCCGCACACAAACACCAAACGAAATCGCGAATGTGTGGTGTATTTATGGAGGTCGTTTTATCCAACATCGTTTCTATTTATATCCTCGCTACCTCAAAGATTAATTATAGCAAACAACATTTGTCTTTTTATATAATTATTTATAAGAATTTTATAAATTTATGTACATATTTGCATATTCCGTTAAGCCAATTAATTATTTATCATTGATTCCTTTATTTAAATTAAACAATTGTCAGCAAATCGATACGTGCACCTTAATAGAGCGATGGTTACAGTAATATTTCCCTGTGGTGACGGGGTATCTTAAAAGACGACTAAGGGTTACAATATGCATATAGAATATAGATCTTGCATAGGCAAGAGAGTGAAAACTCGAAATATAATCCTATACCAACCTCTTTGACCAGCGTAGTATAGTAGATCAATTACCTCATTTTATGGAGAAGGCCAAGGCTCATTAGAGAGACGTATTTGATCTGTGGTCTGGTGATGGTACACCATTAACAGTGAATATTAAAGCATACATAAATGGCTTGTTATTTTAAAAATGCTACATTTTCTCTTTTATTATATTAAATATTATCGAGACAATGAAGTAAAAATAGACTATTAAATAAAGGATGATAATAGCATAATTGCTGGACTTGGTGAATGCAGTTAAGTTGGTTGTCAAACATACGTTGCCTTGTAGATAGAGTTAAATAAATAAACTGTGTCTAAAAGCATGACACAAATAATTTTTATGCATGGCAATCATATATGCATCCATTACGATAGGCATTGAACGTAGCTGCCAGTATATACTATGCAGCTGTATGTTAATGATTTGTGAGAAAATAGCTAATGCACAATTTTATATAACGTTTCCTCCTTGACACGGTTAGCGCAGGTCATGCCCTTTAAAGCGAGCGCTGGCCTCCAGAGTTTACAAGGCTTGTGATAAAAATATCCTCAAAAGCATTTGTTTCATTACCCTGAATTATTATATTGGTAGTATTTACTCTACTTTTATTTTGTCTTTGAAATTATGCTTAAAAACAATTTACGCAAAATATGTAACAAAGATTGTTCTGTGTGCTGACGGAGTAAGAAGATAAATCATCACCCCTTCTCTGGCCCGTGGGTGTTGTAAAAGAAGGCTAAGTGATTAAATAACTCATAACTCATTTATTCATAAAGGTTTCTTACATGTTATTATTTAATTAGGGTATCATAAGGGTTTCTTACATGTCATTTTAAATATGCATATAATATTTATGCAAGAGAAGGAAAACTCGAAATAAAATCGTATATCAACACGTCGGACCAATGTCGTTGTAGTAGTTCGATTTCCCTCCTATTGTGAAAGATACTTGAGCTCAACATCGGGACATATATGAATGAACAATTTTTAATTTTAATTTCGTAAGGTAAGATTGTAATAATACTTTTAAACAATTTATCAATTTATTTATTTATATTATCATCATCATCATTTCAGCATATCGCCGTCCACTGCTGGACGTAGGCCTCCCTCATGTTATGCCACAAAGTGCGGTCCTGTGCCGCCTGCATCCAACGACGCCCAGCAACTTTCACCAGGTCGTCGATCCACCTAGTGGGGGGCGTCCTACACTGCGTCGTGCGATACGTAGTTGCCACTCGAGAACCTTTCTTCCCCAGCGGTTGTCGGTTCGTCGGGCAATGTGGCTTGCCCATTGCCACTTCAGCGTGCTAATTTTGCCCGGGTTGGGCGTGATTTGTTACGCCGACGACACGCTCGTCACAGCCCGCGGTGGGACGCTAGAAGAGGCGGTAAGCCTGGCGACCTCAGGCACCGAAGAGGTCGTCAGGCGGATCGAGGCGCTGGGATTGAGGGTCGCCCTGGAAAGACGGAGGCCCTCTTGTTCCATGGGCGCCGTATGAGACCTCCCATCGGCGTCTCGATCACCGTCCATTCGGTTGAAATCAGCATCCGGGCCCATATAGGTACTTGGGCCTGGTGCTCGACGGGCAATGGTGGTTCCGGGAGCATTTCCGCAGGCTCGCTCCACGGCTCGTCGGCGCGGCGTCCGCCCTATCGTGGCTTATGCCGAACGTGGGCGGACCGAGCGCTGCGTGCCGACGGCTGTACGCGGGGGTCATCCGGTAGATGGCCCTGTATGGCGCACCGGTATGGGCGGGGTCCATGACCGTCCGACTTATAGCGGAGTTTACAACGGTGCGAGCCAAACAGGACGTCTTGTCGTCTGTCCGGACTTATAACAATAATAAACCGAAGGATAAAAAATTGAACACAAAATTGATTGGTTTTTCTGGACAGCAGCGGGCGGTCTATGTTGCGGAGCAGCTGCCCCCAAGCTCCAAAAGGCTGTTCTTCTTAGCCAGAGAATTTGCCAAAAATAACCAGTATACCTTCTGTTGGATAAGTAACGGCAACATTTTTCTGTGCAAGAATGAGGGTGATAAGCAACTGCTTGTAGATTCCGAAAAATGTTTAAGCGAACTGGCCAATAAGAATATAACAACGTGACTATATGAATTATTTCCTTTTATAGTTATGTTTATATTTTTGTGTTTCTTTTGTTAAAATTGTTTATTTATTCTAATTTTATAATCAAATATACTACAACGTTTACACTCACATATACAATTTCACATCACTTACACCACATACATTTATTATACCAATGTAACCATACCATTTCACATTTTATGCTATTCTTACCTCAATTTACATTATGTGTTTTACCGCCTGAGTGTTACCTTAAATACAAATGGCTAATATAATTAATAATATAAATAAAGAACTGGATATCTTAAACCTTGATCACTCTTTTTCTTGTGATCCACATGAATGCACTAAATATATAAATATGTCAAGTCGCAACATAAAACTTCTTCACGTAAATATACGCAGTGTAAATAAAAACTTTGATAGTCTTTTAGCATTAACTCACGCAACTAAACTTATCTTCGATATACTTGTACTCACCGAGTGTTGGTTGAGTAAAGTCCATAACTTGCCTTACTTAAATGGTTACCAATCACATTCAACCAAAAATACACTAAACCAAAATGACGGCGTTATTATTTATTCCAGAGTGGGCCTAGAAGTATCGATATGAGAGCCAAACTTTATGTACGCAAATTGCCTTGTATGCAACATAGATAAAAAGTTTTCTATAATAGCGATCTATCGGTCTCCATCATATTCCACTAAAGATCACTTTGATTCTTTTTGTAATAGCTTAAACAATACATATAGTGATTTATCTAACTACCCTAACATTATTCTTGTGGGTGATTTAAATATAAATATTCAACCAATTAATAGAAATGACCGTACTATGGAATACCTTGTCTTAAATGCTTCTCATGGACTAATACCTACGCATCTATTGCCTACCAGGATGGGCAATTGTCTAGATCACATTTTCATTAAAACTATACTAACTGCTACTACCTTAGTACTTAAATCTGACATAACTGATCATAACCCGACTATTCTCAGTATATCAAAAGCTAACCCCATACGCACAAAGACGTTTACGATCTTCCGTCAGAATTTTGAAGCTATCAGAGTTGAGTTAGAAAGCACAGACTTTGCAAACATTTATAATATGGATGACCCTAACGAAGCGATGTCTAAACTAATAGTGATAATATCAAATATATTAAATAAGCACACAACGCAAGCCAAATTAACTAGGAAGCAAAGAACACTAAAACCCTGGATAACCCCTGGTCTCATAAAATGTATGAAACATCGTGATAAACTACATGCAAAATCTAAAAAATCACCTGATAATGTAACACAAAAGCTAATCTACACGCGATACAGAAACATTTTTAACTCTCTATTGAGAAAACTGAAGAGAAATTATGAAAAGAGTGAGTTGGAAAAATCCAGAAACAATCCTAAAGCCTTATGGCATACAATTAAAGAAATAACAAACACTAGCAAACCGCGTTCTAGTCCTACCGAGCTCCTCAAATTATGTGATACACCAATAGCTTCAGTGAACCGAGTTTGTTCATATTTCGCTAATGTAGGCAAAAATATGGCAAGAACAATACTGGAAGACACAGCAAAAAATTCTGATGAATATAACACAGCCCACATAGATGACGTAAGCACCCGTTTATCTCGAGTAAACTCCCTTGTTATAGGAAACGTGAACGAAAATGAGGTACAAGCCATCATACAACAACTACGTAGTGACGCCGCTGTGGGCTGGGACGGGATATCTTCCAAGCTTTTAAAAATGAGTAGCCATGTATTAGTGTCCCCAATAACGTACATATGTAATCTCTGTATAGATAAAGGAGTCTTCCCAGACTGCCTAAAAAGAGCTATTGTTCACCCTATTCATAAGGGAGGGAGCAGAAGCTGTGTCAATAATTATAGGCCAATTTCTGTGTTATCATCACTCTCTAAAATACTCGAACGGATTTTAAACAATAACCTCAAGAGTTTCCTACGCAGTTACGGCATCCTGGCCGATAACCAGTACGGTTTCCGTACTAGTTCTTGACAGAGGATTCCGTATTAGACTTCACACAAACTGTGGCAAAAGCACTGGATGATGGCACTAAATGTCTAGGCATCTTTTTAGACTTATCTAAAGCTTTTGACACAGTTTCTGCAGAAAAAACTAATAGCAAAGATGGAATTTATCGGAGTTCGTGGCATAGCACTGGAAATCTTCAAGGATTACCTTCGAGATCGTTCTCAACAAGTAAAAATAGATTCTACATACAGCTATGAAGAGTGTGTATCATATGGCGTCCCGCAGGGTAGTATCCTGGGGCCCACACTCTTCCAGATATACATGAATGATCTCTGCAAAATTACCATTCCGCATTGCAAGGTTTATGCCTATGCCGATGACACAGCGATTTTGATTGATGGAAATACCTGGCAAAGTGTCAAGTCAAGAGCGGAATTCGCACTGTCCTCTATCATGAAATGGCTCAACAAAACTTTGCTTACCCTGAATTTGCAAAAAACCTGCTACATCCCTTTTTCAATCCGTCATATTACCAAACCTCCAAACTCCTTCACTATTGTAGCACATTCCTATTCCTGTTCTAGCTCCCACTCACGATGTTCATGCATGGGTATAACTAGATCGAATACAGTTAAATATCTGGGTATACAAATAGATGATGGGTTGAGATGGGATCATCAAGTTGACAATGTTACTGCAAGAGTACTCCGTCTTATTCATGTTTTCAAGGCTCTCAGAGAATCTGCAAACCCCAACACATTAAAATTGGTCTACCTCGCTTTATGCCAATTCATAATCGGGTATTGCATTACTGTTTGGGGTGGAGCTGCTAAAACGCATCTTTTGAGAGTAGAGAGAGCACAGAGGGCAGTACTCAAAACAATGACGAGGAAACCATACTCGCACCCAACAAGTCAACTCTATAGAGAGTGTCAAGTTTTAACAGTACGTCAATTGTATGTTAAGTTATCAGTACTTAAGATACACGCCCAAATACCCCTATCTGATCCAAACAAACGTACAAATATACCGCGAGGAGTCAAACACAAAACTAGTTTTGCCAAGCATCAATTTTTTGTCTTGAGTGTCCATATTTACAAAAGAGTACAAAGAGCACTTAATATAAGAGACTTATGTAAATTTAAAATAAATACGAGAATCACGGAATGGTTACTACTTCAGGACTACGCTAAAACAGAATCTTTACTAGACTACATCTCATAGTAATATATATATATATATTTACAAACACATTTTCACACACACACGCACGCGCGCGCGCACACACACACACACACACACACCACACACACACACACACACACACACACACGTACGCACACACACACACACACACACACACACACACACACGTACGCACACACACACACACACACACACACACACACACATACACAAATGCATACAGACACACATGGACACATAATTAAAACAACACAGTTACATATTTCAATAATATATTTTATTAGATACATTTAATTTTCATTAAATTCATCATTAATTTATTAATTTGGATAAGTTACACCATTTATGAATGCATTACGATTAATCGACACACTTACACTCGACTATTTTATAAATCGAATCTGTCATGATTAGGCCGAACACTGTTTCCTAAGATACAAGCCTCTTGGCCTAGTTTGGGAAACAGGGTTTTAAAACTCAAAATTGTAACTCGTCAAACAAACATCTGTAAGATAATTCTACTGAATTTTTTGTGTATCACTGAAAATTTTATTTATTGTAAATTAACGTTGAGTGTTTTTGTAATGTTTATTTTTTGTGTGTAATAAATAAATTATTATTATTACTTAAGGCCCTTATGTGGCGACCACAGAGGGTCACGGCGGTCAGGGCTATCCGCGGATACCGCACGGTGGCGACGGAGGCAGCGTGCCTATTGACCGGGACTCCCCCGTGGGACTTGGAGGCGGAAATGCTCGCCGGATTGTATCGGCGGGTGACAGGGGTGCGAGCGGAGGGCGGTGTGATCTCGTTAAGGGAGCTCACCGCCTGGTGCGTCGACGCCCGCCGAGACGTCATTGCCCGTTGGGCAGTCCGGCTGGAGAGGCCTTGGTTCGGGGTGCGAACCGTGGAGGCCTTCCGGCCGGTGCTGATGCAGTGGTTGGAAAGGCGGCACGGGGTGCTCTCCTTCCGACTGGTGCAGGTTTTGACGGGGCATGGGTGCTTCGCCAAATACCTGCACAAGGTCGTTAGGAAGGAGAGAACACCGTCCTGCCACCACTGCGATTGCGACGAGGACATGGCGCGCCATACGCTTGAGGCCTACGCAGCTTGGGCAGTGCAGCGCTGTGAACTCGTCGCAATCATCGGTACCGACCTGACGCTGCCGGCTATCACTTGGGCGATGGTTGACAGCGTCGGGAATTGGGACGCGGTCGCAACCTTCTGCGAGACAGTGATCTCGCAGAATGAGGCGGCGGATCGCCTGCGCGAGGAGCGCAGCCTCGATGAGGCGATCCGCCGCCGGCGACTGGGGCGGTGTAGGCGCGAATACCTGCGCCTCATGCTGCCCTAGCCGAGGCCGCGGGTGACGTGACCGGGGAATTAGTCCGTCACTCGCCGAAAGGCCGACCGCGTGAGGAAAGACCGACGTCCTCCCCGACGGGGGGACATCGTTCGATGGGAGGGTACCCCAATAGGGGGTATTCTGTCGGGCCGACCACTGATGTCAAGTAACCCTGCTCCGGTGGTCGGCCCAACGACGAAAGCGACGTGGTTTTCGGGTGGGTTGCGGGTGTTGCGTGCTTGCGCCCCTCTGTCGCCCCGGACGGAGTGGTGCGAGGAGAGAGCCGACCGCAGCCCACCCCAAAAAAAAAAAAAAGCGTGCCAATTTTTCGTGCTATGTCGGTTACACCCGTTCTTCTGCGGATTTCCGTATTTCGGATTATTATTATTTATATTATATAATTGATTAAATATTTATATATTATTATTTATATGTTTTGAAAACATAGGTCTACGACCAGTGTGTATTACCAGTGGTGACTTACAGCACGGTAACGTCGTCCCTAAATGTGGACCTCATAACCAAGCTCTCAGCATGCTATGGAGCGAACTATGTTCAGGATTTCTTCGCGAAATAGAATCCGAAATATGGAAATCCGTAGAAGAACGGGAGTAACCGACATAACATGAAGAATTAGCACGCTAAGTAGCACTGGACAGGCTACATCGTTTAACGATCCGACAACCGCTGAGGGAGAACAGTTGTCGAGGGACAATCACATATTGGACGACGCAATGTAGGACACGTCCCTTTGTTGGGCTCGGGCCTCCTCCACAATGGGAGGGAATTTGATCTAGTATACCATGCTGCTCAGACATGTGCACCACACCCTGCCAGGGTTTCATTTCGAGTTTTCCTTCTCTTGCACCGATGTTATGTGTCTATTATATCCCATAGTCGTCTTTTACGACATCCACGGGTAAGATAGGGAGTGGTGAATTATATTCTTACTCCGTCACCACACGGAAATTTTCATAATAGTTAATAATAATTGAAAGGGAGCCTGCTTAAATCTGAAAATTATTATAGTCCATAAAATATAGCTTGATCTCTGTGACAGATGTCAACGAAACCGATGAAGTAAGTTTGAACGAGCGACATGTTTATATTTTTATTTTGTATCACATATATCTTCATTTTTTTTATGCCAATTTTATTGCAATTGAAGTGCAATATATTATAAATATAAAAATATTAATATACATCCCTAAAATGTACCTCGTAAGTACTGAAATACTTAGAAAACATTTTATAGAAAAATTACACTTACGAACGTACAAGGTCATACTGACTTAAAATAAAAAAGAGATTCGATAGTCGATATACGTAAATCGATAACCGATCTACATTAAATTATTCATAAAAGAAATAAATCCAAAATAGTACCTATATAAAACTTTCAACATTTTTTTACAATTACAACAGACAGTTACATTATAAAGTACATAAATTGAATTAATTAAACATTAAAAAACTACTTTTTATCTCAGAGTAAATGATAATATTATGTACGCATTATTATCAATAAACTAAACTGTTTATTAATAAAACAGTCGCAATTTATCGATTGATCTAACAACTGTCCCTATTATGGCAAAAAATGATAAATGTTCTAGCAGGAACGCTCCAGTGATGATGACAATAGTGACGCTGACTTTGATTGTACTCCTTTCGAATATTTAAAACAGTCAAAAAGCGGTTTTTTGTTTAATTTAAATTCAAAAAGATTTTCATTGATTGTATTTCAATTATAATAGAAAATCACAATTATAAAAATAAAGTGTTTTATCGATAAAAAACTACGGACTTCATCGTATGCGTGACAGCACTAGTGACAACTGTCACAGAGATCAAGCTATATTTTATAGACTATAGTGTAAATAAAATTATGCGTTGAAAGATTTTCTCCACTTTACTAATACATGGTTGGTTTATTTTTATTTGCCTGATGATGATATTTTATTTTATGATCAAGAATTTTCCAAAGTATTAGGGACATTACGTTTTTCCCCGATCTTTAGAATACTTTGCAGCGTATTAGGCTGTAAGTTCTTAAAAATATTTTAGAGATAAAAATATGTTATTTCCTATGTAAGAAATACTTGTGTAAACATCATTTTTAATTTTAAACTTTCATTTTTTACGCTTTATTGTATTTTTTCTAACAAATGTTAAGATCTTATTCAGTTCGAGCAGTGCCCGAGTTGTATTCGTTGACCCTTTTTGCGTATAGAAAATTGTAAGTTTTGGTTATTGTAATTTATTATCTAATGACATCTATAATATTCATGCAGAGCGAACAAAATGTAATATTTAATAGAATGTTTACAAAAGCTATGTGTGTTAAAATATTAACAATCAGTCCGATGACCTCTTATTGAATTATGTACCAAAACTTAACAATGAAGCAATTGATAAACTTTGATTTTAGGACAATTATCTAAGTTGAACAATGATTACGTGGATTAAATCAAACAATTATTTACATAATTCACTTTTAATATTTCATCATAACGATAAGGCAAGTGAACTGTTTCAAAAGTCATTCGCATCGGTTCTTTCTATATATTTCACGGTATGTACTATGTCCCCATAGTTTGCTTTTGGAATAATAATTGTACTTTATCGTATACAAAACCGATAATAACAGCTAGATCAAATATTAATTACATTACGATGTAATATCGCCACTGGCAGCTATCAACGTGTAATAGGCGACGTCTTCCACATTGAACAGCCGACCGTCAGTGTTACCAACTCCTTAAAATATTTATCTCTGTTAGCGGTTATGTGGCCAGCCAGATCGTGTGATTTAACACCACTGGATTATTTTTTGTGGAGCTATGTTAAGGACAGAGTCTATACGGAGCTAATCGAATCGATTGCAGCCTTAATACTCAAAATCCGTGATGTGATTAACGAAATAGACCCGCCATATTATACAAGGACACCTGCCGAGGAAGCATATAATATATACCAAATAAGAACCAGAAATTCCATAGAGAGACTTTTTGGGATACTTCAAAGAAGATTTCCATGTCTTCAAAATGGCATTGGACCAAAACTGAACAATATACCACCTGTCATTGTGGTACGTGCAGTTTTACATAATATATCTTCAATTAGACATGATGAGCTGGGAGAAGATATTTCCTTACCACTTGTCTACTAGGATGAGTTGGTAACACAACTTGTAGGTCTTGAAATCAACCAAAACTTTGCTGTCAGGAATATGTTAATAAACACACATTTTTCAAATTAATAAAACTGTTTATTTTGGAGCTTTCAATTTATTTAATTTTAATTCTAAAATCTACATTTCAATTTTGTATTTGTTCATTTCCATTTTATTTTTGTTTATTAAATATTTAGTTTCTAATTTTGCATTCCTCAACTTTGTTTTAAAATACTGTTCTTTTGTGTTCATTTTTTTTGAGTTTCACTTGTCCTGGGTAATAAAAAACATAATTAATTTAATTTATAATACACACAGTTCATAAAATTAATAAAACAGTAATTACCACTTGAAATAGAAGTGGATGCTTGGACTATATTTGTAGTGTCCTCTCTGGTTACCTGGTTATCTGGCATAGGAAACAAATACATTAATACTAAATTATTTGGTCGCATTATAAGGGTATAAATAATATAGAATTACCAGCTATTGTACTAGGTGTATTATCTGTTGTGACATTTTTTTTTGTATTTATGTTAGTTAGATTATCTGAAATAGAAGAGTTATCTATTAATTTATAATTAATTTGTTTTATTTAGTTTATAATCTAATTAAAATAATTATGAAGGAACTCAGTATACCATCATAACTAGTACTTATAATTAATTCTGATGATGCTCCATCACAAGTTTGGATATTATCTAAATCACCTTCATCACCTATAATAAAAGTATAATTTTATTTTAAATATATGTTTAGTATATATATTTATTTCAAGAAAACAAGATCTAGGCAAGCTATAATGATCTATAAGTGTCTACCACTCTATTGATAGATGGCCCCAATAAGAAAATATACTAAAAGAAATATTACACTAATCAAAATAAAATGCAGCATCATCATATGGGTTAGATAATGGTTTAACTTGAAGCGCAACCATTGCTAAAATTTGAGCATCTTGCTCCGTCAAAGTGCTCTTATAAGCTCAACCACCAGTGCTGTGGAAGAAATTAACCTACTATATCATACTGGTCAGACGTCATGGTATAAGATTTTGTTTTGAGTTGCCCTTCATCACCACACGGAGAATGAGAAAAAGTGGAAATAAAGCGAATACTGTAACCAAATTGACTCGAGTTAGCTAAGATGAGATATACTCGTATTTGTTATACTAATACCGTATCGCCTCACCATTGCCATTGGACTAGAAACTGGCACCGATTCCTTGACCTCAGTGGTCAACCTGGTTGGTTCCGGGAGCATCTCCATCGACTTGTTCCCCGGCTTGTCGGCGCGGCGTCCGCCCTGTCGCGGCTGATGCCGAATGTGGGCGGACCCAGTGCTACGTGCCGACAGCTGTACGTGGGGGTGATCCGGTCGATGGCCCTGTATGGCGCACCGGTGTGGGCGGGGTCCCTGACCGTCCGTCTTAGGGCCCTCCTATGACGACCACAGAGGGTCATGGCGATCAGGGCCATACGGGGTTACCGCACGGTGGCGACAGAGGCAGTGTGCCTCCTGGCCGGAACTCCCCCGTGGGATCTGGAGGCAGAGATGCTCGCCGACATTTATCGGCGGGTGTCGGAGACGCGCGCCCGCGGCGGTATGGTCTCCCTGCAGCAGATCACCGCCTGGCGGGTCGACGCCCGCCGTGGAGTCATTGCCCGTTGGGCAGTCCGGCTGGAGAGTCCTCGGTACGGTGTCAGGACTGTCGAAGCTCTCCGGCCGGTGCTGATGGAGTGGTTGGAGTGGACGCACGGGGTGCTTTCCTGCCGACTGGTGCAGGTGCTGACGGGGCACGGTTGCTTCGGGAAGTACCTGCACAAGATTGTCAGGAGGGAGAGCACACCGTCCTGCCACCACTGCAGTTGCGACGAGGACACGGCGCAGCACACGCTCGAGGAGTGTGTTGCATGGGAGGGGGATTGCCGTGAACTCGTCGAAATTATCGATGCCGACCGGGCGCTGCCGACCATCGCCAGGGAAATGCTCGTCAGCGTCAGGAACTGGGACGCGGTCGCCGCCTTCTGTGAGGCCGTTATCTCACAGAAGGAGGCGGCGGATCGTGTGCGAGTAGAGCTCTTATTCGGCGACACGTTCCGCCGCCGGCGACTCGGGCGGCGCAGGCGCGAGTATCTGCGCCTAATGCCGCCCTAGCCGAGGCCGCGGATGATCGGACCGGGGAATTGTCCGTCACCCGCAGAGAGGCTGACCGCGCGATGGCGACCGACGTCCCAGTACGTCGAGAGGTGAGAGGTTACCCGAAAGGGTGTTCCGTCGGGCCGACCACTGATGACAAGTCACATCTGCTCCGGTGGTCGGCCCATCAACGAGGTGACGTGGGTACGGGTGGGTTATGGGCCCGCGCGCCGTCCTTTCATCGCCCCGGACGGACAGGACCGCGCGTGCGCTTACCATAGCCCACCCATAAAAAAAAATAAAAAAAAACCCGGTGGGTTACCCGATCGGGTACTATCGTCTTTACGGAGCCGGCCTCTCTATGCGTGGCGGACTAGTCTCCGATCCGTCTAATCTCGACCAATACAAGTAATTACCCTAGCCAATATTATCATCATCATCATTCAGCCTATCACGGCCCACTGCTGGACCTAGGCCTCCCTCATTTTTTGCACAAACTGCGGTCCTGTGCCGCCTGCATCCTACTACGCCCAGAAACTTTCACCAGATCGTCGGTTCACCTAGTAAGAGGGCATCCTATACTGCTTCGTCCGATACGTGGTCGTCACTCAAGAACCTATCTCCTCAATATGATGCATGATACTCATATCGAATGATTAACTAATTTATAAAATGTGACGTACTTTCTGAAAATTAATTTAAAGTACGAACGACTAAAGATACAATGAAAGCAATAAAATATCGAAACGTGAGCGTGTGGAGCGGATGTCTTCATAATATTTATTCTGATTGTGAAATTGTAGCGTAAAGTAAATTAAGTTCACTGTGCTTAAAGATAAAGCTATTATTGGCAACACATGTGCGTGTCTGTTATCTTCACAACTGCAAGTGTAAAACACCTATGCCCATGACGTGCGGTGTTCCACAGGGGACGGTCCTCGGACCCACCCTGTGGAAATCGGCTACGACTGGGCGTTGCGGGGGAGCCTCCCACCCGGGCTGGGCGTGATTTGTTACGCCGACGACACGCTCGTCACAGCCCGCGGTGGGACGCTACAAGAGGCGGTAAGCCTGGCGACCTCAGGCACCGAAGAGGTCGTCAGGCGAATCGAGGCGCTGGGGTTGAGGGTGGCCCTGGACAAGACGGAGGCCCTCTTGTTCCATGGGCCCCGTATGGACCCTCCCATCGGCGTCTCGATCACCGTCAATTCGGTTGGGATCAGCATCCAGGCTCATATGAAGTACTTGGGCCTGGTGCTCGATGGGCTATGGTGGTTTCGGGAGCATTTCCGCAGGTTCGTCCCGCGGCTCGTCGGCGTGGAGTCCATCCTATCATGGCTCATGCTGAATATGGGTGGACTGAGCGCTGCATGCCGACAGCTGTACGCGGGGGTCATCCGGTCGATGGCCCTCTACGGCGCACAAGTGTGGGCGGGGTCCATGACCGCCCGACTTAGGGCCCTTCTGTGGCGTCCACAGAAGGCCATTGCGGTCAGGACCATACGCGGGTACCGCACGGTGGTGACGGAGGCGGCGTGCCTATTGGCCGGGAGTCCCCCGTGGGACCTGGAGGCAGAAATGCTCTCCGAATTGCTCGGCAGCATCAGCAACTGGGACGCGGTCGCATCCTTCTGCGAGGCAGTTATCTCGCAGAAGGAGACGGCGGGTCGCGAACGCGAGGAGCACAGCCTCGACGAAGCGACCCATCGCCAGCGACTGGGGCGGCGCAGGCGCGACTACCTGCGTGCCATGCCGCCCTAGCCGAGGCCGCGGGTGACGTAACCGGGGTGTTAGTCCGTCACCCGCCGAGAGACCAACCGCGTGAGGAAAGACTGACGTCCTCCCCGAGGGGGGGACGTCAGTCGATGGGAGAGATAACTCAAGTAGAGGGTGTTCCGTCGGTCCGACCACTGATGACAAGTAACCCTGCTCCGGTGGTCGGTCCAACGACGAAGGCGACGTGGTGTTCGGGTGGGTTGCGGGTGTTGCATACTTAAGCCCCTCTGTCACCCCGGACAGAGTGGTGCGTAAGCGCGCCGACCGCAGCCCACCCCAAAAAAAAAAGTGTAAAACACCGTGATCCCCATTCTTCACCTACGCGAAAAGAAGACAGTGCAATAATCTATCTCACAACTGTAAGTGATACAAAATGAGTGTTATTCGATCGCCACCTCAAGCTTCTAATACGTATGATGATAGCGACAAAAATTTGATAACAATAGCAACTTCTTTGAATAGGGCTGGTGGATCTCAACCTGACTTGCGAAAGCTAGCCGAATATGGTCAGGACTTAGAATCTCAGCATAAATCAACTTTTCGTCATAAAAGACGACATTCAATCCAATATTAAATCAATGTTGATGGATATGGCCAAAGTTCAATCTGAAAATCTAAACAAGATTTCTAGTGATGTATCGTTAATAAAAGAACAAATTACAAAGAGACAACAGACCATTTATCTTTAGAACAGGAAAAATTAAAGCTGAATTTGGTAAATATATCAAACTTTAAAATTAAAGTCGAAGAAAAAGTAGACTCTCTTGTAACTGTGGTTAAGTCTATAAATACTACGATAGCTACCTTACCCCAGATCCAACAACAGTATACTTATGAGAATTTTATAAATGAGAGCCAAGCCAGATTGCAAAGAGAGAAAAATATAATCATACGAGGTATAAATGAAATACATTCAACTGATCCTAAAATAAGGCGTAAATATGACATGGAAGAGGTAAACAAAGTAATAAAAAACTATCCGATTAGGATAGTTTTTAAAACTATCTGATTAGGAAAATAGGAACCTAGAAAATCTAGACTAATCAAGGTAATCTTTAAAACATCTGAATCATCGAAATCTATTTTGCGCAACAAATCGAAGATTACCCTCACAAGCATCAAGATATACTCTGATGAGACCTGACCTCTTTAAAAGGAATAACGTGAAAATCTCAAAAAAGAACTGCAACGGCGTTTAAGTGAAGGAGAAAAAGATATTACCATAAAATACATCCATGGCATACCTAAGATAACTAAAACAGAATCAAAAAACTAATAGCTTCAACTACTACAAACTATGTAAATATAAATAACCCAAACTATGTTACATACGCAAGAACTCACTCATACGATAACTTGGTGAAAACCTCAAAATCCCTGAAAATTCTTAACGCAAATGCGCGCGTGTGAAACCAGGTAAACTTGATGAACTCAACTGCGTTATTCAAAGTATACTTAGTCCTGTACATATTATAGTACTGACAGAAACTTGGATCAAAACTGAATCAGAAGCAGAAAATCGACGTCTGAGTAGTAGCAATTTGTTACTGCGCTTCGTTCGGTGAGCGAGAGAGCCGGAAGCCCAACTTTCTGAGGGTGATTGCGTGTGGAGGGTTTTGGTGGTGCCCTTGGTATCACCGAGCCTCAATGCACGCATTCACACTCCCTTCGCTTTCTTCGCGGTAGGCAACGGCCTTGTAAAGGTCCATGAGCGGCAGCAACACTTACCATCAGGTGTACTGTTTGCTCGTTTGCCACCGTTTGCAATAAAAAACAAAAAAAAAAAGAAGCCAAATCTTTAACACTACCCGGATACACTCATTATTACAATTACAAAGAGAAAATGAGAGGCGGAGGAGTGTCTATCTTTGTTCATAACTGCCTAAAGCATTCTTATGTTGAGGATCTAACTAAATTTAACAGTCATTTTCTGTGGATTCATGTAAATAAATATTCTTTCCCGCGGTGGGACGCTAGAAGAGGCGGTAAGCCTGGCGACCTATGGCACCGAAGAGGTCGTCAGGCGGATCGAGGCGCTGGGGTTGAGGGTCGCCCTGGACAAGACGGAGGCCATCTTGTTCCATGGGCGCCTTATGAGCCCTCCCATCGGCGTCTCGATCACCGTCCGATCGGTTGACATCAGCATCCGGGCCCATATGAGGTACTTGGGCCTGGTGCTCGACGGGCAATGGTGGTTCCGGGAGCATTTCCGCAGGCTCGCTCCGCGGCTCGTCGGCGCGGCGTCCGCCCTATCGTGGCTTATGCCGAACGTGGGCGGACCGAGCGCTACGTGCCGACGGCTGTACACGGGGGTCATCCGGTCGATGGCCCTGTACGGCGCACCGGTGTGGGCGGGGTCCTTGACCGTCCGACTTAGGGCCCTTCTGTGGCGACCACAGAGGGTCATGGCGGTCAGGGCCATCCGCGGATACCGCACGGTGGCGACGGAGGCAGCGTGCCTATTGGCCGGGACTCCCCCGTGGGACCTGGAGGCGGAAATGCTCGCCGAGTTGTATCGGCGGGTGTCGGGGGTGCGCGGGGAGGGTGGTGTGATCTCGATAAGGGATCTCACCGCCTGGCGCGTCGACGCCCGCCGAGACGTCATTGCCCGTTGGGCAGTCCGGCTGGAGAGGCCTCGGTTCGGGGTGCGAACCGTGGAGGCCTTCCGGCCGGTGCTGATGCAGTGGTTGGAAAGGCGGCACGGGGTGCTCTCCTTCCGACTAGTGCAGGTGTTGACGGGGCATGGGAGCTTCGCCAAATACCTGCACAGGGTCGTAAGGAGGGAGAGTACACCGTCCTGCCACCACTGCGATTGCGACGAGGACACGGCGCGCCACACGCTCGAGGCCTGCGCGGCTTGGGCAGTGCAGCGCCGTGAACTCGTTGCAATCATCGGTGCCGACCTGACGCTGCCGGCCATCGCTAGGGCGATGGTCGACAGCGTCGGGAACTGGGACGCGGTCGCAGCCTTCTGCGAGACAGTGATCTCGCAGAAGGAGGCGGCGGATCGTCTGCGCGTGGAGCGCAGCCTCGATGAGGAGATCCGCCGCCGGCGACTGGGGCGGCGCAGGCGCAACTATCTGCGCCTCATGCTGCCCTAGCCGAGACCGCGGGTGACGTGACCGGGGATTAGTCCGTCACCCGCCGAGAGGCCGACCGCGTGAGGAAAGACCGACGTCCTCCTCGAGGGGGGGACGTCGGTCGATGGGAGGGTACCCCGCGTAGGGGGTATACCGTCGGGCCGACCACTGACGACAAGTAAACCTGCTCCG